>CANTUZ010000023.1:2955676-4155676 GCA_947846985.1 Fratercula arctica
GTGGATCCTAAATCAATCCACATAGTTAATTTGGGACTTCTTACCTTTTAAATATTCCCAGAATCATAAGGATGCCAAGAGCTGATGAGAGAAGATTCATGTGTCCTTTGGTGTAACAGTATTTATGTTAGTGCACATCTTGATAATTAGTGAGAGTTTCAGACTGCCGGAAATACCTTGAGAATTCCCCTATGAATGATTCTGTGGAGGAAAAGGAAAAAGTGAATATCAAACACACTGTAGTCAATGTTTTTTTTATCACACCAGCACTGCTACAGAGCCTGAGCCCATTTGCAATTTAGCAATGCTGAGTCTTTCCATCTCAACTATAGCAATCCGTGCCTATTGCTGCCTAACTCCTTAAAAAAAATAAATATCAAACCTGTTCTCACATTCTAGCATAGAAGACGCACTTTTCATTTCATGCAGTGAGGGAGACTACAGCTCCATCAGAGCTTTAGTCGGCCTCAGAGCTCATTTGGAGCTAAAAGGCCTATGAGAAATCCATAATGAGAAAGATCTGATAGTTTAATGCATTCCTGCAAAGAACTGTAATTTGGTAGGAAATGGATAGGATAATATAATTCCTGAGATCAACTGGAGGTCGGTGTGTTAAATTTCAGCTTAAGTGTTGGTACAGAGGGATGCAATTAGGAATGGGTGACAGTTCAGAGTCAGTCACAGACTACGTGACAGGTCTAGAGAAACGCAGGTCAGTTCTTAATAGAAACTTTAACATTCAGTTAAGTTTATTTTTCATTTTTGATTCCCGCTTCTGGTCAAGATCACTCAGTTCAATGTTGCATCTTGGGAACATTTGGATATGTACCCCAAACAAACCTCAAAGAGCTCAAACAACATCCCGTGATACTGTACATGGTACAAGAGCATTGTAAGACACAGTACTTGAACCATAGAACTTAGAATCTAAGTAGACAAGACAGGAAAAGAGTGTTATCAAGTGGAGAATTAAGTGAGCAGCTACCAGCTTTTTAACAATTCAGTTCTCATTTAGATAACTAAGCAAGTTAAATTTTTCAACATCCTTGGTCTTCCTCTCAGCCAGTTAAAACCAGAGCATTTACATCCATCTGGCTAATATCTTCCCCTCTACCTGCTCTGAGAGCAGTTTTTGGAGAACTGTCAGAAAAGACTATTTGCTTTGCTCCTCCACTGTCATTCTCCCAGCCTCAGTTCAGTGAAGTTTGCAACAGTTAAGAGCAGCTCTTTCAGTTCTCTAACAGTGTACTAGATTTGCTTAGGCAAACACCTGCAAGACAGGAAAGGTTGTATTAACAGCACTTGCCGATTAGACTGTCCAAGGAAAACAGTGGGCAAACTTGCACAACTGAGTGATCAGCCATACAGTGAGGCTTCGTCTCACCTTTCCAAGAGAGAAAAAGGCTGATGAGCAAATCACTACAGGGCCAATATGGGGTTTTGGCTCATGATTGGGTGACTCAGTGCTGTTGAAACCAAAGTAATATACAAGGAATTACTCAATGAGCTATTTTAGTTTATTATTTGCTGTGCAGAAATAAGGCACCTTTCTAATATAGAGACTGTGTGTATCACATTATTAATTGTAAAATGAGTTTTCTGCAAGTGAAGTATCATTAGTATGCCAACTCTTTCTAGCTCTAGATCTCAATGTATTAAAGAAAGGCAGTCTGTCACACTGACTCCCAGTATATGTACTGGAATAACAAAGGTACCAGAAAATTGAGTCACTCAAGGTAAGCAAATAACCAGATTCAGAGAACAAAAAGGAGGTAAATCCTAGCTGCACATTTCACCAAGCAAGTATCAGTAATTTCACAGATTTTAAATGACCACACGTACTACCTGGTATCTTATATATGGAGAAGTGCCAAACAATTTTAAGGCAAGATTGACTAGGAAATGAGACACAACAGAAAGAGAACTATCATTACCTTTTAAGGATGCTACTGTTGCTGTAGGATTTATAGGCAAACTAAATCTGGAAAGACCAGAACTAGTGAATTAAAGGGAAAATGCTGAAATACATCAAACTGATGGCCTTGGAGCTAGTAAAACAGTGTAGAACAAATCCACCGCATGAAGATGGTGAGAGGGGTAGAGAGCTGAACTTCAGAAAAAATTTGTAATGCCAGAAGTGGGGTTAATGCATCTTTAGGATTAATGTAGTCATAATGTAACACTGCAAAGAGAGAACTGGTCATAAATTGCCACAAGGGAAGGAGATGACAATGGGAAGTCTGTGTGGACTTACTGAATAATAGTATCACAGCATCTGCTATACAATATGGTTTGAACTTTGCAAAGCCCCATTGTATAACTCACTTGTCATTTGGGCTGAGGAACAGATGACAGATCTGCCAGGAGTGCTCAAAACCAGGCCTATTAATTATTTTTCCACACACAGCACACACACACCCCCCAAAGAGAAATTTCTAAACCAGCTGTTCTCACTGAGATGGTGTTTCAGTAAATGGATCAGCCGCCATTTTTTCAGAAAAAAATAATATATGTAATAGAATCTAGTAAAAAAAAAAGCTGCCAAAAAAAAGCAAGAAAGTTCAAAACAAGAACTGTGGCAGCTTCGGTTAGCTTACAGCATGAAATTATTTATAAAGCAACGGAGAAACATCACACTGGCAGGGACCAACTGGGCCATCAGGTTTAAGCTTTCACGATCTGTCAATAGCAGCAGTGATACCAGCTATTAAACAGCACACCTGATGATGCTTTCCCCCTCTCCAGAAATATTCCAAGACTGTTCTGAGGGAAAAAAAAAAAGTCAGACAGAGAGGGCTGCTGCCTGTCTTCTAGTCATGAGTGTGCAAGTGAATTTGGCACCTATTTGAAAAACTGACCAAGGTACCAAAGCGACTGCTAAGCTCATCTGTACACTTGATCTTGGTTTTGGAATGCTGACCAGATGGGAATCTCTCAGAAGTCTTTCGGTAAAATAAAGTATTCACACATCACTTGGGTAACGCAAGATCAATCCAGTACTGTCAACAGCACTATTACTAAAAAGTAAAGTGATTGCTGTTGCCTTTGCAAACTAGAAATTTAGCAGCTGTGCTAATGGTCTGATTTGGACCAGGATATTACTGTACGTTGATTGTACGAAGACATAATCAATGCCTCCAGACATCTGTATCATTTCTTGTGTTTTTCTTGCCTAATCTTGCCTTAGCTTTTATTGAATACATTTAAGAAATGCCAACTTTAGGGGGATGGTAGAAATTGAGACTCAAATTGACAACAGAAGTGTTCATTTCCTCCTTCCACAGGACACGTAAACACTCAGCTTGTTAGGAAATGCAGCAGTTGAGTCAGAAGCTGAAGTCAGTGGCCATCTGTTTTGGCAGCATATGAATGACCCCTTCACCTGAAGCCAGCAGCACAAGTAACAGAAAAAGATGGATGGACACACAGCAAGGAACAGGTGAAAAAGACACCAAGTACAACGCATGCAGCCTCAAAAGCAGAATGCCACCAACTCCCCTTTAAAGTATGCTCATAATGAACAAATGCAGCAAAAAATAGCTAAAGACAAATTTGGTGTAACAGATGATCTAGTTATACAAATTTACTGATTCATTCTACCTTCATAGGTATCTTTCTATATGCAAAACTATATCATAACATATGCAGGTTGCAGTTAATGAGATGAGAACACTACCATGGCGCTAAATCAAGGCATAATTTGTTCCCCACAGAACAGATGAAGTTTTAGGGCCCCAGCATGTCAATATCAAAGTTTGAGGGAAGTAGGGAGGCTTTTTTTAACCAAAGTATTGAGTAAACAAATGGCTAGTCACTATAACTTTTTCTGCTGAGGTATGGCAGCAGAAACTTTCGAAGCTGCATCAAGAACCACTTGCATGTGTACACGTATTAAGTCAGGAGCTGCCAGTTGCCTACTCAAGTACTAAGCAAATGATCACATTAACAGCAATTACATCAGGATCCATAGATCTGAAACACACACTTAGCCCACAGGGTAGCCAAACTGTCACATGCACACAGCAAATTATCCCTCCTGCAATTTCCATCTCTGCTCTCTCTTTTCCTTCTTGCTAGATAACATACTTTACTGATTTCATGTTCCTTTTTCATGCTCATTAACTTGTGCTATTTAGTTCTTGTTTGACATGAAAATGAGAAATGTTATCCATGCAACAGATTCCTTCCCTCTAATCAAATTGCTATCTGAAACTAGAGCATTATTACTGCATTGTTTCCAGCTCCTGTTCAGTGATAGCCAGCCTGCGCATTCAGGCTTGAAAGCCTCTGGTTCAGTTGATTTCTGATTTAAGCTGTGCTCTGTTGCATATATGAAGGAATGAAAAACCAGAAGACTTAGAGTAACATAATTTTGGATCATTAGTCAATCAGGATCTATTTAATCCAAACCATGATGAAGTTGTAAAATGTTTCAGTGAATTTTTGTTTCAAACCTTCATGCATAGAATCTTGTCTGGGGCAGAACAGCTATACTTAGGGAGTTCATGAGGGTCAGAAAGGAAATATAAATAAGCACCAAGTTTGGGGTTGAGATAAACCTGCTAGTCATTTACACTGTTTATCAAAGGTATTTAGCCACTCCAGCTTTCATTGATTTAGGGTTTAGGCAAATGAATACACTTCAGGATCAGGACTTGTTCTCAGTTCAAATGACTCGTTTTTCCTCTGACAGATGTATTGCGCAGATACGTATAACAAAGCATCATACAATTACCTAGACACCCATGCTTGTGTAGAGGCTTGCACCTGAGTCACCGCGTTTCATTTCATTAAGAAAAGTGATCATCTCCTATTTAAATCTTTTCTGAACTGTCACACACTGATTCATCAAGAACTTGAGAACAAAGTGTTTTGATCATTTAAAAAATAAAATACAAGCAAAGCAAAGATACTTGCAATGACATCTTTGATGTTTTATAGATTAAGAGAACCTCTCATGAATAACAGTGATTTGTGTCATCTCTTTTCTGGCTTTGAGAGTTTTCATTAACTGAGATTAACACTAACTGGAAAATAATTAAACTAGCTTATAAAGTCTGGCCTTCCCATCAGCACTAGTAATAATTAATCAGTACCATCAACAGATTTTTAGCATTAAAATTCTGATTCACTGCATTATTCCTCAGCCCACACCACCCACTTCTATTCTTAGTTTCACTGTGTGCAGGAAACAGTATTCCTTGAGACAATACCAAGAGGACAAATATTTTATATAGATATATCAGTGAAAGTCCATCATATTTTGAAACAGATTATCTTGAAGAGAATCTCAATGCACTGCTAAGTTACATTTCTGCCCTTATACCAGAGCTGCACCTCACTAGCAGAGCTACTGGCTATTAAAAAAAGCCCAAACCCAAGAGGTTATTCTGACCATATCTTCATCAGATTCACTACTTCAAGACTTGTGATGCAATAGACAGCAAGAGAGAGATAAACAACCAACTGTTTCTGTCAGTGATTCTTGCAGGAAAGATCTGTGTTTAGACCTGATGCAAACCAATCGATGAGACTGCAGAAGCAGATGAATTAATTGAATCCCTTGCAATTGAAGCAAATAGCAGGAGTCCCACAGATTTCACTGGATCCCTTACCATTATAACTGTAGCAAATCTAAGCTAAGCAAAGGTGCCTTAGGGGAAAGGACCCAATATATCTACGTTCACCCCCTCAATGAGATTGCCACCATTTTGTTCTCTTGAACATTTTACTTTCACTGTTTGGTTCTCCTAAATGCTGATGGAGAGAGAAAGACTCCAGCTGAATCACTTACTCTGTGATTTCTCTATATCTAGGTACTCTACATGCAAAGAAAGGAGGCACATCTGCCCCTAGGGCAGAGTTAGTTATTTCAGTACTTTATCAGAAGGGACAGCTTTAATTCTGCATTTCTTTATGTCTACAGGGTCCTTTTAATTAACTTTTAGGTTACTCAGTAAGCTGAGTATTATAGTCTTTGTTAGAAATGGATTAACCATTTCCTTATCACCAGGAGCCACGTTTTACTAGTACAACATCTGTTCCAAGGAATACATGCACTAGAGACCATGGCGAAGCACCTCAGCACACATGGAAGCCTGCAAGCCCTTGTAGAACCGAGTTTCACAACTTGAAGATGTAGGAAAAAATGAAATTCCAGGTACTTCATAAGGCCCTGCATGCAATGCTTAATCCAAGTAATCCAAAAGCAATCTTTTTGGCAACCTAATTGTGTTTTCTAAGGAGGAAACTGCAATAACAGTTTGTTTACATATAATTGGATCTCTTCATATGTTTGTATTGTGCTTATTTCTGAAACCTTTCAAAATTGAAAGGTCTCCCATAATATTTGACTTGGCTTTTCACTCTAACCTAAGGGATTACACATTACTTTGCACATAATAGCCCAGACAAATATGAATTTTGTATTAGTACAGATCAGAAAGTACAGCTATCCCTTGAGGACCAACAACCAAGACATAGAAGAAAAACTGAGGAAATTGCACCGATTTTTAAATTGCTTTTAATTTTGATTTGTTTTTCTTAGGAAGCTTTTGCCAGCAAGATCAGCTTCTGTTGTAAATGCATTTCAAATTTGGGGAGAATTGGGGAAAACAATTGGGGGAAACAAGGGAAGAAAGACTTTACATTGGAGACAATTTTTAAAGTCATCACAACTTTTTCCACAGAATATTTTTTATTTGCATCTGCACATTAAAGTGTTTGATTAATAGACAGATTTCAGAGTGTGCATCCCTCACTGATACGACTCATAGCTCTTAATTGGAAACACTTAATTTGCTTCTTACACTCCATTAAGGGTTTCCAGAGGACTACAGTGAAATAGAAGACCAGAAGTTTCTTGTGACTGAAGAGAATGCACACCCTTGCACAGAAATGACAGAGTTCCTTGTGCAGACAACAGCTAATGTCAAATTCATTCCAAGAAACTATGTTCACTGACCATTTCCACCCCGCCCTCGTGTCTTGTGGCAGATTTTCAACTCCAACTTCCTATACACTCTAGTAACCAACTTTGACATGCAAGCATTATTGCTTAGGGGTGAACTGGACTACAAATTTAAGGACATAGGATTTTGCCAAGCTACATCAACTCAGCAGCCCATCAAGACGTTGTGCTGACTCCAGCCATGGCTACTACCAGATTCCTGAGAAGCTAGACCTCCATCAAGCTAAAAAAAATAATTGTGCAGTAATTTGCATCACAGAAATTCCTTCTTGAAACCACCACCCCTCCCCAAGTGCTCACTTCACAGAAGTGTAGGAACCAAAACCAGAAGAAACTTCTAGGTTTGTGTGCTAAAACCCATTACCCAGAACTCTCTCCCTACCAGGATTTGGTTCTTACCTATTTCTTTCTCCTGTACCCAGAGAACAGGGTGACAAGTCCTGGAACAGGAACCTGACTGGAGTAGAGCAGTCAACATTTACTTTCCCATCATGGCCCCTTGTAAGTATGCGTACCTGCTTGCCCAGTCAGATATAAAATAGACAGGAAGTCAAAGGAAAGCATTATCGGGTGAGATGCATTTGGGACAGGAAGAATACTATTTGCTTAAAAGCCTGCTGACACAGTTGAATCCCATAATTCTGGATTGCATTAAAACAGTCTTCCCTAGACTTCACTTTGGAGAAATCCTAATGCATTGGAAGAACTTGAAATTTGCAGGACCAGTTCAATCCAGTCTTTCTACACAAAAATCTTTTATGCTTGCTCTTAGGAAACAAGAGATGCAGTTTTCAGCGCTATTTCTGACATCTCCAACCTGACACTTGTAAAGCTATTCAAACCAAGCACACAAGATTTGTCAGAACAGTGACATTTTAAATGAAGAATAATGATTAAATGTCTAAAAGTGTGCTGCAGAAATACTCTCACAGATAGTACTGGCAATTTGAATACAACAGCAAAGTGTTATCATGTAAAAATCAAACCAGAAATTCTTTCATGTACCCAAACATGGAGTTAAATTACATAAAAGCTGCAAGTACTTTGATGCAAAAGGGGGAATTCACAACTCCTTGTTTTGAGGCTTAATGTATATGGACATTTTGTATTCAGAATTATACTTGTTTCACTTCCACTCTTGACAGAGCTATTTCATGAACAAACGATACATGGAAAGTAAGGATTCCACATAGCCAAAGGAAGTGAAGTCTCTTCCGTTCTGTTGAGCTAAATTAGAATGAATCCTTCTTAAGCATTTGAGATGTGTGCAGTGCTATAATAGCATTAATAACGGTAATTTATTTTATATAGCCGAAGATTATGAAAGAGCTATATGCCAGTTGAGCATAATACACTGAGTTTTGTTATCCTCTACATTCAGTAGGGCATTATACTGGAATCCTGCTGTCTTTTTACAGTGAAGCCTGAATCTTTAACATTCCCATTGGTTAATTTCAGTGAGAATTTAAGAGATTCTATGCTGCTTCCCTCATCCTGCTTCCCAGTGGAAACTAAGCATGCCTAATGCTGTAACATGGAGCCATATTAGGAAGTTTAAATACAGTTCTCAACCATCCTGGATGCAATGAAAATGTGAGCACATGTAAAGTAACCAATGCCCAAGGTGAAGGCAGACTAAACCATTTCAAAAGTGAAAACCTATTGGAAAGCTCCAAAGATACAACTGCTTCTCAGGACAAGTAAAGGGGAGTGGGAAAATCTGAATATGCACACATGCTTTATACTCTGCTGAATTCTCAGAGTAGATATGCCCCTTTTAGGACTGCTATATTGCATAAGGGCAGATCAAACTGAGCACTTTATCCCTCATTTGTTTCATCATCTCACTAATCCATAATTGAAAATTAAATAGTTAAGTACAAGAAATCCATTAAGTTCTTTAAACAATTATAGCAAAGAGTCAGTTAAATATGATGGCCCATTAAGTTATTATTGAATGAGGTTGCTGTGTTTGCATAGTACTAACTTGCATCCTCAAAAGTATGTAGTGCCTGATAAGTTGCACCCATCTAAGGTCCGTTAAATAGATATAATTCTATCCCACAGCCCAAAAAAAGCAGCATGTCAAAATGCATATTTTTCCATAGCTATAGAGCTCTCTCTCCTGCGGTTTGAAGGTAATTTAGCATGGAACATTTCCCTACTAATATCAAGAAAGATGAAACATCAGAGCAGAGGTGGTGTCAGCCAGCAGATGGTACTGTAGGCTGCCGTACTGCAGGCTAGAAGACAGGCTGGGCTGCTGTCAGTTTGTTGCACATCAAGCTGCTGGGGAGTGAGCCCTGGCAGAGGTTGTGCTCTCAGCCTCCTTTCTCCCAGGGTTCTGATGTCAGGAGACAGGCAGCTCATTAGACCACGGAGCCAGCTGCAGGAAAACCAACTTTTCAGGTAGCCAAAGGCATCTTGTCTGTGAATAATCTAGATAAGAAGCAACCTATACTAGAAAGTGTCATCTGTACTCCCACCTTTATCTCACAGAACCACTTCCCTACTGCTGCGCATCTCTGGGTGTGCAGAGCAAGGGCAGTCACACACTGGCTTGTGGCTGGGAGCTCTTGTTTGCTCTCTCTCACTAGTTCTGTTTTGCTCAAGGACAAGCAGCTGTTTCTCAGACAGCGTGGAGCCCAGCCCTGTGCATAGTATCACAATAAATCACTGCTAATACTCACACCCCTCTCAACTCTATTTTAGTTATTGCAGGCTCTTCCTTTCTCAATTGCTTTCCCAGGGAACCTAGACCCTGTCTGTAGGGCAAGTTTCAGCAGCTTTCCAAGCCACCTTCAGTCACCAAGAATGCGATATTGTCTTTATGCTTTTTATCCACACAGAAGATGACACACAAAGTAGCAAGTTCTCCCTGGCTACGGTAAATTGCATTTCGTTGCATTTTCTAGGGGCCAGAGGCAAGTGATGAATAGAGCTCAGGGAAGCAGTATAACCTGCGAAAGAGCTTAACTTCACAGCATGCATGATTTGCTTGCTTCAGGAGATTGGGGGGTCTTTAAGGACATGCAGATGTCTCAGGAGGTTTACTAAGCTGAGAAAGGCACTTTTTTAGCACCTCAGTCTGTTCCTAGATTCTGATTTCCTACATGCACCCTCCCCTTCTCCCCCAAAGATAAACTGCATTGCTCATGGAACAAAGATTTTTGTTTAACAAGGTAGGTGATGACCCACTTTAGAATTGTATGATTGGCAACTGAAGGGGAAAAATGTACTTTAATTACCAGTCTCTCTGGGGAAGATTTTAAATAGTTGAGCTGGTTCTAAATACGACAGCACTTAGCAGACTTTGTTTTCTTTTCTCATTTTGAAACACTCAGTTTACAGGTCCATGAGGCACCATTTGGAACAGCTACTGGAATCTTCGCTAGAATAACCGTCCCTCCTGGGGATCTATTCCCCATTCCTTTGGGAATGTAGACACCATTCCCTAGTTGAGCAAGAACCCACTCTTATTTAACAACCAACACTGTTTCCCCTATAATAAACTAAGCTAATTGGGAGAGTCAGGATACATTTGTTTTAGATCTGTCTGCACCACCTGACAAGTTAAATAAGTCACTTCAGCTGATGTTTTCAGAAGTGGCACTCTGAGGTGTGATCTTCCAGATTTTGAGGTGTCATAGCCCCTGTTGGGGGGCTATGAAGGAGCTCTTTGCAAAACTGTGGGGCTGGGCTTGTAGAACTTGAATTCCATTTCCCCATCTTTCAATTTCATCATCCGTAGATTGCCAATAACTTACTAGTTCCTCAGACTTTCAAAGACTAAAGAGAATTTCATTGGATGTTGACTGAATAAGATTATTTTTTCAAGAAGTTTAACAAAACAATGCCACTTTAACCATATAGCAGTAAGGCCTCTTACCTTGGTACTACATGTTCTGTTATCACACCAAAAAGCTGAGAAATTCAGTCCCAAAGTCCTTGAGCACATGGTCATCTTTAATGTACTGCAGTTCCTCGGTAGACCAGGATCTCTTCCCAAACTGAGTGAAGATAAACATTACATATGCACTACAGATGAAGGAAGTTACTGTCACATAATTTAGATGTAACACAATTTAGATGTAGCCACAGATACCCAAGGGGAAGCTAGGAATTGCAGGTAGGTTTGAAGCTCCAGTTCACCATGTTGACTGCTGTATCATTCTTCTGTCCTGCTGTCTCCCAGAACTCCCATTAAGTTAACAGTTGTCCTTAGACCTCTTTGCTAGGTGGCTCACATGCATAAAATTGTGCACAGCACTTAACTAGCTGTTTCTTCTTTGTCTTTCCCCTGTGCATTAAAGTTTTAAAGACTGAAAAATGAGCATTGAAGAAATTTCCCCAGTCAGCAACCTGCAATCTGACAATTAATCAAAGATATACTTTGTCAACTTCTCCTTGTTCTCTTATGCTTTATGATCATCATGTTATTTCATCAACACAATAAAAAAGGATTAATCTTCATTGCTGGGAAAATTGTTTTCAGGACTAAGGGTAGCAGCCTTAGCTACACTACTGATCTTGTGGTCCAAATCAATCCCTGAGAGCAGAATTAATTATTTTTAACTGGGATGCATTCATTAAGCCCTAGCAAGTATATTTTCAAGTTCTGCACATTATCATAATACAAATCTGTCATTCAGGACGGCATATTCATACAGTCACTGCAGGTTCACCAAGCAAAATATGAAGGTTGCACGCAACTGAATGGACTTGTTAGGGTGATTACGTACATGGTGGTGTATACATCTACAAAAAACACATCAGTATGCTATTGCAATATTTTGTTACTGAAAAGAATAACTGCAATAATTACACTGTTATGATGAATATTCTACAAAGCAGTAACCATAATTTAATGTGTTACAAAGTGTAACATCACAAATTGTTTTTCCTAATCTGGAGACTAATTACATAGCAGATACTTCACAATGCAGGTTGACATACTCTGGCATTTTGATGCCTGTCATCAATACAAGTTCATACAACTTTGTCATGAAGCTTTCAGAATTTAGGAAAGGCCATCTAGGAGAGGACATGCAGCATTTCCCCTAGAACATCATCTCAGCTTAAGTTTGTTACCACTAGAGTTTTGGTTGATGGTCCCAGCCAGAACTTGCTGTTAAGTGTACTGACAAAATAACAAAGTGACATCCCAAATCTTGCCTGCACCACCTCTAGTGAAAGCTCCTTAAAACCCCACTTTCCAGTAAGTTAACAGAGCATCATTTTGCAACACTCAATGTTTGCAACATCCCCAGTCACTTTAAAATTACCTGGTGTCACAGCATCTCAATTCAGTGGTCAAAGATTTTTTTCTTTTCCTGTAGTCACCGTGTCCTTACAAATGCATTTCAGCAGAATTGTCCCAACATTAATACTGTAAGCATCTGAAATATTTGCAGGTCAACTGCAGCGCCCTAAATCTTTACACTGCCAGTGGAACTTCAGAGCATCAAGTTCATGTGTTCTTTGCTTTTCTTGTTATTCAGTTTGGCCTTATCATTGGCTCATCGCCCACAAACTATTGATTAGCCACAAAATCTCCATAGCCAGCACTGTAAAACCAGCCATGGATTTACATTCTGGAAAGAAGTTCTGACAGGGCCAATAACAACCTGAACACCTTGTAGGGTCTTTCATTACCCTACATTTCACCATGTAGGGTTCATTTCACCAACTCAGGAAATAATGGTTTCAGCTTAATGTTCTTGTAGTTAAAAGGATTACTAACAAGACTCACTCAAGGAAAAAAAAATACAGCCTCAGGTTGCATGTAAAATATACTAGCCTCAGGTATATGTACTAATATACAAAGATCTTAAGTGTGTAACAATATTAGTAACACATTTAGCTCACAAGAACAGATGCATAACATGAAATACCTCTCTCTGGACACAGCCAGTACTTTTTTAATCTCTTTGAATAAGAGTTGGATGTAAGATAGTCCAGACACACAAGACACTTGCTACTGTAGCATTCAGTCATTTCACAGGTCACAAGTAATTTCTGCTCTCTGGTATTTTGGGGGGTAATTTCAGAGGAACTTCACTAGCAGCACAAACAATGTGCTCTGGTCTAAAGCAATGTTTAAGTGTTCACACATCTAGAATCTATGGTCAGCAGATCACTCACCTTCTCAAAAAGCCATGTAGAGCACTGACCCTCCTGAGCCCAAGCTCAATGCCCTGTCTACATCAAAGTTTTCTGCAGGGAATGCAGCAATGGGAAAACTCTTCTCTGGTTTCAGTTTCTGGAAAACTGTGTTTTGCTTCATAAGTACAAAACTCAGAGATACACTTTGTTCTTCACTGCCCAAGGGAAAAGCAGATAATTTTTCAAGGTCTTTATGTCAGCTGCACTCCATCCTAGGCCACAACACAAAAGCAGCCTTACAAAGGCACTCCTGTGCTACAGTCTACTCAGCACTGATTACAGCTCCTAATAAATACCTCCTTCAGTGGCCATTAGAGAAAAATTCCTTTTTCCACCAGCGTGCTTCCTGCTCCCAACACCTCTTTAGAAAGCCTGCTTCCCGAATATTCACTGATGATTTATCAGCTTAATACCTGCCCCAGCAGCACAGAACTGCTGCTTGCTACAACCTGGAGTCCATGCACTGGCTGTTACGGTTTATTTCCTTGATTAGACTGTAGACCTATCAGACACTTTTCCCACTCCTACTGATTGGGGAGGGTGAGTGCAGGGAAAGGAGTTTCTATTTAATGGTTTTGTTACTACAGAAATTTAGAGCTTTACCAAAATCAAGCAAACTGCTAATTTCCCACACCTGCCATACCCAAGCAGCACCTAAGTTAGAGGCATTTCCTTGCAATTCCCAAGGTAGGGAAAATACAATTTAGGAAGAATACTCAGATTTACTATGATTTTTTTGTATGAAACTGGTCTGTTACACCCTTGGGATTTACTCTTATCTCCCTCAGGCAACCTTTCATCACCTTCTAAACCACGAATTACTGCAGAAAAGACAGCAGAAAGCCATTTTGGAGTTTTCACCCAAAATTCTGGAATCATGAAAATCATTCATGTTCAAAAGAAAAAAGGAAAGAAGCTATTGATTCATATCTGGTCTTGTTTTAATTATTCTTGGATAAGTTGCTTCTGTCTAATCGCTGCCCTAGATCTGTGTCACATGCTTATCTCTAACCCCTTGGAACATGTACTGTGATAATCCAGTACTGCCAGGTACCACTTGCTCTGCTTTCCTTATGTCAGTCTTCTGACAACTGAGCCCTCCTCTTGCACTGCAGGAAAACTAACACAGAGACAATAGTCGGAATGTGCATGCAGGGGAGGGAATGAAGAAATAGTACCAAGTCCCACTCTTAGTTAGTAGTGCATAGAAGCAGTATAGTTTGTTAGCAAATTGTCATCACCCCAAGAGCAACCAGAAGTGCACTATCATGAGATGAATTTTCATCTCAATTAACAAAAATGTTTAACTGAAAAACTAAGGTAAGTTGGTGACATTTACCAGGAGAATCTAATGGAGTCGCTATTACATTTCTTTTTGTCTGATTAACTCAAGCATAAGATGAGACCTGTCAGATACTTTAAGTAAATGCATATGCAAACTCATGCCCTTTGTAACAGTAACAGTTCAAGTGAAAATACAAATACAAGTTTCTTAAATTACTAATTGAAGTTAGCTAAGTTGCAAGGAAAATTCATGGGAGAAAGCTTTGATCATCTTGTCCTATCAAGCTTGTGAGTAAGCAGGAACGTTCTGTGCTATCTTGGTCTCTAACCATATCCTATCATGATAAAACAATGTATGAACACAAGATGCTCTAAGGTTATGAGCAGCAAGGGTAACTTCCTTTCATTTTCACTACTAGTCATCCTATTCAAACAGAATGAATTTGAAATCCCCAAATAAGATTAACTCCTGCAGCAGGAGCCCATTTTGGAAAACTGTTGGCCAGCATACATCGTTTTAACAATTTAACTTTCACTATCTGAATACCAAAAATCAGGCCCCTGAGTCTAAGGGCTTTCAAAAAATTGTGCTCCCTCAGGATGACTCAAGCAAGTGCATGAACCACGTAAGAGTACAATAATTGCTGAAGCTCAGCTATGGACAAAGAAGGAACTCAAATGCCCAGGCTGCTGGCACCACCCTCATTCAGCATTGATTCAAGAACATAGAGGCATTAGAAAGAAAGATTCTATACAGCTCAACAGCTGTAATCACCTCATGATATCCAGTTTCTTCAGCCCTTTCAGTTTCTGTAAGCTTTTCCAATAGCTCACGAATTAGAAAAAAACACGCCTTGAGTTATAATTCCTCTGTATTAAAGTGATAATAACAGATTAGTGAAAAATACAAAGTAATTGATTTTTTTTTTTTATTTCCTCTCTCCCCAACAAGCTTAAACTAATAACAATAATGTGAAAGTATTTCCATTGGGAAGTTTCTACCTTTCTGGCAGTAAAATCAATTGTTCCAAGGACAAATTTTATCACAAGAATTAATCATTGCTACCTGCAATTACAGTATCACACAATTATCACTCTTATTCATGATGTAAAGTATGCACGAGGGCGTCTTAATTACAAAATAAGACTGTACAGTAACTACCAAGTCTTATGAAAGCAAATGTATGGGAAAACATTCTTAATGACAGAATACAGCAATATGTATACTCTGTCATGCCAAGACTTCCTTGGAAGTTGCGGCAAGTACTTGTCCCAACATTAAAATCACACTCTACAGAATCAGTGTTGTCCTGTGCTGAGTTTGAAGATAACCTGCTCAAAGGCTATAATTGTTTCAGAGATGTTACCTATCCTTCCAAAGTCAGGTTTCAGCCACAACTTCTTAGAAAAGCACATACAAAGTCAGATAGGAGCTCCAAATAGTTCAGTAGGCCTCATGGAAGTGCTCAGGACACTGATTCACATACAGAAATAATTGTGAGACCAAAGTCTCCTGCAGAAAATACACCAGGCAAAAACACCTGAGAAGCTGGTTTCCTGGTCTTCCACAGACTTTCTGTATAACCTCAGGCAAGTCACTTAGGCTACATGCACATGCTGCTTTGACAGCACAGCTGTAAGGACAACCACAATCTAGTTTCACTAATGCAAAAGCTAACACAAGAAGAGCCAAAACCAGCATAGAGCTCCCTGCAGATTGCAAGAACCACTACACATCACCAGATAAATATAATCACAGTTGACTACGCTGTCACAGCTAGGCAAAGCTTATCTACCTATTAGAGCCAATCCAGATACTGCCAAGGTAGGGTAAGCAGTTATCTTAGCTATTTGGATGGCAAGATCTATAATACAGAGAGGGATGTCACTTGGCTCTGCATAGGAATACCTTGTTAGAAGCATTCAAGCATCACTATAATACAGATAATCTACACTTAGAGTCTTTTAGGATAACCATCCCATCCCTTAAGGAGTTCAAAGGGCTATAGCTTTTTCAGATAAGCTGTTAAAATCTAAACATGACCCATCTGATCTTTTTGCCTTGATTAATACAGCAGCCTTTTGTTAATCTAAAAATCACATAAGCAGCTAATAGCTTGTAGTCTGAGTGAACTGAGTGGGTGAGCGTTAAGGTGAGGTAAGAGCTTAAGTCCAAGAAACGAGTAATCAAGCCAGGGTACCCCCTCCTGCTAGAGCAGGTACTCTATTTCACTATGCCTTACTAGTCTTTGTTGCTCAATTACCAATGTTGGCAACACCCTACAGACAGTCTGCCTAATTATTCGGTTTTTCATGTAAAAAATAATTGGCCTCACCACTATCTCCTTAGGTAGGAGGAAATGAATAAATCACTCGATGGCATCAAGGTGGTTTTCTTTGAGGGGCACTCTGTCAGTGCAGGTGAGCAGTACCATTTTGCTGTCTCACTGGTACATCATTTACACTTAACCTTGCACACCTTTACTGCCTAGGGAACTAGTCAAAACAGAACTGCTGGCACACCTATCAGGCCAAAGCCTCTACTGAGGTTTCCTTTTGTTTATAAAGGGACATTAATAAATACCTGGTTCAAATTCTTAGCTACTATAAATCACACTTCCTCAGCTGATTTATATCTGCAAAGAATATAGTCCTTGATCTTGAATTTCTAATTGATTTTCTTAGTAGTAAGTATAACGTGTTTGGTAAGAGTAACAGACAATGACCATACTGCTGTTATACTATGCCATGAGATAAATTTTGTTTATCATGTGGTTCTAACCATGTCACTTTCACAGTGCCCAGTAATTAATCTCCCATAACCCTTATTTCATTCTGAACCTTTGAGCAGATCCCAGGGGATGTTAATTGTTAGCATATCTGTCAGGCAAGTGCATCGCCCTTCTTTCCAAAGGCTGGTCAGCTACTGCAACAGGCAGCATTTTGTCTCCACTTTGAAATCTGCAATGAGACTCTGCAGTTGTAGGGTAATGACAGTTACCAGTAACTGGTAAAGTATACAGAAAAGCTGGCAACAAGCTTTCACTCCACTGTACTGGGTGCACGTATGGCAATGTCCTGGGCTATTAAGTTTGATTTGTGTTAGTCAAGAACTATGACAAGATAGCTGGTGCTGAAAAAAAGTCTTGTTAAATTTACAGTACAGTCCATGGAAAAAATCTAGGCCAAAAAAATCAAGATCTGTCCCAGAAGAATGCAATTTTGCTAACAACCTGGCAAGCAATGCCATTTGTTCTACAATTAAAGTGAACTGTAAGTTGGCAAGTCTAACAAGAACTTAAGTCATGTCCCATATTGAGACAGCCTGTGGCAAACCTGTTTTTAAATGCTAGAAGATACTTTAATGTCTACAATGGAGTCTATGTCTGACTACCTCTCCTTTAAACACATCCATTGTCTTGTGCAATCCCTGAACAGAAGAAAAAATTAATCTGGACTTCCTGCTGCAGTAGCTACTTTCCTACGAGAAGTGCCCCCCGGTACACACGCAAGCACTCCAAGAACTTCCCAGCTCCCAACTCATTTTCACCGCATGTCTACATGAGCCAACAGCAGGATAACAGGAGGCAGCACAGGACTATGCAGAGCGATTCCCTCTGGAAAGAGAAAAGGCCCCCTTCTTTAGCTACTATAGGAGCTCTCCAATAGTCCTCACAGCACACAGATGTAATTAAGCTAAATTGCAAATTTCCTCTTTTAAGTGATACTAATTTCCTTTTGCATACACTGCCTTGGTCAGGTCATCATGCCTCATTAGACACAGCATCTCAGGTGCCCAGCTATCAGGGGTTCTAGGTTTGGGAAATCTTTCCCACAGAGTCATTCTTTAATAACTGTTATTTAAATAGTGCTTTAGGGACCAAAGAAAATTATGTATTTTAAACATTAAAGTACTATTAGTAGTAAGCAATAGAAATGATTGTTCTGGAAAAGAAAAAAATTCCTGAAAGAATCTGTGCCAGCCTTAATTACACTCCCATTGTATTTCATCTTCATGCTCCCCACACTGAGAGGGAGGGGTGGGTGGAAGATAATTGGAACAAGGTGAAAATGAGTGCTCATTAAATTGCAGACTACACAAGTACTCATTCCATGCAAGAGGGCTGTAAATATGACTTTTAATGAAGTTATGACATGCTTGCCAATAAAAGTCATTTACTTCACAGTATTACAGTTAATTATGCACAGCTGGAGCCATTTTTTGCCCATCCCTTGTTAACTTTGCCTGGATTCATTAACCATTTCACAGCTCTGTGCTTATGATACCTCTCATGCAAGAAGTATAGGTCAAAGAGGCTGCAGGAATTTTAGGAGAAGGAGTGGGAGTGTAGATACTGTAGAGAAGCTTTGCAAAAGTGCAAACGCTCCAGCTGGAAACTGAGTTGTACATTCATCTCTGGAAAGTACAAATGTGTAGAAATCTGCAATAGAAGCAACATTAAGGTATAAATGCAGACCAAATGAATGATAGTGGCATTGGTGTGGACAGCACATAGGTCAAAGTCATCATGATGCAATACATCTACAAGCACCTTTGCAGAACATGGACAACAAAGTTTTATCTACAGTGGATTTCAAACAGTTACTTTGTAATAGTCTCTTCTGGCCATAAAACTACAATTTAATATCAAGTCACATCAGCACAAATATCTGTTTTCCCATAAGAAACCTCCGCATTCTCTATATACTAAAAAAATTGAATTTTCCCATAAATGAAGGCACAAAGTTCAATTTACTTATTCACTGTTTCTTACTTGCTGGTATTCAGTCCTTTTGCAATATACTATACTATGCATGACAGAAGCTCACAGCACCCACAAGAGCAGGACGGGCTGTTGCACAGCATGGCTGTGCAGTGCAGACCTCTAAACATCCCTTTAAATTTCATTTGCTTCTCTGTTATTCAGGAGAGAACTTATTGCCTAAGCCATAAGCTTTACACTGTAGTCCCTGCAAGCAGAACATCTTGTTTTCCAGGAGGAATCCTCATTTGAATACCAGTATCAATTTCAGTTCCTTTAGTGCTTTCTTTGCAATTTGCAAGTAGAATGAGTTATCCATTGCTTTCCCAACTAAATAATCAAGAAGTCAGCGCCTCTTTTGTAATGACAGGTCACTGATGACTACCCATACTGCGATGAAAAAAGCAGATAATGGTTCTGGTATGTTTGTCCTTAAGAATTCCTGCTACAGTAGTACTGCAACCTTAACATCCCTCAGGTGAGATAGAATTGGTGTTTCCTGCTCTTTCTTTTACAAAAACTCAAGCTATAGTTCCATGGGACTGTAAATTAAGTTTAAGATGCCTAGTACTAGATTAAATTAAGAGACAAAGTGCTAAACTAGGACAAACGACATCTGCTAGTTTAAATTAGCTGAAAAAAAATTTTGAAGAGGTAACTACCCCTGCAAACCAGATGTTAATTCAGGAATATTCCTACCACAGCCAGCATAAAGCTAGTAAGCCAAGGCAAATGCCACATTATGCACTCTGGCTAATTTTGCAGAAAACATGTTTATGAATCTGTCCTACCCATATCAAATTTCCACTGCCAAGTAATCTAGTAACATAGAGATTTGGTATTACTGAAAATGGAACCATCATCTGTCATTTATTAACATTCACTGTCACATAGAAGTAGAATTCTAAGAGTCTAGGGTTAAATTATCTAGTCAATACAAAGTTAGGCTAAATAGGCTAAAATGACCATGTTATTTCTCATAATTTGTAGGGTAGCATCACCAGATTAGATATGGAAGTCAGAGGTAAAGGAAGATATTCAGAACAGAACTAGTGCCAGTTTTATTGCAGATAACCAATTTTAGGCCATTTCTTTTTATTATCTGTTGCAACTACAAAAGCTTCCCAATTTTCATTGCTTGTACATGTTGCTTTTACATCCTAAGAGCTCCTCTTCTACTGTTCCAAACAGTGCAGCTCTTTAGCTTGAGCTAGAATATGTTGACTAAGCACTTCCACTAGAGAAACACAACCCTGACCAATGCCTCCACGCAAAAAAACTATTAAAAGAATATATAAAATACAGGATTTAACAAGTGTTGCTGGACAGATTTAGAATCCCTGCACTCAGGAATCCCTACAGCTGACAGCAACCTGGCTCACATTTACACAGGGACTTGTTTTCCAGAATCCCACAGAATCCCAGAATCGTCTAGGTTGGAAGGGAGCTTTCAGATCCTTTGAATGTTTAAGTAAACACTAATCTGAGTTGGGACACTCTTGACTTGAATCTGTAGATGAAATACTGGTGGAGAAGTTAGTTATTTGCTTTTTGCTGTCCCAGTGCCCTGAAGCTATCTTAGAGAATCTGTGACTGCTTTAGGTAGAACATTAACCCTAAAAGGTTGTGTTATTGCCTTCAATTGCTGTATCAACAGGACAACCTGTTTCATTAAACCCATTAACTGTTAAAAAGTCTAATCTAAGTAGCTGTCTTACAGCTACTATAATAGTAAACAATAATAGCTTTATTGATGAAAATGAAATTGTCATAATCAAGTTTAAATTAATCCTGTGAAGAAATTTTTCTTCAGAGCTGCTTTCTACTTTCCTTATCTGCATCATTTGGTTGGAGATGGACATGTTCCTACTGCTGCCATGAGCCAGCAAAGAAAGCAGAATGACAAAATAATACCTAGAAAGGTTCACTTTTGTCTTGACTTTTATCCTTCACCACAGTGATTCTCCATTTCTTACTATAACATACTCAGTTGTACAGAAAGCAATGATTAGAACCAGTTCTGTAAGTTTTATCTTAAGATCATAGTTTTGCTATATGGAATATGCCAAGTGCTTTTGCTTTGTGCTACCTACAAACTTCTTAAAAATAAGGGCTATGAACAGGAAAGCTACTCTAGAAAAGCAACCGCCATTGCAGAACATGTTTAACTTCCTTTGCAAACAGCACTTTTAGAGGCTGCAACAAGATTTTTCTCTGCTTCTCACCACCTCACCTGTGGTAACTGACTGGTATGAGACCACTGAAATGGCTCTGGCAAATGAACTAGAGGAGATGCTAAAAGTCATGTTTAAACAGTGCTGGTTAAACAGAGGAGTTATTGCATGTTACTGACGGAGAAAATAACAAGTTGGTTCACTTCACATTAAACCACATCTGGTTACCTTCATCTTGAAAATGATCTCCCTGTTGTAGCTATGAAAACAGGTAGCTTCCAGTTCTCTACTGGCCACTGACAGTCCCACAAAAGCATTCATCTATAACAAAGAGTTGAACACAAGGTTTTTTGCATAGGCTGTTATAAACTCCATGTTCATGATCAATAACTAAGAGTTAGGAAGTCAGAAGCTTATTACCATGTTTCCTCTTCTAAAATTGCCTAAGTATTTTCTTGTACCTTACCTCTAATTTAACTTCACTCTAGTCTTTGTTAGATAGGATATTAGCCAGATGATACTATGATGCAAATCAGATAAATAACAATCCCCTGCTCCGAACACACAGTAGACTGCACTTCCTTGTGAAACAGGGGCTTGTGACAACAGTACCCTAACTACTAAGACATTATAAATGCATCAAGATGGATAGATCGACAAGTACACACAGTAACAGCCAGTTATACAAATTGCCCATTAAATCTTTCCCCCTCAAAATCCGGAAGTGTATCTATTACATAAGTGGGCTTTTTGTCTATCATGGGACAGAAAAAAGGTCAGGTTTAACCAGTCATGATCACTATCCTTTGAAGCTTCTCTATCTCTAGACCACCTCATAAAATGAAGGCTAGCAAGACAGGAGATGTTTACTTTAGCTGATACAACCATACAAAGCAGCAGTAGTAGTGTATATAAATCACCTTCCCTTAACCTGCTGGCAGAAAATTCAAACCCAACACTAGTATTCTGAACTGGGTAACACCCAGATTAAAAAAAGGACTCAAACTCTCCATCCAATATGTTACACAACCTTGGCACTATATCATAATTTGCTCCAATTTGCTAATGAAGACTAACTATCCAAATAATTCCACATGACTATCTGTTCCTGACCACTGCAAATCATCCTGCTGTTCCTCAAAATCCTGTTTATTCCTTCTCCCTTCTCTTATTTTAAGCCCCTGACTGTTCCAAGTGCCTTTTGTTTAAATAGAAATTGGGTACCTACTGTGTAAATTTCTGCAGGGAGCCCTTTAATGTAGACTGTTGCAGTTTTCTCCAGGAATACACTAATAATTAGAATGACTAGGGACCTGCACTTTGTTATCTAAGAGGAAGCAACAAAAACATGATGAAGACTTATTTAAGTCCACACAAAACAAAAAATATTAGTGGGATGAAGCAACAGGGTCTTCTTAAGCAGTAATGGGCTGGGGAAGAACCAAGACCATAAATAAAAATCAGAAAAGAAAGGAGAGCACTGGCAAACAATTAACTGCTCATATTAACTGGGAAAGCATCTCTTCCCCTGCCTCCATGGAGTTCCCGCTATAGTGAGCGGGATTAGACACAGCACTGCCGCATTTGGAATTTACTGGTATTTATTTCAACAGCTGGGAGAAGAATGGTGTACATTGACAAGTAGGAGATGAAAAGAGAGGGCACAAAGAACACATAAGGAGGGAGAAATGGAAGGACCCGAAAAGCATGAGATAAGGATGGCATGTGATTTACAGGGATTAGAAAGAAGCACCTTATATAATCATTGAGCTGACCAAGCCACGATGTATTACACATCCCCAATTTTAAAACAGAAAATTTGTTATTTTTGATTCAGAGCCATAGATTTACAGGTCACATTTTCAAGGTGATTTCTGCTCAGCAATTTAAGATTTTGAGTAGAATTAAAAGATCTGTCCATCCATGAAAGCCAGCAGCTAGATTCAAATTCATGCTCCCTGTAAAGCCAGCATGAATTCCTCATCATCAGTGATAAAGTAATTACTGGAGCAGTTGAGTCAAACTATGTGGGTAGATGACTGAGCACACCTACACATTAAAAGCTTTTCATCTCAGAATTCAGAGTTGCTGCAAGCATGAACTGGACCACTGCCGCTGCCACATTCTTCAGCCTGCTTGTCTTTGCAGCCCAAGGGTATCACTGCTTCTGTTCAGGGGCCTTTGTCTTCCTTCTCCTTGATGTAGTTAAGTAGGTAAAAGTTAACTTTTAAACTTCATCCTACTGACTGGACTCACTTGAGGCTGTTAGAACATGTTCTTAGACATTAATACTTTCTGTGCTGACAGTTCACACCAAGAGACTACTCGCACATCAGCGCATTGCCCACATCAGACTGCAGTTATATTCAACTATTAGGTAGACTAATTGTTAAAGAAAGGACCTGCATTCAAATTATTATCTTATTCCAGAAGCAAATATAAGAACCACCATTCTCACCCTTCCTAGCATATAAAGTACCGAAGAGGGCAAAATGGCTGTCATACATACAAACAGAGGCATACTTTGTTTAGGAAGCCAGGAAAGCACTGCCTTGGTTAAAAGACAACTGTATGAAGGCTAGTAGTCCAGCACACATCTATCACACCTCCCAGAGCAATCAGTTACAGGCATCATAGGTGCTATTTCTTTCTTTATGGAGGAGCTTTTAAATGCATTTTTTCACCTTCATGGATTGTTACACAGATAACTAGGCTGTAGATTATTGTCAGGTGAGGCCTCTTCCAGTCTATTAAGGCTCTAGTTTAGTGCAGAAGAATATAATTAACAAAGAAAGCATGACTCACTATCCAAGTTATTAGAGAAATCATGAGGCAGACAACTATTTCAGCCCCTTTCTTGCCAAACACCAAGAAGCCAACAGTAAAATATTAATTAGAGGAGCTAAAACTTGCAAAGATAAAAACTTTAGGAATCATGTTCTAATGGCTAGAGTAGTTAAAAAGCAGAATATAATATCTAGGGAGTAATGCTTAATCTGTTGGATCTCTACGCCTTTGGAGGTTTTTAAGGAAAGATTAGAACAAATATGTGAGGAGTGTTAAGTCTTGCTGACACTGCCTTTGAACACATGACCTCAAGAGACTCCTTTCAGTTCTGTTTTTCTGTAATTGCATGTTGTGGAAGCCTCTGAAATTCAAGCCTTTATTGAAAGACAAATGTAAAGCTTGAGAGAGCGCCTGAATATGAATATACCATTTCACTCCACCCCAGAATCTGGGATAGTGATTAGGAGATCTCATGAGCATAGTCAACTCTCATATTAGCTTACTACCACAAAATCTCAAGTCTCACTCATCTTGTAATGCCTTATTTTAACTATTTGAGCAGTCTTACTTTCAAATTGTAGCAAGGACACAGCAGAAGATGTTATTTTATAAGAATGCTCAAAGACTTGATAGCTAATACATCAGGTGCTATACAGCACAAGAGAAGCTTCCCTTCTCTGAAATATTCATAATATCCAGAGACTGGGCAGATGACAGGGAGAAGAGGCATACAGAGAGAAAATAACCCTCCTGAATTCAAAGAACTTAAGTGATGGAGCTGAAAATAGAATCTAGATATTTTAGTTCTGGTCTCAAGCAGAATTCCAGTTCCAAAATAAATGGCAGTAAAAACCACAATATTTGGTTCAGCTCTAATTAGAAAAGACAGCAAAATTAGTATTATGTCAGAAAATAGAAAGTCTATAGGCTACTATGAAAAGATGAACAGTGTATCCAGCAGAAGGGCTACATCTGTCTCCATCTACAGACACACAATAGTGGAGTAGCAAATTAAGGCCAGATGTCAATTATTATTCCAATTCATTTGGAGAAAGGCATCAAGTAAAAACAGACAAGAGGTAGAACAAATCATCTGTAAAGTTCTTAGAGGTTAATTTATATCGGCTAGCGTAAAGCTCTGAGCTCTCTGTTCCTCAGCTCTGAAGACACTTATTCAAGCAACCAAAACCAAGCAGAACCTAAAGGGAATGTCTTCATTAAGAAGCACCTGAAGCTAAGGAGTTATTTCAAATAACATTTAAGAAGGCTAAACTCTGATACAGCATCCTGACCCAGCTGTAACAGCTGACTTAGATGAAGAAATTAAAACCAAGTAGATAAACACTGAAAAACATACAGAAAAAAAATCCAAGTAATTTGATAATTGCATAGAAGCTGTACTGAACATACAGCCTGATTCCCATTAGTTAAGCTATAGCTTTCTCTCTTTGGAGTGAGAAGTGACACTAGCTCCAACTTGTAACACAGTTCTCTGCTTCAGGTAAACTAATTTCCTCTATGGGAAGTCTCCAACACCTTTCAGAATACTGTAGAGTAACACTGATTCACAAGAAAACCAAATAGGGAACTAAAAGTAATTAAACACAACATACACAAGAACAAGAACCTCAGTACAGCACAGACTCACAACACAGCTCAGCAAACACTGAAACAAAGTAACAAGGAAAACCCACCGTGCTTCAACCAACAACCCAAGGACAATGTTGAAGATCCCCCCAACACACCACAGCCCAAACAAGAAGTAAGGCTGCAGAACTGAACTTAAATGGAGCTGCTGGGCCAACAGGAAGCAGGTGCGTGGGCGGAGAGACAGGTGAAATAAAGTGGGGCAGGCAGGGCTCTGCCCACTCAGGGGCCTGGGAGGTAGGAGAAAGGGTGCTGTGCTAGGGCCTTTGGTTTGGGGTTTTGTCTTTTTTTTAATTCATTACAAAATACCAGCCTATGCAACAGCAACACAAGCATTTCTGTAAGTAAGGCATTAACGTGAAAATTTCTATTTAGTATGAGGAAGGATTAGAACTAAGAGAAGCCCCTTTAGTAAGTAGCGATTCTTTTTTGGATGGTAGACCTTCCAATATCATCCTTTATTTTCTAACTTAATGAAGTAATTACTTTAACAAAACAGTAATTGTAGATTTTAATTCTCCTATGCTGAAATAGGTTTGTCTGATCAAAATAGTTGCTTGCAGTAACTATATTTACAATTCAGCATCTTACTTTTCTGTGAAAGATCTACGCTGAAAAGATATTTCAGTGACAGAGAACATAAGCTCTTGGCTTTTCTGTTCCTGGCCACTTGCAAGCTTTTGGGTTTTGTTTGGTTTTTTTTATGTATTCTCTAGGTTTGCTGAAGATTGCATGTTAGTGGTAAATGGCTATCTTACTACCTATGGCAGTTTGGAAATTAGGGTAAGTTAAATGTGTCATACTGCAGTTGAGCAGGAAATAAAAGTAAAAATTTACTTCAGGAAGCTTTTAGTCAGTTTGTGTGGGTGAACGTGGGCAGATAATGTAATGGAAAAGAAAATATGCTGTTAAAAGAAGATTTAACAAGTTTCTTTTTCAACAAGGGGTGACAGATTCATACCACTAACTCACTGTGAAGAGTAACTCAACAGATACTCCCAAAAAAAATACCTATCATTCCTCTTTTCTTAAAAAATTCGCTTTTTCACCTATTCTATGAGCTCTCTGCCTCTTTTAATTTTTTATTATGGTAATATTTCTCCTATTATTTTCTCACTTTTTATTCAAGGTTTTTCAGTTAATGTTTGTTTAAAGAAAAAAGACCAAATCTCCATCGCATTATATATATATATAAAAAAATAAAAACAGTAGAGCTGAGAGTTGGCTTCCAAGGCTTTTTCTTTTTCAGTTATTAGAATTAGGAATTACAGAATGATATTCATGTTGTAATGCTTCAGTTAGTACTAACATAGATGTTAATAAATAGATCGTTTGGCTGCTTCCATATATGTAATGGTCTTTTCATAGCACTGCTCCATGCTGCTGCATTCAGACTGTCCTTGGCCTCTGTTTAGAGGGGCACAAGATTAGAGCCTCCCTTCTCTTCCTTTCTTATCTAATACCTGCGAAGATTTGCTGCCCCCATGTGAGTCTGGAATATATATTCACTGTCCCAAGAAATGTGGTGCTTCTACTGTCAATTGGAGCCCTTGAGCTATTAATCCACCACCTTTGTGCTCCTTCCTTTCAGTTTCACTTTCTAAACCCTCTGAGTTCCTGTTTATTAATATTGCACCAGAGAATGGGCCTGGTATGATTGTGAGGTGCCTATTTTGCAGAGTGGCAAGGAGCAGAGGACTAGCTAGATTTTTATTCCAAAGACCTAAAAAGACAATTTCACACACCAGCATTTAAATGATGTCTGTTCAGATAGCTGCTCTTCAAGCAATTCCTCAGGCTTCTCCATATTTTGAGTGAGGATTACCCACCAGGAAATAAAAACCTAAGTAGGTGTAGCACTCAGGAACTGTAGTAATAAGCCTAGTCAAATAAGCCAGCCTGGCTCATCAGCCAGCTGTGTGTGTGTTTCCAAAAATAAAAAAAAAAAATTATCAGACACCAAGATGAAGGCTTTTTGGAGGCTGCATAGTTAAATCATGGGTTATCCTTTTATCCTTAAATACTGAAATAAAGGGAGTCACTTATTATATGTCAGTCAGTGACTGTATAACTTCCTGTATCATCTGATCAGGATGATGAGGGCACACAACACACTCCCAGTTGAACACACCTCCAAACCTGTTCCCAAGCCCAGATTTGCCTACATCATTTACAGAAATTCACTCTTGACAGACAGAACTTGTGTCCTTCTGTAACACAGAGGGGAAAAAAAAAAAGAACATTTTTTTTCTCACCTTAAAACTACTCTTGCATAAAACCGTATTTTTTAAATATTCACACCAGATATTACTATAAGAAAGAATACTTCAGGAAAAAAAATACTAAGATCTGCAATGAGTTATTCTGACCACTATAGAATTCTTTGGGGCCGCGGGAAGAAGGAAAGGGAAGTAGGATTTAGAGGTTACTGACAATTTAATTTTTTTGATTCCTAATCCATCTGCAGATTGTGTTATTTTAGATGCTGTGTTTTATCAGGATTTCTAATCCTTCTTCAGAGGAATTCAAGGAGGGCTTTTCAAATAGGTGTTTTGGAAATAAGAGGGAAACACAGATTACCAAGAAAGGTCTGATTCAAATCACATCTAACTGTGGATATCCAGAGGAGCAAAGACCAAAACAGACACCCGTTCACGGTCGTCCAAGTTCAATTTTGAGAATGCTGTGTTTTAATTTGGTACACAGCAGGGCTCTCAGCCATGGAGCCAAGGTTTGTGCAGAGAACTTAGAACTAGCTGGCATTTGCTGTGCCTCAGCTCTGGCTGTTAGAAAATGAAATGCAATAAGGAAGGAGAAAGAAGTGCAGGAGAGCTGCATTTCCAAATGTGCTTCTTTATAGTTTACAGCTTATATTTTTTAAGTCTCTTCCAGTTGAGAGGTTTTCTTTTTTGTTTTAGGGATGTTGTCTTCACATTCAAATGCATACAGAAGTTACTTACACTATTTGCAAGAACTTGCAAATTAAAGATGAGAGGATGGCTGTGACTGCATTTTAAAAATCTACAGAAATTCTCTCAGCAATCTTACTTTATCAAGAAAATTAATTTCAGAACATACTTACACCCCAAACCTGCAAGCTGATTTAGCCAAACTAGGGGACAGTATACCACGACCCACAAGAGTCTGTGGGACAGTCATAACTTTAGGCACATTGTCTACAAGCTCTGGCTGAAAATTTACTTAGGTGTCCCATTAGTGTTATTGAAATTGGAAGAGTTGATTTCAGAGACATCAACCTGACTTTGAGATACTAATGTGCTTTGAAGATAGCAGTATTTGAGCACCTCAGAGTCACTTTGTGGTGGGACATGAAGTGAATGATGCAAAGACTGGGGGTGTATACATTTAATTTATCTTCTTCACAGTAGTAGCACTTATTCTTGGAATTTAATTGCAGACTGTTGCAGAGTAGAGAGTGCTACTGTAAATGTGTTCCCTGCACTGAATACTTAATAGTAATAATAATAATTAACAGTAGAGACATGCAAACAGTTTTCATTTAATAGTAGAGCTGCCTGCAAGTGCTTCCATTGTTAAGAGTTTGACAGAGCTTTGTACTTTAATTAAAGGGAACATGACGCTGGTAGAAAGGTGTTGGATTGACAATCCCTGAAAATGAAATCCTCTGCTTACCTGCTAACAAACAACAGCTGCAGATACCTAAGTGCTACTTTTGGAATAAATTTGGGAGGGGCAAGCTCCAAACTTATCTAGGGATATCGCTTCTACATTTCAAACATTGTTCAAAAAGATATAAGGATGTATACATAATTTAATCAATAGGTAAGAGTTTTGCATTACAGACTGTGCCTTGGGAGACTTGGGTTTTAACTCCTACTCTGTAACTTCCATACTAAATGATTTTGCAAAGTCACCACTGCTTCCTGGGAAGTTCAGGACACCTGACACTTCTAGGGTGCCCTACTTCAGACCTGAGTAAGTCAATCTCTAAGAAAAGCATGGAAGAGAAATAACAGTTTCAGGATTCACTGTTACAAAAAACCATAACTTCTTTCTGTCTTATGGTATGTTTCAAGAAACTGCTCAGCCTCATACTAGAGACAGCTCTCTGAACAACACAGCAAGACTTTAGAAACACGGAAACTTAATTTAACATCAAAATCCTGGGAAACCCCATTGGAGTTTTATCACTTTTACGTTACAGCCAAATTCAGAGGTTGAGCCTTATAAAGTGTATTGGTACAGCTCTTTTAGCTAAAGATGTTTGGGTTTGTTTTTAATTAAAACTTTGAATCTATACCCTCTTAGTTATGGAAGACTAAAAGGTAGTTTAGACAGGTCTATTTTTATTCCTGCTACAGAGGAATAGCAAAGCAGCAAAACCATCTTTATTCTGCTCTATCTTTATCATTTTAGTCATACCAGTAAAGTAGTGTGAACAATCACATGAATTCTGACTCAAAGGGTACCAGACTGAACCTGGAAAATGTTAGTTTTGTTAATTTCACAGCAAATGATCAACTAAAGGCTGTAGCAGCTGTGATAAGAGGATTCTTGTTTACAACAACATTCCAGATAGCCTGCTTTTGTTTTAATAGCATCTTTTTCATCTTCAGTCTAGGAGTCTGTCATAGCAAGGTACTATAAATTACTGTCATAGCATGCTCCTTACCACCTACAGCCTTTCTGTGGCGATATATGACCCATAAATCTTACTGACATTCTTCTCCATGGCTCTCTTAATGCTCTTTCCTTTCTCTCCTCCCTTCATCTCTCTCTTTTCTCCCCCTCTTTGCTGTGAGGAAGTCCGGTTCCACCAGAAAGAAAGGAAAAAAAAAAGCATGAAACAGAATGTAATCAGATTTTGTAAGGAAACCTGAAGGTGAACACAGTAAGAAATTAAGTGACTTTGGATAGAGTCCTACTCCTTTAAGTACTTTGCAACCTAGGAATTGCTACAGGGCTTGGCAATGACAATAAGCTCTTTTACATAAAATATCAGCAATAGATTTGGTCCTAGCAATTCAGTTCATTACAGATTTCTTTCCAGAGATCACTCAGTGTTCTGAGTAGCCACATGTTCTCAAGGAAATGGAATTATATTAACTTTTTGGAGTAACTGTATGTCACTGAAGTAAACTTGGTTGGTGGGCAACTGATGAATCTGGCCTCTAGAGGTCCATTTTCAGTTTCAAACACAGTAACTCACAGAGAGAGATATATACACACGAAAGACTATAAGAATTAATTTCAGCACATTTAGATTTAATAGATTCTCTCCAAACTACTAGCATTCTCTTAGCAAAGAAATTGCTTAAATGATTTATATAATAATTTCCTCTCAAATTTTCTCATTGGCTCATTGGACAATTTGACAATATCATAGATATATGTTTCCATTATTTCTTATTTTATTATTTATTCTGCTCTTTGTTCTGTTACATTTATTCTATTTAAACAATAACATCTCTTTCAACTGCAGTTTAATTGGTATCTAAGGCCTAGTCTGCATTTACATTTTACTGGAATAATAATGCTGGTAACGGGTATGATTTTTTTATAAAAGAGTTATGCTGCTATGAACTCCTTGGTGGATGCAATGAGGTTAGTATAAAAGTGATTTATACTGGTTTAGTTCTTCCCCTACTCTATGGAAATAGCTATCTAATTATAAAGTATGTTTATACTGACACAATTGTATCCACAATTCTGGTTTACTTTTTCATTCTTCATTTGTCTTAATGTAAATTCTGCTGGAGGAAAATGACACATGCACACACATACACCCACAAGCAAGATCATCAAAGTCCTGAAAATCCATTTGGTCGAATTCATCAGAAGATAATTCTGTCCCTGGGGCTTTAATCTCTAAAGAGTAAAATCAGTTTGTGGTGATCGTAACTGCTTGATTTGCATTAGAGCAGTAATAAAAGACTCCCACAGTGCTTAAAAAAAATACCATTTATGGAACTTCCTTGAAGAAAACAGGATCAATAGCACAGTAAAGTGCTAACTTGCTGTTACTTAAAATATATACCAAATTAATTTAACCCTTAAATCTCTGCGTGCAGCAGAGGCAAAAAAACTCTTAAATCAAACTGTCTTGATAAGGGAATCACAGAGCTTCTGCCGCACAATTGTATGATCTCCTACAGAATAAGCAAAGCCCTGAGCAGATGGCATACAGGGAACTGATCATCTTTCTTTTTTTACTTTTTTTTGGTAATATGCTCCTCATTAGATACCACCTGGAATATGGTGCTCTATTTTGCACCTCCCAGTATTTAAAAGAGACCAACTACGTGTAGGGAGTTACTCCAGGGGCACTTGGATTTCTGAGATTCTGTAAGAGAAAATGGGGCTTAGAAAAGGGGTTAGCCAGTTAGGGGAAGGGCCTGTAGACATTTCAAGGCTACTGCTGTTGATGTCAGTTCATAACAAGCCATAGGGATGGTGGCAAGGCCTGTGCTGCAGTTTTAAGCCCCTGTGCTGGGCACAAGCTGAGAGGAGTTCAGGCTCGTTATTGGCCTCACCTGTGGCAGTAGGGAGCTGGGGCTTGCCCTTCCTCCTCATACCGCTGGCACATAGCTGGGGAGACGCTTCAGTGACAGGAACCAGGACTCCTCATAAGGCATTCGTGGAGGTTTGGGCTTGCTGCAGTGGCTGCGTGCAGGAAAAAACAAGGTGAGATAAGCGATGTTGAGAGGGGGGTGAGCAAATACATAACTTTGCCTTTGCTCTACTGAAGGCAAAAGGTGCTGCTCCTGGGCTCTGCCTAAGCAGTTTTGGGGTTTCAGGTCGCGTGGTGGGCAGGGGCTCTTGGGGGAGCCGTGAGTGCTTCACGGGGTTTGGTGGCCCGAGTTGTGGGTCTGGCCATCTCGGCCATAACACTGTGTCTGAGGGGGCAAACCGCCGTGGGGGCTCTGGTAAAACCCTGCCGTCCCTCAGGGCGGAGGGGCAAGGCTGCTGCCCCAGAGATGGGGGGGGGGAAGAAAGAGAAATAAACCCCGAACAAGCTGACTGAGCGCTCTGACCTTAAGGCGTAGATGGGGGAAACCTTCCCGCTGGGCCGGGGCGCCGGCTGGGCTCCCTGCGGCAAGTGCCTCAGCCGTGACCGCTGAGGGGCCGTTAACGACTGTTAGCGACCGTTAACGGCTGGCGGGGAACACCTGCTGCGCGCCCTCGCGCGGAGCGAGGGAAGGTTCGGGAAGGGCGGGGCCTGGGGGGCGCTGAGGGGGAGCCGCCACGGGCCGTGCTGCGCGGGGTTAAGTGGCGGAAAAGTTACTGTGTTAATGTTTGAAACGGAATTTCCCACCTTTTGGAGGGTAGAGGCGGTTTATGGTGAGTTTTGTTTTGTTTTGTTTTCATCTGTGACTTGTAGGCGCGCGGAGGAGAAATTTTTGAAGTATAAAATGTGTGCGTTTACTTTTTTTTTGTAATTGGTGGTCCGTTTTCAAATCCAAGCCTGCTGTTGTGAAGAAAAAAGGCAACTTTATCTTAAAGGTACTCTGCGTTTTCAATTATGTAATAATAGTAATTATGTAATAGAATGCAAACTTGAAGGGAAAAAAACCCAAACCACCAAACCCGTTTGTTGCTCACAGACCTAGTAAAAGTGTGGTTGTTTTTTTTTTTACCTCTCTCGGTGATTTAGAAAGTTAAGTGGATTCCAAGCAGAACAGTTAGTTGGGGTGATGTGACAGAGGTAAATATAAAATGTAGTTAATTCCGGGGGGGGATAATTGACTTGTTCTTAATGTTAAAAGGATAAGTAAAATGTCCCTACAGGAGATCAATTCAGGGGACTAATACTCGTAGAGATGTTGGAAGAAACAATTGTATTAACTGATACTTATTTTTGTTAATAGTTGAAGAGCTGTGAATGAGGTGGGAATTGGACGGCAAGGAGGGGTGCGCCTGTGTTGGAATTTAATTTCACTAATTGCGTTATTCAGCTGGAACCTTCCTGAGCTGTGGGGAGATATATGTTGGGTCTGGAGAGCAGATCCAGACTGTTGGCAGACCAAGTTTGGGATTCTGCAGTTCTGTGCAGTGAATGGACATGGTAGGTGTGAAAAGTAACACCTTAAAGAGCACATGAAGTGTAGAGCCTTGGGCAGGTCAAGCTGTAATGGCCTCCACAGGCTCCCTGCATATGTGTATTTTATGGAGATTCTTTCACTTACACTAACCCATTTGATAAGTTGGACAAGTCCATTAGCTTGCTGCAATATCCCAGAAGTGGGCCTTGTTTTTCGCAGGTGTGAGTTTGCTGGGCTGTTGGAGGGGTCAGTTTCCCATGTGGTTTGTGTTTCTGGTGTCTATTTCAATAGCTTGCGCTGGATGGGGTCAGTGTTCAGTGTCAGTCTGTGAGACTGGATCCAACCCTGTCCAGTCAGGTAATACTATTTTTGTTTGCTTGTTTTAATCAGATTAAGTTTCTCAGTACCATTCAAGCTTAAAAACCACAATCAGAGAAATGCTTGAATAAAGGTGCAAGTAGTGTTTTCTGGTCCTCTGTATAAGAGGGATTATAATAACGTTCTAATATCCTTGCAGTCTGGTATTAAGATTGAAGAAGGTGAGCTACATAGATGAAGTGCTGTGGTAACTTTTCATCTCCCAGAATAAAGATAAAATAAAGGGATTCTAGTAAAAGTTACTTGAATTGCCCTTAAGCCATACAGCATGATCTAATTCTAAGATCATAAAAGGAAAATCCTCCTTGAGGCATGCCCACAGTAGAGAATTGGGAGATGAGCAATCTCTTGTTCCCTGCTATTGGGATGTAAGTGGCTGAGGATAGGAATGTAGCTACAGCTGGTCTCCTGGTCCCCCCTCCTGTACCAGTGGATGGGATAGAGATGATGGGCGATGGGAAGAACATTGGCTGTTTCCGCACTGATGTGCGGGCTGGTTCCCTGTGCAGTCTCTGTTCAGTTCCTCTATTTGATGGGGGGGAAAATCTGCCGGGATCTGGCTGAAGCTGCATGGCAAGAACACAAGAAGAGAGCTAAGGCCTTTCCGAGGTGCCAATAGGACAGCAAATCAATATCCCTCTTGTTCAAAGAGCAGAATGAGCAGAGAGTTTAGAGTGAAACTAATGGGAGGGCCAGGAAAGAAAAGCCTCAACTGCCGTTGCCATGACAAATAATGACAAAAAATGACTGAAGCATTTTAAAGGTAATGTTGCAATAAAAAATATCCTGTGGGTTGCTTGGTTATAATTGGGTTGGGCCCTGTCAGCGCTTGTTAGGGCTGAGAGCAAGTGCTCTGCAGGATGCACGAGCAGTGTGTGTGCTGGGTGATACACAGAGGGGGAGATAAAGCTGTTTTAAAAAGCCCCTGAATTTAATTTCTCTGGGAACTCTTTTTTTTTTTTTTTTTTTTTTTTTTTTTTGGAGGGGGGTGGTGGGTGTTTGGCTTCCCCCCCAACTAGAATTTGGGTATCTATTTCTGTTCCTTCCTTTATTATTCTCGTAGCATATTGTTTTGGGAAGTTACTTTGCCTTTCTGTCACCTGTCTTATTCATCTATAAAAATTGAAGTAGTAGGGCTTTGAAATGTGTGTGTGAGGGAGTGAAACTTGGTAGGGGCAATGAAGGGAATGGCAAACGGTTGTTGACACTTGGTGAGTCTTACTGTGTGAGAAAGGGTGAGAGGTGAAGCATTCCTTGACACTTGAGTAGTGAGGTTTAGTTGTATGAGGAGTTGCACTTGAGTATTACAGAAATACTGCAACAAATATAACCAGTTGGACTGCAGAATTGTAGTCCTAACGATAACTTCTGTGGGTATATGTGCATTTTCTTTTCTTCCCATTCAGACCCATGAATTTTAGATGTAGTCAGTGTGGATCCTTTCTCTCTTAAGTTCTGATCCATTTCCAAACTCAAATCTTGGCTTTTTGGCATCCTCAGGATGCAAAGACCTTTGTTTTGTTGTTTCTCTGAGGAGCATTACGAGATGGATTATTTATGGCTCCTTGAAACAATACTGTGTTTAAAAAAAAAAAAATTAAAAAGGCAGCTAACTACTGTTGTCTGTCATACAAGTCTTCCTTGTTTTTCTGCTTCTTCCTGCTTCATCTGTAAGAATGAATAGGTTTGAAATAGTTCTTGCAAAATGTTGGCCAGTTTTTGTATGCAGTGTATATGTATGTGAGTGATCTCTGAATGCATACACTGCAACTTGAGTATTGGGAAGGTGCAGAAGGAGCCCTATAGAACCATAGGGTTGGTAGGGACCTCTGGAGATCACCTCGTCCAACCCCCAGCCAGAGCAGGGTCACCCAGAGCAGGTGGCACAGGAATGCGTCCAGGCAGGTTTGGGATGTCTCCAGAGATGGAGACTCCCCCACCTCTCTGGGCAGCCTGTGCCAGGGCTCTGCCAACCTCAGGGTAAAGAAGTTCCTCCTCATGTTTAAGTGGAACCTCCTATTGTGGGGTTATTTTTTTAATAGTCGTGCCTGATTGCGTTCTACTGAAGTGCAATTCGACTGGATGCTATAAAACTGCAATGCTGCAGCATAGTACGCTTCTTTCCACCTCTCCCCCACCCCATGAACATCCAAATAGCTGCCAGAACTGAAATCTTAAGGTAGTTTATAATAGATATGAAAGGAAAATAAAGGTGGCCAAGTGTGTATGCAGAACTGCAGGCATCCAGGATTGGTATGTTGGGGAACTACAAGCTAAAAAGGAAAAGGTAGAGTAGTGTTTAAAAAAATCCTTGGTTGTTGGCATTCTTTTGCTATATACTGCATTTTCCTTGTATTTTGGGCCTGCACATCTGCTAATCTTTATGATGCTGTCGCATTGATAGCAGGTGTCAGTACAGCTAAATTTTGCAATCCAGAAAGTACAGAGATTGTAAACAGAGATTGGACCAAATCAAATCCCTGTGTTGGTAAGATTCCAGACAAGATATCAATTTAGAGTCAGAATTCACTGTCAGTGCTTGTTACAATGAAAACTAATAGAGACCTTACAAAAGTTCAAAACCCCCTACAGAACACTAATTGGATGCTGTTTGAATAGTTCCCCCTATTGAGATTTTCTGTAATAAGCCAGCCCAAACTTGCACATAAGGTTCCAAGAAGGATTTTAATTTTTTTTGGCGTGGCTTTGGAATTAAGTTGCTTTGGCCACTGTAGCTTTATTAAATTCTCTTTCCTAGTCATCTTTATAAACTTCTTCCCGTAGGATAGTGTTTCTAGAATAGAAAATGAGCTCTGTCTGTACTGGGATGGGCTATTTAAAATTTTAAACCAGTCAGTATTCTTTTCAGTATGACAAAGACATGAATGGCAGGTGTCTTGCTGTATTCAAATAATCCTGTGTATTTTTGGAATTTTTCCCTTCTTCAGTTGTTCTAAATAGATTGTAAAAAAACCTAAAGGTACCTCATATTAACAGTCTTGATTTTAGGCATTGTACAAGTGTTTCCATAGTAGTTTCTTCTGCAGTTTCAAAACCCATGCTTTTTTCTTGAGAAGCACGCTGAATGTACCGATTTCAACGGAAAAAATAATCCAGTAGTGTAGGAAGTCCATAATTTTAATACTCTACTGCTCCCATTGGCCTGTAATGACCACAGGCTGTCAGAATGTAATAATTCCAGTGGGGAGTGATGTTACAGCAATAACAGTATATGTGAAGGCATCAAACATTCATGACCATATCTGAGGCTTTCTAGTCCATAAACCTTCTCTGAACTCAAGTAATAGAGTTATCAAAAAGATAGAGCAACTGTTTATCATAAATGCGTGATATTCATAGGCTTCATTGAAATGTTACAGTGTATTGAGTATAATTTGGTCTATTGTATAATATATTAACCAATACCCAACAAACCTGAACTTCTGGCTTTGTCCAGTCTCTTTCCGCCCTTTTGAGGATAAGCACATTATTTGGTGCAAACTTTTTTTTCAATTTTGTGATCCTTTCAGAACATGCAGAATATATAGAACTTTGTAGCATCCTTTCTTTACTATTTTACTTGAAAACCAAAACGTGCACATTCTTATGTTTAATTTAACTTCCAGAGTCTTTCAGAGGACGTTCTTGTGTCTATACTAAGATTTATTCAATCTTAATTGTTCAGTGTGTTAATTGCTTTCAAATAAATCTGCTACCAGATACAGTCCGAACATTACTTAATGTATTACATGCTTTAAATGTAGCATTACATGACCTGAAGTTTTCTACAAAGCCATTTACACCCCAGTCAATTAAAATTATGTTCTCATAATCCACATCCTGCTGAATTTTCAGAATGTGGGGTGGAGCTTGTATGTTGTAGGCCAGTGGAGAACACCTGTATAACAATGGGCTTTGCTCTTCATTGTAAATGGATACTACAGGGGTCAGGAAATACATATGGACAGTGCTATTTATGCAAATGCATTTAATAGAATCCTATAAAGTGAGCTTTTGCTTCACGTTTTGCCAATGAAAAGCCCAGTGAAGTCAGTGAAACCTATGTTGTTACAGGCTTTAACAGATCTTCGGATTGTGCCTGTAAGAGAGAGATGTCAGGTTGTGCTACAAATTGTTCTCATACAACAGGACAGTTTGGCAGTATTCTAGACAACCTTGAACAAGCTTCATCAGAAAAAAAAGGTCAAATAATAATGTACCGTGAAGTTTTGATGCTATGATGTTTTTTATTACCTTTGAAAGAACTTGGGAACCCCTGCTGAAACTATTGCTTAATTGAGTCTCCTATCTTTGCAGAAAAGGATAAGAGATTGACTTTAAAGGGATTAAAATCTTTTCCTTAGGAAAATACATATGTATTTTTTTTTTTAAATTCAGAGAGGTCTTTGCAAAAAGCATGAATACTTGGTTGTCAGTTCTCTACCATTGTTTTTGTGTCCTATGTCACTACTAAAATGTAATTTAAATTTCAAATTGAGGGCTTGCTTGTAAATTGAATCATGAAAGGTATATGAGGACATACTATCTAAAGATTTACTTTGTCTCAACGTGTGTTTTTCCCCTAGTTCATAATATGTTTTTCTGCAGTGTCACAGTGAACCTAGTCTGGAGTAGAATTGTTTTTTCTGACCAGATTAGTGTCAAACTTCTGTGAATGTGTTCACTGAGAGTAAATTGATCTTTTTAATAAGGTTTCAAGGTGTTTTTAAGGAAATCCATCTATTACATTCTAGTCCACAACATTAGACTTCTAAATTATCAGAGTTGATAGCTAGTACATACAGTTGTAATTTGCTTTCTTATGGGCTCTTAGGGTGAGTCAGGACAAATGCCTTCCACTGGTGTTGGACAGTGGTGCAGAGGTTTAGAGTGAGCTACGCTCAAGATGATTTGCTTGGTAGAGCTTCTCTCTCAACAGAGAAGGCTCTGCTCTCCTGTAATTGCATTATTGCCTGTATGTTCAAGTCAGGTGTCTCTGTACCTTTCTCCCTAGCATATTCTGGGGTTGTTAGCAGCTCAGCATCTGAAACAGATACACCCTAAAATTACAGGTGCCAGTTGATGAATTGACTTTGTCCACTCGATGGCTTAGAACTGTAGCAAATGCTTAAACTTGTGTTACAAACCATGTTGTTTGAGAAGCATCTCACAGGGAAGTTATGTTGCAGAATGAAAGAGTAAAACTGGCGTAGAAGAAGCTCTGAAGAGCTCTTAAACCCTTGTGGCTTAGTGAAGGGTAACCTGACTAACCTGACAAGAAGCTGAGGCTTATGGTTACTGTGCATTAGCTGTCTGGCTTTAATTTTGCTTCCATGTTGTTGTGATCTTCCTTTCTGTGCTTTCTGTGTTCTGATCCACTTTCAGTGCTTCCTATAAGTTAACTGATGAGCTCTTTGAGGTAAGAATTGGCCATTTTCAATGCATATCTGCAAGGACTCTGGCAGAATTGTGCATTGAGCTTTATCTTACACTTAAGAACAAAGAAACTAATGTTGATCAAACTATTCTTGTCTGCAGCAGTTGCTATTTCTGAGCTCTTAGACGATATGCAAAAAAACCATAAAATGGCAGTTACAGAATATGGAACTGTAGGGGAAAGGTTTCCTCCTCCTTGCTCTTTAACCTAAAATAATACTTAAATAGATATAGCCTCTGTTTAAAATCTCCCGCAGCAATTACAGCAATGTCTCTGGTTGGCTTGCAGTGCCGAACATGTCCTACAAATCCAGGACTCGGTGCTGTAATTTCATCTCCAGATATCAATAGCCATGTAATTTAACAGTAGTGATTCTGAGCCATTTGCAAGGACAGAACAAGAGGTTCTGTTGATCAGGGTGGTTGACAAGGTCACTATGACCAAGTTGAAGTTTACCATGCAGGAAAGCAGTCAACTTGATAGAGCAGCAATTTTAGGTGATCAGGCAGTAATAAGATCTTAAACCATTCCAATCATCAAGAATACATTACTCAAAATAAAATGGAGTCACTAAATTTCATCATGCAGGATGAGTAGGTTCTTCTTGGCCAGGCCTCTAGTTACAAGCAAGGGAAATTCTTGAATTTTACTTTTTAATCTTGTATGTGTTGAACATCTTCAATTGCATTTTTTTTTTCTTCCGAATTAGATTTTAACATCCATTTTATTATACTTAAAATCAGCATTTAGGCTTGTACAATTTTTATGTCTGTCTACTCTCCTCCCTGCTCTCCCTGCTGCAGGATATCAGCAGAATCATTCCAGGACCAGTCCCAATGACATGCCAAAAAAGACAGGCAGAATGGCTGGGATGCTTTGGCCTAAGGGCTGTCTCTAGAAGCTGCAGGAAGTTTGGATGCAGCCAGCATTCCTACTTGGCATAACTTGGTTCAAAGGGTGGAGGTAGCAAGTAGCTTTTTGCAGCTTTCTGAGAAATATATAACAAAATATTTCGCTTGGGCTCACCTGATCTTCTTATTGAATTGCTGCATGAACAAACACAAATCAAAGCTGACAAGGTTGACTCTTTCTCTTCAAAGCTTTGAAAATAATGATCCCTCATCCCCGTAACAGTACAGTGCTCCTTACAATTCCTCGGTCTTTCATACCTGCACGCGTGCACTGAGGATTTCTTTGAGTCTCCTCAGCGATAGATCTGTCACTCTCCAAACTAAAAAAGAAAAAAAAAAAAAAAAAAGAGGGTGGGTGGACTGGGGACATAGACCAAACAAAAAAGCTTTATACTGCAGAAGTTTTCTGTGGAGAGGGAAACAAGTGGGAAGGAAGGATCTGCGAAAAAGATTTCATTAACATCTGAGGCTTGTTATATGCAAAAAAGTAACATTGTTTCCTTTTTTTTAAATGCCCTTTGTATTTGAATACTTATTTATAAAACGTTCTTAATAACTGGGATCCTGCTGGTTTGTTTCAGAGGTACTCCGTGTGAGCTGGATGGGAAACTGGACCTTCCAGCCAGAGTAAGGGGCAGGCTATACTCCCTAACTTTTCTGCCTCTGGGGAAGAAGCCAGCTACCCTAGAGCTCTTTCACTTGACTTGTTCTGAGCAGCTTGGGAAAGATACAAGTCTTGCAGCTGGTTTCTTCTCAAAGCTTTTGGTCTTATGTTGTGGGCTTCTCTGTAGGCTTCCAACAAGGAGCTGGATGGTTTTACTTAATACTGTTAGTAAAGCTGTTTACCTTCCTAAAATCATGTGGAACGTACAAATAGTGCTTCTGCAAAGCATTAGTAAAGTTCTTAGCTGCGTATAATTCTAGTGGTGCCTCTCAGAACAATTGCTATTATGGAAAGCTCTCTAATTGGAAAGATAAATGAGGAACATCCTGCTTTTTCCCTTTTTTTAAGTAAGAAAGTGGTTATGCTGTTTGATGAGCAAAGGTTAGCTTTGAAATTCAGAAACTGGCATAAAGCCTGAAAGTTCTTTTTATATGACTTGGAGGCTTCATTTGAGTTCTTGTGATAGGCAATGTACAAATATATCTGATGGATTTATAGTTTGTTTACAGTTTTGAAAGCAATGCTGGCTAGAACAGAAGATGAATGATGTGTCTTTTTTTTTGCATTTTATAACATTTGGTTAGCTATTCCAGTTTCATTAATTTAGTTATACCAATTTGAATGAGCTGTGGATACAACCTGTGGACTTCCAAAGAACTGCATCTTGACTCTGAGCTTTCATTTGCTGTTCTGTAAGTAGCTTTTAACAGAAAAAGCTTTCCTCTTCAGAAATATGTACACAAGTACAACAAAAAGCTGAAATTAGATAAATCTCAGCTTCTTCCCATTTTATCACTTTAAAACAGGGAGAATAAAAGAAAATAACATGCCCAAATTAGTTCTCTGTTGTTTGTTCAGTTTCGAAGACAATTTTTATAACTCAGTAATAAACTTCTGAAAATATGATGGTAGCATGGAAATTGCCAATACAGGCTCAGCTAAAGCTGTTAGCAATTGTCACTAGAACACACGCAGTGCGAGTGGTCAGCTGATGAAAACGGTGAAGCACTGTCCTGTGTCCCTTTTGTGGAATAACAAAATCTGGAGGGGATCCAGTTCCAAGTGAACTCTGCACCCGTGAGCTCTGTAGCACTTGCGGTCAGATTGCCAATACAATTAATTTATCTCTTAATCATTTTTTGAAAACCCAGCCACTTCCATTAGGTACCGGAGAGAGAGCTGAACTGTTCTTCACACAGTGTTCCCTGCAACTGCTGATCCCTTGTGGGACTATGACATAGAGGATAAGGCATGTTACAACACCTAGAGGAATGTGTTGGTATCTACTCACTGACTTCAGTGAATGAGGTTGTGGATTCTTAATTAGGCCAGCTCAGTGGCTATTAGTATCATACTGGTTCTAGTTGAATGCTTTTTAGAGGTATAAGTTAAAGGGCTTTACCACAAGAATCAGAGTCAAACCTTTACTATTTAGAGTGAGCGTTAAATTTAATGACCCATTCTGTGGCCCTGTTCTGTCCTTTAGCGGCAGCGCGTGACCGCTATAATACTCCTGTGCAAAGGGCAGGCTGCTCAGAAAGTTCATGCTCTGAAGTTAAGCAGGAACTGTGACTACTTTAGAGAAGTGTCCTTCACAATTTGTTTCTAAGGCCAGTAGCGCTTTTTCTGATTTGGCATTGTTTTGGGCAGAGAAGGGGTTTTCCTCTTGGGCAGTCTGTCATTTCCTAATACATCCTGAGCAGGAAGCACTGCTGAGCTGCAAAGGGACTCCGTGTTTCTGTCTTAAGGCTGTATCTGTACTGTGTTAATAGCTGCCTTGGTCTGCCCTCAAGATTGCACTCTACCGAGGTTTGTATTCCAGAGCAGGAGCTTGAGCATGCTGCCCAGAAGGATATTGCAGGCTGTCTATGGCCTTTTTGTGGGATGTCTATGAATACAATATATGGATGGGATACAGACCACACAGTGTTTACCTCTGCTGCTGAAAAGTATAGGCATAATGTGCAGCTATGTTGGACAACAGAAAAGTGCTCCAGAGTATAACTTTTTTCTAAGTTCAGGCACATGCATTGCTAGCTAGCCTAAAGAAAAGGAAAGTATAATCTCAAGGTTCTAGAATTTCAGCTGATGTATTAAGTATATTTGGAAGGAAACAGGCCTGGGTCCTGGCACTGGCTTATGGACCTCACCAGTATGATGATCCCTGAACTCTCTAAAAATCAGTGAGGTCACAGAGCTGCTGTTCATAGTTGGCAAACATTTGTGTTTTGGGAAGTTGCACCAAGTAAGGTGTGCTCTTGTCAGGGGATAAGTCAGTGGAACAACACAAACCAAGCGTGGAACTGTTTGCATAACTTTGCAGTTAAATTGTTTTTCATTGGATGGTGTGGTTAGTCAAAGTTATAGCATGGATTCAAAGGAAGATTTACATCTGCATCTCAGTGGAATGATTCAGAACAATTGGAGACGCATTTTGATATCAGCATCTTTTGAGTCAGGCTCAAGGCTGTATTTGACAGGGAAAAACATGATAGCTTTACTTTCGGACATCTTCAGAACTAGAACAGAAACCAAATTATTAATTAATACTAATAACTTTGTAATAAGTACAGAGGGATAGCAACAGATTTGATGCAGTCAATACCAAACACCAGTCAATCTGTTGCGGCTGAAAACCCTGTCTCTGTACTGTACATATGTACATTTCCTTTTGGGGACATTTAGGTAGTGCTTTAATAATAGTAATCATTATATTCCCTGGATGAACGTGATAACAATGTTAAGGAGAAGGTAGATTTGATGTTGTAAAGACCTCTGTGTGCTTAATTTCTGGTTGATACCAAAGGGATTCCCACAAGTATATAAATTAAAGCATGTATCTAGGATTTAACTGCATTCAGAGTTGGGCTCTGAGATCCTTGCATCTGTAGTGCATTATGTTTTCCACATCGTAGCAGTGCAATATGATTTGAAAGCATTTTGATGAACAGGTCTTGCTCAAAGCCTTGTTGCCTTGCCAGAGAATTGGAAGCCTTGCTGTTTCTGTGTCATTTGCAGAGCAACCTCTTGTGTGCGTGTTCTTACGTGTAAATTGTGGTGCTGCCTGTGGATTACATGAAGTATTTCACCCTATGCTGTCTAAGCTTCTAAGCGTTACAGTTGTAAAACATGCATGTAAATAATTTATGAAAAACGTTGTGTGGATTTTAAGTCTTACCTTTTTGGCATCTGCATTTTTATCTCTGAACATTACTTGTGTATTACATGGCTGTGATAAATGAGCTTTTTAGTGAATTGGTTATGGTGGATTTTTAGGAGAAAGCAGAAGTAGCTGTTACTCATGTAAATATGCAAAACTTTGCTGGTAACAAACTAGAAAAAAAGGCTAATTAGCGTAATTACTGTCATTATAATTCTAATTTAACTGCATAGACTTGTACTGCAGCAACATCAGAGCTGTCACATTTGCAAACTGCATAATTATATGTATTAAGTTCCATCTCTGTTGCATCCAATATATAAAATGGGCTGTTACCTTAAACTGTGCCAAAAAAGAAGTCAAAATGTCATTAAAAGACTGACTTAATCTCCTTGATTTTTCTGATTACTAGTGAAAGGTGAAACAAAAAGCTTGTGTAAATAAATATCTTTTAAAAATATACTTGATAAAATTCATAAGTAGATGGAGAGCTGAAAATACCAAATCTGAATGCACATGTATATATTTATGTGTTCATGTCTGCATTTATAAAACCTAATGCCTTGTACTTGCTGGTAGTACCCTTCTTTTCTTTGAGTATCAGAGATCCTGTACCACACAGTTTCATAGTAAGAGTCCTAATCTAGTTGTTAGGGAGCAGCTTTTTCCAAACAGGATGATATAAGTACAATCTTGTTGGCACCATGTGAAATTTTTTTGTGGAGGTCATAGGGTATAGAATAACGTTGACTATGAAATCCTAAGTGATTGTGAAAGTGTTACATGCTAAATTAAGCTTTTAGAGGCTTCTCAGTTACTTAAAGCATTTTGAGTTTACACAAACCTGGAGGGAGAGGTGGGTGTTGTCAGTGCTTTGGAAGATAGGATATAACTTGAAATATTTTTGAATCATTGGCAAGATGTCCCAGAATCAGTAAGATGACATTTAATGAAGAAAGGAAGAAGCAAATACATGGTTTTGTAATATGGAATAATTAATGGGGAAGTAGAGGATGTGGTATTACAAACTGAGCAAGTCAAAATGGAATTCAGCTGCAGAAAGGCAAATGACATTTTTGTATGTTTGACCCCTGTCACACGTGAAATGCAGGAGGTAATTATTCGTGATCTAACTGCATTAGCAGCTGAAGACCTAAATCTTTTATGCACTGAACTACACAGTGGTTTTAATATCTGTCATACAGATGATGCAGGTGCCAATGTAATCCAGCATAATCCCTGCACAAGAGTTAGACCTTGATCTTCTGGGGCTTCTCTGAAAATGAGCTTCAGTGTTGTCTGAGGTTGTGGATGTGGTTTGTGCAGGTTTTTTGGTTTGTTTTTGTTTTTTTCATAAACAAGTGTTGTGTTGTTCATTTAGCATATGTGATAAAGAACTATCGCTCAACAGTTTGCATGCCCGGTAGTGATGCAAGTGAAATATACTTCACACGGCAAATCACACGTATTGTGGATGTTTTCATGTATAAGATTCCTTGCATGTGTAAGTTCTGGAATTGCCTAAACTGGATGAAAAGTCAAAAAGAGAGTTCAAGGGATGCCAGGAGGAGTGGTGGAATCCTCTTTGATTTTGTTAGTGAAAAAACAAAACCTGGGCCTGCCACAAAAAGAACTAAGTGGTTTTTTCAGCAGTTGGCAGTATGCTTCAAGCTGACAAGCTTTGTTCCTTTAATAAATAAATAAATCTTTGCAAATCTACATGTTCCTGGATCTATGTACTCTCTGCCCATAACCTCCTAAACCTACTGGTCTTGAAGAGTCATCTAATGATCTTGAGTAACCCAGTATTTGGTATAATCTGAACTGAATAACTTAACCACCTACACAAGACAGCATTGCAAATGATCAGCATGCAGAAATGATGATTCAGTGCCTCTAATGATCAGGATATTAAATATAATGATAATTTTAAATAACACATTTTGATGTTGCCAAGCTTTTTTAGTTTTGTGAAGCTTGGAAACTCAAAAATAAAATCTGAGAGTCCCGCTAATACTGTTTAAAAACAAAACAAAACAGGCCTTTAATTCTAAACTAAATAATTCAAAGCTTGTCAAAGAATTTCAAAAACTAGTACTGCTGTTACTTTTTAGAAGAACATCTATCAGCGTAATAATATATTAGGTGCATATCTATTAATTATATTAGTTGCGTATCTAATGTGCATTTCTTGGATAAGTGCATATTTAGGTTAAGTGGAAACTTAAAAATAGTCACAAAGTTTTCCTACCTCAGTCAGAACCTGTTGTGAACTGCAAGATTAGTTTGTTTATTAGGCAGCATTTCATTCTTCTCGTTTCAACCTTCAGTGCTGCATATTTCAAAATTGGGCTTGTATTTATCACTGAGGTGTGGGGACAGCGATGGCGATGCTTTTTTGCTTGTCCAGTGTTACCTGTGTAATGCACTTAACTAGCTAATAACATAGACATAACTTGCCCCAGGACCTCGAAACAAAATCCTCCTGAGCTTTGAAGCTGTTAAAAGAACTGAGCATAAGATTACAGCTCTCATAAGAATGAACAGAAAACTTAAATAGGAACAGATACCAGTTTTGACGTGACCCAAATCAAATTTTGATTTGGAATTCCTTAACTTGGTTTCATTCCCTGAGACTGTGACATGTTGCACACCCTTTTTGAGCCCCCAGTCCTCTTCCAACAGACCGAGAAAGTGCATCCTGTGAGACTTCCTTACTTAATATGTATTTATGCTTCTGGAGCACTCTTGACAGTTTGTTTTCTCCCCCTTTCTACATAAAAAATGAGTTGCTTTTGTACTGCTCAGCACTGTGTTATGAATATTAATCCAGAGGGTTTATTTTTGTTATTCTAAATCTGCCTGTATCCTTTGTAAGAAGAAAAATGGGACATAATTAATCTCTCTGTTAATCTTGATATTTGCATGGAACAAGTGAAACAAGCTCTTCAAACCACTTGCTCCACTCTTTAGAAGTATTTACACTGCAGTTCAGAGGGAAACTTGAGGGCTTATTTATTTATTTATTTTTATCATCTAAGATTCAATACACACAGTGGGAGGCAAATTTCCTAATTCCCAGTGAGTTTTATCTGGTTCACTGTAGTGGTCGGAAGATAACTTCAAAAGTATCTGCAGGAGAGGAGTGGGAAGTTACCAAATTTGCAAATGCAGCTCATTTAATAAAACATGTAGCTGATCATGTACAGCTTGGGTCTCCAAACGCAGCAGGCCAAGGGAGCGCTCTCTGGTGCGTGTTTAAACTTAGGACTGGTGTTCAAGGGTTACTGAGAATCTGCGTTAGCATCAGAGACAGAAGTGACTTGGTTATTCGGTGCTGTTGAAAATGTTCTTCCCTGCTGACATTCATTTCTCTGTACCATCTTAATAAGGAGATGTGTGTTGCAGGATAAAGCCCATAATTCCCTGGAAATTCATCTGTGGGGTCCAAACTGACAGCTGGAGACACGACGTTAACTTTAGTTCTGCCACACACCCTTATAGAGTGGGACCTCAGTTCCTCTGTGAATTGTTTTCCTCTTACTAAGTTGTGATAATGACAATGGCGCAAATTTCATGTATCTCACTAGGCCTAATGTTTTCTCTGAGTTTTGTGAAAATGCGCCTGACGTCATCCTGTGTGCTACAGTCCAAGGTGTGTAGGACCTTGGTGAGTACAGGGAAGGGGCAGAATGACTGGAGCAGCCTAATTGCTGTAGTGATGTTGTCTTCCTCCGGGAGGCAGGGTCTATGGATATAGCTTCCCAAATGAAACGGTAGCCTCTTGGGACTGCATGGGTGCCAGGGCGTAACTTTGGCAGAGTACAGAAAATATTTTAATGTGAGTCCTGTGATTCAGCCAAGGTTGTTGCCTTCTTATGAAGACATACTATCAGTTGTTCTACTGGGAAATCTCACCTAGTCTTCAGTGAACACCAGAGGTGCTGTTGCCGTCCAGAGACATGCAGCAAATCCATCCGAAGAGTAGCATAGTGAAGTAACACGTTAAGCCTGTCTGTAGGATGACCACCAGCTGACAGCAGTAGAACTGTACTGTGTGCCAGACAATGCAATACGATTAGTGGGTACAGTAGCAATTGTTTTCGAAGACGTACCCTGTATATTTAAAACTTGTGAACCCAAATCAACTCTGGTGTCTGACTTCAAAAGGCTTGCGATGAGGATGAGCTTGGCCCTCCATCTGAAAAATAAATTGGAGCAATATTGAATCTTTGGAAATGGTAACCCTGCTTTGAAGGCCCCTGTTTTATGAAAGGTGCTTTGAAGGTATTCATTCACTCTGAAATGAATTCATGCTATTCATTCTGCCACTCACAGAACAAGATATAATAGCAGTCACTCATGATTGCTGTCATCTATCAACAGTTCATTACATACCAGTTAGACTGAGGATATAGCATTTGTGAAAAGTATTACTGTGTGCATCTTGAAAAGAAAAAGCCAGCAACTTTATATGTAGAGGTACTGAGCCCGTTTCTCTGAAGGACCAGTCTGATATTTTGAATGTTTTTTGTCAAGTGAAGCTGTTGATATGCTGAACAGATAAACTGATAGAAAAGGTTGCTATTTGAAGGAGTCAATTTACCCTAGTTGAGGATTAGTCTGGTTCCGGACTTTCTTACCCCATATGGTGTTGTGTATCATGACTCATCCCAGTACAAGGTAGCTGTGAAACATATTGTGGTTGGACTCAATGATCTCAAAGCCCCTTTCCAGCCATTACGATTCTATGTAAGGAAAACAGTGTTTTACACCCGCTTTCCACTAACCAGAAGTGAATGATATTCCTAGCATAATTGTCCTTAAGCTCATCTCTTCAGAACGTGTCCGACAAATTGCTGCTATGGCTCCTCTGCTTTTGTCTCAGGAGTTCAGCCAAATATTCTTTAACTAGGTGGGGAGATGGGAGCTGCCAGTTTGATGTCAGAGATTTATTTACAAAGGAAGTTGGATTCCTCTTGTTGCTAAAATGACTTTTTAGTAATCTGTTAGTGTGTGTGAATAGAAGGGCTCAATGGTAGAACAAATAGTTAAGTACTGCATGGTAAGTACCACCTATTTGGACAATTGCACCAAGTTGAAAAAGTTAGCCGCAAAAGGGACCTGTAAGTTTGCCTAGCCCCATTTTTCCATTTGTACTTGCAGTGTTAAAATCTGAGTAGGAGTAAAGATAACAAGAGGAACTCCCAGATAACAGTCACTTCATGCACACGTTTCCCATTTACAAATAATTTAATATCATTTTGCTATTATTTAGGAATGATGTGAGTGTAGATTCATAATGTGTATGAAGGGACTGATAACTGCATGGAAAAGGCTATAAAAAGCAGTATCTAACACTTCAGTAATCATTTTAATTGGTCTATCTCAAAGAACAAGATCACTATTGCTATTATTGTTTCACAGGTGGGGAAACTAAGAAGAGAATTACTAGGTCTGACTCAAGACGCTTGCTTTTGCAATTAGTCAAGAAACATCCTTTGACTTAAAAACAAAAAAGCAACTTGTAATGTGACCCTTTTTAAAGTATAATGATGCTAAAACATCATACGGTTGACAGCTGATATCTCCTGGGCCCCTTCTGCTGTATCCTCATCAACTCACAGTTCATTCAGCTTTGTACTTTTCTTACGTATCAAGGCGTGTGCTGTTTTTACTCATCTGCTTGCAGTCCTTGAATGCGCTGGCTCTATTTACTCAAAAGAGTTTTCTGTTTTGGTAATGCATGGCCAGAATTATAACAAACATGGTGGGGCTGTGTGTAACCTCTAGTTCAGTTTACCTTCCTCTAAAATGGTTACAGGAGTATTCCTCTGTGTAACTTACAATACTTAAGCAGTGTTTTTAATATGGTTTTAATCCTTTCAACAACTTCTCTGTAGATTAAAGAATGTGTGAAATAATAATATACAAGCTAGAATGGACAAGTTAGCTGGGAGTATAATTTCTGCCAAATCTCTGAAGAGTAATTGAGCCAATAACTAGTTAACTACTTGCTAATGTGTGATTTTCTCACTTAGACAAGTAAATTGTAATTAACACATAGGGCCTACAGATACATGCAGGGGGAAAAAAATACCTAATTTTCCTTCCTTCTTTCCCAAGTATAGCTAGATTAAAATGTCCTGTTTTGTGGGAATTACATTTTAATGAACTCTAATATGCACGGATCCCTTTAACAAAGGCTTTTTTAATCAGTTCTTTTAATTACAAGGATCAGCTTGCAGCAAAAGGACTTGAAAAGCTTTGCATTAAAAAAAAAAAAGGGGGGGGGGGGGAATCTCCACAACTATATTTGGAAATAAAAGCCTTAGAAAACTATTTTGACTACCCCCCTCCCCCCCTTAAATGTATGGAACCGTTGTGTTTCCATTGTGTTTAGGTCAAAACTTCACAAACATCAACTAATCAACATCATTAAGAGGTTGGAGAAATATTTAAACCAGAAATTGAGGTGGGGTGTCAAGGTAGTAACAAGGGTGGTCCTTAAATCTACTTTTGTCTCTGCTGTTTTTATGAAAGAGGGTTGATACCCAATAATTTACTAGAACAAGCATGCGTCCTTGCGCTTGTGAAGCTACACGTGAAGAAAACTCAAAAGCAGAGCCACGTAGAGGGCACGTTGACTGGGTATGTTTCCGTCACTTTATATACATCTTTTGCATGCTTTTGCTAGTGGTAGCAAGTGCTAGAGAGCATGAAATTGAAGTGGTGTGTGCCTCTGCAATACTTGTCCATTTACCTATTCCAGATACATTGTTATTTTGGTGGTGCTGGTTAGTGCTGCAGCATGGGCAGTGACATCTGTTCTTTTGCTTTTGGTTTTTCAGTGCAAGAGGTTATCTGTTGGGATTCTTATTTTCAAAGCAGAAAACCACATCTAGAGGATTTCTGCAGCCTGGCTAATGGATTCTTAGAAAAAGGAGTGTGAAGGATAAGGCTGGTAAAAGAGCAGCTTTGAGGCAGGTTGGCCTTTTATGGCAAATGTGTGCATTCAAAGAGTTAAAGTCCCTCTTTTTAAATGGATAAAAAGAATAAATGGTTATAGTGTTTTTTTAACTGCAGTATCATGTCTGTTCTCCAGTGCATCTAACGGAGAAGATGCTTCTTCCCCAGTATAAAACGTGAAGACAAGCATGACAAGCTGAATTAGGGGAGAGACGTATCCTTCCACTAGTGTTGCATCGCTTTAACATGGCAAAGCACAGCATTGTGTCAGAGAAAAGTTCTGATACCTTTAGAGAGGGAGGGGAAAAATGAAGACTTTTAACCAGTATTGTGGCTCACAGAAACAGTCTAGTGAGGCAAGTTGTCCACTGTGTCCGAAGGGTGAGTTCATGTCCCTGGTTTGTTGACTCAGTGCTTTTTTTAGCCCTGGCATAAGCACTGTCAGAATGTGAAATGTTCTCATTTGCATGGGGGATCCTCACTCCTGTCTGGGTACGGTCAAGTTCCCGCATTCTGTAGTCTGTGGTGAGGACAGGCTAGGTTTTTCTGGAGCCTTTGACTCTTAATAATGCAGTGTGGGGAGGTGTCCAAATACCCTAGTGGTGCTCTCAACATGCTCTCTTCTTTTAGATTGTATTCTTTCCTTTTTTGTCCACATCCTCAAAGGTGCTAACTCCAGTTGAAATCCACTACTGTATATATGCCTTTGAGATTGTGTGCCTCTTCTCCCACAGTCACCTCTGGCCATTTCCTTTTGAGGCAGAATCTTGCATTTTGCTTCAGCTTCTTTGCTCAGCTGGCAGGGCTGTTATGAGAAGTGTGGCAATGTCTAGCTAAACATCTCCTGCTTTGCAGATGCAATATTTTGTTTATCCATGTTTTAAGACCACCACGTAACCCAACTGGATAGGGTTACCCTGATGCAATTGCAAGTGAATCCTGAATTAAGCAAAATGAGTATTTTATTCATTACAGTTGCTATTTCCTCCATACTATTGATCATTGTACACTCATAGGCTGTGGTATCATTTGAGGCTCTCTTCCTGTGTCAATACTAGGTACCATAGGACTGATGCTACGTACTTGTAATGTCACCTTTTGCCAGCAGGTGTCCCTTCAAGCTCACCAATATTCTGCATTTAGTGAAGAGATGCTACATGTGTGCCATTAACGGCAACAAGTTATTTTTTATAATGTTGGGTAAAAATTCAAAGAGCCCACCTTGTTGCTCTGAGCTTCTAGTGTACAGAATGGCACTAAGTAAACCGGTGAGGTATATCACAGAGATTATCGTGAACCAAATGCCTAACGTGAATGATTTTAGAAAGATTGTCCTGTCTGGAGGGAAGAGGTGATGATGCAACTAGAATGTATTGTGAGGTCCTGATTGATTTCTCCTCTCAGCTTTTAACTCTGTGTACAATCCTGAGGTGCGCCTGTGATGTTTGTATGCATGTAAAGGGATAATAATGTTTTCTTCCTCACAGAATATTCTTGTTTACTAATGACTAAGATGGGCTCAGATACCTTGAAGGCACACCGTTTAAAATATATGGGCAGATCTATTTTTAAAAGTTAAACCCAAACACTCCTGAAATAAGTTCCCTGAGTTTGTTTGCTAATCTTGATGGTTATTTTGAAGATACCTTTATTTTATAGTTATAGTTTGAGGAGTTCATTAGGGTTTTTGTTAAGAATATTTTTTAAATAAGGAAAAGAATAAAGCTGTTGATGGCCTATGTTCCACAAGTCTAAAATAATGGTCAAAAAACAAACTCATGTGTTTGCTGGGGGGGATCCTTTTTGACCAGCTCTAACTTTAGGGCATACTCTGTTATATACAGCATGTGAGAGATGAACAAAACCTATTAATGAAGGGGAGGGTAACAACCTGCAAAAACTGCCTTGTGAGTTGCCAATTTTAAAAATAGATGTTGCTATAGCTCATCCTCAGCTAATGTCTGTGAATCAAATTACTAGTCTTTAACACTTTTGGTGTGTGGGAGGTTGCTTAGGTGGTTTGGATATTTTTGCATGTTATCATTTAGTAAGTACTGTTACTCTACTGGTCTCATACAAATCAGAGATTCAGTGAGGTGGAGGAGAGGCTCCTGGACCTGCCTCCGCTGTATGCGACTGTGGAAGAGGAATTGGAGGTCGAGTCCCTCATCCTCCTTATATTTGTTATAATGCATCAACTTGTCTGTAGTGATGAAGAACCCCAAGGGTGGTAGGTGCCTAGGACAATGTTTTGGTTCATGCTGACTAATAAATGACACAAGACAAGTTTGAAACTACTTTGTCAGACCAGATGACTGACAGACCTGTGAGGAGCAGCCTCTTCGTTTTCTGGAAGGATGTGTGCGATAACACACTGAAGAGCTTCTGGTTGTGATATGTAGGGGATTGACAGCTGGACTTGTAGATTTAGTGGATTTGATTTCTTGTTTGTACTAGAGGTAAGTCTGGAGCAGAGTCAGGTTGTGATTGCTTTGTTATATCAGATTACATTCACACATACAGGAAGATTTTTTTTTACACTAACTTCACACAAACCCTTTAAGATCTTCAGGTTTTAGATGCCATTTGAATCTTGCTCTCATTAGCGTAATTATTCTCATTTTAGAAAAAATGTCATTGGAAAGAGAACCTGCATTTTTTGTTTTCAAATGTAGGTTGTTGATTTTTTGGTGCCTTGTCTGTAGTGCCTTTTAAAAAAACCTAACTTTTTAGATGTGTGGTAGTAAGCTGCTCTGGGTTAATGGAGCTGTAGGTTTTCTTGGATTGTTTTTTAGATTGGATATAGGTAAGTTTAAATTTGGTCCCCAGAGGAACAAGTAGTACCACATGCGTTGTCCTGAACAGAGTCTGCAGAGCATCTCTCTCCTATCCTGAATCACCAGTCGTGCTCCACAGAGAGTCTCTCTGGTATTAATTTTGCACTGGTTTACCTCATCCTCCAGAGGTAATCAAAGTTAATATTCTTCATCTATATGTGCTGCTTACATCTCTTGGATGCAATGGCATTTAGCAGGTAATTGAGAAGTTGATTCCTAATTAAATACAGATGGTTACCAACTATCAGAAATATCCATAAATGAATGCCTACTATGACAAGAAGCAATACACTGCAACAGGATCCCTCTCCTGTGTGGTGTTCTGTCCTCCTGCACCTGCCCCCTCATGCTACTCTTTTGGAGTCACTTTTCAAAAAGCAGATAGCCATTTCCCATAATGTTGCATTCTGTATAGGTATCTTTATGCCATTCTGTGCTTCCAGATTTGTAAATAAATGCCTTGTTGTCAAGGTGATGGGCATTTTATGATAGTCAGTTGAATAAATAAATATGCTCGGAAATTAAACCTTTTAAGTTTGCCAGTCATGGTTAGTATTCCTACTCTGTGCGTTGCTGCTAACAGGGAGGACATCTGAAAACTGTTCTTATTGTTCCTCTACTTTCAACAGAAGTGACATATAAATCTTACCTTGAGCAAAATGCAACGTTGGCATCAGATGGCAGAGCTACAGCAGAGGCTGTGGAATTGACACTGCAGAGGTCTGTGCAGGCTGCCAGCCCAGGTCTATGCTAGCACCAAGTGTTTCAGGGAAAGAATTAAGAATTCTATATGGAAATGGGATCAGATATATACAAATAGATTGTTCCTCATTTTGTCAGACGTGAGGTATCTGAATGTGCTTAAACATCTGGCTTATGGGTCATCACCTACTTCCTAATTATTCTCATTGAGTCTTAGGGGTCAAATTACACTTGTGGCAGTTTATCAGTTTCCAATTACATTCTTTCCTGCAGTGAAATTATCTAGGACGTTCATTTATTATTGTAATTGGGGGTAAAAAGCAGTAGTATTTGAGGACAGACCCAGTTGAAGAAACACCTCACAAACAATTCCTCAAGAATTCTTTCACTGTATTTCCTTCCTTTTGAGTTTGTACACACCAAGGAAATGTGAGCGAGCCTCATCTTACTATTCTGTTTTTGTTAATTTGTCTAGTTAGGAGTGTTATATTTCTTCTCAGATGTGTGTTTATGGTTCCCAATGTTTTTAGACTGCCCTCCATTACACACAGTGAACTCATCCATATGACGCTGTTATTATCAGACTTGTAATGAATTCCTACCCAGATGGACTCCATTTCTTCTTTTCAACCCAGAAGCTGATGGAAACTTCCCCCCACTGTTACTAGCATAATGTAAAGAAAGAAAAAACTAAAAACATATGATAAGTTGTTACCCTTGTAGACAACTTGTGACCGCTTCTGTCACAAGAGCAATCTGGTCATCTATTCATGTTATATTAACAGTTGGTGTTTTGATATCTAATTCGGTTTTTTGTTTTGTTTAAATCTTGACTGCCTTTGACTGCAGAAAATACAGTAAGGGGTGTTAAAAGTTTAAAGGAGTTAATTTTAACTACAAAGTTAATTTCTTTAAAAAAAAAAAAAAAAAAAAAACAAACACACCAAAACCAAAAAACAACAAACCACCAAGACACCCAGAAAACCTAAAAAACACATTAACGCACTAGTATGCAAGCTCAATGGATGTTGGAGACACACAGAAAACCTGTATTTTCTACAGCATTCATAACAAAGAAAAAATACCTGGAACTTTGAGATTTTGGGGGCTTTTTTGATAAATGAACTGCTTAGATATATTATTTTTTCTTTTCACACTGCCAGATAGTGCTGAACTACACTCTGAGAAATGATTCCTAGCCTGAAGAGGTTACAGTCTAAATAGACAAGACAGTACAAAATGAGGCACATAGCGTGTTGCATAGGGTCCTATTACAGATCAATGGCAGAGTTGGAAATAGAATATTTTTTTAAATTTTTTTTAAAAGTTGGACCCCATTCCTCAAGCATCTAAAACCTGCTCTTTCTTTCATCTCTGCTATTTTAGTGTTGCCCTAAAGCGTCACCATGATGCACTACTTCTTGTCTCATCTTCTATTTAAATTGTACGTGCTTTGGAATAGCGGTTTATCCTCTGCTGTATGTGTATATATTTTTTATTTTTTTTCCTTTTGCTGAGCCTAACGTAGAGGTCTCTGCACAGGGAAATTTTTTGTACATGAGAGATGTGAACAAAAGTTTGTTTGGGATGGTGAAAAACATTTTGGTATATTCATGATGATCATCACTTACTAACACACAAATTTACATGCATATGCAAACTAAGAAAGAAAATCGCATGGTTTTCCACTTAACCTCGTACTCAAATGGATAATCCCAGTTATTCAGACTGCCACGTGTTGCACAGTTTAGCAAAGTATACTTTAAAGGTCAGCGCTCTGCAGGTTTAGGTGACATTTGTGAATGCATTGGGATAGAGTCAGGCAGCTTCTGTGAAGCAACTGGGGCTGGAAGCGGAGGGAACATACTTTTCAGAGCAGCTCTTGTATAGGTTTGAATTGATCTGGCTCAGCACAGACCAACAATTTTGTTTGCTTGAAAAGATTAACTAGAAATAGCATGTTAGTGCAGAGGTCTCCAGCTTGACAGGAAAAGCTGAAGCATAATAAGTTATTTTGTGAATGAGTTGTCCTTAATTTGAAATAATTAAAATCTTCTATTTCATGTTAGGGCTGTCAGCTCTTGGGTCTTGTTTTCCAGGAACATTCAACCATATAACTTACATTTCCCTTTACATATTTTTAAAGTGGGATAGAAAGCTAATCCCTAATAAAATAAAGTTAGGTTGATATGTGCCTGTCCTAGGCTGAACTAAGGACATCCTAACATTTTATGCCAGTTTAATTGGTGTGGTTTCATATTACAGTTAAATTTGATACAAGACTTGTATGTACACTAAGCTGTAGCAAGAGTGATCTTACTTGCTCTCTTTTCCTTGTATGCAAGTCAGAAGCCAATCTGTTTCACTTTTAATGTGAAAACATATGAAGCTCATGGATGAGCTGTAAAGGATCAATATTTTCATAGAGGGAAGGAGAGGAATGCTGGTAACAAACATGAGTTTTTCAAATTTGGAGTAGGTAAGTCCTGAGCACGAAAGCTGCATGCCCAGACTAGGAACTTAAAATCAATGTGAACTTCAAAGAATACTGTGTCAGTTACTGTGCTTACAGCCTTAGCAAAGGCTGGTTTTGATTTTGTTTGGTTTTTTTTCCCCTAGATGTAATTCATTGTAGACACATTTCCCTTATTTGCAAGTTTTTATTCATATTTCAGTGAGGACTTTTTCCACACAGACCGTGGACAGAAGGAGAAAACATGCTAATAAGTTTGTGTATTTCCAGGATTTATTTTTCAAGTATTCTGCAAAGTTTTAATGTATTATTCATGAAATAGCATGATTGCATATATTCAAGAATTTTTTTTGGACAAAGAAAAAGTGATTTTTTCACTTTTTTTCACCAGAATTATTTCATCAGGTAATAGGAGAAAAATCCACCTAGTTTGCAAGTTAAGTGGTTACTCCAGGAAATAACTGAGAAATAATGCACAGACTCAGATAAAACATTATGTGAAAGAAATAAGAAAAGTTAAAGATCATTTGGCAAATAATGTTTTAATATGAGTTTAATGAAATAATTGTGGGTGAAAAGCAAATTGATAAAATCTGTAGAGTGAGGGGGGAAAAGAAGGGCTAAATGGGGCAGATAAATTGCTCACAACAATAATATAACCATCCCTAAAAATGAGCACAAGAGAAAACAATAACTATTGTTTGCAAATTTCAGCCATGTGAAGGAAGTAAGATTTTGAATTAAATAAGACACTTAATTTGTAGGAGAAATGTATGGTGTGTAATTAAATATCAGAGGACTGTAAAAAGTATTCTGGAAGAAATATAAGAAGCTCAAGACAGCTGCTATCTTACTGTATTTACACAAAATTACAGAAGCAGCAAATGTATAATTAGGGTGGAGAACTGTATCTCTGTGCACTGTTGTGGCGTAAAATTACAGTGTAGTTGCTCCGGTTGCAACAGGATTAATGCCAGGGCACAGGCTATTTATTTTGGAGTTCTTGGGGAGTGGTGGTGTATGTGTGTGTGTATGTGCATTTTAATATTCATATATATGCAGTCTACATGTGCCTATGTACACATGCACGTTTGTGTGTACAGAATCACAGAATGGTTGAGGTTGGAAGGGACCCCTGGAAGTCGCCTTTTCCAGTCCCCTGCTTGGGCAGGGCCACCTTGAGCCAACTGCTCGTGACCGTGTCCAGACGGCTTCTGTGCTTTTGCATATTTGTGAGGATGGAGACTCCACATCATCTCTGGGCAACCTGTGCCAATGCTTGTGCACCCTCACAGTAAAAAAAGTGTTTCCTTGTGCTCTTGCACTCACTCTCTGTTTCCCTGTTGCTCCCTCAGTGAAGAGTGGTGTAGTTGCTCCAGAATAATCTGTTGAGCAAGGAAGAATATACTAAGGTTTGGTGAAATACGATGGGCTTGTTATTTATCTCACTTACATTGCACAGGTCAGCAGTAATGTTACATTTTTTTGGAACCATAATATTTATTGCTTCTTTGTTTGTTACAGAGTGAGAAAAGCTTTTGCTTCTGCCAAAAAAAAAATCTGGATGATTCATGGTAAAGTACTGCTTTTTAACATCACCGTGCATTTTCCTTTTCCTCCAGTTGTTCAGTGTCTCAAACCCGGAACTTTCTATATGTGTTCATAGATAAAAAACTGCATACCAATCTTGTATCTCCACTTGAATGGAAAGGAACATCTTTCCTGCTGCCAAGGTGAAGTTGCTTCATGATCTACTCTATGTCATGCCATACTCGGTTAATGTTTTGTCCTTTCAAGCTACTGACTAAAGACATTAGAAGGCTTTTATATTGAGTGTGTAAGACTGGGAACCATTGACATGGTGATATAGGGGATTCTTGAACAAGCTGTAAATGTACGTTGGTTCAGCAGTCCAGCTGCGGTAGCGCTGTGTACTGATGTATCTGGTAAACTGCTTTTAGGATTTTGGACAATTGATGTGGAAGGGATTCTGATATCTGCAATGGGCGCACCTGGGTGGACATAAAACTGGCAAATTACAAGATCAGACAGAAAACAAATTAGGCGTTGGTTTGATCTGGTGGTTTTTGTGTCTTTTCTTTCTTTTGTTGTGTTTGGTTTTTTGCTAAGGTTCTGTTAGGTTGGACACAGCACTGCACTAAAGGATCTATATCACCATTTTGGAAAACTGGCGGAAGGGCTTAAGCTTTCTTACATCTGTCCATGCTGATACTGTTTGTGTTGCCTCTGATTTTATTCATAATCAAAGCAGATATTAATTTTTTGGTAGTTAATCAGACACTGATTATTCACAGGTTAATCCTTCTCAGTTTAACCTTTAAAATAATAGATAAGCAGCCCTGATGTAAGAGGACAGGGAATTGGAGAAAAAAAAAAAACCAAAAAACACACCAAAACAAACCAGTAATGACTTTTCCCTCATCAGTCACCAGAAAGCAAATATCAACAGACTGTTACAAATTTGAAAGTGGTTCAGGCATGATCTCTGTCTTTCTATCAAGACATGCACAGTATGCCAAGGGCAAAGATGGAATGTAACACTTCACTGGAGATTGCTGTCATGCAATGTTCCAAAGAGATTTGCAGATACAGTGCTAATAAAAGAAGTTCCACAAGCCTATGGTTTCATATGAGGTGGGGAGGAAAAGAAATGGCAATTGAGCACATTTTTCTGTCCATTAGTTGAGGCAATGTACTGCATAAATAACCGGTTTTGGCCTTTTCTTTGCCCTTTGTTATTAGTAATGGTCTGCTATGACAGATGGAGAGGAAAAGACAAGGACAGTCTTAAACAAATAGTGGGAGATGGATCATTTTCATTGCAAGGTGGTCATTTGCCGTAGGATGTACAGAGTGAATGGTGTTAAGTGTGATTGTTTTCCTAACTAACTGTAAGTGCCCCTGTGTTGCAAACTGTAGGGTAGTGTTGAGAAATCCAACTGAAATGAGAGCTAGTCCGATTTGGTCTGGAAGGAATCCTTTGCCAAAGCAGAGCTCGGTGCTGTTGCTTTTTACTGAGCTGGTCAACTGACTGAAAAGTCTGTGTGGCAGGAGGTAACAGAGCAGTGACAGCAATTGAACTGTTATTTTTTTTCCCCCTGTTCCTCTCTTATTTCTGTGGTTGGAATCTTACTTGGATTCCAGTGCTGAATCTTACTATGTCAGGGTATATGTCTCTTACAAGAAGTGTTGCTGCTTTATATGTTTCATTCCTCTGCCACCTCTAGGTATTTTTCAGCTTACTGCTTCCTTATAGGAGTAGTGTTTCAGGTTAAATAGAATTTTGTCCTTGCTTGCATAAAAGCAAACTCTTGTATGTTTTCTGTAAAGATGCAACAAGAAAACAGAATAGACCTAGGAGAAGAAAGAGTACATGAGCTTAAAAAAAAAAAAAAAAAGGTTATTTCCTGTTGTGTTTGAACCCAAGAGCACAGACTTTGGTTTAAAGCAGTGGAACTTCCACTGGGGGTTGTACGTGGAAGCGGAGGTAGAACATCTTAGCAGAATTCCTTCTAAAATAAATGGGTTAATACAGTTCCTGTGGCTTTGCTGAGCATATGTCAGCTGGAGCCACGGCCAGGATCTTTCAAAGTTTTCCAGTTAAGGTAATTCAGTAGCTTTTTCTAGAGCATGTAATGTGTATGATGAGACTGGGTTCAAGGTTTGTATAGCCAGTAGTTCATATAGTTCTGGGATTAGTTGTTGAAATAGAAAATGGAGGGAAAGGCAAGAAACAAAAGTAGAATTTACATCAGCAGTTTACATAAAGAATTAAATTCAGTGCTAACGTCAATATAAACACAAAACGAAAAACCCAGCTGGAGTAGAATAACTGAGACCACCCGTTATTTCTCTTAAATTCTTCAGAATCACATTAATCCAGTTGCCAGTAACAGGCAGGGTTTTTCCAGTTGTTGTTCATGTTAAATGGTTTTAACAGCTCTGGAAGTATTCATGAATTCAGGTTTCCTCACTACCCTAATCATGTTGTCGGCTTAAAATTCACATTTAATTAACCTCTTCACCCAAGGCATAAATCAATACTAAAACTCCAAATGCTAACCATACTGATAGTGATTTTCATTTGGGCTAGCCTGCTGGAAATTGGGAATTAAGATGCCTGCAGGAAAGGAGCAAACTAGTTGTGTGGAGTGAAGCGCAACTAACTCGTCAGCTGTAATAATGAATGTCCTTGGATGGAGTGGGAAATCCATTCATTAAGGTTCCAGGGAAGAAAGTGAGAACCAGACTAAGCAGAGCATGATTCAGGACAAAATTCGCCCGAGTGGTTGGACTCTTATTTAAGTACACGTTGCATGTGTGTTCCAGAAGTCCTGAGTCCCAGAAAGGTACTGGAACTAGCAAATGCAGAGCAAAATGAGTTAGAATTATGTGAATTTGCACATGTGCAAATTTTTACTATGAACATACTGTATAGTATTATTGCCTCCTTTTTATTACTGTCACCTAGTAATGCTGTAATGTGTTTTTAGTATAGCAGCTCCTGGGAGCCTGGATGTGCAGATCTGTATGCTCATACTGAAAGAGACATGGGAGACACTTGATGTTAATGGGTTACATGCACAATATTTTTCCTAGGTCTGGGGAGAAGTAGTACTCATTGACCATTATACAAATACCATGACACCGAACATAAAAGTGGTTGTAGTATACTGTTACAGAGACTAAACAAACTATTTGTTTTTCGTTTTGTTAGTGCATTTTTCAGGGGCTTAATTCCTATTCAGAATTAAAGATAGGAAGAGCTATGTAGTTCTGAAATTCCATTTTTTTTTTATCCTAAAGAAACATTCGGTGTCAAATAAAGAGATTTCTTTCCATAATTATTTTTCTCAAGACAAATGAAAAAAATCCTAATGCTGTGAGCTTAAAATTCTTCTTGATCTATTGCTAAAGCCTGAGTACCCCCTGAAATAATAATGAATGATAATTGAATAAATAATTAATAATCATCTGAGATTTAATGAGATGATGAGGTAGTAGAATGAGATTGTTTAGTGAGATGTGATAGGTTTCATGACTGCCTGCTGTAGTCAATGTTCTTTTTGCATGAAGAATTGAAATCTTGTGTACTAGAAATGTACGAGCCGTTTTCTGTGGTGGTGAATCAACTGTATTTTGCAAATGAGCTGTCAGCTACACAGTCCCCAAGCACTTAGGCTATGTTTCAGGAGGGTGTTTGGTTATATTCCTACCTGTAAATGCGTGAGGTGGGTATTATCTTTACTTACAGTATGTACTTAGGAGTCTTGGCCAATCTGGGTCTTGAATAGCGGTGATGGACCATGTGTCAGGAGCAACTGTGCCTCCTCAAGAGGTTATGTTTGCTTTCTGGCTCTCAAGGTTTTTCCCGCTTTGGTACAGCGGAATATGGTTTCCAAGTTAGGGACTAGTGAAATGGAGTCTTTGTAGAATTTGACATTTTGTTAGAGCAATTTCCCTCTGTCAGATATTTATAGTAGTAAGGATGATGTGTTACTGTGTTTTGAGAGCGTACAATATCTTTATTCCAGCATGCTAACACAGAGTGCAAAGATGTAAGCAAAAGTTGCCGAATGTTAAATTCGGCTGCAGTGTTGGTTTTGAATCTCATTTATACTGGGAAGGCACAGGATATTCTTACAACAAAACTACATTACTCTAAAGCCGTCTTGTTTTTAAATGGTAAAATCATATATATATTTCAGGGATATTTCTGCAAAGACCTTGAGAACTCTGTGGTCAGCTTTGCATATTTTGTTTACAGAAGCTATTTCAGGTGCACCTTTATGTTTTGCAGTAAATGCAAGTCCACATACTCGAACCTTTAAACTACTTGAATTATACACCTCATTTCACCAGAGTCTAGTGGTTGGTATATCTTCAACAGACCCATTAAATAAAGTCTTAGCTCAGCAAAGTATTTAACCATGTGGTTAAAGCTCAGCACACTGTTAAGCCTTGTGATACTTGAGGACCTTCAGGCGAAATTGTCTTCCATTATATGCATGTTACTTCCTTGGTTAAAATAGAATTGCTCAGGTGTAACAAAAAGCAGAATGGGGCAAAAAGAGGGCTGTCTTGTGTAGTTTTGTCCAGTTGGCTTTTTCTTGAAATTGGATGTTCTGGTACAAAAGCTTAGGCAGGATGCAGGTTCAGACCTGTTACGTTATCTATGTTTATTTCTAATGCTCAGATTGGACAGAATGTCATTAGGGTTTGTAATACAAAGCTGAGTCTATGTAACTGAATAAATAAGGGGTGGAGAGGGAAACCTAGCCCACTTTTTAACGTGTAAACTAAGCACAAGAATGTAACAAATATGAAACCCCACAATGCTCTTTGTTCAGGGTGCAGCAACACTGTAGGTAAACAAACTTCTTGTTTTGCTCTAGCTGGCCAATAGCAATAATTAGTCCTGTGTTCTTTATTACCTCTCTTCACATGAAGGTAGGTTCCTTACTGATTTCCCTTCTGTTTTGTTTAGACTGAAAAAAAGGCAGATAGTGTTCAACAGCTTTCTGGCTGGAAGTTCTGAGTATTTCTTAAGAATCTGGGGAGTGGGATTTTCTTCTTTAAGTCAAGTGGCTGGTGCTGCTATGCCTAGGCCAAAATCTACATAATGTTCACTTCAAACCCTGCTAGAATGAATACAGTGTTGCTGTTAAATTAATCCTGCAAAAAGAAAATAAAGGTTTGAGGAGCAGTGTCCTGCCTTTATCCTTCAACGAGCATCCCCTTTCTAGTACCTGTAAGGTTATTGGTAGGTAGGCTAGAGTCTCTGTACTGCTATTCCAGTGCATAATGACAAGGTGCTTCAGAGCTCAAGGAGCAGCAGTTAGAATCTAGTTTCCCTGGCCTGAGAAGTTGTCATGTTCTGTAATAGTCTATTTCAAAAGCATTTCTTGCTGAAACAAGCTTGCTGTTTGCTGCTAAGGTATTGACTCTTTATTGCTTATATAAGCAGTTACTTTGTTGTGCATGTTGAGCTGCTTGTTGTTTTTTTGTTTTAACTTGAGTCTGAAAAGCCTCCTGTTGTTTCCAGTTACCCTAAAATTCTCTTGCTTCTTGATACGTCTAAGGGGAAGCATTTTGATTATTTTTAAGGATGTAAAATCCTGAAAGGATGGTAGGTTTAAAAAAAAAAAAAGCATTGATCATTTGACTAGTACATTTCTATATTCCATATATATAGTATTCCTCTCCCTCCAAATAAATAGATATATACGTATATATTTTTAAAAGAAGGTAAATCAGTTAAGATGCATTTAGGAAAAAAAAAACCCAGAATGGGATTTATTAGGAGGAGGCCTATATGTGCTTGTAATTGAAGCTCTGTTTCCCAGGGCTTAGGAATCTAAAATAAACAGGTTTGCACAAGTTTGGGGCCAGTAAGGTAGCAGTAAAGAAATTCCCATCATTCCTGTATTCTGCATACAAAATACACTTCAGGGTTTTATCAGAGCTTCCCTCATGTGCTTGCAGCTGCAGAGCTGCGCAGTGCATTCACATATGATAGCCATCACTTCAGGCTCTATTTCACCTTGTCACATCCCATTTATAAACTGGTTTTTTTAGTAGGATGACAGTGAGTCACTGAAGAGGGAAGGCCTTAGAAAATAAATAGAGATTGAGGAAGTCAGAGATCATTAAAGCTGACACCACCTCACATGTTCATTAATTATGAATCTACTTGGAAGAGCTTTGTTAGACTGCTGGCAAGCACATGTGATATAATTCTCAAAAGCGCGTGACTCAGCTCTTGGAAGACCTGAAATAGGGGAACCCAGAAGTGAAATTCAACCCAAGGGCGTTTAAATTCAGGTCTGCCCTCAGCCCAGGGTTCAAGTTTGCTTAAGGCTGAAATTCTCATCAAGTGGGCTTTCTCTACAAACTGAACTCCAAGGTGCTTTCCTCTTGTAAAACAGAATCTCTTCTGTATGGAAGAAGAGTTGTTTTTTTCTGTGGGCCATATTGTCACAGTTGTACTGTGACTTTCCTAGTAAAATCCCAGCCAATCCCCAGTATGTTTCATGCAGACACCTGTACATAAATTAATGTTTTGGTTGCCACATGTGGCAAAAGCCTGGAGGAGGAGATTGCTGTATTTATTCTGTTTTGTGTCACATCTTTCCCAAGAGAATCTGCTTGTTGACAGGTGACTGCACATCGCAGCAGATATCTGGGAGAAATGGGGCTGTGGTTACTCTCCACCTCCTCTCCTTATTTTTTAACTCGGTGAACTAATCTTCGTTACTTTTTCCCCTCTCAAGTCCTATGTACCTTTCAGACTTCAACTTTACTAGTTTGTGAAAGCTCCAGCAAGCCTCAGGCTTTTGTTGACAGGTTTTTTTCCATGGCAGTGCATGTCCAGAGGAACATTAGCAACAAGACCAAAGTTTCCTACACACGCAGATTAAAACCTCTTTCAAAAAGGAATAAGCAAATAAAGCCAGGAAGAGCCTTGTGAAACCAGACTTGAACTGAACTCTTGTTTTTAACAATATATGAGCACTTCTGCTCCTGCAGACCATTCAAGCTGTAGTCAAAACTTCAGCGTTCTGTGTTTTAGCCTCTTGGTTATGAATAAGTGAATGTTGCTGTTGGGGCAAGGGGCGCAGATAATTATTCTCATGAAAACAAACCTGAAACACCTCTATGTTATGAGGAAACCGCTAATTTATTTGACTGGTGTTCCTCAATGAATAAAAGGATAAAGTAAGGATACTGGTGTGTATCCATACTTACTCCCACATGTTGTCGCACACACTGTGCTGCTTTTTGCTTCTGAAGGAATTGCCCTCATAGCCTCGTATTTCTCTGTCTTTTCATAGATTTCTTTAAAAGAACCGTTTCAGCTTGAAATGAACCGTCTTCAGCTTCTGTTGCTCCTGGAAGGAGGACACTGGGCATTCCACAGATTACGCACCAGAAAATGTAAGTGAACTAGACAAAAACACTTACGTGATCCGGGCTCTACCCATTCTGATCAGTGTCATGCCACCAGATGCACTGCATGACAAACGATGCCTCATTGTAATGGTCCTCAGTGTAATGGTCATTATAAATAATAGGCTTGTAGCTACCTTATTTAAAGAAAAGCAGAAGCTGAGAAGTAACCAGCTGAAAACTACAGGTAATACGTGGGACAGGTATTTCCATAAAATAAGGTATAGTGTTCCTGTGTTGTGTGGCTTGCCTGTGTGTGCCAGCAAAGCGAGGGAAAGCAGGCCAGAAGTCTTCTGTGCCTCCTTATAAACAAATAATGCTAGCATCTATACAAACAACTGATGAAGAACAAATGAAGTGGGACTTCAAGTGTGGAGATTTTCAGTGTGCTAGTAATCAAAAAAAGATCCAAATACAACAACTTGAATTTTCAGCAGGGGGTTCATAGAACCAGACACTTAAAGAAATCATTGCAACTTATTTTTATTTACGAGATAAATACCTAGCTTTGAATAGATGTTTTAAGTTCACTCTTTTATTAATGGAGGGAGAGAAGCAACTTGGAGTGTTGAGATGATCCCTACTTGGGTTTCTGCAAACTGCTGCGTGGAACTTCTGTGAAAATTAGATGATTGGAGTCATTTGTGTGCAGAGTTGCATAAGTTTAGTTAAAGAGTACAGACAAATTACTAATGTGGCAATGGTTGTAGCAGTGACATTAACCAGCTGACTTTACAATCAAGCTGTCTGTAAGCACTCAGACAAATCTTTGGCTGGTCACTGCCTCAACTGATAATGAACAGTGGAGAGTGAGAAGCATTAGCAGTTTTAGATGGAGTAGTTTGAGGTGTTACCTGCTCATACAGTAAGTCACTTAATTAACCTGACAAAAGATTTCATTGACGTTTTACCTTAAACTTTTTTTCTTTATTTAACTTAAGCGGAACCCAATTAAGTCATCAATTTAAACTGAAGGTGTCTGCATCAGAGGTTTGCCTAGATTTAACTGAAACACTTGAGATAAAAGGCAGAAAGTTCTGTATAGGAAAGACATTCCTTTTTTTATAACCTTGGCTGTGATATGGCTATTCTTTTAATGTAACTTTTCCCATCCTTCCTGAACTAATTGAAACATGAAGGCAGGACAGGGAGCCAGCACTGAGGAGCTAATATGTTTCCTTCTCCTGACTCCTTTGAGTTGATTTCTACTTTCCCTATTCATGCAAGGGCAGCAGCTAGAGGAATCCCTGAAGCTTATTCCAAATGCCAAGCTGTAGCATAAGCTAGGGAAGGGTAGACTTTCAATGCTGCAGCTGCTGTCTGACCCTGGGTTGCTTAGTTAGTGACCTCAGCAATATGCACGGTCCCCACAGGGCTTGAGAAGGCAGTCCGTGGTTAGCTGCCATATGGTCTGGTTTGTTGGCCCTAGTGTGCAGCTTCCAGGACACTGAAATATCTAGAAATCATTTACGCTGTGCACGTCATAATGGCTCTTAAGTTCCCACTCTCGCATTCTCAGTGATCTCCCTTTCTTGTGTGTTGACTCTTTTGTCAGCTGCAGGGTTAAATATTTCTTCCCTTATAAGCAAAAAGCTTACTTTTATACTGCTTTTTGGAGATTATTCCCTTCCATGCTCACTGCTGCTATCTCCTTAGAGCTAGTGTTATTTCATGTTGAAAAAATAAATTTATCTTCATGTAGTAACAGCTGACTGTGTGCCACTTGCATAGCATCTTTCAGCTGAGGACTTTGTGAACCATTTAAAACATTAAATTCATGTTATAAACACTAGGGAGTCATGAAGTTTTTAATTTTCCTGTATGAAAAGGTCAATTAAAGCCAACAGAGCAATTTGTCCAAAGTCAGAGAGTGAGTGACTGACGGAACTACAGTCCAAAGCCCAAGGGCGTTGGTTTTCCATTGTGCTTGATATTTACTATAGTTGCTATGTCACAAAATCTCTCTAGAGCTGGTGGTAGAACTTAGGAGTCCTGACACTGTCCTATCCCAAACAAACAGTAGAATTGATGAAGTCTGGTTTCTATGTTCTTAAGGCTGTAGAGGTGCACCCTGTGCCACAGTATTGATCCAAAGCCCAGGCTCCATTTAGCACATGCAATGTGCTGTGGATCTAAACTAGTATTTGCCTCTGGGTTTGGACCAGCATTTAAAAAATATTAGTCAGTTATTCATCTGGAATCCTTAGGGTAGTTCTGAAGTAGGGAATGAGAAGGAAAGAAAGCCAGCCAGAGAGTGTGATTAGTAATTCTTGTAATCATGTAATGATTTCTACAAGGAGGTGGTGCAGTGTTTTAACCAGGGTGCATGGTGTAGTAGATAAATCTGGATTTAGTTTCATGTACTCTCAACAACGTATCTGCGTATTTGTAAGTGTTATAAATCAAACTCAAATGAAAAATATTCCACTGTTTAAACATTCTTACTTGTAATTGCATTCTGACTGCAATAACATTAGCAGAGCATCTTTCAGTCTCCAATTAATGCAAACCTAATTCTCCCTTAATACCAGTACCGGGCGGATTTTAACTTAAGAACATACAGATTTATCTTGGAGCTCCTGGATGATTTTCAAAGGCCTTTTGTACGATTTTTATACTCTCTGTATGTAGCTTATGGAATGGAACCATACCGATGTAGGCATCTACATCAATTTAAGGACCTGGCTTTACTGCTTGCTGTTATTTACGCTGCAGTTCCTTGCAGAATGGCATTGTGACCTGTGGAGACAATTTTGATAATGCCAAATGACTGAAGACAGACTCTAAGAATTAACAGAGATTCCCTGACTTCTATCCTTAGATATTGCTGTTGTATCAAGTAAGTATATAGAATTATTGACAATTCTATTTAGCTACAGTCTTGTCTCAGAATGGGACAGTACGAACTTTTAATTTGCTTTTGATTGCAGGATGCAGTTGCTAGACTTTTTTTTTTGTGATGGACTTTTTTTTCTGATGTATTTTAATATACTGTTACTGAGAATATTAAAATTTAAATGTGCATAGCAGCCAGTGTAGCATATTTCAGTCATGTCTGAAGTTTCATTAACATCACAGAAGTTTTTTTTTTTTTTATGGGTACCCATGAAATGAAAACAGGTATAAAATTTGTGTCTGGTTTAAAGTTTTATAAGTGAAGTTACACCGAACATTAAGTGCGTCGTTTTCTAATACCATAAAGCATAGTGACAGGAGGGGAAAAAAAGACTTGAACTGCCTATGCAAAACTGGGAAGATCCTTATCGAGTAAGAGGCTTATATCCCTTTCAGAGGTAGGCCACTTGAGAGAGAAGAGGAGAAAACACAGATCACTTTTAACGCTCTGTGTCTTTGAGTCTAAGGTCATCCAGAATCATATCAAGTTTTATATTTCGAGCCTAAGTTTGTGAATTTCAGGCTGAGGCAACAACTTCCACTCTAACCCTAGCAGAGACAGTTCTGAAATTTGAATCAGCATAACACCATCCCTGTGCTGCTGTAACTGGGCTAATGAGTCAGCTAAAGCAGGATTAATTTGCCTAGATGCAGTCTAGCAGAACATTCCTCATCATTAATGCTGTCACCACATCCTAGGTTTTTCTAGCTAATCCTAGTTCAAACCAAATGCAAGTTTGTCACTCATATCTACCTGTGCATGGGATTTCAGTAATGGACAGTTCATGGAATAAAACAAATCTAGAAAAATGCATGCCCATTCTGCAGGAAACTCGTGATTTTAGGGAGGTTTGAAAGGTAGGCAGCGAGTACATTCTAGCTGGTGTATTTTTCAGCAATGTTGAAGGGAAATAGAGGAAGGCTAGTTCACTTTTAAGCTGATGCTAGTTTGTTGCCAATTCTTTTGTATAAGAGGAATCTAGATCACTTTAACAAGAAAAATTATAGGTCTGTAATTCTGATTTTGTACTTGGCCTTAATGTTTAAGATTCTGTGGAAAAAATCAGAAGGCTTCTGCTTGTAAAAACACAGACAGACAGAAATCTGGAGCAGTATGTCGTTTGAGGGTCCTTGGTTATCAAGCTGAAGTGTGGGTCTAAAGAAATTTCAAACCAGCCATCTCTTTCATGTGAACTGAGGGGGTCTTTAAAGGAAAACCCCTGAACATCAAATATATTGAAAGGAGGTTTGCCACTGGGCAAAACTTCCCATTAGTTAGCAAGCATGCATTGTACTTCAGCATTTAAAACTCTAGAAAAGAGGCAGAAAAGATCAAGCTGAAATCTAAAGCTGGTAAAAGCAAATCTATCTCATTAAGCCCCTTAATTTGCTGCCTTCAGAAGATCTGTAAATGCTTTGAGTAGGATTAAGGAAAGGGCATCAAGATGAACAGAGTACAGCTGTATCAGCAAGGGGTTTTGCAGATGGCATCTCTCCCTCTTGTGAAAAGCTTTTTGTGCCTTAAAATTATGTTCAGACAGCTTAATATAAGGTAATAAGAAACGTGGACTCATGTGGGTGAATATGCAGGAAGCCAGTATAGCAGGTCAAGCTAAATGCAGAAAAGAGGATCTTTTGAGGCTGGAAGGATTTTACAAGTAGTATGTTCTGCTTCAGAGAAGCATCCTTATTCTGACATTGGTAACCGGTGACATTTGGTGTTCCCCTTCTTTTCCTCTGTAACAGAGGCACCTTTCCATTCAACTTGCAGGGCAAAGCGTAAAAGTCTGAACTCTAAGCAGGTATAATAAGACAATAAAGAAAACATCTATTCTTGCAACTTTTTAAAAAATTAGAGCATTTCAGAGAGGGTGGATGCATGATTTCTTCAGTGTACATACTAGCAATATAACCACTGTGGGAAAGGGATGAGTATCAGTTGAGCAGGGTAAAAAACAGTTTCTTTTTGTACTGGAAAACTTTTAAATGGTAATAATTTCCTATTCTGTCAAATGTTGATACCTTCTAAATAGCAAAACTATGGAGATGTTAAAGAACCTAATACAAGTCCCTGTCTCAATGTGTTTTCCTATAAAAACATGCTGAGTATTGGCTTATTTTGATATACATCCAGGACATGAGACTGAGCTCTCTTGGGCAGAGAATCAGTTTTCATTTCTTTTGTAAAGCCCAGGCATACGTTTGCCAAGATGAGTAGCAGCTGTTTAAAAGTAGGGGACCCTCAAGGCCCTGCCGGTGCAATCAGACATGCAGGTAGAGATCTTTGGTGAAGGAAGTTAAGCTAAGCTATTTCAATACGTGTGAAATAAGCAGAATTTTCAAAGTACACAGGTTGGTATGAAAGAAGGTGGAAATCAGATAGCAAATTATAAAAAATAAAATCCTCAAAATAAGTGCCTAGATTGTATCCTGCGGACCTTTAATGTTCTGTACCTAACTGTCAGAAAAAGATTTACAGTATCAAAGTAAGGCCTGCCACAAGTTTCTACTTGGTCCCCACAAAGGAACAGTTAATTCCTTTTCCTCTCTCCTTTTAGTGTCAGTTAGTTGTGGGATTCTTAAATACAGCTTGCAACCAAATGTTATTTATGCTTCTTTTCTTAGCTGTATCCAGTAACTGCTAATTAAGTCTTTTGTAGCATGACTCTGAACTAATTAGGGTTAATTGAGCCTGCTTGTGCATTAGCTACTCCAGTACTTGTCCTGATAATCAGGAGTTTTGAGTGCATTGGATATTTTTGTGATTAACTAGCCTAAATTCATGTTTTCTGCTGTTTTTCTGGCTCTCATGGCCTGTTGTGATTACTCTGATAGTAAACAGGAGTGCCCTTTTCCTGCTCTCTTATTTCTGTGGAAAAAATAAATTACTGGTCACTGCAGCAGGCTTTTTGCCAGGCTGCTTGGTTGCAGTAAGGACTGCATGAAGTGGTGAGAGTTTCATAGGTGTTCAGATACATGTTGAAAGTTGCTGAGGTGCCAAGCTGCTGTAGCTTGAGATGAACTGAAAAATCATTTTTCGTGTATAGCATTGCATAGTGCCAGAAGTTGGTGTTGATAAAACAATTGCCATGGAAGGAGAAACGTCAGCACCTCGACTGGTGATGATTCACTTGCTGCAGAGGCTTAAATACCGTAGTAACGGAAAGCAGATGCAACAGAAGGGCATTTCCCCTCTCTGGTTACCTTCTTTAACACAGTTACTGATCAGAAATCTGCTATGTAAAAATCATCTGTGCCTTATGTTTTATGGCAGATAAGTATGAAGAGCTGTGTGAATGATAAATTCTGATTGTGTTTTGTACCACCAACTGGTTAGCGAAAGTCGTGCAGGTGACTGTGTTGAAACACCCTGTTAATTTGATTATTTTACATTCCTTTCCCTCATCCAACTGTGTTTGATCCACGTTGGTCTGCCTTGTTTATTCTGATCATAAACTTTCTTGAGCTAGGCTTCTCTCCAATTATGCTTACCTGGTTTGCAGCTTTTACCTTTTTTAATCCAGAAAAAAGGAAAATGCGAGTTTAGAAACTGTTACAAGTGATGAAGAAAACAGAATCTGTGAGCAACTCTGCAACGATCAGGAACCCAGCCAGAAAGCTGATTAGTATAGAGGTGAAAGGGTACAGGAGGCAGTCATTCCCCCCAAAACATCTGCAACCTTCGTCAAAAGAATTTAAGCACTGAAGCTATTTAGATTAACTACTCTGGTTTTCTCCTAAAATACATTCACCATCCTACCCCAGTGGGAGCAGAAGAAAATCATTATCAGTTATCGCACAGAGATTTAAATTAAGATTTATTTTTTTTTCATAAAACTGAACTTCTAAAACAAAATCCCAGAGAAGTGGAATTAATTGCTGGATCTGCATTGAATCACCAAGAGACATGGTTTCATTTCTGTGTCGCAGCAGAAAGTGCTTCATCAGTAGGAATTCATGTGGAGGAAAACTAAGCATGTCCCACTTATTGAACACAAGTATGTCCGGGATGTTTAATTATTTTTTGATTAATTCATTTAACATTAAAGTTGTCAAGGACTGCAGCATATTCAGTGTGACACGGTTTGCTACCTGTATACACCTCCAGCTCTTCTTAGTTAAAGGCACCTTGTGGTTTTTACCTGCAGTTGTTGTAAATGAATTACTACTTCTTTTCTAAGCTACCTTCATTACCCAGAGGAAATGCACAGAAACGCACTGGAGCTAAGATGATTTGCAGCATCTGTGGTTAAGATTTAATATAATGTACCCTGTGTTTTCAAGGATAAAACCTTGGGGGGTGTGTGTGTGTGTGTGTCAGTTAAAACAAGTGTAAGGCATTAGATTAATTACTTGGAAATGTTTCAGCTAAGCAGGGTACTTAGTGTGAGAAATAACAGGATAGTATTTTTGTTGGGTTTTGTGCATATTTGATGTAAATTTAATACAGATTAAGAAGTAGGAAATCGATACGTAGTAGGCACTGAAGTTCACTAACAAGATGTTGGACTGTCTCCGGGTGATATGGTTTCTTGGTTGCAGCAACTTTGTCATGTGGCAATACCTCAAGCAGGTCAAGCCGATGCTGTGCCAGGTGATCCACAGACGCAGACTTTACAAACGCACAGTTCAAGTATCCCCCTTCCCCTCAGTGTTGTTTCTTCTTCTGTGAAGTGCTGCATCTCGTTTTAAAATGTATGAGTGATTAAACAACTTAAGGTCAAGATGTTAGTGTTGAGTAACTCTGTTGTTATTGTAACATGGTGGCAGTGCTAAAATAATCTGTGGCAGATCAGTGACCAGTGGTCAGTGAATAAAAGCCCCTGACTTGAGATTAGCTGGACTCTCAAGCGAGTAACACTTGCGTGTTGCTGAAAGTCATCCATACAGTCAAGTAATTGAAGGACCTGGTGTGGGACAGGCTGGCTTTCTGCCTGCTAAAAGCTGTCTTACAGTCTCATCTTTACTAAAAAAGCCTTGCTGCTCTTCTCTCTGAAGAATTAATAGATGAGAACCAAAGAACATGGAGATCGCTTTCTAATGTATTCTTCCACTCTGGGATGAAATGAATTGAAAAGGGGGCAATGAGGAACACTTTTGCCAATGTTGCCTGCCTGATTTTTCTGGACTTCATTCTCCATGTCTTTGAGCAAGCTAGTCCTGTAAGCATTAAGTTCTGTAGTCACAAAAGCAGATAGAAAATCCACCTAATTAAATACGCAAAGAATAAATAAGTTAGCATCTTCTGCTAATGCAGACAAAAACATTATCAAATGAAAATAAGCATTCTCTTCCAGGTTAACCAGTAGGTGTGGGTATGCCAAGGTAAGGCTGAGGGGCCTTTAAGTGCCTGCATATTGCATTAACAGTGAAATACCAAAGTGGTGTAAAGAGTCCATGCTACAAGATACTGACTGTTCTGATCTTGTAGCGTTTTACACTTGTTGTAAATCACAAGTGAGCTGTGCCATCTTTTCAAATATCACTTAAAATCAAATCTTTCCATACTGCAATCATTACAGATCATTAGCTCTGTAAAAGTGTGCAACAGGAAGCACAAAAGATAAGTGTGAAGCTGGGAACTGAGTTTGAATCTCCTAAAGCTGCTGAAGTTACATATCATTTATGTCTGCATAACTTGTATCTGCATTTATCATTTATTGCATGAGATACTGAATCATTTGTTACACACCTTGTAGTGAAGCTTATGACTTTGGGTCCGGATACAATGAAGTTTCAGGCATGTCCTTTGGAATTCCTAAAGAGTGTGACTTTTTCTGAAGCAAACGTTGAATATTTTGAAGCCAAATCTAACACTTCAGCGTTAGAACACTGCATCACTTGCTGTGCCAGTATGGTAAATAAAGCTTGCAGCTTCCAAGAGCTCACTTCCCCTAGTTAAATATCTGCCTGAGAAATTGAGCCTGGTTCTTTTCACACTAGCTCAAATTTACCCAAAGAGGGGAACCACCATGGGCTACCTGGATGGGAACCGTCATAGCTGGAACAGAGTCTTGCCCAGAGCTTTTTCTTCTCTGTACCTTCTAAATGCTGGCAAAGGAGACCAGTCACACAGAGTTCTCTGCTGATTTCTCGGTAGTTTCTTTTTGGGGTAGGGGAAAAAAAAAGTCAATTATTGTATGAAATTCTGAATTACACAATGACTAGAGTGAAACATATTCTGCTTCTCTAATTTGGACTGACTCAATCATTAAGAATTTGTTTCTTTTAATTAGGCTCTCTCCTTTGTTTCCTCTAGATTAGAATCATTCTCTGCGTGCTGATTTGCATGCATATTCTGGTGTCCGTTGGGATCATCTGGGACCTGTAAGGAACCCTCAGGTTTTACCTGCCAAAATTTACCTCAGAAAGTGAGGTACAACTTCAGTCTGGACTTTTTTTTTTTTCCAGTGCCACAGGAAGAGGATAATAGGCAACTGACTTCATTAATGTTTAAGTCCTTGTAAACAGATACTTGTAGTCTTTATGAAAGGATATGATCTATTTGAGTCCTTTTGTAATGGCTGCCAGATTGCTTCCCCACTGAAATGAAAACTGTGCCTGGATATAGGTAATTACTACAAAACATTGCCAAGCTCGGGCATTCCTCTCTGTGGACCAGTTCCACAGGGTTTGAAAATTACATTTATAATCATGTACTTTCAATGGAACTGTCCTCATAGCCAGAACACAGACACACAACTTTAGGGTTAAATTTTGGTTTCAGCCAGAGATGTAATTGCCATGTCTGTAAAGGAAATGTGACATTTCAGATGCTTTCCTGCACTCAAAAACGGATTGAAACTTTTTTCCCCTATTTGTGTGTAATTTTTGTTTATGCCTGTCTTTTCCTTACAAAGGAAGTGTAAAATACTAATACTCTCTTTAATGTTTTTTTTCTTTTGCATCGCTTTAGTAGCATTTTGTACTCACGCCTGGTATCTGACAGGGTTCAGAGTGGTGAAGAATCACTTCAGTTGAAGTATTTTGTGGGGAAGCCTGGATGCCAAGAAGCTGTTGCTCTGACTACTTGCTCAGACCAGCAGCAGAGTCACGGCCATTTCCAGTACCATTGACTTGAAGGAATGTTAAGTGATATTTTCTGACAGGGTTTGGGTTTTTTTTTTTATTTATTTATGTGTGTTTGCTTTCCTCTCAATTTTGATGTTGACAATTCATGACATCAGAAGCAAAAGTTATGGGGGAGAAGATACAGAAGTAGATACTTTCCTTAAAGTAGTGGGTTCCCTGACATTTACAGCATGCATAGTTTAATGGGATTATGATCATCTAATCTAAACTTTGAGAAACATAGGACAAAATAATTTTTGCCAGCAATTCCTGTATGGAACGTCTTGGGTTCAAGCATGTCTTTCTTGCACGTGTCTGTTCTTTTGCAGACCTCGCTATACAAAGGGCTGTGTAACAAGGCACTCGCGTTGCCATCCTGTGGCTGTGTCCAGTCTTTCCACCGAGTCTCCCTGTTTTTGTCGCAAGTTGAGTTGCACATTGGTTTAAAACAGGAAAGAATCAATTTCTGTTTTAGAAAGTATATAAATACATGGTGCTGAGAACAGAAGTGTAAATCGAATGTGTATGTACTCATATACTATTTATTAGGCTTAAACTTATTAAAAAACTATATAGAAGTCTTACACCAATCTGGGATTGAAATCCAGTGTATAAAGATGTGAAAACCTTCTAGAAATCATGATAGCAACATACTCCAACACAGTCTCTTACATACATGTTGTTTGCATACAAAAATGTTTATTTCCCTGTATTGTACACTTTTAAATCTTTACATTTTTAAATGTGTGGTACAGTTGCTTGCTTATACCCTGCTTTATATCAAGAAAATAAAGACAAACATGTCCACTGTGACCTAAAGCAATAATAGCTCAACTGATGGTGTTGGTGAGACGATGTGCTCTGGCTGACCATATCTCCAGTTTTGCTTTCTCGTGCTTTGCTGGAGCTCACCTTGCTGCAGCTTGCTCCAGTGTGAGAATCCATTCAGAGAAGTTTGTGACAAGGACAATATATTACTGACAAACCTTGAGAGAATGTTAGGAAACATCATTCCAGCTGTTAGAGTCAATGAGCAAAACTGTGAGTCTTGTCAAGTCCTTTTGCTATTTCACAGCATAAAACTGTCACCTCATTAATCAGAGGAGCGTGTTAGCACCGTCCTGCAGCGTGAACAGCATTCAGCGCTGGTCTTGTCAATTTCTTGGAATAAAACTACAATTTGATAATCCCCAATTTATGCATTTGAAGTTTACAGTGAAATTTCTGTTTACTGGTGATATACTTGATTAATCAAGCTGGTGAGGATTTCAATACATATATTAGAAAACATAATTAAAGGGCAGACAACTAAGAAGCTTGTGAGGTAGGAGGTTGTTACAGGGGGAAAAAACCTCCATTTAATGCAGAACAGAGAATCTTATCTGCATCTCTGAAGCACTACTGGCTTATACATGGAAGCAGGACTGGGATGTTTTGGAAATGTGGTGGGACAGTGAAGGGGTGAGGTTCTGTTTCATAGGTACATAATCCTGACAGAACTTCCGGAACAAGGATCTCTATTGTTTCTCTGCCTGCTTCCTATGATTATTTTGATAATGTTACTATTATCTGTAAACACCTCACAAGGTATAGGTGGAAGTACGGGGTGTTTTGGTTTTGGTTTTTTTTTTTTTTTCCAACCTTTCTCATTTTAGTTCTGGACAAAGCAGGCAGTATGGGTAGGTGCGTACTCATTAACTTAAGAACCAAAGAGAAGATTTGCTTACCAATTTCCTGGAAAATTACTGCCAGCTTGGGTGAAAAATATAGTGGTTGGGAACATTTAAAAGACTTTTTTTCTTTTTGTATACCATATTTTGACTTAAGACAAATTCTGAGGAAAGAATCAAAATGTAGGATGAATATGATTTCTCGCTTTTGGTCTTTCAGCCCAAAGTTCTTTGTCTATCCCTCAGGATAAAACAAGTAATGTAAGTATTGGATTGAATTTGGTTCTCATTAACTTGCTCAAGCCTGGAGCAGTTTCATCAAGGTTAATGAATAATGTAAATAAGAGAGAAGGTCTGGTAGTAAAATGTAATATTCAAACAAATTTGGTTCAAGTGTTTTGGAGTGATCTAAATAAAGATGGAGTATATCCAAGATAAATAGTAATAGGGATCCAAACTTCATGACTTAGCCTATGGGACTGATCCATCTCGTTTCCCTTTAGCATTAGGGAAGTGTGAGTCCTCCTTAGAAGTCTGTGCATTCTCTGTAGATGAAGCAGAGGATCTAAATAAATAATAAAAGGAGTCAACGTGCAATCACAGAATATGTCTGTGTGGCAGTTCATGGAGTGCCTCGTACTTGCTCTTCCCTTGGTCCAAGGCTCTGAAAGCTCCTGTGGTTATGTTAGCACATGAATATACCATGGTCTGCATCAAAACAAGCCTGTAATTTCTCGGTATATGGGACTGTAAGCTATCATCTGCCTAAAAAGCATTGTAAAGACATAACATAATACAGTTGTTCCAAGCACATAGCATGCCACTTATAAAAGTGTTAATAACCAGTGAAGAGAGGTGACAAAGTACTGTAGCAATGCCTAATTTATGCCTGCCTCATAGACTAAGTTTGGAATGGCTCACAGGAGAAACAATAGCTTCTGCAGTGCTGCGGAGGGAGGTCAAACCTCAACTGCAGAGAAGAGGGAAGCCCATTGTACCAAACAGTCTATGAAAAAGAAGTGTTTACTGGAGAGTAATCATTCAGATCTGCTCAGTTCCAACGTAATTGCAAAGCACTTCCACATTATGAAAAGAGCTGCAAAGCATATGTTGAGGGGGAGCAAGCAGAGTAAAATATACAGAAGTTAAGTATTCATCCATTCATTCTAATTATACAATAAAGCAAGCCCGAAGGTCAATTTTTAGTCTAGAAAGAAAATTTTTAGGTGGCTGTGAAGTATATTCAGTCTAAAGTTGACAGAGAGGGAAATGAGAGATCCCAGAGATGAAGTGAATTGCCCATACCAGCTCAGCTGCAGCACTGGGAGCGTAGGTGCCAGAGAGAAAAGACTGGGGAAAGGTGAATAACATCACCTCAGCTGCTCTTATCATATGTTTTACAAGAACAAGTATAGATCATATGATATCTGTAATGTCACCCTTTCTTTGGAGAAGGCTTCTAACAATAATCAGGAGATCAATCTGCCTACAAAGCTATTAATTTTATTCTTCCTTGGAGACTTCTAGACTCAGACTTCATGTTCTTCCACAGCTTTTGATCATGTCGTGGTAAAGTAATTCTTTGCCTGGCACAACAGGTCCCTTCATCATGATCCCTTTAAAGAGAAAAGAACAACTCAAAGTTACATGTATTTAAACATGTCACTTCTCATAAATGTCATCAGCTCTGTTGTGTTAAGCCATAGCAAAGCCAATAAGTTATTAATAATTTAGCATGCAGTTACAAAAGCAAACATAAAGTCATGCTTTGATCAAAAACAGGTAACACAAAAGCATGGAGTGTTCTGCTTAATAAGTTAACGGACAAAAGTTAAACACTTGATAATATAACTGGACTGAAATTGCAGTGCATTGGAAAGTTATTTTTAGAATTCAATGATAAAGCTCAAATACTTCCCTCGTCAAATCCTTTACAGGGATTTGCATGCTTGTTCGTTGAAGAAAGTGTCTTTAACTCAAGAGGCTGAAGTTAAGGATTACTAAATCCTAAAACTGTTTAATTTGAATTAAACACTGTCAATGCATGTGCCTGCACCTCCCTATCCCTTTCTGCAGTTGTATCCTGAATAATGTTTAGACATTCAACTTTGGGAGTGGAGAAACAGTGGTTGCGTGGTTTAATTTGCATTTGTGTGCCACTGGGCATAATGGAATCTTGATTTGTGACTGAGGACTGTATACAAATAAAACACAGTAAAGAAAATTTGTATTGTAACCCTTGCTGTGTAGGACATACCAACCCTTTAAACTTGGTTTATTAGTCTTCGGAAAGCTGGTAATAATATTGAACAGCTGCTCCGTAGTTCAGGGTTTGCAAAGTGACTTGAGGTGTTCTGTTGAAAAGTGACACAAATGAAAAATATTCTTTTCAACAACAAGGAACTGAGTATGAAGCACTCAATTTTGGAGATGGATTTGAAGCTGAAGCAGTGCAGGAGGAATGTTTACAAAATGCAAAGCAGAGCTAGTAGGAGTAAAAACTGCAATGCAAGTGTAATTCTAGGATGCTTGCAAAGCAGGTAATGAGCAAAAAGTTACGGTACAACTAGAACTCCATTTATAATGTAGTTCATAAAAAGGTTCCTGAATTGCAGTTTAATAAAGGCTCCTAACTAGAAATAGGCAAGCAAGTTCTTACTGCCAGTAACGTACAAGTGAAAAAGAGGCATTATATGCTTAGTTGATAAAATAAGCTTTCTGTAAAGTTGCCTTTACTGATTAAAATGAAAGCTTCTTTTCCTTCTGAAAACTTACTTTCACGTTTAGATCTTGATGTATAAAAATGAAATCAGATACCTTTGTCTGAGGTAAAACCACAAAGAATGACTGATTTTGCTGTGGAGAACTGTGTTCTGTGGCAGGAAGTTGCACCTCAGTCTGGATTAATTTCAAGAATATCCAAAATAGTGCATTTGAGATTCTGTTGCAGGTCTTGTAATCTGTGACCAGCAGAAGTAAATCACACCAATAACATCTGTGCAGCGACTTTCGAAGTAGTCACTGTAACCTTACACCCCAGCCATCAGATGGAAGAAAATAAGCTTGAACAAAGTTGGTGTTATTCTTCCATTTTTTTGGCAAATATGATTTAAAAACACTGCAGTGAAAATGCTTTGAATTAATATCCCTAAAAAGTTCTCACCTTTAGTTTAATTCTCTTGCTACAAAACAATAACCTATCGATACTAAGTTGCTGTTTCTCTTTGTGTCTAGTCTTGAATTCCTTTGTAAAGTTCTTTTGGTGGCAAAACTCAGTAGAGTTTCACTGCTTGGTTTTTTTTATGCTGAGAAATCGATCAGAGTGAGCAGAAGTAGCTCTTGCAGTTAGGCAGCATCCCAGAGATGCAGGATTGAGTTATGCTCAGATAATCAATGATCTAAACCAAAGGAATACCGCTTTGCAACAGACTAACAAAAAAGAGCTACAGGGGGAGACAGAGAAAAAAGCCAAACCACCAAGGAGTCACAAGGGAAAAATGAAGGGCTAAGCAAAAATTATTTCAAAAATGGTTCTGGGTAGCATGTTCTATGGTATATTGACTAGCTGCTGGGCCAGAAGGAATCTTTTTGAGAATAGGATGAAACAAGCAAAACCAAAAAAAAGGAATACTTTAAGCCACAAGGACTCTCCTACATTATAACAATGAATGTAATAGGAATAAATGCTTAATTCTTGGTCAGGAAAACAAAAATTCTCTGTAAACATACGTGGTAGGGAGTGGAAACCAGTACAAGCCTGAGCATAGAACTGCAAAGATGTGATGCAGTGGACATCTGTCCTCTAGCAAAATGAAGAGTTTGTCAATAGGTCATAAACCCAGCTTAATTTAAGTTTGCCTGCTTCCAAGGGTTTGTATACATTGTTATTTGTATAATTGCATATATGGAAGCTTTTCATTCTCTTGCATACGTGAAGAGTACATGTGGATGTAAGGCAGTAGGGAATATTTTATTTAAATTGGGATTCCAAGGTCTTCCTAAGGGTTTAATTTCATTTTCATTTCTCTCCCTGTGGAAGCTCCTGAAGGAGAAGGCATGAGCATACACAAGAGCTGCCAGCTCAGAGCAGCAAAGTGAGTGCAGCTGCCAGAGCTTCCTGGGAGAGGAACGCGTAACCGTGTGCGTGCACTTGAGGGGGAAACCTGCAGACTCTATAAAAGCCTTGCTGCAGGAGGGCTCTGGTTATTTGGTAGAGATTTCTTTCAGGATAGAGATCTGGTATAGTCAGGAAATGCTACTTAATATCAGATGTATTATCTTGTAGCTAAGACACATAAATTTAGCGCGCTCTATTGTTCTATTAATGAACAGTCTCTGGTAGAGATAGTATTTCTGCTTCTGGGCCTTCTGTAATATCGAAGGGTAGAAACACTATAATTACATATGCGTTTGGCTTTCCTCCTTTCAGCAAATACTATTAAGTTGTTCTGATAGAGAGACAAAGTACAGTATGAATAGACCAAAAATATAATTTTGATCATATTTTAATCCAGTGGTTTTAATTTTGTCAACATTTATAGGAGACGTCTCAGCCAACGGAGTAGGATAATTGCCGGAGCAAAAGATAGAACAAAGCATTTCTAGGAAGCATCCTAGCAGGAATATTATGTTCTACCAGAGAACATTCCTAGTAAGAATACGTAAAGATCTCTGCCTGTTTGTAGCAAATCCTGTGATACATTTAAAGACCTATATTAGGAAAGAATTTCCTTCTGGTGGAGATACACTCTAGGCTCTATAAAGTTCCTTAGAGTTAGAACAGGAAGTATTTTATACGACCAGACTGATTGCTCAAAGACTGGTAGTCTGCAGTGCCTAATTAGTCAATCAAGTCCAATTGGATTTAGCAAGCATGACACAATTACATTACAATGGAAACACAAAGGGAGTTCAGTTTATATCACTGTACAGAAGGTCAATGGCTCAGGAGAAACACAATGGTTTCTTTGGAAAATACGAGGTGGGAGTTCTCAAATAATTCTTTAGCATTGGCTGAATTAAATAGCAAAAGGTTTGTTTTGTGAATGTCTTTTCTTTCCATCCGTAATTTCTTTAAATAGTGGACTAACATGTAAGAGAATACTGTATTACTGCTCTGTCTACCTAAAGTTGGATAGAACCACTGGCAACAAGGGAAAACAGCAAACACTTTATAACCTGTGGTGGTTGTGTGTGCTGTTAGTCATCCAGAGTACAGCCCGGGAGAGTCCTGTGTTGAACATCAAGCAAAGACATCTGCTTCCGTCCCAGCGCCCTGCTTGAACTCTAGTTTGAAAACAATTAATTTCTGGCTTTGTAAATCTCCCCTGCATTTTTAGATGGGCAGAGGTTTCTTCTTCCTACGCTATTCTTCATATGGCCCTGCCTTTCTGTGATACCTCACCCCGGCACTGGCTCTCTTGCAAGTAGCTGATGGAGTGATGGCTTGCACGGTCTTATGCTTGCAATTAAAAAGGCATCTCTAAGCTAGTGCTGCACTTTTTCTCCCTTTATGTTACCCAAAACAGTCTGAACAAAAGGACAGGAGTTGGGAAGGCAGGCATAATTTCATAAACGCTTGAAACTTTTAGAGGCAAAATGATTTTTAAAATCTGTATTAATTAATCTCCTGATAAGCTGCAATATAAAAGTGTGGAAATCTTGAAGCTAGAGTTGGTATAAAGAGGCAAGATCCAGAGAGTTTTGCTTTATGTGTACACTGACAAGGTAATATTTGTTGATTTTTTTGAACTTCCTCATGTAGAAGTGTAGACACTTAGAGGACAATGCAATGACAACGTAGGGGGTTTTTTCTTTTACTGTTCCTTTACAAACATTTATACACAGGATCTGTAATTAACATGCAGGCTTTTGAGGATGGAGGAATATAATTACTGGTATGTGAGGCAAAAACTTTAGAGAAAGAAACCACTACATATATCACCTTCCTCTGTTGGAAGAGGATTTTAGTTTCCTATCTAAATATGGCAGCCTAGTAATAAAACTTACTTTATAAATCATAGATGGTTTTTTTGTTGTGTGTGTGTTTCCCACCCAAATGCTTAAGTATTTAAAATATTCACCATGCAGGTTTGGTACTCAGAAGAATTAATCAAACTGTCAGGCTGTAGACCAGACGCTGCAGAGAATACACGGTGGTGTGACATGGTTACTTAGCAACTACAGCTGAAGAGGTTAAGGTAGAAAATACTGTCGTTTTCCTGTGTTTGAGATCTCCTCTTCCCTCACTCCCGTATATACATATTTTCCCCCAACAGATAAAAGTCTTTTGTATGTTTTAATGATCTTATGTTATAGCTTTCAAAAGAACCTGCTATTTCTGTAGACTAATTTGAATTAAATGACAAATTCTGAGGGTTTGAGTGTGGCTCATAACAAGAACATGAGGTGTTAACCTCGAATGTATTTTAAAAAATTCCCCCTGTTGAATGGGAAGCTGTTTAATTTTACTGTAATTTCTTTTTCCTTAAAAATTGAGGTAAATGCGGTTTGACTAAATCATCATTGAAACAACGTTCTACCATGATGGCAATGGAAGTGTGACCTGTTTTGCACTTATATTATTGGTGGTAATATTTATTGCCCTGATAAGCAAATTGAGTTTGCTTACTAGGAGGAAATAGATGATGTTATAGCTGCGTTCTGCTAGAAGATTTGCCTCTGGCAGTAGGTTAAAAATAATAGCAGACCTGAAAATTTTATGAAAGCTTCAGGGTAAGTGTTACTTTAACATCAGCAGCTATAACACAAACAAGCCTTAAATCCTGCAACTTATGAAATGATAATGAGAAAAGGATCCAGAATTTCTGTTGTGTTCATGAAGGGCGCTTGTCTAAATATAGGAGTATGTGTGTGCATATGCAATATACACAATGGGAACCTTGGTGGAAGGAGCAGAAAGATTGCCAGGTGCTGAATGTAGGCATCAGGGCCATTCAGTGTTACTAATCTTTAGCACTGCAGTTTTGAATTACACAAATTGTTTATTGGTCTAGGTCTTAGGAGCCAAAGAAAATTGGGATCCTCCTCTGCTACCTTGTTGTTACAGGATGGGGCTGCGTAGCCACTGATATGAGCCTGAAGAGTGTGTGTCACACTATGCAACGGTGACTGGGGGGCTGAAACAGAATTGTCTGAAACTACCATGCCTTTCTTCTTCTGGCAACACAGTTGGCATTCTAGAGGTCTCTGAACGTGTTGCAAAACCAGCATCTTTTGTACAGATGTAGGAAAAAGATAGGCGACATGGCTTTAATCCGAAGTCTCACAGCTGAGCAGGGAAGAAGTATCCAGGAAGCCTGAACCTCCAGTTTGCCGTTCTCTGTGGAACAGACAACTGTGGTCCATTTGAGAATGGGAAGGTGGCTAGATCACAGTTTTGAGCTTTTTTTCTTTTGTCTGCTGTTATGTCTTGTGAATGTCAGTGACGAGAAAGGCATTAGTCATTTAATTGTGAATAGTGAGCTGGACCAGCAATGCTGTTGAAGCAGTTGTGCTAAAGGAGCCAGCCGTTACTGCGGCAGGCACAGAACAGATTGCTATCACTGACCAGCACTCCAATTCTGGATGGCATTTACTAAAAGTCTCTTCACTCCTCTGAAATGTTGTTAATATGTTTTTCCGGGGCTCATTTTTACTGTGATGACAATGCATGAGGAAAAGTGGCTGAATGCTTAGTTCCAGACACTTTACATCCAGGTGTCACGTAAGAAAGAGACAACACAGCATCTTCAGTGCATAGGCTGAAGCGTTGTCAGTTATGCCGGTTTCTGAGAGAAGAGAGAGCAGAGAGAGTGAAAACACCTCGCTAACCTTTAATATGAGTCCCAGTCCATTTCTGGGTGTACACCAGTGCTCACTGTTTCCATATAATAAAGGCACCTCCTTATCCAGATGACATGACATGCATGTGCACCTTGTTGCCCTTATTGAAATTTTGCTGCTATTTAGGATTTAGGTTCTGAATATTAGCTTCTTGAAGAAGAGGAGTATCATAAAATCTTTTCAAATGTCATGTAGGAAACTCATGGCTTCTATAGTAGCACTGCAAGGCAGACAAGAATGAATGTGTGTGGAAGTAAGTTGTCCCACTGCAATCAATGTGACCACAGAGATGCTTAGACACAGTTAACTGTTACAGGTGAATCAGTGAAGGGGAAATTGAGCCCCTTAAGGACATAGGGCCTGATTTTGGTTTCCAGAAACAGTATGAGCAAACAGTGCAATCAATGCATTCTATAAATATACATTAATTTGACTGCAGTTCTCTTTTCTCTCCATTTATCTTGAAAAAGAAATGGGAACAAAGGAAAAAACAGAATTTAAAGTAATAATTGTGAGATATTTGAGATGTTACAGTTTAAAGCGCATGCATCTTTTGAGTATCGTCTGATTGCCAGACATATCCAGTTCTCTCAAGTACGGATCCTAATGGAAACGGTAGTTGTGCTACAGTGGCCTTTCTGGGGAAAAAGAATAAGGTATGTGTGCTACATGCAGAAACTCTTAAGGTACATAAAGGAAATGGCTGTAAATTTGGGATATTTGGCATTTAAGGGGAAAATGGGAACATGTGAGATCTGGACAGCTACGTTGTTTGTAGGCTTTTATTTTTTGATAGTAATTTGCTAAGGTGCTGACAGTGTGCCCAAGCTGTACTTTAGACATAGATAGCAAGACAGTCCCTAAATATGGCTTTGCTTTATTTATTATTCACAGGATTTTTATATCCTAGTGTTACATCTTGTGGTTCTATTGATTTTTATGGGTTGTGTAATTTAACTGTGTATTGATTCATTGGCTTTCTAGAACTCTACATCTGTTTCTGTAATCACCCAGTTTTGGCGGGTGTATGAGAGAGAGATGAGGAATAACTATGAAATACATGTCATTTCTTGCCAAGTTTATTCACCAGTTGCTCTTCCATATGAAAATGAAATTAAGTGTTAAAATGTTGTTTTCCCAGGTGTGGTTTTTTGGTAGCATGTCTGTTGAGATGCCATCTCTTTTAGAGGAGGCAACTTCACATTAACAAACTGCCCATTGTCATCTTTTTGTTAGAGTATGAATGTTAGCCCATTGTTTGAATAATTATAGTGATTCCTGTAGCAATACTTACAGTGGACTAAATTCTCCCCCTGATCCCCCCACCCCCCTTTTATGGTGGAGATATATGTAGTAGAACATCTATTGTATCCTGGGCAACATATAATTACATTACAGTAGTGAGCAGCCAGCAAAATATGTAGGAGCTTGTAGTTCTCTTGGATACTATGTAACCTGTATGATGGATGATTAATATGTTTTACAAAAGGACGACTGATTTCAACAAGTTTTAAATACGCTTTTAATATTAAACATATGTTTTAAATGCTTTCTCCACTTGAGGTCTTTACAGTTTACCCAGGACAGGGAACGTCACAGTTATATATTCATATAGCACTTAGCACAATGGTTTGCCCATCCAATAATATAAATAATACATTAGAATCTCACTGGGTGATCTCATGAAAACAATTACACAGTGCCATCATTTTAGATAGTATCATCTAAATACCAGCTTAGCATTACCTTTAAGAACTTTGAGTACCTTTCAAAAGTTTTGAAAAAATTTGCAATGCAAACATCATCTGTTGTCAGCAGCCATTAAGAGAGAATTTGCTCTGGTGGAGTAATTAGGTGGTGTAAGGACATAGCGTTCTAAGCCTGAAGAAGAAATTGCATCCCATTGTGGGCCTATTTTTTAATTTTTTTTTTTTTTTTATTATAAAAAAATAAGCATTGCTTGCACTCAGTTTACAAAAGACTATCATGGAATGTTTATATCCTCTGAAGACTTTCTGACAAGAGAAGTGAAAGAAAATCATTGTTTAAGCACTTCCCGACTGTTAAATGGTTTGGAGGTGTAATTATTGATGTGATTTTTATTGGAGCTATTTTCCCAAACAAGTTTTCAGTGGCAGTCCACTAGCGTGCAGTTAATTCATTAGAGCAGGAAGAACTTGAGTTAAATGCATTATAGATGAAATGTTAGTATGTAATAAGGTCAATGCATACAGGGCAAATACTCTCCCGGTTGTTAGCATTTGTTATGGGATCTTAGCAACACATGATTTTGGTTTACCTGAGTTTGAGACAATTTCTGCATAGCTATTTACTGACTGCTTAAAATCCCTTTACAGAACCTGTTTAAATCTGCAGATGATGCTGTGCATATAATCTCTGCTGAATAAAAGTGTGGTGTCAAGTGTTAGACTCACATAGAGGTTTATGTTCAAAGATTGATACTATAAAGGTAGTGCTGTTGATGTAGATGAGCTTCTACCTTTATTACATCAAGTATTAAGCTTCAATTTTCCACAGCCTTTGTTTTTTTAAAGAACAACTGAAATGGAGATGAAAAAGGGATAATCCTAACATGGGCTATGATCTCCAACTTCCTATGTGACCTTTTTTTAGTGGCATTAGCTAGATTCTCAGTATCTCTATATTTGCTTCTCCAAGTCTCCTGGTAAAATATGAAAGGTGTTCTAGTTTCAGCTGAGATAGAGTTAATTTTCTTTCTAGTGGTTGGTGCTTTTCAGATTTGGTATGAAAGAAATGTCAATAACGCATGTTGGTTTAGTTGTTGCTAAGTGGTGTTTATACTAGTCACGGACTTTTATCAGCTTCCTATAGAAGCTGTGAAGGAGCACAAACAGAACAATAGAACGGCCAATGGAATGTGCTTGTATATAACTGGGGGGTGTGGGGAGAGGAACCTGCAATCTCTGCTTGGGCTGGGCAACCAATTCCCCAGCAGTGAGAGTGGCTTGGATATTCTTTTACCATTATTATTATTGTTGTTATTCTCCTTTTCTATTATTGTTCTGTTAAACTGTCTTTATCTCAACCCACGAGTTGGGGTTGTTTTCCCTGTTCCCCTCCTGTTCTCCCTCTTCTCCCTGCCCTTCTGCAGGTAAAAGGGGGAATGAACAAGAGGTTGCATGGTCCTGGTTGCTGGCTGGGCTTAAACCATGACAGTGTTCAATACTTTGTATAGTAATAGTCCTAATCACTTTGTACATACTTCCATGGAATACCTTTGACCCAATACAGCCATGACCTCAACTGGTGTAAATTGGCAGAGCTCCTTTTGCTTCAGTGAAGCAGCGCTGATTTAGACAGTCTGACTTGTTAGAATGTACTGTACAGGATGCAATTAGGAGGAGAATTCGATCTCCAGTGCTAGGAATAGCGCTTTCGCATTGTACTGGGGGGAACAATAGGTTTAATTAGCTGTTTTGTAAAGGACTTGAAGAAGGTGAAGTGTTAGAGCAGTGTTGAAGGTCAGCCTGCTGTTTTCCACATCTAATCTCCCTTGGGAGAAGAACCAGAGGAATAGGAAGAGAGGAAATCTGCAAAGATAAACTGTGAATAGCAGAAATGGTTGTGTTTGGGCTTCTTGGTGCACTGCTTGAATGTCTCTTGTTAAATCCGTAGCCATAGTGTTGAACAGCAAGGATCACTCTGAAATCACATGAATAGCTGGGTTTGGTTCCAAACCAAGCCTTACAGCTACTACCGCTATGAGTGTCCTGCATCCCTTCATTCCGTATGATTTGTATTCTTCTATGGACTGCATAGTTCTAGCTAGTTCTGAGAATGCCAGTTTCCATGGGGAATATATGTAGAGAGTATTTAGATGGGTTTTGTCCAGGTTTTTTTTTTTTCAAGGCAGGATAGCAACCAGTTACTGTAATTGACTTCCACTCTTGGATGTGTAAAAATTATTTCTTTAGTGGCATGGGAATGGCCATATGGTACTATCAAGTCTGGTAGTACTTTAATTTAATAACCTCTCCAATAGTGGCTACCACTAACAATTATGTTGCAAAGTGATTTTGTGCACTTTTTAATTAAGACCTGCTTGCAGGAAAAATCCTAATCCATTAGAGGTCGATTTATGCCTTGAAGCAAGGTCAATTTTTCTTTTCTTTTCTTAAATCTGTGCAAAGGTAGAATTTTTTCATCGTGCATATGTTAAGTACCTTGGTATTGCTTTTTTATCCTGTTTAGAATTTTGATATCTGATTAGTGCTTCTCAGCAAATAGCACATGGCATAACAGAACATTTCCTAGATTTTGTAAGTTTTCTTTGTTTCTGGTCCAGTGAACTCCCTTTCTCTTGAATAATGAGAACTGGAAATGGAAGTATCTGATCTACCATTTTCTTACCTATTTTAACCCAGTATCTCTTTTATACATATATTTACACATATAAGTATATGTAAAATATATATATAGAAAGGTGCCAGTGTCTACAACTCTTTCATTGGTGATCCTAATGTAGTCATCAATTTGCTGATAAGGAGAAATCTCATGTAGTTTAATAAATAAGTTTTAAACCTGCAGTCACCCCTGAACTTGCAAAAACAACTGAACACCATAGTTGGCAACTACAACAGATTAGCTCTGTGTCTTTAATTGCTTAAACCATACTGTGATGAAGGAAACAGAATGCCTTTCTCTTGCTGTGTTCTCCAGTAAGATGTTTTTGGAATTCCTCAGCAGTGCCTGAGGACACCTTAGAGGTGTCCAGTCATGTATAATGTGCGATAGTGGAGCTAGCTGCTAAACTAACCCTGATAATCCGGGCCCTTAGAGACTCCTACTATGCTAGTGAGGCATGGATTAATTCCCTGTCAGACTCTGCTTCTACAAATGCTGCCAAGGTAAAAATTGTGTCCAATTACCAGAACTGTACGAGTACAAAAGCCGAAGACCAAAAAAAAATACTTTTAAAGATGGAGCCTTGATAGACTGAAGAAAATTCTGGATGTATATAAACGCAGCTTAAATTTAGTATAGCTCACTTAGGATACCACATTACTTAGAGCTGGTTGGCCAATTTCTCACTATAAAGCGTGTTGTTTTACTGTTGATTTAACAGTAGAAGCTTGTGATTTTTATCGCTCCAGGCTTTCATTTGACAGGCCATTTGCACAAGTGTGGCAGATCCATCTATAATAAAATGGGACTACAGATGGGATTTCCTCAAAGTGGAAGAACGTGAAACAGGGTGACCAAATACTAGCAGTCTGTGCTTGGGGAAAACAAACGTTCAGTTGTGAGACTCGAAAGTAGTTTTTCAAGTAGTTTCCACTTGCAAGGTTTTGTGCCCTGAGCACATGCATCCAATCAGTCCAGGCTTAACTGGAACAACAGTTTTGCAGGTCAGGTATGCTAAAAGGAAGAGTGGCTGCCCAGCACCCATTTATGCACTGGTAGTTGTAATGTTCTGTATTTTTTACAACTGTGAAATACTGCAAGATCCTGACAAGAAGTTGATGCAAAATGGACAAATTGCTGTCAGTGGTCACAATGCGCACAGGGTCATAGAATCATAGAATTGTCTAGGTTGGAAGGGACCTTTCAGATCAGTGCATTTGACTGAGATTCTGATTTTTTGAATCCGGATTGAGATTCAGATTTTCCTGCAAAGGTTTGAAGTATAGGCATTGCACAGCTAAACTATGTGCTCTAACAGTTGATTGGTTGAATGAGTTAAGGCCAGCAGAGATTATAATATCAGCTAGTCTGAATTCCAGTATGTATGCAAACCATATAAATTTATGCAGTTATCTGTTGTAAGCCCAGTAAATTGGAAGGGTCAGTGCTAAAAATGATGGGCACAGAAAAGAGTAAAGAATGTAAAAAAAGTAAAAATATTTCCTGAAGGATAAGATCCTTTGTATTAGGCTAATTTCAGCCCTGGGAGAGTAATACAGGTGTAGAAAGCTGAGCAGGAATTTATGATTTAAAGTGCCTGTTGAAGAGAAGAGCAAAATTTGTTCAACCTCTGAACACTCTGACTTTGAGTAAGCCTCTGTTTGCCTGTAGACTGGAAAATACCCATCTCTGAAGAGTTAAGGTTGTATACCCTGCAGGGAGCGCAGTCACAGCTGGTGGGGGGCTTTGCTGAAATAAAAAGCCTCTGGCAACTTCCTGCTCTGCGGGCTGCAATGTTCTCCAGAGCAGAGCAGGCTTGAAAAAAGTATGAAAAAGTAGTAGTTGGTTTGTGAAGACAGATAAAGTTGTTCAGAAAGAGAGCTGCTATTTTCTGTCCAGCTTCTCCAACTGCTGGTTTATCATTCATATTCACTACTTTTCACATAATGATATTGTATTCTCTGAAGGTTGTGATTTTTTTTCTGCTCTCCAAAGTTCAAGTTGCTCTTCTGGAACTTGCATTTAACCTTTAAGAAACAAGCTGAAGTCTCTGTCTGTGACCTTGAAGGATGGGGCAGAAAGGGTAAGAAATATCACTGTGTCTCACTAAAGACACCTTTAGAAATATCTAACAAGGCATTTCATCTAAATGGGAGAAAAGGACACTTAATGTAAGTGACAGGATCTGTAGAGGGGCAAAAAAATATCTTGCCACAGTGACTAAAAGTCACGTATAGGACAATGGATGACAGACACATGAGCTGGAAAAGTAGTGTCTCCTTTGTCATGGGAGTCCATTCCTGAAAAAGGTGCCAGAGAAATGAAGATATGAGCAATGCAGGTACAGAAGAGAAAGGAATCCAGTTCACACAGCAAGATGATTGTTCATAATAATGATAAAGGTTATCAGTCTTCAGATTTCAGGTGATAAGGCTAAGAGGAAATGCCATTTTTCTTCTCACTTCTTTTTTTCCTGCCTTTCCTTTTCTGTGGATCATTCAGTGCTGTGGCACAAATAGGGAACATTGCAGCTACTTTTGAAACATCTAGATCGCTACTGGAGACAGAATACTGATTGTGATGCAGACCGTTTGTCTGCTCTAATGCAGGAAAGTCATGAGGTCTTCTCTAGTGCCCAGCCTCTGAAACTGAATAGTAACTCCTCTAGTGCTTGGTGAGAGAGAGAACTGGCCATAAATCATAAATTTTTAGCATCATTAATCTGATAGTAACCTTGAAACAGACCTTATCTGTTCTGGGTTGGAGCAGCTCATAGTAATTTTTGGCTCTTTAAGTTGTTTAGGAATCAGGAATTACAGTCCTGATTTTACAGATGGGGAACTGAGGTACGAACAACAGAGACTGTGACTTCTGCAGTGTCAGAGGGAAAATCTGTAGCAGAGCAGAATGCAACCTTTAGGGTCAAGTACTTGAGCTCTACCTGTTAAGGTCATGCTGTTCAGCCTCCTGTGAAAGCTGTGTTCCCCAGTAGCTGGAGGCCCTATGAGTTCACTCATCCTGTCAAAAGCTCCAGTTCTTTCACCAAAACCTTTTTCCTCTCCACCTGTCACGTTGCCATTCGCCTCAGCTCAGGATGGAGCCACTGAATTCAGCTTTGTTTAGTCACTTAGTTTGGCACAAATCTGTTGATGATGCTCCCATATTGTATCATCCCTCAAGAGGCTACAGAGTGGGTGGAAGTCATAGGATAATTTAAGTTGGTAGGGACCTGGGAGGTCGGATCTGGTTAAGCAAAAATCTGTTGCATCCATCCTGTACCTTCTGACAGTGCCTGCACAATGTTTTTATTTTTGTGCTCCCTACTTCAGTTCCAGCAAAAGAGTTACCTGCTTCTCTGTCATAAATACACTGCACCTCTTTGTAGACCTATAATTGAGTTAGGAATGTTGCCATAGCAACCACTGCGATTAATTAAAGTACTCGGGCACGGTAAGTTTATAGATGCAGAAAACATTTTCGTGTATAAATAGTGCAATCTGTTTATGCTCGAAGGATTTGCCCCTTCCCTCTTTGTCTCTTCCAATCTCAGCTGAGAAATTGGGCTTTTTTTTTCTTTTGGGGATTGATAAATCATTGTGCTATTCTCCATAAACTGTGTAAATAAGTCTTTGCAGTTAATGTCCACTGAAGATCTAATGAATGCTAAGTGAGAAGCACAGCATTGTATTCTTCATGGTAGTGAGCGTTTTCAGGGCTATGAGGACAGCAAACTGTGCCGCTCTGCGTGCCTATCTTCTGTTACCCTATGGTAGCATCACACGGGCATACTGCTTATTCTTCTGTCTTGCTGGGTCTGCACTTCCACTCTAACGACATAAGCCACTAGGTAGCCTCTTGTCAGCCTGTTCCCTGCTCTGCCACAAGCTAAATGTGACCTTGGGCAAGGCAATTGTGATCGCACTGCGATCCAAGCTGGCTGTGCTGCCGCTCAGTGCGGATCGAGCAGCAACAGAGGCACGAGTCCGTCAGTGACAGACTGATCACCTCTAAAGGCAAGAAACTGGTTTGTGTAAGTTCTGCATCTTTTATGGGCTCTTGTCAACAACGGGAAGTTTCATTCTCTGAGATATAAAAGAAAAAGAGGAGGGCACTCTAATAAACAAGGTCTGCTAGTGAGTCATCTCTTCTGATTCCCGTTTTTTGGAGGGAGGCATACTTTTCGTCCTGTTTTTTTGTTACTGGAAGCGGTTACTTTTTGTCAGCTCTGAGCATTAGGGAGAACGCAATGTGTAGGCGAGGTGGTACGTGAGTACAGCAGGAACTCTGGACAAGGTGAAGGTGATGCTTTCAAGGAGAGTCACCAGTCAGATGGGGAGAGCTGCAGGTTTCATGCGTGATGAGGAAAGGAAATTGAAAGACCAGAAAATACAAGACTTTTTTCTGGATCTTGTTAAATTGCTTGTTCCTTCTTTCTGTATTTTTGCTCCCAGGTCTATCAACAGGAGAGCTGAAGACTGGCTTGCTTTATCGGATGATGTTGTTAATAGTTACTAATCCCCTCCCCTCAACAAAATTTGCATATCAGCACTGTTTGTACAGAAGCACCACTTCTATTTAATGCAGCATCAGATTCTTTACTGCCCAACAACTTACACTGTTGTAGACAGCTGGACAGTTTTAGATGTAAGTCATTGCCTAATGAGAAGGGGCTTGAGTCTTTTGTATTTTCACTCTGCATTACTGTCAAAGTTTTAAAAGTACCAGGCATCAGGGAATTAATTCTCTGTTATTGTGTTTTTTATGTAAAGGGGCATCTGAAATTTGAAGGCAGTAGCAGCGATAATGGAAGTAACGTAAGCACATGACCTTGTCTGGGCAGATACCAGCTTTTAGATATTTATTATGTACTCCATTTTACAAAGGAGGAAAACTATATATGGCATGACAATGCATTTCCCCTGTAACTTGCACTTAGAGCTGAAAATTAAATGTGTGAGAGTCATAGTAGTATCCCTCTCAAAACACTGAAATCAGACTTTGTTTATGTTCCAATGACAGTATTGTTCCTTCTGGTTTTTACTCTGAAAGGCAATCATTGACTCTGTAGGACTGAGGAGAAACTTTCCCGTGCAGGTTATTTGTGGTCTGATATGTGTATTCCTCCCCACTATCAGATGAGAGATTTTTTGGAAACTTGCTTACACCTTCTTTCTTTGAAGTACCTGGAACAAGTCAACATGAGAGACAAGATGGATAGTAAACAAGATACAGCAAGGAATTGGTCTGTAGTTCAGTTACTAAGACAAATCTGTGCTAGCTGACTGAGATAGAGGAAGCCTATAGGTGAAGGAGGGTATAGCTGAGAGCCCCATAGAACATTTTAATTCAGTATTTTAATCAACTCTGCCTGGTCAATAGAATTGCCTTTGTCAACTGTTTGCAAAATCAAAGGAACAAAGGCAGAATTGCTACTGAAAGGTTGAGCTTTGTGCAGTCAGCATTGAAATTATGTTCAAACACCATCAACTTCCATTTTCTCTTGCTGCTCCTGAAGTTTGTTCATCAGAGTCATTATCAAAGCACTGAGCATAAATAAGCTCCTTAGTGAAATGCTTTCAGAATCTAATGTAACAAATTGTTCGGTATCACACAAGCAGATGCTCGTTTGCAGACTGAAAGCTTTGCCGATGAGGCGGCTGCAAATGGAGGCCGAAGGCTGTTAGGAATGCCAGGCGAGGAGCAGTTGTGGGGGGGTCGGGTTGGCCCCACACAACTGGCACACAAAGACTGTGCAGGGTCTCGAAACCAGACCCTATGGCAACAGTTCAACGAAAACTATCACTATCTGCAGTTGCAGCCTGTAATAAGCTATCAGCATTCAGTCCTTCACGTAACAGATCCAAACACATGGGAACATGCAACGCAGCAGCTGTTTCCATTGCTTTTCTGCTCAGGGATCTGTTGTTGTATTGCAAAGAACTGTGTGCAGAACCTGGATGACGTAATGATAGAATGATAGATCTCTTTTAAATACTGGGGCATTTTGTGGTTTTATGATGTAGTAAAAACCCTCTTTAGGCATGACAAGCACAGCCTGACAAGGGACAGTTTTATCTGTATCTCGTTAAAGGGTAAGTGCCATGTTGGACAAGCATAATAGAAGAAAAAAATCATCTCCAAGAAGACAGAAGAGCTCCAGAAGCAAGAGGAGAATGAAAGATAGATGTTAGTTAATGGCAGAGGAATAGATTTAGACTGGTCAAATATCTAATGCAGTGATGGTTTTTGAGTGTGTTTTGTGTTTCTTCAAATTATTTCTCGCTTCTTTGATGATGGAGTCTTTAGGTATGACTTGGATGAAGTCAGGGCTGTGCCTAATAGTGGCAATTTCTAGTTGTCCTCTTAGAAATTCCTGAATTAAAGCTGCTGTCATAGCTGTGATATGTTCTTAGTGTAATCTTTTTGCATACCTGTCTCTGTGCATTTTCATATATTGGAAAAGTGCAGATTTCACTTTCTAAGCACTGTTCCATTTCTTCCTATTATTTAGTAATTTTATCATCATGTAGTCAAATGCACTGGGGATTTCTAAATGGTGTGTAAAATGAACATCTGTCCATTGGCAGGATTGGCACATCTGGATCCATTAATTTTTCATTATTTCCCAGTGTTGGAGGTCAGATGTTCACAATGTGGTAATGCATAAGAGTTTCCACTGGTGGATTTACTGTCTGTGAAGCAGCTAATTCTACTTACAGAAGTATTAAAAAAAACCCAAGCAACCTGTAAGAGCTTGCTGTAAAGGTTTTAAAGGTTTATTTTTCTTTTTTTTTTTCTTTTAATCAAGAATCCTGCAGAACTTATCCAAATGGTGACCCGTTTATGACTTATAACAGCTTTGCCAACTGGATTCTTTTTAATTATTATCTCTACGGTTTCATAGATGGGTATTGTGAGGTTTTGTACCAGTCTTCTCTGCTCGGGGATTTCAGCTCCTTTCTGTTTTTAGCAGGGGGAATCGCTTGTTAGCATTGACTAGTTTGGAAGTAAAAAGCAAGGTATAGGTGAAGTATACTAAATATGCAAAGCTAGTATCCTGTAAGGTTAACTCTTTCTTTCTCTTCCTGTCAACTCTGATAAACCATTGTTATTTATTTGGTAACAACTGGTAGGTGCCCCAATACCATAAATACAGGGACTTTATGGAGTTCTCTCAGGGTAGAATTACGCTCATGTAGTAACGAATGATCAATAAACCTTGTAGTCATGCACCTCACTTCTCAGTTTCAGTGCTTTGATTTAAGGAGCCTTCCAATATCACAAGAATTAGCACTCATCACAGCAGTCTTTATCATTCGCTGCCATGGCCATGGTGCTATATTATGGAGCTGTTAAAGGGTGGATTGGTCTCTCCTGGTGCACGTATGCAAAGAAAATGTCACACAAAGGTCACCCAGCATCAGAGTGCTTCACTAAAATGTATGTTGAATTTCAATGGGGTGCCTTGTTGAAAAAAAATTAAGGCAGAAAGATAAAAAAGTTCATGTTAATTTTCTTGGCATTTGCTGCGTGTTTAGGAGCATTGCCTGAGGCTGGCCTCAGTGTCTGGACTATGAATAGGAAGGTAGACTGCAAGTTGAACATGTTCCTAGATTGTTTATTCATTTCACGTAGAAGAAAATACAAGGGCTGGGAAGGAAAAAAGATAGAAGGGACCCATCTGACTCGCTGTAGGACAATGGGCAAAATTTTTACCTGAATTTAATGGGAGGAGAGGAGATAGGACCTCTAAGATACAGGGGAGATCCTTTATGTGTTCACTTCCAGGTGCTGCCTCCTTTCGCCTTTTAATTGGCTCAATTTTCTTTTTTTCTGTTCTGAATTTTCTTTTTTGATTTTCTTTTCCCAATTTAAGGCCAAAAGGATTGATTTTGGACTGATTGGACGCAGGCTTTAGATGTGGATACTTCATACCCAAATCAGGAATGCCCGATTTGGCATCTAAAGCCAGGTCTTACTTAGTTTCTTACATTAGGTACTGGTGACATACTGCATTATATTGGCTCATCCTTGTCAAAATGCAAACTGATATTTTCAACTCTGTTATGGGTAACAGCAATGTATGATTGTCTGCAAGTCCACTGCCAGTCCAACTCCATACTGAAACCAGAGCAAAAATACTCTGCTGTTCAGAGGCAGTGCTTTTGGGGGAGGATTTTTGGTGTATATTGCTAAGGGCCTAGAGGTTGAAACAGAGATTGCGTCCCCTACAGCTGTTAATCTAGCACTTGACATTTAATGACAAGCTTGGTCCTGTGTCAGAGGAATGAATTTATTACGTCTTCTTGGCAACTTCTCGCTCGGCTCTTCTCCATTTCCCCTTTATCCCGGCCTCTCTGCCAGATGTCAGCCTAATGCAGCGCTAACAATCCCTGCTGGTGAGACTTGAAGTGATAAATGTTTCTAAGAGCAGAAATGGTGCTTTGCTGTACTTGTGTATAAACAGGAGCACGGTTTCTTGTTCTAGGTCCCAGAGATTTTCTTTGTTCCTTGGCATTTGGAATAGTTAGAAATAGCTCTTGCCTTCTGCCCCACACCTCAGTCCAGCTTTTGGTTGCAAGTCTAACATGTAATGGGTATTTTTGGGGTGTTTCTTAGTAGTTGCGAGGGGCAGAATTTAGGAAATGACTGAGCGAGCGTGTTGGCATTAAGCTTTAGATCTCTGCAAAGGCATGGAAGCAACAGCCATTTGGAGAAATGCGGAGGCTGCGCATTGCTGACTGTTCAGGTTTCAGTTGGTGAACAGCAGGAGGAAGTTTGCTTATCACAAATGTTCAGTTCACACCAGACTTGTGTTATTTCTGCTGGGAAATCTAAGAGGTGAACTGAGCCAGTGTTTCCACAGTGTAGCAACGTGATGAGACTAAATGGCAGAACACTTGCACTGTTGAATATTTAAATGGGTGTCAACTACTTGTTACTTTGGGAAAAGGAAAAAAAAAAAAAAAATCCCTCAACATGTTTTATGTTGCTTTTTGTCATGACTGTGAAACAAGCTAATCAGTGGGCAACATACAGGAACCCAGAGCAGAAAAACGATTTGGTCAGGGGCTCTTTGTAGGATTATTTTGCCTGGTAGTTACCAGCTAAAATCTTCTCTAATTGCTGATGTATATAACCTGTCATAGGTGATTGGTGGCTTGTGGTAAATGAATTTGTGGGAAATGGGTCTTGATGCTTTTTTCTTTGAACAGATCTGTCCAATTCATTGATAGTCACTGCAACAAGGCTCTCATGCAGCCATGAGTTTATTGCCTTTTCTTTAACTTGACCCCAGTTCATCTCCCCCGGAATCATGAATTTAGCACATGCTGCTTAAGTTATTCCAAATTTCTCTGCCATTCCTAGTCCTTGACTGTCCTTTCTGGGTTCTCTCAACATGTAACCTCAATGCCATATTAAGTGTATTATAGTGTTCTTGTTCTTTTCCATTTAAGATGTAGCCTATGGACTTGAGCTGAAAGTCATGTCTTTGGAGAAGCCACTTTCCTGTTTGGTAGGAGGGGCAGTGATTTTAATTACCACTGAATGAATTCATTAAAACAAAAAATTTCAATAAACTTTACGCATTTAAAGTCACAAAGTAAAATACAGCAAACTTTGAGAATGTGAAACTATGACATCTGCTCAACAGTTGTTAGTTGTCTTCTTAGGTGGCTTGAGGGAATCCACTTGATTTGTCACGGCATGCATAATATGTTTTACAGTGCTGAAGGTCCTTGCAAATACAGACCCAAAGTGTGCACAGGTGTGCTCAAATGTACTTGGAGGGAGCAGAGAATTCAGGTTTAAACAATAATCTGCAGCCACCTTAAAGACAACAGCAGAAATAAGCAGATGCAATTTGTTACTCTTGCAGCGCTGACAAGAAAACCGTGGAATGCTGTGGGCAAAGACAGCAGCCAGCTCACTTCTGCCAGCTGTTCGGTGTCTACAGGGAATGTGTTGATTCACTGAGTTGACTCAGCTTAAGCCATTCCACAGCATATATGATTCTTTCCTCATATCCAGCCACTTAATGACCACATTGGAGGTTATGTTCTTGGTGTTGTGCTCATTCTGTAATGTCATAGCGCTTTCCTATGCAGGGAAATAACTCTGAATCTTCACCCACAGCAATACCCTGGGTTTGTTCCATGTGTTCAGCCACCATACAATTGAGAAAGTAAGACAAGGGAAGAGCTCTGAGTGGCACTGCCATTTAGAGAATGCCCACAGGCAAATGGGAGATGCTGGAACATGAGGACACTGACAAATTGTGATTGAAAGAACATTTTTAACTCATGGACAGTTGACATTTATACAAGAAGGTCTGGGGCTTTATGTCTCAGGTTCTAGGTACTGGGTCAGTCACGCAGAGTAATGTGTATAGTATATTCACCCAGATATCCAGATCACCCAACCAGAAGAAAGGTAATAATCTGTAACCTCTGCTGTCTACTTCAGGGTTCTTTGTATTGGTACTCTTCTCCTATTCTCCCTCTGTGATCTGTCTACTGCTAGTCCTAGTAGCTCAGTCTTGAGTCTGATATTCCTTCTTGAAATTGCTCCAAGTCAGAGAAAAAAGATCAACTCATATATAGAAACCATTGTAAGCGTTATTTCGTAGCTAAACTTAGCTTCCCTAGTTATAAACCCCCGTAGTTCCTTAGAGGTTAAGCTCTAACAATACAGATGATTTGCTACCTATAGTATTGCTGCGATGAAAGTACTTAAAGATAAGTATTCTGTTTAAAAAAAGGGGTGCGGGAGGGGATGTGACTGTGCACAGCCATTCACGTAATAGTTTGCAGGTGTCTGGAGCGGGAAGCATACAGGTAGGCATCTGACTTTGAATCACTGATATTTTTCAGGATTGTGCTGTTGATTGTAGATGGAAAGATTTGTCTTTGTGTGTAGCATGCTATTAAATAATATGCACGCTAATTTGGTAAATATGATGGTGCGAACACACTGACATTGTTAAAGTTAATGACCCAAGTCATTACCATTTAACATAGCTTCTGAAGTTCACTCAGATGGATTAATTGCAATATTGGAAAATGCTGAGTGCATTGGTTCCAGAGGTCTTGCAGCAGAGTTTTAACTGGGGCTGAAATGATGAAACAGCACTTGCCGAGTACCCTGGAATTTGCCAGGGGGTTATCTGATTTTTTTTCTATATCTTTTGTAGTTTGCAACTACACTGTGTAATCAAGAGACACTTCTAAAAATGGTGAGAAGTAAGATACTGTGTATTTTTTGCCATAAATTTAGAGGAGGTTTTGTTTATGGATTTTTTTTTTTCTTTTTTTTCTAGAGAAGCATACGTACTTCCCCCTAAATGGTGTGCTTTTTTATTTGTTTTTGCGAAGGGATGGGACACAGGAGCGGGGGTTCTGTTGCTAGTTGTGGCAGGTGCTTCCTGTGTGACTTTGGCAAATTGTTTTGGTATCTTCCTATTTGAGACCACTGTCTGTAAAGACAGATGTAGTTACTAGCTGTCTAAAATATTTAAATGACCCTTGATATGACCTACTCTGAGCAACTCTAAATGCCTTGTATCATTTAAAATGTTTGCCTTGGAAGCTCACCTGTGATGCTCCTGTTTTGCAGAGCTAATGAAAGGCCATGTAACTTGCTCAGGAGTTAATAAAACAACCATAAGACAAGAGGGAGCAAGGACATGAAAATAGATTATCCAGCTCTCAAATTAGCACTTTAGCTGTTGGATCATTCATCTGGTGGCCCTACTTTCCTGCTTAGGAAAGTTCAATTAACTAATATTTGTGGTGTGCTTATGATAGGGTGTAATAGAAGTTCAGAGATAGGCAGTGTGCTTAATGTGCCAGCACACGGTGAACTATGTGCAGCCCTGTGCTAATAAACTGTGCCCAGAATTCACAAGAAGCCCTCATAGTAATTTAGGTAATGTGTTCCATGGATAGTGCACGAAAGAGGCAAAGGGTACTTTACATCTTAATCTAAGAAGAAAATGGTGAGAAAAGGTCCTAGTGCAATTAACAATGCTAACATATTGTAAGCCTCTTTTTTTTTTTTTTTTTTTTTTTTAAAATACTTGTCCTAAATTCCTTGCCATGGTGCTCAGTGTTTGGGTTCCATAATCAGGGGATCAGCCATTTCCACAGGAAGACTGAAGCCTTGGAGCCTCAGATCTCTCTTCATGGTGCAATCTTTTCCCCTGAGATGAGCTACATACTAAATAATGCTGGGCTATGCAATTTATTTATATTCTCTCAGTGAAATCAGAACTTCACCATAATCATGACTTTCAAGTGTCAATTCGCTTCTCATCATAAAAGCTCAGGGCTTCACAGTTCCTCTGGAAATGAAATTTTATGCATGAGTAGTTGAGAGGTGGGAAGTGCCCCTGTTTGTTTATCCACCTGAAAGGAAACTTCTGGTCCAGGTTGAAAAGTTGCAATGTATGATTTAAGAGGAAGGAAACAAAATATTTAGTCTGTTTGCATTCATCTAGATTTCCAAAAGTACAAGCTGACAGATTCGGTACAATATGGGGCTTCACCCTTTCCCCTAACCTGAAGGTTCTTATTGATGAAATTAGTATGTACTAATCAATATGTTGAATATAGTTTTATTTCTTGCACAAAGTTAAACATGAGTATTGTTAAGTAACTTTGCAGTATTATAAGGTCTGTGTTTCATCAGCATCCTTGGTTAATTGCCGAGAGTGTTTGGTGTGGGCGTTTTTGTGGCATTTTTTTTTCTTCTTTTTTTTTTTAACCATGTTGAATGAACCATTGGAATTATGCCTGTAGGAATATGACACACTTGAGTTTCTGAATGTTAATGGTGTTTCATCTGCAGGGAAAATCTGAATATGAGCGGAAAATAGTATTGTCTTGAGGTCATCTATGCTCCCAGGAACTGCAGAGAGTGTTGTTTTGGACCTTGAGATCAAATGCGGAGGTGGCAGTTTGTATTGAGAGGGAGCATCCTTCCCACTCCCAACACAGGGAGGCCGTGCTGCTCGTGTGGGGCTTGGTGCACAATTGGGCCTTCGCTTTCAAGCTCAGAAAAAAGCGGAACACGGGCTGGGAGAGATAGGATGAAAAAAGGCAACTATAAATACAGTATGGAGAGATTTTGATTTGTCTGCCATAGTGTAGACTGGAATTAGAGGAGAAACAAAATTACTTGCCCAACAGTCTTCATTTGATTTATGAATTTTTCTACTGGCTGACAAGGAAGCACCTGTGGTCTGGGTGCAGAGCACCTGGAAGCTCGTTCCCCTAGTTCTTCATCCTGTCTTGAATTGGGTGGTTGACACTCAACTCTTTTTAAAGGTGAAAGTGGGTGGAAAAATTCTCACCCCTGCTGTCTTTAGCTCCTGCAGGTGAGCACTCTGGCATACAAACCTTCCCAAATGGCTGTCAAGCCATCTGGCATATCTATAGCAGATAATGCTGAGTACAAGGACAGGTCTGCATTCTTGACAGAACTGCATTAAAGTATGGCTCTAAGTAAATAAAAGACATTTAAGCTGGTAATGATGTCCCTGTCTTTCTCTAACCCCACTTAACAATGAAGGTTCACAAGTAATTGATCATTTGGATTTAGGGGCTTGATAGCATTTTTATGTAAATTAGCAATTGCCCCTATAATGATGAAATAGGATGTCTAGGAATAGAGTAATATCAGATTAATTTGTAGTTTATGTATCCTCCTTGGATGTGGCACACAAATTATAAATACAACACTAAATGCCCTTAGTGAAGCTCCTAGTTGTGTTTACCGATATAAAATAATAAGAGGGATCAGTTGATGATCGTAAATATGTCCCAATAGATGAGAAATATACCCAAAAGAACATATTTAAGTAAATATTTTGCTGAGGTTTGTCCTTGAGGTATGTGCATATTGTTAGGATGCTAGGAGCCGTTTTCTTGGAAAATGAAAATATCCTGGAGGAACAGAGCCAAGATGTTATCAAGATGTTGTTAATGTGAAGGAAAGAGGCAGACCTTTGCTGTCAGTGATTTTGATCAGCTAAATGATTTGTTATTTACGTAGCATCACCTGTATGCATAGTGCAATTTGGAAGACAGAACCCTGGGTCTGAGACATTTACAGACTCGAGAGCTTTCTGTGGGCCTTTCTTTTTCCGTCCTTTTCCTTTTTTATATATTTTCTCTCTGCAGTAAATTTACCTCAGGAAATAATTTCACCCATGCTCCCTTGGTCAAGTTGCAGCTACTTAAAATGCTGAAGTACACGAGGCACCAGATAAGAACAGAAACAGCTTTTAAAGGCAGATCTTAAAGAGGATCTACCCGCACTGCTCGGTTCCTGGCACCCGATGAGATGCAGGTTCCCAGCGGTGGGTAGCGGAGCTCTGCCCAACACAGCAGGCAGCAGCGGGTGGCTCAGCCACATCTCCTGGGTGCCCAAATGTCTCACTGGTTGCTGTTCAATTTTCCAAACCAAATTTTGACAAGGGGCCTCCAAAGCACTCAACCTGCCTGATTTAATGTAAAGTCCATTAAAGACCTCTGTTTGGTTCTGAGTGTGAAAATTAACATATTTAAACTCTGTTGATTGCCTTTAATTTCTACAGTGATGTATCACTTTAAGCCAGCAGAGTGTCTCTTTTCCTTGAGGACTCTGTTTCAGTAGCTTGTAATATTAACAATTAATGCTCAGATTTCTAGGATGGATTTACTCTAATTTTAATAAAAGGCCTCGAAGGAAGGGTCAGTGAACTGTAAGAAATCAATCTTTCATAAGCAGTCTTTGGTTCTCATTGAAATATTTATGAATGATAAAGCTATCTTGACAAGGCAAAGTTCAGCACGGAGGCCACTTGTGACAACATGACAAGGTTTCATAACAGACAATGTGTATAATTAAAGCAAGAACGTAGATTGAAAGCAGAAGGAGATGTGTCCGTTCCATTACATAAGGCTTCAAGGAGCAGTAATCTGATGTGACTGTGTATTGCAAGAGGCTGGTCTCGAGTTAAGTCTAATAAAGGCTTCCCAGAGAACGTAACTATGAGCAAGTGAATAACAACTATTCATTTAAACCTTTCTCTAGTATTGCTTAGCTTGATGGATGAGCAGAAAAGTTCTGAAGTTACTTCAGCATTTAACCTAATTTAAGCTTTGCTTGAAAGCAGGGATGTATAGTTATTCTTTTATATGCATATGACATGAGGTAAAATAACTGTCTTGGCTTGTTAAGCTTCTGTGATGTAGCAAAATGTTCCCTCTTTTAGAAGAAAGTTGCTCAAGTCACTCACATGTTCTGTAGCTGAACTGGGATTAGAAATAATGTATTTTGAGTCCCGGTTCCTGTGAATTTTCTTCAAGTGGCTCTTACAGTTTTGTCCAGCTGTGTAAATATGCATAATGGGATAGGCCAACAATTCTTCCCATTCCAGCCCACAATCACTTAGGCTGCGAAGCATGACATTAAATGTATTTTGTCTTGTAAAAAGAAAGAAAAATATGGTTAATAGCTTTAAAATCTCCTCTAGGTTTAAAAACGTTTTTTCATCTACTGAGTTCCACAGACTAAATACAAACTGTATAAGGTTCTCAGCTTAAACACTGGAAAATGTTTGCAAGGCAAGTAAATATGTAAAAGTCAACTACACTTAACCACTTACTGGGAAAACCAATATGATTCTCTAGTATGATTACTGCACTTTGAGCTTCCTGAAAATCTCTTTTCTTCTTTGACATTTTCCACAGGATTCTCTTCCTGTGAAATGGTGTTCAATTTAATCTGAGATGTTAGACTGTAAGAGTAGCCATCTCTCAGCTCTAGAATTTTCCCTGCTTGCACTTGCAGCAGGCGTTAATATGTCTGGGAGGTCAGGGAAGGATGGAAAGTTTGAGAAAGACATACTGTATATGTGTATATCTAGAGTTGCCCCAGTTGTGATTTTAAGAGTTGTTACCAGCAGATGGCCAGAGGGTTTGCATTGCCTACTGCAACTATTTTTGGTGCATTAACTTTCATTTGTGATGGGATTTTACATCTGATTTAACATTTAATTCATGGGTAAAATTCTGGGAAAGTGCTTGTCATTTTAAAAAAATGCAATGTCGTGCCTTTGTCGGTTCTTCCAGGAGATGGTGTGTCTTGAAGTAGGAAGTTGTTTGTTCTTCTTTATTAGACAATCGAGTGAAACGGTACTATGAATATACTTTACTGTTTAGTGTTTAGATATCACTCTTTCTGTTATAAGGGAGGACATCAACAGTGCACCTTGGATATTTCAGAGTAATTGTCAGGGAAGACAGATAACTGACAAGATTGGGTAATATATAAAGGCAAGTTCCAACACTATGTTTTGTCTTTAGGTTCACATCTTTTCCACAAGGCAGGGCACTGCTTTATTTTTAATTCCTTTAAGGTGTTGCTACAGCTTTTTGCTTTCTATTTTCCAAGTTCAATCCTGTCCTTTAACTGTAAGGAAGCCTCTCATCTACTTTCTCTGCACCCTCCTCTCTGCACATCTTCAGCTGCTCCGACGTTCCCTGCAGCTCTGTTGCTCTCCCTGTTTTCTCCGGTTCAGCCCTGCACGCGGCCAAATTGATTGTACCTCACTTACAAGCATTGTGGGAAGTATGGCTTTGATCCAGGTATAAACTCTAGTATTATTGATTGGAACAATTGTCTTGGCAACTAAAAAACTTCCCTTAAGTGAGCTTGCTTATCATATAGTGGTTCTATCCCACTGTTTCCAGGATTCATCTGTTTATCGTGAGTTAATAAGATACCCATTATTTTTACTTTTTTATTTTACCACTGAGTTTCTATAAAACTAGCATTTCCAGAGCAGCTTTTACATTACAAAAGTGATGTGTGATTACACTTTGAATTTCGTAAGAGTTTCCCCCTACCTTTTCTCCTTCCCTCACTCCTTCTTAATAATATGCTCTCGGGGTCAGTAGGTACCACCTAATCTTGCTTTCAGGAGGGACTGTTGCAAGCCATTAAGTTGCAATGGCTTCATAAGTTACCACTCGCAAGCTGACTGACAATAACGAAGCACAGTCATGTCTTCCATGAATTAGAAATGTGAGGTGAAAATGCGTTAGTATAAAGCACCACAAAAGTGGGTGCTTTATGGGATGGAACCATTCATTTTGAGTGGAGCCATTTGGTGCCTTGAGGGTCACTGCTCAAGAAGACTTCTGTTGAGAGTGTGGTTAGGTGGTATAATGTTTATTTCTGGAGCTAGAAGACAGAAACTGTTTTTGCATGCCCTGCCATTGTAAATTTCAATTAATGTTAGTAAGATTTTTAAATCTTTCGTAGTAGATGGACTGTCCTGGTTCTGCCTTTCATTCTGCCCAGCTGAAGGAACTGTGTTTCTTACTTATCCAGTTAGATGCTGTCATAATCCTCATACTACTGGGCTGCATGCCAATACATTTTTAAAGTGTATTGCTCCTGACTTGTGTGTTCATCTTACTTGTAAGATGATTGATTTCAGTCATTGGGCCAGAAATGCCCTTCCAAATTGTCACTGCTTAAGGGCACCACTCAGGGAAAATACAGACACAAATCATCCCCCAAAATAAAAAGGTCAACTAGTATTGAATTAGTTCATTTACAGAACTCAGTGGAATTAGCGATGTACTCTTAAATTGCTTTTTGATTGAGGACTTTTGCCTCATTAATCCTAAACAACCTATGAACACCGTTAAAGTCTAATAGAATAATGAGTGAGACTTCGGAGACCATGCACACTACAGAAGGCAACAGGCCACTTCATAATACTGAAATACACAAACGACAGTGCAGAGTCTGTAAAGCGGCCAGCCCTTCGCTGGCTCTAATGAGAATGTGTCCCCTACTTTAGCCGCGATAAAGACTCAGAGGCTCACGTTGGTAAGTTCTCTCCACATGCCCACAGCCCAGAGTTTTGCTAGTATAATCCAGCCAGTTCCAAGAGGGGGTTGCAGTAGAAATGGGGTGTGTTAATGCAGACATGGCCATGCACAACTTTACGGCCAGTCTGACAAGGTAGATACGCCCACAGATTTCTTCCAAAAGAAAATGAATTGGATGCAATACACTTTCTCCCAGTTACTCCCTCCTCCTCTCACTGTCGTGGTAGTTCCTCATCTAGTTTTCTCCTGGCTTCTTACATTTGCTCCAGTGGATGGATCTTTAGCTAGATCACAGTCTTCTGACACTGGCTATGAGTTATTTTAGTCTTCTCTTTGTTTCTCATTTTCCTTTCCTTCCTTCCTTCCTCCCTCCCTCCCTCCCTCCCTTTAAAAAAGAAAACCTGTTTCAGTTTTGCCCTTACTCATCAGCAAGGACAGACTTCTGATATCTGTGACTGTATCATTCGGGCTCTCTCAATGGACTGTAGGTAAACCTACAGATTTTGCAAGTGTTGGCCAGTTTAGAATTGCTGCCAGCTTAATATTGCAGTATTATTTGATTACTCCATGTTGTCTATTCATATATTCCTCCTCTCCCTTCCTCTCCACTCCCCTTACCTTCCTCATCTCTTTCAAAGAAGAGAGGTCTGTCCTGGGTGTCTAGATATCACCAGTTCAGCCAAACATTGCAGCTATCTTTGCACAAAGAAACAGCAAATTAACTGTGTGATGTTATTACTCTAATCTTTGTCTTTCCTCACCCATCTTTGTAGATGCTGTTTGTGCCTCTGACCCAGAGCTGCATGTGTAAATTAGACTGTAAACTCTTCAGCTCTGGGAGCAGGTTTTTTTTTTTTCCTAAACTGCTCTGTAAAATACCTCAGAAAATTTCTGGTGCCGTTATGAATAATAATGAGGATAATGAGGCAATTTCCCTTGTTAGTGATAAAGAAAAAAATCCTGAAAGTACGGGGAAGGATGGAGGGAGTCATTAGCTTCCTCTTGCAGGTTACCCTCAGTCAGCAGGAGCATTCACTTGGCTCGTCAAGTAGTCAGGGAAAGGCACTGTCTTATTCCATCTGTTTCCCACCTCCCACAATCCTGTGGCATCAGCACAGCCGAGTGGATGCTTCTCTGTGTGTCTGCACAGGTAACATCCCCTCCTTTTTTTTATTAATGTCAAAAGACATTTTCAGCCCTGCAGGGGACAGACAGCATTACTGTCTGGTCTCATGTTGAGTTATTAATTTAACCAAAAATTTCAATTTCAGGTAGCTTGAGGTTAGTCTTCTGCATTGGCAGCCCCTCATCATTCCAGTAGTGTCCCTAGTAATAACCTTTGCCTGCCTCATTACCTTTTTGCATGCATAATAGCACGGTGTACTGTGGGCTTAAAATAAGCATGGATAAAAATGGTGCATGGTTGTCTGGGTATTTTCTAATGGTTTCTTCACCTGTTCAGAACAATTGCAGTCTATTCAGCATGTAACTCATTCTTCAAGGAGTACAGCAGGGAAAATGCACTTATTAAAGACCAACATCCATTTTTTTTTTGTACACATCTGTAATCTCTGTAAACCGTATTGCAGGGTTTTAATGAGGCTGCTGTTTGCAAAGATCTTTCTCCAAGTGTATTAGATGGCAGAAAGTATTAAAAAGTAATTAGTGAAGGACAAAATGCAAGGAAAAAAAATCACAGCACCTTTTCCCAAGTCAAATTTTAATTGAATTTGTATGCAGCAAAACTGTTAAGTTCTTTTTCCCCGTAAATGTTAAGTATGGAGGTTTCACCACTCTGTAACAGTCCCATAAATTAGTTTGATCATAATAGATTCTTTAAAGAACAACTGTTGCTTCCTTGAAAAGTTTGTAAATCAAGCCTAAGCTTAATGTACTTTTTCTTCCCTTGAATTTTAATATTATTGGTGTTTTCATAAAATCAGGGTCTCTGCTGCTTGTTTCCTACTCAGTCCCTATTCCCTGAATCTGACACTTCTGAGATGGCTGTAATAAGCAGAAGATCTTGATAGTGAGTAGTAAATAATTGCTAGATGCAGGCAAGCTTCTAAGAAGCCAAACCAACTGTTTCCAGGTAATGAGAGGGAAAATATATCTGTATATATATGAAATGGGGATAAAGAAATTGAGGGTCCTACTTTCAAAAGTGTTGATCACCCACAAATGGTATGACATTTCTCAAAAGACCTTAGCTTCTAATTAGCACCTTTAAAAAGGCAGATTTTTTTCAAAAGACATGTGTGTCTCGGCAGCGCTCATTACTCAGAAGAGTGGTAATAATTGTTACATATTTTTCAGTTACGTGTGTCTCATTGGGGAAGACTTGGATGCTGTGCCTTTGGAAGGGATGTAATACGTACCTCCTGGGGCGTTAGAGAGCTGTGTTTCCATACAGGGGAGAGAATGGATTTTCTACCTTTCAAGTTGTGGGTTGCTTCAGGAGCTGCACAGAGCTTTGATGATGCGATAGAATAAAATAAAGGGAGTTACAGCAGTCTAGTTGTGACTGCTTTGGCGAGAAAAATGTTTGTGTGGGAAGGGAATGCTGGGGAAAGTGTAAAATGTTTTTTTGTTTTTCCTTTGTTTTACGAGAGTGTGACCACTCTGGGTGCATCAACAGTAAATAGAAAAGACTGAGCATTTGCAGCTCTTGAGAGCAGTTAGCTTTGGGGGAAAGGGTAAAATCAGAGCAGAGCTGGTCAAGAAAATAATGCCTGACTGGTCAAGGAAATCGAGATACCAGGAGGAGGGAAGTAATGGTATGATTATGAGAATGAAAATGCCATGTTTCCTAATGGACTTCTGCTTCAAGGATATCTGTGTCTGCATTAGGGAAATATGATAGTTGTATGTATAAAAGATAAGGACAGACAGTGCAGGGAAACTGACTATTCCAAGTATTGTAGATTTGAGAATTGATTTGATCTTCATATTCCCAGGTCTGTAACTTCAGCATAAAACTGTCCTTCTCCTCCCTCTATGGCACTTACGTAGTTTATGTAATATATATCCATCCTTATGTGCTGTTATAGAGAATCATGATTTTTCCATTCATATTTTATTTAAATTATAATTTTCTTTTTATATTTTTACTTCATTACCAGAAGCATGGTAAAATGACACTTTCATTTTTACTTCTCCTTTCAATAATGGATGTCCTCACTTTTCTAGTGACAGACCCTAATCTTTATGCAAATATCATTCAGAAATAGTAAAAACAATAGTCAAGACAGAAGAAGCAACACCCCTGAAACATGCAACCTCCACCACTGGTACATGGAAGTCTTTGAGGGGACTGTATTTATTGAGTTGAAAATGGGTAAAAGGAAAAATCCGCTTGGGTATCTTTATTTTTCTTTTTAAATTATTTTTATTTGACCCTAGTGTTGATTTAGGCATCTGCATTGGAAACTTGCCATAACCCAATAGTCAATAGTCAGTACTCTGTGCTTTAAAGCGGATGTACATCATGTTTTATAGAAATATTTAGTTTTACCACATTCCTTACCTTCAAAACTGAACTAGTTGCAAAGACTCAGTTTTCTTACTACTTTACAGTATGGGCCTAGTTCTTGAAATCACCAGAGGCAGCTTGGTGGCGTAGGGAATGATGGCTTGAATGCTACCAAAGATAGTTGCTTTTGCTGTTGTGATGGTAGAGGAGCTCCCAGCCCTGCTGCTCGCTGCTTTGCTGGAAAGTGAGAAATAATCAAATGGGTCATTTCTGCTCAATTGCTGTAATTTATTGTCCCACTGAATCCAGATTTTCTGAATGTTAATGAAAAAAATACCTATCACACCAGCTCATGCCATTCTATTTTATGACCTTATTAAATCTTACACTTTCTTATCATGCAGTGACAATTACTGGAGTACAGGACAGAACTTCTCTGCATCAGCCGTGGCATGTATGCTTTCTCTTGTCACCGGGACAGGCGGAATGATTTAGGCCAAATGAGCCATCCTGAGAGGTATTTTTACACTCCTGACAGGATTATATAACAAGAGAAAGGCCATTAACAAATACAAAGGAATAAGCAGAAGGGAGAAGGCAGGTGAAGAATGGGGAAGTAAATCTTTAGATCTGTCACTTCATAATAAAATAACCTTCGTGTTAAGATTTAATGAGCTGGTTATCCCACTAAAAAGGGAGGAAAATACTGTCATCTTGCATAGCCCAGGGATTTTTGGCACAAGACGTATCTGCTTACCAAGGCGAGACGGGAGGGGTGGGGTGCGTGTACACATATGCAGTGTAGTCTCGCTCCTTATTAGTGTGATGTTTCTGCCTCTAAAATCAACCCAGTACAGAAATGTGTGTCTGCAGGCAGAACAACACTAGTGCTCTCTCTACAGTGCTACAGTGAGACTAAAAGAGTTCAGTAAATGACGGTGTTTTATTTTTATATACTCCCAGAAAGCCAGTGTTATTTTTTTCCACCGTGAGAATTCTTAGCTCTTGCATTGATTTCTGTAGTTACTCTTCAGCTACCCTTCTCATTAATTCCGTAGAAAAATTATCCTTGTAGCAGGCGTGATTAAGAACTGAGAGCCCTCATTCACAGCAAAGTGTGCTTTACTGCTAGGTGATTCAAAACAACACACTTTCAATAGTTCTGATATAAGGAACTGAACTTTTTAAAGAGCCTACTTAAAAGCTTATTTTGAACTCTGGATTCATTGGAAGGTATTTTTTGAGAGCTAATGATTTATTCATATGTAAAATAGCCATGCTAATAATGTGTTTTGCCTATTATAATACATAACTCACTGCCACACTATAGAGGCAGTTGTCATGTGGGCCTGTCTTACAAACGCAATCACAAAACACTGTCTAAGCCATATTATTTCTTCCAGCCGCCTTAGCCCTCTAAGAAAAATAACACATAGTTTTTACAGTGTTCCTGGCATAGCAGTGTTGGTAAATAGTGACGTAGTTACAGTAGAGGTACAGATCCAGACCCTGAGGTACCAGCCACTCTGTGAGAAAGGTCGTCCGTGCTCTGAAGAGTTAACATACTAAGAGATATAATATATTGGGTTTGTCTTGTGGAAGGTAGAGGAGTTGGGAGTATTGCTGTATTGAGTTTAGAGAGAGAAATCTGAGGACCCCAAAATTAGGTACCTGATGTCACATACAAAATGTAGCACAGAATTGCACCCAGCTGTCCTGAGTTCTGGTTGAGTGTGTTAGTGTTTTTCTCTTTTCCGGTAGGTTTTACTACCTTAAGCGAGGTCATTCTACTTTTCTAGGCTAGCAGGAAAATGCCATTCCACCAGGGAATTAAAGATTGCACAGTTTGGTGCTTCGCAGCCACCAGTGAAGTATTGTATTCAGCACAGACATCTTTCAGTAGTTCTCCACAGCAGAGAAGGCGGCAGTTCAAAGCGCTCGAGATGTGCCATCCCATCGGCCCTCCAGGTCCCTCCTCTTTGATCTGTAGGATATTCCATGGTGAGCTTTGAAGCAGGGTGGGGAGGCCGTAAAGAAGGAGCGCTGTTTTCTTTATATTATCAGTCACATATTTTGAAATCAAGGATAGGAGTTGAACAACTCATTGCAGCAGAGTTCGTGCTTCACCATGTAGTCCTTTTTCCTTTGAGAGGACAGAGTATCTCGATCAAATGCTAACCAATATGCTGAGTATTTTCAGCATGGCTTTTGGTGTCAGAGCAGGACTTGCCAATGTGATAGTGGTGGGGCTGCCGCTTGTAAAGCCTGTCTGATTTTCTAACACTTGTGAGAGGTTCTCCCAGACTGGAAAAACAAAACAAAGTTACTTCAGGGCAGACAGCTTCGACGCCACATTAAGTGTGAAGTTGATCTTAAGAATTGCTAGCCAGCAGATCTTTTCTTTAGAGGTGAAGCACAGGGACAGGACTTTACAGCCCCTTTGACAGCTCTCCTGGGCTTCTGGGAGGGTAGTGCTTCCAAGGGCATTATGGAAGTTTTAACTAAAATGGGTAAAAGTCTATAGTGATATTTTTTCTTCCCTGTTGAGGGAAGAAACGTAGCATTGCAGACGCTTCGACCACGGGAAGCGCTAGGATGTCCGACTGCTGGGTATTGGCAAACATTGGTCATCTCTACAAAACGTAGCAACGCGTCAGTGGTTGGGCTGGGGTGGGGATTTTTTACTGACAAAGCTTTCTGTAGGGCTTGAGGCACTGACCACTACTTAAGGTTTGAATCTGCTGTTATTTAGTAAATAAAGCTGGCAGGGGTGGGGGGAGCAAACAAACAAAAACAAAATAAGGGAAAATAGCCTTGAAGTTGTGGTAAATATTGGAATACTAACTACGTAAAATCAAACCAATATCTCGCAAGTAGAAGAGGAAATAAATGCAAAACAGCACAAACCTCCTTCGCAGAGGACAGATTGGGATTTATTCAGTTTAGTTTAAATTAGTCTGTGGTGTTTGTAACCAGGAGTAGTTCTCTCCAGTGTTGCCTCCTGTCACAACAGAAGGGTTTGAGGATTTGAGTAAGCAACCAAATGGCCTTAAAACAAAACAAAAAATAAACACATGCAGGGAGAGAATCCATTTCTCTCCTTATCTTTTCTCTGTCTACCAAGCAAAGCCATCCCTCCTACCATGTATTCTGTATTAGCTCCGTTACCAGCTGTTGGGAACATACTGTGACAGAATCTTCTGGTCTGTACAGCAGGTCCCTGGGGAAATTTGATGGCACTGAACAAGTCTGTGTGACTTGTTCAAGTGACGAGCCATGACTGTAGCTGTGAAGGCAGCTCGTTGCTTCATTATTCCTCACAGATTTGTGATTATTCCTTCTAAATTCTGTGTAGATAAAGCAGGACTGAAAATGAGACAATGGTATGCAATGTATGTTGGGCTGCAGCACGTTAGCGCTCTTTAGATGAGTTATCATACATTAAATGACCATAAGCTTTTTGTACTAGGTATTTGCTTCACAAAAAGCCTTTTAATCTGTAGGAGCATGTTAAAGGTTACAGGGAATGACGTAATTTTGCAATGACATTGAACTTTGTAATGCTACAATGATTTAGTTGCAGGTAAATTTTTGGCACTGAACAGCTGCTTGCTTTTTTGACTTTCAGGGTCTCATTTAAGTGGTGTCAGTTGTTAATTATTGCTGGTATATTAGGCTTGAAGTAGAAGAAAAGTCTTTTGAAGTGATACTTTGTTAAATGCAATCTTTTCGAATTGTTTGAAAATTGAATCCATTTTACATAATTCCTGATATGCTTAACAATAGGTGAGTTTTGGTCCTTCCTTTGTGTTGAAAATATTACCTTAGTAGTTTGCATTTTCAGAAAGGCTCCCCTTCCTGTAAGGCCTCTTATACTTTTGTCAGTAGCAGAATTGTGGGCATTTGGCTGGTAAAACAACACTGACTCCCCCGCTTTGTGACTGGCGCGCTCTGCAGAAGGAGGTAGCATTTATTTGTTATGCTTTTCTTAATGAACAAACGAATGCACGGAAAGGAGGACAGTAGGGTGAAGTAGTTCTCAGTGGAGTGTGACAGCCCGCTTTGTGGAGTTGGAAAAGCAGTTCTTACAAGACCAGGTTTTAGACCAATCCAACTGTTTTGGCTAGATCCTGTGATCTTCTTTAGATGGATATTCTCTATAAATCTATCTATTAAGTAGTTTCAGAACAAGGAAACTTGTGTATGTACAGTGGCTATATAAATTCCTCTCTTCTTCTTGGTCTTCCCTGCCTAAACTTGAGAACTACATGTTTTTGACCAAATGTTCTCAAAGCACATCTCTCTGCAGTGCATTAGAAAACTCATTCTAAGCCAGACTATTTATTTCAGAGACCAAAATGACTTTACTAATGAGAATAGATGGGACCCTCACTGTATTAAATAATGTGTATTAGTTGTTAGCATTTAAGTTTAGATCTCCACCTTCTTCCACTTGTAGTTTTTATTTTCTTCCAGCAGTGTCACCCAGCTTTCATTATCTTCAAAGGCAGATCAATGCTTTATTATACTTCAGCTTGTGAGCTGGCATTCTACCTGTGCTCAAAACAGGTATCTGCGAACAGCACGTTTTAATAAGCCTTAACTCTTCAAAAATCCCTAAGTATGTACACGACGAGGGGAATGAGAGTAATTATAATTTTAATTGCATCAGTAAAGATTACTTTCTGACTCTGGCAGGAGGAAGATACTGATTCCAGTGGTGCATTAGGCAGCTGACTGTTCAAAAGCAAATGAATCAGTCTCTATACGGTAACGGTACTGTTGAGGTTCTTTGCTAATCTCAGAGTCCATCAAGAAGTGATGGCAGGGGAGGAAAGAGGTTGGGGGGAACAGGGCAGTACTTGCAGTGTCCTAAGTCGTCATTTGCAGTAATGCAAAGGTGTATTTTTTTTAAAGATGAGGGGCTGTGCCAGGCTTAGTGCTCCCTTGGGCCCTATACAGACACGAGGGCTAAAATGGAGGAGAAGGTGAGCAGAGAGCAGCTTGGCCAGTCTGTGTGCAGCCGAGTACAGAATGAGAACAGGAGCTGTGACGGGACACCAGTAGTCTCCAGTCGTCGTGGTAATGGCTGTGTTGTAGGCATGCTTAGCAATGCTATAAATAAAGGGTCAAATAAATAGTTTCAGGACTGAGGAAGTTGTTTGATTTTAGCCACACCTTTTTCTGAATTCTCCAGTAGTCACGCTCATGAATTGACAAGTTACAGTATGGGCTGTGTACTTGGAAGCAATGTGGATTAAAAATGGTGAAACCTGCGTTCCAGTTGTTAGGGTTTTGATATTTGCCTATGTCAGAAGATACATAGTGAGGAGGTTTTTATTGAAGTGTACCACAGGTGCCAGTTTGGCTAGAAAGAGGTGGCCGAGGTGGCCCTTTAATATATGGTCAGATGACTGTGTAATTCCAGAAGAAGATGATAGTAGGGGAGCCTGGAGCTTTTTACAAAGTGATAATCTGGTTCTCAAATAATCAAACTTTGTGAAGGAAGGAAAGCAACTTAATTTGTCCACCAAGGACAAAGGAGCCATATCTTATAGCAATTTTATAATCAGAGTTAAAAAGCAAATTAATTTTGTTAAAGCAAAATGCCCTTGTATTTTTGGGTACTGCCTCCATTTCTGAGGGAACGTGGCATGTAAATAGGAGGGGGCCACCCTGCCGCTGTGTTCAGTGGAGACGTCATTCTGTTCCGAATTAATCTGACAGCAGCCTCTACTTGCAGTATGATTTCTAAGTGGCTGGTCATTAAATCACAATGCAGTGAACTTCTTACAATAACATACGATATTTCTCTGCAAACATAATTAATCATGAATAATTTTACAATGAATGTCAAAGGCAGTTAACATGATAGTCCTATTTATTATAAAGGGTGGCCATTACATTATATGGTGTATGATATCTTGGATGATAACAACTTAAATGCATGTAATAAACTGTTTGAAGGATATCTTGATTTATAACAGCTTGTCCTAGCATCCCCTGCTATGTATGTATTAATAATACGTATTATAACATCTCACTTAAGGTGAGTGCCATATCCAGATTCCCATTTTGCCAGGCTAACGTATTTGTAGTTGATGCTTAACTGTATGCGCTGATGTGACACAGTGGTAACCGGCGTATCGGTCAGATCCATCCAGAAAAGGGCTATGTACTACGTCTAGCAGAAACCCAAAGGTTTTGTCTCACCTTTTAATAGTTGTATATATAAAGGTACCATCTGGCTAGCATTGCTATGGTAAGGATTTTAAGGGAGTATGTATCACTATTCCTGAGAGAGTGACAGTAGCTAAATTATTAGAAACAAACCCAAACCCCACAGTGTTGCACTGGCCTAATCCAAGGGACCCGTCGTTCCCTGTGTCTTCTCCCCCGGCACTGGGGCCGGGCAGACGTCTGTGCGCAGGGAGAAGGTAAGCGCAGGCGATTCTGGTTTCCACTTGCCACCTTCCTTGTCAGGCGGCAGTGTCCTGGTGACAGCTACTCAGTAATCAGAGGCGCTCTGATTGCAGGACTGAGTGCTCTATTTGCTGACGGGATATTTCTGTTCTTTTAAGTGGGATCTGAAGTTATGAGCTCATCTGTATGGGGAGGATTAATCAAGACAATGAGTTCTTATCTGGTGCATCTTAGAAAAGGGTATTACAAATCAAGATTACATTTACATGGTAAATGGGAGAGAACTCATAGCTTTGTTTCCAGTGATACAGGATTCGAGGTACAACCACTTGTTGAATGTAGCAATGGAGCCATCTCCATTTTAGAGGGAATTGGCAGTGTGTATACATATGCAGAGAGGTTTTGCGTCTTCCATTTTGCAAAAAGCGGAATAATATATATTGGTTTTGCGGTGCAAAGAACAGAGATGTCCTAGTCCTGGAGTAGGGCTTGTACATATGTTTAGACAAATAAATGAGGCGTTTTAGTGAAATACCTTGAATCACATTTTAGGTAGAATGTAATGGCATTCTTTGGCTTGTAGTTCAGACTAGTATGAAAGCAGGATGATATTCTCGAATTGTTTCAATGTTGTCAGTAAAGGTTAAACTTCAGTTCTGGTCCTGTCCCTGTAGATTTTGCAGATTTTCTGGAGAAAAGTGTCCAGTACACCGTTTTCCAGCATAAACTCCCATACAAGGCTCCCTGTAAACCCAGGGAAGCATCCCAAAGCACTCATATCAGAACATCCCCATCCCTGGAGGGGTTCAAGGCCAGGTTGGACGGGGCTTGGAGCAACCTGGGCTGGTGGGAGGTGTCCCTGCCCAGGGCAGGGGGTGGCACTGGGTGGGCTTTAAGGTCCCTCCCAACCCAAACCATTCCATGATCATGTTTTATCACAGAAATTAAGATGCCACTCATACAGTAATCTAAGATGTCAGTAAAAGACTCTTTATTCATAAATAACTGATATGCAGTAATTTACGTCTGTACATTTATCTTCAAAAGGCTATAGCCATACAATTTCTGCAAACTCTACATAAAACATCCAAACTGTCCATTATTACTTTTTCCGTACAATATAACACAGCTGTTTGGCATTACCAAATATATATATGTATATATATTTATATATGTACATGTGCTGAAAAAGAAGCCAGTGCAGCCTTTTCCAAGGAGTCTTTCCCAAGTATTTTACTGTACAACATTCAGAATTTACATTGATAGAACAAGGCACAGAAAGTGTGGTATGAAGCCAAGGCCATGCTTTTTATTTAACGTTCTTCTGTCTCTTCCCTACTCCTTCAGCTTCATACTAAAGAAAGCATTCAAACCTCTGCTCTTTTTTCAGTTCTAAACACACTGAAACCGTGGGGAGAAGCGGGGGGAGGGAAGAATGCTCAGTCAAATGAGCAAGAACCAACATTTTCAGAACCCATTAATTGCAAAAATAAAGGAGCAGAAGAGGAAATAGGTCTCTCTAGAGGAATACTTGTGGGTTTTCCCTCTTTTTAAAATAAATTGTTTTGTATTTGATTACGTTGAAGTTCCCCCTCCCCTTTTCACCAAAAGGCTGGTCAAAAATTTTGAAAGTCGAAAATGTAATGGAAATTTTTCAGTTAGCCCCAGTCACGTACAACACTGTTTTAAGTCTCACCAGACTGACCAGCATCACATTTTTACTTCATCCAAGGATAACCAGAAGGTGAACACTTAACGGCTTTGTACCCATGTGTAAACTGAGATCAGCAGGGTCACAGTGGGCATGAATTTGATTAAGAGGTGGAAGGAGGCAGCTACATCTCCAAAGTCACAAATCCTGTGACGTCAGGTTTTTGTTCCCAAATATGTACCAGAAGTGTATATATGCCACAACCCCAGTGAGGCGCATATATATATATATATATATATTTGTATGTGTGTGTGTGTACGGCTTACTGATGCACCAGGGAACTTTGTGAGGTTCAGTAATGGCATCTGGGGTTTAGATTGAAAGTGGAAAGAATGCAAAAGCTTACAGCTTCATGTAAAAATGTTCCTCCCTCCCCCTCCAACTTCAGTGCACAAATCAAGGAAAACTGAAGGAATTGCTTGAACAGATAACGTCACCACATAGTTAATATTCCAGATTTCAGTATGGGAAATACCAGGTCTTAACATTTTTTAAACCGCAAAAACCAAAGCTTCAGTCAGTTCTAGGTGAGGAATTGTTAGGAAACATTCTTGTTCTCTGTAGCAAATACACTTGCTGTTAGATCCGTGTCTTCCCCTTCCTGCTGTATCTAAAAAGCCTCGAACCAGGCTTGGTGCAGAACACCCTTAACTTCATTTTGTGCTACACATTTCCTTTTGGGATTAGACAATAAGATTTATATACAGAGACCAGATAACACAGGGGTTTGACATCATCTTAAATCGGCAGAAGTACATTCTCAACCAAGGTTATCACACCAGGGGCAGACAAACTAAGCAGCTGCTGACAAAACCACGGTTCTACAGTAGGTGAGTGTCTAATCTCATTAGATTACAGTACACTACATTACAGATCCGGGATGGGCCATCTAATCTCCCTATCCCTTAGCTAAATTTCACAAGTGACTCAGCTCTAGTTACCCTGTGAGAGCAAGGCAAGGAGGCTTCGCATTGAGTCCTGGCTCACCTGGATTCCCTTGTAAAGCACAAACCAGTTATTCAATACAATTGAACAGCTTATTTAAAAGCAGCTTTTGCAATAGCTTGAAAATTACAATACACCCCTACCCAAGCCCCAGACAAGAAACACTAGTAGAATCTGTACTATTCACCTCTAATACAAAAAATATAGTGGCAAATTTCTAGACATTTATTTTATTTTTTGGACAGAACAGTGAACGTGGATACTGACAGATTTTTCTTTTACTGGCAGCAATGAGTAGAACATCAGTTCTGTTTTCTGCATTGCAGACACTGTTACTATCAAATGATTTTCGAAGTGACTCATTAATCTTAGAGTGATTTATTTCTTTTGTCCATGTTGGGAAGGAGATTTTTGCTACCATTTATGCTAGTATTGGCAATGAGAGAAAAGAGACTGCGTTTCTAGAAAATGATTCGTGAGCTGTAGCCATCGTACTGAGTTTTATTTGTTGTTACAGGTATTGTGTGCTATACACCTAGTATTTTAAGTTACTGTATTTGCTCAGGAATCCTCTAAGTTTTAAGTGATTTTAACTAGACAATCATTCTATATCCAAGAAAGAATATATGTGCCATTTAAGTGCTGCTGCGGCAACCCCGCCAGCCTCCTCTGAAGCAGGAAGGGTGTCCAGGGAGTACTTCTACCACCATGGAACAACCCACAGAAACGCTCTTCAGCAGGTTCAACATGAAAAAGCTTCTCAGTGAAAAATGTTAACCATCTCTACTGCTGTGTAAAATGGGGGAGAACTTCCTAAGTACAATTCAAATTAGTAAAACACAGGCTAGAAAGACAAGTCTTCAGATCATTCACAGGTGGTTAGGACTTAGAAATAACTTCTGGTTTCCACTCAGTTAATTAACATGCAAGAAATAATGCAGCCCTTTACTTAAATCTGTGTTTTATAGGCAGAAGCAGACTGAAAAAAAATATTCAAATCGTGAACAGGAGTCCACAACAGTTCCCCACTTGTTTCAGCTGCACCGTATACCTCAGCTGTATTTCTTGTGGTGGAAAACATTATCTGGAATTAATCGGCTACTGAATGTTGTAGAACTCTCATACAGCACTTTCTTTCAAGTGAAAAGAAAAAAAAAAAGAGGACCTTTGGTATGATGTTACTACCGTGTAGTCCTACGACAAGATCCCTCTCAGTGTTCTATGCTGAACAAGCTTCTCTCTCACCCTGCTGAAAGCAAGCTGTGCACAGGCCCATAGAGGAGGCCAGCTGTTGCCAGAGATAAAAATAATAACAAAAATAGTTCCCTGTATTTTAAGAGAATTGTGTCCATGTCTTTTCATCTATTACAAAAAGCCCAATAAAATTTTTGTGGAAGTATGTCTTGGGTTTATGGGACTTGCACTGGTAAAGGAAGTTTGAATTTAAATCTACGGAGCAGGGTTCCTTTCCTTGTGGCTTAAAGGATTTTAATGTAAACTAGTAAGACTGCAAAAGCAGGGTTGTAAAAACTGTAAATTAGCTTTTACGATGCTGCAGTCTGGCGGAGCTGTGAAGTGCACCATTTTGGTGACAAAACAGTAAGTCATTTTTAAAATGCAACTATTAGTCCTAAATGACTCACAGCGCAGAAATATCTGGGAAAAGTGCTTAGGAAGATGAAAATAAGCCAGAGCAGATTCGTCAGTGATGTAAAATCAAAATGGCTATTGCACCATATCAGACTCAGAGCAGCTAGACGGAATCTTAAGTGTGTAACATTACATTTCTCTTCCTTTTGCTTTCTTGTTTATGAAGAGATTTTTACAATTATTTTTCAAAGGTCATATTAATTTTTTTTAATTTCTGGCCTCTAATCCTGCTTCAGATGTTCCTTTACATCTGTGTTTTTGGATCAAATCATGTATATATATAGGTATACAGATTGCCAAAAAAAATCTTTTTAATATAGATGTTAAAAATGTGCTTCTGGAATTTTAAGATTGCTAATAATGGTCAACATACCTGTTTATATAGTATTTGCAGGTAAATTCTGAATTACGGTTCTGAGAGAATACTGCATCACAAAGCATACTTACAGCAGGCTTGGGGGGAGCTGGCAACAGTCAGCTGCTTTCTACTGTGGAGAATAGGAAGCAAACACTTAACATCTTGTACTGTTGAGCTGTTTGGTAATGGTAACAAAATCCATGTGTCTGCCTCATTTATATGGTAGCAGAAGCATTTACCTAAGAACCGTTTTAATTTCTCCATCTCTAAAGCTGCGACTGTGCATAAAAAAGGGAGAGGAACTGGGATAAGCCTCTGTAAGTGCAAGTGCTTAGTGCTATTAATGCCAGCCCGCGCTGCTGACAGAACAGAGAGCGAGCGGGTGAAACAGGCCTGGCCGTACCAGAGGTACCGGCTCATCAACAGAAGGGGGGAAGGGAATACAAAATAACTGCAGCGTATTTTTCCACTTAAAAGTCTAAGTTAAGTTCTTATTCTCCAGTTACTGCTTACCGATATCCATCATCATTGAGGAGAACAAATAATTGCCGCCTTAAGATTTTTTTTTAATGATTTTGATTTCTTCTCTCTCACTTCAGTGTTTGGTTTTTTTAAGCTACACAGTTTTTCCTCACAGGTTTTATTTTCTGGATGTTCAGGATGTATTTACTTGAGTAATTTGCATTGTGAAGTCAGTTACTGTATTCTCTGTCGCAGGTGTTTCTTGTGGCTTTATGCTACAGCAAGGTCTTAATCCTCTGGGATTGATACTGAATGTGGGAACAGCAAGAAACGGAGGAAATGGAGGAATTGTGTAATTGAGCCTGTGGTCCTGTGGAAAAGCAGGTTATTGGTCACTCCATCTCCAAAAACATACAGAACTAGAGATGATAAAGAGAATAACAGCAAGGATGTTCAAAGAAGTAGGATAAACCAGGGGTTTTCAGCCTAGACAAGAGAGTGAGCAGAACTGGAAACGTAAGAGTTACTCAGTATTCCATACTACACAGAACTAGGGGCACCCGGTGCCAGGCAGCGCGTCTTAAAAGGAAAGTTTGAGAAGGAAGGGCTGCTCAAAAAACACACAAGAAGATTGTGGCACTTGTTTCTCCCAGGTACTGTTTATGATGGCCAAGTGTTTCAGTGGGTTCAAAGGGATTAGTCAGTATTTTGAAGGACAGGATCGGTGATTCTTAGACACGGTGGGGCAGATGCAACCCCCTGCTGAGGAAGTCCTTTAGTATGGGGCACATTTCTGACACAGTTGCCCTAAACTTTCAATCCTAGTCACTCTTAGAGATACCATACAAGACTAAATGGATTTTCACCCGACATAGCGTGGCAGGTCTTATAAGACTCATGTGTACAGCCAGATAAGCTCACGTTAGAAACGTAGGCTGGCGGTTTGGGTACTGTTTTAAACCCCATTCCGATGGGAGACAGGTAAATAAGTAGTATTGTGGCATTTCTAGTCCACTTAAACAATACAAGAGCGTCAAAACAATAATAGGTTAGAAAAAGTCAGAGTTCTTGTTTCAGATTGGCCAAAGTAAGATCAGTAACAAAGAAGTTGCTTTAGCAAAAGTGAACCAAACCCAGGAAACAAACACTAAAGGGCAACAACAATACTCTTAAAATCCTACCTCAGGCCCAAAACAGAACGGTTTCTTCTCTGGCATTGTAAGAAACTTTGACATTTATTCCTTTGGAGTACGTTGACTCAGACGCTAGATTTTATTGGATTTTGGATCTAACTTGGCTTTTGGTGCATAACCCAGATGCCTTCCCTCTGAAGGCCCTTTCAGATGTACTTTGTACAGCTCCTGGTTTCTCTCCTGGTTTCACCCAGCACTCAGGAGGCAGAGTTGGGTGTCGCTGTACATAGAGGTTTTTCAAAGCTCCCCAAGTCTTGAAAGTAAACACTAGGTGTTTCCTGAGAAAAAGCTTTAAGGTCTGAGCTCCATATAGCAGCTCTTTTTGACCCCATATGCAGTGTGTAGCTCACATATATTTGACAAACAAGAAGGAGAAAATACATACAGCTCTTCAGAGTGACATCAACATGTTTCAGCAGCTGCAGGGTAGTACTTAGGTCTTTGTTGTGGTAGCAAACCTAAGCTAGTTTGAAAATTAAAACTGCGTTTGAGGAGAAGCTGAGAACAAATTAACTGCTGGAGAGTGACTGTAGCTGGTTTCCCAGACAACGACAGCTCACTAAAACTCCACCGCTCTTCTGTGCATGCCATTCCCTATTTTTTTAATTCATGACATTTTGTCCAATGAAGAACAGGTTTCTGAGGAGGAGGAGGACTGGAAGTCACTAGAAATATAATTCAAACACAGATAGCACCATGTGCTGCTGAAAACAGTGACAGCTTGCTGCCAAATGAGCTGGTATTTTTGTCTCAGTCTTAAATTTTATGCTTGCAGCCGTTATGATTTCCCGTTGCAAACAGGAACTCTCATGTCAGGCTGCATGAAATATTGAAGTGCAGAAAATGTTTGGGGAAGTCTGAGTATTCATAAGCCTAAGACTATTCCAGCCTGCTGAGCTGGGAAAGTGGTGAAATTTGCAATTTCAGATCAGTGAGAACAAGCAAAGTCTCAAGAGCTGTTCATCATACTTTTCAGAACTGGAGTCCTGGGTAAAGAAATTCTTTCAGATTATTCTAGATTTGCGTCTACCCAGTGCAAATACCTAGCCTATCACGCTGCTCTCGGCCTAATACGGGGGTAAAAAACCCCCACAATGCTTGTTTTCTATTTCTTGCATTTCCATAAAGCTCCTAAAGTCTTGTTTGTGTTCCTGCTTTATACTGATTGTGTTCCCGTCACCAAACCCGATAGCCTAGGGCCAGAGCTAACGAGCACCTTGGCTAATTGTAAAGAATATATGAGTAAAAATAATGGTCAAATTTGGCTCAGTACCAGTCCCACTAGGACACTCACTCACAGTGACAGCTCTCTTTTTGGTTCAGTTGAAGTAATAAATTATTTTTGTATGAAATGGATAAAAAATGAGCAGAATTCTCTAGTTAGACTCTGGTTTTGGTGGTAAATGCAGTATGTTTGTAACTAAAGCAAGTGTAACACAGCCAGGTTTATATTCTGTGAAATTTCCAAATTGCACAATCAAATCAAGCCTATTCTTGGCAGTACCGTGTGGGGTTCATTGTTTCAATCTGAAAATAAATGAAAATTAAGCTGTGCTGATTGACTTCACCTTTACTTTTTAGTTTAGCCCCAGAACATGAAGTAATTAAAAAAAAAAAAAAGTGTAAACTTGCTAAAATAGGGCTGGCACTTTCCTGCATTTTATTTGGTTATTTAAACCCACCCTCAAAGAAACATTTTTTGACTAAGTAAAAGTTTGCAGACTGAGAACCTTAGAAAATGTCTTTCACAGACGCACACACACTAATTTGACGGAGGGTTTTGTTCTGTTAGTTTGGTAACAGAACAGGCAGGAAAGCTCTGCAGCAAATGTACGTTCATTAAGTGACTGAATTTTTAAAATAAATTGTTTGGAATGCATATGATATCAATTAAATAGTTGTGAGACCTTCTACTTCCTCAAAGATCTGAAGAAGATAAGGCCAGATTTTCAGTTTTTCTGTAGCAGATACAAAGTGACGACACGATGCTATCCAATGACATTTTAAACCCTGCTGCAGGCGTGGTAAGGTAGAAGATGCAGGACAAAGGGGTGTCAGGGCCCCAGGAAGACAAACCTTTAAACTAGGGTTAACCTCTAGTGGCTCTAAATATTCAGTATCATATTTGCTGATTTTCACCAAGCATTATATTAGCATTACTGTTTCCTAAATACATTATGTCATCATATTTACCTTTTATGGCTCTGTATCTCGCTCCTTCCTGCCCCAGGAATGACAGATATGTAGTTTCGTTTTTGACATTAAAACATGAATCTTAAATGAACGATGACAGGGAGAAGCTTGTGTTTTCCTTATTACTGAGATGATTTTTAATAGGGCTTCTTCTGCTCCTCCAACTGAGAACTGCATTGTGGAATTGAGTGGCTGTTTCCATACACAGTGTGCAGAAACCCTTATTTCCTCCCTGCCAAAGAGATTCTCTAGTGTAGTCAAAGCTGGCCATCAGTTCTTGAACGGAGAAAAGGGACTAAAGTCCATTTTGTCTGCTGTAGTTGAAGTCAGGCTCTTCAATCTCAGTTTCTGTTATGTCTGAGATTTTGGAGTGTGTCCTTCCAATTTCTTCCAGGGCACAGGCCAGGGAGTCGAGGTCGCCGTCGTGTTGATGTCGGGCTTCCCAGAGGTCCAGGATGACGGCAGAGGGACTGCTTTGTGTAGCAAAATAGGAGAGATTCCTGAAAGGAGGGGAGAAAAAGGCTGAATAGAAAGGCTGAGGAACAGTATATACTGTATCTACCGTCAATGCCAAAGTGCCCTCTGTTCTGCCTAACACTATAGATGTGTTTAAAAAGCTAAAGACTTTCAGCAAGACCTAGATGAGTTGAGGGGAGGAAACCCTCAAGAGGACACACACGGGTGCATGTATTCTTCAAATGTCACTTGCTCCGTTTAGCAGAGGTGGAATGAACAAGGGACTTGTATATTCTGAGGTACAGACATGCTGGCCAGCAGTACCATCCCAGATAGATAATTTAGAAAACAAGTCTGGAAAGCGTTATTAGTAAACTTAGCAAGTATTTGTCTGGGAGGGGAATCATATAACTTAAATTGATGCTTGTGATTATGTAAAGATATGACACCTTTTAATTTGTAAGTTTACATTTTATTAATACGTAGGTTTTAGAACTTTGCAAGGGTGATACGTGCGAAGAATTTGGTAAAACAAAGTGTTTATGTTAAACATATTACCCTAGAACTCCTATTTATGGGCTTTGGACATTAAATACATTAACTTCACATTCACAAGCATAAATGTTATTTCTAGCATTTCTATTACATATAGATACATATCTATAAATACAGGAAGAAGCAGATAAACCTCTGTAGCACAGAAAAGGAAATTTGGACTTGAATGCTATGGTTTGCTTTTTTTTTAAACAAACTCCAAGATAATGAAATATTTGCTACTGACCATTTTTGGACTGTTGCCCATCAGCAAAAAACAGGCAGATACCATTTTTTTTCTCAAGCTTCGCTAATTACCTTTGCTCAGTACATCCATCTCCATGGTGATGGAAAGCTACCATTCAGGGCCGTGTGTGTGTGTGTAAGAGCTCTGGCTCTGAAGAAGCTCCTTGTAGTGACGATATGGAGAGTTCGAGTGCACTGAAAGAACAGACGCTGGCTAAACTGGGGAGCTAAAGCCAGCACCACGTGGCAGTGACCTGTACTGTGGGATAGGTGGGTGAAATATTGTCACGACACTAATGGATCGCGCTGTACGGCAGAGATGTGGAAATCTATGAAGTCAAGTATTTAAGCTCTACCATCTGGTTTTATGAGTACATTTTGGGTTGTTTAAACTGCTCAACAACTTCCTTTTTCTATCTATGAATTTGATTTTATAAAAACAGATATTGCAAAGACCCTACCAGGTGTCTCCAACACAGATTCAAAAGTTAAAAGTTATCACAAAGTTGGTCTTACACAAGTCAGTGTAATCTCCTCAGGACACTGTCGCTCAGTTTCCTGAGAAAGAAGAAATCTCCTCCAGCTTCCTCCACACAGGAGGAACAGAAACCGGGGGAGATTAAAGTGCCCAACAATGGGCAGTAAATGCTGATAAGTAAAGCAGAATTTTTTGACACTCTCGCTGCTGCAAGACTATAAACTGCTTTTTTCTTTGGTCCAGATGTGGTTTATTGAGATTCCCATGCAAAGCAACAAGTCAATGAAAAGTTATTTCGCTTGATTTAAGTATTTCTCTACCCTCTTGGGAATGTATTTATGGTGTTTGTGGCTATCACTAAATATTTCTGTGCGTGAACTGCCTCCACCAATTTAATTTAGCCAAGCGGAAAAAGCAAAATAAGTAGTAAATTAGTTTTTACAGCATCTTTCAGTTTCAATAATCATAATATTATTACTCATAACAGTAGAGCATGACTTTCTTTTTTAAATATGCCTTTTCCTTAATAAAAAAATCTGCAAAATGTGTAATTCATTTGGGAATACAAAACACGCAGATAGAAACCAAGGCAACAGGCTGTATGATTTTTCTGAGAGAACATGCAACCTCCCGAGTCCTTTAATCCACTGGGTTCATAGTACACAACAGTGCCCAAATCCTTCTGCAGTCTGTCGTGTACCACGAGCCCACTCTTGGGGGTGCACAAAGGAAAGGTCCAGTCCAGAACAGAGAGACTGACCTTAGAAGCAAAGATCAGGTAGGACGGAGCACAGGGCTTTATTCAGAGGAGAAACGGAGTTCCGTTTTTCAGCAGCTAGTTCTATATAAAGGTATGTACGAACTATAGCTTATCCTTGAGAGTATGTTAATTACTATGCAGACATCTTTAATACCAGCAAACAAACAAAAAACCCCATAACAGCAGCAAATTATCCCCGTTGCATATGTAAATGTTCACCTTTCAAAATTGCCTTCCATTACCTGTTAATGCTGTTTTTTTGTGCTAGCATCTGCCAGTCTTTGCCTTTGGCATTGGGTGTGTCAAACGTTGCACAGATTCGTTGTCTAATAGAGAAGGGGATTTTGAATGCTTTCGGACCCATCTGTGCAGGGAAGTTGCCATCATCATGTGCAAAGAAAGCGATGGTTTCTCTTTCGTTCTACACAGAATAGAAAAGCAAAAAGCAGTTAGTCGGAGCGTGGGGCTTTCTGTCTGCCGCGGGTCTGGGGGTGGCTCTTTAGCATCCTAACACCAGGAGTCCCATCACACGCTCCTGGTTAGAAATGGGGGACCGAGACACGATTTGCGCCCAGCCACTTCAGCCTGAAGGCAGCTGGGAGTGCAGACTGGTCCCTACTGGTTTTGCTGCCTTATCACGCGGGGACCTGCCCACAGTGAGCCCGTCTCTGGGTACCTCTGGGTGTAGCAGCTCTACTTTTTTGGAGGAAGAATTAAACCTGGGCCTGAGAGTCCAGGTATAGTTTGTAGAACTGACAACAGAAAATTAAATAGCTAAGAGGTATTTTTCTGATTTGTGAAGGAACTTCTAGAACATCACAAGCACCTATGTATAAAAACATTTAAAATAATGTAATTTTCCTTCTACAAGTTTCCTCTTCTGGTTTATTTTGGAAGACAAAGTCCAATAGAGCAGTGATTGGTAGATGGAATGCCACAAAAGCATACAGGTTGCTAAATCTTTAATTGCTTTAGCCTAAAATATGGACACATAAATCTCTCATTTGTGATTTTTTAAAAACACCTAAATCTACAAGTACCTCAGTTCTTCCATATTAAAAATCCCTTTGGAATCCAGGTCCTTTTGTAGATCTGGCCCATTCTTTTCCTATGAAATTCTACTAGTCTTGTGTAAGAGTCATGTTTCCATGCATTATTCGTTTCAGTGCAATGCAGCATAAATATTAAATAACAATGACGCTATAGTCTCCTCATATAACATTTATGACACATCCCAAAAGTCATCCATGCAGAGTAATAGCAGTGCTGTAGATATATCGCATGGTCTGACTGCGTAAATTAAATATGCAGAACAGTAGTAGATTTTCGTACCCTGCACATGTGAGATAAGCTACTGCTACCTGGTTAGTTCAGGGAATTGTAAAGCAATGAGCAATTCAAGTATTCAGTTGTTATTTATATATTTATTTTACAGTCAAATTATCCTCACTCTTCAATCACTTTTTGAGATAGGCCGAGAAAGCCTTCCCTACCAGCAAATCCATTTGAAGACAGAATTGTAACGTGCTCTGGGGAGCATCTGCCCTATCTGTGGGCCCATAGGTCCCTTTAAAAAAACAAAAGTGAGAAGGGAAAAAAGGGAGCAGCAACATTGTATTGAGATATATAGAGAATGACAGAAGGTTTTTATCAAATAGCAATAAAGAACTGGAAAAATGCTTGGATGGATTCTGAGGATGTTTTTATACAGAATGATGTTTGTGGTTTTCTCATCTAGTTGCTGCATTCTCTGCATAGTGCATTTAGCAATGGGCATACATCTTTAATCCAGAAATATTTATGTGGATTAATCAAAAAAGATGCTCAATAATCTTAAAAAAGCAGCTGAATTTTTCATTGCTGTAGGACACATCACTAGTTTGCTTAACTAAATGTTTGATTTCTTTCACCTGTGAGCAAAGCTACAGTCCTTGCAAGACATTCTGTATATACAAAAATGCTCTACTAATGAATAGTCAGTGGCCCAGCAGCATACAGGCAATCCGTTTATTTTCAATTCTCAGTGCTCTGCAAACTATTCAAAAACTTTTTGCAAGAAAACTATTACCATCAACTCAAATGTAAATGATTTTTAGTGTTGTAGAATCTCTATACTTTGATTTCTGCTGGAAATTAAATCTGTAAGACTCTATATACTTGTTCCAGTTTTGAACAGGGAATAAGAAACTACACAGAGATAGAAAGGACAAAAATGGGGAGGGATCATGTCTCACACCAACAGCAACTTAACAAAACAAAAGGAGAGAGAACATTTTACCTCGAGAATGGATGTCTGGATCTGCAGGATTTGCTCGTGCCCCTTGACTTGCCGGACGCAGATCTTGCAGGAGAGCTGGGTGGTGGCGGGAGTGTAGCGCTCCAGGGAGAAGGCACAGTGCAGCGGCTTCTGGCTGCTGCACCACACGCGAGAGAATGGGACTTCCTGCCGGAGAGACGTATCCCACCCGAACGGGGAAGCAGGCGTAAGAAAGAGAGAGGAGTTGTGATAATTGCAAAAGAGGAAAAAAAAAAGATTTTTTCTCTGCAATTCCTTTTTGAGTTTGCAGGGCTGTCAGTAAAAGTAGGACAAAACTAATAAATAATGGTTCAGTTGATAAATACTGAGATGTTACATTTACTGAAAGCTTAGTTTTTATTCAGTGACACAAATGATGAGACTCTTACCTAAAATGAAACTTAAGACGCACTTCACTTATTCCTCCTCGGCAGGAATCAGAACTCTAAGCTGTGTCTCCCTGCCCCAGCACCTTGTACTCCAGAACCCAACAAAAGGAACTTCCCATCAAGGACTGCGCTCCCTCTGCAAGGTAACGCAGCACAGAGCACGACAGCCTATTTTTTATATTTACTTTCCATCCGAATTTAAAAACACCCACCTGCCTGGGTAGCCACGTGCAGCCCCTGCACATCATTGGTCAGCCTCAGTTTTACTTCTTAGTTTCATCCTGTTTTATTCTGTGACTACTTTCAGTGACTCCTCTACTTCAGCCAGGGACAGTTTATGGGATGAATGCCCTCATCAAATGCTATATAGACAACTGCAGCAATTAATCATCAGAGATTTCTGGCATCTCTGGTTGCTCTGAGTTCCTAAAAATGTACGGAAATAGACAGGAGAAGTACATAGGGGGCAGCTAACTTCTGTTTTATGATTACTTTGTAAATACCAACATTCTCTTACTGGTCTCTTCTCTTTACGCTTTCAGAACACGTTATTATTTGTTTTTATTTCCAAATTAACATCAGCTGTAAACCCACTATGGTGTTCTACATTGTAGCCATGAAGGCATGTAAATAGTAAGCAATGTAAACAAATCAAACATGTTCTCTATTAATTTCAAAGTATTGGAAAATACTGTAGAATTGTCAACCTGGAGAATAATGTAAAAGGGGAAAAAAAGACTGATATTAATATTTCATTCTATTATATCTTAGCATTCATCCACATGATTATGGGACAGCATTGGACAGCTTCAATGAGCAATTATTCTCATGTAAGAAAACTAGTTTAAAAACTTCTACATTCGTTTTTCTAGAGGAGGATTATGAATTTTCAGATTATTCTGTCCCTTTTTCACGCACTATTTTTAAATTTTAGAATTTATTTAAATGGCATGTGAAGCTGATCCTTCAAAGAAAATACATGCAAATCTAATCAGGGCATGCATTCTGCTTGCGTTTTTCAGAGCTTTGTTATAAAGGGTTACTAAATGACACAGACAAGGACATAAAATGTGCTGTCTATAGGCAGGTACAATTCCATCAGTATTTAATACTGATAGTTATAATGGAGTGATCTACCAACTAGTCACTTGTCATAATTAGCTGTTTAGATCAAGAAAACCCTGCACTTAACTCTTATGCTCAGTTTATGTATGGAAGCTCACCTAAAAGCTTACAGCTCAGAAAACGTGCATTTCTTCATTCTTGCCTTCCGAGAAACGATTTCTATGGGATTTAGGTTACGATCTTATCTATGTCCCTGAAGAAATGAGCTATGCACTGGTCATCTGAGAACGTACAGCTCAAAGATCAGCCTCACCCTGTACTTTAAAGTACAGTCAAGACTAAGCTGTGGAGAATCTCACTGTACTCGTAGCCAATACACAGTTCACTGCTTTTTAGTGTCTCAGGCTGCCTGTAACGATGCACTAAGTGACAATGATAAGCTCTGCGTTTAGACCCTGAGTTGGTGGCCGTAGCAAGATACTAACAGTGATAAAGAAAACTAAGATATTAGTAAGATATTAGAAGTGGAGCAACTATAATTAGATTTTTCCAGAGTGATCATCTCTGCTTTCATTGAGAGTGGAAGAATCGCTCAGCTGAAAAGAATTATATGAAACATACGGGGGTGGGGGGGCAAAGCATGGTGGAATGATGAATGTTTAAAGGATTCCAGAACTGCTTTCAGTTTTATTCTCCCTTTATAATTAAGTTCCAAGCAGACAGAGGGAATGTAAATCATCTCATAGCTACAGCCAGACCCTGGATCCTCCAAGAGACACTAGAGACAGCTGCTTTTAACCCCCAAAGGTGCCTGTCTGGCTTCTTAACATGCTTGTCACAGCCTCTTCCCGCTCTGACACCCAACCAGTTTTTCTGGGTTCCCCCTGGTAACTTGTGAACGCAGTGGGAAGGACGCCAAGCACTCAGCATCTGCTCCCGCAGGACGGCCAGGACAAACAAACGCACTTAGCGCAGTCTAGAGAAATTCTGCCTCCCACCTGCCATTAACTGCTTTTATGCCACAGTTTTACATGATGATTTATTCATCTGTTCAAGCCTTGAAGCAGAATCTTTACTTATCTGAGAAATCATTAACATAAATCTTTCCTCATCGTACTGATAATGGTTTCATTTGGTGGACCAAATAGACAATTATGGAATAGGCTCTTTTCAGTTGTTCTTGACAAGCAGAACAGCCAGCGTGTTTTAAAAGTGTGGTATGTAGGAGAGAAAACACGTAAACATTGGAAGAAACTCCACAGAAAGAAATAGAATTTTTTATATATAAAGAGGATGGAACCAAATCAGAGCTGTCAACAGAGCTGGGACACATCACAAAACATTTCACTGAGCAGGAAAGACAAAGCCAGGGTAAGCTGTTCTGCAGCTTCTGTTAAAAACAATTATTATATTTCTCAGCTGTCCGAGTTATCCAAACTATACTCAATTATAAAATATAAATATTTGTTTGGCTTCAGTATCAGCTCTGTGTCAGACCATTCTGTCAGCAGAGGTGTTGCACATGCTGGTTTTTAAGGAGAGGCCGGGTACCGAGCTGGCTAGGGTCAGTGTCTTCTGCGGCTCTGCCCTTCTGTGCCTGCCGGAAAGCAAGCACAGCACTTGAGCCACCTTCTGTGGGTTATAGCTCCCTCATCTGACTCCTGATTTTTTATATTTATCTTGCAGCAATAAATTTAATAGCTACTTTGGGCTGTGCCACTTGCATTAGATTCAGCAAAGTGAGGTCCTTGCAATGCGTGAAGATTAATATGGAGAAATTTGCACTGGCTATCATGTCTTGTTTTAACAGCACCCTGCAGTTCAGTTTCAACTGGAAACTCTAGGCTATTACTTGCCAACAGAGAACAAACATACCTGAGTTTAATATACCATAAGCTATATATTTATTCATAGAAATTGTGCACAGCATTAGAAAAAGTGCTGAACTGCAGAGAAAACATTTTGAGGTCTCCGAGTCACTCCCAGAACTTCGCATGCACCAGGGACTCACAACCAGCAAAGGAAGTAACGCCCCAAAGAAATAACAACTTTGCAGAAATTAATGGGCAGAAATAATCCTCCCTGAATTCTTAACTACAAAGAAACATGAAGGCTGGAGTTCAAACCCTCTTCCTTTGGTTACCAGCAATCTGTTGTTTGCAGACAGCACAGGAACTACTGTTTCGTGCAGGCCATTTTTCCCATTGATCACACCAGAGCGTTAACTGGGTTCTCGGGGTCTGTTCCTCCCTATGTAGCTGCGCTGCCTTTCTGCAATAGCCTCAACAAACAGCATCAACAGTAATTTCTACTGTGTCCAATACAGGGGAGCGAAAGTGTCCATCTCTGAACAGTTTTAGATTCCGTTGCTAGAGCTCTGTACAGATGTTGCTTTGCTGCCAGAAACCTCCAGGGGATTTTTCACCAAAGCAATGTGATGTATTTTAAAAGACCAGCCCCACTCCATGTGCCAGCACATCACTTATCATCGTGATCAATATACTTAGAAATTCTTCATTTCTTTCGATTTTTACTTTCCTGTCTTAAACAGCCTTTTTAATTAATGTAGTACAGAAAAAATAATTTGCTCTTCCTCAGTTCTAATTCTTAGTATATACATGCTGTAATTTGAACTCATGGCATTTAAATGCTTACATTTAAATCCCATTGTCAGCCATACAGTCATAGTTATATTGAAATCAGAATGACAAAGATATCAAAAACATCTTCGAGTCATAAAATACAAGCTTGCGTTTTTGTTAAATGAAAAATTTAAAGCATTCTGTTATGTATAAAATCTGTATTTGTCAAAATCATAAGGCAGTGCATTTTTGTGGCATACTCAAGAGACTGAAACCACACCATTCAAAAATAAAAGGGGCCATTGTCTTATTTCAGTTATGCCTATACCAGTGAAAAGTCTTATTTCCTCTGAATTCAAATGTAAACAGCTAAAATTGACAAGTACCTGACATGCAGTAAATGGTTTAATTCTCCAAAGGAAAGGAGGGATATCAAGGACAGATATCTGAAGACTGAAGGTATTCCCTTGGAAATGCAAAAGTTTTGGCTCCTCCAGTAATTGTCCTCCTTGGAGTCTTTCATCCAAAACCACTTCCTGCAATGGCAGAAGAGGAAAGAACTTTTTCAGTATTAGGAACAAGTACCAAACCTTACGAAAATTCATCTTTACGGAAGGTGCCTAGTTCATCTACAGCATTATCGGGGTCCAGCAGTGGGGTATTTCTCTCATGGGCATTGGCATTTATATTTCACTGTTCGAGTGAAAAGGACAGTTAGGCATTGTCAGCTCGAATTTTGTGTACATGATGATGGTGCTTGTGACACGGAATTTTCTCGTTGGCTACCTGAGTATCAATACCCACCTAACTTTAGACTGGGAGCGCAGTACTTGGGCAGGAAACTTTAAGGGTATTGAAACACAGTAGTGGCTGTCTTCATGTTTTGGGGTTTCCAGTCAAAGCCAGCCACTTTTCTTTTTTACTGGAAGTTGCTCGTGGTTTGATTGTTACGATTTTATTGCTTCCCACAGGATCACTATTGCAAAGGAGTTTACCAGCAGTTTGTTACCCAGAGTGCTCGCTACCATCCGCGTGAAGAGGGAAGCAGGACTGCGTCAGCCCATTTCCAGGTAAAGCAATTCCCTCCAAAGAGGAAAACAGAAACTAGTTAAACTGTGACATCAGTGTAATTTAGTCCCTCTTCTCTTCTGGAGTAACACAACTATCCTTGATGTTTTAATGAAGCTTTTGAATACAAACCTCCTCCAGCTTGGGTCTAGTATTCCTTAAACACTTGACGTACCAAGCTCATACCAAGCTCAGCGAGATACTTCCTGAAGGGACTAAGAGGAAGGCAGACAACATGGGGCGAGCTTGGGGAATAGTCTGCTCAGGTAGAGGTTCACTCCACAGCGTTTTGGTGAGAAAGCACTCTCGGGGCTTTAAAGAGCACTGAAAGTAACACCGAGTGTACTCCTTTGACAAAGTGCTCCAGCTTCCTTTCTCCTCTCTTGGACTTTCTCAGAATTACTGCACAAGACCCTGAGCAATCTGGGACAGGCGGACTTTGGGCACAAATTGGCACTACAGCCCTCCAGAGGTCTGTTCTAACCTAAATTTTTATGTAATTCTGTGAATTTAAAACATAATAGTAAAAAATCACCCCTGCCTGTACTTACGCAATGTTTATTCCTTTACTGTTACAGTAAAAATACTAGTGAGAAAGGAAAGCTTGCAGAAGTCTTCAAAAATCAGCTAGCAGGCAGTCTTTCAAAACTACCTTTTTTATCTACATAAATTATATAAAATCTGTGTACATCGAAGAGGTTTAATGCTTGTCAGTAGCGAAGTTATTGTTAGAAGAGCTACTGGAATCATTGTGACCTTCTGAAAATAGAATGACTGCTAGAGCTTTCCAAAACTCTAATAATGGATTTCTATTATCAACCAGTTTACAGGTACTCAGTTTGTTTTAGCTCCTTAAGGCTGGGTTTATATGAAAGAACAAATAAGAAAGGAGACATTAGTTTTTGATTTTAGATTGCAATGGGAGTAGCTTATTTCATAACTATTTTCAAAATTCCCTGAATGTGTTGGAATTTTTTTTAAATGTACCATAGTTGTATAACTACTGCTTTACCTTTAATAACGCGTATGGTCCTTAATTCCACAAGCGTCAGCAGAACTATGTCAAAATACAGAGGACTTAGTTCTCTCATATTTTGAGAGCCAAGAGTTTCCCAACTCTTGGGAAAGTGCATAAAGGGCAAAGTCATCTGTTAGAAAAGTAAGGTAAGTTTTTACACAGGGACGAAGTGAAAACTCAAGGACTTTGTATCTCACCTAGGACTGCGCTGCAAAGGATTAACAGTGCCAAACGGAACTTGGTAAGCACAACTCTGATACTTTATCCAAAAAAATCTGTATTTTTCATGCTCACCACTTAATATTTACACCAGCATGAAGCTGATGCAGCATGCTTTTAAGGGAAGTATAATTTCATAAACGTACAGTTGTCTGCTTATGCACAAACACCCTGTTCCAATTTCTGTGAATGCAGAAAACTGGTAATTATTCTTCTAACAATTTTCTACAGAAAAGCAACAAGTAACTTCGAAATCTTATTTATTTTAATGTGCATTGAGAAAAAAATAAGCCAGTCTCCTTCACTGTTTTGCTGAATGTAACAATAATTTAAGAAACAAGATGGTACAGTCAAATCAGGTTGCTACGGGTGAGGGCTTTTGTGGGTTTTTTAAATTTAATATACTGAAGGTAAAATTGAGCATGAACGAATTGCTGAAAGAGACTGCACCATGCTGTATGAAGCAGCGTGAAAAAAATAAATGGTTGCTCTGAATAGGATTAATCTCATTTCCCTCTTGTGGGCCTCTTTCATGGTTGTGTTGCACAATTTTGTGGAAGTTTTTTTCTACATATTTAAAAGTTCCAAAGATTTTTGTACATTTTTTATAAAGCTGCTGCACAATACTAAATGCATACAGGCAGGGCACAGCCGATGCAGAGTCGCCGAAGGCATCGGGCAACGCAGGTTGATGTGGACTGAAGGTATGACTCAGGGTACTTGCATGTGTTCACAAATGCCTAAGAAGGAATTTTTGGGCCTCTGAATTTGAGGCGGACTCATCCAGGAAAATACTGGTAGCCCACGAATTGCGTAAGTGTTATAAAGGGTATAATTACAAAGCTATTGTAAGTCTTTAACAATCCTTTCAGTGGCTTGGCTTTTATTAGAAGCACATAGACATTAGTGCGTGCTTCATTAAGATTCATGTTTCTGTTCTGTATGATAGGAAAAGAAAGCAAAAATTCATGTCACAACCGTCTTCATTTCAGTTCCCAAAAGAAAACCATTTTGTTAAAGGTTCTGAGTTTACTAAGGCTGCAAAAGCCAGTGAATTTCATTGTTTTGTCTAGGAATACCATGTACAAAAATCATGCTAATTTTAATCTCCACTTAGGGATTGTTTTGTGGTTTGGTGTTTTGCTTTTTTGGGTTTTTTTTTTTTTTTTTTTAAGGGGAAATGCACAATTATAATAATTTTTTTCTTTTTTAAAAAAAGATGGTGAGGCAATCTCTCTCTTCTTGCTCAAATTGTGAACAGGAGAGGACATCCTGCACTGGCTAATGAGAGCGTAAGGGTAACGAGTGTGATAAATACGATACATGAAATTATAATGACGTGCATTTGTGCTTGTGGTGGAGTAGCTCTGGGCTCCAGGAGCAGGCTGTGCCTCTGCCGTGGAGCAGCCAAGGCACCGAGCCCAGCCCGACGCTCTGCCCATCAGCTGGAGCTTTGTGCTGGGTTAATGGCGGCTACCAGCTTTTTTGGTTAGAATTGCGCACAGTGGGGTTCCATCTGCCTGGCAAAAACCGAAAAGACAGTTTGGCTGTCCTAAAGCTCTTGCAGTGTAAACCCACAAATGAAACAACGGTGCAGGGAAATTAAGGTACTTAGAATAAGTCATGCAGCAGTGGCATAAAAAAACTACAATATTCTCCTTTGTTTGAGTTCCGGACTATTTCTGTTGCCCAGGGACTATCCCCAGGAATAAAGGAATGTTGGTATTCTATGGAAAAATAACTAAAACCAAATTAACAAAGTGAAACCATTTACCTGAAATGCACAAGGTGTGTTATCCATACAATATACTCTCAGATTGTAATCCAGAGAATTGCAAGACAGGCAGCCAAAAACCGCTACTTTCAGCTGTCGAACGGCACAGTCAGAGATCGGTTCTCCAATAAGAGCATAAGTTCCAAAGCTGTTTAAGAGAATGTGACAGGCATAAGGATCCAACAGGCAGTAGCAAGAAGTAGTTTCCTCTTCCACAGACATCACTTCCTGCAAAATGAAATTCAGGTTTAAAAAAAAAAAAATAAAATCAATAGGCCTTGACAATAGGAGTCATGACATTATTTGTTTAATTTTTCTTCAACTGGAATGCAGAGTATTTCTGAGAAGCAGTCTGCACGCTCTTTACTCATGTCGACCTCAGGGAAGGGGAGAAGGCAGACTGGGCCAATACTCCCAATTTAGCCCTCAGTCAGCAACAGGACTTATGGCAAGGTATTGTGCAGAATTCAGTGTGTACACCATATAATAATGATGATGATGTGTAAGCAATTTTAACGTCTTTTTTCAAGTACTCTTGACTTTCTAGCTAATTTTTTTTCCCAATGTCAAGTTAAGAAATTACCTTGAAAATTAAAGTCAATAAGCAAACCTTGAACAATAGTTGGTATTTGACTTCCTTTCGGAACATCCATTACAGTTATGTTTACCTTCATCAAAAAACTAGTTATCCCATGCTTTTGTCTTTTGTGCTTAGTTCTGCCTTACAGCATCATTAGATGAGGTGTTTGAGCAGCCTGGCGTTACACCGCTCGTTAATTCCAGGGTGCTGGTAACCAACACTGGTGGAGCTGAGTGAGTGTTCAGTGCCGCTGCGGTAGGAAAACTACTGCACTTCAAAAGGTTTAGATAAAGGCAACAAACACCAGCGTGGTTTGGAGAAGGAAAAGGATAGACCGAGTTATGGTATCCATGAATGTTTTAACTACTGTTTTTTCCCCCTCACAACGCAATGAACCAAATAGTTCCATCAGCAGCAGGGCAATAAAATCTGATTGTCTATGGATTTGTGTCTAGTTACCAGGTTCTGCAGTGCTAATAACATGTACAGGGAACACTTCATAGTTGGGAAATTCAGCCCCTTTCCACCCTAGATCATCAAGTTGACCCTTTTATGCCAGTCAAGGTAAAACAGCTGAAAATAGTTTAGCTGCTTCTTAACAAAATGCAAAATCTTTTTAAAATTGATCCTTTAAGATGACTGTTTCTATCACTTACATCGTCTTTGACCTGTGCCTGCATGAGTAAGAGTTAACTATGTTTCCATCGTTAGGACAGACTTTTCAGCGGGAGCAGAAGGCTAAACTCACCTCCCATTTCCCCTGCTGGCTCCTTTTTTTCAAGTGAATATTCCAGTGCTCTGAATTCACTTCTGCGCAGTGTGGTATCGTCAGGGCAAAGGGCGTGCTGACGGCCAACTCTGAGGGCCCACAAGTTACTTCTGGTCCCAGAAGAACATCTGTGCCTTCTGGCTGTAGGCTTTGAGGGGAGGAAGACAATAAAGTCTGTCAGGCTCTTTTTAATAAGGAGTGAAAATTCACTTTAATTGCAAGTTTTAGAATATATTTTCGCTAAAATATAAGTAAGCACCTCACTCATCTGTTACAGAAAAGGGTAAGCAAGCCCATTACTGTGCTAATTTCCATGTATAAGCAGTAGCTGGGGATGAAACAAAACTATTAAGCCACATCTACTCAAATCGTTGGCTGGTCAGTTTAGGATTTTGGTCTCTAAAACACATCTCAATTTGCTTAAACCAAATAAAACACTAAAATTACTCCATACACGTAAGCCTTGCTTTATGCACCAGCTGGTAGTATTACCATCTAATTCTGCCTTCAAAGACTGTCATCAACAATATTTTCACAGTAGTGGAGATAAAACAAATTACGGTGTAAAAACACAGTCTCATAAATTTTTCCAGGTTGAGTGTAATCTCCCTGGTTTGAAAGCACATTTATATTCTGCAGAATGAACAAGCTAGGTAACGTAGAGCAGACATCAGGGACAGGACTTCTTTGCTTAAATTTAGAACTCTGCAAAGTAGATCTGTGCACGTGGCTCCAGCACAGCCCAAGGAGTCCCACCAGCACAAGTGAAGTCTAGGGATTCATCTAATCTGAGTGTAATCACCAATGTTTGGTTAAATTAACAGCTTGCTGAGTTATAAAGATGAAGTATCTGACAAGAACGTTCTTCTTTTTCATTCAAACCTAAATTTAACCCTGTTCCACATGAATTGGTTTTCCTTACCTCTCACAATAAACACCTGCGCAGAGCCAGCGACAAAGGGGCTGAGACTCACCACTTCACGATTAAAGCTAGTGAAACATCTGGCCTGATGGGGGCTGCGGGGGGGCAGCTGGTCTTTTTTTTTACACTGTAATCCTTCATCTGGGTTTTATGACTCCAATTTTTTGCTTCTAAATTACCAGACATGAAGTTCACTCTTAAAATTAAAGCAAATGGTGTTTCCAAGATAAAAATAAGGGGAAGAACCAAACCCGAGATATAAATGAGATGATGTAACAATAAAACAAAGATATAAATTAGGAGAAAATCCCTGCTTCAATAGGCTATGCTGCCGCTGCCGCTTTGCACTAGCAGCATGGCAACGCCAAGCCACCCCGCACTGAGCCCAGCGCGTCGCGGCTGTACTGTTAAATTCCAAGTTGCCCCAACCGACTTGGATGATACATTTAAGCGACTGTAGCGCACTTAAATCCATCAGATTCCAATCCTGCAAATGGACTTTGCACATCCATCTAACATCACCCGGGGGTGGCATTCGCAGTGTAACTGTAATAGTAGGTGCTCTGAAAATGCAGTTAAAACCACCATTCTTGCTAAAGACTTGAAAAAGTTCCAACACGTTCAGTGACAGCCCTTACTAAAGACTACACGTACGAGTATTTGCAAGATGAAAACTGGAGTAAAAAAAGACAGACACAACATGCTAATAAAAAGGCCAATTCTGCTTTTTCTTTTTCAAGTGTCATAATAATAGATGCGCCCTAAGCCTCGGTGCTTCAAAGTGTTTGCAGGATTGTTAGCCTAAAAACCCCTCCAAGCACGAACACAGGCTGTACTATGGCCGCCCCGTTCCTCTTGGCGAGCGAGGCGTGAGGGGGCGGGAAGGGGCTGTGCCGCGCGTCCCCGCAGGGCACTGGTCTTGCCACCTTCCCAGACACATGAGATGATGGTGAGGTATCAGAACGACTATTATACACAAACAGTTCAAGCAAAAAACTACTTGCTTCTGCTTATGTCTATGAATAATTTTTCACAGCTCCTTCATTGCTAGGAATACACTGGTTTTGCACAAAATATCATCACTGAACACTAACCACTGCTACCCTTTACAAACGGTTATTCCATTTCCTTAAAAATAAAATCTTCCAGCGGTTACCCCAGAACACCTCCCTTTCCAGCTACTTTAAGAAATGATCCAGTTACTTACAAAGAAAAATGTCTCAGAACTATTAGAAACCCTCAAGCCAACTTTTATACGTATTTATTTTTCAGTAAGTTATTCAGTTCGTATGATTCCTCTCTGCTGTACCTCGGCAAAGGCTGGTGCGTTCTACTGCCTTATCTCTGGTTTGATGCAGCTGCAGGACGGGGGTAACAAAAGCATATTTCCAGAGAGCGAGGCAAACCTCAGTTATTTAACTTGGTTGGTGCGTTTCTATCCTATCGCTCTCCCAACACACACGTCCTTTGCCAGGTGACTGCTGCTGACAGACGCCTAGAACACCAGGAAGGGTGGGGAGGAGGTGGTGGAATTTTGCTAAAGTTGCCTCCAGTACAAAGCTTGCCAATTCAGCTTCAATAATGGGAGCAAAATCTAGGTTATTTTGTTTTAGTTATGCTATTGCTGATGATTTCCATCAGAAATAGCGCAAATTTTGCAAGCATCAACAGTGGAACAAAACACAAATATACAAGATACAAAAAGAAATAACGTCAGTATTGGTAGGAGAGTCGTGGTAGCAGCCTGGCAAAGTTGATGCAAAAGACGACTGGGACACTAGGGTTGTAGTCTACCAAGTGCCTCCCACCCACCACATTAAAAAAATAATAATAATTAGAAAAAAATTATAAAGCCTGAGTCACTGAAATGGTGTAGGCTCTGGTCAGAGCCACTGGCAGATTCCCAGGGTCCCGCTGTGTAACTGCCGACCGCGTAGAGCACAGAGTCGTAGCAGGGATGTGTGTGAGCGGCCAACGACAAACTAGTCTGAAAGGAGCTATTTAGTTGCTTTTAGAGAATCATTCCCCTTGTAGAACATATTGGACAAACATATGGGTATTCTGGGAATTATTTAATGCCAAATGAACTGAAATCAGTTAATTAGATGAACTCTCATACTTGTTGCAAGTAGCAAGAGTCTTCTGTCTAATAACATGGTATTAAGACTCTCCTGCAGTTCTGAGCCATTTATTAGCCAAGGTGGGAATGGGAAACATTACCAAATGTGAATATTTAATATTCCATTGTTGCAAGGGAAAACAAATCGGTAATCAGGTCTGTCCCCTCAAATTCATCAAAATCAAAAGTCTGTAAGTTTTCTTACTCGAGCTACTTCATTTTTAATGGTGGTACATCTTCAATTTGTGAAGTAAAGAAAATCTGTCCTTTTTCTCTGATCCGCTCTTTTAGCCTCCTGCCACACCCAGGCATTGCGCCTGTCCAGATGAACAATCATCTGCATTTCAGGGGCATCTGCGTGACAGCCCTCGTGCTTGTAGAGCCGTTCTGCAGCGGGGTTTGGTACTTCTGTCACCTTCCTTACACGGGGACAGAGCAGGCACTAACCCCGAACTGCTGGTGCTTCTCCCCCCGGCAGGAAGAGAAGGCTCCCGGCACCTCAGCACGATCTGCAGCGCTAGAAACATCAATACATCAAAGAAAGATACATCAATCTTGCCTCAACATACAGCAATTTGATGGGAAAATACAGTATTTTGATGGAAAAAAATAAATGAATGTTTGCCTTTGTCTCACTTTATAGAATTTCTCTTTAAAGAAGGAAAAATCTCCCTGTGATAATCTTTGGTTTGGTTTGCTACCTCTGCTTCTGCCCACAAAAAAGGCAAACAGTAGGCAAAATTTGCTGCTTGTTTTTAATTAACCTATTTTAATTCATTTCTGCAGAACCCTTGCAGATAAAACAGCTGTTTTTTTTTTTTTTCTTCCTTCCTTTTACATATCTTAATCTTTCATTGAAAATGATCAAAAACCTATGGCAGCAGATGGGGATGGAATATGAAAGTTTTCACAAAGGAGTTCAGATATCAGAGGAGGAAAAAAAATAGATTTCATTTTAAGTTTTGAAAAACATTTCTAGGCTTTAAAATTATAGGCAGTTCTGTATCTTTCAGTTCTTAAAGGAAAATTCCAGCAATCATTTGGCTATAAGGTTTTTTTAAGTAAATATTTACTGTATAAGCAGTTATTTTCTTCTTTCCATGTCTCCTCCATACCCACCAATTTTCAGCGCTTTTAGCTGCCTGTGTATTTAAGGTGAGGGAGAGAAGAGAAGTAACTGATGTAAAGAACTACAACCAGCTCTCCCAGCGCCAGTTGTACAAACCTGCCCTTGACGACTACTTCTAAGAACTGCTGCTCTCAAAGCACTCAAAGCAAGGCTTCATCAGTGACCCACTCTTCACCTGGGACCAGAGTCTCCTGAAATTAGCCCTAAATTCATCAATTAAAGTATACACTGCAGATGATTCACTTAGCTCTGTTTGGAATATAAATTATGAAAGGATAGTTTGAGAAAGCTAAGGAAGTTATTAAAGAAATTTTTTTTGGCAAAAATATTGTTTGGAGTGCCAAAATAAAACAAAATAATAAACCAAAATAATTTAAGAAATGATCCTAAGCACGCATTTATTTGCATCATCTGGGCTACCAAACATCTGTCATGAAGTAACAACAATTCAGTACCTACATCCCACGGGGTCATTCAAACTCATGACCTGGATAGTGAATGTTGGCCTGTTGCCTGCATGTTAGGAGAGTCTGTGGACTCAGAGGTTCTATAACAAGTAATTAATGAAAGCATCTGTGCTGGTAGTAGACATGACTGAAGTCTGTAAATCAAAAAAGATAAAATCATTGACTCAGAAGTCAGACATCAGCACGCATCAGTCTCTGCGAGGCATCCCATCCTTTAACAGTGTTTGCAGTAACTCCATGTGATTTCACAGAAGCATCGCACCAAGGTCGGTTTTGCTGTCATTTCTACAGATACAGCACACCTCACACCCGCGTGGTCACACCAGCAACAGGGAAGATGGAGTGACTCTTCCACATTCTGTTCCCTTAGACAGTGTTGACAAGAAATCCATTAAATGAGACAGTCCCACAGATTCTGGGGGTGTGTGTGTGGTTTTTTATGTCCTTCTTACCTGGACTCCTTTTGAGTGATGGCAAGATAGACTTCCCACGAGCTGTCCTCAGGAATAGCTCCACGTGGTATCAACAAACTGACTCCTACAAAAGAGCAAAGGCAGAACTTACCTTTGGGAAAGGCACTGGATGTAAAGAACAAAGAAATTGGCCTCTGATTTACAAGACCTAGGAAGGACATCTACTAGAGCAGAAGAATGCTTCTCTGAAATAGGGGTTCCGACTACAACATTATCAGATGAAAGGAAAATACATCATTAATAGGATCCACATGGTTATTGATACTTAACTGTCTTACAGAGTCTGGAATTTGTAGACTCATGTGCCTAAACATTTCTTGCTCCAACAGAGCTCTTAGATAGTTGACTTCCCATTGTTGTGTGTCACTAAATGACCCTGGATTCATAGTCCAGATGTGACTGAAGGCCTCTCTCCATCCTTGGGCACAGACAGACTCTTCGTGTACTGCACCACTTACACAAAAGGGAATAATTATGGAAACAAATCAGCTGTTTCTTTAAGGCTTCCAGCAAGAGTGGTTTTGTAATCCCAGTCATTTTGATGGTCTTGTTACCCTGACGTGCAGCAATAGAACAATCTCTTTAGAGTTCCCTATTTAATTGTTCTTTTCCTTTTTTTTAATAATAAATATAGTCAAAAGCACGTGTGCCTTTGCTAACTTTTAAGTTGGCCTTTGCCGGTTTCTGGAAGGTGGTTCGGGCAAGCCAGTTATGAAAGGTTTTAATCAGTTGTTGACTCACTGTTGTTTGCCAAAGTGCCTCTTAGTGGTACACATCTTGCCATCTAGACACGATCACAGTTTAAACTTTCTTTGTCCCTTTCTATCTTTGAAATCCAATCTGGTAATTCTAGGATCACGAGGAGTCTCATCATGGAGAGACCACCTAACCAAACTAATCTGAATTTGCATGGAAATCACCATACCTTTTTGTTCATCCACGTAACATCTATGATTTTCCTTTTACTCCACTAGTATACATTAGAAGTTAAGAGGGATGCTTCGCACCAGGTACCAATGACATTAAACTGTTGTACGGAGTATCAATACGGGAAGGCTAAATTTTACTTTGCGTATGTCACACAATGCAGAACCTCAGCTAAGCAGCAACACGATTGCACCAGAATTTACGACAGGCTAGCAAATTTGATCTTACATAAACAGGCAGAAGGAAGTACATAAATTGCAAGCAGACCAAATATGTATTTAAATAAGCTAATTGATAGGACCATCATTCTATAAAGAAGCTAAATAGTATGAGGGACTCTCCATTTATGACTTAACTGACTTAGTGCCTCTGCCTTTGACTATTCATTCCCGAACATAAAAACAATCTGTGAAGAAATTAATACATTCCGTACACTAAATATTATATTCCTGAATTTTATACTGTTATCAATCTTCATTAAATACAGACCACATTTTTTATGGGAACCTTTAAAGTTCCCATTTTATGAAAGATGAAGGATAAAGCTCTACAGCATTCAGTTCAACTAGATACTAAGAGATAGGCGTGGACACACCAGTCAAATGAAATCAAAGCTGAATTTAAAGGAGACTTTGATTAAAGATCAGCAAAGTTCAAAAGGTATCATCTTTGCTAGCAATGGTGGTACCTGGCTATTTCTCCTACATTTGCCATTTTGAAAAAGAAAGTATCCAACGTAAGGAAATTTATTCAGCATAATACGAACATAGTGATGTAGTGCAACATCCTGCAGGAATAGGATTTTAACATTCTTTATTTGATTCTAATTGGGTGCTGTATGTTTTCAGCTAATTCAACAAGCAATGTCTTAAGTCTAAAACACATCTCGCAAAACACTGAAGTCACAAAACAAACTTCTTAAACAATGCAAATTGAGCACCTCTGCTGTGATGTTTCAATGTATGGCCCAATCTTGAAATGCTCGTTGACTTTGAAGTGCCCCACTATGGAAATCTGTCAAGCTATTAAGCTAAAATAAAGAGAAAACCAGAAAGCCAGGAGTAAATGCTAATGAAAGCCGCACTAGAGTTCTCATTGAGAGGGGAAGCTATTCTCCAGAGACGCCTGTTTGCTATATGCTGCAGCCTTTAATAACATAATGAAGTCTGACAATGTTAGCGCAGTCAGATGTCGATGCGTGTAGATTCTGCTTTGAATATGACCCCATTATATAAGATGCTGATCCAGTATCGACCTCCTTCTGGGGAGCCCTTCTTTGGGATCAGCATCCAAGTAAGCAACAGCTTTGATTAATATGACTTTCATGCTGAAGACATCAAGAGAGGCAGTAATTTATAACAGTTCACATAGGCGTAATGCCTCTTCACTACTTGTCTCAAGCTTTGTTCTGATCAGTCATCTCCTGTGTGGGCAACATGCTCTACTTCCCAAAATTTGCATTAAGGGAGCCCCTACTTTTCTTTTCCCTTTTTTTTTTTTTTGGTTTAGTCATAGAACACTACATCAGGCAAAATAAGTTTAATCTAAAATTATTTTATATGCTTTTAATAGAAAGGCTCTACCCACCTGTGTTTGGAACCACTAAACGGCCACCCAGGTGTCCAAAAATGGCAGTTGTCTTCAGCTCACTTCGCGTTGAAATAGAAGACAGGTTCTGAATATACGTAGCCTTATTTCTAGCCTGCATTGTACCAAACGCTCTACTATTCCCATGAGGAAAAGTTCCTGAATGTCCCTTTCCGTGATACTCAGCCCTCTCCGTCACCCCTAGGGACACCATGAATGAACTCTGAACCTTGACTTTGATGTCTGACAGGGGGTTGAAGAGGGAAGACTCCGTCATTAGCTCCTTGTCCATGGGGTCCTGCAGGCAGATGGGGCCGCTGTACGTTCTGCTCACCGTCAAGTCGGGCTGCAGGGAGGAGTTCAAGAGCAGCGAGTTCCCTGGCAGAACGAAGCAGAGCAGGGAGTTAGTCACTGTATTAAGACGGTAAATGAGAAATCTCTTTCTGACCTCTCCACCATTTCCTTTCTGACTTGCTCTTCCTTCCTGAGCCTCTCAGAGCTCAAAATCACATCAGGTAGTGTTGAAAAACAGATGAAATGATGCAATAGATCTAACAGGTACTTCATCACTATGTTTTCTGCACTTCAGGCAACTCCAGAGTGCATGAATCCAAGAAGGAACTTCGTTTTTGTTCTGGATTCCGGTTTGTGTGTATGCCTTTTTTTTTTTTTTTTTTTTTTTTAATTAAAACCCACTGGGTGAAGACGCATCCTCCTGCAGACCTCTTCTGTGAGCTTACACAAAACAACAGCTTCATGCCTGAGGGAAACTGGATTGAAAAGGAAGTGGGACAAGAGTAATACAGGGAAAACCACCACAGTTAGTTGTTTATGAGCATTTTAGCTCAGAAAAGACTGAAAAAAAGTGAAGGAATGGACAGACTTAGGGCCTCAATCCTTTAGCTGGCTTGGTCTTTTATTTCTTGTTTTTCTGTTCGGGTTTTTTGTTTTCTTTGGGTTGTAGTAAACAGAATTTTTGCAAAGTAACTAATTTTCTGGAAATTATCTGTATTGCATCCTTGGAAGTTTGATTGCTAGAAGGGACTGCAAGTTGGGTTGCTAACATTATAAATACATTTCTCCAAAGAATGAAATTTGGATCCCACTAATCTGATGTCCATATGACAGTATTGTGTTCTCTTTTCTCAGCAAACTAAACAGAGAACTGGCCTTTTTTTTAGCTGAATTGTTTAGTTTATAAATGCTTGTATTTAAAAAACCCACAGAGAGAGAACCCAAAGGAACTGGAACTGAGCTAACAGCGTCCTGGCGTAAGAGAAACTGGTGTGCTCAGATATTTTCAGTGTCCGGAACTAATGTTTTTGAAATGTTAAGTCAAACAAACAATTCCCCAGACTGAAAACAAGACTTTTAAGGCAAACTGAACAACAAAGGAAGAAGCTGCTACTTGAGACAGTCATTGGGAATTACAGGACTCCACTTAAAGGCTTGGATTTTTAAATGAACATGCAAAACATCCTTCAAACATCCTTGTCTACCAAACCCTTTCTCCAATTTCTTGCAATTTATGCTTGGTGATGAATGTCTCCCAGAAAATAAAGTAACTGTAAAAACAACAACACACAAAACCCCCACCAAACTGCAACATATTTCACTTTTCCGAAGAGAGAAGAGACACGGGGATACTTTCACACCCCACCAACACACCCACCCACCCGCAGCACGGCAGCTCTCTCTGTTGAATGGCAGTACAGAACTGAAAAAACATACTATTTTAAGGTACTCACTGTTTTTATTCCCCCCTAGTTTTTGGTCCAAAGGAAATATTCCAGAAAACATCTGAGTGCTGCTTTCGGTAAAAGTAAATGCTTCTTTCATATTTTATTTTATTTTAACTTTCTGAAGTTTTTGGTGTTGTTTTTGGTTTTTTTTTAAATCAGTACATGTTTACACACACTTACTTCCCACAGACCTCAGCATGGGGATGGTTGCATGCTAACAGCAACCTATGAAAATACTTAAAGTTGGGTTTCTCAAATTAACAGTAAAAAACTAATCACTTCTATTGGAGTAAAGAAAACAGAAGTGTAAATGAATAGGAACTAACTACAGCCATGCTTTCTGGGTTTGTTTTGATTTATTTGTTTTGGTTGGTTTGGGGATTTTGTAAGTCACAAATGTCAGAGTAGAAGCCAGTGACAGTATTTCTAAAGCACTTAGGGTACAGTCAAGAGAGGTGATGTATTTGTCCAAGTTGGGATGACAAATCAGTAGCAGAGACAGTAAGAGATGGTTCTAAGCCCAGGTCCCTGCGCTCTACACGTCAGCTCAGCATTACGCTGGAACGCCCTCCCACAGCCAGGCACTGACTATCAGCTTAGCATCTCTTTGCAGTAGGAGCTCTGGAGAGAAGAAAATGAAATCACAACACTAACCTTGTCTGACTGTTTTAAAATTAAATGTCTGGAAGCCTCCTGTCAGTGCAGATGAATCAATCACATCCACGCCGTACTCACTCTGACTCCGCCTGTACAGGGTAACGCCAACCACCAGCACAGCTACAGCAATGACTGCTGCTCCCAGGCCCGAGTACAAGGCAATGTCACTGGCGGTCTCAATATCTGACAGGAGAAAAAGCAGGTACCAAGTCAGCAACACTCAGGAAAACATTCCGACTGGCGCTGGCTGGCTGTGAGCACAGGGGATTACAGGAGGGCACAGACACGTGGCCAGGGAGGTAAAGCTTGAGACATAAACGTGGAGCAGATCGCAGCAGGAGAGTGGAGCACAAAGGAACGCTGAAAAGCAAGCGTTTGAAAGCATGAGCAGGTTCCCTGATGCATCACTGCATACAGGTGAGCTTACACTGGTTTAGGGATGGCATCGTGGTCTTTAGAGGTGTTTTTAAAATGGGAGAGTTGGACTCACAGCAGTCAGAAGCAGAGCCCTTACCACTGAACAGCTTGGCTCCTTGATTCCCACTCCAGCCCGGCGGAGATCCCTAGGGTATGGTGATACAACCCTTACTGGGAGAGCGTGGAACAACTGCAGCCAGGGAGGGCCACTTTAGGGACTGGCAGGGGTCTCATCCATTGCCAGCTTCCAGGGACACATAAGGTTTAGGTTTGAATTCTGGAGCTAATCCAGGAGGTCATGAACCCTCTGAAAAAATCTCACTGAAGATTTTGCCTTTCCCCCTCTTTATTTTCTGTGTGAGCTTTAGTATAGGAAGGAACAGTCCATCCTCTGGCGGCTCAGGGAGGGGCTGAGGAGATCCCACCCACCTCCTCAGACTCCTGCAAGCACCGTCCGTGCTTGGAAACCAAACCTTCCCCGTGATCACACCCGAGCATTCAGCTTACAACCAAGTTTTCTAAGACTTCAAACTTTTACAGCAGAGAAAAAGAATTCATTGCTTTGAAAGAATGAATCCAAATGAAACCTGCAACATGATGTAATTGAATTAGCCAGTCCCACTATTCCAGATCTTCTGGGATTTGGGACCACGTACCATGAAATTAAATTACTTGGCAAGTACACTTGGTGTGTCCTTAGTACCTTAATGCCAAACTCCAGTTTAGAGGAAGAGATAATCACGTATTCACCCTACACATCATCCGTTATCCTGCTATCTGGTGCTTCTGCTACCAAGTGACAAGCACTTAGTACAGAAAGTGCATTTATTTCTAACAAATGACAGCGACAAAAAATAACTAGGAAATCCAGAATACTCAGTATCAGTAAATAAACCGCAATGTACAGAAATAGGGTAGGAAGTTAAATTCAGCATTTAATAAATAGCTAATTACTGAAATTACTTAATTAGCATTTGGGAGGAGGCTGCTGTTGTGCATATGTTTTTCTGCGGAAAGTCAGATGACTTTATTTTGGCTGAATTTTTAGAACGAACATGAAACTTCAGACCACTGAGATGAAAGAAATGAGTACCTATGGGCAGCGTCAGAAAAGCTCATTTTCCTGGCTCACCAGTTTCTTACGTAACGTAAACGTCTGAGAACAGAAGTCCCGGCAGCTGAACTCCCTGGGCAGGTGCAGCTGCTGCCGGACGCGGAGCTGGGTCCCGCCGGCTCCCCGACATACAGGGAACGCCACGAGTTGCCGCAGTGAGGGAACCGATTCCGCAAACACCACTTGAGTGGGCTGGAGCACATGGGACATTTGCCGTGAATAAGGCAATGTAACTGATTTTTTCTGTTGGACAGTTGAATCCAACGTAAAATAAACTGGCTCAAACTTCCTTAATAGAAAACATCCTTTCCGTCCCCGTTCCCAAAGCATTCCCAGTCAAGCCCAAATACAACATTCCAACATCCCATTCAACCCAAAATAAATGTTTTGAAATCAGTGTTACTGGGACAGCTATTTAGCCCAGAAAAGAATTCTGCAAAAATTCTGTTGAATTTTAAAATAACCTCATACTGGAAAAGGCTTCTGTTTTTAACACGCTTAGAACTTGCTGAGAAGGGAAAAAAAATAAATCACAAAGTTTCCATGCAAACATCAGCTTTCAGAAGAAATCCATCTTCTGTGGCGTGTCACGACAAGTAATCACAACTGAATCAACTTCTAAGTAACTCTTATCATAGAACAGAATCATGGAATCATTTAGGTTGGAAAAGACCCTTGGGATCATGGAGTCCAACCATCAGCCCCACTCTACAGAGTTCTCCCTTACACCACATCCCCCAACACCACATCTAAACGAGTCTTAAACACCTTCAGGGATGGAGACTCCACCACCTCCCTGGGCAGCCTGTTCCAGTGTCTGACCACTCTTTCTGGGAAGAATTTTTTCCTCATGTCCAGGCTAAACCTGCCCTGTCCAGCTGCTTAGAGCATTACAGCTGCTCTAAGTTACTTGCGTTTGTGGAAACCCCCAAAGTAACTAATACTTAGAGTTCAGAGGAAAAGGACAGCCTTTCCAGAATTTAGGAGATTTTTAAATAGCTTTATCTTAAAAGAGTAAAACAAGAGTGACATGGTACTCCTTTGAATTGTTCTTACGGAACAAACTGCTTAAGAAAAGGGACTTAAATTTTTATTTAGGATGTTAGTATTTCTTTAGAAACAGGTTTTTTTAAAGTAATTTTAATATCTTCCCCCTTTCTATCTTTTCTTATAGATAATTCCTTTTATGGGAGTCTAAAAATTAAAGAAAAAAGAAAAGCATGGCACATTTGGGGAACAGGGTAATTTTCTGCTTCTGTTTTTTCCCGGAAGGGAACTAAGTGAAAAACAACCAAACTAAAAAAGAAAACATTTATAGTCAACCAATTGCAATTTAATGAACTGCATCCGCCCAGCCCAGAGCGGGCAAGGCCTCTGCTCAGGCACTACGGGTTTTATCCCTTTCACTCGCAGGATACACGTTTGTGGTGATTGTAGCCTATATTTCACTCCACCTCCTGACACTGTTACACAACATTTATTGAAAGCACATTTGATGGTAATGAAGTTTCTATTAACTATGATTAAGTTTCATAAAGCACCTGAAGATAATTTAAGATGTGCAGGAGCAGAAAATGAAACATTTGGTTTAGTACATTAGGAAACGTAATTGATTAAATTATCTCATTTACAATAAGTGCTTTCCAGGAGCTATGCGGGGCATACGTTTCCCCCCGTCCCCCATTAGAGTTTGCTGGGAGATTTGAAAGGTTGTTCAGCTTCCCATCCACCCCAGTTCCCGTCACTCGCCCTTTTGGGACCCCTCAGCAGCTCCAAGTCCTTTTCTTCATAGTCTTTGAGAAGAGGGGTCAAAAGTCAGAGAATCGTGTAAGAGGTTATTTAGTAGAACAGGTTGTTTCTCAATTATCTTCATAATTGACTTTGATTTTGCATCAATGATGATTCATGCAGTCTTAAACTAAGTTCCTGTTTCGCGAACAGCAACAAGCTGCATTACGTGTTTCTCACCTCAGAGTTGTAAAGAGACCCTTTAATTCTCCTGGGGATCTTATACGCTAAAATCAATTCCATTAAAGTTACTTTTTTAATAAATAAGAAAAGAAAGTGATTTGACTGATACCCTTTCAAGATTCTCTAATTAAATGGGAACTGCACAGATAAATAAAAACATACCAGTTGCCTGAGCTGAGTTATGACACAGCGATTGTACGTGACCAATGAGGAGATGATTCCAGTGAGACAAAGACAAGACAATATTAAAAAGGCTTAAGCAGCCAAGGCAGCAACAGCACATCTCTCAGCTACCTACGTGTGATTTTGTGTATCCTTAGAAATACTTAAGAACTGGGAACGTACAGGGGAACTACTCTCATACGAGCCTTCTCTGCGGTCAGGACGGTTTAAGGAGTGCAGCTGGTGGCTCTCCTGCACCTGCAGAACTCGACCATCTTCAAAACTGAGAGCTTTAAAAGCCAAACCCCTTTCGCTCACTGAGGGCTGTCGCCGTCTTGGACAATAGCTGTGCTCCTCTATAGTTTGTATTTTTATGGCATCAATTTTTGCTGCTATTTAGTTACGTTACTTTGTAAATAGCTATGAAGTTGCCTGTGGATAACAGGGATTTGAACTCGACCAGGTCCTTTAAAACTCTTGCTTTATCAGAGAGAGGGAACAGGAGTACTCTGGCGTCTGAAACCAAACAGCCTGTGCTCAAGTTAGCAAGAAATTTTGCTGCAGAATATTTTGACAGCGCAGCCTACAGCATGCGAGCTCAGGGAAACACAGCGCAGGGCAGCATTTCCAAATGTTCTCCTCATGATTTAGGGCCCAAGTTCCCTAAACTTTCAAACAATCTGATCACCTTATGCCCCTATCTCCTGGAGGAATACCTAAATACTTAAGACTTAAAATCTACTTACTTTATAATACGTAATAGAAGAATCTGTCTTCAGGGAAGATACAAACAATTGCATGTGTTAATACTCAGTACAGTCCTTCAAAGGAATTAAGCCAAAAACGTGTTTATAAATCTATTTGTCTATTTCTTTGTTAAATTAAATCCTTCCATTAGTCAGTTCACTCCAAATGTGCTGCTCTAAACTAAAATTCCACTGAAATCCATGGCAGACTACGAAACAAAGAGTGCGGGGTGGAAGCCCCCGAAGCAGCGTGTCAGCGGTACCCGCACCCTCCGACGGGGGGCACAGAGACACCCTCCGACGGGGGGCACGCAGACACCCTCCGACGGGGGGCACGCAGACACCCTCCGACGGGGGGCACGCAGACACCCTCCGACGGGGGGCACGCAGACACCCTCCGACGGGGGGCACACAGACACCCTCTGCCAGCTGGTGCGTGGTGGCCGCAGTCAGCTCAACAAGACCAGACTGAGCCAGGAGGGGAACCAGGTCTGAACCACGAAAGCCAAACTCCTGTATTAACTTCTTTTTCTCTAATCACAAGTCCTCAAGAGATCAATTTCAAGATAAGCATTCCTGTAGAAAGAGCTCCCGCTCAGACACAAATTACTCAAGAACGGTCACTTTTCTATTTTTAGTCTAAAAATCTATGATCACAAAGTTGCTATAAAGATGCTTTCAGTAGATGTGAAAGCCTTTCATATAACCTTCAGTTTTATTTAGCTCCTAAACAAATAAAACAGAACGGCAGAGAAGATGAGAAAAATTATATTTACAAGAGAAAAAAATAACTTACTTTGGGATATTATTTCATGAAGAGGTTTTTTATCTGAGAGAGAGAGAGAGAGAGAGAGAGAAAGAGAAAGTTGCACTTAATAAATTTACGTGGAGCGTATCTATTTCCTATATCGCTTCTGTCTAGCTCTATAAATGAAACATTTTCTCCTTGTTTGCTGACAATATGAATATTTTATGTTGTCCATATTTTTTCCCTTCATCTTTTCTTTTTTCTAAATCTCTTTCGGGATGTTTCTTTGCAGTAATTTCTCACTTGGTTAACTCAAGTATTTGTTAGCTTTATTGGATGCTTTTATTTACAATATTATACATCTCAGCAATAAGGAAGTTCAATACTTTGAAGCAGATCACTTGGCAAAGAAACTTAAGAATTAATTATTTCTTTGTACGTTTGATATATGGAAAGGTTAGTGATGGACACTTTAAAAAGTAATTTATAAAAGACAAAGATGTACAATATACTTGCATTTATGTATCTAAATATGCACCAATAATGACATCTATATGTGTTTATAAAGAACATACAGAACCAATGTACTACCATACATACGCAAATACGTTATAAAACAGGTTTTATACAGTGGTGCATCTCTCTTAAAAATGAGGCTTTCTGTCTCCCTCGTAATAAGCGTTTGAGCTCTCCTTTATAACCTAATACCTGAAAAAGTCATCTCTAGCAAATGGAAGACTGGGGCTTGTGCCGGGTCTGTCGATGGGTGCGGGAGCGCAGGCTCTGCGGGTGCTCAGGGTGGAAGAGCCACACACGGAGGTGGGGGTGGGGGGGGCAGCCCCAGCACAGGGCTCCGGGGGGAACACAATGCGTCTGCCATTCCCAAGACCCTGCAGAGGAAATTCCTGCTGTGCAGGGGGTGCCAGGGCTGTCTCAGGGCTGCCCTCGGAATACTCCACACACACAGGCTCCAGGTCAGTTCTGCCACCCCTGAGGCCCGTGGGCACTCTGCCTAACTAAAATTATTTCTGATTTATGATGCATTAGTAAAAATGTGTTTGTAGTTCACCTGCTTATGGCCTACTTGTTTGTTCCTTTTTTGGGCACTGGGAAAAGAAATCAATAGTTTTTGAAGTTACAAAAACTATCTATAGCAAATAGATAAAAGTAAAAAAAACTGTACAGAACCCTTTCTTTTATTAAGCAAAAAAAAGCTTTCACCTCTGCAAGACAGAGAGAAATCCACCATGGAAAAGTACACTGAGAGAATTCTGGTAGGGAATAAACAATGAAAGAACAAATATGCAAGAAACTAGTACATTATTAGGCCTGTCCTGAGTCAAAGTGACCTTCTGCATTCAGACTGAGTCAATCTCTGCTTTCTCCCAACTTGCAGGCCTGGCAATCTTTCATATGTATCAAAACCAAAAATAATTCCACCTTTCTTCTGCATATAAGTTTGTATCTATTCAATTGTTACAAGTGCTGCAAGAAATTTCGTGAAAGAAAAGCACTTTCACTGCTCCTCAGTTAAGGGCTGGACTGTCTGGATCCGTCCAGAAAATCAAAAACCTCAGTGAGAAAAAGGATGTTCCTGTGCGTGAAAGGTGTCAGCTCTGTGTCATTCCCAACCTCTCCTCTCAGGGACCGAATAAAGAACCGGACAGTAGACCCTATTTTATCACCATTTAATAAGGATTAGTAATTTCTCTGCCAGTTCAGAATCAGGCCTACGCTTTCCGTCTATCTTACCTTCTCACCTTTACTTTCATTTCAGTTCTGATTTGTTAACCTAAGAAATGTTCCATTTCTATTTTTGCCTCGCGAAAGGAACAAAGTTAAGAAGTTGTGCTTGATAAATAACCTCCAAGAGATTAGTTTTCTGTAGCGCAGTACCGCATTTCCTTCACACCTCCCCATGGGATGAAAAGCTGAGCAGAAAAGGTACATATTGGAAGATGAACAGAGGAAAAAGATTTTTAAAAAATAGGGTAATTGCATCAGTTCCTATTAGCTGAGAAAGTAATTACAGTCCTAAAAATAATTTGACACAAGCACCTACATCCAGCACACCCCATAAAGGAGTCACCGGATGACTCTCCAAGATAAAGGAGACAAGAAACACTGGATACGTCAGCCTGTCCGATGCAGATGGAAGTTCGGCTTCAGAACCAACCCCCCCAGCACTGCCCATCCCAGCAGGAGGAGCCCGGCTTATCCAAAACACGAAGAGCAGGTCAGGCCAGAGCCGATCTCGGCTCCCCTCACCGCACAGTGACAGCCTTGAGACCACTCGCCTTCACCTGCCCCCTGTACTACCCAGCTTCCTCGGTGCCCGCGCGGGCTGTTACATACGAAGGGTGACACTGACAACCGGCCCAACGCCACATCACACTGCAGATTTTCTTCTCCACAAAATACCTGGAGATCAGTTACATTTAATTACCTGGCATTACATTTAATAACAGAAAAAATAAATACTCTGGCTGCATTATATGCATATCTCTAATCCATGAGATGACTGACATGGGGGGTCTTCTTTTTTTAAACTTTGTTTTCTGAGAAGGAAGGTGAATTGGCAACAGGCTCCTTACAGCCTGAAGTATTTTGGTTGCAACTCCTGGTGATGTTTCTTTGCAGGACCTTTCAGAATGCAATCTGCTTGCTTTTCCACAGCCAAAACTACTGCGTTTGTATCTGCTGGAAAAAGCCAGCCCCTCCTCACGCCCCCTCTGAGACCAAGTGAACACCCTACCTCCTTTCTCTTTCTGTTGAAGGAACTTGCACACCAGCTTCTCCCTGGAGCTGCAGGCCGTACAGATGGACATCCTGAAAGCTTTAGAGTTCAGCACCAGTAACCTGTACCGGGGCTACAGGCTGCTCATTAAGAGAAGGCAGTCACTTACAAAGCAAATAAAGGCACTGAACACTGACTGAATGCACCAACGTGGACAAAGCTCACTCCTGAGAATTTTACAAGACAGCTTTTATATTTCTTCATATAAAAATGAAAAACAGTCATGTTCTAGGGAACAGACACATTGTTTTAAAAAAAAATTAAAAAATAAAAATCAAAAAGTTGCACTGGTAACGTGTGTGAACAGGACTCCAAACACCCAGTCCCTTTTCCTCTCTGTGCAGTTACATGGATAAAGAGACTTCATTTGACCAGTATGTGAAACCTTTGTTCATACAAAAAGCTTCAGAAGACTTTATCCTAGAATAGTTCCTGAAAACGTACTCCTGGAATTAGCAGTAAATATCAGAGGTAGTCCTTGAAAGACACAGCAGCAGCCTTTTCACATCTGTGACATCTGAGAAGGACTCGCGCTGATATTAAAGTGATAATTCACCACTGTACAGAGCGCGACAGGGACATTCTAAAACCTGCCTGTAGACAGCGTCTGGACGAACTCCTCCGAGAGAGAGGCGAAGAAAGGAGAAATCACCAGCTGGAGAAGCCACCAATAAAAGCCTGTGTGATACGATCCCTCGTTGTTGATCCAAGAGTGCTCAGAGGCCCAATCTGTACCTGAAACCAACTGTGCTACAAGGGTCCTGGAGTTTCAGTGATTTCCCACATGGAATAAAGCCATCACCATCAAGTAAAATGTGTATCGTGACTCTCAGTGCTTCACAACCACAGCTCTTCCCCAAGCCACGTGCTACCAAAGTAAGCATAATACTGGATTTGTTCCTCTACCTCTAAAGCATAAGCGCAGCACGGGAGATGACAGACAGGACTGACACGTAATTCCACAACATGAAAGGACATTGTCTCAAGGTAGGACAACCTTACCAGCCTGCCGTGTGGTTACGGCTTTCCTAGGAAGCAGTGACCTGAATAGGGCCCCCTTTTATTAATTTTGATGAGAACCACAGAAGGAGCCAACTAGATGGTACGTCAGCTCATGACTGTCACAAATGTGCGCAGACCTCAGCTGCATCTTTTCATGCCCCTTTCAATGCATCCTTCTGACAGTCTTCCAATGGATATGCTAATCTGCACACATGAATGGATGCTGGATTTATCAAGCCATCTGCAGGGAAGGGCTTTCATTGAATGTATAGGGAGGAGAAAGACCTCAGAAAACACCATGTGATCACCACGTTGGGCCTCAAAAGCTGAATGAACTGCAGGGCTCACAATTCTCACCAGTTATTTTTTAAAACATGGGGAAGGAAAAAAGTTTGAATTTCATTTATGTCCTTGTAAACACTGAAGCTTGACTGCCTGACGCCTTGGAGCTGGAGAGCTGTTCTGTAACCCTGGAAACTTTAAGTAGTTGGAGACATACATACAGCGAGACTGCTGGGTATTCCCTCCCTCCAAAACCAAACAAAAACTTACTTAATGTCTCAGCCGAGGTACACGTATTTCTGAAGCCTGAACAAATAAATATACAGGATGCTATCCTGCCATTAAGAAATTATTAAAATCTCAGGGAGTTCGTTTTGTTTAGAAAATTAGTTTCCTCATCTCACCAGATGTCCTTCAGTGAAGAAGGGGTTGGGCACAGTGGCTGTTCCTTTCTAGAACTGCCAGCCAGGACTAGGAGAGTACTCCTGGAGGAAGCCACAGGCACTTCTGCTATCGTATGCACATATGGGATGGTCAGGAGCACAAGGCTTAGGATTTATAGCCACATTCTTTCTGGTGGAAGAAGAAAATGACTGCTAGGCATAATGTGAACACATATATGCAAAAGATGAAGAAGGAAGGGTAATGCAGTACCATAGAAAGAGAACTATCTAAAAATAAAATTAATAGTAGACTTATTTCAGTTTGCATCTTTCAGCCCTACCATTCCTGATTGCTCCCACAGCTGCCGTTCATGGCTAGGAAGTAATGAGGTGACAGTATCACAGGGAGCAGCATTCAGAGTAGGAATAAACTTAAGAATTTCCTCTTTGTTTTGTGCCGGTGGAGCCGTCCCCGGGTGTTCTGCAGCTCTGCAGCTGCAGGGCTGAGTTTCTTGGCTCCTGGTTGTTTGTTGATAGTAGCAACTACCAAATGCCAGATGCTTTCCAGACATTAATGAAGGGCAAATCCTTTCACAGGGAACTCGCCATAGAGTAGGTTTGCCCTTACTTAACTCCTGTCTTAAAGGCAACAAACGGAATAAACTTTGACCTTAATCAGCTCTTGCACCACAAGTATTCATGTTGGTGCTTTGCCAGTTTACTTGCAAGAAAAGGAAGAAGGCGGCCGCCAATATGTGAAATATGTTCTAGCAGGTGGTCACAATTACACATTGCAAAAAACCTTTACTTGGATTTTTAGAATCATCTGATAATTAATAGGTAAAATATGTGCTACGCAAATCCAGTGACTCAGAAACCACTGTGGATTTCAGACTTCACATATGCAGCCCTCTGAAAACAATCTATTTTTTCACAGTAATATTTCAGCCAGAAGAGTTCTCCTGACACGGGTGTGTGGCAGACATGCTGCCTTACCTGGATTACAGGATACATTTTAGGCCATACCTCCGAAATGCAGTTCAGTGGCAACTGTTACTCACCTTGAATGCAGAGTCCTTCGGTGCAATTCTCTGACTCTTGACTCAAGCCCTCGCAGTACTTCCCTCCGTTTCTTGGAGGTGGTGCAATACATTCCCGAACTCTCAAATGCTCGCATTCTGGACTGCACACAGACCACTCACTCCACACCTCCCAGTTTCCATCCACTGAATGGGGAGGAAGGAGAAACAAGCATCATCACTGTACATCAGACTGGTGTGGTTAGAGGTCCTACCAAGAATACTTGTTTCATATCTCTCCTCAGGTCCCAGCAAGTAAAAAAAGTATAATTTTCAGGAGAAATAAATATAGCTTTATCAGATGTGACGTTAAAATCCCGCAGCATAATATATAAAATGTATAAGTAATAAAATCGAGTGTGTAATGTGGAAGCTTTTAAAATAGCAACATTCTGCAAACATAGTCAATTAAGACTGCGGGAGGAAACATATCCTTTGCCACCTAGCTATTAGCTTCTAGTGTTTCAATACAAATTCTACCTTAAAACAGGCTGATGTAGAGGCATCACACCTTTTCCTACCAGGGAAACGATGCTGACATTTACAAAAGGAGCATCGCTGGCCTTTTAGACTTCTGGCCGATGCCCTGAGCAAGACAATGGATCGATGCGTTCCTTTGCTGGCTGATTCACAGCTGCCTCTGCCCTGTCACAAGTGAGAAGCGATTCCACAGCTCCCATTTCTTTTTCATGCATAAATCAGACTGAAGAACAGTCAGATGAAGACAGAGACATATACAAATAATATTAAATTATTTAAATCCCAGTTCAGGACATGTATCTAAAAACTCACAAAAGCTAGAATTGAGATTTGCCAGAATGCAGACAAGTTACGCTGTGACCCCAGGCACACATAGTCTCTTAAAAAAATCCCACTAACGTTCCTTAGCTGTGTATGTGAAATGCCAATTCCAAAATCAGATAAGGGAGGGTTTGGGTGAACAAATGAGGAGATGTACAGTGCCTAGAGAAGTAACACCATGCTACACGTAGAGCATAAGCTCAATTTCAAAAGCTTCATATACTTCAAAAAAGCTTTAATATACTTCAAAGCAAACTTTTGCAAGCTAAATATTTTTGTTTTGTTATTGAGTATTTAGTTAGCTTCAGTGTAAGTTAAAGCACTGACAAACCTGGCAGATCAAGGCCACTGGTGCTTGTGACTACGGCTGAGACCCCGCACGAGGCTCTGAGCTGTAGTCTGAACAAGGATGCAAGGATTTCCAATTTCCGCTCTTCAAAGCACAACTGTCTACCTGGCATTTCAGACTGAAAAAGCTCTCCCGTAAGTGTGACATTTTAAGTTACTCCTTAGTAGACTGTGCATATCTCACCAGGGCAAAGAGAAGTGCAGGTAATTTTCTGCACTGACATTCCTTCACAAAAGGCACCTCCGTTGAGGGGAGCGGGGTTGGTACAGGTCCGTGACCGCTTCTGCCAGCCCCGGCCACACCGCGCATTGCAGTTTGACCACTCAGTCCATGATGACCAGCCTCCGTTAACTGCAAAACACAAACATGCTTGAGGTTGCGCTAGGTGTGCTAAGAGACATCCAGCAAATCTGATCAGATCATCTCATTCAAAGGCAGAATTTCATTTTTACATTCTACAGGTAAATTCCAAGCTGAAGTAGAAGCACACACACCTACATAAAGGCCATGGTGTCAAAGAACACAAGTGTTTGTTTTGGAAGAGGAATATGCTAAGTGCAATGACTGATAGAGTCTGGGAGGGAGGTAAAAGCAGGCACCTCAGTTCTCAGAAAATACGCTTTGCTTAAATCATAAACCAGATTCCTTTATTTTAGAAATAATTTTAGAAACGTAGCTGTCTCCACCAATAAAATGTCACATGCAGTAGAATAAACATGGAGAGCAACAGAAGATGGTAATGAAGCAATGGTTCTGTGCTTTTGTGCGGTTACGTGTAACATCTAGATTCACTAGTTGGTGCCTGGGCACTGCAGTACCGCAGATCCAGTTAAGGCAGCCCTTTATGTACCTCCCTCGGCACGTGCTTCAGGGTTTCCTGATACAGGAAGGCTTATTTATGTGGTTTAGCTTATAATTGGATCTTCTTAATATCTGGAACAAGGATTGTTATTATTGACATAACTCCTGGGAATCCATCACAAACAAAAGCCTTGTAATTCTAACCACTCTAAAAGCAGGCACGCTCTCAGCCTTGAGCAACAGAACAGAAACTCATCCTAACAGGAGCGAGGTTGCCGTTTGATTTAGAACCAGTTGTATGTTAAATACAGAAAGTACTCCAGCAATAAAAGCACACAGATTGAAGTCTTTCCATAACCATGACATTCTCACTAACCATACACCACAACGGTCGCAGACATGCTCCTTCTCTTGGCAACGATGTTGGCGGCCATGCAGGTGTAGTTCCCCGAGTCAGACAGACGTGCCTGGCGGATGATGAGGTTGTGGTCTGCTCTGGTGTCAATGTTCTCATCCAGGTTGGAGTCTATGGGCTCCTCATTCTTTAGCCACTCCACCTGGAGAGGGATGGAGCAGAGAAGAACATGAAGTAGGAAAAGAAAGATGGAAGCAGAAAATCTGCAAAATTATATTCCAATGATTTCATTAATAAATATCATTGTGGTCTTTATTATAAACATTAAGACAAAAATGAAGCTAGGACAGGATTCCCAAAAAGGCAGACATTCACAAATTCAGAAAAGAAACTATTCCTACTCTGAAGACCCTAGAGCTTATCAACAAAGGCACAGCAAGTGAAATGCTAGGACATAATAAAAGAACAAATAGTAACAGAAAGAGAATGGCAAAGAGCTTGTTCAGAGTTGCAAGGGTGTGGGTTATGAGGGAAACGTTACTTTTGTTCTACGGGGAGAAAAGGAAGGAAAGATGAGGAAGAACAGGATAGGAAAAAAAAGGAGAACAATAATTAATCACACTTTTCCTTGTGGTATTAGGTAGTTAGGAGGCTTTAAAATTTAATCCAAGGAATCAAGAAATGATGATAAAAAATACTCGATCATTCTAGTTGAATATATTTTATTTACCTCCTGGTTCTCTTCACTGTAAGTATTAGAGCTTTAACCTGAAATAATTTTCTTATGTAATTGCATCTTATTATTTCCTCTAATTTAATTCTGTCTAGGCTTTAGCTTTCCTAACCCGATCCCTGGCTGCTCAGAAATATCTCTGAGTAGACCCAGGAATTATCTGCAAAGCATTTCTCTACTTGAAATGCTAAAAAAAAATAAGTCATATTTAAGGCATAGTAAGCTGCTGTTACAGAACTGAAAAATTAAAAATAGAATCAGAATCAACAGATACTATTAAAAGACTAAATAAATGTGAGTTACTTTAATAGCTTTTCTAGACTGAAGGAGGTATGGCTGCACCCTGAAGTCAAATACCCTTCTCATCTCTGTTCAGATGAATAACCTCGTTTAGGAACTTGTGGAAGGACTTGGAACTTCATGGTAATGAGCTTATGGATTTGCTAGCTACAGGCATTCATTAGCGCACTGTTCTGCGCAGATGGCCTGCAATTTGTAGATTTTCCAGTTTATAAACAAATCTGCAAAAGCTGACCATCAAAGCCAATTAGATTTCATGCCAGACAGCAGGTTCCCCTTCCAGCAGCATCACTCGTTTTGGGTAGCTGGGGACAGGAGGTGTGTGACTGAGGCACATGGAGCTGCTCCGCTCCCGGCACCGCAGCAGCCAGCTGGGAACCCACCTCGGCAAGAATCTGGGTCTCTGGCACTCTTACCCTACACGGTAACTGTGGAATTAAAGTGATTATTTTATACATCTGTCCAAAGAGGCACTGCCTGTGTATGAAGTTCATTATACATTTCATACTAGAAGTAGTTAAAAGATTTTAGCTCTATATACTCTTTTCCTCAAACTGCAGTTAACCAAAAACGGTAACAAAGACAGTTCCACCATCAAAGCTTACATTAAGCATTCAAGACATGCCTGTCTATTCCTGCCTTCTTATAAAGCTCTGTCATAATGCTGTTTTGGTTTGGTTTTCTTCTCAAATCTTAACTCCTATTTTTAATTATTATTTTTTAAACAATCTCCTTCACAAAAGTTTAAAGAGTTTTGGGACTACCTGGCTTTGGATGCTGCCGCGCATATCACAACAGACATTCAGAGCGAGTTTCCAGAGGGGCAGTTTGTGCCATGTCCCGTGCCAGCAAAGGGCCGTGCCTGGCGCAGCTACACGTGGTCACACAAACCCAGAGGAGACCTGGCGCCAAAAGCCCAGCTCCCTGCTTTTGCTTTCCTCAGGGTGATGCAATCATGCTCTGCCACGAGCATAGCACACCCAGTACCTTTGGCATCCTAATTTCCATTGCTAGAAGAATCCCAGGAAATCGCCCAGCACTCATCACTTTTCGTTCCCCGAGCCGTGACACGCCTGACACCTTCACTGGTGTCGAGCGACAATGGCCAGGCACAGGCTGGCGTGGGGCCCAAACAGCCCTACTGCCTCCAGCAGCGCTGATCCCTTCCCTTCACGGTATCCCTTGGAATGTATTACATTTCCCTTCGGTCTCAGTGAGATGAGGAACAATCAAGTAATCCATTTACTATTCTGTTTCCCTTCTGCAGTTAACTTTAATATTAATTATCAGAGGGGGTTTCAGCAAAGAAACTAGGAATGCAATTTGAATTATGGAACAGCAGCACTAGCATAAATCAAGTGACAGAAATTCAATGGTCGCAGTCAGAATTAAACTCACTTTATGTGCAATGTAATGACAAACACACTGATGTTCAACAAAATGACAAACATTACTAGAGGTCATTATTTCACAAGTATATATATATATAAAATTTTGCATTTTGACTTTCATCAGGTATGGGGCTTGTGAGGGGGAGCGGGAGGGTTCGAGGTCCTCGCTCCTGTTACACCAGCGCTTGGGGTGAGTTTTCCAGCAGGGAGTACAAACTGATCCACTCTTCACCGAGTGCAGGCCTGCACGGCTTAGTGAATGACAAACATTTACATTAATGCAAAGCATTTAAAAGAATGATGATCATGGTGAAGGGAGGCCATTAAACAGACAGAACATAAACACCAAAGTGTTGAGAGATGTGCGATGAAAAGCTGATTTGTAAGCAGGGGCACGCGTTGCCTTTTGCTCCTTATCTGGAGGCCTGATGGCACTGCGAACGCTCAGCTCCAGTTCCAGCCTCCCTCGCCTCGAAGGAAAGAGACAGACTTACTCTGACTCTTTCACCGCCTTTGCCTCAGCAGACAAATGCTTTCAAAGATGGAGAACCGAGGGATGAATTTATAGAATAAACTGATAAATTTAAAGGATTCATGATGACAAAAGGTTGCTCTTACTTGCAGTGATGTGACCTTTGGAGAAATTCAGCGCGCACACAAACACACACACAAACCACCCCAGCAAAACAAAGGCAACAAAGAAACCCGCGATATCTCCACAGTGAAATGAGGCAGGGGGTTCTGAAGGGCCAACCTGCAACACCAGAAGAGCAGACTCAAAACTCATTAGTATTTAACTTCCCCCACTTTATCATCAGTGGAGGTCACACTGCAACATACAGTTGCTTGTAACACAATGAAATACATTTACTTTTAAGAATTAGTCAGTCTGAAGATCTTAAATATTTCTATCTTGAACTAGACTTAAAAACTGCTATAATAAGCCATAAATTTATATAAAGATATCTCATTTTTTTGCCTGAAATTAAATCTGCTCAGAATTAAAACACCCCCATCAATTTCTAACGAAGGCTAATCACGTAGTGATCTACAAAAGAAATGCAGGGGCAGACATGGATTAACTCAGCCACTACATACTGGGTGGCAGCAGATGAATTAGCATAATCATAAATTTGTTCCAATTACAGAAAGCAATTATCAAAGACCAGCTTACAGCATTATCAAAGTAAAATCAGTTAAATACACCATATCCTAGGTAGATTCCGATGGGAGTTAGCGAACTCTTTTTCCTTAAAAATAAAGCTTATCCCAACTCATCCATATTTCTGTCTGCTGTTTACGCCGTTAAAGCAGCCCGTCAGCTTCATGCCAGAAGCACAACCGCTGGTGGAGATGCTGCCGGTGACGGAGTCTTGCTGTGTCCCCTACGTGCAAGATCAATAACGTATGCGCATCAGCCGTATTTGTGTTTGTATCCACTCAGACACTACAGACGTGCATCTCCCAGTTGCCATGCAGCAAATTCAGGCATTCTGGGGACTCACAAATATCCATGAGAATACTGATGGAGGCAGGAACTTAGCCGAGCGGGAGCCTGTAGGAAGGCGCTGGCAAAAGGTTGCTAGGGTGCCTGAAATCTCAGCTGCTTTTGAGCCTGATGGCAACGTCACTGCAAACATTTGATTTCTCTTAGAGAGGCCCTGTGTTAGGCCTTTGCACAGACCTCACCTGGGTAATTCAAGGAGAAAAGCTGACTAACTCCAGATGAGGAAATAACATTCCTCTGGCTAAGCGTTACTGCTCCTTTGCTAAATCTGAGAGGGAGCCTACAGAGCTGTTAAACCTCCTGTAAGACTAAAGAATATTCTTTTTTGCATAGAATTTACTTGGGGTTTTTTTGAGGACTACTTTTTTTTTTTTTTTTTTTTGAGTTTCTACTCATAGAAATTACTTTTTTGTTTGTTTGTCATATCAAACATCATGTAAACCTTGAAGATGCCAGTAGGTCAGATATCAGTTACAGGCCTTAAATGATGTGATGCACTAAGAGTTCTTCATCAATTGTTTGATCTAATTTAAACATCCTGAGAGCTGGCTGCCCATGACTGAATTTTCTGTTCTTTCTTGTTTGAGACTATAAATAGATTTAATAGCCAACAGGAACAATACAACTCAGAGTTCTCATGGGCACACATGATAATTTTGTAGGTCAGAAGACTAAAGACCTCGGTACTCCTGCTTTTAGATTATACTATCCCACCCTTTAAATACAACAGCTGACTTTCTCATATGGTCAATAACCACAGTACACATGTATCAAAGATAATATAGTTAGAATGCCAGCTTCTCTTGAAGAGAATCTATTGCTTTCTCAATGCAAGATAAACGCTTCATGATTTTAAGATGGGAAAGGTCAACACCTGACTTAGGGCAGCGCAGCTGTTTCTTACAGCATAGTCAATTTACAGACTTTAAACCTGCTCTCTCTCAGACGGAAAGAGTAGTAAACAGATCCTGAACCTTCCTTTAAGCCAATACCGCTGTCCATTATGTTCTTAGAGCAAGCCAATGTTTTTATCTTTTAGATATAACTGTTTTGTCAGTCCCAGATTCACTTAATATTTTAAACGTAAGTACAACAGACTAGTATTTAGAAAGTGTGGTAGCGAATGCAGTGAATAAATAGGCACGTTGCTGCTCGTGGGACTGCCGATAACTACACTAAATACAAGTCTCTTCTCTGATACCTCACCCTTCCCTTGGAGCGAGGCAGAAGACTGGCTTTTTGTGAACCAGACAAAGCCAAAAGCGGCACATGGAGTACGACCACAGAGCAAGTTTACAAGTGACAGTGGTGGTAAATATTGCTCAGATATTTGGCCACACCTGACTAGACGTTAATTTAAAACCAATGACCTGCGATGAAGTGCTTTGTAATCCCCCATTTTTGTCAGTGGCTCACATATTTCTCAAGCATTTTATTGTTCTGATTTCTTTATTCTCCATTTTCTCTGTCTCCTCCTTACATCTGCCTACTGCAGCTGAAGGCGCACGTTGTCGTGTCATTACTAACAGCAGCTCTAACTGCAAGGGTCAGAACTCTGTATCTGGCAGTACGTACTATCCAAAAAACACGTTCACTGTGAAGCTCTTAAAAATACCTGTCTCTGTTACAGATAAATGTAAAGATTCCTACGATACAGAGGACAACAAAAAGTGTTGGGGGCAGAAAGGCAAGAGGCAGATGTCTTGACACATGGACCATTTAAAGAAAATGTAACAAGAAATAATCTGGAATGTGGGTCCATTTTTATGTCTGTGTCCTTTGTCTGTAATACCTGTTTGACATATCCATCATCTGTTTTTTAATTAAACAATCCTTCCCTACAACTTTCAATAAAGAGGAATAAAGTTTGCACATTAAATTTTGTCCTGACAGAACCAAGCTATCCAAACTGCCGGAAAGTAATTAAAATAGGTCTCTTAGAGACACCTTTTTGGATCTTAATTCTTCTTACACTGCTGTAATGACAACTGCAGAAGAGTGAACATTATCTTGAAGTTGATTCCAACACCATTTTTGCTGCTGCCCATGAAGGTACTTAATTAATTCAATATAAATAATACAGAAGGCATCCCTACTTGAGCTCTTGGCTCCCTAAGAATAAAAATACCACTGTTATAGATACAAAAGAACTAGTCAATACCATACTTTCCCCTCTAGAATTTGGCTTAGCATTAAAAAAGAAGGAAGAAAAAGGCAGAGAACTTCTAAAACTTAGAATATCTAATTTGTAGCTGAAAGCTTTTTTTCTTTTAACTGGAGTAGAAAACATATTTGAAGCTGGTTTCTACAAAAAATTTCTTTTCATAGAAAATGTTTGCAATAGATTCCCCTCCACATCACCATTAACAGCAGGGTGACACTTTCTCCACTGACTCCAGAGCAAGCCCGGGGAGACTATTGCTGGGCTAACGTTAGCTTTTGTGAATATTCTCCCCTCAACGCTCATCAGCTCAGGCCTCTGGCTAGAAAAAGCTCTTTCTACCTTATCATTGATTTAGGTCTCATATTCTCCAGTCTTTAAAAGCCTTATTAAAAATGGCTTTTTCAGTGACCTACAATGTTTAGTGGAAGCGAGCAAGATACGTTCCTTTCAATTCCTTTCAGATCTAGCATGAAACTCCTGTTTCTAAAAATTCAAGTGTGTCTAAGCTGGAGAAACCTTCCTTGATGTTCCGGAGGGAATGGATGAGGAGAGGCAGGGCAGGCGCTCCAATTACAGTGATGCATTAAGACGGCAGCATATCTTTGTTACAGTTTTAGTTTGCTTTCTACCCTAAGACTCAAACAAATAAGTAGGAGAAGCCTCCATCAGCATAAATCATTGTGGGAGATTAATAAAAAACAAAAGCCAGCTTGCTGGATACAAACCATTCATATCTACCTTTATGATCACATAGTTATTTATCAACACGATCAAAACCCATAAATCTTGCTAGGAGCCTATCGCTAGCAACACACAAGAAGCAGGTCAACTGTACCTGCTGCATTTTTTTAAATTAATCCACTGAGGGAATACTGTTACCGAATCGTTTAATCACAGTGCTGTCGTACTGTTCTGGTAAGCATATTTTTCCTTCATTAGATTGAATATATAATCTCATTACATAAATCTGACACACAGACTAACTCATAAATCAACCCCAGCTTTTGTGGGCTGCACTGTGGAAAGCAGCACAGGAACCTTCTCTTTGAAGAGACGCACTCAGTTGTTGCGAGAGGGATCATCTGAAAACTCAAGTGCTGCGTCTCCTAATGCACGTTTTCTTTCGTATTATTTCCGTGTCTGCGGCGTGCGGCTGGTGTACCTGCCACAGAAACCTCCCGCAGCCAGGGACGCCAGGAGGGCTGACGCTCACGCCTGGCGCTGTCTGTGCCCCAGCTCACGCTACGTCCGGTTCATAACGAAGTGACCATTTTTGTTCATGTGCTTTAAAATCACAATCAAAAACTCATATTGCTGAAAAATCCAGAGCAGGCGAAAAAGGCTAACATGGGAGGGGGTGAGTCAAAATGAAATTATAATAGGCTTTTGACAAAGTATAATGGGAAAGGTGATTATACATTATAATGCTAAAGGTGGGCAAGGAGTTGACTCAGACATGCTATTTTAAAACATTGATAGAACGATTCATTGCTAAATATGCCATTGCTAATGGTACATTGTCTGATTGTTAAAGATAAAATCAGATCCCCAAATAAGTGTATCTTTATTCCTATTTTTGGACAAACAACAAGTATTTAACATTAATTGGAATACTGGTTTTTACCTCATAAATGAATCAGCATCGATAAACCCAAAGGTTATTATGTGGGCTTATACGGTAGTTTTCCAGTGGGGCAACGCACCCGAATGACTTAACTTCAATTATTTTATGGTAAGCAGAAATAAATGATCTAGTTGAAACTCAAACCCTAGTCCCTTGACTATAAAACTCATCAATATAGTGAGCAGATGAGACTCATCTAGAGCTTTCTTTTTCTAGGTAACTCGGAACCTAAGGACACATCCCCAGATCGTGGTTTAGAAGCACGCAATGCACACCCCACGTTTCTCAGGATTGGCAATTCGGGTGGTTAGAAAGAAACAAACCATGAAGGCTCCAGGGAGGCCGTTCATGGAGCCACACCAGTGAGGCTTTGTTTGTTTTTCAATGCACAGGCATTTGGAAAGTAATTACGAGTGCAGTTGACACCGAAAAAACATTTTTAGATAAGATTATTGGAAAGAATGTTTACAGTGTTTTTCTAACATGGCATCCTGATAGGCAATATCACATTTATACCAAATTCTTAGAGATAAGAAAATCATCACAGAAAGCTTACAGTAATTGAAAACAAAGAGTACAAATGAAGAGCTCTCTTCTCTTGCACTGCTAACTGCTTCTGAGCAAAATTCACTGCGCGGCATTACAAAACCCCTACCCATCCTTCAGATCATTGCTTTCAAGGAAATTTAGAAGAAAGGTCCATGTGTTTGAAAACTGAACGTCAGGAGCGTTGCTCAGACAGCACACTAGTGTGAGTATGATCCTGCCTGGAACGATAGTCTCATTTATTAAAATGGGCGCTAATGTGAGAGGATCAAAAATCGCTACTGCAGCCTGTTTTACTTCACGCAGGCTGTGCCCGGAGACAGTTCTGTCCTGGCTGGCAGCAGCGCTCTGCCAGAACCCGCACTCAGTCTAGAACTGACGCAGCGTTCCCTCTCTCACTCCATCCTCCTTGCACTTCTTCATGCACCTTCCTTTTACTCCAACACAAACTGTACCACACACTCCTGACATCTTGAATGACTTTGGCTAGAAAAAACACAAACCCAATTCTAAGAGAAGTTTTCTGCAGAGCTCGGAAGATGTCCTACATCCTTCCTGCCTGGTTCTGAATGCAGGAAAGCGGGAAGGTTTGAGAAGTGCTCTGCCACTGGTCTCCTTCTCAACGACCTTTTCCTTTCACAGCTGCCCACTCCCTCAGCAGAAGATACCATGTCTTGGAATTCTAGTTGCCCACATGACATTGTCAGGTCTTTATAAAAGTATGTAAATACACCAATGTAATACAGCCTTCGACCAAATAGATTTGATCCTTTGGCTCACAAACCTTTGCTTACAACATTCTAATTCTGAAGTTTGAATCCCACTGGAAAGGAAATAAAAGCAGCTGCACATGAAAGTATTGTGCAGAAGTGCTATGTGCTCTTCACAGACTCAGAAATACAGAAGGTTCCTTGTATTACAAAGTCATAAGTATCAGGAGAAGATTGCCAAACATGCTGAAGACCTAACCTTCAGACAGAAAAAACAAGCAAGACCTTTAGGCACCAACAGGAAATAACCCCAAGCGTCGTTCCTCCCGCTGACCACAACAATAGGCCAGGACTGATGAAGCCTCCAACCATCTCGTTCGGTCAAAACATAGACCACAGTAAAGTGTACGAATCCTTGTAGGACTCTTTCACACAATTACCTTTATTATTTATAAACATAATCTTAAAGTCTTATAACTTATCCTTTCATGTTCAAGCATTCAAAATTAAGAACATTTCTGAAAATAGTACCAGAAAAATAGATGCCACTGCAAAATAGTACATCAAAAAGAAAAGCCCCAAAGCACATGTCTTTATAAAAAGGAATTATCTATTCAGAGGAACTACAAAGTTATCTCACTTTTTTTTTCCCCTTCTCATTTTAACAATCTAATTCAGAAGTGTTTTGCTCCAGCATTTCTATTTCATGACCTCAGTAGCTCCTGGGCGCACTGATTTACTTAGAACAAGTCAAACCTCAGAAGGAAAACAAACATCTTTTCTACTGGAGGAAAACACAGCGCACAGTTCACTTGCTTGCATGAAATCCAACACACATACTCATTTTGGAGTGAACATCCAAGGAGTTTTTCAAATAAAGGGTACATGTGCAGGGACTAAGATGCTTCCAATAGCTGCAAAATGTACAAAATCAGCAAAAGAGGCACCTGGAGATACCACTAAGGAGACAAGAAGAGAGCTGACAAATGCCATTCTTTCAAATAATTGGTACAGGTAAAAAAGCAGGTACAGGTAAAAAATGAAGTGACAGATTTAATGCAATCCAAGAGCGCAGTGGCAGAATATGAAGAGAGGCGTAAAGTCTCAAACTGCACATTAGGATGGCAGAAGGCAACAAATACCGACTAAGTGCTCCCTCCTCTCTCTAGCGGCTGCTCTGAACGGGAATGAAAAGGCTGGAGTGGCTTCTGGCTGCGGGAATAGCTCTCACTGCAACTTCTGCACACTCGCAGGAAAGCACAGGAGTTCAAACCGTGCTAAATACCTCTGAGCTTGATTTCCCAGGTAAGCCATACAACATGCTTACTTGGAACTTAATTATCTTTTCACTGAACGATAAACATACCAGAAGCAGGGTTTCCACAACACTGATGTACTGGGTATTTCTTCTGGCCAGTAGACATACCAGTGCTGAGTGACTGGTCCAGTACAGGTGCGAAAACTAAATTTAGGTGACAGCTGTATTACAGAACGAGAACAAGTATTGATCTAACACACAGAGAGTCCAAATAAATAGGTTAGTTTTACGCAGATCTTATAAAATCTATGACTCCCTGAGATTGCTCGCGTGTATGCAATGTATTTCCTACATGAGGCTGTGGAGATTGGCAGGCCTTTTATGATGAGCCTGAAAAATGGGCAGCAACACTGCCTACATGAAAAATGCTCAGGGGATCCCTACAAGACGCCACTTAGAAGTTCCCCTTGACTCAAACACTCCAAAGGCATTACTGTATCTGCCCACATCACTTGTTAACGCTGCAGTTTAAAACAATATAAGACAGTCAAAGTCTTCACACACATTACTGCACACGGAGGCGCAGCAGCCAGCTTGCTGTGACTCATGCAGACGCCTGGCTGACCTGGTTTGCTCATCAGGCACGTTTGAGAAGGGATGTTTGTTTTTTGTCAGCTGTCTGCAGTGGAAACAGGGACAAACATGAGAAAAAAAGCACTGCATTGACAAGATGGGCTCTCCATAACATTTCAGAGTTACCAATGCCCAATAAAAGAGCATCCAAAATATATCCAGTTCAATCTTAACTAGCTTAGTAATAAAATTTAAAAAAAAGTGATTGTAACAAAGCACAAAGAAAAAAATGAACTCACCATTAACCTAAGTTGCACAACCAGATATCCCAATTTATGTAATTGGTTGTGTTGCCCTGAAATAGATACAGCTAACAAATACGTCTGTTAACGTATTTAAACGATTACCAGTTCTATGCAAACCCATGTCCTTTTTATTCCCCACTTATAGAGCATAACTGTGAAATCTAAGGCTTTTTATTTTAGCATCTTGAGCAATAGCATTAAAGTGGTTTTTACAAGCACTGATAATCACAAGCCTTTTCTGCCTTTGAAACCTGTTCTTTGTTTGAACCTCTACAGAGTTCTCACTCCAGGCTCTGCACTCTGTGTATTACAACTGCTGCTCTAATTCCTAATCCATGATCTAGGCTGAGTGAAAAAACCATTCAGGGCATTGAAGATGAAGTACTTTAGGAAAAAAGACAAAGATAATACTGGCACAGACATTTATCTCAAAGACGACAGGTGATGAAGGGCAAGGAATGAATGAATACAAGATTTAACCAAAGATGAAACCGCATATAAAATACACTAAACCTTGATTCTGTTTTTGTGTTGTCCATTCTTCTATGGAGCAGTCACAGGCTTAAACAAAAAGGCTCTAATTGAGCAGATGTTTTATAGAATAAAGAGGCCCTACATATTATTAATGTCACGTTCTGAACACAATCAGTCCAGACCAGCACGTCATGTATTATCCAGAATAACAGTATAAAGTATGAAAAGTGAAAATGATGAAGTTGCTTTTAAAAGCAGCTAAAAATCTGAACCGGGCACATTTGTGTCTCTGTGTGTTTGTGTGCAATGGAGAGAAATGGCGGAATTTTAAAATGCAGAGTAAATAAAATTAGAGAAGAAATTACTAGAATAATTAAATGACAAATTACGAGTGAGCCACCGCACGGTTTCAGGAGAATAGAATCAACATTTTGAGGTTGTTCTGTTTCATTCGGTAGGGTATGTTGAGAACTGATAAATGGAGATTAAAGGGAAGGTAATTTGGTACTTCTAAAATCTGTAAGGACTCTTCAATAGAATTTTATGTTCTAAGTGGGTTCAAAACTGCTTTGTCCTGACATGCAGCCATTTGGTTTCATCAGTCCAGTGACTGCTGCTTTCATCTGTGGCATTTTTCACCATATGTATACTGTTGGATAGCATCTAATAAAAAATATGAATTTCTTTGGATTCTTGGAGGAGTAACAGAAAAAAAGCAGTAATGATGTACGTACCTGGAAGAAACACCTGTTTTCCCCAGGTAAATGAATACTTGGTCCTCAGTCCGGAAGCAGTGCTGTAGTTAACAGACCCGTCACTCCCCAAAGACAGACGCAGACAATTAAGTCTATGAAAAATCATGATCTGTTCAAGGATTCACACAGTGTGGCTTGACTCAGGAAATCTTTCTTGCATTCATATATGTAGTGACTTCCAAAGTGGTACCTATATAATTCTTTACTACTTTATGCCAAAACTGATCTTATATACAATTCTACATGGACAACACTCATAAGTTAGATACCTGTGCAATTCTTAACATCTCCAGAAGATGCTGTGGCATATATATGAACTGTCATTAACATGTTGCTTTCTAGAACAGGATATTTTTTTCCCTGAAATATCTGTATTTTAAAGGGATAATAGCAAGGGTAAACGGCAATACCATAGAGTACGCATACCAGTTCAACCAGGATTTTAAGATCTTATATTTGTCAGCTGGTTGTCACCCAAATAACCTGAAGGTTACATATGCCCTACTGTAAGTGCGACACCTAAGAAGAACTTATTAATCATTTTAATACCTTTATAATGTAGAAGTCTGGCCTGTTAACCATCAGAATACAGCATGGACTACTTCAAGGTGAATGGATCTGTTTAGAGACATTAGCAATTACCATTAAACTTGGATTTGTAATATGACCAGGTTTTTTCCAGAAACAATACTCCTCGTTACCAGTTTGGAGTAACACTTCAGTAGCGGGCTGAACATCTGAGGGTGCCTCAGAGTCCCTGGAGTGTTAACGGCGTACGTGCTACCAACCAACTGCAGAGAACCAGCCGGGCTTCTGAAACGGTGAAACCCACTTCTCATTGCCAACAGCCAGCGTTAAGAATTCGCATAATTCCTTCACAGAGCAAAAGGAATTTATCTCACTGTTCCAAAGGCAATGTCATCTAATTTTGTCATGTCCAAGTTAATTATTAAATTTCTTATGGCTTCCTGTAACTGTATGATTTTAAAAATGTGAACGTTGCCTGCAGTGGTTGCTTCGAAGTAAAACCGGTCTATAGGAAGGAAGAGCTTACATGTAGATAAATAATCATTGAGACATATTGCACATACCCGACCTCAGTCTTGAAAGTGAAACGTCTTTGGTGAAAAATGAAACACATTTATTGTATTTGTAACTAATGTACCTTAAAAGTAAAGCAAATATTGATATTCCAGACACAAGACCCAAGATCTATAACTAACTGTATAAAATGCATGCTGTTTGCATTTAGTAATCATACTCTGTTTTCTATAACTAGAAACAAGATTCATTGAAGTCTATAATTCACCAGCCTTTTTTGCCATAGTGTTTTACTACAATACCATTATCCTGCCATATTACATTTTACTGTATGTGTACAAGTCCCATAAATACACAAGCCTATGTAAAATAGGCAGCAATGACTCTCACTGCGTTTGGAACGCTTGCAGCTTTTGAATTTTATGTGGGTTTCACATTTTGTTGATGCGTTTGCAATGGGATATGTACTGCCCAGAAGAGAAATGATTTTACATTTCCATTAAAAGCTATAGCGGTAAATAAACCATCGGAACTCATGCAGATATTCACTGGAACATCTACAGCAGTCCATTAAAATGTCAAAATCGGTGTTAAAACATTTGAAAAAGTAGCACTGGATACAGCACATTTAAAACTTAAATATATGCATATATTAAATGATAAAGATATTTTTGAGTATTCCACAAACCTCTGCAGAGCACTCGACACAAGTTTACATTCATCAGTAACAGTTTAGCACAACAGCTGCCCTCTTATTACAAAAAACCCCACCACTAAATCAGAGCGTAGATGTAGAAAGAGCTGCAAGTTGTTACTAATGCTCAAATATAAGCTATTCAGAGATTTAGTCTCAGAGAGTATTTATTTATAATAAAAGGGATTTAGAATAAATTTTAAGGTCAGCTTCTGCTCAGATTTGTACCTCATGCATCACAATGGACTTCGATACTGTTACCCGTTGGGCATTTCTAGTTGGAAGTCGGCTCCCCCACGCTATACCGCATTCAACACAGACCCGCAGGTCTCACATTAGGCACTGCTGCATTGTTCTAGTAAAGCTAAAGATTTGGTTTGGTTTTATTTATTTGAAAGCCTGAGAATTATAAACACTTATCTCTAGTATCATGGTTTATAAGGCACTTCAGTACAAAGGGACTGACATTTCTAAGAAACAGAATAGGTCTATAGCAACTACCAGCGATGACAGAAGCCATTAAATTCCCCAGGCCCACTGTCTGCCTTTCAGTGCCCGTTTCAGAAGGGGCTCTGTTCTGCAGGAGTATCAATTTCACACCCCTCTTCAAATTTAAGACATACTAAGTTCACATTAAACCCTGCTCTCAAGAAGGTGACAGAAACTCCTTCTGATGGTTAATTTCAGTACAGACCATGGAAGCTCGCTACCAATTAAAGAAACATTTCAAAACCTGAATATCGAGTCCACTGAACAACAGCAACAACCTACGACAGCTTGAGCAACTCAGACCCCTTTTGTCACTGGTGGAAGACTCAGTACTACTATGCCCAACATACCACACCACCTGTCTAAAAAGATTACTAGCTACAAAAGCAAGCACTTTTTTTGCTCCTACACCAAAAATAATTATTTTACTCTCTGAAGAACTAATAAGACAGAACATACAGAACAAAGATTATCCTAAACTTAAACAGATATTGACCGAGTATTTTCCAGGTTACAGTTCAAGATCGGTTTGACGACAGTCATGCAGTGCAGTATCATGACTACCAAGAACTAGAAAGCGAGAAGAAATTACCATCCGTGAGCTAGAGAGGATGTTATAATTTATTCTGTTTGCTGACTCTCTCGCAAACCACCAGGATCTATTAGTCATATCGATTCCAGATGCTACACCTAAGCTGGTACAGAGCTGCATAAAATGACAGAATCAAGTTGTCCACATTCTTCATTGTTTCACTTTGAAAGTAAATGATTGTGTCACTGACAGGCAGCGACTCCAGTGCTCAGTATGTTCTTAAAATTAATAGAAAGAAAAATATCCTTTGGCAAGAGTACAGGGAAACACTAAGGTATGATTAGGGTTACCAACCTGCCAGCATTATGGATATGAAATCTTACCAAAGTTGCTTTAGATAGTCAAGGTAATAGGTATGAAGAGCACTATATCACGTTAATGGCAGGACTGTAATACATAGAAAATAGCAGTACAATGTGTATTTCTCAAGGATGAGGGCTTAATACCCATTTAGAAACTCACAGCTTGCATCTCCATTGCTTTGCACTTTGTGTATCGATTTAAAGCTGACATGTGGAAGAAGCAGCTGGGGGGCCAGCCGGCCTGGCTGGTTCAGCACCCAGGTGTGTTTAACTCCTCCATGCAAAGGGTCACAGAATCTGCGTAACGCGGTAGCAGCAGGAACTCTTTATCATCAGACGACAGACGGCATCACGCGCAGAATCCCACTTCAGTTTCCCAGCCCTGCAACCTGAACCACGCAAATGCTGGTTCACACCCACAGGGGCCCCAGGGGAAGCCAGCTTTGTGCTGGAGGTGAACAAAAGAAATAGGGCCTCAAAGAGTATACGCTTTAGAGAAGAATTATTTAAATGTAGAAGGAAGGAGGAGAAAATATTCTACAGAATGAAGGAGAGACCGAAAATGCTAACAGTCAGCATAATACATAAAGACAAGCAAGCTTGTCAAATGCAGCAAAAAGGAGGATTTTTTGATGTCTTCCCTTCCACACCCCCAGGTCCTATTACATATCGTATTCTATAAAATGGAAAACTGCCTAAAAACCATCAGAATTACACGAACAGAAAGCAAAATCAAACTATACCACTTGTTGACTGAACCCCACACTGAAGCTCTGCCTTCAGCATAATGCTACTTGCGTGATCCCAAGATGGACTGCAGCTGCCTCTTGAGAAACCTTCTGCCAGGACTAGGATGAACGAAGAGAAAACGCCTGAGAAGCCGAGACACCAGGGTGGGAAAAGTAAACAGAGAGACACCTCAACTCCATAAGGCACTATGTAACACGTTTGCTCTTTTTTATAATGGGCAAAGCTGTACCTAATTTGCTGCAGCCAGTCTTCATTTCACATTTCCCAGGCTGAACTCAGGCCGTGTATGAGCCACACACAGGACTGAAGAGCCTGACCAAAGCTGAATGCAGAGTATATTTTCTGAGGGCTATTGGTTAAGGATGTGCTCTAGAAGCCATCTAAACTCAATGTAATACTTTCTTGGTGTGAGACAAAGGAGAGCACCATGAATAACTGCTGTGTCTCCTTGGGAATAACGCAAAGTAATAAAATAAACTTGCACAATAACAATAAAGAAGCACAAAACACGTATACAGAAAACATAGCACTGTGCACCGCAAAAAAAAAATAATACAAGCCGAAAAGAGAGAAGCATTTTACCTCAATAACATGATGCACTTCTAATAGCAGGGGAGGCTACTCATACATGGGGCTGGCAGCCCACTGGGACAAGAATCTGTGGATACATCTGATATATTTTCAGAGATGAACCGATGGGCGATGTGAGCTCACGGAACCCGACATACAGCTGTGCGCCAGCCCAAGGTGCCACAACGACCGAATTGGCATGTAGTCCCTCAGCCAAGCTGCTCCGCACCGACCCCGGACCTGCCTGAGTCGCGGGAACAGAGGTCTGTGTGCGAAGGAAGGGTCCCCGGGAGTCAGACTGCAGATAATGCAGCTTGAAGAAATGCATCATGTATTATGTCACTATCAAATACACTGCTTTTCAAAATGTCTTTTTAATAGAGAGAAGCCATTCTTCCCTTCACAACTTTCTTCCAAATGTTCCCAAAACAACCAGCTGTATATAACGAGCAAGGTCAGTCTTGTGAAGAGATGCGGACAATCATCAGTAGCAAAGCTGAAGATGTTGCCCTGGCAAACTCAATATTCAACTCCACATTTTCTGAGAGAACTCAGCCTTCCCCTTCTCTCTTTTCATCAAGCCAATGAAAATCAGAAATAGTTCCTCCGAGAGACCTGGAGTGAAACAGTCTCAGCAACACAAGAACCGGGGCCAGAGATCCGAGCCCAAGGTAGCCCCAGGCAGCCCAGCAGAAGTGACCAGCAGACAAGGGCTCATCAGAGAGTTTAGCAGATTCCTGTACCATACAGCAACTGCCTCACTGCACACACTCCAAGCTAAACGAGGCCTCTATTGCACACAATTAATAAACATATCTATGGGGAGAATCTGTTGTGGGGATTGAAAGCCAGAACTGTCTCTTCCCTAGGCCAACTCTGCATCAATAGTGAAAGAAATGGCTCTGGTTCCATCAAGCCTGTGCCAGCAGAGACTCTGTTATATTTAAATCAACATTTGCCACAGCAGGGGATTATCAGATGCTCTACTTAAATGCTAGATTTTCTTTTTTATTTTGATGTTTAACTCATAAAAAACTGAATTTATTTGGGTTGGGTGCTGAAGCCTTCAAGCGCAGCTGCTCACCAGCTCTGCGTTGCTTGCCATGTAAAGAGGATCTAAAACCTTTTTCCAGTCTGTGCAGTGTCAGGACTTGGGTTTTCTTCCTGCCGTACTGCTGTGGCAATGCACCCAGAATGCCCCAAACCCTCAGCAACCTCTCGAAGCAGAGATGCACAGAATTTTCTCACATTCCCTCCTTCGCAGATGGAAGCCCGCTGAGGAAGGCGGCAGAGACAGAAGCGCAGGGGGGCTCCAGGGTGGCAGAAGGCAGCTGAGCTGGAGCCGGTGCAAGCCGAGGGGCAGCGTGCTCCAGGAGCAGAGCCGTGGTGCTCCCAGGGATGGTATGTGGCATTGCCACATTTAGAGGCAGGTGTTTATCCTGCCCACACAGGACTCAAAATGGTGTCGTAATTTGCTAAGGCTGTCTAAACTCCTCAAAATGGTAAACAATAGGTAATACCTCAGCTACTCAGTTTTCTTGACGGCTGTTGCCACATGAGGTTTTATTAGTAGAAAAATCAGGCACATTCAGTAGTATTTCATGCATAAGAGATGGACTTTGGCTCCATGAAGACTGTAATCGAATTCTTGGAGAGAGAATGCAGATTGAGAGAGATGCTCCTTTACACATCTTTTCCCTGAGACCTAGCTGACACAAGCAACTGGGATCTGCTGCTAAATGAATCAAGACAGCACAGTGCATTTCCAAGCAGCATTAAAATCAGTGCTTGCCTCAGCAGGATTTGGTGCTCCTGATTCATGCCTATATAACATTAAAGCTGAATTAGAATACTGCCGTTCTTTATTTGTAATCCTCCTTGATTGTTTGCTTTTGCTAATGTGTTATTCAGCTTAAAGACTATTTACTAAACCTGAACTGTATGAGCACACAGAGCACTGACAATGTCACATGAGCTTCCATTATTTGTAAATTAATTTACACAAGCCAAGTTTTAAGGTATGTGCACTTTAGATACAGAGTTTAGATACATTTAAACTATGGATCCAAACCTTTAATCCATATTCTCCTAACTCCTTTTATACCTATCGTGTACGGAAATTAACACATATGAGTAAACTTAATTTGTGTATTTTCATTGCAACTGGTGACGAGATACGGAAGCCTTACTCATTCTGGAACAGATGGTGGAAACAGAAATTTCTCCTGACAAAACTAAACTTGATCTAGAGGAATTCTCTCTCGAGCACCTCTGTGAGGTTTGGTCTTGATCGCTGTATGATCTCTGCCATCCCTGCTGTCCCACCCCAAACCCAAATCAATATAAAAAGGATTAGGACTGAGAGGCACCCTTGGCAAAGATGCTGGCTGTGCTGACAGCTCAGGAATTCTCACATGTGGGCCCCTAATGCTGCTACTCGGTTAAACACTTTTTCCTGCACAAAAGCACAGTAAGGGGTTGCCACTGATGGCACAAAAGGGCATAAACATGCCTGGGAAATGCTGATGTCTTTAGTAACGAGTACCTCTGCCCACCAAGAACTGCCCAGATCAACTCACTCAGTTTTCAGGAAACATTAGCAGTGGCTAAAATCACTTAGGTGAAAATATTTGAGGAGTGACTAGAAATGTGGGAAGGAATAGTGGGAGAGAAAGGCTCTTCCTCCTGGTAATTCTGAGAAAATTATGATGTCAGCCATCACTAAAAAATATCCCTGCTTTCCACCTCTTACAGGACTAATGACAGGATTTTTCAGATTAAGCTATGGTCTAGATCAAGAACATTTACCTTCAATGCTTCTATCCTTAGATTTAAGAAATCTTCAGCACCTCTAAGCTGCAGAAAAACAATTCCAGAGATGAAGATTTATATTCTTGATAATGGGGCAGGCTCACATAAATAACTGAGCTGAACTTAAATTTCATTCCAGTTGTAAAGTGTCTGCCTCTTACTGAGCTGCGCTGCGTGATTAGAGGTTTGACTGTATCAGTCATTCATAGCCATTGTCAGGAATAAATCGCTAGATTAACTTGTGACTATGGCAAGCAGAGGAAATGTCTGCTCTTTGGGAAAATAATGTTCCTGAACTTCTGCGCTTGATGGAATAATCAAAATCTTCCCAAGGGATTCAGACAGATATTGGCATGGTAACATGAATGGGGCTGGAGTCCCCTATCCATTTTGTTTTCAGTTTGCATTTCCAGGACCATGCAGAGTATGGATTAGAAAAAACCAACCAAACAAAAACCAACAATGACACAATTAGCATCTATTTTGAATCTAATGAAACAGAAGACAAGCTTCTTTGTCTGTAGTTATTTCAAGCCTTATGTTTTCATCTAGGGCTTCATCCAAACTCTAACGAAATAAATTCTTGGACCAGAACCACAGATTTGTTGCCAGCACAGGGTTTTGAATCCTTCTACGCTTCTCAGTACCCACATAACAATTACTAAGCAAGACTTACTGGCTAGCTCGGTTATTTCTCATCCACACGTTTAACAGATCAGGTCGTCTTTAACTTGAAAATACCAAAAGAGTTTGTAACCTCAAGCTTACTGCCACAAACCAGAGCCATCACTTATTTGAATCTGGTACCCAGTTTCTACAGACAATGAATTATTTCCAGTAGCCTGTTTACCTTGATGAGTATAGAATTACCCTTGCATCCTGCGCCTTTATGTGAAATTTTATTGTCGAAAGCAAATATGACCTGTTAAGATTTACAGGCTTTATTAGCAGCAATAACAATTTTACAATCAACATCAGTAAATCAGGGTTTACTGAGAACTCTACAATTTTTATCTGCAGAAAGCAATTGAAATGTCAGTTTTTCATTGGATATAATTCCTAACTTTCACAAAAGACAGATATTCTATTTAATTGTTGAGTGTAAAGCAGTGTAGTTCAAATAATTCTAAAATTCTCAGTAAAATTCAAACAGTGTTGACTGAGAATAACCATTTTTTCCCCCCTAATGGCTGAATTCCAACAAAGGTAGCATTTTTGGCTATTTAACTATACAGAAATTGTAAAACAGTCAAGTGTATGCAAACCGTACTCAGAGGGTAGAATTGTACCTATCATAATTTGTTTCTTTTGGTCTCAAAGAAAACACACAGATTTTATAGTTTTTCACTTGAAAACCTTTTGCTCACCTTTAAACGTTATATTTTTAGAATTAGTAACAAAACCAAACTGACATACATGGTAGCGTACTCTTCAGACTAAGAAAATAGTCAATGTAGAAAAACGTACTAGAATCTGCTAGGGAAGGTACGAGGGTCCTCACCGCATTAAAGAACATTCCTACAGTGAGCACACAGCGTGACACGAGGCACAGGGAGAACAAAGTTGTGAGTGTACGTAAGGCAACTGAACAGAGGAAAAAAATGGTGGTGGGTGAAAGAGAACTGAATCCCAGAGACAGCTTTGGCTGGAATTGGGAAGCCTCTGACAGTGCTTACACACTGGAGAGCGAGCGAGCCAGAGCAGCAGGTCTGGAAGGGAGAATGGGGGAAGGAGGAAGACGATGAGAATTTGAAGGCACTGGGAAAGGCAGCGTTCTGCCATGAAAACTTGGCTCCCAGGTCCCGAGGCTGACACACACCACCAGCACTGCAGGTCAGATATATTTCCACAGCCAAGAAAGATACTTTGCAGTCAAGCAGTGGCCACATCACACTTCATTTCACTTTGTTATTGCTTGGTTCCAGCCTTTTTCCTATAACTCTGCACTTGATTTTGGGCATCTTATTAATAAATGTTCACTTGTTTTACTAGAAAGTCTGTCTAGTTTTGTGGAATGAGAGCAAATAGGCTGAAAGGAATAAGCGAAGTGGAAGCTTTTACCACAGAGTTAGCAATTTATCTGAGACAGGACACACTGCTCACCAGAGCCCAGCAGTGACACTGCACAAAGCCTTACCTCGGCTGCAGGGACTCCCTCGGGTGGCCGACAGTGGAGAACGATCATCCCTTCGATAGGAACCTCCTTCCCTTGTGGGTCTTGCTCAAAGTTTTTCCGTAAATCTGCAGAGTTTAATGCAATAATTCATTATACCTCCAAAAGCCATTCCTCCCCAAACAATACTACGTAGGCTGCAGAAGTGAGCAACAACATCGCTTTGCCGAACTCTTCTCTTCAGCCTGTGTATAAAGCAACGGACAACTGAGAGCCACTAATTCTTCCCCAGATGAGAGGCAGAGAGACCCTGTCATCTCTAGTTGTGTTTCCATTTTTCCACCTTTGAGAAATGATCTGTGTGTGGCTACAGAGACAATCCACTTTGGAATCCAAGAACTCCGTGGTTCCAGTCTTGTGTTCAGCCTCTCAAGCCATTGCCCTTCCAAAAGGGAGAATTAAATGCACAGGCAACAGCCTGGTATTGTGAGGTGCTGTTAGAACAACTGAACGAATCCAAGGCTGGGTGAATAATTTTCCCAGTATGTGCTACTTCAGATGAGTGCCAGGGTATTTTATCAAATGTTCTAAGCTATATGTTTTGTTTAGATCGCCTACATACTGCAAGCTGTAGGGAAAGGGAGGAAAGGACTGAGAGCAATTCCACCCATTCCCAACTGGCTGACTACAGCGTTGCTTCAGTTCAGAGACCATGGCCAAGCTAAGAATTCAGGATAAGAAACGGCATGTTGTCGCAGTCACACTGATGTGGCCGCAGCACGCAAAGGAAACCCGTATCCAATAACATTCATCTATCCCAGGTATGCCCATGAATATGTAAAGTTTTGCTTGCTGTAAAAGGAAAACAAAGTGGAAGGAATGTTACTTACTAGATGTGCTTTGAGAATTAGGATGTTTCCATTAGACACACTCATTTTCTTCAAACAGTGTCTCAAATTCCACAGTGTGGATTTACTGATTTAATTTTCTCCATTGCTTACACTTCATGAAATACACCCCCTTGAACAGCAGAGGCTCTGAATCAGTTACGCTTTAATATATTTTATAAAATACATTAAGACTTATTTTAGCAAGCCGATCACTAGAGAAAGATGCGAGCAGTCTATGTATTCTCCTTTTTCTGATTCTTCATTAATGTCCTTTTTTTTTTCCCCATAGAGATAACAAATATCTTTTCCAGTACCCTATTTAAAAAGTCATTCATTAACAGTTAGGCTGCAGTTGTGCCTACAAATGCCTTTATTAAGATGAAAAATGGAGTAAGATCCATCTTTTAATTTTCTCTGCATTCCACACTTTCATAAAGAAATACTTACCTGCTTTTTCACAGAAATATAAAGTGCTGTAATGCTTTGGACTTGACTCACAATTCAGAATCTCTAGACTTTAAGTGCCAAAAAAAAAAAAAAAAAAGAAGAAAAAAGGAAAGAAAGAAAGAAAAAAGTTGATACTATCACACTACACATCACAATGACAGGTGCTGTGAAAAAGTTATGGGTTCTGTATGCTACCACAAGCTGGACCTACCCATTCTCATCTCTAGTCCTCCACAGGGCATTCCCTATGTCAGAAATCCACACTCCAAGTTAAGCAGCACCACAGGCAAGATGACACAGGTCCAGGAAAGGGTGAGCCCTGGAGACTCACGGGGGTGGTTCAGAGACATCTGTCGGCAGCTCTTCATTCTTTCTCTCTGGACTAACAAGTCCTGTCATCTCTGCACTCAAAAATTGCTGTTCTTTTCATAAAAAAACATGTCTTCAAGCAAAAGTGGGACAGCAAATGGCCAGTACAGAACAGAGTTCTCAGGCGAAACATTCAGCCCCACTCAGTTCATTGCAGAAAGCAGAAAGGAAGAGCCCTCTCTGGAGTGCCTGGAGGTTAATATATCATCTGCGGCTACGGATGGCAGCTGGGCATGTGGTTTGCAGAACTGCTACCACAGTGATTGGTTTAAAAGTCCCAACACACAGCTCCACCTGCTTCTGCTCATTCTGATTTTTACTCATATTGCCATATTATGGGATTGGGAAATCACAGTGCGGAGAAAAGTCAATAAAAATTCAATTCAGAATAATAGTCCTTTGCAGCTTAGCAATACAGGGGAATTATTAGCTCATTCAATGTTATGACAGTTAATGCCGTAAAATAAAAAATTGAACTTACACATATTTACGCATTCAAACGAAATCAGCCAACAGAAAAAAAAGCTGTCATTTATAAAAATCGAGGAGTTGCTACATTGTCCTGCTATTTATCTCAAATATTTATTTTAAGTTATCCTGAGAAAAGATTTATCAAGAATTGCTAGAACACTCACTGCCTGATAAAGTTACCATTCAGAGTTTCTTGCTTGAGCCTCGCCAACCCTTTTCTCCTGCTCCTCATCTCCTTCCAAGAAGCATTTCTCCCAACTCGGCAGGTTGTTGCTGTCATTTCCTGGGAGTAGGGCTTTAAAGACCTGAACTGGTGATTTAAAGGAAAAGGGCTCACAACAGACTAGGGGAAAGGATGAAGTGCAACAGTACTACTACTTTCACCTTGTTACAAGAAGGAAATTTTTCCTGAGCCACTTTAGCTTCTCTGAACGACCATCTGATCTAGATGTCACATCAACTAGGCAGTTAAAAAAGTGGAAGGCTACCTACCTTGCTTTTATTATCTTCGGTAGTGGCTCTTATAAATGTCTACATGAACAGCATTAATTTTTTTTCCAAACAATGTACGCTTAGTCCCATAGAGAACTGACAGAATTTCTGTAGCAGTTTTAGTTCTGTTTAGGATGTTTGTATCTCATTTCCTCAGAGAAAGGAGGGAAGATATTTTTTCTTCTACTGATTGGAATTATTCAATTTTTCCTGCTATTTTCTCATTTTCCTCACAGCTTATCATACCTGATGACCAATGATGTGTTTCAATACTGAAAACCAGATTTAAAATACCATGCTACAAAAGTTTCTAATGTATTCTTGCATTTTTTTTTAAACAAAGTACAGAAGACAGAAATTGTTAAATGTTTTTTGTATTTTTTAGACACCTGCGATCAATATGACGCAAAAGGGCACTTTTCAGGGTATTTTCAATTTGCGTTAACCTTTTTTATTACATTGCATTGTCGTGACACTGTGGATATGCAATCCGGAATCTCTGAAACAACTTGCTGAGTGTAAATGCAAATCGATCAACCCACATTAAAATAAAAGAGAGCTCTGAAAAAACCCCATGGCACGCCTTCTGTGATATTCCTACAGTATCTCAGAGGGAGGGCCTGCAAGGACAGCAGTACTGTACCAGCATCCATTTACATTTAACCCTAAAGGAACAGTACGTTTCCATACCTTACGAAACCTAGAAGAGCAGAACATTCACTCTACTCACAAGCTATGCGGACAGATGCCTTCCGACTCTTTGAGGTCCCTAGATGGCTCCATGCAACACACTGGCACCAGTAATCTTCTGGCCCATGAAAATCTTCCACCTGCTGCCTCGTGACATTGATGAACACCTCTCGAACTTTCAATCCTGAAGGGGAAAGATGCAGAAAATAAGCTGATGCAGGCTGTCTTAGTTGGGCATAAAGCTAAGGTTAGCCAAAGCTTTTCTTTTAATTAAACAATTCCACTTTTAATCAAGGCAAAGCTTTAATTACTTTGACAATAATATATCGCCACTAATTAAATTCTAAAAGCTGAGCAGGTCATAATGTATTGAGTTACAAGAATTACCCACCCACTGTGGTCTTTGCAAGAATGTAACAGCTCCCTCAGAAACCTTGCCTTTTGCGACTTTTTCACCCGGAATGTTTATCTGGAATTTTATAACATGATATACAATAAAATTGTCTTCCTATCTAACATGTCGGTGCCCTTGAAAACCTTTCTGAAGTACCCTGGTAGGCCCCCAATCAAGTCAAATGGCCAGAACCACGCAGGTATGACAGGAACTAATCAAATGCCCCACTGAGTTCCAGCCTGTTCAGCCACTGCTGCCGCGGTTCCACCCCGCAGCCATTTCTCCACGCGGGAGAGAAAAGCCGTGTCCTGTGCCGCCGTGCAGGGAAAGCTCAGCTCAAGCCATTGCAGTCTGGAAGGTGGAGAAAAGGAAGAGGGGAATGGATTTCACAGCTCACAAACGGAGATGGTGCTCTTCGTCACCCTGTCCTTCTGGGATGCAAGTGAACCAGCTACACAACTGACCTCTCGCCTTTCTTCACTTTCACAAAGAGAAGTGTTCGTGTACTTTACTTATTTTATATGTTCCCCAAAGTATAACCTCACTAAATTCCTCTGCAGTGCACTGTTGTTGTCTGCTGCAAATACACTTGTTGCCTATCAAAATGAATGCACACCTCTTTTCTGAGGTAGGAATGTGTTACACCTGACTAGCTGAGAAAAGGATCTAAGGGAATAATCAAGGCCAGCCAGGAGTAAAGATAGCAAAAGCCCTGTGCTTTTTTCTTAGCCTGCTCCCATCTTCATAACCTGCTGGGCACAGGTGGAGTTTAGCGGTGTTGCCCTTCAGACCAGAACATTTGCTTCAGACAAAGCCTGAAGGTAAATACAAGATTATCAAGATGCCTTGTAAACCTGACATCTTATTTTATACACTTGGGGTGTTTGCCGTATCTGCAACTACCTTTGCATGACAACCTTGGGGAGAGGAAATATAATCGAAATCTGGGTTAAAAGGCATTAGGAATCATTTGAAAAAGTTAGTCAGAAAAACATTAATTTGAAAATAGAAAACATTCATGCCTACTACTTTCCTCTTTCTCCTCCTGTGCAGTCCCAAGATACTTATTTCCCCTTCACTGGAAATGAATGAAAACTCAATCTTAAAATATTTCATGCCTGTGAAGTTTATAAAGCAGCGAGAAATTTCTAAACCTGAACTCCATAAAAATTGGCTTCCACTTAATCTCAGGCATCATTAACAGCTGGGAATTTCACTTCTGAAAGGCACTCGGAAGTCAACACGTTCCTTGGGTAAAAAGGAGCGATGAGGCCCACTGGGGATGCTCGGTGAGGAGGGGCGGGGAAGGTCACACAGGCTTTAAATACTATAAAGCAATACAAAATTTTTTGTTATTTTTCCAGCAACAGGGAAAGCAGATTTTTGCTTCTTTTCATGTAGCCTGTTTGGCTTGCTATATTTTACAGATACCTAAAGTAACAGACAAACCTGCAATAGCTCCCTAAGTTATCTCAATAGTCACTTTAGTCACTCAAATATTTATTCACTCTGCAATAAACAAATAGAGGTTTCCTGCTTGATTTTATTTGCATTTTGTTTTTTTAAAATATGTTGATGCAGTTTTCAACAAAACTGTTTACAAAACATCCTTTTTTTTTCTGCCACTGTGGAAACAAGCCATTATGAAGTAAACACAGCACACGTAACCCAGCGGTTCTGTCAGAAACTCTCTCCTTGCTGACACCCTGGCTGTAGAAGGCAGGATGAAAACGCGCTATCGCAATTTAAACATCCAAGCTGCTCTGCCAGCCATGAATCCTTGGATTCTCAGCCATAAAACCCATTTTGAGAATGGTCTTTATAGGTCAAAGATAAGAGCAGCTACAGTAAGTTCCATCAGAGAGCACCGGAGTCCTGCTGACCTGACACAGCAGGTCTTAACTGGCTGAAGATGTGGCATCCCACCACGCTGTGTGACACCGACAGCCACACGCTTCCTTCTTCCTTACCTCTGGCAAATCACGCTGTGTGCAGTCCCTGAACGATCTCAAGCAAAGCTCCAAAGCCTCCATATCCGAGCTCTTTGCAGCCACGTCCAACAAGGCTGCAACCCATCTACTTAAAGCCTTCCTCAGCAAGGGTGTAAAAGGATTAAGTCCTTGACAAAAGCTGACCTTTCCAAGAGGGCCTGTCTCCGGTCAGGAATCGCTCAGCCAGCACTCCATTAGCTGACACGTGTTTCTGAGTGGCCACGGGCTTCCTCTCTGCCCATCTGCCTACGCTGCCCGCAAACTGGGCTGCTCTGCATGTCACTGGGAAGGCACAGCCTCTTGCTGTACCCGAGTGTCTCTGGCTGTCCTCCCCTCCTGTCACCAGCTCATCCCACCATCGCCTCGACGCAGCACCTTCCTGGGGACACACTACTCCCCGTCACCAGCCATTAGCCACGGCCTCGCTGCCAGCGCTGCCCTTCACCCACCTGCCTCTGGCGCACTCTCTTCTGAACTCTCGGTTTCTGAGCTACTCTAGGAATTTTTGGAAGCAGCAAATAGTAACAAGGGTGTGAGAACTGCATCTTATACAGCTTACTGGTGTGTCCCTGCTAACAACAGAACCTTTACCGATATCAACCAAAAAATCATCACACAAAGATGATTTTTTTGAGAAGCAGAAGCCATTCTAGGCTCACTGGTACTGTGAAATTCTGAGCAGTCATCAGTGAATACAGATTCAGATTTATTAGGGTAGAATATTCTCCATCCCATCTCTTCCTTTCATTGACACACTAATTAATTAATCTATATATCAGCTTATATTTTCCGAAGCAACATTTAATGTGGTTTGAATCAGACAAACAAACAGCACATGATTTTGAGAAGCTGATGGTTCAGCATTTTGAGAATGGGACAGGTAGGAATTCAGGTCCTTTTAGAGGTCTCCCAATTTGCCAATAGACAAAATAAATGCATCAGAAATAGCAGAATCACAGAATCGTTGAAGTCGAGAGGGACCTCTGGAGAACATCTAGTCTTTGGGGAAAGTTATGTTTTGTTCATGGAGAAAGTATACCTATTTTCATTTGTTTTAGAAACAACTAAAGCAAGCAAACTTATTGGGAACAGAGGCATACATTCTTCATTTATCATCACTATACTTCACCAACAAATATACTCACCTACCCTCTGCATCTCAAGAAATGCCAGAAAAATCGTTCATAGGAAATGACACAGATTGAAAAATCCACGCAAATAAAAACAGGCACGTAATAAACAAGAGCAACGTTTTACCTGTGACTTGTATAACTCTAATATGCACTGCAAGTCCAACCCTTTAAATTATTGTGCAAATTATAACCATCATCTTTTGTTATACAGTACAGCCTTACAGAATATAAAATTATGACTCTGGTAGCGATATGCTAATAAGCTTTCAGCACTGTTGGATGGTTTAGCTGCAGATAGACTAATGCTGGCAGCAGATGAATAATTGCTCTCCATGTACTAAACATAACAGAGCTGCACAGAACCTCAGCATTTGTCAGCTTTATTTGTTTAAATGAGAAAAACACTGACAGCAGTTATTGCTGTAATCCTTTTACTTATCAGACAAGAAAAGTCTAGTTACTCTTAGCAGGACTGATCCTCTGCTGAAACCAAAAGTTGAAATATTTGTAAACTAATTCTGAGGTGCATGCTGCAACGTTCAGGCAAGAAAAATAAAGCAGAAGGAAATTAATCAGACCATAATTATTGCATTTTTATCACAGTAGCATCTACTAGTTCAGACTTTCACTTTATGAGGCAGAATACATAGAGAGAGCAAAGTTCCTGTTCTGCCACATCTATGGAATAAACAGAAAAGGCAGTCGATGGATTACTCTCTTTTCTGCAACTGAGGACTTAAGGCAGGAGAAGATGAAATAACTTGGTCTCTAACGGACCAATGGACTGTGGCAGCACAGAGGTGGGAACCCGAATCCAGGGTGGTTGCAGCCCGACGGCTCGCCGGCCCTGCTCCTCTGCACAAACAGCAGCGAAGCCGCAATAGGAGAGACTTCGGTGAAAACTCTTCAAGCCCACCAGGAGCCCCCATTCTCAGGCAGCCAAATCGTGTCACAGCCCATCACTCCAAACCTTACAAAATTACAAAAATCCTTCCTCTCCCGCTGCTCTTCCTCTGAAAATTAACCGCTACTCTGGTGTTACTCTAAGATTTTTATTTCTGTCCTATAAAAACAAAATGATGCGAAATTGGATTCCGCGTTCATCACAATGACAAAATATACCCATTGCCTACCACCAGCTGTCCTTCCTGTCCTCTTGTACCTACACAACCCAGTGCTGCAGGTAAAAGCCATGAAAACACTGTGCCTTCGAGTGCCATTGCCAAGTATTCCTCACATACGCCTGGCTAAGAGCTTGCTGGCAGGAATTGATAGAGATGCTATGATACATTTCTTGTATTCAGCTTTAAATTTCCTCTTGTTTGGGTTTCTTGTTGCTATTTTTCACCACTTTTCTATATATCCTCTCAGAATTTTAATCACATAACAAATAGTGGAAGGATGGAAAAGGACAGACCCATCTGAATGTCAGTGCGCGCACTAGAATCACACCCTTTAACCAGAGGCACCGTCCTTGGCAGGAACTGGAGCGCAGTTTTTCCCAGATGGAGTCCCCGCAGTACACGGAACACTGTGTGTGCTTGGGAACAGCCATGTTTATGTCCCAGATTTGACTCCAGAAATGAGGGCACTGCCAGGATGCACATTAATTCTAAAAAAACCCAACAGTCTGCTGTTTACTGAAGGCCAAGGAAGAGTTTGAAAATAATTTATGGGTATGGATACATCATGGTGAGAGAATATCCACGCCTGTCCTTCACCATTACACCGCATATAGCCCTCACTTGCGTTTTTGTGTCCTAAGGAGCGTTATGGTACTTTTTGGGACACACATACTGCACTATCTGGACCCATCAATGTTTAGACAACAATACGTGTAGGGTTAGCTCCGTCCCTGGGCTAAATCCAAACCTGCAACATTTATATTCCAGATCCCATTTGCTAAGCCTATGCCTCCATGTCTCAAACCTCAATGTTACTGGTGTTATTTAAAAAAAACACCTAATGTTACTTTATCTTTTTTTATTCTGTTATTAATCCAAGGCTTAGAAAACATAATTGCAGTATTCACAAGGCAGATTTTCATTAACCATATGGAGGAAAAACATTTAGGGACGACATTTCTTCTATATTGATTCAGCAATGCCTTTAGAAGTAAAGGTTATGCCTATTAAATTATTTTTGAAAAGGTAACTGTAAAAATTAAAATTCATCCAGATTAGCATTTACAAAAAGCCATTACTATGAAATTTCTTCAGAATGTGTCACTTAAAAAGAATGCCAAACACCACTTTAGGAGATGTAACTTCTTTTTAAATGGCATTTTTTCCTCTAAAAAGGAATTTCTTGTATTGATACAGAGGATTGTTACGCATACACTGCTATTTCCAAGACATGGAGTTGCCTAGCAATCTTGGAATTTAAAAGGAGGAGAAAAACGATAACAAAACAGAATTGTGAAATTACAAGACGGTGCAGCATTAAATTGGTTTGCAATACTTATCAAGATGCTTCTAAATGAAAAAAGATATAGGGTGTGCTGGGAGCATGATAAAATCTGTTGATCATTTTCAACTTTCTCCCTTCTCATTCTCTTCTTTTAGATACACGCTTTTGTACAATGGATTTCTCCCACTTAGTGTTATTACCTACCAAATACCTATCACTCCTTGCGGGTGAAGGCAAATTTCAAGCACCACGTTGGTGGTTTTTCAGGGTTCATCCTGACAGGAATTCCACAGAAGCATATGTTTCCCCATTACTAGTTCCCACTACAAATTATGCCACTGAAATACTACTGCACTCCTGTTCCCTCCAGAACTCTTACCTTCTTTCAGAAAGCTCACCCTCCATGGCCGCTGTTTGACCATGCCCTACGCCTGCACTTGGAAAAGTTGGCGGTGTGTATCCAGTTTGTTACTGTCTCTGTGTAACACCTCCTGCATCTGCGGTCACTTTAATTCCCTTTTTTTCCCCATTCATACTATGCCTCTTCTGCCAGGACCTGTATTCCCCTTCTCTGCCTGTCAGCTCTTTCCTTTCCTTACCCTCTTCCATGCTTTCCCGTTTGCATTGTGGGAAACGGTGAAGCTGTGTCTCCACGGTACCTCAGGAGCAGCCGTGGGCTGGCTGTAGGGACACACAAGGCCAACCAAAACGCACTGTCGCAGCAGCCCAGCAGCGAGCCCGCGCTGAGACACGCTGCCCTCCTGCCATGGCTCACTGCCGCGCTCGGGGCAGAGCCGACAGCGTCGCGGGACGTTTGAATCGGAGCCGGGTCCCACTCTGTCAGCTTGGAGCAAGCCTGCGACTACCTGCCAAGTCACACGAGTCCTGCTCGTGTATCTCTGAATGTCACCTCCTGTTCCTGGCTCTGTTTTGTATGTTGTTGACAGACACTGTGTTCAGCTGCACTCCCCAAGGAGAGAGCAGCCCTTACCTGTAGTCTCATCCATGCTTTCCTCAGACACGTGCTCATTTTGATGGACCCATTCACCATTGCACTTGAAGAAAATCTGCATAGCTGGCATGGCTTTACAGCGTAAGACAATGGGGTTGCTTTTTATAATGTAGGCATCATCTGGTTCCTCCATAAAATGAGGCAGTGTTCCAGGAGCAGATGGGATAGACTCTGGAAGGGCTTCACTGTTATCATTTCCTGAAAGGGAAGGAAAGGAAAATACACATTTTTCATGTTGTTGCACCATGATACACCACTTTGTATCATCTCATTTAATTGATTAAATACTGGTTTGGATTTTATTAAAAACTGATTTTACTAGAGAAACACCTCTAGAACTCAATAGCTGTCAGGATTGTGCTTTGCAAGGACTTTGACACACACATACACACGCAAAAACATCAAATAATTTAAGTGTAAGAACCGTGAAGAAATTTGACAGAAAAGAAGCATCAGAATCATCAGAAAACTATCATCACTATTGCCAATTTTATAGATGGGGAACTGAGGCACAGAAAGATTAAATGAGTCACCTTAGGTCACAAAGAAAGTCTGTGGAAGAAGTAGAAACTAAACCTTATTCTCTTGAGCGATAGCCCAGTGCCTTAACTATCAAATCTTCCTTTCTTTCACTGAATTTAATTTCCTTTAGACAGTTGCTGCGGATTTAACAGGGATCAGAGTGTTAACCACAGAGAAATACATTGATATGAACGGCATTAATGTAGCACTCCTACAGTGGAATAAGCAAACTGCGTTTTCATACCCACTTAGAGGAAATTTTCAATATGCTTTTACACTGTTCCCATTTACTGCAGCCCCTTGAAGGTGATATAAAAGTGGAAAAGTGGTTTCTGTAGGGCCAGAAACTGCAATATGGTGAGCTTTCTCAGATCCAAGGGCATTCATTCAGCAACGTGTAAGCCAAGGTGTCTTATCTTCCGAATTCCTGTGCTCGGCCATGAACACAGAAGCACTGGAATATAAGCTTTTCCTTTACAACAGCGCTTCTAATTGAGTCAAATCCCAGTTGCTGCTGTCAAAACTGGGAAATTCCCATTGATTTTTTAGCAACACTGGGATTTATTTCAGTAGTTTGTCAGTTTTGTGAGAAAATTCAGAGAACAGCAACAAAAGTTAAGTCAGAAGGGATCAATTTCTGAAGGAAGATGAGAAAGCACTGAACGCAACCCGCGTAGCCAAATGATGACAGAGGAGACAGTCTATGGGCCGGCGAAGGGAAGATGGTATCAGAGAAAGAGGAAGAGCTGAGGGCAATGTATCTGTGATTTAACCAAACCCAACGAAATTCAGTTAGGTGAAAGGTAAGTTATGATGATATTAAGTCCTTTACAGGTCTAGTAGATTACAGAATAATGAGAATGTACTTTGTCTTTATTTCTATTAAAAATAGATATCTCTCTCTCAGCACTCAGTATATCTGTGTGTGCAAATATACACTATATATGTGCTGTGAAATTGTTAGGATTTTCAAATGAGTTCAATGTTTTAAACTACATTTGCAGTGTACTTTATAAAATATTATCACAATTTTTAGCATTTTACTACTGAACATTTATGCCAATTTCCACCTTGTCAATCTTCAGTAATACCGTGTCCCTGCAGACTTTATTAAATCCATGCTTTATAGGAAATAACAAAAACGTCATTATAAGATTTTGGAAAGGCTTGGAAATCCCATGCTCCCAGCGATGCTTTGAGTGCTTCACAAGGCAGCAACACACCCGTGTTGAGGAAGAATAGCGGACAATTTTATAGGAATCATTCAGCACGAGAACTTGGAATGACCCATTGTTATTCCACTAAATTTGCTATTTAGGGCAGGACACAGAGGATGAAATCCCAGCCCCACGGATGTTAAGGGCACAATTCTCCTTGCAAGTGGCATCCAGATTTAATGATACAGCTTTACGTTCTTGTTAAGTGTTGCTGATAAGTGCCTGAAAACAAGATTCCGCACCTCCTGTGGGATTGCCACGCTCCTGCCCAGCTCACCTCACCCACAGAGAAACGGAGCAAAGCACAAAATACTTTATGCTCTCACCAGCAGAGCGGCTTTGGGCTGTGGAAGCGGCTCGCTCCTAAAGAAAACATTTAACACAAAGAGGTAAGTCAAGGTGCATCTTTTCACGTAAATGTAACTGCCACTACATTGAAAAACAAACGAAAAAAACCTACCCAAAAGAAGAAATGCTTTTCTATATCCTATCCCCAACAGATTCACAGATAGATATTACTGTGTTTTTGCGTGCTGTACAATTCAATTACTTGAATTCACTGTTGTACAACATTTTATAATCCAGATGTGATCAGCATCTGGCAGGAATCGACTTCCGCGAGCCCAAGCGGACGCAGCTGTGAGCAGAGGTCAGCAACTCCTCGCCCTGCCCTGTGTGAGATGGATCTGTCTTTGTGCATCACCTTTTTTGTCCCCTACCTTGTATTCAAACTCACCCAAAAGAACTGGAACTTTGAAAGAGTTTTGATTTCAAATTATTAAGGGGTTATATTTATAACTGTCAGTTTTCAAGATTCAGGCCATTCACAGTTATAGAAAAATGGCTGTTTTAATGCAACAGCGAATGACAGAAGAGCAAACTATCAAACACAATTCTTGTATTTTTCGTTCCTGGAAAATTACCTTTCAGGAAGTGCTTTGTGTTTTATGTTCTGCACACTAGTCCAATGGGGACTTTAAATCTTTTTATGACAATAATAGAAACAAAAAAGAAAGGAGGGGAAAAAAAAAAAGAAAGTTAGGAACAAACACTAAATTCTTCTATGAAATAAATATACTGCTCTTCGTTTTCAGATCACATTAGAAAATCTTGATAGCAGCGGACATGAATCCTGCAATATTCCAAAACTGATTAGGATATAATTTAGATGCTAAAGTGAGATTTTAACACAATGAAAAAGATTTTTTTTTCAAATTCAGAATTACTTAAAATAAGTCAGTAGCATTATGTTCTATATTTAAAAAAAAGTTATAAGTGTCTCAAAAAGCCAAGTAACTTGCTGGGAATAAATATGAATAATCCCTTTGTAACAATCATCCTCAGAAGACAATTACATCCTGCAATGCTACCCGTCACGGAAGATCCTATTATTCTCACCACCACTTTCAGATTATAAAGCCCAGTGTAAACGGCAGTACTCTCCACTTCCCTTACCTCTCCATCTCCTCCCCCCATACAAAAAGCAGGCAGAGCTGTCTAGCGGCTGGACACGCATGTCCAGAGGCTCCTCATAAGCTTCTAAACGCAGTCCCGTTTAACTTTTGGAGGTACAAGAAAAACAAAGCTCTAGACAAAGTAACAAACATGATTATTTTCCTACCTTAGTTTCTTCCGACTCTAATTAAGCATTCCTAAGATCTGAGGATCCCTGCTTTCCCTTTCTGCCTGTGGGATTTTATATTTTTTTGTTAATTTTTTTTCTAATTTACGTAACTGCCCTGAAGACTCTTTCCTCTGTCAGCTGTGCCGGCAGGGAGACGAGCCATTCTGATAGAAAAGCATCCCCTCGAACTTCCTTGTCCTGCTCAAAAGTTCCTCCCCCTTTGCTTCCTTTTTCCTAGTCCCCCAAATTTATTAATCTTGGCATTAGTGTTTGGTTTCTGTATTGGGCTTTGGGATATTTTCTGCACTCCAAGCCTTACTCCTCTGTATGCAATTCAGAAAAAAAAAAAAAAAAAAAAAAAAGAAAGCCTTTTCCCAGATGTAAACTTCCCAACCACCCCTTTGGGACAGGGCTGTTCACTAGCTGAAAGACAGTGATGACCAAAGTTCTAGACAATAACTTTCTTCCCTTTCCATGTATCTGATGCTAATGATTCCTCTTGAACTTTGAACCACCCGCAATCAGTATTTTCTATAAAACTAAATAATGCCAACTGTCTTCTATACGTACACTCAATTTTACAGGAAAGTCAGAAGACGAAGAAAATTCCTATTATGGAATACATAGCTTCCTTATGGTGGAATGGTTTTCAGAATGAAATTTGAGTCATTACTCAGTCAGAAAAGCAACTTAGTGAGATTTGTCTACATTCTTTTAATCAGAGGACTCTGTCCCATATGCAACGAGGGGTTTTTTGAAGTCACTCAGATGTTGATGGAAATAGGAGATTTTGTTGCCCACATGAAATCCTTTAATGCCTTTGTTATTTCCTCTAGTACATGGATTTACTAAAGCCTACAGGGATGTGGTATTTAGCAGAGACTGACAATACAGGAATGGTGAGAATGGTCAGTAATAAAACATGCATGCTGATGAGTTTCACTGCATAATTTTTCTTTAAACTCTATACGTTGAAGGAGAATCCAATTGCTACTTATTCAGCACTCCTGGTAAATGATACAGAACTGCTTAATTAGTATGACTGTCACAAAGCACCTCCCGCACAGCCATTCCCACCTGCCGGCCCAGTCTGCACCAATACAGGATGTACCTTTGTGGACAAGCCAAGTGGCACTCACTGATGTTCTGTTCCAGACTCTGCGATCTCAGAGTCAGTGTCTCCTCAGCGTTTCCTGTTTTTTCCACTTCAGTATATTCCCCAAAGATATAATTTATAAACTCAGAGAAATGCTTTACATTTTTTTTATGTTTTTAACTGAATTCCTGGTTTCTTCTGGCTACTGTATAGCACAATGCCATTCTAGTTTCATTAATGAATATGTCCGTGTGCACCTCCAGCACCTGTGGCAATGCACAGATTTCTATATATATTATCCAAGTACTATGACCACTACTATGCTGATACTACATTTGTTGTATACATTACATCCTTATTTCAATATAAGGCATTTTATCTGTGTAACCTGACACATAATTGCACACAAATGGAAAACTACCACACAACCTGTTGGTCCTCCTCTTCTCCAAAGCACATACTTTTCAGCAAATTCAAGAAAAACTCCCTAAACAGTAAAGGCAAAGAACTAAGTATTTCATTCACTGGATTGAGGATTAGGAAAAATCATCTTTGATATTCTAAACTTCAGTTATGTTCTGTGCTGCATGTAGTTATATATAATATGCCAGGGAAGAAGAATGTTGTTCTATACCCATTTGGTAAGCTCATGTGAACAATGCAAAGCTATGACACCCCGTGAGGAAATTCTTGAAGGCTGTTAGCTACATATTGCAAAAGTTAAAAAACTTTCTTCCTCCTGCTCCTCAATATTTAAGATGATGACAATCAACATGGGAATGGTATATTTCAAGAGTCATCTCTGAGTATCAGGATGTGACGCTGTTGAGGGACTTGCCCATGAGCTCTACAGTACAACTTCAAAACTGTTCCAGTAACCTGGGCTTCAAAGTGATTTCTGTTACCAAAAGAACTACCAAGACTTTATCCTTGATGCCTTTAAATATTTGTACCAACATCTCAACCACTGGTGACTTTCAACATAAATGTAAAAAATAGTCCTCATTCGTTCCTAGTCCTGCCAAGAAGGAGAGGCTGGAGCTGGGAATGAAGAATCCGCATCATTACCAGTCACACCATTAGCAATCTCCACTAAACAAAAGAAAAGAAGAACAAGACACAGCATGAACATGCTACAGCAGAACGACGAGCAAGGAAAGCTGTACTTCTTTACAGTCAGGCACATTCAATACCCAGGGCTACGTTACAGCAGATTCCACATGACAATGATTTGCTTAAGTTATGAACCATATAGGGTTTAATGGATTGATAAAATCTGGATATCTGGATTTAATTAAATCAATAATTGATTTGGGGGAATCTTTGGCATTATGTTTTACTGTTGGTGTGATCGGATTAAGTGTAGCTGTGTTTGCTTACATTTGTGTTACTACGAATTAAGCCTACTTTATTTTGATACATGAACCATGTTATAAGCAAGTGGACGGTATTAGAAGGAAACTTCACTGCATGTGAGAGGTATGGAACTAAGAGCCCTTCTTAATGTGACCTCTGTGCCTAACCAGAGGTTATAAAAGAGCTGAAACACCTTCAGGCATATGGAACAGGTAATTGGAGCTGAAGCATGTACATGTATGGTAAATATGTACATTTAGGGTCATTTTTCTTTCTCCCGTGAGATGTTTGTTCACTTCTCATTTCAGTAGGGCCTGAAATCATAATTAGGTTGCCAAGACAATACCCCATGAGTATAAGACAATAATAAAATATCAAAGTGGAAAACCATAAAGATGTCACTGATGTTTGAACCGAAATTACTTTCTGATATGAAAACAAAACAAAGTCAGTGTAAGTCTGTAGAGACAACGATAAAATGGTAGTGCAAAAATGTCAGTGCTAACACTAGTCTACATTTACAACAATTTCCTCTACAGGACAATGCCAGTGGAAACGTATGTGATTTCTGTAGAAGCATCTGTATCTTCTCCTCCCGAATGCGCACGCTGGCCCGGCTGCGGTGGAGCAGGAGAGCACTGCCCACCGAGGGAAACCTTCCAGAGGAAAACCTCCGCATTCAGACCATCTCCCATCCCAACATCTCAGCGTAAGGCAATGCAGTCAAGGAAACTTCCCACTGCGATGTGACACTGCCCACCAGGGCTTCACTAAAGAATAATGCTTAACGAACCAAACACAACAATAATTACCAGTTATTCCCGAGATACACACGAATGAAGAGTATTCTGGGTTTACTGTGACACCAAGGCAGAAACAACTGGAGAACTGACAAGCAGATGAACTTGCTTTTAAATAAAAAATATCTTTGGAAGTAGCAGACATCAAAATAATGTACAGTTGCACTGGTTCTCTGTGGTTTTGTGTATTCTAACTGTAGTCTTCAGGATTGTGGAACACAAGTAAGATAACGTAAAAATCAAAGAAGTTCACATCCAGAATCACCTTCCATAATCAACTTTGCTTTATTGAAAAAAACTGGCTAATATCACAGTGAAGATTCTAAGCTGATAGAATCATATTACAGCTAAATTATTTCTATGCAATTTCCAGAATGGACTCAACCCCGTAGCCTCATGGCTCAGGTGTTAAGTACCTACCAAAAAGGCTTGTGAGGAAAAACTCTCTTTTTGATGATGTTTTTATACCCAGGAGTAAGACTCAGAACACAAAAAGACGGAACAGTTTCAGAGCATTCTGCAAAGCAGAGAGAATTTTAAATGCCTTTGCAACCCAGTAATACGGCTTGGGTTTTTTCCTGGTTAGTCACATCTACCCTACAAGGAGGAAGCATTTCTCCTGCTTTTAAGCTACATGTCTAAAGTTGTTGCCACTTATATTTTTGATAGTCTCTTTGAAACTGACATCTCACAGGATGCCACCTTGTGGAGAAGCTGAGGTAAGAGCTGCGATGAATGGACCCCTTCTACTCCTCTTGCTGCGCGATAGAATCTGCCGCACTGAGAGGGCTGCGACCTATCGGTACTTGAAAAATTTACTTTTTACGTACCACAGGAACTCACCTGGGCCCTGCGAGGGATAGGTGCTCCTGTCAGCAAAGGGGAGCACTGGTGGGAAACCAGGGATTGCTTAAAACCATACTATAAACCATCATCATTTCTGTATTTCACACCTTAGCAGGCAGGGTCTCTCCTGAATTTTCAGCACATCTTAAAAGTCACAAGTGGTGTACATACATCTCAGCAAGCCAACTTTTGATCTCAGTATATTAGTTTCATCAGACCCTCTTGCTTCCTATGGATATAAAGTATAAACTTCCAGCAGCTGTACCATAATCCTTCTCATCAAATATTTGGGCGACAGGTGGAAAATTGTTCTGCCAGCTGAGGAAGACAAAATCCATTCCTCCTGGCAATTTTCTGCAATGAAAACTCCAAAAAATGAATGTGCAATAAGTTGTGGAAATAAATCTAAAATACTATCACACAAAAGCAGTGTGCTCAGAATCTTTAGCTGCAAACTAACTCTGCTTATCTGAATTTTAAAGAATCTCATTTCTTCTTCTGTGTGCATAAGACTAGATATTAAGCTGGATGCTTCTACTTGAAACTATTAGTTATACACCTGGGTTTTGTTTCCATTTTGCTTTGCTTTGACATGCACTGTGGCTCCTTTGATCATTACTCTTTTTTGCATGCATCAAGGAAGCCTGACAACAAATCTGGGAAGCCCACGTTATCAATTTCATTTTACAGAAGGGTAAGCAGTCAGTCTGAAAACGGACTACGCGAATAAGAGCGAGCCCCCAAACCAGAGAGTGTGTCCCGGTGCTGCGTAACCCATGCTGAGCTGCGTGCACTGTCCCTCTGTTACTCGGGCGGCTTTGGATGACATTGTCTCCAGCTTATTAGCAGGAGAGTGAAAGTCAATATATAATCACGGAACTAAGTTGTCTTGGTAAGATTAAAACCCAAGACAACTGTGAAGAATATACATACTTTTAAGTGCCTGTTCATCTATTCACTTTAACAGTCCTTACCCACGTAACTTACTTCACGTCTACGAAGCTGGGCAAGGTGAAATACTTTCTCACCAGCGATAACCCAGACGTTAAGAGAAAGGCTGAGTGCACAGAAGAGCACCCACAGACTCACCAGCAGCCAGTGGAAGTGCCTGCAGAATGACAGAATGACCTGCCACAGTTGTAAGCAACTGAGTGAGCCAACTTTAATAATTCACTGCTCCTTGGCCAAAGCCTGTGGTAGCTGACCACGTGCACAGGATTTGTCCATTAAAAGGCAAGTCAACATGTTAGTCTGAACCGATTCTTCTCATTGACAAGGAGCACACACAGGGCCCCCTTAACTGTAACTAAGCAGAAAAGCTCTACGTCCCTGAACATTCTAATTTCTTGTATTTGTCTGAAGAAACACTTGACTTTTCACCAAACAGCACCAACAACATTATCATCCAAATGTCTCCTCACACAGAATCCATTTGAGAAAGACCCTGTCATGTCAACAAAATTTTGCTGTGATAGTATTCTTTAAGGATATAAAGTACTATTCCTTTAGTGAGCAGGACTTCTTCCACAGAGAGGATTTTTATGCTAATATGAGTGAGGCCATTTTCTCAATCCTCATTTATTCCATCTTCCTTCTCTTTTAATATCTTATGAGCTATAGCTAAGGGCTGTATACTTTCCTCAAAGCTCACAGTCCTCGTTTAATCTCTGTGCACATGGCAGAAAACACAATTTAGTTATATATATTTATTTATATAATACAGAATAAATTAGAAAAGCATCACACCTTTATCCACAAATTTTAGCCTTAATTCTTCTCTGAATCTTTGTCAAACCCAAGTAAGAAGTACTTCTGCAGCTCTACAGGGCTACACTTTCAGATGTTTATGTGACTAAGGCAGAACCGGTACCTGTTCTGCAGCTGATCACGTCACCTACACAGATCCAGAAGGAAAGCAGCCACCTCTCACCATCCCCACCCACTCCTAACCCTGACCAGCCACCACCGGCTCCGGTGGGATTAGCCAGCAGCCTCAGCGAGCAACCAAGGAAAGAAGGGTACGTGGAGACCAGCCACCATTCACACAGCTCGAGTGAGTTCTTTTCATAAAAAGAAAAAAAAAAAAACCTAAAAGAAAAAAGCCCCTGTCACTAGCACCATTTTCCCTCTAGAATTTAATATTTGGCTGACATTGTGGTGCCCTCTCTTCAGCCATTTCACGAGAAACTTACAGTTCCATGAAATCCGTGAAAGTAACTTTCCATAAACCACACTGTTAATGGGTTGCAGGAGAGCAGGGCATTTATTTTCACCAATGAGAATTAGTATGTTCATAAAACATTAGCGGTCTTTTCTATGCCAACAGAGATGAATGTGTTATCCTACTGTAATCCCTTATGTATTCTAAATCTATCTATATCTGAGTTATACATATTTATTAAAATGATATATTGCATTTATTAAATATTAAGTGGATTACAAACTTGAAGAATCTTTCCTACATTCATACATTTATTTAGCATCGAGATTTTTTTTTTTTTAAGCAGTATGCAAGGAATATAAATCTTTAAAGGAAAAAAGATTCTCCGGCATTCTAAATAGAGGAATCTGTAACAAAAAGTCTTCCCACGTGCAATGTGCAGAGTATCAAACTAGAAGAAAAAAATTACCTTAAAAATGCTATGAGAGAACATGTGGTAATACCAGACTTGAACACGTAAAGAGAATCAAATGGATGAGGACAATGATTGTGTATTTAGCTATCAAACAGGACTGAAAAGACCAAGGCCTCTCTAGATTATTGAATGACCTCAAAACAACCCTAAAATTTTCAGTATCTACCAAATACTTACTGTCACATGCCAGCTACACAGGGTTTGTCTTAAATGGCAATAGCTTTAGTTATACAGATTTTAACAATGGTTTCCTGTAAATACATCGTATTTATCAAGCGGTTGTAGGGAGAGAGGAGGGAAGCTTTCCCATGTCGCTGGGCAGCCACCTGTTTCCAGCTGGTATAATAAGGCCACCAGATGTGTCACCTTTGGGGCTGATCACCTTTGGCACCAACAAATTGCCTTGAAGGTTCAAGCTTTCTTGTTGCCTTGGATACTGGGCCTGTTTAAGGTGACAAGAAATGAACTCCAAATAAATTACCCACTATCATTTCTCTAACTGATGCTCCATGTGCCTCAAAGGGCTGCCAGCTACAACGGTTGCCATTAAAAAGTCAAATATTTACTTACAGTTTCTACACTATGGAACAGGCCTTGCCGGCAGCTGGAGAAAGTCACTACTACAATTTAGCACAGAAGCACAAGATAAAGCAGGAGATATAAAAGTGAGGGAAGGCTTCTCTGGAGTGCTCTTCTTGGATTTTTATAGATGGTATCTCACATTTACATTGAAAGCTATACACATAATTCTTCAGTAGACTGGTCTTCAGCACACAAAGGAAATAAACTGTCTTGCTAAAGTCTAAATTTAAGGGTTTTTTTAACCAAAGGACATTTCTCGAACTTTTAAATTAAATTTTCAGTTTACATATAAAAAAGTAGCTTTGAACTTCAAGTGCCCATGACCCAGAAAGGTAATGAATTAGAACCAAACTAGAGCCAGGCTAAAATGCTCATTTTGATCCTCAACAATGAAGGAAAAATAGTGGATTTTTTCCATCAGTGAGAGTATTAGGAGAAAACCCCCAACAATTACTTTACTCATGTAAAGTGCAGCAAATAAAGTATGTAACTTCTTGGATTCCTTTCAAGGATAACAAAGAATTCACCAACAGAAAATGAATTATGTTAGGATAAAGTTAATGTGCTTATTAGTGTAAAGGTCAAGGGGAAACGATCACAATGTAAGTAACTTGTTTTTAAATATCACCAACTCATTTTTATTAGGACCCAGCAATTTGCAGAAGCTATTTGAACCCAAACCTAATCAGATAGACACTAACAGCTTTAATCTGCTGCCCTCCTTCCATGTTCCCACCCTCCAGAAGACTGAAACCAGCTTTCAAACTCTGAGGATGGGATTCTCCAGCTGCTGGTACTGCTCGAGAGATACCCCACCTCGGCTGCTCGCCCTTGGCTGGCAGGCTGTAATCGTCATTTGAATCTGCTGCACTCTGATACACCAAGGAGAGTAACTTCCATGGGAAAAAATAACCTGAAGTAAACTAAAAACTCCAATTTGTCCACAAATGGTGAGTGTAAACTAGGATTCCTCCTCCCAAGCACAATTACTGACTTAACGTATCTGCTTATCAAACCCCGGGCCAAAATGCAGACCTGCTGATGCAAGCACTTCTAGCTCAGCAACAAAGCAATAATAAATATAATGAATTCACATCCAGTTCACAGTTGCACCTGTGGTACAATGCTTATTCTTAGCTACAGCAGCACTTTATTTACTGAATGAGCCGCAGAGCTCTTTCCTCCAACTTAATTCACAAATCAATTGTCATTATTAAGGCTAAAGGCTTTGATGTGCCCAACTACCAATTCAGCTGCTGGGGGAGATGCTTACTGCAGAGCTATTCACGTTCTGCTTCAAACTGGACTACAGACAAGTTTTCATTTTGTTTGCAAGCAAGTAATAAGGCTGCTGTACAACTGCTGATAATGTATTAAAAAAGAGGGGGCAAAACTAACCCACACATATGCCAAACTGCTCTTCTCTTAGAACTACTGCAGCATCAAAGCTGTTCTGCAGATACATGTCAGTTTAATTTCTTTTGTAAATGTTGGAGGGGAAAAAAATCCCCACCTCTCTTCCTCCACCGCGGAATGATAATGCACACAATTCTTGACAACAGATGTTGCATAACAAAGCACGTCAATGTTCTTCTTGGCTGCCAGCAGAGGAAAGATAGGCAGGACTTATTTAATGCTACGCTTATAACCTGAGCAGAAACTCTCCCCAGCCTGTCCATTTAAACTCCTCAAATCCCTACATTCCAGTAAAAAACGTATCGATGACCTGATATTCTCAAATACTGAGGGTACTTGATTGCATCGGCGCCAAGAACAGAAAGCAGCATGCACCACCCTTGAAACGGAAAAACAGAAAGATCAGGGAATCCTTATTTGTCCAGAGACTGATATTTGCCTGAATAAAGTAATTTGTCTTCAGCTACAAGACTCCTCAAGACAGAGTTTCTAAATATGCAAATGTTAACAGCAAGTCTTATTATTTGTAAATTCAGATAAAAATAATGATCTTTGACAAAAACGTAGGGAGATCCTACTCGAGATTTTCAAGGGATTCTAGAATAGGACGTTTTCATATTAGAAGTTTCATATTAATAAATAGTATCACTTATCTCCTATTCCTTTGAGAAAGAGCATAGAAACCTCAGGGTTTGTGCTGAACCACAGTTAAAAAGCCAATTTCTTCCCTTGTACTTAATATTTAGATAAAACCTGTACGAATACAATGAGAAAAGCCTTGAAAAAAGGGTGAATTGGTTCAATGGAAGTTGCTATGAAGCCAGCTCAAACCTACTTAGTCGAAAGGTTCATTCTAGAACTCATCTGCCTTAAGATTAGTTAAGGGCACAATGTGGAGGCAATGCCTGGTTTGGCATTAAAACCTGGCAAGATCCTGGTTTGATCCCAAGTAACGCAAGGCAGCCATCCAACCCCCACATGGATTTTGATATAGATAGGAGTTGTAATAACGAGGGATAAGACACCAAAGCTCCCGAGCGGTATGCAGAGTGGGGTCAGCTATCGACCTCCTCCTGTTCAGAAACGGCTCTTATGCCTACATGCACTACTGCTAGTATCAGCTAAAATATTTTCTTCTTTTGCCTTGCACAGCAACCCTGCTGTGAATCAAACTCAAATATCAGTCACTGTCATAAGGAAATTCTAGCATAGAAAAAAGTGAGTATGGTGATTAAATCGTTAATAGCTGAGTAGACAATAGCATAATTCCAAATACAAAAGGAACTTCCCCTCCCACGCATTCCTTTTTTTAGCCGTAGCCAGTTACCAAACACACGAGTGGAACAAAACATGAACCACAGGCCTTCTTTGGGTTTATTTAAAGGTATTGTTTTATAAAGGTATAAAGTAAATTAAAACCAGGACCCAACCTGAGACGAAACAGATACAGTTACTATTCTGCCAGGTAAAATATATAACAAGGACTAGAATTAAGAGAAGGTCGCAGTTCTTTCCTCGCACGTGCATGTGCAAACAGCTGTCTCCAGCTCCTCCTTAGGGAACATAGCCTCTTTTAGTCCACTGTGGCCAAAGTTATACTAATAATTATACGTACGTGCAGTTATTCCATACACATCTTTTACAGTTTATTGGTACAATGGCACTGCAGACTGGTCAGTTCTTCATTAACCCACCTGCCATATACTGGCCATTATTCACGCACAGCACTGTGACCCTGTCTGCCATGCACGCCACCGGTCCATCTACACAAGTACTGGAATTCAAATTCTGACACAGCAGTTGAGATGAAAACCCCAAAGGACAATCCAGAAACAAAAGCACACCCACATATTCCTGTGCTCCCTTCTCCAATTAAAGAAATGAATTCACCAAGTCAGACATAACAGGGGAGGAAAGCTTAGGCAACACAAGGAAAAAGAACCAACAGGAAAATTGCTCTAGAAGGAGCTCTGGACACAGTTATTAACATTTCAAATTAGCACAACAAGTGATCTATATCCAATTGTACTCACGACGCATGCTGCAAGTGAAAGATATACAACATATTCTCAAAAGCAGATTGTCTTGCCACATCCACATCTGCTGAAATGATACATTTTCAACAACATCTGGCAGTTTCTTCTTAAGTCCCAAAGCAAATGGAACCCAATTAACCCATGATCTTTACTCTTATTATTTCCCATTGCCTATGCCAACTTAATCTGGAGTTGAGAGCTTGGAGCCATTACATCCCTTCCTCTGGCTCCTAAGCGTCACGGAACCTCTTCTCTCAAGAAAGACGGCCTTTGGATTCACATGCTTCCCAACAAGGGGTAACCAGTGAACAGGTTGAAAACTGGAGGCACTAAATGCCAGGAGAATGGCTGCGTTTACTCACCTTAATATCACTATTTTCAAAGGATATTCTGAAGTCAGTCTGGGTTTTACTATTATTCTGCTGAAAATATCCTGTAGCTTTATTGGCTGGTTTGGTTAAGCCAATACATCCGCCAGGTCCCAGCCTACAGTAAGCAGATGTGCTCTGCAGTTTCATCATTTACTGCAAAGAGTATTTTCAACTTTAATAGCTTGGGGAATGTCAAGGTATGACTGGGGCTATCTTCCTACCCCACGCAGCTTAAAGTTTGCAATAGATATTAGTAAAAGATCTAAGCTCCATAGAATGTGTACTATCTATGCACAGATATAATTAAATAAGAAAAAGCTTAGGAAACATCACCTTCATACAGGATTCCAGAACCTTAAGTCTTACATGTAATAGCAGTGGACATTAAAAAAAGAAGAAAACACAACCCCCACACAGAAAAGACCTTACAGACAGAAACGATGAAAAAGATGCATTTATGAGAATATAATGTGTCAGCACTGCCTTCCCTTTTAGAATTAATTGCTATCCTACTACAACTGAAATAGTAAAATATTCCAGCACACTGCAATATTATATACATAGACCTGTGAGGCATTTCCATTTACTTATGTTACTCTAGTTCTCACAAGAACGTGTTAAGATTTCTGTAGTGCCCTCCAGTTAATTGTTTGAACAAATAAATATTTTGCAATTCTTCTTTCATTCCTCTTCTTACAATCAGATAGCTTTTCCTAAACCCTGGAAGAACTTAAGCAAAGATATCCTACCTGAGACACAGATAGTAATGTCTTTTCAGTTTTACTGAGCGTGCCAATCTTAAAGATCCTTTAAACAGAAAACCTAAAAAGTCACTCCTCAACAGCCATCGTGGCCGCGCGACACAGACCAGAACCCCCGACGGCTGCCCAGCCAAGGGAGCCGGGTCACCGCGGGGCTGGGAACGCGTCCCCCCACCGCACCCCGCGCCACGGCCACGTGACCGAGAACCGGACTGGTTCTCCTGCAAGGAGCCGCTCCTGCTCCTCGACGGGATACGTTTACAATGGATGTTTCCTCCTTTGGGCCTTGGCACAAACTGGAACCACTTTCCCCTTTTGACTGGCTAAAGCAAAATCAAAATCTGTTACACTTTTACAGAAACTCTCCGCTACCAGCAGAAAAGAACAATCAGACATTGCAGATCACAACTTTGGCAGACAGCTAGTTTAGCATCTCCTACCAAAATCAGATTTCTGTAATAACTTGGCAGAGAATAATTTCTCATTCAGCTGCTTACCAGTTTCTTAAATAATTCCCCTCCCATTTCCCTTTCCAGTGAATCGGATTCCAGGGGCGGCAACATTCAAGGGTGATTCTGACCAAGCTGTAACAAACTCACCTCACTTTTCAGTAACTTTTGCTACCTGGCAGCTACTGTCCTAATCATGAACTTAAACTGGCTGTTTATTCACCTGCCGGTGGTGGGAGAAACAAAAGAACCCCAAAACAAAGCAAAAGAGAAAAACAAAACAAAAAAAACCCATTTGAAAATACTCTCTCTCAAGAACCTCCTACACTGAACGCCCCTACAGCTGACAGTTTTGTGCAGCACAAAGATTAATAATTTTCAAAACCTGACATTTTCCATCTGAATCGCATGCGACTTTGTGAAAAATCTTTTCTATATCCTGCTCCGTGCTGCTTGTCAAAGAGAAGGACATTTTAGGCTTTGGCTGCTTTTGTCATGTTAAAGACCTATAAAGATTTACAGCTGTTGGCTCTGCAGCAAGTTGCTCGTGCTGCAAACGTGCACTTCGGGTGAGCCTGGCAATCTATATTTGAATAGATTATCCATTTATGTGTATCAACTACCTTGTCTTGCACTGAAGTAATAAAACTCATCCACCCTTTCCCCTTCCTCCCCTCAAATGACTTAAAACATTCGCCAGTGTTACAGCTTACCCCTGCATGAATTTCATTGTTTTCCACTTTGTCTACCCATGTGGTTTCAGGCAATTTTACTAAATGCTGTACTTTTACAGTGCAGAACGCTTTGCAGAGAAGCCTACAGCCGACCGCTCTTTAATGCAAGCTCTGGAATCTACAGCATTTCCTGATGTTAAAAATCTCTGCGCGTTGGGTAAGGCAGTACGAGGCAGGAAGTGCCAGGCCAGCATCCCGAAAGCATCCCTCATCCATCCTCTAAGCAAGACTGGAAGAAACTTTGGGGTGGGATTCTTGGTTGCTTTTTAAAGGAATATTTTTGCTTTTTCTTCTTTTTTGGACTGCATGAAATTAGAACTTTGTCTGCTATTGCTCAGTTAACCAGCCATATTTCTTCTCTGCGTGGGAAAAGAAACACTATGAACCAAACAGTTTTTCTGATGGATAAAAGGCTGCAGGGAGAGAAGCCACAGAGCGGGGATTTTCCTCAAGCCTTGGTAAGGACTGTATTTCCTGCAGAGGACAATGCAGTCCCTTCAGATTACAATTCACAGTTCTATTTTTCTAAACTACACTTCTTGTCCAACAATACAAGACATTACATTCTTCTTCGTAACTTATCCTAAAATCGCTGGCAATTTTTATATTGAACAAGCCAAATGAGTAAATCAACAAAGCGCCCATTGTACAGGGTTTTTCATGCCATTATGAGCTGGGCTATTTCAATTTTGAAATGAAGGCTACTTTATGGCTCGAGAGGCAGTGTTGTTAGATATAATGCAACCTACAAACTGAAGTACTGGACTAAACCAAGAACAGGTCAGAAATACAGCCTCTGCTACCGAATGCTGCATATTTTTGTAATGCCCACGATAGGCATGTATAAGCCATAGCTAGAAACCACACTGGATAACAAACTACTTCTTTTTTCTCCTAACAGGGGAGGGGAAGAGGGGTAAATGGCTACCTTTGTGCTCTTATAACTCAAGAGCTGCTCTCAAAACAAAAAGCAGTAATAACACCCCAGAACACTTCCATTTTTTCCCAGCACGTCAAAAAATTATGGAAAAAAAATCGTATGACATTAAAATCCACCTCCTTCAAACTCCCCAAACGTGATATTTAAGTTCAATTTCCCAGTGTTAAGAGACACGGTGCTTTATTAGCTATAATAAATGTCAACTTTCAGTTAGCTACTTGATGGATAAGATACCAATTACACTGACAGCTCTTCCCACTGAAACCCAGTGAAGCTGGGTTTTGTCATGCCTCACTGGCCAAGCCTCTCCCCAGCAGGTAAAGCGACGTCCTGGTGAGGGACACCACGAAAAACAGGAGGTTGAGCCAACAATATTCCCCTAATTCATTCATTTACCATTTAAAGCAGTAGCACATATTTATACCCCGCAAACACTGTTTGTACTTCTGCTCAAGTACTGCTTATCTGATGACCTCTAATGACCTCAGTTTGCAAAAGTTTAAAGGCGCTACGCTTGTAAGAGAAACACCAGCACAAGGCTCTAAAGTGAGGCCGGGTCGGTTTCTTCACCATTCGAAAGACACCAAGTGTCTCGAACCTTCTTTTCCTGACACTGCGTGAACAGCTAAAAATAAATTCAAACTAATGACAGTGAAACAGCATTAAGTTTCCAGTTTAGCACAGAACAGCACTCATATTGCTTTTAAAAAGTCGATGAGATTTAAGCACGTGCTTGATTTACAACTTATGCTTAACTCATTTGCCAAATCTAGTTAATCTGAAGAATTGCATTCTATCAGTGATTGATGCATCTGACCTCCCTAATGTTGGTATCAATTTATGACAGAATATTTAACTCTCAAATAGGATTTTATTTAGATACATGAATGAGAGTTCGAGTCAGGATCATCCTTCTATAGGCCTCCCCCTTAAAACGCTTTGGCGCAGCAGCACGGAAAATCGCCCCGATGGAACAGACTCCCCACAACTTCTCTGTGCTCTAAGACTTGAAGTTGTTATTGCTTCCCAGCTTGATCCCATTGATCTTTGTCACAGGAAACAAAGTGAAACACAATATATATACAAATTCAACATATAATACACAATATATTCAAAAAGACAAGTACCTATTACAGAAGCATGGCAAATCTATTCTGATGCTTAAAAATCGCAGCAAGTTTATCACGCACATAGAAGCAGCTCTGCTGAATCAACAAGTACTCACATATTTTGCGTTGGGAACTGAGAACAGAAAAAAATTATACTGATAACAATACTTTTATTAATAATGTACAAAGCCTTTCCTCAATATCTTAGATAGCATGTCAGAGACAGAGGCATTCTCAGTCTTTCTTTTTAAAGCAGAATAAAGTGTAGAGGTTTTTATCTTCCCTTCTAAATGCCAACTGATCCTAAAAAGTCTGGCGAACGCTACTGTTGCCTTACCTTTAATAAGTAAAGGCTGTTGAACAAAATACATTGCCACAGATCCACGACTCACTGAACTAAGCCATAAGAGATGACACTGACAACTAATCCCCAACATACCGTTTACATCCATCCATTCGTGTCGTCACCAGTAACGTGGTACCTGAGTACTTTCCAAAAGAGGGGCTGCGCTGAAATTTCCCTCTTACCACTTTGTCAGCAGGAGGCAAGACTGATGATGATGATTATTAACTTTTAGGAAGAAAAAAGGAAGGTAAATAACCATAAAGCCCTCTATTAAGATAGTGTCAAGTTCCTAAAAAAACACTCATGCAACTATTAACTGAATGCTATGAAAAAAAAAAAAGAAAAAAGGTAATAATCCCACTGGGATTCTGATCAGTTTTTTTTTTTTGTCCTCAACATTCCCCAAAAGTTTTCCAAGACAGTAAAGAAAACAAGGCATTTAACTTCTTCAAGTCTGCATACTTGATTTCTATTTAATTTGATTTTCCTTTTAAGCTTCAGTAACATTTGCTTCTTTCAATATTTTCCCAATGTTGGAAAGCTCCATAAACATGTATGTATAAATAAATATATTTTTTAATTATTTCAGAAAAAGAAAAAATTTTACCCCACACTGGCCTCGTATCTGAGGCCAAGAGATTAGGTTTCAGCTTCTGGCACTTGCCAAAGACAAAGTGAATGTGGGTTTGAACAAGTACCTTGTTTCTGAGCTTCAGTTTCTGATCTGTAAAATGGCACTTGTCTTCCCTCCTCCTCTGTGCTTTTTATGTTGCAATCTCTTCCCAGTAAAGCTCTCTTGTCACTACAACGACTTGTATTGCTTAACACAGCATACTGTAATTTAATTATGTTTGGAAACTACAGCATAGTGAATAAGAAAGCCATTACAGCAGTAAGACAGGAAATGAGCACCATAGAGAGAACAGAACAAATAATAGGTAGAAGTGCAAAAAGCAGATATTATGAAAAAGAAGGATTTGAGTGGAGATTTTTATTGTAGCTTTTTTTTTTTTTTAAGTTGGGAATCTGCAGCCAGCTTTCTAATTAACGCTTCCATTGGTTCTGCTTGTGAACGATACAATGGTTGGATCACATCGCTGCCAAAATTCGCATGTTACTTCCTCCAACAGCTTCTGCAAGTAGCCAATATCCTCAGACATACATGATGAGGATTCAGTCATCTAAGTATTTTGGGCCTCTTCACCAAATCAGTAAGTTAAGTAATAAAAAGAACTTGCATTTCAATAAGACTTGAGAACTTCTCCCGTAAGAGTAAAATTAAGGCATAGAAGGCAATTCCAGAATATGAACTCACTATGTAAATCATCAACTGAAAGAGAAGGGAGGCAAATTGAAGTGAATTTCACACAAACCCCAGCACGACATTACAGCCTTTTTGGAAAAGTCACAAAATTAAGGATTTCATGCAGAAAAGAAAAAGTGTCACTTTTGTACACGCTTGACCAAACATGTACCACTCCAGCTCCAAAATGTCCAAAAGCGTTACTTTTAGCCAATTTCAACATTAGGGGGAAAGAAATAGCATCTCTTAGAACCTGCCAGTCTACAATTACCTTCACGTAGAATCACAGAATTGTCTAGGTTGGAAGGGACCTTTAAGATCCTCGATATTTAAGAGCAGCCATACATGTACACACACACACACACACACTGAACCTGGCGTCTTGTACCTCGCAAATGAGCACAAACTGGTGTGGGACTGCCCCAAGCCCCATCAGCTCCCTTCTCTGCTTATCTTTTATGAAAAGCCCCGAGAAGAACGTGGAATTATTCAAGACCTATGTTCAAATTTTCTATGAACAATATTGTTTTCCGAGCTGCAAGATGATAAAAATCACTTGTTACTTCACTGCTGTTTGAGTCATCTTCTCCCTAAGAAAAGCAGTATTATTAACCCAGTGTGTTTATCGCCAGCTCTGTGATTGAAAGCCCTTTTGTTCCAAGACTTGAAGATTTATTTGTCAAGTCTGACAGCTCTGATGTAGCCTTGCAGTGAACATCAGTGTCTGAAAAGGAATTTATAAAATCATGAGCTGCAGGAAATAGCCAAAATCATGGCAAAGTATGATATTTGAAATGAGAAGGAGACAAACTAGGTATCTAGATAAAAATCTGCAATTCCATAAAAAATACTCACTAAAAAGATATGAAAGCATAACGGAACACTGAAATGCTAGATCTCACGTGTGTTTAACACGTACTTCAGAGATTTTATAGATAACATACATATCTAAATTCCGTCTAAACATCTTTCATTCTACATCTTGAAAAATCAACAGGTACAAATGAGTTTGGAAAATAAGCCCTTGATAGTATTAACTGTATCACATTTTCACAACACTGTATTATGACATATTTTAAATAATTTTCTTAATCAGAAAACTCCAGAGTATACTGTGAGAAATCCAAGCTGCGGGCACAGGTGAGTCCATAACCATTCAACTAAATCAGGACCTAATCAAAAGCAAATAAAACAACTTCAGTAAATTCACAACAGGCCAAAGTCAATGCATATATCCCAAGGAGTGTTACATACTGAGTACTCTGAACAAATAATGTTGAGGTAACATTTGGTAAGGTATTTGTGTTCGTAACCATGTATCACCTAAGCACAGGAATTATGGGCCAGACCCCTCTCTGGTAGGACGCTGCGTAGCTTCGTTTAAGTCAGGAACCAAATACACAAATCTTTTTATTATCCGCAGACAGGCTTATAGATTTATATATGTCTATAATTGGCTTTAACACCGGACTTGACATTAAATCTGAAATCTGTCAGAATCTCTATTATGAGACACACACAAGCTTGCGCGTAACGCAGCAGTGGCAGAAGCTGCCAGGACTCTCCGTGTCTCGCTGGACTTGGCCACTCTCCAATTACACCAAAAGCTGTTTTGTCAATGCAAGAAGAATAAATCAGAGAAGATGTATTTCACCTTTTCGAAAGCCAAGCAATCAGCTCATCCATCATCTTCCATCAGTGAGAACTTTAGTAGATAGAAGCAGAATAGGAGTTGATAAAATATGCTTAAATACCACCCAGGCCTTTACTTGCTGTGCTTTTAATTTGGTAAATAAATGCCTTCCGTTGGGCACGCACCCGAGAGTCTTTGCCGTGACGTAGATTAAGTGCTCTGTTAGCATTGCGCTGCCGAATGGATCTCAGAGGTATAGCTAACTATAATGGCCTTCAAACATTCAGCCTAAATCTCCCTACTGCTTAATTTCAAACATTAAAAGGTGCATGTGGGGGTAAGAAAACTCTGGAGTTAAAAATATAACCCTTTTAATGGTTTTATTTAATTTGTTAACTACACAAACAGGAAATGTGTGTCTTACAGGCAAGAAGCAAAAGTGTAGTAATATCCAAGAAATCTGGTAGAATATATTGTTAATTTAATTAAGTTTAGCCCCAAAAGGCACATTCTGTCTCTTTTTTGAGGCTTAATTAAGAATAATATCGAGGGAGAAAAATCACCATGAAATCACCGTGTATGAATTACGCAGTAGGGGCAAGGAAAGGGGCTTTCAGATGCAGGGGTTCTTACAGGATCGTGAGGATTTTTCATTCTGGTCATCTTTTTATTGATCTGTTGTTAAAGTAATGCATACTAGATGGTGAATATTTAATAAGTTTTGATTATGTTGATATAAAATCTAGTACTCTGTCCATAAAACAAAGTAAAAGAGGAAAAAGGATGCACAAAGACTTGATTCTCAAAAGTCCTCAGCATCTATGGCCATAGCTTAATTTCAGAAGAACTGAGTACTGACTGAAAAAACCAATGAAGCAACAATTCCTTGTGCCAGGTGTACACGGTATTTGGAACAAATCAGCCCAGAGCCTGGTCATGAACAACTAGATTCTGAATATTTAGGCCGGTAAAAGAAATTGTAGTTGCCGTGAATGTGGCTGCTGTGGTCACGAAACCTAGTCAGACTTTGGTTGTCAGAATTGTAAAAATGTTTGCGTGTGCTGCTTTTCTGATTTCCCAGTTAGGCAAACACAGGATTTTTACAAGATAAAGGACTGATGTTAATAGCCATCTCTGAGGGCCTGGTGAACAATGCTGCGCTCCCTCCATTTCCCGGCCGGTATGAGCTCCCTTTAGATCCCACCAGAAGCCATCAGGGACAGCAGAGGGGGAAGCAGCAGAGAAGCCCAGAAATTAAAATGGAAAATGGTGAAAATTCACTTTAACCTCTATCTACCACAACAGAACAGCAACTAAAGTCTCTCAAGTAAAATGATTTCTCTGAATAAAGAAAGGATGGTGGAGACAAGATGGTAAAGTAAGAAGAACTTATTTCTATTTAAATTCAGTAAGTATAAGTAAAGGGGAGATGGTGACAAGTGAAAGCATCTCTCTTAATAGATGCGTGGGATTGTTTCTAATGTAATGTTGCACTTCAGAGGAAATACAGGCCACCATGTAAAGAAGTCAGGACACGGTGACAATGCACACATAGCCAATGAGGGATTTTCAGTGAATTCACAGATTTTGATGGACAACCAGTGGGCTTTTAACACCAATTTATTCTGAGACGGGCCTTAGCAAAGCTGCCAGACACATGCTATTTGTAGAATCTTGTTTCCTGCCGTTTAAATGACCTTTACTATTTTTACTAACGTTTGCCTCTAATCCACGTCTGGCATAATATTGAATTATTAATCACAATGCCTGAAGTCTGTGCACAGGCTGCGCGAGTGCCAGGATGCACCACAGTGCCCGCTCAAGAAGGGAGGCTAAGAGGAGCTCAGGTCCCTTGAAGGCCTCAGGTACAGGGCTTCTGCTATTGCCAGAACACTAGAACAGTTTGTATAGAGGAGGACAGAACGCACTATTTCAATTTGTCTCTGGACATGAAGGAATCCATTATCTATGTCACCTGTTGCATTAAGAATTTTACTGAGGTGAGGAATAACCTTTGGATTTAGTTGCAAAGACCGGGCATAAGAGTAGCTGAAGCCCTTATTTTCTCCTGGTATTAAAAAGCATAACTACAACCTATTCCTAGGGAAGAAACAGTTTTACTTGCAGAAGTACATTCTAACTGTCACAGGGTGGAGGTGGTAACTCACTGTGGGGGTCAGGACTAGCCAATAGCACCATATGCCCTGGGAGAGCATGTAGGCATTTATACATCAGTAAAGGGCATTTAGCACAGCACCAGACTGAATGCCAAAGAAACGGGCCGAAGGAGGAAACAGCAACACTATCAAGACAGGGATTTAGCTAAGGGATTTCTACAGTTGATTATCAGCATCACCCACCACAGTCCAAGTGTTCTTCCCATCCTCCTTCCTATCGCTCTGCAGCTGCTTCTGCCCTGCCAAGTGAGGAGATGAAAGATTTCCTTCTGGAATTGCATAACCAAAATGCAGAAGTGTCTTTGAAAACACACAACTGCTTGGTTTCTTTATGTTGTTGGCAGATTTCATACATAAATTAGCTGATGTTATGGATGCTTCAAGAATAACTTCTTTTTATTCCCCACATGCTTTCCTATTATGCTTAGTAATGCACTACACAAAACGCATGCATTGTCAAGCACCACAGGGAAAAGTAATAAAAGTATCAGTAGGGAAGTAGCAAAATGAGAAAAAACCCTTCAGCTGTCTTTAATGAGGTCCTTCTGGTCTCTAGCCGAAGCTTCTAAGAGCAAGGCAGGGAAATTCCATATAATTTTTTTTTTTTAATTAAAAATCCTCAAATAGAAACTTGATCAAACATCAGTTTTCCAACGTAACAACATACTGTTTCTTTTGCAAGTGATTTTGATGTCAAAGAGCACTCTAATTAACAAATCCCATCCTTCTCATTTTTATTACCTTTCAGTTTAAAGTTCTGAAATTTAAGTTAGTCTTACGTTTGGAATAGAGACAGTCATACTCTTGCTTGATCTTTCTTCCTGGTTCAAGAACAGAGATTTTCACCCAAGTACAACAACTTCCAAACTGGCAGCGGCATATTCTATGGAGTGAGAAACGGGTATTTTGAAGACAAAAAGAATAAAAAGGAGGATGATAATATGCCAGTCTCCTGGCTGAGTAAACTTCCGTATCTCGATAACCTTGCCCACAAAAGTGCCCAGCAGGCACTTACTCTGTTTTTCAAAGGACAGGTCAAGAGCATGGCTGAGGCTATAAAACCTGATGTAGAAGATCAGGTCAAAAAACGCAAGATGCACCCCTGTCTCCTGAGTCACTGGGGGCCAGTAACCACAAAGTGCACGTTAGTTTGCTGGGAAATTTCTGTCTGAAAATGCTAATTTGTTAAAGCTGCAACTGTTGGGTCAGGAATTTGCTCGTCTTTCCCCTAGCTTGTTGGACCTGTTCCATATTACATGGTTAATAAAATATGAATTGAACAAGAGAAAGAGGAGGCTATTCCAGCTGAGGCAAGCAGAAGATAAATTCAACTTCTCCACACTGCAAGACAATATCCCAACCCCTGAACTTCTTGCTATGCTGCAGCGACCGTGTGGCTTTTTGTGCTGTTGGCTTGTAATACACTCTCAGACAGAGCCCTCCCGACACTGCTATGAACCTGTCACATGTCGGGCAGTTCAGGCCAAGTAAAAGAGAGCAGATACAGTTATCAAGTATTTCTTGCACTTAAAACAGGATTCGTTGCTTCCTATCCTACAAGACAAATACCCCTTCACAAAACACATAGACTTGATGCAGCAATACAGGCTCAGCATCTGCACATGCAGTTGGATGACAGATTTTCTCCCCGTACACACTAGAAGTTCTTTCCCTCCCTCAACACCTCCTCTCCTGATGCTCCCGTGAACCAACCCTCCTCTCCTGCTGTTCCCCAGAACCTTTCTCTTTGCCTTCTGTTTGTTCTTCCATCACCTAAAGCTCTTGTTATTCTCCCTCTTCCTTGTCCCTGGAAAGCAGTCACACACAGAGAACTTTTTATCTCTTTTTAAAAGCAATATAAATTTTTATCTCTTCCTCTGCAGTGATATAAACAGGAAAGGCTAAACATGGATGCTCTTCGTAGAATTCGTGTGGTCTGGCCCAGTTTGTTTCCTAAAAGTCACATTTTATGGGAACTATATTATCACTGTGAAATATCACCTCCTGGTGATGACACAGCAGGTAATAAACCCTCTCCTATTGCCAGGATAACAGTTGGGAGCTATTAAGGAACAGGGGACATAGAAAGGATGGGAGTACAAGAGAGAAAAAGCACACAAGAATTGCTGCCTTTTAATATTCATTAGTACAAAACTGAGGCACATACAGGCATTTTTCAAACTTCATAAATACTTCTGACAACCTACAATGCACCTGGAAGTAAATAATCCACAGCTCTGGGAAACGGCTGCCAGTAAGAGGTACGGTCTGAGACAGCAGCTTTGCCCCTTCGGGCCGCGCAATCGGATGCAAACTGCAATCCCAGGGTAGTGCTAGACCGAAATCCTGAGACTGGTGCTGCACGGACTGATACAGCTGCTGAGCAGAAAGAATAGAAGGGAAAATAAATGCGACGTAATCGAGAGGAGCAGCTGGCAGCAGGACAGTCCACTATAGCCGCCATCTCACGTGCTCCCCTTTGGAGGGCCAAGTACCACAAACCTGCAGAGTCTCTGTTCAGGGGTGATTTTTAAGGATGCACTGAAACCGCTGTCAGACATCTCCTGGCCTTACTTTCCCAGTATCAAGAGTCCCCAAGTGCAACAAGTCAGAACCTTATTATAGCAGGATTAGAGGAAAAGGCAACATGATGCTCAGCTTTGATATCTACATCTGAATCTATCCCCTAGAGGAGTATTTTTCCTGGAGTCCGCATGCTTGATTAAAATTTTGAACCTGACATTTAATGCTAGATGAAAAACTGAATTGTCTCCCCTGAATAAAAGAGTTTCTTAAAAGGAAACAACTAATTTGAAATTATATTTTATTCTCTTACACATAAAGCTGTTACAGTTTTTCAAGTGGCTTCTGATATCAAGAGAATTTCTCACCATTTTGTACTGGTTTCCTTTGCAAGACAAGAATAGTTATTCTGCCTGCAGCACACAAAAATTTGGTCTAATTAGCTTTGCCATCTTTTTTCCTTATTACATTCCTTTTCTAAATATCAGTACTGTAAATATTTTTCTACACCTCTTACTAACGCCTCTTTGATTTCATGGGCCATCTCATGTCCCTGTCATCTGGTTTAGAAGCAATGTCTTCCCACGTGCGCCAAAGGACTTATTCTTAAAGAAGCCAGGTTTTCCCACCGGTGCAATGGCAGCACCTCTCAGAAGGACAGAACGGAGAGGAGGAAGTGGGACGAGACCCTTCACCTGTAATTGATCCTCCCGGACCTGCTGAAGCCCCAACTTCGGACATGGAGTTAGGAAGAGCTGCCACACTTTCACTTCTGCTGATTCCACTGCGGGATGATAATGTTTACTAGAAGCACAGAACAGACAGTTTAAGTCTTCAAGCAGGATTCAGAGTTCATCTATCAAAGCTTTCAATGCTCTGTTGGCAAATGCAAAATATGAGCTGTCTGGAAATTATATTCTGTTTAGCTTAGGCACATTACCAGGTATATCTCAGCCTAGGGATTTATTTTTATCTCAGCAGGCTTTTCCTTATTTTATGTTGCCCTATTATTTATGTCTGAGTAAAAGTGTTATGTCTTTATTTTAAAGACGTCGCACTATTAACTGGAGAAGGTCGCCAGCTAAGCTCAAGAATTACAAGGTCAAGTTCTACTCTTGAAAGCTCTCAGTCAGCTGCACACACAAATCACCTGTTCAGTACCAGCTTCTGACCCTACATCTGAAAAACACTGAAAGGCAACAAACCAACTCCACGTATTATTAATAACACTCCCTAATGTATTACAGTTACTGTGAACTTATTTAAATTGCATTTTGTTTATGGTTGAAGAAAAATTAGCATTTTCCTATGTGTTTAAAAAGAACCCTGTACTTTGTACCTTAAGTCTCTCTATCACTCGGCATTTTATCCAGCCTCAAAAATCACCAAAGCCTTTGAGGTTTCTTCGAAATGGAAGCATTGATCTCCTACTATTAAAAGTTTATTCAGACAAAAGATTTGCTCAGTTCCCAGCATTTATCATCAGTCCGGTATTCATGGGAGTAAAGTATTCGCAGACAGCAAATCCTCAGATATTTCATGTTTGAATAAAACATATTCCGGACACTTCAAGATTTCATTTACTTTTCCTAACCCAGGACATGGCAATCAATCATATAATTTATTCCACAATTAAGTACAACTCCACACCCCACTGATATTTGTGCTGTGAAAATGGGTCCTGTGAATTGTAAAGCACAGAACAATTGAAAATTAGCTCGTAATGCTTCACATTTGAAAGTTTGGAAAATACCGAATTAGAGGTGCCATGTGCGTCTGTGTCCCATTTAGTACACTCAACCTCCAACGGAGAAAATGAGTAATAAAGTTTAGCCTAGCACTGAAAGTTGCCAGAATTATAATTACGTGAAACAAAAATCCTACTTACTCTCAAAGGAACATATGATTTGGCCAAATTTATCTGTATTGGGGAAAATACTGAACGGTGTTCTTCTATTTGCAGGAAGTCCTGGCCTGGGTCGGTATCGCCCCTCGGCTGCAGCCCGCACTGTTTGGGCAGTCACTCCTCCGCAGCCCGTGGAGCCCTTTGGGAGCCGCACGCTCTGATCGCAGCTCTCCATCCCCTCGAACCATCCACTGCCTCCACACAAAGCACTGCTCGCATCTGGATTTTTGGTAATGAGGTCACCTGACTATTAGGTTCTGGACAGACCTATAACAATTAACAGCATAATGACTATGAGGTACCAGTTTCCACCACCAAAAAAAAAATTGTATTTTGGGAAAGCCAAATGACTCCCTGAATGGTTTTGACTAATGACACTGTAATTTACAGTAACCTCCAAGTTTACCATTTTATTCTGTTTGTGTGTTTCCAGATTACACCAGAATTGTGGTGTTTGCACTTTTAATTTTGTAAAAACTCTGGCAGCCATACACATTCCATGGGGGAGGATTCCTAATTTATGTAAAGTATTACAGAAAATGATCTATATGACAGTTTGGTATAAAATGCTAAATGCAAGTCATTACTCAATGAAGATAATTTGAGAGTATTGTGTCAGGGGAGACATTAGATTACAGAGGATAAAAAGTCGGAATAGGTATTCACATATTTATTCATATTTGCATAATCAACTGAAGGAGATAGTGGATGTTCTCTTGGGCCCAACTAGCAAACAACAAACTGAACATCACTTCGGAAACTTTCTATTATTTTTCACATGATCAACACATTTTTTTTTGGTCTTATCCCAGAAATAAGTGCCCTCCCAGATTCTGTTGTTGCTTGCAACTGACGGAAGACATGGTATAAGTTGGCTACTGATAAGGAGACGCAAGCAGCGCAAGGTCATTCCGGTAGCCAGCGTGACTGAACAGGTTTTTTTTGTTTTTTTTTTTTTTGCTTCAGTTCTGGAATTGCAGAATTTACCTCTTATTTTCTGTCATGGGGAAAGGGTGCCCCACATCTCCCTCCTTTCAATCAATGGAAGAAAAGGAAGCAATACAATGAAACTAAACAATATTTGGTTTATGACTATCCATGAAAGTCATGGCTTCTTCTGTGCTACGACACACAACCCAGGGACTTCTGCTGAAGTGGTCAGTGAGCATATCTGAATGGGTGCCTCTACCAGCTGGATGCCTCGTCGTCCTCCTCTTAAAGTTGGAGGAATTTATTTTATACTTCAGAATGTGATACTCAAAATTACAATTGTCCCGCTGAAAATTATTCTTTTTTTTTTTTTCTTTTTTTCCCAGACTATCATACCAGCTAAAACGCATTACAAGCCAATTGCGCTCACCAGCTGCATAGCTGGATTTACACTAGTGAACATCAGCATTTAACCTAGACAGTAGTTAATGAGATATCTGCAAATGGCATCCGCACATCAGCAGCTTTGGAGCAATTTCTCCAGAATTAATGACCTGTCAGAACTTCACGAGCACACAGAAAGCTATTCTCTCCAGTTCTGTTTACCAGTCAAAAAGAACTATGCGGCTCCCTGTCCCTCCTCTCTTTCCTAATTCTCCTTACACTTATTTCAGCTTTCATAGCCTGAAGGTTTTATCTTCCCGTGGAGTTTGTGTACTCAGAACTCTTCCGTTTTAATGAATCTGTCTCCTGTTGTGCCCTCTGTTGCAGCATACTGTTTATACAACTCTTTTTCAAATGTCTGCTAGAAAAGGAGGGCTGGTAGAGCTGATGGTGTTTTATCTTCCTTGGTTCCTTCTGTTTCTGATTATCCCAGATACACACTAACACTCTCTCAGACAGATAAGCAGCTCAGCACTCCAGTGCTCTAATAAGCAAGTTTAGTTGAAGTTGCAGTGCTCTTACTGTGGCACATTGCTCTTCCCTGCATCTTCGTTTTTCTCCTCATTTTTCTCCTACTTTACTCAATATCTAATTGGGGTAGGGAGGGGTCTAAGGGAGTCATGTGTAAATCCCTCTATTTTTATGGCAGCAGGATCCCTCTGCAATGCATTAAGAAAGATTTAGAAGGCAGAATTAAGTCCTCTGTGTAATTGTAATCATGCTTTGCTACATATATGTATTTCTTACTGTTTGATAGGACAGTGTATCTATCTGGCACAAAGGGATCCTGGTTCCACTAACATGCTTCTTCCTGGGCAAATTAATCATTTAATAATACACTGAGCTTTGTCATAATGCCAGTTGTAGATTTCATTAAAAAATCATGCAGTTCATCTCGCAGATCTAACAGCCAGACTGCAACTGCAGAAGAAGAACCAACCTCCTAAGGGTAAAAATATGGCTTTATTATCCTCCCATGGCTATTTAAATAGGGGATTCTAAGTCCACTTTAAATCCACTTAAAAGCAAATAAGCATTCCCTTCATAATGTGTAAACTACTATTCCAACATGAAATGCCTACCCACTACTGAAATTTTTCAAACACCCACAAGCATAGAAGCCTATATAAGAATGAAGATTAGTGACGGATTTTCTTTTGCCAACATTAATTGAACTTATTTTAATTTAAAAATGGACAATCCATTTCCCTAGGTGCAGCCAGGGAAGGCCCCGTCTGAAGCGCTGATGGTGCTGGGACCAGCCAGGGTACCCCCTGCCAAAGGGAAGCGGAACTAAGAGCTACAGAAAAACATTCATGAGCTGCAAGTCTTCTGCTACATAGAGACAGTGTGCAGCGATACCGTTTTAGGAGGCTAATTGGTAGTTAAGTGTTTTCATAACGCTACTTCTGTTTCAAGTTATGCCTTCATGAAATCATATTAATATAACGTCTAATTAAGATTATTTCTTTGTAAGTACATACCATAATCCTTTTAATGCCCTGTAAAAACACCTTTAAAAGCACGTGTACCAAGACATAACACATGACTGACAAGTTATTACTCAGAGCTTTTTGGAGTATCACTATCTGAGATAGCCTCATATCTTTGAAGGTCTAATGTGCTTTTCTTGTTTATCTCCATGAATCACTTTAAACACTGCCTTACAACAAACAGAACAAATCCAAGGACAGAGATCCTGGGTTTCACTCAGAATTAACCCTTTGCTTTTGCATTTTGTTTATAGGCATATGTTTCTCTGTATAAGTAGAAAAAAGTCAACAAAAAGTGCTTGCTCTGAGCCAGTTGCTGAAATTATTCAATGAAATATATAAAAAACCCACATAAAAGTACATGTAAAAAAAAAGTACATGTACAGAACTTCACCTATGAATAACCCCATAATTACTCTATGAGACATCACAAAACTTCTTTAAATCAATTGACTTCAGTTCAGATTTATTTTGACCTCCTATGAATTTATATCAGTACTCAACGGATTCACGTCAGCGCAAAGAGACATGGTGAGTTTGAGGGATTGTGGCTAGAGCCTGCTTTTAGCTCCTGATTTTAAGACCTGTTTGCTAAATTTTCCCGTATAGTCACTATACATAGATAGGAAAAGAATATGGGAGAGCCATTAAACACTGTATATTTTTCCCAATGTATGACAATGCCAGTTAACACCTGTGCTAAATAGCAGTGTACCAGCAGCGGCGTGTTACACACACACCAACACGCACAACGCATTACTATTTCAAGTTTAATGCCTCAACATTTCTCCAGCACTGACTGTAGCACGGGAGGCAACATACTGAGATGATCAATCATTGGCACATTGAGAGACGACTTGAAAAAAAAATAATCTTGAATGAATGGCGCTTCCTTAAAAAAGAAACAAACAAACCAAAATAATCTACGCACAGGCTACCTGCAGCATGCATCCGTGTTTCCTTTCTGGAACTACAGCACGTGGCTTGAATCACTCACAGACTGAATACGAATTATTTTCATACATCTTACAACTACACAGCTCCCCTCTCATTCTTGGCCTGTCCTTTTTCAAGCCCAGTTTTACACACTGCTTTTTCATCCCTTTTTTCCATCCCCAGTTTTTTGTATTAAAAAATAAAATTTAAAAAAAGGAATACTACTTCGAATATCATAGAGCTCCTTAAAGAAACCTCTGCCTGCTTTCACTGTGTTCTAATGTGAGCATTCCTACCACGTTTGAGAGAATTAGATGCAACTTCTTAAATTTTGTTTTACTTGGAACAGCCCCCGCCCACCCCCCAGGCGCAGAGCACCCCGGCCGGGCTGACACCCGCAGCTCCTGGCGAGCCCAGCCACCACCGGATGGGAGATTAAAAGAATTGTTGAAATCCAGTTCCGCGTGTCTGGCTTTTGGACACAGTATCAGCTGCTTCAGATCTTGGGATTTCACTGTGATGAAATCTGCACACTGAACAGTTAAAGCATCCGCATTTCTCTCAACACTGGACATCTTCAAGAGCCTTATTACATTTTCCAGACTGGTAGAAGTGTAATTTCTCTACAACAACCAATGGAGTATCAAACTTAACTCATAGCCAAGAAGCAAAAGTATCTCAAGCGACTTTATGTGCTCGCATGGTTTGGGGTATTTTGTTGTTTGGGTTTTTTTGTACATGGGCTCTACCATTTGTCTGTTATTTACTGGCAGCCAAATAAAGTAATTATAAAAATGTTTTGTGGTTTATTTTTCCTTATACACAACACTCTGAAGGGCAACAAACATGCATCAAAATTTCAGTGGAATTACTTTTCTTCATATTCTAATGACTGTCTAATTTTAACCACTCAGTATTCATGTGCCATTTCTAGACAACTGTATTGAAAAGGCATCATATATTTTAAAAGAATATGACAAAAGAGTTAGTTAAGTGTTGTATGAAACATTCATTGTAAATTAAAAATTAAAAAGTATTCAACAGCTCCAAAAAGAGTTCAAACCCATCTGTTACTACAAATTACCTTTTTTTTCTTTATCTTAATGCAACCATATGCCATGGGATAGTAACCGTCATTTAAGCATCCTCTTCAAATCTCTGTTTAGGATTAGAGCACCCATAGTTAACACTTTCTGCATTTTGTTAAAAGCTCTACGACAGAAGCCTCAGGACGATGTCCTGACAAGAATACAATTCAGAAGGAGCTCACAATGACTGTACAGAGGACACGTGGAGAGAGAAATCCCACCTGCAGTCCAGCAGAAGCTCACAGTCAGGGATTGCAGGGAACAGGCACTAGAAAGGCTCTTCCAGGCTGCCATAGCTTGAAAGCTTAAACCCTTTAAAGGCACATCTGAAACACAACTTTAAGATCCACATTATGCAAAATCTGCAGAGATTAAAAAGGGATACTCAGAGGGAAGAGTCAAAACAGAAACACAAAAAAGCTCAGGAAATACCTGTTCTCAGAAAGACACTTCTCCAGTCAACATCCTTCCCACAGAAAAACATTTTCTGAGTGTGCTCAGTGTTTCATGAAGTAGAAGAACTACCGCCAAAGCTCGCATTAGACTTCATCGAAGAAGAGGCAAACTATGCTTACCTTGAGCTATGGGACAAAATGCCCAGGCTTTTCAAAATAGCACCCATTGTGCAATTAGTAGTATTTGTTAAAGTCTACATCACTGCTTCTTCACTGTCACTTTTTCCAACCACTTCCAATGAATATAACTGCACTGTCTTGCACTACAATTACATCTCCATTTTATTATGTAGGCTTAGATTTTTATATCTTCAAAGGGACAGCGCTACCTGCTAGATTTCAAGAGGTAAGGGAAGTCAGAGATACAAAACAAAAACAAAATACCCCGTGCAAAGGAAGACAATGCGGATATACTGTTTCAAAAGCATCACGGTTTAGATTTCTGACACGATTTTAGATAAAAAAGTCAATTCTGCTACCACGTCTCTATTACGCTTACCACTGTTTCAAAAATGTCAACAGAAAAATAAAAAACCATTATTTTATTTCACAATAACTCAGATTCTTTTGCTATTTCATTACAATACAAGGAGAGGCACCGTCACTGCAGCATCAAGCAGACAACCTTAATGTCTTACATTAGTTTCATATAGTTCTCCTCCTTGGGAGGTGATAAAGAAAGAATGCCTGACTGCTGATATTCACTGTTATGACGTGACTTGAGAAAATAATTTCCATTAATTTGAAGTGATTAAAGTTCATTTTGCGTCTGTCTCCCGCACACCATAGAAGAATGTACGATGTGCCTGAAGTTTCTATAACATCCTTTAAAACAAAGTGCACTGAGCGCAGGTTCATTAATGGTGCTGTAAAAGTTCACATATACCCACGCAGTGTTTTCCCAAGTAACTGAAATTTAATAGGTAAAAATTCCCTTTGGATGAACGTGGAATGGACTTAACAGGCTGCCGCTGTTAGAAATGCAGATACACCGACAGGCCAATCTCCTCGCCTAGCAGTAACTAGAAACGAGCAGACATTGTACTAAGGAGGACAAATTGTAGAATACGGGCACAGTCAGCGTCCCAAAAGAATGCAAACAGCGATGCATCCAACTAGGCAGTAATTTTAGCCAAGTACAAAACCACATACCATGTCTTCCACGGCATGGATTTAGGAAGTAATATTTAAAAAAAAAATTTCAAAAAATGAAAAAAAGACAAAAACCAGGCGTTTGACACACTTCCCGTTTTGCTGATTTTCTAAGTAAAAACCCACACAAAAGCTCTTAAATGAGAAAAAGATGAGCGTGACAAGCTAAGTACAAACTGATCCACCATTTTTCTCCTTAAGAACGCATTTGAATCCTAGTGGTGTTAAAGCCTGACAAAGAAGGATTGATAAGGACAGGAGGGAACATCCCCCTCCCTCCTTAATCCCTCCATAAAGATTTATCCTGTCATATGGCAGTAGGGCTGGATGATCCCAAACGGTCCAGTTGCCACTCACCAGCTTAGCCAGAAAAACAGCTGATGCTGCCACTTCCTCTGAAACCACTGGAACTGGGAAACACCACTTCCATTGGTGTGGTCTGTGAGCGACCTGCCCTTTACTACGCCCAGCACCACCACGGGCCAGCTAGCTCTCTCCTCTCCTATTTTAAGTCATTATTTACCCAAAAATATCACATCATCCAGCCTTAATGACACCAAAAATATTACAGGAATAAAACCCACTAGTCTCGCCACCCAACTCCCCCTCAACAAACCCCCAAACACTCCCCCAAAAAAACCACACCCACAACCCACCAACCAAAACAAGCCCGTCAGAAAACCCCTTCTTCCTTTTCATTCAGCTTGGCAAGACCTGGTAACATTTTTAAGTTTACATGTAATTGACAAAGCTGAACATCCTCTATGTTACTTCTAAGTATGAATGAAAAGCAACACAAGGTCATCTCCACAGAGGTTCCCATCCATTCTTGTTAGCTTAAACAACAGCAATTCCACACCTGCATACTCATGGCTTCTTACTTAAAATACTAAATTAAGATTTAATACTTCTTTCCAGTGAAGATGCATATACTGGACAAAAGAGAAAATAGCGGCAGCCCTGCCTCCTCTGCAAGGTCAGGTCATCCGCAAAAGCTCCTCTTTCGGGAAGTGACAGCAAGTCCTTGATTGCCCTTCAAAGAAAAGGAGGAGGATTATTTGGGGGAATACGTTTAGATGTTTGTACACTTATCCGTGTTAAGGGTGATATTAAAGACAGGCTTCAGTTAGGTTCTGTTCATGCTCATCAGAATTCTTCACAAATACTAAACACACAATTTAAAAATAACCTGCCAGCTGCGGGAAGGAAGCAGGCAGACAGGGGTAAAGAGGAGTGGAAGACACAAATCTTCACTTCTAAGCGTTAATGCAACACATGCATTAGACACTTACATTCAGCTTGTCTTAGATAAATGTGATGCATATTTCATATTACCCAAGTTTTTGTGTTCCTACTCAGGAGAACATTGAAATAAGACTTCACAGGGCACACCCGACAATATTAAGAAACCATGCTGCTTTGCGAGACGTCCAAACAAGGTTTAAAATGACTTTACTGTACTTTTCATGCCAACGGAGCAGGCAACTGAAGACATGAGGGAACAATGTAGTCTCTTTCCAACGGAAAGAACCAAGTTTTCTTAAAAAGGAAGATTTCAGTTGAATATGAGGAAAAGCTTTCCTGACAGTGAGATCTGAGGATGTGAAAATTTCTCTAGGGAAAAAAGGTGGAAGTATCACCCGAGATGTGTGTAACTAGTCTGGATACATTAGAAAGTGTTCCGCAGGGAACAGTTCTGCGCTGACAGACAGCACGAATTACGGTGAATCACAGGTGGGGCCTGAAACTACTACCTTCCTGCTAAAAACTATCCGTATGTACGCTCGTAATTGCATGTCTTGAGGAAGGATCATCTAAGGCAGACAGGAAGTGATGTAAGCTTTATGAAATTCACATCTTTCATATTCATTGATATAATAATAATAATAATAATAATAATAATAATAATAATAATAATAACGAACAATACTGAATCTGCTTCTCAAAAACCACCCAGTTAGGAAAGGCCATCAATGAAAGTGCATGTGCAGGTAGAACTGTGATATCGTGACTACTTTAAAAGCAGAGATATAATAGAAAAAGTTGTGTCCACTTTCACATCTGTATTATTTCCTAGTAGAAAAAAGATCAGCACTACAATTTTTTTAAACACTTTACTATTAAAGTCTAAAGCATATTCAAAGAATCAAATGACACCTCCACAAAATGTGCTTTTTTAGTCCCTAACACAGTTTAAAAATAAATTTTGCATCTGTTAGCATTCTATTTCTGCATAAAAGATAGCAGAAAAATCCTTATAATTTTAAAGATAAAATATTAAATTGAAATAATGCTATTGCATCAGTGCTAGATAACTATTCACAGAAGCTAAAGACTTGATGTTGTAAACCCCTTCATGAGACTTTAGTACTTAGAAATGAAATTGTAAATGGGGAAGCGTAGATTGCTTTGATTTAGAAAATTGTTGCCATTAAACAGTTTACGAAGAGCCTAGTGTTTCAGCATCATTATCCCGAATGTGTCAAAGTAAGCGGTTTCACAATATTTAAAGCACTCCCAACTTCCTCATAAATATCATTTATATTCTGAGGCTGCTATTCAGTGTATCAAGAAATATCGTTTACATTCCTCTGTAGTTACATAGCAGGATTACCTGAACAGATATACCCTTACTTGACATAAATAACGAGAAAACAGAAGACCACGGCTATTTAAAAGGTTTAATAACTAAGTATTTAGTGATGTACTGCAGTTTGCTTATGTTTTATAAGCACAGAAAAATACCTCAATGTACATGGAACTGAAAAAATGTTCAAGTCCTTTGGTCACTGTCTTTACAACTAACTTCCAGTTGTGTCCATTTGAGCATTACATACACCTCAAGGGATGGTCAATACCACGTGTATTTTCTACCTTTCTAGAATTTCAGCTAAGATTTGCTGCATGAGAACTAAGATGACGCTTCCTTTCTTAATTCTGCTATAGCTGAGCAATGTTTGCTATCCAGCCTAATATCAAAAGATGCTTTTGGTTTCTGTGCATCAAACCACTGCAACTTCATTTGCCTGGATATGTACACATCTTGGAATTATAGATATGGATTTATCTGGATTTATCCTTTGACTTTCCCATCATCCATTTTCAATTTTATATTTTATTCTTTAGACAGCTGACATTCAGATGGCAATGCTGGGCAATCAATAGACATACTGACGGATCATCAGAATGGCAGGTTACAGCGTGGGATACAGCGAGTACACGGTTAAACAGGAGAGAGGGACAAGAGCATCCATCAGCCACCGCCGACAGCTGCCCCTGCCCGCGAGCCCACCGACAAGGGGGAAGCAGAAATCCCTGTTCCAAGCCATCAGTGCCTCTCTGTAGTAGGTCTGTAGTAAAAATTGTCACTTTACACCAGTGACTTGATGATCCAGGAGAGAGAGGGGGAGAAAGACCTCAGTTATATTCCAATTACAGAAAAAAAAGCTTTATTTGCAGCATTCAGGTTACTCAACTCTGAAGTCAATGAACCAGACTTCACAAACGTGTGTGCATGGAATTACCCATTTCAATGTGTTCTCTGCCTCCAGCCGGGACAATTGGCAGAGAAGCAAAGGCAGGAACAGACACAGACAGAAAAGGGCTATCTGTTAGCCAGAAATCGAGAGGCACCTTCAAGTAGGCACTCATCTTCTCAATATAAGCAAATGAATACTGCAAGAAGCAAAGCAGATGGTTTAAGTAAACTGTTATTGCTAAGGAAATGGCCGCTTGCTGAGAAAATCTTGACACAGGTAAGACAAATTCCTCCAGAATGTATTAAGGAATCTAAATGCATCAAATAAGGACAGATGATCTGCTATCTAAGTTGCCTTACAGGCCATTTCTCACGAGCTACATTGCTGACCTGATAATTCACTTTCAAACAGTGACAAAGAGAAAGGAAAAGCACCATTGCAGACAGCATAGAACAGGAAAGATGAGGGCGAAAGGGAAAAATATTGGGGAATGCAGAGAGGCATAACGATAGAAATACAAGCGTAGAAGATATTTTCCAGAAACAAAAACAACTACAAGAGATTGCTTCACTAAGGAAGCACAAAATGAGCCGCTTCCTTAGCCACCAATGTGTTAAAGAAAGTAATGACGTGAAATGAGCAAAAATCATAGCTCAAGTCCCTGCACTCTGGTGCTCCTCTAAGACCGAGCAACAACAGCATTTGTATCACAAGGTGTGACAAACGAGGCTTGTCTTACTCCGAAAAGAAAATTTTGCATTGCTTATTAAATCTGTTCCACTGTGCTTGCTTTAACATGGCTGGAAAGCCTCAGTCAGACACAGACGAAGGTCCGTCAAAAGGCTGCTGTTGGGCTTCTCCTGATCTCCTGATCTCAGCAAGATTTGTGAAACATCACATGAAATTACCGTCTCCCCAGGGAAGCATTTTGGCACCAACTATGGCCTAAGAGATTCCTTCTGAGCAAGAGCAGCACGGAATAATTGAGAATATAAATAAAACCTATCTGTTGATCCACTGTGCAATGAAGATTTTATGTCATTCTCTGCTTTGACATCATTCTGGAAGACTACCCCGTACCCAGTTGTTCCTGCAGTCTCGTTCGCAGAACTCGCTGTATCTAACCTGCTCTGAAAAGGCTGGTACGTATGGCAAACCGGACAGAAGACAGATCAAGGTGCCAATCACAGATTAGTCTGTAGTAGATTCTTCAGCTATGAGCCTAACTACAGGATTAACAAAGACTAACTAGTTTGCTTTATAACAACTGTTTAAAGTATGTATACCTGGAAATAATTTGGTGTCATTTTTAATACAAACTCCATTTATTTCTAGCATGCCTGTTTATAAGTTTGGCGAAAGGGAACAGAAGACTATGCTGTGCTTTAACAATGGAAAAGAAGCAGAGATCTAAGAAAAAATAAGAAAAAACCCCAAGGAATTAAACGTATTTTGTAAAGAATGATGAGCAAACCTACATAACGCACAGGACAGTTCAACATGGTAAAAGTAAGCTGTAGTTCATTCAGACTTTGAATTTTAAAAGGCGTCATTATTTTAGAAACAATTTATCATCTTTCCACTAGCCCTCTTTTTGGCTTTTCCTTGCCTGTTTTGTCACCAGAAGAATACAGAAAAGAAGCCCAATCATTTTCCTGTTTCAGATATTACTTAAAACTTCTAGAAAATTATGAAAAAAAAAAAACCACAGCAGATTTGTAGTCTTTAAGGAATTTTTCAGTTGCTTTGTTTTTGTTTTAAAAAAGTTAAGTCACACCAGCCTATGATCTATTTAAATATCAAATAACAATTATCTTCCAAGTAAGGGGAAATGTATTTATTTTAAGTTAAAACTCTGGAGTCAAATGGTTTATAACATCCCATAAATGGTTATTAAATCACAGCACAATGCAGAAGTCAATTTCTCCATGTTGTTTTGGGGAATAAATTCAATTATTTTTGCTCTAAAATTGACGTCCATGTCTATCTAAGTCTAAGGAGACAAGCGAGCCTGGGCTGGCGTGTCACCCAGGACCAACGCATGCCTGATTAGGGGCAAGCATCAGAATTCTGTGCTGAAAATGATTCTGAAAATGGCCACCTCTGGTCTAGTGAAGCAGCGCTGCTCCGTCTTCTTCACATGGGTTCTTTCCCTCTCATCACCCTTAAAAGGCAAAGTCTCCCTCTTCAATTCTGCAAGTGTTGACCTGTGCATTTTACAATTGTCATGTTTTATGAAACCACATTTTAAAGCCATACAGCTTCCTTGTGCAAATGCACTCAAACGCAACCAGAAGTGCTTATGTCAGCAGTTCACTCCCACAATTCTATGTACAACAGCAGACTGCACAGCATCAAAACCATCTGAATCTAAAGCAACACCTAAGTTATAAATATATATATAAATATACTGTAGCTGCACGAAGTGGAAAAAAGATAGGATAGAAACATAGATATTGCTTTATTTTCCAGCACTCAGGAATTCTTTCCCCACACTCTCCACACTCAGGTGAGAAATCACATGGCCAACCCTGTGAGTGTCCAGCTCCTTCTTCCTTCCCATTTCTTTGCTATTCTTCTACTCAATTTTGCCAGGAGCAAAACCAACCTGGTGAGTAGCTACAGAAAAACAAAGATATTTACCCCATTTTATTTCTTTGCAAGAAGACATCCAAAAGAAATCCAGCAATTTTATATGTTTGAGGGGAGAAACCCATCTTTCTGCACAGATGTGCCTCTTTTGTCATTTGCCAGAGCTGCGGCAATTCAAGTCCTACGATTCTGCAGAGAAACTCAATTGCTATGACATCCCAAGGCAGTTTCAATTTACAATCAAATTGTTACAATACAGAGGTTTGTTGCACTGCAGCACTGATGCAGATTGCTGAGCGCTGCTTCGTTTAGGGAGTGAGCCTTCTACGCAATTCTTCCTGCTCTTGCCCAGCTGCTTTGCCTGGTTTTCCACCTTATCACACCTGCCACCACTCTCAGCCCCACAGGGCTTACACAGGAATTCTTCTCCTATTTCTCTATATAGCAACAGCTCAGGAATAGCTTGTTTTGGCACCAGTACTATAAAGGAAAAAATAGCACGGCAGCTTTATGAAATCAATTAAGATTCTGAAATTTATCCATTGACAGCACAGAAACCCTAATCTCTGCTCAATGGTAGCACAGCGTTTCACTTCCAAGCATTCCCACCCATTCTTGGTGTTCCAAGAACACCACATCTTTCTAGCCTCTGAAGGTTGCTTTGTACGACAATAACATGATCTACTAGATGGAAAGCACAGGGCTTGAATTCCAGAGAACGCACCATATTCCCACAGTGGTACTGGCTTATTTAGCAATCTTAAACAAATTACACCCTTTCACTCTGCTTCAGGCTCCCCATTTCAAAGGGGGTCAAATTCTCCTGATAAAAATCTGCTGCATAAAGCCACCACACTGCACAATCAGCACTGCAGTGTAAGTCACAAACGTGCCACCAGTCACTGTGACTGCAGCGCAGGACCCACCGGTGGCGGCTGTGGTGGCTCCGCTTCCCAGGGAGAACTTACCACTGGCTGAAAATCATGCCCTTGTGGAGCGAGCTTCAGAAGGTCAACAGCTACAGACTCTAATCAAACTCTGAAAACGTTGTATTACTTTACAGAGGCTGGACTAAAAAGAAAAGCAATCAGCAAGGACATTGACCTTTCAAAAGGATACTAAACGACACTCGGGCCTCTCAGGACAACCTTACACCCATCTGGTTTTGCTCAATTTCTCTTCAAAAGCAACACATTAGCAACACACCAGTTACATAAGCAAAGTGAAAACCGTGGCAGTTTCTTCTTTAATATAGAAGCAGATTAAGTAAAACAAACACACAGAAGGCTCGGAAGAGTTGACATAATTATGATAAAGCATTGTTTTAAGAATCTGACCTTGGATATGTCTATAGCTATAAATGGCCAATTCTGAAGACATGCAACAGTTCATTAGATTTGCCTTCAGCGGCAAGTCATGTATCTATCCAAGAACGTTATTTTGCTGCTCCATACACATTAAAAAAATCAACCAACCAACCAGAGAAACAAACAAAACCCAACCTGCTGAAGAATGAGCGCTTCAGTCTTATGCTCTGGCAAGGGTGAGTTCAGCCACCCCCGAGGACAGAGCAGCACAGCGCTGAGCACTGCAGCTACCCTGTGCTAGCAAGTACAACTGACTCATATCCTCGCATTCCTTACGCCAATAAAACCATTCAGCATTTGATATCCCACTCCAAAAAGTAAAAGAAAGAAACAAACACCTCTGTACCACTGGACATACCCAGATATTTATATCCGGTGAAAGATGTGTAATTTTTTTAAAAATACCAACATTACACAGGCATCGGTTTTTCACAATTGACCTGCAAATCAATATTCCATGATTCTAAGAAAATCTTGGCTTCCAATTAGCTATCTTAAATAAGATGGGTCAGAGTAAGTGTTTTTACAAACTCTCGTCTGTTCTTAACAGGAGCTGCTGGATGCTAAATAGGCCTTGAAAAAATCTGGTTGACAGCACTTATCTTACTCAAAACCACTTACAGTAATGAACTCATTGATTCTGTTACTTCTCACCTTCACCATTCTCAAAATCCAGGTGGAACAGGGAAAAAAAAATAAAAATCAGCTTCTGAAGTATCACAAGACTTAAGTAAAGTAAAAGAATAAGTATACAGAAGAAGCCAGAGGAAGACCTAGATGTCCTCAGACCTACTTTTTAATGATTAATGCATTAGCCAGTGTAGGCCACACCCTTTGGTGTTATAAACCCACATAATTTCATCAATTTCAGTAAGACAATGAGACCTTGCAGATGCTGGGAATTCAATTCATTAATTACTTGATCTTGCACACCTTATTGAAGGTCATATTTCAATAAAAAGACAAATAGGGAGCTGTGATTCCCCGTACGCTAAATATGCAAAAACTAGAAAAGCACAGCTGAAAGAATACAGCTTAATCAATTACCTAAATTACAGTAAGAAATAGCCTTCCTGTGACTCTATTCTTTTACAACAGACCACACACCGCCATGACAGTATTTCTATCAAAAAACCCCACTGGAGTCATCCCAGTATGTTTTCTGTGATTCCCTGTTTATCCATCCCACCTATGCCACGTTGTCAGAGCTCAGACTGTGACTGGGGAATATACAATGAGGATCCTTCATCTAAATCCACACTACATTAGAAATGCAAACCATCCATGAGATATAGTTTTATCAGCAAATTCTTTCACACAGACTCTGTAATTTTTCCCTATTTGATCCTTTAATATTAAAGATGCTTTGTGCTTCAAAGATGTTAAGTCAAGGACTTTGTTTCTAGGCTTCTAACAAACCTTTACTGCCAGAGTGCTATATCATAGCGTGTTTCATACCAGGATGCATCTCAGTGCTTCAAGAGGGTTGTTATTTTTTTTTAATATCACCATCAGTTAACAGAGCTCTAAAATCTAAACTTGGATTAACATTGATTGACTTTTGAAGTGTTATTGATGAAACCAGTTTTATGCAACTTATTCTTACAAACAGTATTTAGATTTAAATTACAAGCTTGTAACAGTAATTTAAGTTGTTATAAATAAATAACAATTTAAGAGACCAACAAGTATTCTAATTGCTTTAATTAGCACATGCCAAATATCTTCTCAGAATAAAGAGAAGAAAACAGAGACAGAGAGGTAAACTTTCACTAATAGATGTTACCGGGTCAGGTTTTCACTATTCTTATACCGTCCAGATTCAATTTAATCATTTGATCTTAAATTGAGTAATTGGTTCATACTACAGATAAAATGGAAGGCATGTACAAGCACCCAATTTCTAAATACTCAGCCCTTCTTTTAATCTTCTTTAAGGACAATAATTATTTCTATATTCAGAGTTGTGTTTATCCTCCTCTCTCCAGCACACAATATAACGCTACTTTGAACAGGAAAACTGAGGGGGAGAAACAACAACAACAAAGAAGAGATTTCAGGAAACAGCAGCTGCAGAAAACGGGCACTTTCAAGGGACGGAACAACAACCACCAAGCTACATTCTGTTCCCGCTGGGTAAATGCTTTACTGTATGACAGTGTGCTGCACTTATAATTTTTAAACACGCTTATCACTTCATCCCCATTTTGTATAATACAGTCAAAAAAACCCTAGAAAGCTCAAGCACCAGCACATTAACAGGCCCGTCACGGTTCATATCAAGTTCAATTTCACCGGCTTTTATATTAGAGCCCCCAGCACTATCACTATATGCTAATCCAAAAAATAAAATGATCCTCTCTTCTATGTATATTTCAAATCTTCAAAACCCAGGTTAGAAATCTAGACATATCATTTATTTGTGCCTTTCTCTACACAACACAGAGAGCTTGAAAACAATTTCAGATTAGATCTTAATGGACTTATACTGCTTTAGTTCCTGTTGAAGCAATGAATGCAGTAATCCTGGGCAGCATCTCCTCGCCCAGCGGTTGCTGTGCAAATGACTGGGCTGTCCTTTGCATCCCGCCTGCGGTACAAGACGTAAGGCTCCTTCTGAACAACTTAAGCAGAGCTCAAACTTCTGTGCTACACTTAGATGGTTTCAATTACTGTATATCCACCACAGGTTGCAATTATGTTCTTTTCTCCTTGTAACTCCTAAATCAGTGAAAATGTAATCTATTTTCAGAGCGAGAGAAAGGCTCAGCTTTTGGTAGGAGGGGTTTTTACCTGGGCTAACATTCATTACATCTATACTTAAAAACAGCTCTGGAGCTCTTAAGCCCTGACTCAGGAACACACAGCAGTTCTTGAAACAGGATTCGTAATAGCCATTTGTGTAAGTGTGACCTAGAATCAGAACGTAAATGCCTTTCTAAATCAAACAGATATAGCTATATAGAATAGGTAAGGAAAGCTTTTATTTCCACTGATCATAAATAATCACTACCAGAGAGGTTTTAACATGCCATCCTAACAATCACCTGGACATCGTCATTGGACAGGGAGAGTCTTGTTTACAGATGCTTTATGCATACATCATGCTATCACTAATGGAAGATTTTACAGCACATTTGTATGTAAACAAAGATTCTAGCAAAGGTTCTATTCGTAACTCTCAAATACAAAGCCTACCCTTAGCTACTATGATGTAAAATGGACAAATATTCTACAAAAATAAGATTGTCATAAATTGCCAAATTTCCAGCTTTCTAAACATTTTGCTGCCATAGGTCTCCTTAGAAACTGACCGTACAGATTCTTCAGGACAGCTTCCAAGAGCTTAAGCTTAAATAAAGAAGAGTATAAAACAATGCCACATGCATTCGCAAGAGCTTGCAAAAATGCAGTCATCAGCGTCTATAAAACATTTTAACTGAACACTAATTTAAACAAAACCTTTGGCAACAAGCAGCTTTACACCCAACTCACTGAAATAGTGCTTTTAAAGCCAGATTTATTTTGACTAATGGCACATGCCAGGAAGATTTACCTATTTTAGATTAATCAAGTCACAGAACAGGAAAGCTTCTTGCCTAAGGTCATTGTTAAAATCTATAAAAGTGGATCCAAACCTCGTGCAATTCAGTACAATGTTTTAACCAAATGACAATTGCTCCTTCTACATCTATAAGCCAAAAACTACATGGCAAAGTAGCCTTTTTACAAAGATTATTTTTTTGGATTATCTGAAAATGCCACTTGCATGCCAGTAAAAAGAGGAGGGGAAAAAAGCCATAAGAGAAAAAAAACATCCAGCTTTTTGAGCGAAGTGGAAAATGAAGCATTTCTATGGTTGCTATCATTTTTGTGTCTCAAAGCACAAAAAAAAGTAGCAGCGTTTCAGTACCAGTGGTAGGTCCAGATATACATTGCTAGGGAAAAGGATAGAAAATCACCATTTGGACAAAGCTAGTTGGCAGTTCTGAATATCTTCCCCTCAAAGTAAGATCACATATTGTAAAGAAGAGCTCCTTAATTTTAACCTGATGTGTTCCACCTACTTCTTCTACTCAGTGAACACTAAGCCCTTCTTCAGTCAAACTACCAATTCCACACCCTCCTCTTCAAGGTCCAGCCACACTGCGTTCATGAGGTGGGCTTCCAATCTCCCTCCAGAGAAGTGTCCAGGCACTCAACGAGTGCAAAGGTGCAGAGGTCCTGAAGTGCTGCGTAGCATCAGTTCACACCAGCTGAGTAGCACTATTTCACTTTAAAAACTCACACTTAATACAAATATTAAAGGCAACAGTCAGGAACATCTCTTCCCTAGCCAGGATGAAAAGCACCCTATTTCATCTACCTACAAACACCAAACCCCCAAGAATCTATTCAGAAAGAGAAAATTTCCTACATTACCTAAAACAACCACTGCAGCTTGACTGTAGGAAGAATAAGACAAAAAAAAAACTTGGGGGGGGGGGGGGGGGGGAGAGAGAAGAAAAAAAAAGCAGGAAAGCCCCCTGTGCTGCTAAATTTAGCTGCTCCTTTTCACTTGACTAGATTATGGAATGACGACTGTCAAAGCCTAGACAGGGATTTAGGTATTTCTTAACCTGCCATTTAGAACTCTTCTGTCTCACATCAGCATTCCTGCTTTCAAAGAGAGCAGTACTCGGAAAGCATATTTTTGAGAGCCAGCACTGCATAGCACAGCTGTCAACAGATTTATGTTTTCACAACTTTGGAACTGGCATAGAGACTTTCATACAGCATCCCAGACAGAGCTATACCATAGATTTTAGCACCTGGGGACGCTAGGAGGTCTGGAAGGATAAATTCCGAAAGAGAAAATGTAGGCACAGGATTGCCAGGGTTGAGAGAGAGTGCCGCCTTCTGGATGCATCGCTTCCCGCAGTGCCAGCCCCTCCTGCCATAGTTTGCTGAGGGCAATGGAACAGCAAGGCTTCAACAGCCCCACCCAAAAGGACAGGAAAATAGCACGGGATTGGGCCATTTTCTTCTACAGACTTTTAAAGACTTCATTAAAGGGACATAAGCTGTAAGGACGCTTTCATCAGTTGAATAGTAAAGACAACACTTAAAAAAACAAGATGAAAGGAAAATTTTCAAGAGAAAAGGAAAGGAGGAACATTTACCGAGTGACATACATGGGTAGGTAGAGGGCAGCAGAGAGGTACCAGCAATCCGGAGTTTTGGCTACTGCCAAAATATAAAGCTTTGGAAAGTCTCCTCATCATTAGCTTACAGAGATTTGCTGCTACTGCATTCAAAATATTGTAGTTGTCATGAAACACTGAAATCTTCTTCAAGCAGATGGACTCTTAGAAGTGAAGTGATCGAGGAAAAAGTAGCAAAATACCAAGCTTGAAACAGACAACGTGGACACTTAAAAGAGCAATTCCAGTATCAGTTCATGACATCAGATCAGGTGCATCCATGGAGCAAACTGGTACTGGACTGTCACAATGTCTGCTGTTCTCATACCATCATGATTCATATGTACATTGAGAAACTCATCAATTATTTCCAGCTTCAGAGCATGTGGCAGATTCTTGTTTCTAGTTGTATATCATGACAGGTCCCATTCTGAATTCTTTTTAAAGGATTCTAAATCCAATTTCACCCAGTGATTCAGAGCTCTGCAAACTTATTCAGAGGTTTTGCAGATGCTTTATGAAATCTAAAATGATCCCTAGTCATCAGAAAACATGCACTAGTACACAAGGCATTGAAGTTTTTTCATCAAGCAAAGAATATACTATATACTATGGACAGATATTTAAATGACTGCATAGCCTATATTAGTAGTTTCTGACATTTTCAAGTGACAGCGAGTGCTACAGGCAGTCAAAGCACAAATACATATTAGACAATTATGTCATCACAGTTAAGCAGCTTGGATAATTTTGCAAGCCTTTGAGAGGAGGTTGCAGAGCAGAGGTCACAGTTTATAAAATTCATTGACAGCAGTAATCCATCTAAAAAAAAAAACCTTAATTCACATGCAATTAAATTATTCTTTAAACAGAAAAAAGCAGAACAATGCTCTTTTAGCAAATGCTTCTATAATTCACTACTGAGGACAAGTGCACTCATCTTTCCACTATTCCTGGTCTACGGATGACCTGGAACCATTCTCCAGTGGCAGAATCTTGGATTTTTACCTTGAAGATCCATTGCTGAACCTTTCTACTCGCCATTGAGGAGGCAGCTGTCACACTGCTGTACCTGACTGAACACAAGAGCGATTTCAAGAGGTCAGGCAGCAGCACTGTTAACATTCTCAATTATTTCATTAAAGCTACATGAAAAATCTTCACTGTGTTGGTCAGACTCTCTTTGTATTCTGAGCAACAGCAACAGAGTCACCAACAAAGTCAAGGTTCTGGTTTTTTTTCCTGCCAATTTATCCCATTCCACAGTTACTGGAAGATATATTGCCAATCACAGGCAGATTGTGTGAAATACCTACCAAGATATCATCCTAAGGCAGTACAGAAGGAGTACACAAGCACAGCTGAGTTCCCAAGTAGTAAAGCCACAGACCAGAGTCCTACCCAAAAGTTTCCTCCATTATCAGTGCTGTAGCCGGGAAAACTTCTCCCAAACTGCCTGAAATTTGAACAGCTATCAGAATTAAGACAGGAGTTCACGTCTCAGTGGGCACATACATGGCCTCAAATGTTCTCTCAGGACAAAACTCATTTATTTTCTGTCCTGTAGTCTTGCAATCATGGCCTTGGGCACAGAAAGAATGAAGCCCTTGGAGTATGTTTGGTGTATTCACATCACTCCAAGTATGCTCACACAGGCCGTTGGGACAACCTGACAAACGGAAGAGGAAGAGAATGCAAGCTACACCTTCAGCTGCTCAGTAGGCTATACGCTCTGCTCAGAAGGGTGCACTCATATCCAATGACTCAATTCTAAAATGATTTTGCTAAAAGTGAAAAGGTCCAGATCAATACAGCTCCTATGATGGCTTCCAACAAGGTCAGCTGTTCCCAAGGCAGTAAACTAAAGCTGGTAATCCCCATGAGCAATACTTCTGATGACTACAAATACAAGCTACATTTTCTCAGCTGACCTCGCAACAAAAGGAGAGATACCCAATTCCCTTAACTTCTCTAATCCCATTTAAGCATGTGTTGGATGCTGCAAACATACAGTCTTCTCCTGCAGTCAAGACAGAAAATTCTAATTTTATGGATTTCAGAAGAACTCTGGGAACAAACAGATTAACTGGGAACATGGTTTGGAATAGTCTAAATAAAAATTCCTGGAGCTCTTCCCCCAATGTTTTTATCTTTGACAGTAAATCAATACTGGCTGTTAATTCAAAGCCTAGCATTTATGTGTTCTTACATGTTTATGTAGAAAATGAAGGGCAGTGTTTACCCAAAAAGCTATTCTGCTTGTTACAAAAAGCATGAAATAGGATTTGTGGGACTAATTAAGCATAAGATGACTTCTTTTTTGGTCACTTTACACTGTATTCTAGCCTTCAGTATGCTATTGTCAGCATTGAGACACAACTCAGAAATCCAAAGCAATCTTGCATTCAACTACTTATGGAAATAATATGGAATAGATTTTATTCTGAGTGTATGTAAAAAAATGCAAGATCAATCATCTTCAGGTAAAGTAACACTGTTGTGCCAATTATATAAAGTATAATTAACCACAAAGGATTACTGTCTTTGCAGTGTTTTGTAAATAAAGTTTTATTTTTCATGTATTAAACCTCTTGTGGTTAACCCAACTTTCATTACAAACTTCCTTGCAAGTACATTTAGATTACGTGAGCTGTGTCAGTCTGCATCCCATGTACACCTGAGTCCACGGGAGGAAGAAAAATAAAGAGGTGCAAATCTCTGTAAGTTCAGCGTTTGTTTGCAAGTCAAGTACAAAGTTAAGAGACAGAGCCCGTTGACCAGTGCGGTAACACTCCCCGTTCCCAGGCCTGTGAGGAGCACCCGAAGGGCACGCTCTGCATCCCCGGAGACTGGGGCAGGGGAAGAAATACAGCGATGGAGCTTCTCAGACACTCTGCCTTCAATGAACTGAATATATTTCTACAGCTTCCAGAGTAGCCCGCTGCAAATGATTCTAATAACTTTCTTTTGTTCGCAACTGAGTACATTACATCAGCACACTTCCAGGCCCAGCACTGCAAGACTAATTGGTTTTCACCATATATATATATAATAGAAAAGCTTATAACATTCTCAGTCATAACTTCAGCAGGATAGAAAAAAAAAAGTAAATAGGCCTGAGAAGTCACATGCTGCAGATGTAATTTAGGAGAGGCTATTTTTATACTTTAATTTTAATGCAATTTAATATATTAAACTAAAAATGGTTCCTTTGAGATGCACCGCAACATTCCAACTTTAAACAGCTTCTCAAGTCTGAATGATAATGCATTGAAGCTTAGCTGCGTGCCAATATTTTATTATTTTAAAAGTCATTCTCATTTAGGTTTTGATCCACTTTATATTCCTCGACACAGATTAAGTTATTACAAAATTAATGAAAATCGTCTGCACGACAGCAGATTTTTTTTTTTGGGCCTGCAAATATAATTATCCACGCACAGAATAGAAGGAAAAATGAAGAGGGTCTCTATTACCGACAGATACTGTCCTACATTTTTAACACAGGAAAAGAACCTGCTGTCAACCATGCAAATCATTTCCAAGTAAGCACCTTCCCCAGGGACCATGTTTACAACAGATAAAGTAGTAATTGGGAATGCAGCAACTTTTGTTTTTATATTAGCAGGAAACGAGGCAGCATCAAAGCAAATCTCTGGTGAGGCTCCAACATGCAGAGTCAAGTCTGTGGCGGTTTTCCCTGCCAATCAAAGGATTTCCCCTGGATTTCACAAGCTCTGTAAGCCAGACCTCCTCAGGAGTAGATCAGTGCTCCTCCCTTGAGGAGGCAAACTAATATCCTTTGGTTTCAGAGAAAGACAAAGGAACTATGACAAGGACAGACATCACACACCATTAATACAGTATGAAAGAGTACTGTTTACTACCAAAAGAAAAGTCATTTAGCTGATCACTTGGCTTTCTTCTATATTTTAGCAATTGGAAACACCCTGTTCTACCTCTCAGAGAACATTATCGACAGTGGCAACCAACAAGGCAGTCAAAAGACATGACTTTGGATCCTGTAAGGGCACATAATTCACATAAACATGTCAGTACCTCACACTTTGCTGTTGCTAGTACACAAGCCACGATATCAGTTAGAAACATTTAACAAATGCATCCACTAAGCTATCTTCACCTTACAGACAAAAAAAATAAAAATAAAAATCTGTAGTTGAGTCTTGTGCATTTGTGTCAAAACCAAGACTTTACGTGATTCCCTTCCCTACAGCATTACCAGACTCCACAGCACCTTTCTGAATAGCGAGGGGATCTCATGGAGGTGAAGCTGTGACGGTGATCTGTAACACTCAACCTGCAAGAACAACAGAAACTCTGCTTGCCTCCTCATTAAACAGAGAAAAATAAGAGTTAAACAGATGGGTTTGTACAATGTTTTGGCATCTGGGAATGATAAAGTCTAGGGGCAGTTGGAGGATCAGAGAGATAGCTTCCAGAAAGCCCATAGCACATTCAGTGCCAGGATAGTTACGCATAAAGACTTCGGAAGTGATTTGGTTTGGAAAGTAACGTATTTAAGTAAAATTGTAACATTCTACAGGTTCTGTATTTTTTTTACATTTTGTTTTGCTTTTTAGCAAGTGATATCCAGTTACAGATGCAGAATTGTTTGGTGATGTAAGGCCATTTATTAAAATCCTGAAATAAAACTACTATAAAATTATGTGATCTGGATAGCTAATGAACAGCCTAAAACTTTTCACATATTGTCCTTTTTGGAATGTGTCAGGTCTAAAGCTGGTACAGTCATCTGAAAATTAAGCGAGTTCAAAGAAAAACCTACAAAACAAATCAATCAATGCCCATCACGGCACTGGAAAGCACACGAGCACCTGCTCCCTTGCCAGTTCCTTCTAATCATATACATATTCCTGAAGTCCCCACGACAGCCACGATCAGTATATGTTTTATTCACAACCTACGCCAAGTCAGATCTAAAGCCATTGTCCAAGAGATGGAATGATTTCAATAATAACACTTTAGCGAGTTATATGCTTTCTTCTTTTTGCCCTATCTCACAAACACTGAAATCCTTCCCCAAAAGCTAAAGCTGAAAAACTAATTTAAGAGCTTGAAGTGAAGAAACCAGAGGCTCACTGTGCACAGTCACAGGAATTACGCCCATCACAAAAACACTGATTAGAAACTGAACCCATGCTTCTGGATAGTACGTGAATGCCTTAACCAGAGTATCCATAGCCCCGGCTTGCTAGTCTTCAGTACCATTTTCTTTCCATCTTATTCCTTCAGCTTCTGGCCTGTAACGCTCCCATTTCCTATATGGATATATCACAGCTAACAGCAGACAAGGCGAGTTTAGCCTTTAATCTAGCTACTTTCTAGGCAGAATGCCTACATGAACTCCAATGTCATTTAAAATTGCTCAGATGTCTCCAATGCTGGTGAAGTCCATTTGTGATGATAATACCATTAAACAGTTGTCAAGACAGATTTGAGAGAAGACAGCACTTTAAGGTTCCAAAAAGTGTTTTTCAGCCTTTTATGAAAAACTAGAGAATCCATAAGACAAAGAGATTCTTTTGAAGTTTCCTTTAAAAACGCAGACATTGAGACATGACGTTCATATTCCTGATAAGCAATAATTTATTAGTTCACAGTTACTAAGAATTTCTCAAACTTCGTAAAAGCCAGCACGGTTCTGCATTTTTTATCTCTCCCAGCCAACCTGATACAAAGAACTGTCTGATAGGGATATTCGTAGGTGAAAGGCATCTATTTAGGTCATCTATTCTGCTTGCCTTCAAGTGCAGAATTATTTCTGGTAAAATATTATTTATATTAGGACACTCTGGGGCTAACATAAGTCAAAAGAGGACAAAGACATATTGGATATGTTTACTTGGATAAGGAACCCCTTCTCGGCCTCAGAGAATTCACCCGACGTCTCTGCTCTCTGAAGACAAGTCTGGCTCTAGACAGAATCACACAGGATATCAAAAAAAAAAAGACACGTCGTGGCTGGGAGGCAGGAGGGAGAGGGCTCAGGGCAGGTTTACAGCCTTCTTCAGAGACTTACGAAAGCAGCCCTATAGATACAGTGAACAAACCTCCCTCTGCACGGCCTGACGGCTGGTGGTTTCAGCACACTCAGTTTAACTATCGCTAAGTTTTTGTAAACCTTTTGATAAAAGACAAATCTAAGCAATTATTTTTAGGAAGATACAAGTAGTAACTTGGTAGATATTTATGGGTAACTCCTTTCAGAACACAGCATAAAATAAAAATTATTCTCACCTGCCTACTCAGCCCCAGCCTGAATTCTATCTAGAACAGTACCGGGGAAGTCACAGTACCAACAAACACCAAACTACACATTCATAACACAAAACAGACGAGTATGGTTTATATGGTTTATAAACATACACACATATATATAATGCTTTATCAAAAATACTTAGGAAGACTCATCCACAGAGCTGCAGCAGAAAAAAAAAGGCTGATCAAAATATTGATATTGCGTTAAAGGAATAAGAAATCACCACGTAGCCTCCTTATGATATCTTTGGAAAGTATTCTCTACAAAGCTCTTATAAAGATGAAAACCATGAAAACTGTTTCTGGAAGAAAAACCATCCATAAACAACCAAATTAAGGGTAATCATGACGGACTCAAATTAACTTGTTTTGGAATTAGTGCAAGAAGATTTAGTATGTGCAACAAAACCAAACTCGTGCTATAAACCTAGATGAAAGAATTAAAAAGATGTATGCAAAAATGCAAAACAAGGCACAGTAAGTCAAAGAAAATATTCTATCTCCTTCAGTCTTGCTGAGTTAATGATGGAAAATGGAGGCAACCTCATTGATAACTCAGCAACCCAGGAAAACAAGGAAATTACATTCAGATTCTTCCCTTTCCTGCTCCAAACTTAAAACAGTACAAAGTATTTGAATAACAACTGATCAATATAATTTTGTAATAATCATAGAGCAGTTGAGAAGCATATTGGCATATATACAAATATCTCTGCCAAAAATCTGGTATGAAGAAACTCTCTGCAATTTCATGATAATGGTCAATACTGAGAATACAGAGGCAGCCAGTCATCTTGGGTGTTAAGTGGTTTGGGTTGTTTTTGAAAGATGACTACCATTTCTAGACAACAGGTGGTAGTATCACAAAATCTAGGTACACAGGTAAAAGACCTCAAGGTTTGAATTACTATTACTAAAGAAAGGAAACACAACTCATCCGACGTAATTTAAAAACGTTGAGACATTGGAACAGCAGAGAACCTTGTTTTTTTGCTATTCTAGTCACATGAAGAACCACTGAAATACTATTTCACAGGGCATCTTAACTCCACAAATTAAAATTGGGGAAAACTACTAATTATAAGCAGTTATGTAATTTTATGTAAGAGAAGGGGTATTTGCAAAATAATCATGTCTCAAAGAAATCTCAGAGTAATAATCAGTAGAAAACCTGTTCCTGAAATGTGTATGCCGGGTTTTGCAGCACTGCAGAGAAGGTGGGAGCAGAACCCAAACTCTCCTGAAAGATTTCAGTAAGCCAGGGCAACTCTGGGATTTCATGGAGTAGAAGACAGAGATAGTATTTTACCGTATCGGGCAAGATTATAATCTAGGTCACATGTAAAGCCATAAATAGCACCCTTTGTCTCCAGAATATAAAATAAAATATTTAAAACCATTGTTGCAGGCCCTGTTGATGAACGTTATGGGGTGGTTTATTCTTGATTACATTCAGCTGAGTATATGAATTCCATCCGTTATTTCCTTGTCAGCCGGATTTCTTCTGCAGCTAATTGGAAGCCAGAGAACTCTGCCTATGGGAAAGCCAGCAGCTCTTGCAGTCTGTCTCCACTAGAATTTGTCTTTTGGAAGTATAACAAGGTCATTTTTAAAAGATGCAAATAAACGGAGAGGGGAACCAGGAGGGGAGTCCAACGAGCAATGAGACAGTCCAGGTTATTAACTAACATAAGAGGAGAGAAAGGAGGTGGTACTGTTCAAAATCCACACCTTTGCTCATTAGTCATTGCTGTGACACACATCTAAAACCTAACACTGGCAACTATTCTTTATTTGGCAAAGTGCGATGCAGGCTAGGAGCAATTTACAGGCTATAAGAAACTGATTCTTTTTTTATTCTCTTGTGTATTACAAGCACAGATCTACAAGAGCAGACTGGTGTTTCTTCCTGTTTCCCTCTTTTAGAACAGATGAGCAATGCGCACAGTGTTTCCTTCCACTATAAATAAGTGACTATTGCTTTTACCTGGCACTCACTTTCCATTTTCCCATCAATGTCTAACCCAGAGAACTGACTCCTGACCCTCCCCTCTGAATGCCATGTGCAATACACTGCCACAAACGTTTCCTAAGTCTCCTTCCATAAAATAAATACAAAAAAACCCCCACAACAACCCCTAGAATACAAGTGAATACTTCTTGAAATACCAGCACCCTTCATTTTTGCTATGCTCAAAATGAAGGTTAAGTTTACAGGCATCTACTTCAAGAGTAATGGTGCAAGAGAGAAACCAAGTAAGAGAACAGCTACAGCACATGCATTTCAGGGTTTCATTAATTCAGTAGCTCCCTAGCTTATTCCAGTGTGGAAGAAGATGCATTTCTTTATAAACATAAGGATTTGCTGCTTAGTATTCCATGAAAATTCAGGATTGACCTAACAAGCGCACAGCTCGCCTGAACTACTGCAGCATCAGATTCATTCTCTGTATCCCTACCATACTAACAAATAAGGGAGAACAGCAAAGGAGGAGCCAAGGCACAAATAAGTCATCTCACTTTCTTAAAGTCTAGACCATCCCTATCTATTACGGAAAGACAAACCACAAAGGGTGATCAAGAGCTCTACACAACCCAGTGAAGGGAGTCTAAAGTCTTACTCGTTCCCTGAGCCTATCAGCCAGAAGAGCCATGTCAGACCAGATCTAGATGTGCTGAGTTTTAGGTTACAAGAGGGTAATCTGCTAAAAGCAAGCTAAATGGGATTGCAGTTTAAGTGCTGATTTCGTTATGCGACTAAGCAGGTTGTGTACTCTCACATTAGCATCTTGGTTATCACTTCAGGCATGGCAAGTAGACACAGAATTAGGGATAGCAAATACTGATTATAAACTCACGAGTTTCTTATTGTAGCAGACACACAATTTAACTTACATGCTCACAATGAACAGACTATGAGAAGAAATACCAAAAAGTAAGAAAATTGAGACTGTATTGTAAGTAACCATGCTGTAAATTAAACTACTTTCATTCTCACTTGTCTCAAACATCACTAGTGAAAATCAAGCCTTTTTGGATGCAGCTTAGAAGTCACATACAGCAAATGGAGAATTACTGAAATATCCACGTTTCCTCCTCTGACTGCTAAGCTGCAGGTAAGGAACATGTAGGCAAGTCATACAGCTACTTACCTGCATAATCTTCTAACTGTGAATCTGGTGTTCTAATCAGCCCCACAAAAACCATGCACAAATACACAAGGATGTGTGTCTGTAGAAGCACTAACAGTGCTACCTAACTTCTGGAATTAAAGTCTTAAAGATCCTTGACATGATAAAAAGACACTCTTAGTAGTCACCTTGTCATAGTCTTCTTTTTATTAAAACAATTCACTTTGTGTTGTTACTGAGGGATTTGTAGTGCCAAATCAGTGGAATAGGTTACAACACCGGTAACAGCCACAAGAGATTTGCTGATCTCCAGCAGATATAGTTTAATGACAACCTAGAGGTCAAAATCTGTTTTCATAAATATGGGACATCATCTCAGTACTCTGTACAGGAGTCTATTCATGAAGGTCTAAATCTTTATTAACACTTGCCAGTGACAAATCCCTTTTACTGAAAAGCCACTCAATAGCCAATATAGTACTTTCACCAAAAAAAATAAGGCTACAATCCTTTGATCAACCCTATTTGCTCTACACTTTTGAACAAGTTCTTCCAGATAATGCACTAAAGGAAAACAAATACCCTTGTTTTCAAAGATATTAAAAACTATCAAGATGCATTGTCTGTGGACAGCTACATAGCAATAAATATTACAAAATAATAAGCACTACAAGAGTTGTGAAGGTGGCTGTTTGTAATCTGCTTAACAAAGTCACAGTGCTACTTCCGAGGCAGAAATCCCAGCTCTACTCAAACGAGCAGCAGAATGCTCAGCTGTCCCCATCAAAACCCAACTTGATCAGTGGTGTCTTGCACTTCCTTCCCAAAACCAACACACATGTAACACTGCAAGCGTCTGTATCAGCTGGGGAATGGCTCAAATATTGCACATGAATTACCCGCTTTTTGCTGAATTAAAGAAGAGGGACAAGGAATTGCAGTAGAACCTTCATCACTACCATACCTCATCACTACCATTAACACCCCTTTTGAGGCACGTCACTATCAAGACTGGAAATAATAGCTGTGTTTTATTGCTACGATGCACGTGGTATCAGATGCTTGAGCAGAATTTCGTGAATTGTTTTTATTAAACCACTGAGACAGCACTTTCAATAGCCATGAAGAGGGTTTCTCCTACTGCAGTCCACAATGCTAGGAAATTTAAAATAATCAGAAGCGTAAGAAGAACAGCTTGGGCTGAAAACAAGTTCTGTGCTTGTTCCTAGGAAGGGAGATTATTTTATTTAAATAGATTTTATTTCCTCAACCTCATTCCCTATCTAACCACTGTCTCTTTTCAAACTCAGATCCAACATAATCCCACAGAGACAAGGGAAAGGAAAATCTTCAGCCTAAACCAAGAGAAAAATCACTAGAAGTTAAACCAAAAAAGCAGCTAACAAATCATGAAACAATGTTTCCACCTGGAGGTTTTTAAATGTCAGCTACATTTCATTGAAAATATTGGAAATTTGGAAGTCACAGATACTACTAGGAAACTCCATGAAGTAAGCATGGTGTGTGAACATGACACGTGTTGCAATAGTTAATAAAATATTTCACAAAGCTTGGTTAAATAAGAAAAAATCTTGATATTATATGTTGAAGTGTTTTGAAAGATAGCATAATTTTTTTCAATTCATTCACAGCAAAAAAAATAATCACACTGGCTAGTCCAATTTAAAGTTTTTTCAAGAATGCACTTTAACATTACTAAGCTAAAATAATGACACAAAAATGGAAACAAACTGTCCTCAGCTGTGGCGGATCTCATTATAACAAACTATTGCTTATAATTTATAAAAGTTATTTATTCCACATGCACTTGACTCCCCTTTATTAGGTGATCCTTTTCTCTTGCATCATCTTATCAGAGAGATCTATTTTAAGAGGCAAGAGGTTGCTTCTAAGTAGCAACATATGAGCACAATCACACAGCATTTTTTCTCTCCTTCTTCCCCCTCCAGCATAACTGCAGAAAAGAATAATCAAATGCGGAAAGATCTGACTAGTTCAATGGGCATAAAAGAGGTACTGGCAATAAATTAGGATATTGCAACCCTCTCTATGGGTTTCAGACGCTGCCTCCCAGCTGATGCCATACATGAATTCTGAGCAGCCTGCTGGGTCAGGCGAGCTCTGGAGAAGCACTGCGAGCCATTACCATGCATCATCATCAGCTCAGTCTTAATGCTGAGCCTTCACCACAAAGAAATGCAGCTTACTTCCAGGACACTGGAGTCCAAATCAGAACAAGTATCACTAAGTTACTCTAGCAACAGTGGAGCCTTTTTGCTCTCCCAAATTTTCAGCTGTCTTTTCAGGTGGAATGCCTCCTACACAAGTGCCTATACAAACATCAGACCCATCTAAAATCATTAGACCCAACTTCAAGCACAGGTTCCCCATTTTTTTTTAATGAAAGCTTATTCCTACGTGTCTCATTTGGGGCTGAGTCAAAAGTCATTGCTTCCTTTTCTGTCTTCCTTCTGTGTGCATGGCAAAAAGACCCACAGGGCAGCAAACTGTAGTCCAATGTTTTGGCTGGACACTTGCCATGTCATTCTGTGACTGGCCAGCTTAAAAGAACCACAAGAACAAGAAAAACAAAAAGCAAGAACATGCAGTTGTTTATTTCCAGATGTATTGCACACCAAAAAAATGAAGCAATCATTCCCCCACTTCCATAACAACTCTTGGATTAATGAAGTTCCTTCCTATCTACCCAGTATGAAAAATAGCTTGGTCCCCTATAAAACATTTTATACCTTTGATAAAGTGTTTTATACATAGATCTTCTAAAGGGTTTAAAGAAAAACAAACCACAAACAATCCAAACTCCTTTGTGTGAGCTGTCATTTTCATTTTGTGGATTTTTATTGTGTATAGTTGCAAAGAAAGCAAGGGTTAAAAATATGAACCAAGACCAGGCAGTTTTTAACCAGGGTTAAAAATATGAACCAAACCAAGTAGCAGCTTTTTCTGGTTTCTCATCCGAAGCTGCCTTCAGAGGTGAAGTGGGACAGCCCAGGATGACAGAATTTTGCAGCTGCCTGACAGTGCGGCAGGTGCAGTACAGCTGAATACAACGGGACCACGGAGGGGCTGTTATTTGTTTCCATCCTGACAGGTGAATCTTTGGTCCCTACAGGACCGAGGAGACTGTGACTATAACTGGCATTCCGAAAGCACAACAATCTCTCGAGGATAGTTCTGCCAGGTTCTTAACGGCTATGATTTCATTTATGGGGGCTAACTGCCACCATAGTGGGCAGCAGCACGACTCTGAATTTAGCTCCAAAATATTTACTCTTATTTTATCTTTTATATGAGGTGAATCTCTAAGAGAAACAGCAAACAGTCTACACTGTGCATTTTCAGACAAGTAATAACCTTTGGTCAGTAGAGAGAAGGTCCTTCACCTTTCGCTTCCACTACCCCTTCGTTCAACCAGAAGATACTGGAGAACATTTATAGAGAGCATTTCAGTAACAACACTTTCAAAATAAATAGAGAGGTAGAACAGTCAGTTTTCTGTATCCCCCACCCCCTTTCACTAACATTGCTCCTGCCCTTTGAAAAAATATGATCTCTCTTGAGTGCTTTCACTGCTTCAAGGGGTAAAAGTGCTAAAGAGCACGGCTGTATTTCAAACACAAACGCACAAATCAGTTCATGACTGCTGAAGCTGTTCCACTGGAAATGGTGAAACCAGCTAGAAATGTCACTTAGTTACAGATAAAACCTCACATCAAAGCAATAGGTGATGAGAGCTAAGAATACTGTGGGCACCATTTGCAGTGTTTTACTAGTCTTCTCCCCTCCTCCAGCGGCATCCATCACTGCTGGACTTGTGAAGGGGTCTTGCTCTTACGTTTGCCACCTTTTCTGCATTTAATTTATTCATCCAAAACCCTCCTGGTGATTAGAAACAGGAAATTAGAGAAAAACACTAAATAATATTGGAAACTGAAAGTCCTTAAATTATTCACAGAATTCAAACAGTTTTTGAAGTACACCGTGGCGTTTCGATAGCCATGTAATTCAGGCTGACATCATAAGCTACAGCACTGCAATGCTAATTTGGGAGATGATTACAGCTGTAAGAGGTTGATGCAGTCTTCATTTCCATGTGTGTCTGGTCTGTCTTCTGAAAGGACTAAAGATCTGCTAAATTCTAAATTCAATGGGAGCATCAGTCCACCCAGATGTGGCTAAGATACTGCCACTAACTGAACACTAACAATGCCTCGCTACGACTCACTGGCGGTTAGCATCACTACAAACTCGCAATGCCTTTGTGAGGGCATTATTACAGTTATGTAAGTTGAAAGTTACAGCCCAGGCTTTGACTAAAACCGGGAAGTTTCTCCACCCACTGTGTACTCTTCTCCCTCCTCCACAGAGTTTGCCTGGGAGGTGGAAGGAAGATAGAAGTGTTCCTGTTCTATTTCTTTGAGGCATCAAATGAAGTTAGATCTGTTTATCTCAAAAAAACTTAACACATCACCGTCCACTCCAAGACCTAGAGAAAGATATGACAACTCAGAAGATAAGAATCCCAGTCTTCAGGGCCTTTTCCTTATACCAGAGTACATCAATGGGAATTTTGCTGCTCATTTTATGGAGTAGGAGTATACCCATCACAAGAGTAATCCTGACTTTTATTCTTGCTATTCCAACCTCTCACTAATTCCTCAGAAAGGAAGCACGGAGAGTTTGGCGTGTAGTTTATTAAATTATAGCTCTCAAGCTTGAACTGTTAAGCCATGTTCGGTACAACTCAAACCAGAAAACATTACACAATCTTTATGAAGAATGAGAGCTTGTATTCAAGTGATTGAAGCAAAGTTATCGAGCTCAACGTAAGCCAGGTACTACATTACTAACTCCCAGATTCAATCAAAATAGAGCAGGAATATTTAAATTGTAGTCTAAATTAGATCTGTAACAATCTTCATAGAAATAGGCAAGTCAAGTAGCAAAGTTATCTTTGGAAAAAATCTATTAGCTGTAATGGAATGATAATCCTCTTAGATTCATTGATGCTGACAGATTAAATACTTCAAATTCATCTTTTATTTTGTTAGCTCATTTGACACAAAGTAAGTCCTACATTTTTAATATTATAGTGGGAGTAGGAGTTTTGCTGTTACTGTGGCAAATTCGGTATTAATAGAATGCCTCTGGGTATTCAGCAGAACTATAAACTATGTTACCAGATGACAGCTGGAAGGGACTAACTTGCTTCCATTTTTAACATACTACCACTATTTATTAGAAACTAAATTAATATTACTGAATTTGCTTTCGATTTAGGAAAATCCTAAAAAGCTGGACTGATAACAAGAAAGAATGCGGGAATAAACATGTTTTCCCTATAATAAAGTGTTAAATAATATAGGGTTACATATACTGCCAACCTTTTACTCCTAGAGTCAGGCTAGGACTCTAGGACATTACAAAATTAAACATTGAGACCTGAAAACTACATTATTTCTAGCTGATTCTGGGTCACAAAAAAACCAACCTAACAAAAATCGGAACGGGCACAGCAGGTTGAAAAATAAGACAAATCTCCAGCATCTCACCTCATGTTACTCCATCTTAGCTTAAGATACACCAAGTTACTCAATTTTGGATCTACAGATTTGATCCATGGATTCTATAATTTATAATGGTCAATAAGAGTTTTGTGCACTGCTATATTTGTCACTGGCATACTTGTCAGCTACTTTCACTCCTTTTATAAAAAGGGAAATTACTGATCATTTGCCTATACAAGGAGGCTCAAAAATCTTAAAAATGCATAATTATCCAGGAAAAATAATTAAATTCCAGAATGAGAAAGCTATTTTAACAAATCTATATTTTTTTCAAAACTATTAAGCTCTGAGAACTACAGGATGTGAATAACAACATTCAGAACTTTATCTGGAAGCCTTCAGTGAGGACACAGTGCTAAAGGGGAACGACATCCATTAAATACACACACCACCTCGTGTCTTCCAGTGCGCCCACTCCATTCACTATTGATCCGCAGTACGTAGCTTTAACAGGCAAAGTGGTGTTAACTGCTACCCAACATTCCTTTTTTATTCCAAACAGTCCATGTTCTTTACAGCCAAGTTAAAAGATACGAAACAAAAAGTTCCAACTGAAAATTAGCATTATATGTGCCAGAAGCAGTAAATACCATACAATATATCATCTGTAGCAAACACCTCCTGAACTAGAAGTTGAAATTAATATTTCAAAGGGTAATGGCTTACCACAGATCTTTAGCTGTTTTAAATCTGGCCTAGAACACAGCTAACCTGAAGCATCTGTCACCATAAAAGTCACAGACACATCTGCTGAACTGCAAATCAGATATGTTTTATATGAAAGGTTGAATTCAATTAATAGAGCAAATTTGTTTTTTTCTACTGCAATTTATTATTAGGAATGGTGTAAGTATAGAAGCAATTTGGTGAATTACTGTTCAGAATTTATATGAAATCTCCATGTTTGCTCTTTTTATGTTCATTGTCTGCCAGGATTCAAGCAATTCAGTTTCACATGCAGAAACACTCACGGAAGAAAAGTTTTAGGTCCACAAAAGCACTTTCTACCGGGAAAAAAAAAAAAAAAAGTACATCCAACCAGCAGACAAGTAAAATAACACTTCTTTTAACCATTTACAGATGAGCAAACTGCACAGTATTTCAGTTTCCCGTGCGGTGAGTCAAAGAGCACTAAACCACACACAGAACAAGATCCAAAATATTTTGGTTTATCCTTCTACAAATAAAACTCTCATCAACCAGGAGCAGATTTTTTTCAAAAAGCTTTCTGACATTCAATACAACTTAGACATCTTAAGCATCAAAGCACCTTAAATATTACTTTAATTCTCCATTCAGCATAAAGGCAAAAAGCAGGTCTCCTGGAAAATGTCAGAAGCAATTTTTTAAGTTTTCCTATTGTTGTTTCTATTGCTTCATTAAATCAGGCACGGATAGGAAGAAACTAAAAAGAGCTCAGCTACATTATTTCCATTCACTTTGATTACACTTTCTGTGTCTAGACCCATTCAATAAGTGTTATCTATAGATTAATGACTCCCTTTTATTACAGCATTTCAAGTGTTGAAGCATCCATTGGACCTTCAAACTCCGTGCATCAGGGCTTCGCTGTAGTCTCTAACTTTTTATAATTCAAAAAAGAAACAGGCAAAAACCAGACAAAAGTACCTACAGCAGCAGTCAGCAGAATATTCATTAGGGAATGTCACATTTTAGTGTAATTGCCCTTCAACATCCCCTTGCATGAAGTTCCTATAAAGCATTTGGCACTAAACAGTATCAGGCGAGTAACTGGACTCCACCAAGAAGAGCCTGCAATAACAGTTTCTTTTTTAACAACACTTTTGAATGGTGTTAAAAAAGGCCACAAAAGGGTGGGTGGGGAGGGGAAGATGGATGAAAATGTTGATCATAATTATGCAGGTAAATTACAAGGTTCAGACTACGTAGGCTTGTACAGAGTGTTAGCATCTTCTAATACCTACTTGCAAGATGCTCTAAAATGTGGTTTATTGACCTCTAATGAGAGACGATAGAGCATAAAAAATTTCATACTTACAAATACTCATGCTCTAAGCTAAGGCCACATGATACAACCATGACTATTAAAGTTCTTTAAAAGTATAAATAGCAAATGAAACATTTTTTTATTTTATAGAAATGAATCTGACCATCTGCTTCACTGCAACAGCAGCAGCATCTGAAAACAACTGAAACAGCAGCCTCTGGTGTTAAAATTCTGCTCTTTTTCTCAGACTCCACCTTTCACCAGAAAGCAGGACTAAAAATACAGAAAAGATATATCAAGTGGCCCTGAGGAATCCTTTGCACCGTAAGTAATTTTCCATCTTAGCATATATCATACTATTTGTGTTTGCCTTCTGTAATTCACCGTGAAAATACCATCAGATTAGCTTCTATTCTGCCCTAGTGAAAATTCATCTTGATACAAAGTCTTCTTACTGTATGAATATGGAAAATTTTTTTCATAGCATGGAAAGCTCATTTCACCCCTGCACAGATCAAGCTTTATTCTCTACATCTGAAGAGACAGAAATTACACATCTCTTGAGCGCATATATGAACAAGCACATGGGCATGAAGGATAAGCCAAGAAAAACCACCCCTGCAATACACTACCTTAAAGGGCAGAATTATTCTGACTTTCCAAAGAGGAAATATTTTCACAGAGGGGCACGCATGAGAAAGAAAACACATGATGGAGGCTGTGCACACCCCACTTCCAGGACAGGATCATACGTACAGCTCTTCGGGTTTCTGTTTGAGTAACACACGAAAAACTTACTGCCATTCTCATCTGTAGCATTCCAGAAATTCACAGTATGCTCTCTGCACAAAGCAGTAATATACTCAAGTACTATCAGAGTGCAAATTAAAACAATCCTCATATGGATTAGTGTTCTATAACAGACAAAACTAGAGACATAGACATATTCACGTCCAAAGTCAGTCTTATACTCAGTAGGAATGTTCAGATTTTACCACTCTTTCTCTGAATTATCACACAAACTATGTTACAACAGACTATAAAGCCACTAATAAATGAAGAAAAAATCCAGGACTAAATAGAAGCCTTAACAAAACTAGACAATGATTTTTAAAAAGGTACACACACATGCTCTTCCAAAACATGACAACTTCTGCATCGTGCACCCAGTTTTTAAATATTGCTCTTTAGAGCCCCCAAATTTCCTGTGGTTTTAGAGAAATTAGTGACTCTTTCGAAACCTTAGTTTCTGTACCCATGAAAACAAAAGCAATGCTACACTACATGCAAACGGGCCTGTATCATTGTGAAGATCTGAGAAAGATGATAAAACTATTTAGTAAACAAACCCACAAGTAAAGGAAGTTTACTTTCTGAGCAGTTACAAAGTTAAATAATAAAAATATTGGCAGAGAAACCCATGCAAGACACCACACACTACAGGGTGAGTGGAAGGATGGCTCAAAGCAGAGCACGTGTTTGTTATTTTAATGAATGCTTTCTCCTAACAAAATGAAAACACAACATTATCTGAATGGACTGATGTGAACAAAGTCATACAAGAGATTCCTATAGCACCCATGTCTTGCCTTTATTTTTGTTTACTCCCGTATCACTCATGAACAATATTTCAAGTCTACCCCTAGTTGTAATATTAATAACATGCAAACTTTAAGATCAACTAAATCAATACGATGATACGGTGCGTATTCAATTGGGGCTGGCACATCAGAAAGATTTCAAATAGTAAACTGTTGAGTGTACTTACAAATAATCAAACCCTCAGCAGGGTACGAGCAGCAGAGAAACAGAACTTGAGACAGTCTAGGAAAGCAACACAAATCATATTGTTTGGACGTAGAATTCAGGACACCTAAAAAACATCCCTACCCTCAGCATGTAAATGCTGAAGCAGAGCTGGCTGCAGCATATCAACAACATTCCTCATATAAAGCATCAGTGATAGTTCTTCTACAGCTCGAAGCTGGTGACAATGAAGTACTTTGCAAATATGGACAGAATTCTCAGATACATGAATGAAATTCTAGCCCACTTATAATGAAATAAATGGAGGCTCATCTAATTTGCACAAGGACATTATTAAATGCAAGACAAAAGGTACAGTAAGGACACAAATAACTTGCATACCAGTCCTGTCTTCGCCACTAGATTTATTTCAGTACCAGTAGAATTTGCTGTTTTTACCTTTCTAAACCAAGCATTATTTCTCCAAGAACTCTGCTGTCCAGAGGCTGGTTTGTCTTCTTGGTTCCCAGATGCAGAATAATACTTTAAATATGCAGCTCTCTGGACTGCATGTTATCAGTGCTTTTTATGTTAAAAACGTTTTTTAAAAAACCCAAACATTTCAGACTAAAAGGAGATACATGCTTCAACAGCTTACTGTCCAACAGACCCACCCGTGTTCCATTATGTGGCTTAGTGGAGCATTTTATCCTAATAAAATCTGTAGCAATATGCAGTGGCTACCAAGCCGTACAGTAAGTGCCATATTATTGGAAAAGGAAAATCCCTATACAATGCTTATTTAGAACAAAATGTACTCAGATCTATAAACACCATGTAACACATAGCTTTAGGCTTTAATATCAAGATGCAGAAGAATATTAATGTTCATGTTTTATAGACATCTTTATTCAGATACATGCAACCTAAAATTAGTTTCAATGCATCAATGAGATAATAAATATTAGCAACTCTCTTCTCATTTTCAAATTACCATAGTGTCTGTGCAACTTTTCCTGTAAAATAAAAGCCCAAAGCTATATATGTATATTCATGACAATAGATTTTAAATGCTGTGTGAAGGGTATCTACAATCATTTCATTTTTCTTTAATCCCCATTCAGAATAGAATCCTGGAATACACTTTGTTTGAGAGGCAGCTTTTAGACAACTTCGTAAACTAAAATCTTAAAGCTCAATGGGTTGTTAACTGAGGTTAACTGCTTCAGTCAAAGCTACAAGTAAACACTATGCAACATCACAACTGAAAGAATACAGACAGCAAACCAACGAAAAAATACACTGTTCTTCCTCAGAACAACGTCCAAACCCAATTCTACTCCAGTCTAGAACCTGAAATGTCCTCCATAGCAAATTTTTATTAAGTAGTTGAAATTTGTTCCTTAACAGCAAGACAAGAGTCATCCTGCTTCATGAAATTTCAGATGTTTACGGGGCCTGATCCTGACCATACGTAACACAGCGTAAGAACTGCCACAGAGTTCTACCAGATGCGTAAACCAAAAGGCAATAAGCATCTCACATCACTGATTTAAATACGCATGCGTTCTTTTGCAGTCACAGCTGTTACTTGATGAAAGTATTAAAAAAAAATTAAAAAATAACAGACTTCATTCTGTTCTCACCAATTATTTCACTGTTCAGGGAAGTGTTATTTTTTTTCAAAGAACCACCAAAAAGCCGTATTTTGTCTGTTTTGTACACAAAAGCCTCTCAGATTTCCCCTCTGCTGGACCAGACATTGGACTTGAACAAGAGACCACAGGGGACGATGTGGCCAGTACAGGTCCCAGGATTGTGGCAAGATGTCATAACCCACTAGCTACCCGCGGATGACTTCCTACAGAGACCAAACCCAATAAAGTATATACAAAAGGAAATGGAAGCACAGACACAATAGACATGCAAAGAGAGACCTCCACAGAGGGGCTGGCTTTGAGACAGTGAGGGGAATCTTTCAGGAGCTACAAAGTCTGACTGAGAGATTACTCTGCCATGTAAAAATAAGCCATTTGCATAGACTGTAAATACAGAAATTACATCTTACCAACAGCAAGAACCTTCCTTCAAAAAGGATAACATAACACCAGATTGCCCTCTGCCCCCTACTTCCCAGGCACTTTCACTACTTTGAGAGGTCCAGACACACCAGCCAAGGTGTCAGGGATGCCAGGGGATGGGGAGTAGCTGACATCCTTTGGCTATCTGCCCTAAAGAGATTATTTCACTCAAGTAATTTACCAGGGTAAAGTTAAATACAAAAAAGGACTCTGAGCATCTCAAACATGCACCTTACACGTACATAAAATATACACACACTCGTGCATGTGCACATCCAACCTCAGGCACTTGCACTGTCTGACAGGTAATTAGATTCTCACTGCCAAAAGAGGTCACCGAATCTCCCGAACCCCACCATTTTGGGACAACCCGACGAGTCGCTAGGACTATTTCTTAAAGACGCTGTCCAAAGGTTCCACGCACACGCTGGATTCCCAAGGATGCTTCCGCACCCAACAGCCTGGAGCTCTCCCTGCCTATTAAACCAGCAGCCTTGTGGCAAGCGATCTCCGCTGCGAAGACCCCAACTGCCGGTGCAGCCGCAGCCCCACCGCGATGCTGCCCTCCTCCCTCCCACCCCTGCTCCAGACCCGCTCCAGCCGCGCTGCCCGGGGACGCCGCCTCCCCTCTTTCCCCGGGTTGGGGTTGTTATTTTCGGAGGAGTCCCTGCCGTTACGGCACTCACGGAGACGCAGGGCGGTAACGGAGGCACGGCGCAACCGGTGGGACCCTCCCCGGGCGCGGCGCTGCCGCCGCAAACTTGCGGGGAGCGGGCGGGCTGCCCCGCCGGGGGGCGGCGGGGGCCGCTTACCTCGCAGGGCGGCTGTCCAGCTGCACAGCCCCAGCAGCAACAGCAGCAGCCGCCGCCTCGGGCGCAGGGGGCAGCTGCTCCGCGCAGCCCCACCGCCCATGCTGTCCCCGCAACTCCCGCGCCGCTCCCCCGCGGCCGCCGGCAGGGAAGGGACGCCAAGCTCCTCTCGGTCCCTCGGGAGTCGGGCTCCAGCCGGAGAATTCGTCGGGTTTGGGGTTGTTTTTTTTTCCCCTCCCCTCCTCTCTGCCGGTGTGGAGAGGCGCCCCACGCCCGGCCGGGCGAGCCGAGGGCGGGCAGGGGCTGCGCTGGGCTCCGCGCTCCGCTCCGCGCTCCGGCCGCCGCCGACTAGCGAGCCGCCGCGCGCGCCCGCATCCCTAATGAGCCGCCCCTCCCCCGCAGCCAATTAGGCGCGCGCTGGGCGGGCTCTGCCGCGGGGGGGGACACGGGGACCGGGACCGGGCAGCCCCCGGCACCCCCCGCCAGCGCGGCCGGACCCCCCGGGGCCCCGGCTCTCTGGTTACGGAGGTTATTCTACCCTGCCTCTCAAATTTACCAATTTGGGCAAAAACCCCTGGGAAAAAAAAAAAAAAAAAAAAGAGAAAAGTATTCCTGTTAACAAGGACATGAGGCAAATACTACAGCAGCCATCCCCCACCCCCAAACCAAACACATTTTGTGCCATCTTTATTAATATTGCATCGTTCTGTGATCAAAAATTCTTTTTCTTGCCAGGAGTGTCACTGTTTCACTCTCCCTCCCCCCCCAAGTTGCACATATTTTTATTACACACCTGATGAGGAAGCACCACACACAGCCCAGCAAATTGTAAGGCCAAAAAAATCACCCATTGGCTCAAGTGAAATGGCTCCTGTTCTATTCTGAATAGATTTGATCAATAAGAAATGGGAAAACAAAGGTGCCCCTTGAAGAGAAGATTAATTGCTAGAGGAGGAACTTTCGGTCATAAAGAACAAACTCTGTCCCTCCTGCGGCCAACAAACGAGGGTTTGGGAATTTGTGTTGTTTTCTACCCCAGGGACCAGTTGGCAACAGGGAGAGGAAAGGAAAAAAAGCCACAGTGAAATCTGGTGTGTCCATGCTCCTAGGGGGATACAAAAACTGCAGTAACAGAGCAGGAAAGGGTACAAAATGAGATTTGCTACTAATGAAGTGTCTCACCACGCAATTCCTACAACACTACAGGTAAGAACAAACGGATCATGTTTGTATCATTGTGACTGTAAGAGAATTATCCTTGTGGAAGTCAAACATGGTATATTCCTAGCCAAGATATTACTCTGTTGCAAAAATGTGTGCAAAATAACCCTGAAATACTGTATTTATTCTCTTTTTTTTTTCCTCATTTGGAAATAAACTCCATTTTCACCAGGTGCCAAGACCATGAGCATCAGAATACTGGGTTTGTTCCCAGCCACGCTTTGCACTTGACTGATGGCACTAAGTTCACTCTATCCAGCATCACAAGATCTAAAGCGTGCACAGCTCTCAAGTTTAAGGGGACTCAGTTACTGCTTACAAAATGTTTTTAAATCCCTGACTGATAAATTATTGAAAAATGCAGTAGGATTAGTTACATATACTTAAGAACAAGGCTTGTCAATTGGTCCTCCTGCAGGCTAGCTTTGTACTGTTTTCAGGAGGAAACAAATAATTAAAGCAAAAAGAATTTGTAAACAGAATTTTAAGAGGGGAAAAAAAAAAAAAATCAATATCGGAGAACATCACATCAGATCTCTTTTTCCCTTCCCATCATGTGTTTGCTAGACTTCAGCTCACAATGAAGAATAGAGCTACAAAAGCAGAGAACAAATATATGAAAAATAAATTTTCTTCAACAGCCTTTTAGGTCATTCTCCACATTCAATGGGTTCAAAGGGAAAAAAAATACCTAACAAAAAAACCCAAACCACCAAGGAACAGAACTGTGAAGCTACACAAAAAAGTTTTTACATGTCAGAGCATCTAGCAAAGTCCCTTTAAAGTCTTAGCATGTCAGCAACACAGCCCTATTTTCCAGTACACACATACAGCCACTTTTGCTTCAAGCCCAACTAATTATCTATTTTTGCCTATGCCAATGAGTCAGTGGTTGGTGCTTTAGATAAAAATATCAAGTTCTCAGTTTATAATGCAATTATGATGGGGAAGAAGAGAGCAAAAGTAGAAAAGAGGGCAACAGCTGGTAACTTCAATCACTGCACTGGGAAATATAAATAAGCAGAATATTCCACAAAGATAAAATCGCAGCGTGGGGGATGCAGCGCTTTCTGAGATGCTGAAATGCAGCTAGAGATGAAATGGTACATTCTTTAAGCACAGATGCACACTGGTAGCGTACAGCACCTTACACAAAGCTCTACATACGCTCTGGCCATCCAACGTGCCACTCTGTTTCTACGAAGGGAGGCTATTTACACAGCATTTCAACAAGAGGAACGTCACAGGAAAAAGCAAGAATCCACCTTTGATATCAGGGTGCAAGCAAGAATGAAAGAAGATGGGAATCCAGCCAAAGAGGATTAATGGCATTAATGGAGGAAAATGCAGAAAATGAATGCAAGGAAGACATTTGTTCTTCCCTAGCACTTCAGGGGTTAAACTTTACAATGAGCAATATTTGTTTTCTGACAGAGTCCATATTCCATATCTGGGATTCTAGAGTTACTAGAAACTGAAAGTCTGAAGTTTGACGCAGCTGCTAAAAGAGAGATAGTAAACAGAAAGCAAAAAAGAGAAACAACCAACCAAAAAAACAAAGAAACTTTGCTGAATACCTTGATGGCAGCAGCCACATACCCAGAGAGCAGGGAAGTGCCTCTGGAAGGGACAGACAGATCTGTAACCGAATGTCTTGACTGGAGTCTTCAGCTCTGCCACCACCTCACCCAACAGATGCTTCCGAGCACGTTTTCACCACATCTCTACGTGCCCGGTTCCATCTCATACCGTGCCATTGAGCTGTTGCTAAAGAGATTTCTACAGTCTTCAACCACATTAACTTATTAAACACACAGCCCTTTACAACTATGAAGTAAATTTTTCTAGAAGAATATGTCAATACCCTGATAATTTTCAATAAGCCATACAGCTACAGCCTGAAGGGGGGGGGGGAAATAAAAAGTAAATCACCTCCTCCACCCTGGAAGCTCAGCAGAATGTTCCAGCTGAGTTTGCAAAGGTGCTTTCAGTCTCTATCTCTTCTCAAGTGCAACATAAAAATTTGCAGCCAGGTGATTACACTTTGTTTCTTCTTTGATGTATGACCTCGGAGTAACCCACCTGTGATTTGCAATAAATCAGAATTCACATCACCTGTGTGTCAGATAACGGGCTGGGGGAGGGTCACTGCTGATCTGCTCTCAGGAGCAGGGGAAAAGGCAGCTGCTTCATTTTGCAGCTCGTGTAAATAAAAACATACCTGAGATAGCACTGAAATCTGATAGAATGTACCACTGCTATGCTTAATGTATGTAATGATAAAAGGAGAATAAATGCATCTAAACCATTGGTATATATCACAGAGAGGATTAGACACATACCACTTGCCTCTAATGCAAGTATTCACATCTGTACAATAGATAAATAATTCAGGAGCAAGCAAGAATATCCAACTGTAACAACAAATAAGTAATGAAATTATGTGAAGCACTTTGTAGTTGTAATGACGCAGAAGCCAATAAAAAAAAAATCCGACTTGTTTTTAGTGTATTTCCAACATTTATCCTTCCCCTTCTCTCAAAAGAGTGCCCTAAACAAAATGGGATCTGAAAAACAAGCCAACCCACCTGGAAGAGCTGTAGCTGGGAGAAAGCTGTGACACTACCTGGCATTATTCAGCAATACCTACAAGCCCACAGTCTGATTATATACAGAAATGTAGGGACAAGCCTTTAACCTCAAAGCTCATGCCATTGAATTGGGCATTTCATTTTATGGCATCAAACTACAGAAATGGCCCCTGCTGTCAGAATGCAAGAAAAAGAGGAAGTCTGGGCTCAAGTGATTAACTACAACTCATCTCCATACAGCAAAGGTAGAAGTGGATTAAATTCCCCCTGTGGTAGCTCTGAGTTCCCAGGTACTGAGACAGCATTCTTTGGGTCTGAAGACGCAGGTGTGCATGCGTCAGGAGAAAGAACAATATTGTGTTTTTCTCTCCACTGCATACCTAACACAGAACACAAGTAATATACCAGCACCTACAGAAGGAATGTAAGTTAATTGCAGAAGCACCTAAGGACAGGAGAGCTGCCTCACTACGCGTTCCCAGTCCCAAGCTGCGCACGAAGTATGAGATGGTGTTAGCCTGTTTAAGGGTCCCCATCTTCCACAGTGTGATCCAAGATACTACTTGCTCACAACCATTATGGCTTCATTTTGATATTTCAACACGTTTGGACAGTGGGGCCTGTATTTGGATTGCCCAAACATAAAAGGAGTGCTTGCTGCACCATACAGATGTGCTCAAGACCATTACTGAAGACTAACTTCAGTTTCAGTTGTGGAGATCTTTATCACAGTTCCATACATGTCTATTTTATAAAGCAATCCCAAGGGGCACAAAAGCAGGACTTAAAAGGAATTAGCCACATTCATGGGCCATATGCACATCAGTGAGTATTAAAACTAATATATTGCATAAAGTCTGCTATACTTTGTTTGCTTAAGCATCTCATACCCCTCTCAGAGACAGGTTACAGGGCAGACGAACCATTAAGAGTCTGACCAGCAAAGCCATTCTTATGCATCAAATACACAGAGATAACAGATGAGTGTAGCATTCCGCAAGACATCATGAATATGCAGAAACACAGCTGAAATTCAGCCTGTTCTTTTTCCTTTGCCCTCAAGTTTACGATAGTCTATAGCTGCTTCTCTGCTATCCTTCAGGGCTCTCTCCAAACAAACTAGAGATGGATGTGTTAGTGAGGTTTGGATCACCTGACATTTAAAAAACACAGTCCCTCATCCCTCCCCCTTTCAAGAATGCACTCTCCAGGCCAGCAATAAAAAGCAATGGCCAGATATTAGTTCTGTCCAACCGTTTCTCCATCTCTGCAACAAGGTCTGCCTCAAAAGTTCTTCCTAAGCATGGAATGCCTGTTTTGCAACACCCATTTTCACCGCACATACCACGCAGGCAGCTCTGTGCACCGACAGCCTCGTGACACCTGGGATATTCTGCGGGCAGTGAGAGCAACTTCAGAATGAGGGTCTTGCATTTCCACAACTTATAACATAGAAATTTAAAAAATAAATTAAAGAAAAATTTTACCATTTTCTTCTCTTGCGCAACATCCCTCACTCCTATTCATAAGATCGGGGGTTCAAGGTTGCATTTCCTTTTAGACCTCTGTCTGTATCTTTTATATAAGACTTTGTAAAATCTTACAAAATAACATGATCTACTACCTCAAGTACAACTAAAATATTTAGCAACATACAATACTGGATCCAGCCACATAGCACTTAGAAACAATCCCTAACAGACTGAGTTGCCGTAACATCCGCTATACCAGTATTAAAACATAACATATATGTATGATGGCAATTAATCAGTTGGCCACAGCCTGCATATAAGCCTTCCATGAATAATTTCATTTTCAGCTGTGTTTTACAGGCTCTTCAGCCGTATTCTAGGAATTGAGAGTACATAGACTAAAAACTGATCATCTACATATTTTGAGTCCTAGCCTTGTAATTTTTGTGCCCCATCGCTCACGCTGGCTTTGCAGCTCTGCATTAGGACATCTAGTGGCTGAATAATTTACTGTATATATACACATATCTGAATATATTATTTAGATTTCCTGTCAGAAAGCTCATATCTACTTTTCTAAAGCTTAGTAAGACTTACTTGAGAGCACCTCAGGATTCCTGCATTATTCTGCTCTGCAATATAAGCCCAGCTGATTGCTGGACAGAGTACTTTGAAGAGTGAGCTCAATGAGAGTGACAGGTATATACGCCAGTTTCTGCTTTAGCTTTCATCAGGAGTCCACAGCAGCATGTTTACCTCGGATCCACAGTGTCTTACTGCATAGTGTCTTGTGCAAAGTCTTACTCTTTGCAATGTACATAACTCTTCTTAGCTTTAGTTTTGAAAGATTTTTCCTTATTCTACATTTTAGTAACTTGAAATGAGAGAATGTTACTCTCAAGTTTTGTGTTATTTTGTTTCCATATAAATAAAAAATTATATAAACCCTTTTATTCCAAAGGATAAACTTCAGTCTCCTCAGAGATGGAAAAAAAAATACACCTTAAAAAAAGCCCATGATGTTTCTTTAAACAATTCCATCCCACTTGCTTTAAATTGAAGTCACCATTTGAGCTGTCATAAGCCATCACTTCCGATGAGTTAAAATCTATATTATTTTTAAATTGATTAATCTAAGATGAAATACAATACAACTATTTGCATTTTCCTGTGTTTACTCATTCCAAAAATCGACAGACACCACAGAACAAAGTTAATCTGATAAAAAGTAAAACGCTGAAGCGGTTGGCTGTGCATCAGAATAGGAAAGTGTGGATTAACATGCCAAGGTGGTGATGAACATCTGAACTTCACTAATCAATTTTAAGAATCATAAGACCCAGGCATTTAGAAAATGTCATAATCTTAATGCCTAATTCACTCCTTGATTTGTAATTTGGTGAAATCAGCTGCACTTGAAATTTTACCTGCAGCATTTCCATCAATTGAGCAAAGAAGAATTCCTACTTCAGCATTAATTATTATTTTATTTCCATGCCCTTTTAGATTTCTCCACATAAATTAATACTCGGATCCCACCTACAGTCATTTGTTGCGCATCCAGGCATTTTTGTTGTGGCTGCAGCTGGATTTCTGGTAAAGGGCAGCTATTTGATATGCCCCGGCCTCAGCGTAAAGAGCTCAGACTGCAAACAGAAAGCACGCATCACTGGTACTCCCCATCCTTTAAACTCACTCATGAAGTATCTACTCCAGATTTAGCATCCTGGCTCAGATCTTCCTGTCTGAACTTCTACTTGGAATGGGAGGTGTACCACAAGAAACAGATGATGCAAGGGTGAGATGTGCATGGATTAGAAAGTGTGCTTTGAGAGCAAACAAAGAAAATCAAAAGCAGCAGGATATTAGACAAGCAATTCAGTACCTTAGCTATTTGTAATTTGTGGTTAAGAAAAAAAAGAAAAAAGGTTACACGTTCAAGCAGTAAGAGACTATTTGAGAGATTCTTCAAAACACTGCAGACATTGCTGTACAGTTCAGAGCTGGCAGGGATGCTACTGGCTGTGAGCAGGAGTATAGTTAGAGGGCAAGGGACAAGAAACACTGGGCAAGTCTGCTTCTGTTCTGCCAGTACAGAAAAAAAGCGAGTGACATGTCTAGCTATTTCAGTCTCAGTCAGAGGTAGTGTTGTTCTCAAAAGGCTATTACTGAGTAAGTTCAGAACCTTCTCATCAAGTGGAAAGTTATTGCCACCTTTTTTCATCTGAACTGCACTGAAAAGCAGAATTCACTAAGACCTTCCTCTGGCAACTAACCAGTGAAGGCTGAGAGATATTCAGTGACTATGCACGATTACAGTCCAGTCGTGAAATGCAGATGGACAGAATCACAGGTTGTAAGACAAAAGAAACAGATAAAGGAACTTTATAATTAGAGAGATGGACCTCGTCCTCACTTCTCCCCTCCCAAAAGAAAGAAAAGAAAAAAACACCACTACCAAAACCCAAACGCAACCTGAAAAGCTCAGAAAATCCTTGTACAGAACCTGTCTAAGACAGACCATTAGCTAACTAGCAAGACAAGAGGTTAATGCTCCAGACTAGGGTTAATGAGACCATCGGAGTTTCAGCCTGGATGTTGCCACATGCTTGCTGTGAAGCCCGAGGTGCTCGGGGAAAGATGCTGAAGCAGGCACCAGTCATTTAAATTGCAAACCTGTTTGGCTTGATTAGGGACACTTCATCCTGCTTTGATTTGCTGAATGTATTGGACTCATCGCAGCAGTTCCTCTCTCCCCTTTTTGCTAACCAGTGCACTGAAGCCTCACAGTGAGTCATGAGAAATGGGAGATTATTTTTACCATAATTAAGTACAATTTTATCAGGACTGGAAATACGCAGGTGTCACTATTAAGTTACCTAATTGTGCCTTTGAAATGGCCACATAACAATGGCTTTTCAGTAAGAAGAGGAAAAGGGGGAAGTGAAATCTTTGCTTTATTATTTTCATTTTAAACTCCAGTGCAAAAGCAGAGGGCATCCACCTAATAACTACAGTTCCGAATTATTCATAATTAGTCACACATCATGAAATGCAACTGTTTGATGATCTCAGGTGTGAAAGACAACAAGTAGTTGAGTAGTTCCTTAACTATTAAAACCTTACTTCAGCTACAAGGCAGAGAAACAATAGAAGCACACTTCGGTGCAAGTGATAGGATTTTCTGAAAAGTGCCAGTTAACGTGTATCAATCCAGTACCAAACAGCTAGCTGAGCTGTTCTCCCCATTTAATGTGATCAGAAGGCAACAAACCCAGTTATTGACAGCTCCCACCATGAAATGTGCTTGCTAACCTCTTGCCACTCCCCAAATACTGCCCTGTGAGGCGACTGCATTTGTTCCTGCTGTTGCGTACACATCCCTGAGGCTGTTTCCTAGGCAGGAAGGGCAGGAGCAGCCTGTGCACCCCTCTGGGGACGGCAGCAGGAACATACAACACCTGATAAACCATTCCCAGATGGCGGTCACTGTACCAGAGAAACCGTCGCCCTGTAGCATGTCCTGCCATGGAGCCAACCGGGCTCTGCTATGATACATAGGTCTTGACAGGAAGATTTCTTCCAACTCAACAGCCACATACAGAGATGGAGAAGCAAGTTGTACGAATGTAACGTCGCACAGGTCTAGAAGGGTGGCAAATCCACTGACCATCCACTCATTTCTACAATTGTTTGAGGATTTTGAAGAAAAAAAAAAAAAAAGACTCAAGAATCTCAAAGGCATTAATTAAAAAAAGAACTAAGTATCTCTGAGGTGACTGTAATTTAAAGAGCACATCAAAGGATCCGTGTAACTCCACCATGAGATGAACAAGTGTTGTGTGTCAGGGAGGAGCTACTGTTGCAACACTGACAAGAGACTTTAAGGAACTCACTGCAGCTGAGCAAGTGATGCAATTGTGCAGAGAGATGGCAGCTACACAACCATTGCAACCAGTTCCTGAATTTAGAGGAAATCCCCACGAGAAAAGCTGTTCAGGTATTGGCTTGTCCCATTTTGTAAGAAAGCACCCTCTGGTAATAGACACGTACTCACCGATCGCTTATCACTATGTTTCAGCTTTGTAATTCTAGGCTAAGGAGTCTGTCCAGACTCACACCTTGTTTACCTTCTCAGAGACAGAACTGTTACAAGGTAGAACAACAATGCAAAACAAGCCAAAAAAACCCAAACATGGTTAAGATTGCTCATGTCATCGGATGACTCCCTCTGCCTTAAAAAAGAAAATCTTTTATGATAGTAGACCCTCTCAAGCTGGGCATAAACATCTTTTTCTCCCCACCCTAGGACATCTTCAGCATCCCATTTGAGCTGGAAATCTCTCAGAGATCAATGTACTCAAGCAGTTTACAAAAGAAATTCTGCATATAGACATAAAAAAGAAAATTATATCAATTGGTTTAACAGGCGGTGGCAATAGTGTTCACATTTTCAACTTAACCCAATGTTCCTTGCCTCCTGCGTACAATGCTATCAATACTGTTAAGAATAACAGCACTCTGACACTAAAGCTAGCAAACCTGTCACATGACTTCGTCGTCTTGGGTCCACTTTACTAGATTTGTGCAATTTAGCTAAAGTGAAGATGAATCCCGCTGTATACCCCCCTATCAGCCTGCTATGTTTGGAGCCTGCTTGCTGGAATGAACTCTTCCTATTGGTTCCAGCAGGTATGGACAAATGAAAAACACTATTCTATACTTGAATTGGATAATAACTAGCACAATGTTTAGCATATGTTTTGCAGTTATAGAGAACCAACCTAAAGGTAGGGATGGAGAAAAAAACCTGTCTGTTCAGAATTTCAATAATTCTTTCACCATCAAGAAAAACACTGCTTCTTTTTCAGATGAATTAACCTATTCCACCTGTCAAGAACAGGCCATATGAGTGCCTCTCTGAGGCTTGACATACACATTAACAGTGAAAATGGATAAAAGGAGTTGGCTGCACAGAATTTAGCAAACCCTTCTGCAAGTGGTACCAAGCTCTACGTGTTTTTTTCACCATCTCCAAAAGATTTCTCAGGTTAGTAATATCACAGTGACATATAGCAGATTGAAACACAAATGGTGTGGTAAGAGCAGTTCGAATAGGCACTATATGTACAAACCCTCCCAAGTGACAGTAAAGGCCAGCAAAAACTGCCTCCATGGTGTGCAGACCTAGTGGTTCCCAATTCAGAGACTAGGCTACATCAGAATGTCATCCACAGGAACACGAAGTGTCACTAAGTGACGTAAAACACTGTATCGCCTGAATTAGACCTGTATCAACAGGACCGTTCCTGGGAAGTTTGCGGTTGCGGTGGAATCAAAAGCTAACGAAGCACTGTTAGGAGACAGCCACAACAGTTTTGAATCTGGTGCAGCACCCAGCTTGGACTAGACTGCCTCCCTGTGCTATACAAATCCACCCATATTATCTGCCACTGAATGGTCGTATCTCTCTGCAAGACAGGATTTATGGGAGACAGCCAGGCAATTCCAGTGCTATGCAGCAGAGGGAAGCAGCAAGCACTGTAACACTGACTAGCCACTCGACTGTCATGCACTAAAGACTTAATTATGTTCTCAAACAAAATACAATGAACTCTGTCATAAGTAATCACACAAGAGACCATGAAGTCAGCAGCTTAGCGGAAGTGGCCTTCTATGAAAGATGAAGTAGAATTTTCTCTGGCTTTAGGGAAAACTTATTGAACTGAAAAGGAAAAAGTAAAGTGCAATGCAGAGGGTTTTTTTGCTTTACTTATCAAGACCTGAGTTTATGTGTTGGTGTTTTACCAGGAAAACTTACTAGAAAATAGAAAAATTTCCTCTAATCTTGGAAGTACCAAGGATTTACAATTACATCTGCTTTAGTAAATGAAAATACATCCCCATAGTCAAGTGTTGGCAGATAAACAGAGGAGGAAGTATTTTGCTTACAATACATTTGTAGTATTTAAAGCATGGACATTCTGTGTTTTATTTGGGTGCAATTTACCTCTCCACAGGAACTAGGCACTGCGCAAAACACACCTTTGGTATGATTTGAGCCCTTTTCTCCCATAGTTCAGGTATTGGTCATTGCACAAAAATTAGAAGAATCGAATGCATTTAATCACACACAATTCTTCTTTCACTTTTATAGCAGGCACAGATCCTACAGAAGTGTTTCTTACAAGGGGATTACAACTCACAAACAGGTAACAAAGACAATGTGACACTGAAAATTGTATTTCAACTTAAACAAAAGAAAATTTAACTCTCCTGCTCCAGCCCCACTTCTTGAAGAATGCTTCAAGTTCAAACATTCCCTCAAAATTCACAGATAAATTATCCACTGGTATATTTTTTTACTCTTCGTTACAATAAATTAAAGGAAGAAAAAACAGTAGGACACTAGTTTGGGCTGCAGGAAACCACTAACCTGGATGAAGACTTCAGGACAGGTCAATTCACTCCTCCAAGTTACATCTTCCCTCTCATTTTTGAGGCTCCGTTCCGTATTTAAAGCACAGTGCTTTTGGGTCTGGTGTCAGCTCTCACTTTGCATAATTCCTACAAAGTGAGGCTCCAACTTTTCCTTGAAGAATCTAAGTGTGACTGTAACGTAAGTCCAGAGAATGGGATGATTGGATCATATCAATTCACATACGACTTTTCATTGCAAAAAAAAGGTAACACAACAAAAAACCAGAGCACATACATAATTTTGAAAGGCATAGCACTTACCATGGAGTTTTTGCTTCAGTCTCCAGCCAGGGCACTTCATGCTTTGAGTCTTCTTTATGTCTCCACACACAAGTAGCTGAAGTAGACAATTCCTTGATCACACTATAAAGAAGATTTGTGAGGAAGGGAGTCAGAAGATGACAGACCAGGTAACAATAATTATGAAGTTATTAGAAGCACACATCATATGACAAAAGCTAAAAAGTAAATTGCTTTGAAATACAGATTGTTACTTTCCTCAACACTTAAGATAAAATACTATTAAGTAACTGCTGCCTCAAGTTAGAACTAAAGGTTAAAGGATAGCAATTACTGATTATTTAAAGTGTAGCTGTAATGAACTAAGATAAAAAGACATGTTGCATTTCTAAGCTAGATACTATATTTTAACCTGGGAATGTGACTCTAGCCAAGTACTACCAGGAGACTCCACTTTGATTAGGAGCAAAGCTGTGACTTGCACTACAGTTCTTACAGTAACTGAAAGTGCTTCACTTGATAGCACTATTTGCTGTCTCCGGATCAGAACACAGATATTTTTTAATAGGAAGTTTGTATTTCATATGCAGATAAACACACATGCACATATATTTTAATAAATCCATGAGTTTTGCAGTGTAAGACATAAAACCAATTCTTCCAGTACTGTGTAAGTGAAGTCTGCACTGCAAGCGAAATCACCTCGATATGAAAAAGTTTTAAACCAAATCAAATTATTGTGTATTACATTATATCCCCAAAGCAGAACATCACATCAGGTTTTTAGCACATGATACCTAGGCAAGGGAATAAACTGTAAATTCAGGAAGAGAACTACACTGAGTGATTGTCTTTAACCTCTGGTTTTAAAGCCAATAATAACGGGATATAAATGGCTCTCATTTAGCTTTTAAAAGCTACAAAGCAAGAAAAGCACTAAGATTAATAAGAAAAAATCCTTTCCTTAGGTTTCTATCAGGCAATTCAATGATTGAAAAATATTAACTTCAGCCTTGCTGAGTAAAAGTAATTATTTTCCCTTAAGTCAGCTGATTTCTGTTGCCTTTTCATCCATTGTCATCTCTTGTTATTTAGAACATCATATAACTAGCCTTGATTGTGTTATGGTGTTAAGAGAGTGAAATTCCAATTTAGAAGATGCTTAGTACTCGAAAAGCTTCAGTATGTCAACTTGCTTAAAGGTAGATGCCTGCTTTGATGTGTTGCTGTGTCACAGTTGCACCTTCAAAGACTGAAAACTTCCAGAAGTTAGAGATGACTGCACCTAGTTAGCAACTTTGAAAATTAGGTTTAACACCGACTCCTGCATAAGCACAGCATCTTCTAGAACTTCTGGGGCCCCTTGCTCATTAGAAAGCTGGAGTCACAACAAACCAACCTTTTCTAGAGAGGAATTGTTATTGAACAATTTCCTCCTCTTTCATCAGCCGTCAACATTATCACTATCTCAGTAAGTTCTGTAACCACCAGTACAGCACGGTCTCCTATTGATCTTTGACAGAGAGGGTGACGGAGAACAGGCTCTTGTCAATATGAAACTGAATTGGGGAGTAGGAACTAGGACTGCAGAGTTCTCGAGGTGGCAGATGGGAAGAGGAGGTGAGGCTCTGCATATTGCAGATTTTTTGATAGCCATCCTTTTGCTACAGATAAGGCAGGACTCACTCTCCCTTGCCCGATTTCTCTAGCAGCAAGCATTAAGTAGCACAAAGATAAGGAACCTTTGCCTGGCTGGGGGTTACTATTGATTTGTGAATTCTGATATGTGAACTTTAAAGAAGCTGGAGCTTTGACTCTGCATAGGGCATAGAAGAACGTGTTCAGAAAGCTGCCAAAAGCATCTCATCTACCTAAGCACTCCGTACCAGCACAAATCTGATGTAAGGCATTGAAGAACTAGCTTCAAGTTACACATTTCATTGTGCAGAATGTACTGTAAAGTGCACAGAATATGTCTCCCATCCCCTCCCCCCCAGTTTTTTCAGAGCCAGGCAACATTAGTCTTTCATGATTTCTGAATTTCAAAGTTTATGAACTGTAAGTAGAGGATACTGCTTGTGTTTTCCAAACTGGCCCACTACCTTAGAACTGCTCCTTACAACACTTATTTCTTTTGTGATAGCTCGCACAGGCTTGAACCAAATCACCTATTACGTAGCCCACACACAGAAGATCTTGTGCCCCTACTAAGGAACAGCCATAGACTTGCAGAAACACCAATAATCTTGTATTCCTCATCACAAGACCTGATGTTCCCATCTCTAACAGCTGAAGAGAAAGGTGCAAACCCTGCCATTTCAGTTTTAGCCCATTTGGGGATCCAGCAGCAGAGTCTATAGTTACAGCATGCCTTCACAGCCAGCTTACCTTAGAACTTTCAAGTGCAGTAACTCCAGCCAATAGATGATTAATATGTCAGCAAAATAGTTCTCTACCTTCTCTCTCATACCAGATGAAAAGACATTTATTACTCTGTCCCTTTCCAGTCTGATGTTACAGAGATGCCAGACTAGGGAATCTAACCTCAGCTGTCCCATATTGTCATTTTAATTAAAGCCATATCCTGTAAAATGCTATATGCTGCTGAAGCCCTGATAAGATCCTATTATCAGAAAGGAGCAAATTTGTGATGCTATCTGGGCCAGCCCATGATTATCTGCCAGAACAAAAGGAATGTTATTAAACAAATTGTGTTAGATCGCTGTAGGAGGATAGGATGAAAACCACGCTCCAGTGCAATCCCTTATCTCTCTAGGGTCACACCTGCAGCATGCAGTCACTGCTCTGTGCTGAAAGCTAGAGCAGAGAGAGAGAAAGAGAAGGAGTTGCCAGCTCCTGCTTCACTGTGGAAAGTTTTGTTCCTTTCCTGCAATTTATTAGTAGGAGAAATACCAACTTCAATATCAATTAACTTCTGGAGATGATAGGTCCTTAAGTACATTTTCAAAAGGCTCAATTAAAAAAAAAAAGTGATCATATTTGCTTTTCTAAATACTGCCATTACTTTTTAGGACAGAAGGAAGAGAGGGTTATAATGTCTCACTTACCTTTAAGGTTTAATGATCTCCTGTGGATAAAAAGCAGTGGGAGGGAATTGCCACACTACGGTTTCTTTACTTTGACTTCATTCTTTCACTTCCCTGACTCAGCCGAGGAACACATCAGCCCCCTCCAGGTGGATCCTGCTCTTTGTGCAGCCGGAACTAACAGTCAGCAATTCCAGACCAGGCAGAGCTGTGTCACAGCCCTAGATTCTCTCAGGTTTCTTGGTGTTACAGGCACCAAAACCAACCTTTTATTTTTCAGATAACTAACTCCACACACGCACAGGCCATATTTCTGTTCTTCCAAGCAAGCGCAAAGCTAATGCAACAGAGCAAGCTGGTGTCCCCGTCCCATTCCAAAAAGCCACATTCAGCTTCTCTGACTTCATAGCTCCTAATAGACAAGTTATGAATCAGAAAAAAACCCAAAGTGCAGCCTAAGCATCTTTCTGATTTTTAATTACTCTGTCTATTACTACATGAGCAGCGAGAACATCCCTACCATACTATTCAGCTAATTAACTATCCTCCTCTGCCAGAGAACCTAAACAAAGAGCTTAAACCACTTCAGGAGTAGTGTTATCTAGGGTCTGTACAGATGATCACCAACAGCTGAAGCACTGGCTTCATTAGTTCCCATTCATGAGCTGAGCTGCATTAACTCCCATCTCCAGGCTCTCCCCCCGCTAAGGGAATGCATTATTTTACCCCCATCAGGTGGCTCGATGCACGCAGCTGCCTCTGCTTCACTACTGCAGTGGGTGGGAAGCACCTGTGGGTCCTTCCCACAGCTCAGCGGGAGAACATTAGTGCCCTGTGTGTGTGGAGGTACCGCAGATCCTGCCTCTGCTTAGCCTAAGATAAAGAAATAAAACTCCCTTTTCTGTGAATGCCGCCCCTCCTGCTAACTTATGGGAACTATAAAGACTAGAAATAGCAGTTCAATTAGTAATAAAAGGCTACTAAGAAGAATGAAGTAAGACCCCAAATAAGTTTTGAACAGAAGTTGTAAGAGAGAATATAGTTTCCTGGTCAAATGTTAGATTCAAGGCCATCAGTAGCTGCTCTGAAATGCATTGTTTTATCTCAAAAAAATTCATGAAAGAAAAATCACTAAAGGGAGTTGGCAGCTGATAAAAAGGATATTCACAATAAACTAAAGAACAGTAATAGGTATATTATATCAATTCATCAGAACTTAAGAAACTGGTCTTTAAAAAAATAGTTTTATCTTCCTCATCCATATGCATTTGATAGGATAACAAATACAGATACAAATTAAAAGGGGTGCCGGTTCTGTTTGATGTGCTTTCATATTTCATTCTGATGGCAGAAAAGCCCGCAGCCGAGCGAGGCCCTCCATCAGGGACTTCCAGTGATCTGCGCTGTAGCAGCTCCACCTATCGCTGGAGAGGAGGGAGATGTTCAGAGCAGCCCTCCACTGAGGGGACAAGTCTACTTTGCGCCTGCCAGCGAGGTCCTGAGTGTCTCTCAGAATGGAGGTCCTGTGGTTCTGTTTAAACTAGATCATATTGTAACACCAGAGTCTTTGACATCACCTATGCGTGAGTGAGAAAGGGGAATCCCTGCTTCTTTGCCTGCCAGATCTCTGCTGGGCCTCCTGCTCAGACCCTGAAGTTTTTGTGATGTTCTCTGAAGTTTGTAGAAATAGGAAACAGCTTCAAACTACCAAACCCTGAAAGTATTGCTGCTATCCTGCAGCTGGCCTTGCCAATCCTTATAGCTGAGGCGGCAAGAGGTCCTTTTTGAACCCCTGTAATTTGGATTGTGAGAAGTTTTCCAAAGAAGTTTTCATGAGTGCCTGATGCAAAGACATTAGTGTTTGCCTCCTGGTGGTTCAAGGATGAATTGGGAAAGGCTGCTTTTGAATTTAACCCAGGAATATTTGTACACAGTAGTTGTTGGTAGCATTTGTTCTCTATACCATATCTGAGAAGCGAAGATCTATTACAATGACCCAACTCTGCTTGCAGAGATGTGGTCATTAATAAAATAAACTTGTGAGGGGCTGTACAAGCCTTGCAGTTCTATTTTACTTAAATTGTTTGCCATTCTTCCTAAAATTGATTTTGATCTAAATAGATTTTTTGTTCACAGAGTCTTGGCTCTGGTATCTTTCCATTCACTGACATATGATGCTATTTGACCGATTTAACCTTTACTTCTCTGTGATCTAGACACTGAATGCTTTCCAATACGCGTCTTCCAGTCGTGAATGTTACCCTTCCAAATGTGTATTTTTCCTACAATATTTGGCTTCAAATCCCATACGCACAACTCTAGTTTATTTATTTTAGCATGCTAGTTCCTGTCACTAGTATATCAGCATTTTGTTCTTAATGATCAGGTTGGGAAGACAGAAAAATAGAGCCTTAAGATTAACACGCAACACTTGTATTTTGCAGACACTCCTCATTTTCAAACCATCGCAAAGTATGTGTAATACAATTTGCAAGATAGGGCAGGTGAGTTCACAGACAACCAGAAACCTGGAAAGTGCCTAGAAAAAACCTCTTTGGTAGCATGCTGGTGGGCTGTGGCCAGTGTCAGCTGCATCAGAAAAAGGTGTGAACGCTTCAGATTCCATTTCAACTTTACACGTTAATTCTTGGTCCCAGTAATTTCTTACAGTAATGTGCTGTTTCTTTTGCCCTTTCCCTTAAATTTATATTGTAGAGAAAACACAAACAAGCCAAAGAAAGTATATTTTCTAATTTTCTCTTAGGCTGCTCCTAAATAATATTTAATTTTACTTAATACAAATATTGAAACTGAATTTCTGATAGAGAAACACTTCTACATTTCAACCAGCTTTAAACACACACTTTTTGTCAAAATCTTCAACAAAAGCTTAGTATCTACCCAAACATCAGGCATTTCTGTATATTAAACTTCAGCTGTGATGGAACGGTGAGAATTCTGCTTGTGCTCAACTCTAAAAAGACCAGTCACCTTTATTTTTGAAGTTTAAAAAAACCCCACAGCTACCTCAAACAAAAGAAAGGGAAAACACAGACAGATAAAATGCAATTGCATACAGTATAATTAACCAGGATATTCAGAATAATATCTTCTCTTCCAAGAAGTACCAGGGGACCTCAGCAACTTACACCATCTGCTTTTGCTGTTGCAGTTAGCATGTGTGCACCTGGTTTAGAGAGCTAAATAAGATAAGGATTTACATGTGTATCAGTAATAACCCCTATAGAGAATTGTACTTCAAAAGATGGAAATAAAGAGTTAACAGAGAGAAAAAGGCAGAATGATATTTCCTTGCTCTAACTCTTTAACTAACTGTCTCTAGGATGGATTTGCATGCAGGCAGTTACTCATTTCAGCCAGGATCTCATCCTGTTGAGAGTACTGATACTCTCATTGGATGGCTCATGCATGAAGCTGACATTTCCTAACCGTGGAACATTGTGTCACTAGCACAAGACAGCAGTAAAACAAGAAGCTCAGCAACAATGACAATCTGCCAGCTCTACTGCCAGCTCTGCTCCAAAAATATCGAGACTTTATCCCTTCCCCCCCTACCAAAGCCAGCAGAGCTGTTCTTAGCTCCTAGCATGGATTTCCCCAGGTGAAATGCAGATGGACAGAGTACCATACAAACCATAGCAAGCCTGGGAGATAATTACCCACTGCACAGACCAGAAGCAGCCCAGTTAATTCAAAACTACTTCCCAATTCCACTGTCAAAAATAAATAAATAAAGCATAAGCTGCTCCAATTCATTACTGTTTATTCATCCTTTGAGTGCACTACACACAGCTGTTAAACAGCCAATAAATTCTCCCCGTTGCAGTGAGCAGTCCTCAAACTCGAAGGACTGCCTTGGCAGCTTCTTTGGCAACACCTCATGTCAAGCTGGTTTTGCACAGAGGAACCGCTGCTTTGGACTGAGCTCATGATACAATTCACCCCATTTCTTTTTTCCAGGAAAGGTGTGTTCCAGACATTTCAAAGCATCCTGGGGAGCTACTATGGAGTAACTAGAAAACAAGAAAAACTTACTATTGCCTCGACAGTTGTTCATGCCAAGAAATGTGAAGGCCCATATGCCTTTTAACATGGTTTTATGTGACTGTAAGTGCTCTTGTTTAAATATAATAAGGATCATTTTAATGAGCATATCCAACATGTCATCGTGAGACTGGTTATTGACAGAAAGCATACTTTAATGCAATTTTAAGGACATATTTGCTTTTTCTCGTGAAGACATTTCAGAGCTGTCAGCAGGTCTTTCAGGCGTATACAAAGCATGAATTTAATTTTATTGTACACCCTGTGAAAAAATTCCTCTGATAAACATGTTTGAAGAAAGAAAAGAGGTCATAAGAAAGCAAAGAATTGAGCATTTTCGTCATATTTTTAAAAAGACTGTCTGTCTACCAACAGAAAGCACACTAAACATCCCACAAACCAAGGGGGCCGGAACAGACAGTGTTCTTTAAAACAAAGTCTTGCTTTCCTTTTGATTTCACCTTTTGAAGCAGTAATAAATGACGGGGACAAACATATTCCAAAACCAAAATGAAACAAAAGAGTCCAAAATTAAATTTACAAGTCATAACATTCACAAAGTTAATGAATAAACCCCTCATGATTTCCTGAGGGGAACACATGGCCCCAGTTACTGCATCAAAAAATGTTTATGTTCTACCTGACTGCAGCAAGTCTTGCTCTTGAAATGGAAAAACTAAGGAATACTCTTTGTGCTGATTCCCAATAGCTTCCTGTGAGTTCAAGGGACTGAACATACTTGCTGGCAGCAGTGTCTATCTGCTGTATTTATGCATAAGACTTCTACAGCAGACTTATTTACAAGCACTCTAATTTCTCTACTGAAAACACAAACGCAGGCCACAGCTGCTCCAGCACTGGCAATGCTAATCCAGATAACCTGCTGGCTCCTTTATCTCTGTCCCTATCACTCCATCAGTTTGTTCAGAGCCAAATCAACAGCACTAGAAATGCTAGAGGCCTCTTTCAGCAGGGCTGTCAGAGCTGCTAGCACTGACATTGTTGAATGTGGGGATATGACAGTAGTGCATTTTTAGAACATTTTCATGTCCTGGCTGTCTGAAAAGCCAGCTATAAAAAACCCAAGGAAAACGAATTATTTTTTTTTAAAAATAAAACATAATTGTAATAACAAGATATTTTCCTTTGTGCATGAGCCCACCCAAAAAAAAGCTTAAACCAGTTATTTTTAAAGTGGCATCAATATTACAACCTTGTGCACCCTCCCTGTCAAAAACAAATTCTTACCAATTTTGGCACTTAAAGTCTAGTTGTCATCTAGCTGTATGCTTCTGAAAACTCTTTTCCACTTTCTCTTTTAATCACCTTTTGTGGTCTTTACAGATTCTACACTGAAGGATGCCAAGCTGAAAAACCAATGTCCATATGAGAATTCAGCTGACACCGATACGGGATGCAGCAAGATGGACAGTACCATCGAATTTCAGTATTGCCTGTCCTCCACTTATCTAGTATCAAACATCATCAGGTGTCAACTTAAACACTGCAGAATGAGAGGGAAAGTCTTCCACTTTTTTTTATAAAGCTCAGATGCAATTTGGTGTCAAAGAGTAACATTGAATGTAACTTTTGAATTCCTTTAAATAGAAAATTCATCAAACTATCTCTGAGAAGTCTGTTTGGGAAGCTAAGAACTTAATGTGTGAGAGGCAGAGCACTGTCATGATTACAAGACGTCTATGGTACAGAAGACAAGGAGTAGAAATAAAAGGCCAATTTTCATCACAACCAAGGATTAGGAGTTAGATGCCATCGAGTGCACATCTTGTTTAATATATTTATAAATGAACTTTTGGCAGGGACTCAGAAGAAATGCTGCATATCAGTCATTGGAGACTTCTAAACTGGTTCTTAGCATACTTTTTGTTTACCTAGACATGGATGTGGGCTTTTAATTGCCTTTTATGGTTTTTTCCTTTAGTCTGTCTGATTTACGATTTTAATGAACGTTAGAAGCTCACCACAACACAAAGTCTTGAACTTACCAAAACAACTGCCACAGCTGCTTACGAAATATCTGCATAAACAAAGTCTAATTATGTCTAAAAAGGCAAGCCCATAAAAAGGAGAAGAAAAGCAGAGAGACCGATTAACAATGCTAAACAAAATCAATAGTCAAGATTTAGAAAACATGGGTGAGAAAAAACCGGATAGTTGCTTTTGCTATTGTTACCACCACGATCGAGAGTCTAGAAGCAGGAACAGATGTTCTGAAAAAGAATCAATTTTACCCACTAATTTAAATGAAACCCTCTCTGGAGGGAAATTCACCAACTCACTCGGGCTCTGCACCAGTTGGCTATTTAGTGAAGGAGATGACATGCAATTTTCATGAAATCCATCTTGTGACTGCTAAGGCATCTCTTAATATGAATAGCTGAAAAGGGTGGGACAGTTTTAAAGACAAACCAGAGACTCTTACACTCGTCCACAGAATAAATAATATTAAAACCCCGGACTGATTTCTGTCAGAGCCCACATTAATTCTGTCTGTTACCTCATCCCAAAATAGCCCAGCATTCTGGCACTCTACGCAGGAGATAAAGTGTGCCCTGCTCATTCACACTCCCAGCAAGCACCATGTGTTTCATTTAAGACTCTTAAATGAAACAGTAAGCTCTTCACTAAACGTAGTTATTCTGGAAGTTAAGAGAGCACAAATATTAAGCAGGGTTAAACACAGCCATGTGGTGAGCACAGTACTGATGTCAGTGTAAATCAGAGAGGCTCCACTGATTTCTATGGAACTATACACTCATTTCTTATTTCCGTGCAAAACTAACCAACAAAAATATCAACAAATTCAGGCAACAGAAAACTGTAATGCAAGTCAGGAGTAACTCCCGTGATATTCATCAATTCAGCTTTCCAAAGCTTTGTGTTTCAGGTAGAATTAGTAGCAATTTTCTTTCCAATTGACAGTCATAAATGCAAGGGACTGAGAGAACAGAATCTCAGTTATTTCAGTATAAAATTTGAGACTAAATCAGATCACATCTTGAATTCATTACCGTTCACATTTTTCCTGGATAAATATCGCTGCATTTGCTGTAAGAACCAATACAGACAGTTTATCTTTTTAGGCACAAATGCAAATACCCAAACCCCAGTCATTATTCCAGCATAGGTGGTACGAGTCACCTGCAAATTCATCTGTTACTAGCAGTGTTCATGGAAGACATGTGAATTATTTTTTTACTATTCTCTTAAGCCATATTTTTCTACCGACTCTCAAAGGAGAAAAGGTAGCAGGTAGCCATTTCTAACTGTGAGTCTCTAGAAATACAAACTGAATTTTGAGATTTCCCTTTAAGTGTTCAGTAACATAGTGAGTAGGCTGTCTTTAATTGCTCAGCATCTCATTTTAATAAAGCACAATCATGAGATTATAATCATGAGAGTGAGAATGGATGCTAATTCTTCACCTACTATCAAACTACATGTTTTGTTGTATGAAAAAGAGATGAAGTGGCGAAAAACAAGTATTGCCAAGGTCTGAAAATCACGATTCCCTAATAAACTAAAACTTCAGAATTCAAGAATCCATTTAGCTTGAGTTGAAGGATAGGACAAAGTAAAACAGTTGAATTTCATTAAGGAGAGGGACAGGAAATAACCAGCCTAGAGATTCAGCTATCAGGAATTTCAGTTTTTAGTATCTGCATATATACTAAATGTATAATGTAACATATATGGAGCAAAATCTTAAATCTTGATGCATCAGCACTCAGTGCTTTGCTCATCTAACATTACCTTTTGCACCAGAGCATTTTGTGCAAGAAAGATTTTAATTTTCCATTGAACACAGATGTAATGCTACATGGAGTGATAGCAAAAGAGGCATAAAACCAAAGAAGCAAGACCAGTTCACTCTACACATGTCCTAATGCCCTCCCCTTTCATTCCCTTTCTCCCAAAAAGATTTAATTTCTACCTATTCCGTTCCATTCCACTGAAATGAAACCCGAAGAATTAGAAATAACCAACCCCATGCACTAGCACATTACCGCATAGAAATAATTCAATTAAATGTCGATAATAACAGCTTGTTGACATGGTTAGCCACTCCGAGGATCAAAAACTATGCTTTGGGAGTGAAGATGTGCATTTGGGGTCATTCTTGCTACAGCAAGGAACTGGTTTTTTCCCTTTTACACATGAATGCATATAATCCTTTGGGGAATGTGAAACCCTGTCAAAACAAAGGCATGTAGATTTTTAAGAAACAGTTGTGTGAGCAAGTAGGACAACATTTATAAAGAGTAAGGTAAGAAAATTCAGTTTGTGTTATAAAATGGAGTCAGTAAGAAGTCAGGGATTTTGCAGTATGTATATACATACACATGTTATGTATATACATACACGTGCATATTTACCTGTTTCCTATTCATGATAACGTATTTATGGGTGCACTCATAGGAACTGAAGTCATAATTCTCACTATGAGCACTGTAATGCTGTTGCAGAAAGCCAGCAGCAAAAGATATCCTTACTACACCACCCAAATTCCTCGAACACAGATCTCCTGGATCATACCCCAGTTATATGTTACTTTTTTCCTTCCTCTTCTTACAATACTTACTGCATGGATAGGACACAACAGGAGATTTATCCAGCCTGCCCCCCTATTTTAACCCTTCCACAGTGCTACTTTAGAATAATCTAAAGTGTTGCTCAGGTCCCCTGGACAGAATTGTTCTAGTGCAGGAAGGATGCTGCTGACATGGGAAATGCTTATAAATGGCATCATAAATCCAACACAGGATCCCAGGGTTGACATCTGGGAAGGCTCAAAATGGAACACTTCAGGGTTTATTCACCTCCAGGCTTGGGCAATGGTTATGGAAAAGAAATCAGAATTTCAAGTCAGAATTTAGCTACATAATTTTTCCAAGTCCGATCTTAGGTTACTACATTCATAGTTACGCAGGAATGAATCACATAGCCAGCACATTGACAATTACTAAAGGTAATATCAACCAGGAGCATTAAAAGAGAAAGAGTTTTTCTCCCTAACTACTGTTCTCAAAGGAACAAATCACTTTTGTCTTCCATTTCTCTGACCAAAAAACTCCCTAAGGGTGTAAATACACTGAAGAAAACAAAAAACTAGAAATAAAGCCCAAGCGCTGTCCTCCACGTCCAGCCTTGCTGACCCTTCAACTGATGTCTGCACTTTCCACTCCACTTATTTTATCTGTGATTTCTTCTGTGTGCTGAGTCCCACCCTATTTGATAAAACAGGCATGAATAAATACCCCTATGTAAAACAACACAGCATGATCAAGAGAGTTTTAAAGTGCTTTTCTTTGACACAAAGTAAAACAAAAAGTGCTTTTCTTTGACATAAAGTAAAACAAAACCAGAGAGACTTCACAAACTATCCAAACATCTCTCATTAGTAAAGCGCAACTGACTTCTGGCAAAACTTGCTCTTACAGCAGTGTGCACTACGCAAGGTGATCTGCTTAATGAAGTGCTGCTGGCCAATCTGCTTGTCAGAGTCAGTTGACTATAAAAGTACTGTGTTACTATCCAGTGCCTTTTATTTTGGTACATTTGCTTCCCATTTATAAATCATATAGTGGAAACAGATCTTTTGCCCAGTTAGTGTAAGAACACCAAAGCTCTGGAACCACAGTAAACCACACGTTCATAGCCAGGCTGCTATTTGAGCTGTCTATGTTAAGAAGTTCATGCTAGAGAGACTCATCCCCCTCCAATTGGAGGCGCAGGTATGGCAGAGACCAGCACACGGGGCTGCTCCCAGAGAGCTCAGGCATTAAGAGCACTGTTTCCGTACCAACTATGGGGGGCTCCCGCGTTCAGAGCCTCTGACAGAGCGCAATACCATACCCATCACAGAAGGGAAAGCTCATTTCCAGTGGCTGGAAAGATCTCATCTCCTGATGACTCTGCATCCGTTTCAGTAACAACTCTAGTAACATTCCGCCCTGCTCAAACCTGAGATATGTTGGCAGGGCTAATAAGGAATTTCAGATGGAGAGAGAAGACAGGGGATTTGTAGTACTGCTACTTGCTCTGGGTCCACAGCAGAGATAAATACAGTCTACGCTTTTCAGAGCTGCCTATCTGAAGTCATTAACTATGCCTGACTTCCTGCAGACACATTCTCCAAAACTGAGATGATACATATTTCCCTATCATGACGGAGTGTCAATACTGTAAAGTTCCATGAGGCAGCTTTTGATAGCAGACAAGCTTATTCATAATTTTTTCAGTAGCTATCATCAAAATTAAAAACACTGTGGAATAATTTCAGAGAGGCATGAGAACTTCAGATTTTTTTCCTGGATAGTATAAAGCAAAAGTGCCACAGGAGATGCTTCTGACATCAGCAGGCATTTTAATTGCCATGAGTGTCTGTAGCATATTAAAAATATTATATGAGAATGATAATGCTTAAGAGCCTGCAAAAGACATTTTCCCCAGGGTTTTATAACTCTAGATTGTAAATTAAAACCATCATAGAAGGTAACATGCAACAAACTCATGAAGACATTTATATATCTCATGGAGTCAGTGATGGGCCAAGGACTTGTTTCTCATATATCATGAACAGTCATATTTACCGAAAGGTAGATTCTTCACAGAAAGCAGGAAAATATCGTCTTTTGGGGACATTCTGAATGTTTCAACTTGTTACCTATTAGCTCTGTCAAACGAATTATTTCCTGACAAATAGTCTGCTGTGATGGGGACATGGTCAGAGGGTGCTCCAGCTCCGTTACAGTCCCACCAACAAGAATCCCTTCCCGTTGAAAGAAGGTGCAGAGGCAGGGTGGTATGCACCTAGGTTCCAGCTGGGTAGGGGTCAGGCCATGACCCTGAGCGGCACTCCTGGATCACACAATCTAGACACAGACTGTGGTCAGAAAGCAATAAGCAACTACTGAAAGTTGACAGTGAACAACAAAGCAATGGATCCTGGATAAAAGCAATCAAGGCTCATCATCTTCCTGGCTCCTTCCAGACTGGAGCATCTCCCAGCCATAACTGCACAGGCAAGTTCTGAAGAGCAATATCATTGTATCAGTGATTTGGAAATCTCTGTATAATCCTAATTTAACAAGACAGAAAGACTGGAAATTTCATAGTGAAAAACACTTCAAAAGATCAAGTGCCGAAAACCCTTTAGTAAACACAACCATTTACTAAGAAAAAATACCCCAAATATTCAGAATACATAACTGAATAAAGAATCTGTATCAGGTTGGACATTCTACCTATTACAGAACACAGGAATCTTATAGTTAAATTCCTTTTGGCTTGTGCAGCTTTCCCTCTATAACTTTTAAACCCCTGAAAGAACATAAAGTTAAAATTTTAATGTCATTTCAGCAGAACCTCTTTGAATTTTGTATTAGATCTGAATTTAGCCTCTGGTAAAGCCTTTAGAAAAAAAAAAATCTGATGCTTAAAAATGTAATAATCATACAGGAACCTTCCAAAGTCAGCATCAAATAGAATAAAATATATTTTATTAATGATACAATTCACAAAATTACTAGTCCTGCCACTCTCTGCCCACAAGAGATGCTTCCTCTGCTGTATTACGCTGCATACACATTAGCTACTGGTGTTTGTTCTGTATGATTTAACCTTCTGATTGCTTTGAATGCTTAATGAACTAGGGTACTTTCACTAATGATTAAAGAGACACTGGCCATAATAAGGACATCCTAGTCAGGGGTCTCCACTGTAGAGTCAGGAAGAGATCATTCCTCCTGAGGTCAGCTCTAGTCTAGACTAACCTAGATCCAAAGGCGAAAACCGACAGAGCACGGGCAGGACACTTGATTTCAGCTGAACCTGTTGATGTACAGAGGAGCAGACGCCACCTGTACTGAACTGCAATGCTGGTCTGGGCCCAGTCTTGAAAACCTTTTAATAAAAATATTTTATAAAGGCCAACTGACTGGTATATGAAGTAGGCTTTCTAATGGTTTAGGGAAATGTGTAAAGAAATAAATAACTACACCGCAATATATTTTCCCTAATCAACATACTCTTTTAACATGGATTCTTCTCGCAAGTGGCAACAAGAATAAAGAGCTCTGTAAGAACAACTCACATTGACGATGAAATATTAAGCCCTTTTACAAATATGTTTCATAGAAAATTGCATATTGCAGAATATAGCTGATACTCTTTACTTGCCAAACCGCTTTTGGGTTACTAAGCAGTGATGTCTGCCTTTTCTCTGGCCTCTGACAGGAGAACACAGCTTTCCCAAGCTGGATTTTCCTAGTCAAATGTATCTTGGGTCCTACTCCACTTCAGCAGAACTGACTTACTCTATATTGAATGCTGTCCATGCTGAGATTTATCATTTAATTATAACTAGGAACACTGAGTAAATCCCAGTTGCTCGGGGAAATTACTTAACAGAAATGCTGGATTCTCAATAAAACACTAGGAACTTATTGCTTAGACATCATCTCAAGGGCTCCCCCCTCCTTCCTTAGCTTTCTATTTTCCCAGCAGAAGACAGGCCCTAATTATGAGGAGCATAATACATTCCAGAGGAAGTCTGAGAAACATGCTAGGAACACACAAAGGGCAAAGGCATTAGAAAGCTTTCTAACATCTTCAGATTATTAGAAAGGGAGATTATTTGCTACAGTTTGCCAGCTATTCTTTCTTTACCTATATTTGACCACAGATAGGCAGGCCTCTGCCATACCAGGCCACTTGAAATATCAGCCTGAAATATGCGGAATATATTTACCATTCTTCATGGCTTCTGCACCACTGAAAAATAATTATCCTGAAGAGGTAACATTTAGCACATTCGTTGTTATAAGGGATGACACAGCATGTCACAACATAAAATGCAAAACACTTCAGATATACTCCATTGACTTTCAGGAATTCTCTTTCATCCATGGGAAGGACTGAGAACCTAAGTGATTATTGTTTCTACCCTGAAAACCCCAATATCAAAAGGAAGGCAATTATGACTTCTTAATTCAGAACTCTTGTCAAATCTTGGATAGGAACAACTAACCACACCACATTCCTCAAGGTTTCTAAGGGTAGAACTGAGCCATAGGCAACTTCTGTCTATGAAGTTCTAAAGAACAGAAAACTGCAAAACCAAAGATGGAGTTTTAAAAAGCACGAGGGCAATCAAGTGCTCAACAGGATGAAATATTCTAAGTTTTCCCCAAGGTTCACCACAAGTCAGAAAGACACGGTGCTACCATGGGAGGGATTCTGAGCAGTTTCTGACTGTTGCATACCCTGGTTATCATATGCGTAACAGCCTGCAAACATTCTCAGTGCATGGTTAGGGCAAACAAACAAAAAAGAAATTAGAAAAGAAAAAGACAGATTTACAAACATTTACACATTGAATGTCAAATTTGAAAGAATAAGGAAGCCTTTTCTTCCCCCCATGAATACTTACAAAGCAGCAATTACATGCAATTGCAGTTTATAATATCTTTTCCTTGTCTATTTTTTCAGGCATCCCATTCTATGGGTTTGCAAACAGTGCTACAAAAAATAATTTAAGGAGCTATAAAGTATGAGAATAATTTATCACAGAAAATATGCCAAAAACACAATTAAGAGAATTTGTTGTTAATTTAAAGCATGACTGCAACCAGGTCAATACAAGAGACTGCAGTTAAATATTCGCCTCTAGTTTCTGCATCTCACAGCTGCAGAGTCAAAGGGCCTCCTACAGTTTTTAAAAGCATCATCTGATAGACCAGAATCATAGACCCTTCCAATAATTTACTTTGGGAGGGACCTCTGGAGGTCACCTTGTCCAATCCTCCGCTCAAAGCAGGACCAAAACATGAGGAGATCATATCAAAATCATCATATCAAACCTAAGTGGTGATCATATGAAAATTAGGCTGATTGCATGGTTTGACCTCAATATACAACAGTTTGGAGGAATTTTATGTCTCTTATTCTTGTAGCTTCCAATATCAAAGAAGAAATTAAGAGTTCGTTGTTAAAAAGTTCAAATGACTCTTCTGAGAATTGCAGGCACTGAATGTATATAAGAAAAAACAAAAATTCTCCATTACTCTCTTCAGCAAGTGGACACGAATATAGGATTAAGAAAAGGGATGGAAGATAGGGATAGAGGGGAGAAGGAAATAATTCCAAATCCCCCAAAGTAAGCTAGTTCTTCATGCTCCTAGAGCAAAGAGGCATCAAGACACAGAAGAGTCAGTCTCAAATTGGAAAGATCCAGCAGACTTAATGCATTCCTATTCCACGTGTGCTCTCTGCATGCTTCTCACTTCATCAGTAATGCTTCTGTGAAAGGCAAGGCCACAGGGTGGTAAGTCTGAGAGTATCTTCTATTAGTTAGGGCTGCAGGAACACTTCAAAGCAACTGGGGTGCTTGATGACTAAGTAGATTTGGCTGAAGAAAACATGTTCCTTTTAACTTTATTGTGATAACGTAATTTAGCTCAAGAAAGATCTCTATTGAAAACCTTACAGTAAATAGTAGGCAATTCACAAATACAATTCATTTACCATCGAACACGTGCCTCAGTGGGCAATGTTCTTGCTTGCTTAGAATCCAGCTTGTTGGAAGTACCCCCTTGTGCAGCGGTACCTTTACTTGCTTTGCTAAGCCTTAAATAATGCATTTACTCTTTTGGAAAAAAGATAAAAATCAGTGGGTAGAATAAACAGACCAGTCTAACAGCCAGAGATTTACCTTACTACTTTAGTTAACCAAGAACTGACTTTCAGACAAGACAACACATGGAGCAGGTGAAGTTGCATTCCATTTCTTGCTTTGTCTTACTGCAAAATAGATCAGAAATTCAAGCCATATTCAGGGAAAACTTCAGTGACTCTAATACAAATCTGCAATGTTAAACTCTGCTCTCACAAGCTGCCTTGCATGTGGTAGACCCTAATCCTTCACTGAGAGAAGCTCTGCAAGGTCAAAGGCACAGATGAGATTACAAGGTCAAGGCTCTTTGCGAGCTCAGTCTGAAAGACAGTCAACTTGAAGCAGATGGTTCTGTGTAAAGACCAAGTGAGATAAAGGGCAGTATTGGAAAATAAATGCTTATTATCATTCAATTAAACAGATAGATAGGTCTTTGATGGATCAAGGCCACTTGTAAAACATTTTGGAATTTTATAGTTGTAAAGTCTGAAATTTGCATGATAGAATGAAACACTAAATACCTTTTAAGAGTAATAGAGCTAAAAGGAAATGTTCTTCACACAGCTTATTAAGTAACAAAGACAGTAAAATAAAAATCATACTTATTGTACTGGAAGGAAGAGTGTCTTGTGAAAAATTACAAGTTCATTTTGATTTTGGTCCTTGAATTTGATGGCTCACGCAGTGTGCCATCCAGCACAACTTCTACATGCAAACTGCCCCGATCCTCATCCAGGCACTCGTCAGAAATGAGTTTGACAAGTTCCTTTTCTTGCCAGAATGCTATTCTGATTTTCACACTTAATTCATTGCTCACGGTGTCTACTAGAGAAGATTTAACACGCACAAATGTCAAATTGTGCTGCTATTTAAATAGAAGGAAGAAACCTAAATGTGGCATGTAAAGCATTGACTATTTATTAGTTGCCATGATCCACCATTAATACAATGTCACTGTAATTGAGTTATTTTTTCTCTTCCTTTAAAACAGAGGAAAAGCGATCCAGATTAGGATGAATTGAAGCAATTCCATTCCGTGAGAATAATTCCACTCAAGTGTAAGTGCAGATGTGGAATTTTAAGTGGGAAATTGAGATCTCACATAAATTTCCCTCAATATAGTCACAGCCCATCTTAGATAATTAAGATGTGGACCTTACTATTTTCTTCTAAAAGACACAGAAGGCAGTGTTATACATTTTAGCTGGAATTAAGTTTAAACCTAAATGTAATGTAAAAATGTTTCAGACTGACAGATCTTAGATGTGGAGTCATATTCTGAGCCCCTTTTTTTGAAGACTGGCTACTGTACATTTTAAAAGCTGGTAAATTCAGCTGTTTGTAGCTGACCTGGAGAGTCTTACACTTTCAAGCAGTTTCCCATCACATATTGATTATCAAACAGTATTACATATTATAATTCAACAAAGTTTCCATCCAGTGAAATAATAAATCCCATCCATTGATCCCCTTTTAATGATTAAAACGCTAGTATGTGTACCTACCGGCCTAAAGCAAAAATGACAAAAAACGACAAAGGGGCTTAATTAGGCATGATTGTGCCTGTAGCTCAATAAAAACGCAGAAGCAAGGAGCAAATATCATTATGGGATTTTTCTCTTCACCATTTCCTTTCTGTAAAAAATACTGGTAACCCAGGCTCTGTGTGGGCTTATTAGAGTAAGTGGTTAAAGTAACAAGTTACATTTATTTAGAGGACTCCTGTACCTGATTACAGGGAACTGGGCTGTTCCTAAAGACGTTCATGTGTGTGGGCAGTTACAACTTTGAATTTCAAAGGACACATGTAAGAGACGGGGTACAAAAGGACTGACAGAATAAACTATTGACTTGTGTTTAGTGAAACAACTATGCTTAACTCCTCTATCACTTTTTAATCCATAAAAGGTTCTGACCTGTTTTATGACTATATCACTTTCCATCCAAGGTATTTACATGGTCTCATTACCATAGCAATCTGCATACCTAGAGTTTTTAATGTATTTATCTTCACATACTGAGAGAAAGAGGTGCTAGTATCACCTACACTCCTCACCCAGTGATTGAATGATTTCTTTCAGATGAAAGAGGGAAACTACAGCACAGTAGGACATTGAAACCACATGTTCACAGTGCCAGGTTCCAATCCCTTTGTGGGGCTGGAAAGAAGAAATGAGAGAGGAAGAGGTCAAGCTGAAGTGTTCCCAGTGTGCTCACCAACACTTGGCATTGGTCATAAAGCTGGAAAAAAAAGACTCAGATTATTTGACTTTGCTTGCTGTCAATGACCACTGGACTGCACTGCCTCATATATAGTATGATTTAATCCAGTCAGCATATTCCAATTCTGCAGCCTCCCTATTCATCAGCTGTTCAATGCCATCTTCAGAAAGCAACTTTTCAGTGGAAAACATTTTTTCCTGGTCCGTATAGTTAAGATTTCCCAGCCCTATCCCCTTTCCTTTACAAGAAATAATTTGAGAAATGTAGAAGGCTTAGAAATGAATCTCTGGATGGTTGACTAGCTTAGAAATGAATGATTAAGGGGAGAGATTTCACAGAGTTAATTTTTTTCCAATTCCCTTAAAGGTTAGTGTCAGGTTAGTCTCTCATTCCTAGATACATTTAGTATATTTCATTTATATATTTATAAAATACTTATCCATTTGGGAGTGTTTGCTGCTAGAGAGAATGTAAGTTAAATGGAAGTTGGATTTATACAGCTCCTTTCACATTCAAGGTATTCTTATGTACTTTGTATTAATGGATTTGGTGCCATCAGCACGAGGCATATACATGCAAACAAGGAAAGCACATAGTCACAGACAGCTTTGCACAAAGTCCTGAGCTCTAGATAACTCCTTTAATTGGAGGCAAAATATATACGAAAGGCCACAGTGCTGTACTCTCTACAAGGACTATTACATTGTTAATTCCTTGGTGTGGTATCAACAGCAAAGGGCTTCTTTGAGTTCTTTATGTTTGGGTGCACCCCTCAGAAGAAGCATCATCTTCTGTTATTGATGGAACTGGGAAATTAAAAACTGGCTTCATGTCCTGAATCTGTCACAGATTTGTGGTGTGAATTTGGGCATTTCACCTAATCTCTATTCCTCCTTCACGAACTTCCTATTTCATTTCAAAAGAATCCTTTTTCTCCAGGACTCTTGAAAACAGTTAATCAATTGAATTTTTAGAGCATCATCCAGTTTTCCTCTTATCTCACATCTGTATCCAACTGTTGTCAGCTGGCTTACTCTTTCTCTAAGCTCTTTTGAGGTTAAAACCACGTTTTGGTTCTGAGTTTGCAGTCAGTTTGTTGAGTAAAGAAACTCCTTGGCAGTATCATGAATTATAACACCACCGCCAAGATTAAACAAGTGTCTGAAGACAACAAATCTTGGCTCCAGAACACAGCTAAAGTAATTTATTATTAACCATATACAATGACATGGCTTGACACAACAAATATTCTCATCCTCTAGTTAGCTGTTCCTCTGCATTCCCTTTTCTTTCACCCCTTGAGAACCACTGCACTAGTTTAAGTCAGAGGAGCAATGAAAAGGTGATGTAGCCTTGCTGATAAGTAGGGGTAAACCTGAATATAACATCAAACCCTATGTCTACATCCATTCTTTCAATAAAGGACAAAGCTTTTTACCTATTATTTTCATTTCTGAGATACAAAATGAAGTCTTTAAGTCTCTTTTGCTGTTCAGCTAATCCTTACACTGTCTTGGAGAAGAGATATCTTTTTGTCACTTCCTCATGCTGATAAGACTTCTATCAAAGTTGTGGGGGAATGAATTGCAATTTTTCAGTTTAAGAGACTGCTCCTATCAGCCAGAGTCTTAGTTAAACAAATCCCCTGTGAAACAAGAGATAAGGTGCAACATATTTGTGTATTAAATAGAAGATTTGTTTCCTGAACTATATGCTGCAAATAAATATATTAAAATTTCTTCCAGTATTCATTGATAATAACTTCCTAAATAGTGCAATTAATGTGATACCCAGCCAATTAGGCTGAAACAACTATTTGCTTTGGTCTGCACTTAACATTGATGATCAGTTGACAAAGATGTCTCAAGCAATATCTCTAGAGCAATTACTTGATCTCCACACCATTAATACTTTGCTGTCGGTATCTGTCAGGTTTGAGTCCTGCCTACATTAATAGAGATACATGGAACCACCATAGAGCGTAGTAGTCACAGTGTCCACACGGTTTTAAAATGGAATTCATACTGCTGTCCATTTACTGGATTATACTTGTCTTAAATCTATTTTTACATCAGTGTATTATATCTTTGTATGAGTTTGCCTAGCCTGTTGCAAATTAGTTTAAAAAAGGACAGATTACTTCTAATTGAGTATAGCTGAAGAACTTGATGTTACTGTTTGCCAAAAAGATTTAGACAGAATCTGTTTTCCCTTACCGAGGTAAACAAGGTGTTTACCCTGCTATTGAGAACAGGATTCCAGGGTTCTGTTCCCAACTCGGCTTCTTGTTTCATGTATTACAGTGGAATGTTACAATTGATCATTTTTAAAAAAAATAAAAAATAAAAATTGCATCAGACTTAAAGGGAATAAAGTTTAAAGAGCACAAAGTTAACAGATGATTTTGTGTCACTACCACATGCTACTAGAGTACTCCTGTTTCTTCACAGTCATCAGCAGTCAGGAAGAGAAGTCAACTGTATGATATGACAGCAAGTGGCTTACCTGCATGCTTTGTATTGGCTGGGGACAAGGAAATTATTACAGCTTCTTTGTGAAGCATCCAGCATTGTCTGTTGTCAGAGACCAGGCACAGGGGCACACAAATCATCGTTCTGTTTCATTCTATTTCCCTTTATAGCACTTGGTTTCTCAGTAATAGTCTGGCTCTTCCATTTGAGTCTGAAATGAGAGCCTTCAAGGCAGTGAAGTATGTCAGGAAATTGTTGAAGGGGATGGACAGAAACAGTGTAGGTGCTTTCTTAAGGTACAGCCAGGGCAAGAAGATGTGCAAATTCAGGTATCGTTCCTTTTGAATGCTATGTGGACAATTTTATTTTAATCCATATGTTAGTGGTCAGAGGTTTACACGACCTTGAGAGCAAAAGATTAGAGCACTGCAAATAGTAGTCTGCAGCGTACACATGCTGAATGAAAATCTGTAAAACGTACCTCTGGCCTCTCCCTAAGTCAATAATCAAAGCCAGCTATTGATGGCTTTGGACCACTGAGTTCATAGGGTAGAAGACTATTTCCAGGATTTACCTTCTCATAATTTAGCGTTTTAAGAAAAAGAAGGGTTAAGAGAAAAACAAGAGTTAACCATTGTTCTCTATCATATAACAGTCTCGCTGGGTGAAATAGGTAACGCAGTGATAATTTTTTAGACTACCAGTAGTTTTCATTATCCAGTTATTCTGAATACTCTCAAATAGTTAGCTGGAGATGACATTTCAGATCCTGTCACTCTCTAGTTATAAGCTGTCTGGTCCTCAGCTCAGAGGCTTGTCACATAACCTTGTGCGCTCATCTGGATAAAAGGACTTTGATCCTGACGGAGCAGAACTCACAGACATTCAATTTCACACTTGTGATCCAAATACAGAAGAGCAGCAACAGCCAAACTGCTATCTTCCTTTGGAAAATGTGACTAAGTGTTTCCACCATGGTTTTTTAGAGGAAGGAAGAGCTAAGGAAAAGGAGTTGCAATGACATTAATGCTTCAGCTGATGAGTTTGTAAACCTGCTGAATGAGTCTTAGGCAAGAGGGACGAAGCGTTCACTGAATACTTACAGAAGACTACCTAGAAAAACACCTGTTAAATAAGAATAAACTTCAGCTGTGTACAGAGGACTAGCGTAAGACTTAAACCCCACTTAACACCCAGTTCAGTCTCCAGAGTACAGCTAGAAAATGTGCATTGGCCTGTTGTATGAAAAACTGAAGCTTAATCTGTAGTTTCCAGCAAGTCTCCTGAACACCAGCAGACAAACCACCCTACAAAAATCACACAACCTGGCAGGTCTCTCCTCTGTCATGTAATATATGAGGGTGACACTCAGGACTCCAGGACCGCATATGGCGCTGCTTTTGCGTGCTTATCAAGTGAGGCCATACGAAACTACACTGGTTTGTCTGCATCCATACAAAGTTAATAGACTGGCCCAGTACACACTTAAGATGGAGAACAAGATCTACAATAGTTGGAATTTTTGAACTTTTTCTTAATATGGACATCTTAGAAAAAAATATTTAAAGTCATTTCTGAGGAAAACATAGCATATCCGGTATGAGAAAATCATACCAGATTTTCTCTGAATTCTAGTCCTGTTTAGCCACAACAACAGTATCTTGTGAAATGCAATACTGTAAGGTTTTATTATCATTCCATGCTGCTGTTTTTTCTCAGAAAGTGAAGTTATATTTTGAAGTACGGGTGCATCTGAACAAGGCACAAAAACACTAATGGAAGTGATCTGATACTCAGAGTTCATCACATCATTGGGAGCTGAAGGAGGAAACTTTAGGGTTGTTTCTCTAATCACAATTGTAACACTCAAGTAAGTAGTAGTGGAAGGAATTATGAAAAGAGAAATAATAGAGCCAATTTTTTCACTCCCTGTTGGCTTCCAAACACAGATTTCAGCACGTATAACCTTAATTTCTAGTGAAATGGAACTGATTTATTCATATTATCTTATTGCATTAAAAGCCTCCTGCAGATATGCATTGTGACCTTTAACAGTCTGATAATCCATGCCAGTGAATGACACATCACCCATCAGTTTCCTGGTAAATGCTGATCTTGCAAATGGGAACAGGCAGATGATGCCTCTGGCCTGAACCTTTTTTCACTTCACAAAAAAAGAAACAAAGAAACCCCACAGCAACACCCAGGCAACATCGGTGAAATGGCTTAACATGCTGCGAAGTATTATTGCTATCAAATTGTTCATTGTCTCCAATATCGGTGGCGGGGACAATGAGTTCACAGAATAAACGAATGCTGTCCCCAATTGGTCTGAAGACCAAAAGATCTTCTGGGCTGGGACTGCATGGATGTTCAAACCTAGCTGCAACTAATGCCATGTACGTACCCTGCACAAGAGACCCCACAGAGCCTTTTGCACCGTTAAGTTGATAGTGCACTGATCATGTATATCAAATTCTGCTATCAGGGTCGCTTCCAGCTTTTATCTCCTCACATTCACATTCGCTACAAGTATAAGCAAGAGCCTCTCTCACTGAACAGAAAGTTGGCTCTGCTTCACCCTAAAGCAGGACATAAGTACAACTCTGACCATTTATATTCTTATTAATGCTTAACCTGTCATTTACTCCCTTGTTACCTCTTAAGTTCAGTAGCAATTCTTTTGTAAATGTTTTTCAGTTGTTTTAGTCTAAAGTTGTTCAGAACTGAATGGAGTACTTCAGGTTTCATGAATGCAGTGACTTCTGTATTATAAACAACTGAAAGGGCTTCGTTATTTTCTTTAAGTTATTTTGGTGTGGCTCGATTTATTTATATGAATGACTGCTGTATTCTTGAAGGGCTGGATTTTTTTTTTTTTTTGAGATTTTCACCTTATGTGTTTTACAGATTAAATCTTTCACAGTTACCGCAGTGTTATTTTTATTTATTTATATTTTCTTCTCATTTCCTGGCTATTTAGAATAAACTGCTTTCCACAATCCCAGGAGAAAATCCTTCAAAGCTAATGACCTAGTTAAAGGTTCACTCATCACAGTAAAATGTCAAACAAGGTACTTTAAGGTAGTAGAACTGGATAGCAAATGTATCTTTACATTATAATTTAGACCAAAAAAAAAACCCAACAAACCCATACCTAGAGGTAGGTCTGTCGATTCCATGCATTTAAATGTCATTCATGTCCATTTCTTGGCTTTTTATGTCAGGTTGAATATAACAGGGACTCTACCAATATAAGTTAATGGACCTGCTTCTGGAACTAAATACTGTTTTCCCCTGGAATAATGTGCAAATGCAGACATTTTTCCTGAAAAATCTTCAGGATTAAGGTTTTAGTTTATTTTTATATAACCACTCATGTCTCAGGGGGTACGTGTCAGCTAGCTAGTGTAATTATTAGTTTTCCCACCTAATGACCCAATGAGAACTAGACATACAAACAACTAACCTTCTGGTGTGCAAGCACCCAGCCATACCTGTCTCCAGGCACACACACATACACTCACACAACGCTGTCTTTAAAATGGGGTGAAAAACCAAAGTCTTTACGGAACTCTAAGGATTTTATGACATTCTTTGTAAGAGTTTAATTTTAACCCTAATACGATGTTTTTTATATATATATTTTTATATATATATATATATATATATGTTTATGTTTTAATTATAATGTGGAGCATCCAAGAAAGGGCTCAGAGGACACACAAGAGACAGAAGCTTGAGGGCACCTTTGCTTGGAGGAGGTAGGAAAAAGCTCGTTTTTTATTTGGCCTGGCAAAACTACAAAATCTGTTGTTGTCACCAGGATAGCATAAGTTTCCTTTTATGGTGACAGCACTCAAATGATTTAGATTTTGTAAATTTTACACCAATTTTCGGGCTCACTCATGAGAGTTCCCTCAGACCACCTGAGTCTTATACACAACTTACATTCTACCTTGCAGCCTACATCCACACCAGAGCTCTGCTCTGGTACAGCTTTCTAACAGTAGTGACATATAGGAATTGCCTCCCAACTTCTCCCTTTCCAGATTTATCACCAGTTAGTTACAGGCTATGGAGACCAGAAGACAGGAAAAGCCCAATATAACACAGCATGTCTAAACTCAGATGGAATTGTGACCAGGCAGTGTTAGATGAAGAGGTTTTCAGTGGGCATGGTTTAGGAGAAAAAAAAAAGGAGGGATGGAAAAGCAGGGCTCTACAAATCCTCTGCTCTATGTTGACACTATTGGACCGTTAAGAGTACAGCTCTTCATGCGATTTTGATGGCAAACACCTATGGATCCAAACACCTTTACACTTTGCAGATCTTAAGAGTCAGAACTTTGTGACTTGAACCATCTCCGGAGCTGAACGTAATTGAAGTTAGGTAGTAATTAAATTCCTCAGCATTGCATGCAAGTGTAATATGTTAATAAAAAAGTAATTGCACCTTCATTGTTTCAGCAGGTTTGGCTTAATTACATGGCAGTTATATTTTCTCTACTTATTCACTCTCAGCGAGGGCTCTCCTTACCATCTGCTGATATTTAATTAATATATGCTAAATGTCCTACTATATTATTAAATCTCATTTAGAAGTGTCCTTAGTATCTTGGTATAGGACTGCCTATATTGCAGGAGAATGAGCAGGGACCTTGCCTTGTATTTAAATAATTCAGATAAAAGAAGGCTCATTAATGAAAGAGAGGTGTTATCTTTCCCTCTAGAAATGAGCAAAAGGGGAGGACAATTATTCCAGAAATGTAATGAAAACCTGGAGATTTCCCAGAGGTAAAATTTATCTAAAAATCCTTATACACTACCAGATCTGACAGTCCTTCTGGCTGATGCAAGGCAACCCCGCTAATAGTAATATTTGTGTTGCTCTACATCATGGGAGAAAACAACAGATTCAATTTTGAGTTTGTGAATAAAATAGAGATAAGTCTTTTTACTCTCAAGGAACAAAAGATTTGCACTGGGACAGAACGTAAAGTAAGTCAGCCAGGATAAAGCCTGTATTTCAGAAGATCACTTCCCTGACAGCTTTATTTTTTCCCCTTTGCAAAATATCACCAAGGAGATTTTACATATATTATTGCAGAACTCAGCATGTCGGTTAAAATATCACTCCAAATGAAAAATGGAAAAAAAATAGCGAGGTATAAACATGACAGAATCAGGATATAATCTTACGCCTCAGAAATAAACACAATGGCCAAGATTATCACAATTGTCCATGGGTGAGAGGAAGAAAAGGAACTGAGCTTCTAATCATATCTGAAGAGAAAGGGGAATCTGAAGTCAATTAATTTCACTGCTTTCACCATTTCCTCACAAACCCATGCTTCTGAGGCAGAGGTCCAGCTGTCTCCAGCAGAACCAGGATTTCACACATCAAAAAACTCTGCAATAACATCTCAGTTTATTGTCCAAGCGAGGAGGTTAATTATTTGCCATTACCAGGTAAGATCATGACATGGTTCTACCGTACAAAGTGTTTCTTTGCCCAACAAACTGTCTAAGCAGAACAGTGGCAGAAGGAAAATGAATGAAGGATATGGGGATAAGACAATAATTTAAACCTCCTCAGAATATAATAAGAAAGAACTTCTGCAAAACTAGAATTTAAATCAGAAACAGTATCAAAGTCAAAACCAACTCCAATAACCTTCCTACTTCACAATTTCCCTTTGGGACAGTGTTTAACAGAAGATATTAAAACCTGGAAGAGTTATGAATGCAAATGCATTAACTTACAAAATTATCTGTATTCCAAAATTCCTTTTCCATCTTTAAAAATACTGACTCTAGCCCTTTTTTAATAACTGTAGATTTGCCTCATATTATTTTGCCAAAGCTGTTGTGTAGCATATTTCATGCTGAATAAAACAGAAGGAAAATACTCCTAACCAGTAAATATCATCTTGTACATGAAAACAATTAAGAGGATTTGAAGTTGCCTCAACTTGTATCTTACAGGTCTGATGCAAAAGTCATTGAGATGAATACAAAAATTTCCACTGACTTCAGAAGGCTTCAGTTATCTCTGTATAAATAAATATAATTCCCAATGCTTCATTTCCCCTTGAATGATTACACTTTTAATAAGTCATGCATTTAAAAAGGAAGGACGCAGAATTTTAATAAGTAACTTTTCTCAGTGCACCTTATGAAGAATGTAATTAGATAAACCTATTAATAGCTAAACTACAAAGTACTGGCAAACTAAATGTCCATTTAGATCACAATAGTTCCATACTTACAGACAACAGAAAGTTAGTGGTCTTCAATGATCACAATAGAAGCGAATTCCATTTTATTTGCATTTTAGCCAAACAGCAGTGGCTCTAACAGCTCAACCATGCCTATGCTGCTTAACCTTACATGGATATTTATAGTCTTACCTCTGTAGAATTCTTTCTAAACAGGTTTTGAAGCAGCTTCCACACTCCTGAGGCAAATTACAAATGAAATCCATGAAGAACTGGCAAGCAGCTTCCTACAACTCTGAACAACTAATTATGTTACAATACCTTTCAGATGGCTTACACAAAATAGTCTCTCTGATATTCAAGGAGTCGAGGCTTGGTAGAATTTCCCTGATGAGCTTCACTTGATATGCTTTGGGAGTCTCCTACATTGCACATTAATGCCGGAAACAGTTGTTGGTTTTTGTACTGCTTAATTCATTACTTTGTTTTACTTATGCACCTCCTACTCTCTAGTAGTACAGAAATGTTTCATTTACAGGTTTAAACCCTGGGTATTGGTGGCTGCTACAGTCAGTAAGCGGGCATTAATGCTAGCAGGAGAGACTGAGTGTACAGAAATATTGGCATATTTAATTAAATCTTAACTCCTGCTGGTATCACAAAGTTCTCTTAAGAAACAGTGGACAAATAATTGAAAAGTAGTAGGATGATACTGTATATAAATCACTGAAGAGGGATTCGGATTTCCATTCTAGTCTTGGTGTTGCTACAGAGTAAATAGCCCAGAACCACATAGTTAAAAGAGAAGAAATTTAAAAGTACCTAAGAGCCTTATTCCAATGCCAACAGTGACTCAGACATTTCAGAGACTATGCTTTTTTTTTTTTTCTATTTACTGATTTAGCCCATCAAATGCAGAACAGGGTATCGGAGTTCAGTAGCCTCTAATACCTTGTAACGTTACAGCAAAAGACAACCTGAATCGCATGCCAATGTCACCTGAAGGTTAAGGATGTGCAAAACCAAAAAGATAATTTGCTTTTATCTGCACTGTGCAGTGCATGTATGTCCACAGGTCCAAGGTTTTCTAATGTATCTCAACCGTGATCAGGGCAAATACCACAAACAGGTTTTGGTGACTGCAGAAGCCATAAGGCAGATTAATCATACAAGCAAAAATTATTTTAATGGTATTATTTACACTAACAAAACCTGGGGGAAGAAAAAGTGGCACATAAACACAATTATATCTAACAAGGTTTTTCACATTTGTCTATGGGGATTCAACACATATTTAATTCTGGTTGCTAATTTGTTTATTGCTGCTTTTGACAAGTATCTTCATTTATAAAAAATCTACTTAAAAGCTGCTGGGGGTGATCTACTACTACCAAAGCCATTAACTTTTTTATCTGTCTTTAAAATAAAAGTAAGAACACAGAGCTAAAATGTTAAAAGGTGAAAACAGCCTACCAGAAACCTGGCATTTTCCATTCCTTCAGAAAATAGCTAACAATGCATTTCAGTCCTGTACACCACCACACACTGATCCATACAAACAAACTTAAAACACAAGTTTCCCTAATGTCCTCTGCAACACCTATCAATCATTGTTTCAGATGTGTCACTCTGCTGCTGTCTCTTACGCAGCTTTCCATGGTTTTGCTTACTTAGACTCCTCTGATATTCCTCTCCGTTCTCCCTGTCTTCCTGTGTTTTTGCTGAATGGCTCCACTCAGCAAACTCATCCCTACAGTTTTTCTAGGCCATTCCTATTAGAACCTCCATGTGGTTTTGGCTGTCTACAGATATGAAGGGTTTGGGGCTTTTCCCTTTTATAGAGCAGTTCAGCTAGCCAACCTGGTTTTGGCTCATGAGAACTAAATTTAACTCAAGGTGCCAAAATATTCTAGATCTTTAGATGGCTGCAACAATCCTCCTGTTCTGAGTTGACTGGAAAAGTACTGACAGCAAAATTTCAAGACGCTATTAATCTTTTTAATAAGTCATTCCCATCCTGGAGCTTTGCCATTTTTCAGCAGTCCCTTTCAGAAAGATAAGACTAATACATTTACTTTGCTTTTGATGACCTTTGATTGTGCTATACTTAATAAAACAATTGGGGTATTTCCAGTCCCTGTTTTGCCTTGGTAACACCCTGTCACATAGACCTAATGCTTTCAGAAATGGCCTCTGTTTCCTCCTTTTCACCTGCTCCTTCATCTCCTCCTTAAAAGGTTCACAACAATCCCATATTGTTCCACAGTTCATCCAAAAAGTGATTCCCTATCAATGCAGTTTCAAAATTGGCCCATTGCATATAATGAAGAAAGAAGACATTTCATAAATAGCCTGTCATAGTAGTGTTAAATAAAAGACACAGAACAGTTCCCAAAAGAAAAAGATCCCATTTATGACATTTCACAGACATTCTTATCCATTTTCATAAGGATCACCAGTTTTCAGGGAACACTTAAAAATAATAATCTTGATTTAATTATCTAATGTGAACGAAGAGATGAGGATTAGCAGCTCATTAAAATGCTTGCAGAAAATAGTTATGATTAAGTGAAGTAATCCTTCAAGAAACCTAAGGCTGCATCAGATAAATTTTGCTATGGAGATTGCACCCAAGTATTCAGCAAGGCTTCTCGTACCGCTTTGTCAAGAGCCCAGATTTATTTAGGAATCCCATGGGATCTGACCCGCACTCACACAAAATTATAGTCTAGAGGACAAAACAAGATCTATTCCCCAGTTCCCTCCTCCAATATTTAATAACAGTGTAGACATTTAAGAGCTTTTGCATCTGCAATTGCAATGCAGAATTTTCCATAAGATATTTTATTAATTAATCTTATTTACTGACTCACTGAGCAACTGCCCTCTAGCTTGCCCTATTCCAGCATTAAGAGCAGCTTCACAAAGTTATTAGAATTTATACATTTTCTATTGCCCTTTCCCTGTATTTTCTTCATTACTCTGAGCAGACACAGAGACACTCTGTAGGGCACTCCATGATGGGAATATTTCCCTGCTGCACAGACACTTTCATAACTGGAATATTATTTCAGGAAAGTAAGCTATGAAAGGCTACATTCTGAATGCAAGAAAGGCAGCCTTATTCCTGTTTGAACCCTGGTTACAAGCTGACCAGCAGATTTTACTGTCTGGCACCTCTTCAGAATTCTGTGGCATTTTTCTGGTTCCCAGGTCACAGAGATGTTTATTTTGTGAACACCTAAGATGGCTTAAGGCACTGCTTGTTCTTATCTTCATACTTGAACTGACAGAACATAAGCCCTCTTCACCTACTTCAGGGTCATACAAATTAACAGCAAACGCTGATGTAAGTGATTTTTGCTCATTTGGATGATTTTGTGCCCTGGTAGTTAAGTGGGTACTGGCTATCCTGTGGAAGGGAGTCAGAAACCCCCTGCTGACAGCCAGCAATAAGCCACTGGGCACTTTAATACCTTAGCTCTGGAAAAGAACATATCCACTCAACTCAGAAAACAATCGCTACAAAATCCCTTCCTTGGATATAATGGAATTTATTTTGAAGCCCCAAATTGGACTAAATCCCATGATGCCACACACCGAATATGATATTAACACCTAATATGGTACAATATCTGCCTTCAAGGAGTTGCAACCTAAGCAGACATGACAGACAACCGATGAGAGAAAAAAGAAAAAAGTTTCTATACATATAAAGAAGAAATCCTTAAAGAACATAACTGGCTTGCCCAGTGCCACAATGACCCAGGAAGTCAGGCTGGACATTTAGCTTGCATTTTCCAATTGCCAACCTACTGGATAGAAAATATGAACATCAGGTACAAAATACTACCATTCTAGTTTGATAAGGGTTTTCAGGGAATGATCTGAGGGCAAGGGATATTTACATGTACTTTGCACTGGTGAAGATAAAACCAGAAGATCCAAAGCAATGAACAGTCAGATTCTTACTTTTAGTATCATGTTGCTGCTGTAACTTGCAGAGAGAGGCAAATGAGAAAAACAAAACAACTCTCATGGTAAAAGTCCTATATAATTTGGTAGGATTGAAGCTGATGTGTAACAATGGAAACTAGTCACAGAAAAAATTGCTTTTTTCTAACACTAAAGAAACTATATTATGATAAGGAAACCAGTATTTCTCCATGAAACAACTCTTCCATTTCACTGTAGCATTTTAGCCTTCAAACTTCCCCAGCCTGAACTAAGCAAATTTTTTTGTCTGAACAAACTGATTTTGTTTAGAGAAAAGAGGAAATTCAATAGTATTTCTGCCATCTTTTCATGCTTTTTCCAGTCATTACAGTTCTTCTCTTCTCTCATTTCTCCTGCTTCACTTCCTATTGCAATCATGTTTTCATAAAAGTTCATAATGAGGTTTTCACTTGAAGAAACGTGGGACTTCTGTAGATTTCATCCTTATGAAGAATCTTGTAAGATGTATTATAAATGCAGGTAGAAAAAATTATTCTTAATAAATAACTCTCTAGTCCTTACTATTTCCTTATAGAATATTTGTTCTCAGTTAAGTTTTATATGACTCTTGCACAGGAGAAGGGTTTAGTTTTAGTTTGGCATCTACAACGCCAGCCTCACTGCATAAGATGCCAGTTCAAATCCATCGTCTTTTATTAAGCCTAGCCAAAGCCCTAAAGAGCTTGTAAGTGCACCAATGGGTCCCCTGGGAAATGGGACGTTGTTATTTGAATATAATTCAGAGAGTCAGACAATCAGCCTCTCTGTCACTAGGCAAACAGTTTAGCTGTGAATGATGCTCATGAACAGCAATAATTTAATTGCATGCTGAAATCCATGCTTTCAATGTTCCAGTCCTCCTGATTTGAACTACTATGAAGCAGGGCTGCAGCCAACGTGAGAACCATGTTTGGGCTTCTTTGTATGGTTGAATGTCAGAATAACTCAGAACAAAGACGATGCTGCAGGCAATGCTCAGGGTAGAAAGTTCAGTGTAAACAGAGAATTAGTTTCTATAGGAATGTCTTGCAGGTCTTGCAGTAAGCGGTCAACCAATTTCAGGGTTCTCCTGGCAATATTCTCTTCATATTCATCATCAGAACCTCACTGGGAATGTTGGAGTTGCAAAGCTATGCCAGTAAAGCTTTCTGCCTACCTTGTATCACATCTGCATGGGCAGGTGAAGGGGATGTATAGTTGGGATTACTGAGTCCAGTTTGTAGACTGAATGTGCCCTTACAGACCTTATCTGAAGTGCACTTGGTATCAACTGAACTGTTTTCCAGCCTGCATATCCCCAGCCTTAATTTATTTTAATGCAATTTGGAAGATGCTTTTAACATCAAATGTATTGAACTTGCACTTAATATCTTCACTCAATCACATGAGAAGGTAGCAGTGTACCCAACTGTGCAGAATCCCAGGATCAAGGCCCCAGTTTATATGATACCTCGAGTCCTTGCTATCCATGTAGAACCAACAGCATTCACAAAGCTGGCATAGCACTCATCCTTTTTTATGTTGCAAATTAAATAGACATGCTTCACTGCTGTAGCTCAGCAAGCTGGAGTGAAAATTCACCCTTGAATGTACAAATCAATTTTGGTTTATATTTTGCTCCTGGATGCTGGGCTATGACACTGACAAACACAGAGATGCCTGACAAGTATCTTTTAGAAAAGGAGAAGGATAAAATATGATGGAGGGGGGAGAGGCAATTCCTCTGTGTTTTCGTTTACAAACTGTTTACTAAAACATTTAACATCTCCAGCATGCTCTGGTGATCGGCATTATCTGCAATATGCGCATAGCAGCTGGGCAGAGATGGTGCCTTCCCTTTACCCCCTCCTCATTTCTATGTTCTTGTAGATGGCAAGCAAATGTCTTCCCTTTCAAAGAGTATTAAAAATCAGTAATGTAAGGGAGAAGAAAGACTAGCAGGCTGGCCATTCATTCCCTATGAATCATCCTGCAATTTCTTAGTTTGACAATTGTGCCTCATATATTTTAATATCGGTTTTGAAAGAAGAAAGCAAGTCAATTCATTCCTTAACAGCTCCCTGTAATTTCAGCTCCCTCTTTACTTATGTATGAAACTGACTTGGGTGAAAAAGGTTAGCGGCAGATGAATTTCAAGTTTCAGAGCTCAGGAAAGGCAAATAAAACGTGCAATAATCTTAATGTTTTGGTTTCACTGAGCTGCAAACACCTTTTATATTAACTGATAAAACACCACTAATGTTGCAACAAATGCTTTGAGGTTTAAGGATATTTCCTGAACTCCTTTGCAAAATTTGAGTTACCTGGCTACAAAACCTTCAATAAGCTCTTGGAAAGTACCAGCACTGGAAGGCATAGCGGCAGAAGCTTTATCTGCCAAGCACAGGACGCCTCTTGGTCCTCCAGCCATAAAAGAACAAATGAATTCTAAGAACTGATCAGAGTGAAAAACTTTCTTCAGGTTTTCTTGTTTCAGACCAGTTCCTGACCATGATAGGTTCTGTTTCTTATGAAACAGCTCTTCTCCAGAAAAAAAAAAAAAAAAAAGACTTAATTACACCAGAGAATGAAGGAGTGGCTTGTCTAGACCAAGCATGCTGGCATTTCCATAACATCTTGGGTTATTTAATATCCTTACACTAAGCACTCAAATGCATAACTCCCCTGAAAGACCCAGTGCAAAAAGACTGCTCAACAAGTCTAATACCCTGTTGTAACAGTTCAGTACAGAGTACAGTAAAATTTGGTATTAAAGAGCGGATTGATTAATTTGAGGTTTTTCCATGAGATAGTTGAATATGTATTTTGGACCAGATCTCCTGCTGGTAAGTTAGCATAACTGAGCTAAACTCAATACAATTACATCCGTTTACTCTTGGAGAATACCTGAGGCATGAATCTCTCATACGCACTGAGCTAGCAATATTTGCATTTGCCCAGTTATGGCGCAGTTTCTCCTGATTATCATTTGTGACATTTATTTAAGTCATAATGAATTTGGCACAATATTTTGTTATTTTTTTCTCCTAAAGTTAAAACAAAAGCTCTCAGCCACTATGTGGCTGAGCACAAAATTGTTGTGAGGAATAAAGGAAGGGGTTTTGCTGATTTCACTGCTCTCCAAAGCAGACTAATGTCATTTGGATTAAATGAACCAGAAGCTTTGTTTCTCCTACTTGCCTGCATTTATGCCATCATCCTGTGTTTTTCATGTTCCCGCACCATTCTGAGTATCCCAATCTCAACCTACCAGCATAAGTAACATTTCTCATCTGCAATTTTTATGCAAATGCAAAAAATAAAAGTATCTAATACAGAGTTAAGACGTACCCTTCCTTTCCTCTCCTTTCCACCCATCACCTCTCACAGTTCCTTTACATGCTCCATTCAGCAGCAATGGGTCTGAAGCAGCACTGCCAATCCTACCACCACGAGGCTTTTCAATGGATCATAAAATATGCTGTAACAACTAAAAAACAGCTTCCAAGAAGAGAGGGGGAGAGTTATGGAGGTGGTGGAGATAGAGATTCTCTCTCCTGTGAATCGCCATCCACACCACCCTGCCCTGCCCATAAAGCAGGACGTAAGAAGAATACCAAACATACCTGAAAGAATGGAGACTCTCTTTTGATTCCCTACTTATACAATCAATTCAGAGATTAGAACACAGATATGGATTGTTTTTCACACTGCAGGATTTTTGCAAACAGATCAGAAGAGGAAAATTAGCAATATTAAATGCTACCTCTTAAGCAGGCTGAGCTCATTCATTGCCAAGCTACTAGCAATTCAGTTCAATGCCTGCAAGAGAGCTATCAATCACAAAAACACTTGCTTTTGTATCTGTGCTAAAATCCATATACTTCCACTCTATTTTCTGTTTTATTATATTTGAAGCCACAGTTCCATAGATCATCTGGAAGTCTTTAGTGCAGCCATCATCATTTCATGAGATGAAATTACATATATAAAATCTCTACTCAGACTGCTCATCTACTGTAGTTATCTTACACACAGATTTACCTGGTAGGACAAAACTAGAGTCGTACCAGGCTGAAACTCTCCCCCTTTCTCTCTCTCCTGTTGGTCCCCACTAGCACCGCTAGCACTCTGTGCTTGCTACCACATCATGTGGTCCGACGGTGGCAGTGCACATTATCACATTATCCCTTCCCGGTTTTAACCTGAGATGTAGCCATTCACAACCAATAGCTGCTGTATGGCTCTGTCTGGCAATATCTGATGGAGGTATGTGGAGTCCTCAGTTCCTGGACAGAATATGCATCCCAGGTTTTCTTCAATGAGGAATGTATTTCTAATCCTTATGACTTCACAGAAGTATTTAAAACACCGGCTGAAGACAACCAGTCCACAATCTAAGAAAGCAAGTAAGAACTTAGCACTTGAAACAAACATACATAAAGCTCATAAACCATGACTTTAAAATATCAGAGCTTGGTTAATACTTCAGCCCTCATTAATTCAACTTTAGGGCTACAACTCAAATGCACTTTAGTGCAGATCAGACAATTTAATAAATAACAACTGGTAATTGCCACAATCACTCCCTCTCCAGTGTCTTTTAAGCTGAATTTGCATTGGAAAGTTCCATATCACAGGGGTTTTTTTCATTCTTCCTGGGGCATACTCATGAGTGGGGAGGAGCTCAGAAGGATGATGTGGTACCCCAAAGAGATTGCTAATACCTGTATTTTAGGAAACTGGAACCTTCAAACAATACATCAATTTGGAACTGTCCACAGACAGCCACAACTTTAATTCATCATTTCCTTCCTCGGGAAGAAAGAGTTTTCAAGTCAGACAATTATGGATGAGCACAAGTAGTTGGTAATTGGGGTTAAAGATTGTGCAGGCAATTTGTTACCTACAAGTCTCTCTCCAGAGCTGATTATAATTGGAGCTGTGTGAAATATTCTTGTCTCCTGAATTTATTGGATCTTTATTTTGGATTCAGAGGAGAAGGTTTCATCTAGGATGTACATATAGACAAGAAAGCGTAGTTGGATTCTATCTAAAACAACTCTGCATTTTGAAAACTCGGATTCACAACAAACCACAGAAAACAAATATTTTAAAACAACCTCCAAATAAGTTTGCACCCTCTTTGCTATGAAAGTCTGTAACGCATCTCTTCTTGATTACTGAAAAATGAAAGGTCACAGTAATTATTCCCATTTATGGGGAAAGCAAGCTTACACAGAGATAATACCTGATATTGCACACTACTCTGGGACAGAAACAGAACTTGTGACTCTCAGTATGGGAATTCCACCAAGAAGGCACAGTGCCCCTCTTAAATTTGATCTGTGAGCAAGGCTACACTGACTTCTCACTTTAATTTTATAATCCTTCTTGTGCTACATTTTGCATGGAAGTGCATTTTATGGATTTAATGCATTCTGGCAGAGCTCATTTCTCCCAGCGATGACAACACTGAGCATCAGGAATGAGCACCACTGATAAAACACTCTTTCTGCCCTAGCATATTGTTGGGATGCTGCATCTGGCCCGTGTGAATGGCATTCATTATAGCTGGTACACCAAGATAATGATATGCTGCAGCCAATTATGTCATTCACTTGCTTTCTTGCCAATTAGCTCTGCCTGTCTAGCTGGTTCCAGTAAGGACTGTTGCCAAGACTGAGAAAAGAAAAATTCTTTAGCATTTGAGCACATGCATAATGCAGTTTTAGTCAGTTTTCAGCCACCTTCAGGAATCTCAGGGCATAGACAGACAATCACAATCAACAAGACCAAACTTCTTTGGAAAGCACCAGCTGAAGTGCATTTTATTTAAAGCAAGTTGGTGCTTTTAAAAGTAATTTGGTGCTATACTGCAAAGCGAAAAATTCTTATTTAAATAGAGACTCCTTCATTTTCTCATGGCTATATTCTAAAACGGACATATATTTCTTTTGCAGTCAAAGTGTTTTCTAGATACATTGTTAACAACAAATTCTTGGTACTATGATCATTTGTATCTCCTGTGAAGCCAGTTGTCAGCCAAGGCTCTGTCCCAGCATTGCTTAAACCATCTGTAGTGCAAACAGAAATTCAGAAAATATCGCATGTACATTTACAACTGTACCACCACAGGAACATGCGGTATACATTTCTTCCATAAGAAACTGACAGCAGCTATACATCAACAGTTATCTTATTACATAACTACGCCATAATGCACTATTCAAAAACATATATACACTTGTACACACACAGATGTATATACATGAAAGAAAGAAGAGGAACAGATATAATTGGTGTACTCCATAACTTAATGACCATTAATTGCTTTTATAGCTGTGTGACATAAATTAATACCACAGGCAGCCATAACTAAGCTTTGCAAGCAAATGACCAACTGTGGGTGCTGAAAGGGAATCTCACTCACCACTCCCCGAGTTACAATAGTACACAACCCATGGTGGGGAATAGATTCTGTGGCTTTACATAGAAGTTACGCATATATTCAAGATTAAGCAAGTATTCTTGTACTCAAGACAGATCACAACAATTCTGTAAATACATCTTCCTGATGTAAAATCTTTGTATCTCAGTTATGCCCATCTGTAAAATGGGAATTAAAATACATTCCTTTTTTCTACTTGATCTTCTCCCTTCTTCCTCTGATTCCTTCACTAACCTCCCACTAGAGAATTCATTGCTCTTGCAAACCCTTTAGCATGAGAACTTTTTCTTAATGTATACCTGAATGTATTAAAAGAACAGAGCTGTAAGGCTCACAGGAATACAAATAATAAAATTAAGGTACAGAATGTAGAGACTTCTTGGTTTGAATCATTCTTAGAGACCAGATAAAACAGTGACATGACAATTCAGATATTCCTCTTATGACAGCAAAAAACTGGTTGTAGACATACTCTAAAGGCTTAGCTGTGGTCAAATAATAATTTCCAGATCAATAAGCCTAATGCAATATTTATGCAGGCTCTATACTTTAATTATGCTAAGATTGTAAGTTTAATTTAATATTATTTCTGCTGCGGGTGTTCAGAGGTAGGCAGTTAAAAGAATGAGTGTCCCTTTCAATCAGAGCTTGTAGAAAAAGGACTCAATTTACTGCTGCATAGCATAGTGACTGGGACATAAAAGCAGTATGACTTAAGATTATTCTAAAGGCTCAGTAAAATTTCAGAAGGGTGGCTAGGAATATCTATATTTCAGTGACATTTTTCAAAATCTAACTTTGCTTCTAATGTAACTGCTTTTTTGCCTCTCATTTTCTTCCTGCAGAAAATATTATGGTTATATAAGCTTATTTTTATTTTTCTCTACATAGACACGTATAGAACACCCTACTTTTCCATTGACATTGTGTGAAATCTACCCTCATCCTTGAGAACTGTACAAAACCTAAGCAGCACTTGACATCCTCTAGACAGCTGTTGAGTAGAATGTTAATAGTTCACAGCATTAAATTTCACAAACTTGAATTTCTACCAGTTTTCATGCCAGCAGCTGCTTCCTAATACTGTTTTTTTGGATGGCAGTGTTACAATCCCTTCCCTGACAGTTTTGATGAAACTCTATGACAGTGATGAAAGGTATCTGTAGAATGATGGGCGAAATTGAGGAAGAGAAGGGGAAAGGATATAAGGCAAAGGTGGCTAAAGGTGAGGCTTACCCTAAAGATAACTCTGCAGGGAAGATGTATCCTAAGAGGTACAACGTAACTGTAATAAACATCTCAAATTCCATTAACAGCAGAGCAATAGTGAATATACATGACACACTTCTTTGCATATTAAACTGAAAACGTGTCACGTGTCTGTCACAGATGGAATGAAAGCCTTTTACCAGATTTAACCTTAGTTTGGTAGAGTGAGGAAGAGCATGAGGGACAGGTTATATGAGATACCATTTCCTTTGTGATTCTTGACGAAGGAATAGAAAGAGATAGAGAGACAGAGAAGTGCTGTAGACAGAGATGTGAATAGAGAAAAAGACAACATGGACAGATAGAAAAATAAACCAAATACTTATAATGAGAACAGTGTGAAAATAGAAATTACAATATGCAAAACTCCAAATCATTCCTTCACAACCTTAACCTCAGCATGTCAGTGCATGTATTTACTGAACTGAACTCCCATTGTCATGAAAAGCCTTACTCCCCAGAAGCAAAACCCAGTTAGGCATCTCTTCACAGTACTGTCTCATCTGCTACAGTATAGAAGTAGCAATAACAATGTACGCACAGGGGAAAAAAGAGAGATGAGTAATTGCAGTGGATGGAAAATTACAGACAGATTAGCAAGATTACAGCAAGAGCAATCATTTCTGTCACCAACAGAGAGAATTTTTTCAGGCAAAAGGATAACAGGAGTTACTAGCTCTGTCACTGTTCTCTTCAGCAGGATACTGTTACCTGTCTTAAGGCACCAGGAGTCTACCAGCATTTGAAAGTTATGTGCAATACATCTTTTTAAACTAATCAAGCTTCACTGCTCCAGCAATACGTTAAAGCATTTAAAGTCTGCCCAGAGTCAATAGTAATTACAGAAATTCATCATGGTTGCCAATCATGCAGTTCCAACCCAGGGTGCTTGTTATTCCTAAACTACAGTTTGTCAGCCTTGATTTATTTCTATAGGACACCAGCCCCTTGACAGCTGGAAGTGGGACTACTTACAAGATTGGACAATAGGCATTCCACGTGCTAGGAAACGTTTCAGTCAGGTTTGGCTTTCTAAACAGGCACTGGGACCATTTTCAGATTCTGATTTTCCGCTACACAGGGGAGGATGCTAACAGGTCCTCTTAACCAAATACGGTGCACAGAATAACCTTCAATGCATCTTCACTACATAGCAGATGTTAAATGAATGCCTCGGGTTACAGGAATTTCATTAAACGTGAGAATCGCACCTCTCTCTTATCAATATGAGCTCTGCCAATAAAAAGACAAGTCTTCCTAAGGGAAAATTCAGCCCCTGCTTGGCTAGGACTTTACTCTTCTCTTGACTCTACCCTCAAGCCTTCAGACCAAATGCAGCAAGAATGATACAAAGAAAGCGATACAAATCTCTGAGCATCCGTAAGGAAGGAAGGACGGAAATGAGGGATAAGGATGTGGGCAAAGCCACTTAAAATAAATTAGAGCTCTTCCCTAGAATCTTTTCTTTCGTATTTCACAAGGCAATGCCCTTGAGTTTAGGTTTCTGTAGCACCTTCATTTTCACACAGGGCTCAGTAAGTTTAACTTTATCTACCAGTTTATAAACCGTATGCCTGATTCTGACCCTGTGCCAGCTTTATCCGTGTGCTGACATGCAGTGTGAATGTCCCGTGCTCAGTGCTAACAGAAAAAACACAAGGGGCATGAGCACTGAAAAGCCAGAAGAAAGGGAGCTGAAGGGTACTGGATATTTTGAAACTCTGGCTAATACTAGAGTGAACATTAAGATGACCCAGGCAATTCAGGAGGAGTAACTGCCTCTTTCAACTTCTTGCTTCTTGGAAAGCAAGACAAATGTTTCTGAACTGATCTTCTGTACAAATATTTCCATTGAAACAGGGTAAACATAAAAACAGTTTTTAGCAGACAATCATTTAGCTGCTTAGCATAGTTCATTGGGATATTTTTCATGTAAAGGCAGCTTTTTTAACCCAGCAATATTTTGTGAAAATGTCTCCCATTTTTTTCAGGATTTTAAGCATTTAGATGAAGTAGTGGAAACAAAACTATGAAAATGTTCATCCTTTGACCAAGTGGGAATCAAAGTTCCCTATACTGCTGAAAATACACTTTAATGACATTAAGATTCATAGATTCTTAAAGTTGAAAGGCAGCAGCATAATCATCTGGACAGATGTGTGGAATTAACAAAGGTCATAAAAGCTTTATTCATTAATTTTTGTTTCTAGCTCAAAACTGCAGCATGAGCTAAAGTTTTCTTAGAAAAATACAAAGTCTTAATTTAAAAACTAAAAATTATGGATAATTGACCTTGGCCCTATATAAAACTGAGATAATCTGGTGACTGAACTTCCATTCTTATTTCTTTTTGTTTTATTTTAATAAATTTAAGGAGCATTTTAAGAAGTTGCTGATCATTTACCCTCCTTTGTAATTAGATGCAATTAGGAATTACCCTCCTTTGTAAGGAGATGTAATTATGGTTTCTGTGATAGTATAACACCCAAGGCAATCTTCCTCTCACCCCTCTGTGTTTACAAGGTAAGTTTTTTCTGACTATTGCAGCTAAGGGCTGTGGACCTTCTAGGGTCCTGCTGCAATTAGCTGTAAATGGCTGTGAATGAGGCACACTGAGGAACATGTATAATGACTAACCTTCCAAAGGCTCATAAAATATTCAGCAACTCAGTATTGCTTCAGATAGTTATATTAATCCAAGTGTGCATCTGTTTGTGTGTGTCTGCATGCGCATACAAGTACAGAAATAGGAATGTGGAAAGGAACTAAGTTAAAAGCATATTTTTAACAAATTGTGCAACTACTTCTTTGCAAAATTCAAAATGTGTTTGAGGAAGAGTGTGATGTAGCGTGTACATTTCCATGAATGTTCTTAATCTCACAGTTTGTCGAAGCCTACAAGTGTTTTGCCATTAATGCAGGTAAAGCAAGACTGGGTCTGAGAAAGCCTGTAAAGAATACAATCATTTCCATGATGCAACTCCATGCTTTAGGATACTCTCTTCAAATATGTGCTAGCAATTTTACATCAACAAAGAGCAGCCAATTCCTACAAAATCTGTACAGAATGATATAAATGGCAGAATTCATACCTTTTTATATACGAACCACAACACACAAAAAAAAAGCTCATGTAGTGGTATTTTGTGTTGTCTCATTCTGTCCTTATTTTTGTGGCATCTGAATACATTTCATGAATTCAGAAGAAGCATTAATAAATGAGGTAACAGAGCTATGAGGATCTATCATGGAAGTGTCATTCTTTGTTTCATTCTCTGTTATGTCTAGGAAAAGAGACTAGCATGAAAAAAAAAAACAGTTTGGGGAAAGGTACAAAGAAAGTAGTAAACATGGAAGGTCTGCAGGACTCAAGCTGTAAGCAGGGTTGCTGCAAAGCCTTGCTGAAATAGGGGCGATAATTCGAGAGCGTGATACCTGGTATACATCAGAGTTCACAAGATTATTGTATATTATTTATTTTAATCAATGTATGATAGAGATTGAACATGAATAGAAGAGTAATTTTTATTTAATTGTGAATATTATTGCATGAATTCAGGATACCAATTTAGTCCCAAATTCTTTTCTGAGTGAAATCCCTCCTCAGAGGCATTTCTTCTGGTTGCTGCTTCTTCTGTACAACAGACTGGCATGATTAATCCAAACAAGAGGGATTAATTGGACAACCTTCTGTGTCCTGCAAGCAGCTCAGGGAATTGGCAAACTATTATCTGCTCAAATCCTCTATTTCATCACATGAATCACCCTGCCTTGAACATCACTCTATATAAAGCAAAAATGGAGAGGCTGCAAAGTGTCTCTCCTTTTTATTTATTGTGAGTACTTCTCAAAATATGTATCCACTTTATTATTTTTCCCCTTCCAGTCCAATTAGTCCATGTTCTCACAGCTGATTTTTCTTTGTAATTCACTTATTTTTAATTGGTGTGGAGTTCTGAGCTGTACCAGTTTTGCAGAAATGAAATATTTGAAGAGCAGTTGAACTGTGTCTCTTTACGCCTCTATAATTTCTCTCACTTTGGAAAAAAAAAAAACAAACGGTGCTTACTGCCACAGATTAGTGGATGTGGAACGCCTTGAAATTGCTGGGACAAAAACAAATGCCATTTCTTATCAACACATTTAAGCCAAGGGGTTAAATTCTGGTTTACATTATCTAAATTTGGAGCAACACCAGTTCCAACATTCTGACTGTAAAGTTACCAAATTGTGCAGGTGTGGGCAAATATTTGTATACAGTCACAGAAGGGCAACAGCTTTCTAATGTTAAAACTGTTCAAGTTTTTTGTTTGTTGTTTATTATGCCTTGGTATGGATTCAGTGGTCAAATGCTATTAATGACCACTGCTAGAAAGACCGTGTATAATATTTCAGCTTTACTCTGACATAACCAATATGTGAAGTTTACCCCTTTCATCCCTGCAGTTCTGCTGTTACTAAAATTTACTGTCTGACTTTTTGAGGTCTGGTCCAAAAAGGCTTGCTCTAATGTCCAATAGAATTAGATGGAACCATTTTGCTTACTTTAGCGGGCATTACATCAGGCCGTTAATCACATTCCCCCCAGTCACCAGAAATCCCATTTACCCTTCTGGACTCCTTTTCCTCAGTAGATGAAGATACAGTCAATAGCATTATCTGCAAAGTGCATATTGTGTACATTAATCCAACTGCCAATGTTGCAAAAGGGTCAACTGCTTTGGAGAGAGCAAAGAATAAAGTAGTACACCATGGGCACAATTCTTTGGATTGCCAGCTCTATGCAATAGATCACAGGGGATTTTCTGTAACTAGCTTGAAAAAGATACTGAACAGGAGGCAGAGTCCATTACTGACAGAAGAAAAGGCCTGTCAGAAAACCCCAGGCAGCAAGGATGTAGCTAAGATCAGTACAAGAGAAAGTTTCTGCAATCCATCAAGAGAACTGTGTGCAGGTGACCCACGAATCACCTCACACCACTGTACTTTGCAGCAGGCAGTCCTTGTTGGAATTGCCCCTCTGGGCGATGAAAGCACTCTATGTGACACCTGCGAATTTGCCCTTTACTGCTGCAAACCCAAGCTGTTAAATATCATGCTCTTTTGGCTGTGATTTACTCTATTTATGGCCCTCCTTCCACCCAACCTTTCCTTATCACAAGGGATCAATTCTGGACATACAACAAAAGGCAACAATGGTTTTAATAAAAAACAGAAGGACAGGAAAGATTGATTTTGCCAATGAAGACAGGCTGTAGCAATGGAGAAAAAGAAAGCAGGCAAACAAGAAAGAATAATATCAATAAAAAAGCACATTGGTGGCTATACCAACCCATAGGCACATTTATAGTAGATGAAACCAGCTGTGTTTTCTTAATATCCCCTGTTTCTTCTGTATTCAACAACTCTTCTAATTTAAAGGTGGGTACCAAGAATGTTCCTGCGGTTCTTCCATTTGACAAGAAACGACTTCAAGGAAAAAGTATAGTCCTGTAAGACCTACACGTCTTGATGCAGAAAAGCTAATTTCTCTTGTGACCTTGTGAAAGTCTTATTAAGCTCCTGTGTCACTCTGCTTTAGATAAGATTCCAAACTTGGCAAAGTGCTATCAAAATAAGGTCCACTCAGAACTGTGATTTTGGGTGGTTGTTTTTTTTTTTGACCACACATTAACAAAAAGCATTCAAGTGCAGCATGTGAGTAGTCCAAAAAAGAGTACTTTGCATTAGAATTCATAAAATATCTGATAATTTTCTTTGGCTTTTCATATATAATGTCATTTTCTTGTAAAAAGAAATATGTTTAATAGTTTCAGGTATTTAATGTCTTCTCTGGACAATATGTAAGCAGAAAAGGAATTTTGTTCTGATGAAAATCATCTCCATGAAGTATTTTGCAACATCGGTGGAAGAGACGTATTATGTGCAATGAGAAGTGCCAAATATGGAAAAGAGCTCTGTTTAAAACGTGACTTTAAGATAATCAGACAAACTTCATGTTGACTTTCATTTCAAAAAGTGGTAACATCACAAGTATTAAGTTACCATAATCTTAAATTACCATAAATAAACTGATAAGAATTACCTGTGAAATGCAGTCGTCTTTCAGTTGCTAGTTGCTCAGAAGGCCTGCAATAGTACACAAGCGGAAATCAAGGTTGTTTTTATTTCGTCATGTCTATCAGGTAGCTCGTCAGGACCACACTGTACTGTCTCCAGTGCCAGTATTTGGCCTCCTTGCCATTTGTAATCATCTGCAAAACCAAAACATGTTCTCAAGTCAAATAAATCTTTAATAGCTGGAGTCAGAGACGTCATCTCAATGTGCACAGAGCTATGTCTGGTGCACTCAGAAACCAGTGCTAGAAAACTGTAGAGAAGACTGTAAGTCAGTCTTGGAATTTGCCACCATTCATGTGAAACAAATGTGTTGCTCTGCAGCCTCAACATCAATGTAATTTTTAAAACAGCCCATGGCAAAATTTTCAAGAAAAATTAAACCAACTACCATACAAAGCTGCCTTTGGCAGGAGGCTTTTGATTTCATGTGTTTGAAAAAGCATTACACTCAATGGAAGAGAAAGGTGTAATACCTGCCAAAAGAAAGTATCCTTGTTCCTTCCTCACAAACTCCGTATGTATGCACAAATTCATCAAAGGATGCATCTTAATAAAACAATTTCATCAGCTCTAAAGAGGCTGTGTTTGAATAATAAAAATAGGTTTATTTGATTTTTCTTTGTACAGAAGCAGAAGGGTCTAAGGGTTTCATTAAGAAAATCTTAAATGTTTTTTATGCTGTGTATATTCTTGCAGACTTTAATTTCTTCTGAAAAAGAGGGTGGAGTACTGATTGTTCAGGCAGTATAAATGACATGCAGTTTTGTTGCAGAAAGGAAGTAAAGCTATGACCCTTAAAAATGGTGCTTGCTCTCTTTAATGAAGATAGATTTCATCCAATTGGAGTGCAGGTTCTTACAAGCAAGGATATAGGATGTGTATTTGTGCATAAAACACCAATATTACCACTTTCAAAGTTCTGTAAAAATATTAATTAGCATCATTTAAAGGGTAAAAATAACCCTAGGATTGCTTGGAAAGGAAAAATTTTATAGAAGCTACACTGACTGACAATAAGATTTGGCTCATATTTTTCTATACAAAGCCAATAGTTTATCCTGAATGAAATGCCGACTTGGAAAATAATGTATTTTTTCAGTTTCATGCCAAAATTGCATCCTTCCTTTCAGTTATTGACTGACAACTTGTATACAAAATTGAACTTAATACAAGGCACAATATTTATTGGAATGGTGCCTAGCACTGCAAATAGTGACACAATATTTTTCCTGCCCATCTTTATGGTGCGGGTCAAGTCCTCCTCTTATTTGTACCACTAAATGCTACTTTAGTTCCAGTGGTTTTCAAAAGAATATTCCAGATTCATATCGCTGAGTTTAAAAGGGAGCATGGCCTCTTCTCACTTGAGTATACATCAGTGATTTAGAAATTAATTTTCTATGAAATGCAATCCATTGTAATGTCACTTGTTGTACAATATGGAACACTAGGATGAGAAAGCAGTTTTAACAGGTGAAATTTAGAATTAATGTTATAATTGGGGAATATAAATGAAGTGTGATTCAGTCACTACGGAATCATTATTTTGGTAGACACTGTATAACTGTCTACATCTCTCTATTACCCAGTTACAAAGTACAAACTCTGAAGGACTCAAAGCCTTTTCAGAAAACCAATTTGTGTAAAAGCAAGGTAGAAAAGCTTAAAAAAACCCCTTACTATTCAAAGCAGGAGTGCCCCCTCAACCTAGTACTTCTATTGAATTTATAGACTGTTCTTATGAATACATGTCGGTCACTCTGGCACGCTGCTAGGTTAAGGGTTCTCCCATCTATTGATCTCAGCACAATAAGGAGTAATCAGAGCCACTGAAATTTGATTTTTATGTGATGGAAATGTGCTGAATCATAGCTTATTGTTACACCAGTGTGTTTCAGAAACATTTATAAAACAGAGGTGGGGGGAGGGCTAAATCAAATCACATTCAATGCATGTAGGATAAATGTCTTTAGAAGACATTGAAGGGTCATCAAGAAAACCCTCTATGGAGAAACGAGCCCTAAAATAAAAACCAAAACCCACGGGAACAGCAGAAAGACAGTCAAAACCATGGAAATGAAAGCCTAACTTTTAATTAATGTTTCTAGGAACACTCATAGAGTTATAAATGTATATGCGAGTGATATTATCTCAAGAAGACATAACTACCTGTTTTAGAGTTGTAGTTGTTTACATTGATGAATATGGCTTATTTTAAGTCCCATTCTAGAAAAGGGTTGTGACCTCAGCTGTCGCTGCTACAGAAAAAGAGCTGAAGGTGTTTGGCAATTTGCAAATTCAGGCCAAAGAGAGAGAAAGAATAATTGATGTTAATGCTCAAGACAAAGAACTTATTAGCCTAAGATTGGGACAGCAACTTATGGAGTGAATGCCACTGCATGAGGAAGACAAATTTCAACCGAAATTCAACCAAATTTCAACCGAAACTTATATTAAAACATTTCATATCTGTTCCTACTGTGATAAATGCTATGTATATGCCAGTAAATTGTGCATATAGTAGATTAGATACAATTCAAACAACAGAGAGTTTTCATTGATACTGGGATTGCATAAAATCTATCCAAAGCCATCTGCACAAAGGTTTCAGAAACTGAATACACATCACTGAAACAGTAGAGGACAGGTGACATCATCAGAGAGGAGGTGACGAATTTGTAAGACATGATATGTATTTCATGATGTAGAGAAATTAGCAAGTGGCTAAGCAGCCAGGCATATGGGGGTGTGTTTATGAATACACATGCAGACCTGTATGTATATATGAGATAGGCATCTATATAGGAGAGGTATGCAATAGTTTGTCTATGTATATAGATCTAGTTACAGGTATAAATCAAATATAAATCACTTTGACAAAAACAGATCACTGCGAAAGAACGTTAGCAAATGTAGAATCTCACCAAGACTTGAATGAGTCTTGGTTTTGTGTGACAACTAAGTTTTTCTTTTCCTTTAAGAACTTAAAAATTTACATAGTTTTTAAAACAAGTTCTCTGTTTTTAAAACGTAAAAGTACAAATAGTATCTGATTCTTCATTACTTACCCATTGCTTCTGTTTCTTTCCCTGAGCTGGCTTAGGGTGTATAAATACTTCATGAGAATTTTATTTATATAGTCTCAAATAAAGTGAAGCTTCAAAACCAAAAATATTAACTCTGGGATCCTCTGGTATAGTAATTGGTTGCCTGTAAGTATAAAAGTTAGTTGAAAAGTACATAAATATATTATAAAATACAATTCAAGTTAAAGTGAAAAATTTAGATTTTAAAAGTTGAAGGCAAGCATACTAAAGAAGCAATAAGCTCAGTCACATCTAAGAATAACAAAAATAATGTTGGCTTTCCTTTCTGCCAAAAAGGCTGACAAATATGATCCGCTATAGCAGGATTTGAGAAACATTCTGGGTGACAGAGAAGATTCATATTATTGTTAATATTGTTGTTGTTGTGATTATGTATTAGTGGAGGTATCACAATGACACTGTGTAAATTAAGTTCTATTAATTAGCTGCTATATTTCACCCTTGAGATGGCATCATTTCAGAAATTGCTAACAAGAAAACTAATTAATGTCAACTTATCTTAGATGATGGCTTCGTGGTCTGCATATCTAGACCACAGGGCTAGATTTGGAGGGGCTAAATCTGGATCATCCGAGTGATTTCACAAAGGTCATACGTTCACTTAGTTCTCAATATTCAAGGGGTAAAAGAAAAGCCAACAAGGTCATGTCACACAGATCTCCCACCACTGTTACTCACCTCACGCTAAAAAACAGACTTGAACTTCTGGCACAATTAGAAGTGCCACACATTTTGCAGTCTGATGAGTGCTGCTCTTTGTCACGTTGCTCCTTGGATCAAACCACTCAAGGAAAGTGTGAAAGTCAATCAGGGAAGCCATCACAGTGAGTGGGTGGGCTGAAGCGCTGGGAAGGGAAGAGAAGGGCAGAAAATTCAGAGGACTGCCATTTGGCCAGCAACACAGAGCCACTGTCTTCCAATGGCAACCCCTTCTAATGTCCATGATTAGTGTAATAACTCATTTCTCTAAATACATTATTAACTCCGAGGAAGACAAGTAAAGCATGCTATCAGCACACTGCCTTGACTTTGGCTGCATTTCTAGCGACTAACAAAACAGCAGAGTGGGTGAGATAAACCTGACAGACATCCCCAGCTCACCAGCAGGAATCCAAACCCGCAGCTCGTACTGGCGGCGTACCCAGATGCTCTCATGTCCCTAATCCAAACTTCACTCCAGGCAGGTTGGCTACACTGGTTCCTATTGAACAGGGTGGCCAAGGTCTGCAAGCCAGCTAGATCATGTCCCTTAATTAACTCTGTGCACCTTTTCTACAGAAAAGTACTCCTTACTATTCCTTAAGAGTATTTGCTGTACGTTTTGTGAGATTACAACTCCAACACAAAAACATCAGTCTGTTTCGTTTCTTGGAGGGATATAATGAACACAGCTCTATTTAGCTACAAAAATAGCTTAAAATTAGAAGAGGTGGGTGCTGACATTTTTGTCTCTTACAAAATGATTCTGATATTAAGCCTTTTATTTGATAACACACAGACAACACCTTGAAAGATGAATGTGAATATGGCTCGGAGTAAAGACAGACTCTCTATGGATTTGACTATAAAACTAGTAAATGTAAGATGGAGTAGATCTTCTGTGCAGATCAGCCTTCCCTGTTCACTGCAGAGAGGGAGCAGCCTGAGGGTAAATCCCTGCAACAGCCTAAGGGATGAATGCAGCCTGGAGATCACTTCTAAGCCAGCCTTAAAGTACTACATTGTTAGCAAGAACGATGTAAACTCAGAATAAATCATCGCACTCCTCCCTCTTTTATCCCCCAAACACAAAACCATCGCCACACTGTGCTCCTGGTGAGCTCTGAACCTGCTGTTGCTGTCTGAGGCCTGGTCTTCCCAGTCAGCAGAGACAGAGCAGCACTGAAAATCATTGAAGCCTGAAGTACTCAACTAACTCTGAGGGGAAAAAATAACAATAACAATAATAATAATAATAATAATAGGGTTTTCTGGCCCCTTGGGGGCTCCCCTTGCTTGGGGGAGGTGAACACAGCTCAGGACAGGGACACCGGGCTTGCCTGGGCAGCTGAGAGAAGATGGCGGCCGTGGTGGAAGCTTCTGGAACCAAGGGTATGAGGAAAACCTGAGGCAAGGCCAGCCCCGCCCACCTGAAGACAGGAAGGGCTCCATCCCCATTGGCTGGGAGAAGGCGGGGTTCATCCCCATTGGCTGGGGCAGGCTGGGGAGGCGGAGTCAAGCTGTACCTCATCTCCCTGAGTGCTGAGGGCTCATGGCAGCCTCTGCCTCTTCCAGCCCTTAAACAGCAATAACTTCATGCACAGTACGGTCTGTTTAACCACCCTCATGTTTAATGTGCTGCTCCCTTCAAAAGCCCACCATTAACTTTTAAAAACAGGCTGACGTTTTTATAATGACTGTTGTCTTTTCTAGCTGTACTTGGTGCAAGGTGCTAACACCAGCACCAGAGATAGCACCAGAGATGGCACCGCCCAGCCCGCTCGCTCCTCTGCTTTGTTTTCATGAGATTAGATAATTGATTGTGCTCTTCCTGGGAGCGAGTAAGAGCCCATCAAGACAATTGCTCGAGCTTCAAAGGGCTTTGTAGAAAGAAATCCCATGTATTGATTTTTTCAACAAAACAGGGCTTTCAGCACTGAGACCTGCAGATTTCCGGAAAAATTTTCAAAGGGACAAGAGAACAGACCAACTTTGAAGGCATTTGTGGAAAAGCTGCTGTTCCAGTAGTCCCAGTTTTCAGTCAGTTTTGCAAAATTTCCTTTTGAGTCTATTCTTTAGAAGAAGCAAGAAACGCTCCTCCCCTCCTTTTGGAAATAGCAGTTATTAAGTACGTTAAAAATGTATTAATAAACCACTAATGAAAATATAAACAGCAAATGTTTGTTATTTTGTTGCCTCATGGGAAAAAAAAGGCAGAAAACATTACTTATTCTTGCCTGTTTATCTGGGGAATATGTAACACTAGGCTCTAGCAAATGTCAGCATTTACTTAAGCCACAGATTTGCCAGTCTACCTATTCATACACCTGTACCACTAGAAAAGCAACAGAAGTTTGTTGTGTGAAAGACAAACATTACATACTTTCTCCTTTGTTAGGCATTAAAATTCATACCTATTCAGAGGCCAGAACACATCTCCTATTGCATCGTTATTACCAAAATTACGTGAACGTCATTCTTTGGACCAAGCCCTTTGCGAAGCATTGAGTTTCACTTCAGGTTGCCAAACAGGGTTAAATACATTCTTGTATTTTATTTTCAAATGATCTTGTTTGTATTCTTCTTGAGAGCATACGAGCTGATCTCTGGCATGCTGCGTGCACCAGGACAGAACATAGGTGTTCTGTACTCATTGGAAACAACTGGAAACGCTTAATTCAACTGTTTCTAGTATAACTGTTTTCCTTTAAAAATTAAGTTGGCTGGAGTCATGCAGTAAGCGGATGTAAATTATTTAATTCCTATTTTAATTTCTGTTTTCTTAAATTTGCAGTGTTCTCTTCCCTCCTCAACACCTCCTTAAAGAAAAAAAAGCACACAACAACAAAAAAACCCAAGTAGGTATCAAGACTGTTAATAATTGATGAAGCATTTGTAAACCCTTAGCAAATGAGCAGTCAAGTGACACATGAATAAAACATTTGGAAAAAAAGTCTCCGTCCAACAGCTAACAGCATTCTGAAGCGGAGCATAAAATATACAGGTATTATTTTAAAGCAGCACCCGTGCAATGTGAAAAACAAGGCTGGGGAAAGCGCCGGACCTCTGCTTCACCTGTACGTGTTGCGTAGGGCAGGTTGCGTGGAAGGCGCTGACTCCAACATCCCTTCCCCAGGTTTCATCAGTCGGTGTTGGTATCTCGGCCCTTCAGGAACAGCCCCCTGGTATGAACTTTCTGCACTGCTGTTTCTTAATGGTTGCTGCATGATTAATACATTCCCTAGCACTGATGTTACACTGATACAAAGGCTCTTTTATTGACATTATTTGCTACTCATAATTTACTGAAGTAATATTATGATGCTAGCACTATTACAGAATCACAGAATGGTAGGGGTTATTTCATCAAAATACTATTTCGTCATAACACTTTTGCATTACCATACAGACACAAATCTCTACGCCTGCTCCTTCCTACCATGCCACACTAAGTGTAAAAGACACAATGAAAATAGCGCATGCATGAAATACAGAATGCAGCGACTAATAAAAAGGTCGAATTGACGTGAACCATACTTCACTTAAGCATTATCCTTCCAAAAAAATCAGGCCTTGCTCGTTCCTTCCATCAAAAGAATGAGACATTTCACTGCATCAGATTCTAAACAAAAAGATAAGAGGAAGCATCAGCTCCCAGAAAATGGCATTAAGATTTCATCATACTGTCAATGAGAGAAGATTTAATTAATTTGTTTTACCTGTCTCAGCTCATACCAGACAAATGTAAGAGGAATTTTAGTGAAGAATATTAAATGTGGAGTTTTAAAAAGAAATTACTGCATAATGTCAACCATGCTTGTTGCAATGGATAGGGGTCAATCAAAAATCCAACTTCTAAACTCCTCCATTCCTGAGTTCAGAGAACCAAAGGATGATGAAATGCATGTTTAAGGCAGAAAACTAGTGGCTTTATAAAGGGAAGATGCATCACACAGGAATTATGATGCTATGTTACTCAATATAAAGGCATCTTTTGGTTGGCTTTTTTAAAATGGCTAATAATGATATTTAGATGTAGCCTGCAGAGTATAGAAAAAAAGTGTTGTGAGATCCACTCAGACGTTTCTGTTGAGAATCTCTGCAGCCTTGCAGCACATTACTATCACTGCTGTTTCCTCTAAAAGGTCATCAGAAGCTCACAAGGTGGTGCTTCCACTACACACCAGTTATACTCCTTCCTTTTTGCATTTCCATTTGCAAGTTATAGATTTCCTATACATTTCAATTACAGTCCTCCCCCCACCTCAGTTAAATACGTTGCTGGGGTAACAAAGGTTTAACGGAGCAACAGCAGAAATAATTGCTTATTTGATAGGTAGTGTCTTTCAGTGGGGGCGCTAGATTTGATTTTTATAGGGCAAGCTTTGCAAAGGAAAGGGAGATATGGGGAGGGAAAGGGGGAAGAACTGACTGAGCTCTTGTGCAGTTTTGATCCCAAGTCAGAAACCATGTTCAGCTGTCAAAGATGTTCTTGGGGAAAGTTACCACAAAGGAATAAAAGGATGGAAGAAGAAAAGAATCTCCCTTGCTCAGGAATGTTTGTGCATTTTAAATGGCAGTTTGAAATGTTACGCAGAAAACGCTTGACTGAATCTTGCATTATTATTTTTTTACTTCAGTTCTAATACAAAAGGGCTGGTGAGGAGAATGTCCTGATGATCTTGTCATTAGAGTCACTGGATCACACACTTAAAGACTTGTCATTCTAATAAAGAACAGCTAGAGAGACAGGATAATAAATATCTAACACTCAGTTCTGCTTTTTAAAGCACTCAAATACATTTTTCATGTAGATTTTATTGTTTAATATCAAGTTGGGAGAAAGGTTATGCACCATTAAACAAGCAGATCATGACAGTTTTTTTAACTGGGTAGACTGAAGCCAGATTCCCAGTTCTGATAAAGGAACTGATTTAAGTAGACAGTTAATAGCACGTCCCTGTTAATATGAAGTAACTGAAGTTCCCCAAACTAATTGTAAGCAAACTTTTTTCCCCACTTTCTTTATTGCAGTTACGGATCTTGCCAAACTTTGTTATATTGCATAGCACCTCACAACACTCAGATAGAAGGAGAGGCATTGTTAATAGTGGAGTATTATGGTATTTTTCTAGTTGTATGATGGCACCACAAGGAGATGATTTTCTATGATAAATCCTAGATGCTATTGCAACACAAACGAATGCTACAATAATCCCAAGGAACTTCTTTACAAAAGGATCATATTATGGGTTAAATTAATACATTGCAGTAGCATAATTTCCTAAAGAAACTTCTAAAAACTTCATGGTTAGTTTTTTAAACTGATTAGGAATTTCAGGATTTCAGCCAGCGTACGTAGCACTGAGCCCTTCAACACACCCTTGACATGGGACTGCTCACAGACCTTAGCAGGAAGGTGGATTTCCCTCTGTGTACTTCATCACCCGAAGCACACCATATACTCCCTGCTCTTGATTTCACTTTTTTCATTCCCCCTTCACAGGTATTGAATGCTACTGGGTTCTGAATTAGCATTTTAGTTCAGGTAAGGAGTGTACTTTTGAAGTAAACTGCCCGATCGTCCCTATTTCCTGTGCTTTGGCTGACATGTGGAGTGGTCTCAGAGTATCTAAACTAGAGTGGTTACAAAAGGCGTCCTCTTCCACCTGGGAAGACTGGAGATAAGATGCAGTTAATAGATTTGGAAACGCTAGAGTAGACCATTATGATCCAGACAACCTGACTTCTATAAAACAGGGCAGCGAATGTCATGAGACAGTTTCCCTGTAAACCAGATAACTTTTTGATGAACTGCCTCTGAGAGACATATCCTTTCTATTTAAAGAATGCAGGTACCAATTAACTACACCATCTCCACATAAATTATTCAGTCACTCATTATCCTCACTGTTAAAAAAAAAAAAAAAAAGGCCATTGATCCCACAGATTATTTCTGCAGGATTGGGAGTAAAGGCAGTTCCACCATCCCTGTACCTTGGCCCCGTATGCAAAGTTTGTGGCCATTTCCAGCTGGGCACATCCAGTGTGGTCCCACTGATGTCCCTGAAGTTCCTGTGCATTTACCCTCCATGTAACTGAGCAAACTCCAGCCCCAAACCTCAGCACCACTGACAGTGCGATTCCCTCCCCAGGCAGTTTCTCAGTGCACATTTACTAATACAATATTTTACAATTAGCAGTTGTCCCGTTACATATTCAGAAAAGGCAGTAAGCAGGCGTAAATCTCTGGTTTCATCTCCATCAATATTTCTGTCCCTGTCTGTCTCTTTAATTGCTATTGACTGCAGTAGGTATTTTTTCATTGAGGCATGAGGTAAAGTGATATTGATTACAGTAAATGAACTTTTCTGTAGTCTGAGTCAATTGGGAAGGTGCAGAGAGAAAACTGCAAGAATGTTTACCTTGCACATGAGTAAAATTCCTCTTTGCAAACTCTCTGCTTGACTGAAGGACTGTGTGAAGTAAACCCATGTTTTTACTGTTTAATGCAAAAAAGTCAAGCTGCTGTGACTTTGGACAGAATGAAAATCAGCTTCATTTGCTCGATGTATTGAAATAGAAGAGAAGGAAATTAGAACAAAGACAGATTTAACTTTTAATCCCTCATGTAAGGAGCTTTTGCCATGTAATTTTTTATCACAATTGCGTATTTCATTCTGGGGAAATAATGGTAAGAAAACAAAGAAATCCCTATCAGCAACACATTTGATTTTATACATCTGTTGGGACCTAGTGCCACATTCAACTTTGTTTGTGACTGACAAAGTGCAAGGATGTAGGCACCTGCCACAATTCACCGCTGGGTTTGAAACGTTCAGGATGCAGAGAATGTTGCTTCCCATTTCAATGCACTTAAGATGTATGGCCACATCAGTTCCCTCATAGCTGCACATAAGCCTCGTTAATTTAAGCTTTTTGTAAACTAAAAACCAGCATTCCTTGGATCAAAAGTAACATGAAGTAGTAATTTATTTAATAGCACCATCTAAACATCCTAGGTGAGGGCTTTATTCTGTTGTGTACTGTACAAACCCATAATAAAAGCTTACAGCCAAACAGCAGAAAGAAAAACATCTTCTCCCTTTCTCGCGTTAGCTAGAGTAAATAGGAAAAATGATGTAATTCAGTAGCCATGAAATGATGTACTTTGTCCTGATTGTGCACCTAAATCTGTGCGTGTGGCCATCGATCTGTATCTCGAATTGGCCGTGGCCTCCCAAGTCCTGTGGCTACGCCAGAGGTTTCCGGGAACATACAATCCGTCTTACCTTGCCAGGCTGAATTCAGGAAAAGCATTGAAGTTCACTCTTTACACATTTAATTAAGTCTCATCTTTCTAGAATTGTGCCAATACACTCGATAAACACTCCTCACAGTTTTACCTTAATCCCTATGAAGCCATTTGCTGAAACAGTGACTTAATTCATGGTTTTAAGTGCCCTCTATTTTATTTTTCTCAGAGACTGTTTTAACAGCACCTATTTGCTTACTGATTAATCATTGTATTTCATTGCAGAATCCATAGTATAGATGCAGGAATGGGGAAAACCCATCTTCATTACAATATGTACTTGCTATACTAATTTACTGTACAACAATAATTCAGGCAATGATATTACTCCATATAATTAATCAAATCCTTATAATCCTATTGCATTGTTATACAGCACGTGCTGACACATGTCGAGAGAGTAACAACTGACGCACTCTATATTTCATTTATATTCCAAGTTCTTCAGACAGTATCTCTTTTGTGTAGCTCCCACAGTGCCTTAACAGATAAAAACATAACAATAATCAACACAAGTAACTATCAGTCAAGACCTGAATAATCCTTTTCAGGTAAACTAAGTACAAATCAGAACAGCTGCCCTCAAGTTTTTCCAGAGTTCTCCTTCAAAACTGTAATGCACAATGTTCTGGAAGAGGGACTTACTTGAATCACTTCTCGGTTTTCTAAGGAATACTTAACTAGTGTGTAAATATAATATTAGGAGAGCAGATCTATTTGTTGTCATTCTTTTCAGTTCAATTTTAACTTTTACAGGCAGGAGACAGGCAGTTCTACAGCAGCAGAACCAGAGAGTCTAAGAAGCCATCTAAGATCTCTCTGCCTGGCAATATAAATAAGGACAGCTAAGATCATATGTACATTCTAATTCTTAGAAAGCGCATGTGGCTAATACACTTCTAAAAAGAAATCGGTAATTCTTAAGGCTTTCCAGCTTCCCCTCGCATTCTGTTGACATTGGGTTGGGACATGCTTTTTTTCATGTAAGTGGCAACCTCTTAACTGCTCTTTTCCTCACATCTGTGGGGAGCACAACCAGGGAGAAAGAAGGGGAAAACCCCCTTATTTTGCGAGTGATGATAGCTGGTGGGAATCAGTCTCCCAGGCTTCACATTTTTCAAGAATCAAATCACTTCCTTTCCCTAATACGTTACAGTCCACCTTGATCTGGCTCCTGTATTTACATTCAATAACATACTCCCCTTCCAGAGGCTCTGTGGAGACTTTCTTTTTTTTATGGAAACATCAATAGTTTCCACCTCTCTCTGGACTCATTTAGTCTGTTTACAAAACACTATCAAATGTCGGTATCGCATCTGTGATTCATTTCCTGACATTTAATTATTGTTCTGTAAATCACTTATCTGAAGAAAAGAAAAAGTGTAAGGAGATTTTTAAAATATTGGTGACATTATAATTATTTTCCACTTAATATTATGAAACTCCTTGGTGCTGTTAAAGAAAACCTGAACAGAAAGCACTACAAATATATCTCTTAAATGTTTTCTGCAGCTAGAGGAATGGAGGATTTACAAGGAGGCTTAGAAGTATATTTATATGGAATGTACTAATCGTACAATTATATTTTATAATGTCTTTCATCCATGTGGATCTTACTGCACTGTGAAGACGATGCCTTGAATTCACCAGTCTCTTTGCTCCTTATGTACTTTTTATAGTATTGCAGAATGAAGAGTGTGTGAGTGACAAATAAGACACTTTCAGATAAACATAAGCCCTTAAAAAAATGGGCAAAGCCTGTTTCCTTTATTGCTTTCCTAAACTGGAAAATGCAGGACTCTATTCGGGTATTTCGGTCTTCACTGTGTGCTTATTTTGCATGGGGAAAATAGAGTGAATCATCAGTTTGGGCATAAACAATGGACTCATCTTTCCAAGCTGTAATACAGGTGGAGAGCAGGACATTTCCTTGCTGATGATATTATAGAATTATTCTGGAGGAAGGGAGCAGAATGACATCCTCATTTGTAAATAGGGGAAATTAAAGACACTCTGACAAGAAGCAACTGTTGCTGTTGGTACCATTAATTCACGTGAAAACTGTGATGGAATTTTCAATGAGGAAAAAACTCAGTTTGAGTGAAACTCATTTTTTCATAATGACTCAGAAATTCACACTGGCTATAAAGAATAATGAAACTTAATATTTAGCACTTACAGATTAATTTCAAAGTGTATTGTTATTTTTCTCAGTTTTCTATGCTCACATCTAAGTGCTCTGGTTTTCTTGGAAACACATAGATTAGAAAAATGACGCAAGGATGAAAGTGTCATGTTGATTCAGCAGGAATTACTTTTGTGCCTGGGAAATATGCAAGGACAAGGAAATTGCTACCCAATTTTCATTTTTAATCTTGATAGGCTAGAGGACATCAAAAGTTGAAATGTTCACCTGCCTGTCTACAGCCTCAGGATGTCATGTCACAGGAAACCAGAAGAACCACCAGAGTAAGGGATACAGCTACAGGAAGATACCATATTGTGAGCTGCCTTTTCGGAAATCAAAGTCCAGGATAAACTACTGGATATTTTCTTCCCTTCTGTCTTTCTGTATTCATCAAGGGCTGCAGACTGAGTATAAAGAACTAGCCTTTAGGGCATAATTATACAAAGAAAATCAAACAGGAAAAGTAGTTTGCAGGGTTTTTTTTTTGTTATTTGACTATCATTAAGTGAAGTGAGAGTGAAAGATGTAAATAACTTGACTAATTTATAATCGCTATGAAAATTCAGTGCCGGAAGGAAAATTCCTTTGAGAGTGTGTTTCAGTATGATGTCAAATTATGTTTTGAGTCCAATATTAAGGTTTTCAATTATTCCTAGAAGGGCAAAGAGACAAGATAGCTTGTAAACACGCAAACCACACCGTCCCATCGATATAACTACCAACATCTGTAGGGATTAAGTCTGTCCCCACCTAGCATAAGTTGAATACTCCAGCTACAGGCAAACTTCAATCACTCCTCAAAGTTTTTCCTTCAAAATATTTCACTTATAATGATATTTGCTCTTCTGTGATACCTTTCATCTAAGATCTTAAAGTGCTTTGCAGGCATTAATTAATTAAGTCTCAAACCACACCTGGGAATCAGGAAAGCCTTTACAATCATTTCATGGAGCAGTTAAATTGTTTGTACAAAGTCACACAAAATTATTCCAACCACAGCTTTGTGGTCATTAACACTGAATGGATGCTCTGTCAGATGAACCCACTGGTATTATTTTTATTTGGATCAGTCGTGACGGATCTTCAAAACACCAAGGTAGATAATAAAGAGCTTATGCCAGCTGTATACTTACTGGGACAGCTTTATGCCATTTGCAGGATGACTGACTGTACTTGATCCAGCATAAAGCATTTGGGGAACAGAGGGAAGAGCCTTCTCTCATGCAGGGAAGGTTCATAACCAATGTGCACAGCAAATAACGGATCTCATTTCATTCCCTCTACTGAGCTTTACAAAGCGAGGAGTCAGAAAACAGCAATGTAACGACTTCACTGGATCCACCGCTCCTAAAGTCCATGGAAACACTGATTTTTAAAAGATACAGTGCCCAGACATGCCAGATTCACACATGGGCCCCGCACATAACTTGTTATAAGAAAAGGTTATAAGAAAGGAGCTTACATCCCTATTCTTTTATCACACAGCATATGGATACATAGAGGAAAAGTGCAGAGCAGAGTTATATGCATCTTGCTTCAAATTTTAAACCTGAAATTTAATATTTTTTCCAAGTCTCTTATGCTATTTCTTGAAACGAGGAGCGACGGTATCATTCTAACATGGTATAAATCTAAAGTAAATCATTTGGCTTCATCGCCTTTACAAGTGATAGTTAAACAGAGGCACCTCACTTGATATAACCTGAGCTAAATTTAAGCACCGGTGAGAGCACTCAAACTGCAAGTGACAGAACAAACTGTTAATTCAAATTATCAAGCTTGTCTCAGGACAGGTATTCAGTTATTTGAGTGAATAAACAGACAAGTTGTAAAAACAAGCCAGGCTGGATTGGTTACTAAAAATACATTAAATTTCTACAGAATCAATTGACCTCTCCGTTCTCCTCTCCTAGGTTTTATATGGACATATCCATTAGTGTGGATACTACCTTTTGCTAAAAACCTGACCTGCAATAAAAATAAAAGCAAATTAAGGTAGAACATGAGTTTAGCAAGCCTTACGCTACTGGAATTTTCAATATACTAGCACAGATCGGATTGTTCCCCTGCAAGTCAGTAAGTCTTTTATCCAAAACTTTGCAATGTGACTCCAAATACACTAACAATTTCCAAGTGATCTGCTGGAATTAGTGTAACATGTTGTACATGCAAATCTGGCTTTCAAAGGTTTAATTTTTGCTTTAATCACCAGCACCAAAAGGACCTAGTGTTTCCCTTTCATCTGGCAGCAAATTAATTATAAAAGCTATATGGTAATATTAATATTGTCCTACTGTAGATCAATGGATTTATTACCTTTGATTCTACTATTACGCACTTGATGACAAAACCTAGATATATATATATCCAAAAATTTCAGGGTGGTAAACTCAGGTAAAGATTTAAATAGAAATGTTTTATCTTTTAATCTGTTGACTCAGTTTAAAGTTCAAAAATATAATCGACTTTGGTTCTCTATTAGGAAAATGATTTTAAAGAATCCTAAAGATACATTTGTGGGTTTTTTCCTTGCATTCAGCACTAAAGGAGGGTAAAAGCTTCTGTGATCTGGATACCTCCCCAACAGGGGCTAGATTTGGATTCTCCGAGTTCTTTCACAAAGGTCAGTGTTCACTTAGTTCTCAATATTCAAGGGGTAAAGGAAAACACACCAAGGTCGTGTCACACAGATTTCCCACCACTGTCACTTACCTCAGACTAACAAACAGCCTTGAACTTCTGGCACAATTCAAAATGCCATACATTTTCCAGTCTGATGAGTTAGGGCAGGAAATCCAGAGGACTGCCATTTGGCCAGCAACACAGAGCCGCCGTCTTCCAATGGCAACCCCTTCTAATGTCCATGGTTAGCGTTTCATGCGTCCATCATTTCTCTAAATACATTATTAACTCTGTGGAAGACAAGTAAAGCATGCTATCAGCACACTGCCTTGACTTTGGCTGCGTTTCTAGCGAGTAACAAAACAGCAGAGTGGGTGAGATAAACCTGACAGACATCCCCAGCTCACCAGCAGGAATCCAAACCCGCAGCTCGTACTGGCGGCGTACCCAGATGCTCTCATGTCCCTAATCCAAACCTCACTCCAGGCAGGTCGGCTACACCAGTTCCTTCCTATAGCTCTTCTATAAAGAATTACTTCCTTGCCATTTGTTTGGGTCATTTTGTGAGATATGTACAAATACCATAACCTTTTGAATGAGGTTCTTCTTTGCTTTTGTGATTTCATGATTCTTTTATGATGATATTCCAGTGGCTACCTTACTCTCTCTTCCCTCTGCTCATTTATTTCTACCCGTGTTCTCCTTCCCCTCACTCTTCTCCAAGTTTCTGCTCTTTTAACCCAGCAATGACCCAGTGCAGAGACAGCTGGGTTTCCTTGTCCCTGTTTCCACTGGCTCAAACAGCAAGCTGGCTCCACCGGGACTGATCAGATTCTCATGACAAGACAACCCAAACACCCCTGAAAGGCACATTTCTGATCACAGACTCAGAAACATCTGTCTCTGCACACCTTTGCCAAGCATATTTCTTCCTTCTGACTCAACTCTTTAGTGATAAAATGGGGGTGATCTTATTTCTATTCCACCTCAAGTCACTTATTTATCACTAGCAGTAGTAAAGGGGCCATTCTAGTACGTGTGTATACACACACACGTGTGTACACACATACATGCTGAGTGTAAGTCGTCTTTTTCTCACCTTGACTTTAAGTCCTCTGTACCCCACTGTTCACACATTATCTCTGAATACATACTCATTTCAAAGAGCATCTGGTGTTCTTTGGGTTTAATTCTTTTTTCCAGGGGGGTGGGAGAGATTAGTTGGGGGGGTTGTATCAGACTAGAAGAGGAATAATGAAATCTTTTATTGTTACCTTCTTGTAATGCAACTTTAATGAGCTTTTTTTTTGCACAACAGCGTAATAACAAAGCTGGGCTGTGGACTGTGCAGCTCCTGATCTCACTCTGGGAGCTTTTTCCTTTGATGTGTGTTAGAAACACCTTGAGTTGGTAGTGACAGTTTTAATGTTAAAGCTCTGTTTGTACACACCTGATGAAAGTTAGTCATCTTGCAGTGATAAAGGCAAACCACTATATTTAGGGCACTGTAATTACTTATCTGTATGCTGGATATGGCCTTGTAAACTAAGGCCCCCGCCCCTTCTTCTTTTAATTATTATTTTGTTCTTAACAAGATAGAGATTAAATTGAATTCTCCAGATCAAGGCAGAGAAAATGACCGTTTTAGTGTACCTTGAGCCACGGCTTTAGGGAAACATGATTACGGGAGTGTTTTATCTGCTGCAGTGTGAGAAATCAACTGCGGAGTAAATACGCTTAGGGAAGCATATGTCCACCTCATGGCTTTTGGATCACTTTCCTAATCATCACTTCCTAAACAGCCAACAATGGATGACAATATGATGAACAATAATAAAATACACCTCCTGTCCTTTCAGATTGTTTATGCTATCTGCTACTCTGCATCTCTCCTGTCTGAACTGGGATTTCCATTCCATGCTGCCACCTTTTCCCTCCATGCAGATTTTCGCCCGATAACTGTGGCCTCATGTGATACTGCGTTAGGCACTGTACAAACCTGAGGTGAAAAAATTATGCTTGAGCGGAAGAGCTGGCAGACTAAATATAGGATAAAAGACCCTCACTGGATGCAGCACGTAATTGAGGGTAACAAAGATCAGAATGAGAGAGCTGTGTTTATAAGCAATAGTCTTAACAATCAGGTAATCTAAATTGCAATGAAAGTATTTCAAAGGTATTACAAGAGAGGGAGTTCTTATGTGGGATGTGAAGGTGAGAATGTGATTTGAAAGTATATTGCCTTTCAGACTTTTATAGAGAGCTCTCTTCATACAGAAGTGTTATGGGAGGAAAAAAGAGAAGGTATTCCTAAGAAAACGTGGCCATGTTACAGCATGAATTTGGAAAATAAAGGATAATAAACAATATGCATTATATGTATTTGCTAGTGGCCCAACAAATCATACACATTCGATTTCAGTCTCATTTCTAGTTTTCACTCGTAACAATATTGATGTGACTCTTGCTTTGCCAGGTCTTCCCATATCCTCTTTTTTCTTTTCACCTCACTTGAACAAATCTTTTGTTTTCTTTGATTTTTTTTTCTGTTAATGAATTTGCAGTATCTAAGATTTGCTAGGATTGTAAGTGATCTCTGATAATTCCCCCAGTCCATTAATCTCAATCATGGCTGGACTGGTTTTACTCTCCCAGGAGTTTTCTGGTACAAAACCCTTGCTAAAAGCTAATGAAGAACTTGGGGTAGATCATGGTTCTTTAAATCTCTGCATGGTATCCCACTCCTCTCCCTTCGCTCCTGACTTGGATCAGTTCAAGGTAAGTACAACCTACTTCAGCTACTAAAGGAGGATTATTTACTGCTCAAATATCATAAAAGTGTGCCTGGACACCATGGTGATGAACATAATAGAGACAAGAAAATACTGTTCTTATTATATTCCCTCAGCTATTAAGCAGGCTATTCTTCAACATCTGCACCCCAGAATAAACAAAGCTTTGGATATCATAAGTATTGTATGCTTTTGCTATTACACGCACAGTACAAGCTTTGACAATCTACTTTCTGGATCATAATTTTATCATGTATTTAAAACTCATTTAAGAAGTACCAGAAATGCTTTAGAAATCAACTCAAAAGAATTCTCAAGAGCCTGAATTATGTACACGGCCTGTGTCTGTTTGGACTAACATTTGCCATAAAATAGAAGCTACAGATGCACTGAAAGGCTTTCCTTCTTTTTAACCAACCTGAATACAGAGCTTTTTTCTTTAGCAAGAGATGACTGCACCAAACAGAAGAAGGCAGGAAGACTTTAACTTTGGTTTAGATGAAAGTGGAGTCACCAGCTGTTGTTGGAGAACTGTAAATCACCCACGGACTCGGCTGGTTTAGTTCAAAGGCTCAGATAATTTACTTAAATATTTTTCTTCCCTGGGACATGCAAGTTCAGACTTTTTTATAAGCAGTATTTTAACGGACTTTGTAAAGACTTTGATTCTGCTATAATAGCCTGCCCTCTGAATGTCTATTTTATAGGCTATAGAACAAATGCTACACAACACGGATATTTTGGCTGCCATTCCCCAGGGGTCTTTTATGCCAAGCTTCATTTTCCACTTGTTATCCCAGCTGTAGGTCTATTCCATACCGTTAAGGGTTTTAGAATAGATGGAGATGTCTACTAATGGCCACGCCCTTCATTTTGAGAAGAAAAGGGAAAGGGCAAGCAGGGAATGCGTCACGACCATGGTAAAGGCAGATGTGGGCTCGTTCCCTGCCCACCATTCCCGACCTGACTCATCACCCTCTCTTACACAGAAAACAGCAATCCAGCACATATCATTTGCCCCTGTGAACTCCTCTTGCTCCATTTTCCACTTAACTTAAAAAGCCTTTCTCTGAAATAAATCTGTACCTCTCTCACCACTCTTTCCAGCCCAAAAATACCTGTACACAGGTATAGGAATGACCCAGACCATCAATGAGCTACTGCTCTGTCAGGAGAATACATCTGGTAGAAATATGCTGAGAGTCATCCAATTTCTGCTTTCTGCCGCTGAATTGTTGTCCATCTAGCTTACTAAATTTTCATTATTAAACAAACATTATTAGAGAGATGATACCCTGAATCTCATTTCAAGATCATACTAGAATAGGACTCTTAACAATATGAATATGTGAATACAAGGTGGTAATTCCATAACTAAGTAACAGCACCTATTCTGGTTTTTGTTACACTACAAAACCAAAGTCACATAAGTGATTTGGAGCCTGAAGCTCTAGACATGAGTCTTCTCTCACTTGCTGTAGTATATCCCAGATTTCAGACAAGCGCTTTGGATTTACCATTTATTACTGATATGGAAACTGCCTTGTCTTTATTCATAGCTGAGGCAAAAAAATGACAGCCCCCCTGCAAACTTCCCTTCCACCCTGTTACAGCTCAGGATCACGGAAAAGCACACGCCATGCACAGAAAGCAAAGCTGCCATCGTTACATTCCACTCTTCAAGATGAGATGCTTTATCTGAAATTGAATCCATGATGCTGGATTATTGGTAGATACTATACAGCTTTTGTACAAAAATATATCCATGTCTGTTAACTGCAAATAAGCGTGTGTACTTTAGACACATGGGAAAAGTAGATAGCTAGGAAGAAAGACAAAATCAGGCAAAGGTCAGCCGTATGATTGATTTAGAGAATAAGATATTAAAAAAAGACATAGGAAATTAGAAAAAAACCCATATGCTATTTAAACAAAATGTAAAAGGACAAAGATAGGATACAAAAGGTCAAAATATTAGTTTCTCTACAGTTTACAAGAATTTATGCAGGTGACACTTGGGACTTGTAAGTATAGTTATGTGAGAAATGTCTTAATTTGTATATAATTTATAAATGACTACTGCAAAATGTGACTGTGTCCAAGCCTTTTGGGCCATGCGGCAGAAATTAATTTTAAAGTTTCTTCCCCCCATGGGTATAAGCAAATGCCTGTGCTCTGTTGGCAAAATTCCTTAGCATTAAATGAGACAGATGCGAGTGATACATCACAAGTATGTGATATATAATGTCAGGGTTGTTTAAAATCTGCATGAGGGTGCTGATTTATAATCTCTGAAATAAGAGGAGAGGCTGATGTTATCTAAAGGTCCTTTGAAAAGGTTTGCTTGTTATCAGCTGAGGGGCAGTGCAGGATCCGTCTCCTCTCATCCTCAGAACAGAGGGGCTTATTCGATGCAAAGCCCATTTGCTGCCCTTCTGTGCACGCTTGGCTCCAGGACTGGAACCAGCTAATCCGTGAATTTACTAAAACTTTAGAATCTCATCAATTTCTATCCCACTCGCTTCTTACAGACTGAACCTGAAATACGAGAGCGATGTTATTATCAGGTGAGATTTCATCTGGCTGCTTGGAGAAAGGCGTGCATTGGGTTTTGTTACTTAAGCCTGTTGGTTGGAATTATTATTTCTGTGGAACCTGCAGGTTGCTGTATTAATCCTAATGAAAATATTCAGAGGAAATCACCTCTGTCTTTCTCTTCTGGGAGCTACTGTATTTGTTTTTCTATCCCCTTATTCGTGTGTACACTGAAGGCATGAATGAGACACGATGTTTGACAATATTTGTCCAACCACACTATGTCATTTCCAAATGAAATACGCCTCAGCTGAAGCAAGGCACACAAAATCCTACAGCTTGCTCTTTCATTCCATTAAAATTCTTTGCTCCTCGTGCTGGAAATCTCACTGACTTACTGGTGGCGTCTTGCATTTTTCAGACACAGGCAGGAAAGTCTGAAAGAACAGAGCCGAGGAGGAACCCAGTACTATGTCTATTTCCCTTCTGACCAGAGGATTTCTGTATAAGCCCGCAGAGGGGTTTGCTGTAACACACTTCATTTCTTGGCAAGATCATTTATACAGAAAAATATTCTGAAAGATGCAGTAAACAGCTCAGAATGTGCTAGGCTGAGGTAACCTGAGCAATACCTGTGCATCTGGTAAGCCAAAGGAAATCAAATGAGATCAAGGACATGTAGAGACAAACTAAGAACTATGCGGTTGAAAAAAATTACAATTAGAAGCAATCCACTTTAACTGGTAAATCCGAAGAACTTTTCACTCTCTCAGCTCCCTGTATTCTTTTCTTTCCCACCATTTACTGAATCCTGGTATGTTCTGTGGACGATGGATAAAACTTTTTTAATCTCCAATAACATGGGAACCTAATGTTCTGCTTTAACTGACGTTTTAATGGCTAAGGTACTATTTTGTTTTTTAACCTCAGGCTTTTCTTATTTCTTTCAATGATTTCCATTAATAGTCTTCTAAGTGAGTTTTTCTCGCATCCCGGTCCACCGCTGTTGCATTAAGAATTATGCTTTTTGACTTTTCAGACATGCTGTAATTTTGCTTTTTTTAAAAATACTTTACTTTATCCTAACCATCTTTATATAATGGCACTTTTAATCTTCAGAATGACATTCATTGGCCCTTGATCAGAAAGTGCCCGGGTCCTTTATATTGTGATGGGCAACAGGTAATCCGATATTAAGACAGACACCTACCTCACATCTGTGCACAGAGTTAAAAACAAAGCAAAAAAACCACCAAACCCAAAAAAACCCCAACCCAAGCCACCTAAAAGATGGTACATTGCCTGAGGCAGAGAAAAGCTGCCCTCTGCTCTCTGTCCTTGTCCTAAGGTGAAAGTGCCCGAGCTGAGAGCAGTGCATGGAGTATTGAGTCACCGTAACCAGCCACAAAGTCTCAGTTTTGCTTCTCATTGAAGAAATGGCAAAGTCTTCAGAGCAATGACCCTAAACTAAATCTGCACCCTAATCTGAGATTGTCAGTCCTAGAGAGTCTATTTTGAATCTCCAAATGTTTCCAGCAAAGGCATTCCCTCCTCCCCCCATGTTTTTCATAAAAAATTGTTCCTGTTATCATGAACTTGTGTGAAATGTTCCATTTTCATTCTGGAAGGAAAGCGCATCTCATGTCCCCGCAGTGGGATCCTGAAAACCTGGGCCGAGTGTAACACTGCAAGCTCAGAGGGGGAAGATCACACGAAATGAAAAAGTTGTTATATATTCACATGGCATTTTTGAGCTCTGACTCGGGATTTTCAGTTGTTTGTGGTTAGCAAACCAAGATCAGCCCTGAATGCACGGCACAGATTTCACACTGACTCAAAGGAAAAGAGAGGCCCTGCCTCACAACGCACCGCACACCATCAGCCTTCCCCAACCACAGCTTTCATCCAAACCCTTCCTGGCTCCATCTACTTAAAATCCCCAAACCAACCAACCTAAAACTAACAGGTTTTCCAACTTCCAGAGACTTGTAAATGAAACCAGAACCAGCCACAGATCAAGATAAAAGAGGTAATGTGACCTTTATAATTTTTTGGGGGGAGTGTTTTGTTGTTGTTTGGGTTTGGGGTTTTTTTTGGCACAGCCTCTCTATATTGGGTCTTCATTATGTTTTCTTTCTGTATTCTGCTGCCCCGAAAACCTCAATGATAAGCAATATACCATTGCTAAACTCTCTCAAGGAGAGAGAGGGATAGAATTTTCTTTTCTTCTTTTCTTGTTATGTTGTACTGTAAGAACAATAATATTCATTCCTTTGTAGCATAATTAAAATAAACTGCTGTGCTGTGGCATTTAGTCAATTGCAGCAGTCGTTTATTGCCTCGTACGCAACAAATCCTCAGAGATTACAACTTAAAGCACATATGAATTTTTGCTTTCGCACTCTTACTCAGAAGGAAAACATAAAGGTGCAGCAGCAACTGATCCATAACCCGCTGCACTCACGCACATAAATCACGTACCCCGGACATGCATTACAAATGCTGGCTGCAGTGCAATGAAAGGAGTAACCTAATTAATTCAGTGGAGTTACACATGCTTAAAATTTACAGAAAGAAAGATAATGCTTTTGATTTTAAAGCACGAGGCGAATTAAATTTGCTGGTAACGTGTGCTCTCTCCGTGCTGAACTCTGGGGTGCAGCTTTTCAGTTGAGTAAGGGCAGCATCACTGTGCCCCCAGGCAATGGCCGTGGCACAACAGAGATGAGTGAGGAACAAAATCAAACCATACATGACTACGTTTGTCCTAGCAACAAGTATCTCATTCCAAAGCACTCATACTTGGTCCAGGTTATAATTCTACATGGGATACACTGATGCTAACAACAGGGTAATGAGGCCTTCCTTAGGAATAGGTGGTGCGATTTAGGTTCCAATGCTGGCTTTAACATCAGCTTCTCACCTGGCCACGGGTCACAATCTGAAAACATTCATGTACTTCATGTACTTCAAAATGTGGCTTTTTTCAAAATTACCTGAGAAGGTTAGGGTCTGTATTACCATGATGAGTTTGAGAAATCCATTTATCTACCTGCCTATTAAGCACATAAAGCATTTTTGAAAATCCAACCTGCCATGCAGACTGAAAAGAAGTCTAATTCCTTACCTTGGCCCCTGTAGGGATTTTGTGAGAATAATCATAATTATGCAAGAACTGCTCAAATCCTAGAGTTATAGATGTGCCATTAGTACTGGATAGAGTCCAAACATCAAACAGCTATCAGCAGATAAAATATGTAGATGACGACTCAGAACAAAGTATATAATTATATTATCTAATTAAGACGCAAAATAAAACCAACTGCATGCTATTAAATCTCTCAGGTGTAGAGTCTGCGAGCCACAAGTTCAGCGCGTGAGAGCCCACCTGAGCTCCGCAGTGAACGGAGGCGTATCTCCAGCATGGCACATGACACAGTCATGGCTCCACACTCCAGCCCCGACTGCTGGGAGGCCAAGGAACATGAGCCAAGGGAAATTCCGTAACGGCACCTTCTCCCCTACGAGGTCCCACACTGTCCCTTTCCTGATGTACAGTAACCACAGGTTTTACAGCAATTCTTTCTTGACAGAAGCAGGACAACCTGCACACAGGATATGAAAAGCTGGTCACTACCGAAGAACAAAATAAAAGAAAAAGGACAATAAATCCGTAAATTTATAGTGTAATTTTTGCCCTAGTTACAACAGTGTACAACTACAACAAGCAAGGCTTTCCACAAACAAATTTATCATCACTAGTTGCTCTTCTATTGCATTCAATAAGAAATGCCAAAATAAGTATGATTTAAAAATGCTATCAGCTGACCAGAATACTCAATAGATCTGGTGCATTACAATAAAATTGGTCTCTAAGTGTTGTATTAAAAATAAATAAATAAAAAGGAATGAATATGGACCTAAATCTGCCACTTAATGTTCCACAGTTCTGCCTCAATATTTACCGTAAACCAGTAGAAGACTGTCTTTGGATCTAATTTACATATTCATAAGACTGTCATACAGCTTGAAAGTGGCTTTTTTTCTGCTTTGTTATAACACTTTAAATATTAGGGGTTTTTTAGTGCACAGTTTATGTAAATCCCACTCTGAGCAATATGGCTTTCACTGATGTTGAGTTTATAATTCTGTTGCAGTCTGGCCTGTTGATTTAGGGGAAGACGGTGCCTTGGGTAAAACCACGCTGCTGGAAAATTCAACAGCAAGAGCATAGATGGAGCTAGGGAAGGAGGATGTAAACAAGGCAGGAGAGACAGAAGAACCAGGTCCACGCAGAAGTTCCACACTCCTTGACCTACTACCTGTTTCCCAAAGGCATCGCAATATGCTGATGTTTCTTCAAGCCTTCTCCACCCCATCGACCCTTTGTGGTGTTAGTACCTTGCATGATTATGGTGACAGAGTTACACCTAGTCTCTGAACCTCAAATTATGGACTAGGTAACAGAGAAAGAGCAAAGCTAAGTGAAGCAGGTGAACACAAGTTAAGTGAGTAACACCATACTTTGTGTTCCACATCCAGAGAAACATCAGAGACAACAATCGTATTATATTACCAGCCACATCACTCTTCCGTCAGAATATCCTTAAACATGCTACACTTATGCTTTGGTTTGTTAGGTTTTTTTTCTGGGAAGGCTTGAGTTATTTATGGAGATTTAACGACGTGAAGTAGAATGTGTCTGGGGGTCAGGATTGTGAAACAACAAACCTTCACTCACCGAGACGCAGGGTGACTTCAAGCATGCTGTTCCCCCACGCCTCTGCTCCTCATCTCTGCCACTGTTGGTTGTTTGAACAGAAAGCTCTCTGCACCACATGCGGCTTTGTACCATTTGTCCGTACAGTGCATACTATAATCCTAATAATTCATCAAAGACAATGATTTCCTCTTACTGAAAGGAAAACCTGAGTTCTTGAAGCCTGTGACAGCTGGAGAGTACAAAGCAGAGGGGCCGAGGTTAACGCAGGAATCCCCTGCCAGGGCTGCCAGTGGGATTTGATTTGGGATGTTCAGTGCCAATGTCACGGGCTCCTACATCCCAAGACATTCCATGTTGCAGCAGGAAATTCTTATTGTATTTATTTCATGACTAATACATCCATGCTTACTGTAACATCCCAGCATTACACCTTAATTAGTCACTTTTTTTTAACAAACCCCATAGACAGTAGTGACGTAATGCTCCCAGTTTACACAGAGAAATTCGTGTTGGCCCATGCTTCCTAACCAGCAGTGTCCTTGTCCCAAAAAGGGGAGACGGGACATGTGTGAGGAAAAGAGAGATAGAGACCCCATACAATATCACATCTTTCCAAGAAACAGGACAGAAGACAGCACTTGAATTCAATATCTGTGAGCAGTTTGGGCAAACTCATGCAACTGCCATATCTCCCGATGAGGCTGATGCTGCAATCCAGCTGCCTCTGCTTCCTTATTTGTGGGAACAGAGCGATAGCCAGACATCTGGATCATATAACACATCACATCTCCATTTTTCAGATCATATTCAAGAGCATACAACAGACAATAGCTTTCCTCCAGTGCAATGAGAAACCAGATGGCTTCAAAAGACCCACTTTGCCTCCAAGGCGGCATATGGAATATTAATTAATAATAGATTAATAGACCTTTCCCCACTTAAAAATTTAATTTGTTTGTTAGCTGAGCTGTTTGTGCCAGGGAAGTGCTACAAAACAATGGTTGCATTCAGAGAGCCATGTCATCTCTTTGGAGATGTCCTTCACAGGCCCTTGAGGAAATCACATCAGAGGAGCCCGGAGACAGAAGAACAATCACAAAGGCTGGGGTTTTGTTTTTAAAAGCAGTGGCCATTTGGAAACTTCAGAGAAGTGGAGTGAGGAGAGGAGGGGTGGATATTATAAAACAGGAGAAGCTGTTAGCCTTCAACTTAACTGCAAGCAACAAAGTACAACAAGGAAAATAATTTGTCTGAGGAGTGCGGAGCCGCGGCAGGCCCATGGGCACAACGGCTTAGAGTTTTCCTGCCATCACCTGAGGGATCCCGAGGGAGCAGCCGGTAACGAAGCCACCACCAGAGCCAACACCTCAGCATGTCTCAGGGCTCCAACTTCTTGTGTGGGAACTTTGGATACTTAAGGAGAACAAATGAAGCTGAATAATTTGAACTGGTATTTTTGACTCCACTAGTATTTCTAATTCTCTGGTTTTGCCAATTGATGCACTACTGGGTATGTGTTTCCCTCACCCTCTTTGTCTCCCCTGGGATCTCACCTCCTTATTAGGAGCCTGGATAAGCAGCTTTAATTCAGTGTCAGCCTCATCTACTGAATTAAACTGGGCCCAGAAAAATCCTATTACTGTTGTGAGGGAAGGTGAATAAATGTGTATCTTGACTGATCATGTATTAATCCTGGCATCCACTTAGGGCCTGAAAGGAAATGTCTGTTCAGTTGCCTAGCAATACCACTGAATGGGAGCCTTAGCATTTTGAAAAAAAGGGTCAATTGCTAAATAAGCCCACAGAACCTCATTTTCATGCTTTTTTCCCCAAGCTTTATATTTTCTAAATACAAAACAAATAGCTACCAGATATGAGATTATGAAATAAGACAATGGTGAAAGCTCATGTTTTCTATGCTGCGTGTCTCGCTCAGCAGATGCAGAGCTCGCATCAACTAAGACAGATTTCACATAAAAGAAAAATAAGAGAAGAAGGAGGAAAGGTTGCCAAGGTGCAGTAAAGAATAGCATATTATTCCATAAAATGTCAGATGCTGGTGTTCACTGGTTCAGACGTTCTCAACAGCAGACCTGTGCCTGCCTGCAACCACCCAGGAGCTGGCCCAGGTAATGTGGGCACCTGACCCATTTCCTGGCTTTTTGCTAAATTATCACAGTGACATAGCACTAATTGCTTAAAGGCAACTGAGTCTTTTCCACAAAAACATTCTCCTTCCTGAAAAATTGCAGGTAGAGAGATAACAATTACAAGGGGTTTTTAATACATATTTACAATCGTTTAGAATTGTTTGTTCGGAGAACTTCCCCCCGGAGAGGATTTGACTTTGGCCCAGAGAGCACATCTGGCAAGAGAGCACTGAGTGAAAGGTGCCTTGTGGGCAGTCACTAGGAAGAAGCAATAATTCCATTTTCTGTTGAGAATGGAGTGTGTGCTGCTAAATGTCAAGTGTTTTCGTTAACAGCTGGAGAGATGAAGCCATGGAAATTCTTGTTTATAACCCGGCAGCCTCTTATCCTGTATTGGGACGTAATTTGGTTCATCCATGTGGCTCAGCATATTAATCACATTTTTAGATTTGTTTAGGCCATTTTACAGTACCCTTTTTGTGTGGCAAATATGGGAGACAAAACTCTTGGGCATGTATTCTTTAAAGTTTTTCCACTTGGTATGGTGTCATTCGTCCCTGAGAGCTTCTGAGGGATTCACCTAAAACATGATAAATACCAGGATGCATATGAAAGACATTCAATCCCCTCGCCCCATGGCTTTTGGAAAAACAAACAGCCCTCTAAGCAGAGATTTCTATAGCAAGTAATGCCAGGAAATCTTTCAGGATACCTAATTGCTATCAAACGTATTCATCTTTTTTGATCAAGGGTTGTAGTAGAGGAAGGACTGACAGGCTGATGTGGCATTACCTTTCAGATACAATCTCTTTCACACTGCAACCGTTTCCCTCTTCATTAGTACCTGGATGTAGTCTGAAAGAATCGGAGTAAGAAATTAAAGGGAGAGTGAATAATAAGATGTTATTGGATGCTGCATTCCTGTACCCGCTTTTGGGTTGAGGCTTCTAGCTCATTAGAGACTAGTTGGATTGTTAAGACGATGACTTCCATTTCATCTGGATATCCCTGTCACTGGAGACCATTATCTTTCTCCTAATTACCAGTTGCTCAGTGTGCCACCTGTCCCACCTCTGACTCTTCCCTTTCAGAGCATTCCTGATCCAGCTGGAAGTGTCTGCTCTCTGCTGGAACTAAGGCTTATCATACTCTGGAAAATCTGGTGTCCAGAAATGTGAAGAACTGCCAAAATTTCCAAGTCATGGAATCATGAAAGCTGCAGAGAGCTTTAATACCACCTGAAAGCATCTTTAAATTTGGAAAATCTTGAATGGTTATTTCCCTTCCCTTACTAAAAAAAAAATACTTTCTATAGAGTTTTTGAATCATGGGGTAGGAGTACACGCGGAATAATACTAGGAAGGCTCTTCTCTCTCAAAGGCACACCTACTCTTGGCTCATACAGCTGAAAAACATTCAAATGGGAAATAAGATGCCGCTTTAACTCTAAGGACAACTTAATACTGAAAGAGTTGGTGCATCTGTTGTCACTAGATATCTCACAACTGAGATGAGACACCTTCTTAAATCCTAAGTTAAACCCAGAAATAATTAGGTGACATTCTCTACCTTGCATTATAGAGAACAGCTAATGAGATGTTCATCGTAAAATCCATGAATCTAAGAAGTACACCTTCAGAATCTATGGATGCTTTCAGTCTCTCGCGCTCCCGAAGGCGCTGCACTGCAGTCTGCCTCCTGTCGTACCATCAGAGTTCCAAGAAAAAGCTCAGCAACCACCTATTCTCTTAAGATTTCAGATTAGTCAAAGAAATGTTATGGATTTTTATAAAGGTCTGCCAGTTCCACAGGAGCAAATACCTTACCAGCCCTGCCAATATTGCTGACAGTTAAAGTAATTGCAATACTTTGTGGATCTCGATTTCTAATCTGCTTTTTATTGCAGTAAAGATCACATCTGATTATGTCTTTGTATATGCTACATGCTGGTATTTTAAACATGTTTTTTCTTCATAACTGGCATTTTTCTAGATAACTATTGAATTAGAGTTGTATCTTATCCAAAATGGAGCCCTCTGTTATGCCAGGTGTTGTACCAATAGCTAGTAAGAGAGACAATCTCTTCCTCAAAGAATTTACAGTCAAAATAAAGAAAGAAAGTAGTTGAATAAATAAGAATGTATGCATACTGACACTAAGAAATACACAAAGAGCAAACTGGGAGCTGCAGGGACCTGGAGCAACCTGGAAAATGAAATCCTAGGCTTTAAGCGCAAACCCAGCCTCTTTTTTTTGCCTTTTTTTTTTTTTCTTTTGTAAGGAATAATATAAATCTCTGATTCCTCTAAGTAGATCTCTGGACACCTCTGATACCAGTAATAACTTTGGGTAAAGCACAGTGCTAATTCCAAACGTACACACACTTTATCGAGTATTAGTGATCCCAGACAGTGCAGGATAACACTGCTACATCCTGTGTTTTATTATGATCAAATATTTCATGTTTGCTTTTGATTTTGCAAATACATGCACAAAAAGCAGCTTAACACCAGACATTTAAGAATGGATTGTGCACAGATTCTGGAACCTAGCCAACAAATTGATGATTGATCTGTGCTGGAAATGCTTTGTTACATAAACCAAATTGAGGAACAAAATGTTAAATCCTGACACTTAGATTACTTTTCTTTCTTTTATGCCTTGAGACAATCACGCAAAAGGCCTGCCTGCAGGGGAAGGGACAAGGGTGGAAAATATAGCTTTATTTTATCCAGAGACTTTAATCACTGACATCTTTCTTCTTCCCTTTTATTCTTCCATGATCAGATATTCATGAGAAAGAAACAATGACCAAGGTCTCAATATTTCTGTAGAGTGAAAGCATTGTATAATCCCTCAGCTCTACAGCACCGTGAATAAACAGACCGTAATCTCAGTGCAAATTCAGTAATGTTCTCGTGCCCTCTTTTGGGGGGAGGGAGTTATCTTCTATGTAGCCTTCAAATGGCAAGTGACAAGTCTCAGTATTGAAATATTGCAATTTGCTAATGTGAACTCTCATTGGAGAAGATGAGCAAAGTCTTGATTTTTCCTCCACCCCCTCTTTCTTTCCCTTAGATACACTCAGTGTGCACTTTCCAAGTGACTGTAGTGAAAGACTGTCATCTTTATTCCCAGCGGAAGAATTTCTCCTGCATCTTACAGTCATCATTAGTTAGCACTGCTGGCGTTGCAATGATGCTAAAGACAGACGTAAGGAAGGTAACATCATTTGTATTACACCAGCACATATGAACTTTGACTAAGATTGAGCAAATACTCCAGACTTGAAATAGCACTGGTAGTAGGTGTTGCATGCATCTGTAGCTCAACAGAAAAGGTTTACAAAACAAACAGTGGGAGAAAGAAGTATTATTATCTCTGTTTTATGGATGTGGAATTGATGCATGTAACTCATCCCTTTTGCAGCCCTTCAGAGCTCATGTAATTGTTCCCTGCAGCTAGATTTCTCCAATGGCTTGGTACACTTAGAGTAAAATCCGTCCATGTTCATATTGCTTTCACAAAGTATTGCAGCCCTGAGAGAGATGCGAGCGACGTAAAATAGCAGTGACACAGGCTGGCTGCACAGGGGTAAAATTCACCTTTGAAGGACATACGCCCCAGGCACAGCCCCAGTAGAATTTGTGGGTGGAATTTTCTGAATTACTTCCTAGACATTAGCATTCTTGGCAGTGCTTCTAAAATTTAAAAAAGAAGATAAACAAAGTTCTCCAGCTCTTGGAAATGCAGCTAATGTATGTGTTGCATCAAGAATGTCTCACTAATGTCTTATGATTTCCCTAAATGTAATAGGCAAGGTGCATATGTAGTGAGAATTCATAGGGCAATTTGCACCTATTAAGCTATATTAGCAGGTTTTTGCAAATAAAAGTTTCGGTCACCCAAATGCAGCTCTCCTGTTTAGTTAAAAGAAGTAACTAATAACTTTGGACAGACAACTGGAACCCTATTTCATTGCAAACACTACAAGACAGCTCTACTAAGGGCTGTAGCTTAACCACCGAGAAACTGGGCTCTAGTAATGGGAGTACAAAGGCAGATATCCCATGGCAGCGCAGCCTGTAGAGAGGTGGCAGAGTGGAGAGGATTACAGGCTTGTATTAATGCACGCAAGTATCCATACATCTCCAGGTATACAGAGGGGAAAAGAGGGATGGTTGCCTTTACGCTGTAGGAAGAGAAACAAACCGAATCCCAAAGCTTTTGAACAGGGATCTCTGCTCGGGTGAAGAACCGCTGGACTCAGTGAACACACTGCAGATCACAGAAGAACTGACAGTTGTTTTCCTCCTGCAGTGTCTTGATCATCTAACTAAACAAGGAGGATACTGGTATTGCCCTACCATCTAGCTTGACCTCAGTACATTCTACGGAAAGCCCCCCACAGCCTTACATGAGCATTTCATCAATGCCAAGCTCTGCAAAGTTGAATTTGTGCACCCCCCAGAAGTGCTTTGAGATCCTTGTGTGAATGTTGCTAAAGGGAAAGACGTGCTCCTGGGCAGGGGTGCTCAAGAACCTCTTTCTCACCCCACTTCACCTCCTTCTCCCCACAGATATCCACGGATCTATATTTAGATTAATTTAAAATAAGTCCATAAGAAAAAAGTACCAGTAGGTTGTCCTAGCAGGAAACACAACTAGGCAAAAAATCTCAAATACTGAAGGGATGTGGGCAATAGCTCTCCTACAAGTGGTGTAATCAACCAGCAACATTAGTAGGATTTAATGCAATCTTTTACCTTCCAATATGTTATTGTACAAACCTTAGAGAAAAAAATCCTAAACTATAATGAGGGATTCAGATGGGGTTTTTTTCTTCTCCTTTGATTGCTGTTGCTTGGAGTTACCTGGGCAGGAAACATCTGCTCTGTTCCCCATTAAAGAGCAAAGATTACCAGGTTTTAGTTAAACCTGGCATTCTATAGTTACTTACTGGGACTCGAGGAGGGAAAAAAAAAAGAAGAAGAAGTTGGAACCTAATTACATAGCAGATGCTGAGAGTGGTATTTATTCACCAAAACCACACAGGTCATTCATTAAAATCTCAGTTTTAATTAGCAAACACCTGTTTTGTGTTTGATTTTACACTGATACGTACTGTCTGCAATTTGCTTTCTTCAGTACAAGCAATTAGATAGCCCTGACAGTAACAGTTAATCTAATTATAACAGGAGTGCCTTGGGAGTCCGGGCCTGACTTCCAGAAATGACACACACATGATCACAGCTCTGTCCCGTCATGGCTGGGGGGGGGGGTGTATTTTTTCCCCCCTTCTGAATGACGAAAAGATGTTGCTGTTATTTCTAGTATTTTCTGTTTTAAAGAAAAAATTTCTTTGTAGAAAATAAAGAATCTGAGCTACAGGACACGTGATGCTATTGCTGCTTTCAAACATGACCTCTCGTCCAGAATTCACACTAAGAGTGATGCATTGCAACAGCCTCATTCAATACAGCCCATTCACTCTCTCCTTGTTGCCCTGAATCATTCTTCATTGGCTTCCCACAACCCTTTCAAGTCCTTAAAGCAGAATTGAAAAGCAACTCTTCTTTCTCTATGGCCCTCGCTAGTGAAGAGGGAAGCCTGAAAGGCTTGCAGGAATTATTTCAAAAGGTCTCCTCTGCACAGGAGTGAAAAGGAACTGCAGCCACCCTGCTCTGCCTGCTGTGGAACAATCCTAAATCAGTCTTAGGTCAGAAAGTGGATCCTTCCAATTAACGTTCACTTTGGAATTGGCATTGCTGTATTTTCTGCTTACTGACATAAATAACTGCAAAAGAATTTGAGGTTGTAGTTATTGGAGACAGTTACATGCTCCGACTCATGTATTTAATGGAATGCCATGCCTTTGGGAGTTTCTACGAATCCAAAGTTTTTCCCTTTCACTTGCTTGCAGCCTAATCATGAAGAAGGTAACGAGGATACAGTACAGGGCACATTTTAACATGAGGGAAGAACACAGAATACCTTCTGGAACCCAACCAGCATCTTGGGTTTGGGCTTTACAAAATCAAGTACTTGAAAACTGCATTTAACAAAACACTGAGCAATGAAAATGCATTTTGATTACAATGCTGAGATGAACTATATTTTTGTGGATGCAAATTAGACATTATAATGAATTCTTGTTTGAAATAGACGTGTTTGAAGCTTGTGTTCTACATCACAATCACACATTGCACATTTTCCTCAAAGCACTTGATTTTCAAAAAATTTTGGCACCCATATAGTCACTGTGCTACAATTTTTTTCAAAGCCCCTTAACCCATACTTGCGCATCCTTTAAATAAGGATGAAATCGTTCTCTAATTCAAAGAACGATGTGGCAATAAACCAATTACAGTAATGAAAGTATTGTTGTAATAAGGGTCATAGAGAAAGGCAAGTGATATGAGTGATACCTGTGATTATAAAATTATTATAATTTAGGATATATTTTCTTCTGAAAATATTCTATGCCCTACATCTGTGCCACTGCTTTCTTTTTTTCTTTTACCCCCACCTTTTTTATTCAGCACAGTAAGCTGGCCTCGCCATCTATCACAGAAATCCACAGCAAAAGGAAAAAAAAAAATCTCCCTGGGGTAGGTGAAGAGATTTTGAAATAAAGGAATAGGCTAATTAAATTTAACTGTGTCATCCTGGGTAGGCTGAATACTATAATTAATTAATCCAACCCTCTGCTTTTCCTGGAGGGGAATGGTGTTCCTAAACGCACAGGGTGAAAGCTGTTTAAGGAGATACGGGGCAGATTCAGGCCTCTCTGACGAAGGGGGATGCAGGGCTCAGCAGGAGAGTGTGTCAGAACATGGAGAACTCATTAATCGCTGAAAGCAGGGCATGGTGCCGAAAAGCTAGGGGGGTGGGGGGGCTACTCCACAAAACATGCAAATATGTCAGTGCAGAGAGTGCAACTTGTGAGTTTGGAAAGCCTATTCCTGCACAGTGTGAAAGCACAAACCTGAGAAATAATGAAAAAGTTACATTTCAGAGCAATTCCTTGCTTTATCCCAGTCAAGCATATCTGGCCTGTTAAATCGTTGTAAAATTACATCATGGAAAATAGCACCTAATCTGATGACAGATGCGCTGTGTAAATCACATCACTGGAAAAAACTTCTGAAGGGGCATGGGCGGATTTCTTTTTGCCTAATTTTTAATGTCATTGTGACAGAGCGGAGACCAGGGCAGCCTCCCTTTTGGCTGTTGGTTCCTTTCTGTGACCCAGACACATCTTGGGGTAACAATCCACGTTTGGAGCTTTGATAACTCTGGATATAATTTATGCCATGCCTGAAGCTACTCTGCCGTTACACCATCATCTCTGCGTTACCCTCCCAGCCTGAGGAAGCGATGCTGCACAGGGGGGCACAGGGGCACAGCCTGCTCACCCAGTTCCTCACGTTTGGTTTAGCCTGTAACTAGCCCAGCTGGGGATCTGGGCCAAGGCCCGCATTTTAAACCCTGGATCCTATTGTCTAAGGCAACATTGCTTTCCCTCCGCTGATCATTTTTAGTTTTAATATCTCCTTAATCTGATTTTGTAACTTGCATATCAATATAAACAAATTTTACAATTGTGACTGACAGCTCTAGCTGCATTTTAGACTCAATTCCTGCTGTTACATAAATCTTACGTTGTACTAACGCACCCTGAAGTAACGATGTCTGTGTGCGCCCTGACACCCTCAGAGAAACGATGGCATAAATCCACAGAAGCCAACAGAGCCACAAGGCTTTACACCAGCCGAGGAGCTGGTGCTTCAGCTGGAAATCACACGATGAGAAATGAGGTTTGTATGAGCCTAAGGAACAACCTTCCTCCTGCAGCAAAACCAGCCTCGTACCTTAAAATCTTTTGCATCAGTCAAAGTGCCAACTTCTAACGAATGGGAACAGGATCTTACAAAGTTACTTACCACAAGATCCTACATTGATACCCACTATCCAAAACTGCAAAGTTTCACTACTCAAGGGATTGGCTTTTTGGTCAGAAAGAAGCAATAACTCTAGGTTACAGGGAGCGATTGGAATTGAACAACCCAAAAGCATCTCTCCAGAGAATCACAAAAGACTTGGGCTGCTTTCTGTAAATCCTTTCCAAAGCTAGTTCAGGAATTTTGAGATAGTCAAAACAAACACACAAACAAAATACAGGCCCCTTCCTAGCTTTTTATCCTGACATTCTCTTACCCCTTCCGAGTAAGATAAAATAAGATAAAAAACCGCACAGAGAGAATCTTCCCAGGTAAGTATTATTTAAGCAATACTCTCCTTTAGGTCGCTACTCAAGAGTCCTGTCAGTTCAAAGCAGGCTTTGGGTCACAACAATTCCTCCCCCCCAAGAATAACAGCGTCTTAAGAAGATACAAACTCCTAAAAGACAGGTCTTCTTTTAATCAGCTTTAATATCAGAGCAGCAGCAGCAATCTCTATGCTTAGGCCACAAATGACAGGTTTATTATCCTTTCTTTTGAAACTGATAAATTGGTTCAGACTTCAGGACAGCTTTTTAGCTACCACCAAAAAAAGAGAAAAAGAAGAGAATAAAAAAGGACAGAATAAAGAAAGTGGCTATCGTGTGAGATATTTAAAGGTTTGTAGAAAATTCAGATGGACAGGCTAGTCGTGTTGCTGTCATCTGGGTTCTACCAAACTTTGGAAAATTTCAAAAGCAAATTTATTTTTTTTTAACTCTCTCAATGTCTGTTTGCTACTTTGGTAGATTTGTCCAGCAGGTTACCTCCCTTTGTAAAGGAACAGGGTATTTAGCTCATGTAAATCAGTGATGGTTCATTTAATTACATAGATTTATATTAGATACGTTTCCAAATATATAGTCATAATTTGGTATCAAGAGAAGAAACTTCAGGCGCTCAGGCTGCTCACAAGTCATTAGGTCAGTTTTAGTTTTGAGTATTAAATGGGTGGATCTTCTTAAGGATTTAATGAGCAAAGAGGTCAGGGCTCGTGAAGCAAAAGAAAATAAAATTCAAAACATAATTTTAAAAAAGCAGTAGTTGCTGGCAACGAATAGGAAAGGGAAAATTTAGATGATCACAACTGGAAAAGCTACTGCTTGTATCAAAATTGCACAATCCAGAGCCCACTGCAATAAATCCAGCGATCCCTATTCATTGTCAAATGTGTGCCTAAAACCTCATAGAAGAAACTGTGCAACATCCAAAGCTTTTGATTAATAGTATAACTCTTAGGGCCAAATTCTTATTTGTGGTTGATTTGTTCCAACTGGGAAGAGTTTCAGGAGTTGATGCTGACGTCTGCCAGGCCAAGAGCCACTTCAGGTCATCTCTGCGATAAGTCCAAGCAGCAACGCTGCTTTCAGACAGCGAATTAAGAGGGCGAGTGGTGAAAAGATACTTAAAAGCAGCGACAAATAGTGTTTCTGAATTAACTTTAAGCCTCACATTAGTCCCACTAAAGACAGCAGGATTATTCAAATGCTCGTTTTCTCAGCTGATGAACTGTTTAAGTGGACTGAAACCTATTGGATAAACACCTACATGGACATCCCTGAGAAAATACAAAGAAAAACAAATTGGTAATGGAAGCAGTTTCTTTTCAGCAGACTTCACCATGGACGCTTATGAATTATCCCTCCTTTTGCATAAACAATGGGGGAACATGGTTAATCAAAGCAATAACGATTAATAAGTTGGCGCTTTGATGGTGTCATGGAGGAACATTTGTTGCACACTCTATATGCCCGTAGAGAGCTCTGCACCACTCCGAGCCCATGGCACCGATCCCTTACGACCCATTAGTGGTGCGTTTTCAAGGGAAGGGCTGAACCCGGCCCTGCGGAGAGCAGGTGGGGTGAGTTGCCAGAAGAACGCAATGCCACTCAGTGGCAGAAAGCTACATTTATGTAGACAACACAAAACAACTGCTTTTTTTTTTTTTTTCCCCAGAAGTAACCTTAACCTTATTATATTGATTTGAAGGGGTAACTGCCCATGGGATGAAACGCAGTAGAGGGGAAGACTGGAGAGGAGGAAGCAGCATCTTCTGACAAAAACAAATGTTTGCCTAGTGGGGCACCGTAATCATCCCGTCGCCTTTAATATCACGAATGAGAAATCAAAAACTACAGCACTGTTTAATCAACATGTTTGAGCACAAGCAGGGAACATTTCTACACCAACCTGATAGAACCAAATAAAGTTGATGGACATAACCCTAATTAATTTAGTGTATTTGGATTCCTGTCCTCCAGTCTCTGTTGTGTAAACCGCAGCAGCTGCAGCTGTATTGCAATGAGGATCAAGTCATGCCAAACATTATGTGTATTTCAGTTTGCAAATATTTGAGGCTTCTGCGTGGGAAGGTTGACATAGCATTGCAATCAATTAAACAAACAAGCTACAAGGGTACTATTGACTGGGAGCATAACGCTCCAACAAATCTGGCCATTGAAGTGAACTGTGCAAAAATATGAAAATTTTTTTTAATCCTTTCGTCATCAAGGAATCCATCATCATGCTCCACTTCAGCATATAAACTCCAAGGTCTTGATTTATTCATGGCAAAATCCAACACACATTGCAAATGGTAAAGAAATTAAAGGACATGCTGATTTAGAAATTACTCAAGCAGCTCTGGGAGTTGGTGGGGCCAGCTGGAGATAAGCTGTGGTAAGGACATGCCAAAATTTCCTTGTGTTCCAGAACCAATATCCATATGACTAAATGCCAAGTATGTTTCACTCAAAATATCCAAACAGCATGCGGGTTGTGCTGACCCTATGCGTTGGCCTGAAATCCATCTCTGCCCATTAATGAAAATCACTTATTTTTTAACGCAATGTATTATTTGCACATGCTGCTTACAGAACAGCCAGGGCATCCAGCCGTGGCCACGATGACTTATTTTGCCTCTTAGATGTGCATTTACCCACTGCAATTTCCAGTGTGGTTATAACGACCTGCCCAATGACACCCAAGCAACGAACAAGTGAGAGACCAGCATCAAAAACACAGTGGTTTGCTCTTCGACAGGACTGAACCGAGGAATAAGAAGAATACTGTGAGTCAGGAGAAAACCTCAGGGCTATATTTTAAGTGGGGATTCTGCTTAAATCAGAATTGCCTGAAAACTGGCCAGGACCCGTGTTTGCTACCAGCAGATGCAGGCAGAGGCCGGCAGGGAAGCTGACCCTGCCAGACCCCACTCTTCTCCTGAGACATCTTTTTCCCAGTTTTGACATTTGTCAGAGCAGGGTAGGAGTCTCATGATGTTGACAAGTCCTTGCAGGCAGGAGCAGTAAGAGCCCCTTGATGTGTATTTAAAATACAGTGGATCAACTTTTTCCTTCTCTTCCTGGCCCTGTCAGAGGCAGAACGCGTGGGGGCAGAGTCCGGCCCAGGCTGTGAGTGCTCCCTGTCCGTCCCTATTAACTTGAGGCACTGAGGAGCAGAGCTGCTGCACTTCCTCTTCCTCCTCCTCAGCTGCCTGCTGGAGCCCACGCTCGCGGCCCCTGGTCAAAAACCAGCGCACACTTCATCACTTCACTTGTGGATTTGCAAACAGCCACAGGCCCATGATATATTTAAGGCCTGTAAACACTCTCTGCTGACACCTGAATATGCTGCTTGCTTGAAACGCTGGCAGGGGCAGTTCCAGCTCTTTCTGGAGCTCTCTGCGGCAGGGGAGGTGCAGGGAAGAAACAAACTGACACAAGCGCTTCAGAACGGGCTGGTGAGACAGTGCTGCAAGAGCAGCTTCACTGACTGCCCGAGGACATCTCCTGCACATTCGATGGCTGAGGTGTTTACTGGGAATGAAAAGGACACACGAAAATCAGGCCTGTCCTGAGACTATGGGAAAGCGTGTGGTGGCAGAGTCAGTGCTACGGGAAGGGCAGACATGAGGTGTGGGAGGCTGTAGCTTTGCCATGGGGCTGGCTGCTGCGAGGGCACAGAGCACTGACAGGCCTAAGGGTCAGAGCCAAGTGTTTGCACTGGAGGAAGCAGCTGGAGCTGCTCCACTGGCAGCAGAAAGACCAGCCGACCCGCGCCTAAGAGATGCAAGTATTTCTTTAATCCCCTTTCATGGCTTAGTGTTTGCAGCTACTACACAGGGGAATGGCCCAACAGATGGAAGGGGCTGAAAATGGCCAAGACACGAGAGAATGAGGCCAGTGCTGCCCTGAGAACTGGCTGGCCAGCAGCCGGATTGCCGCGCTCTGATGCTATTTGAGTGGGGCAGATGCAGCCTGACTTCTGTAACTGCTGCAGGAACTGAAAGAATCTCTTTCCAGCACCCTCTGAAATGGGATATTTCTATGGAAAGTTTTGTTTCAAACTTCTGCTTTGCCAACACCTCTTTTATTCCACCAGAAAACTGATGAATCCTCAAAGGAGAATTTAAATTGTACTGATTCTTGGACAAATCTCTCCCATTTTGATGAAAATCCACTCAAATCAAGGAAGCAAGGCCGGGAAAGTCCAGCAGCCCCTGAATGGCCACGCAGAAACCAAACACTGCAGCAGCATCACAGGGTAGTGCTCAGCCCACAGCAGAGAATCAAACGTAGGTGTCTAAAACAGAAGGACGTGACACAGTGACACTGAAACGCTGCTGCTAATACATTATCCCGGCTGGCTTTGCTACAATTACCAGTGCTCAGTGGTTAAAATATCCCCCAAAATGAATTCTGGAGAAGGGATTTTCTAGTGGAAGAGACTGAAAAAATGAAGATAACAGCTCTTCCACTTTCTTGGCACTGTTACAGTTTGGTATCAGTGCCAGCACCGCAGTGGAATGGCACTGGGAACGGCGCGGATCCGCAGCTGGCAGAGGTGCCACAGCCCGCGCTGGCTGCGCACGCTGTCCCTGCAGCCGGCGGGGTAAAACGTGGGATCCTTCCACGCTCATGGACAGCACTACTCCTTTGGAATCAGATCAATAATTGCTCAACCCATCTTTTCCTATGGATGTATCACACCTGACACACTGGCGCCTCACCGTCACTTCTACAAAATGAACAACACTGGTCATTTCAGTGGCTCCCAATGAACACAAAAAATATTATCAAATCCAATTATGGGAAATAATGTTTTAGGACAAGGAGTTTGAGGCTCATTACCCACACAATCTGTCTCTAGTTTTAACCTGTGCTTTTTTTGTTCTTGAAGTTTGTAACATCCCTTTAAGTTAATGCAAGTGAAAACCGGCAACTAATTAAAACACTGAAGAACCATTTTCTGATACCAGTCTGCAGGAACAATACTCTACAGATATATAATGTCATCAGTGAAATGTTATCATTTGTGAGTTCTTGGATAATTCCAAAGGTTTTCTTTAACCATTCTTTTGAAGGGGTTTTATCAACTTTTATCATATCAAATATCTGTATCTATGTGATAAAGAATTTTATGGAGTGAAATTCAGTCCTGCCTCAGACTATATGGATTGAAACCAATGATTCATTTCCAACAACCTAGCAGTCCAACTTCAGTGCCAGCTACCTGGGCAATTCCACCCAGTGTCCGAGCAGGACAGTGAAGTGCTCTGCGTCCTTATCAATACCTGGCTCCAGGCAAAGCTTTCCATCTGAGCTTGCCATATGTTTTTTCATGGGCCTGGTTTTGAAAAGTTCCAACCCAGGCATAAAATTTTCCAGTTTGGTGGCAAGAAACTGGGTCTTAATAGCAGATTCTAGCACCTAGTTGGAAAAGAGGCTATTTAGTTTGGTTAAAAATTCCACTGAAGATAACAGGAATCCTGGGCATTTAAAAATTGCTTTTACATTTGATTGTTCGTAGGAGCTTGATAAACTTTAGTTAAAGTTTCAAAGCTTTTGCTCAGCATCAAGGTGAAGGAAGAACAATTACTAAGTCCAGCCAGAATGCCACCTATACTCTGTACAAGCAGCCAAGGCAGAAGGCAGGAAATATTCATCGCTTTCCACCTTTTCATTGTCATTCCTTTTTGTTCTGTGTATCTGCATTTATGTGATTTGTGCAGCAAAGTATGTTTATATTTGTATTTACATGAATCTTATTAGAGAAATACCTGCCAGTTTGACATTGCATTTACCGTACTAGCAATCTCAGACTTTCTTATTCAGCCTTTTTTTTTTCCATTTTCTTTTCATCCTAGCTGAGGATGTGTCCTATTTTCTTGTTTAGAAGATGATATGCTTGTATTATGCATTCTAAAGATAGATTTATTTTTTTTTAAAGCACGTTGATGTGGTCATCAAAAGAAACGTATTCAGAGTTAGTTTCCTGCCCCAAGGGAGTTGTGCTTAAAGAATTTGATTTCAGGGTAGGACTAAAACATGATGTAGCTTATGTGCAGAATGATGATTTACTGTATGTTAAATTTTGCAGCTGGAGGGTGAAGCCAGAAGACCTGTTTTTATTATCACTCAGGATTGACAGGGCCTTTTTAGGAGGGAGAGGAGTAGAGGGTATTTACTGAATACACCCACAGAAGAGGACAATTCCAAAAACTCACATGGAATTTGAGCACGCAGCATGTACTAAGTGGCCTCTTAAAACCTCCCTTTCAAGACATCCATATTCATCACAATGGCATCTTTAGATCAGTCATACAGACACGGGGACGGAAGGGACTTGAAAAAATCATGTAATCCAACCCTGTGCCTGAAGGCAGGACCAACACTACCGATGTCACTGCTGAGAGCGCATCGTCCTGTCCTTAAAGACCTGTAAGGATGGAAATTCCACCACTTCTGCTGTCAGTCCACTCCAGCGCTTTATCGGTCTTAACTATAAAAGCGCTTTCTAATGCCCAACTATGACACTTTCTTGCTGCAGTTTTAACACAGCTTCTTATCATTTCCACCACCAATACAGTCGAGAGGAAAAAGACATTACTGGCCCTGAGTCCAGGGTATTTTGTGAGCACAGCTTGAAGGTCATTCTGAATATCCCAAGTTACAGTCCTGTCTTCAAATTAAATTATCTCTTTCTTTGAAAAAAGAGGATATGGTACACAAATAAGGAAGAACGGAGTGCTCACACCAGGAAGCTTCATAAAACATAAACCAGCCCTTTTAAAGGAGGAATACTCTACTTGCCACCCCAGGAAGTAACAGCTCTGTGGGCACTCATTGCCTCTGAAATCTTCGGACAGGTATTTTTCAGTTCAGTCATGGCACTCCTAAAGACTGGCAATTACCATGTAGAGAAATAAAGGTGCAAATTTGAGGCCCAGTAGAAAATCGTGACATGTCTAAACCCAGGAGGTTGATGAGCAGAGTTAGGAACAGAAACTGCATGTCTTACCCTGAAGTTCTGTGTTTAATAGCTAAAGAAAATTAAATAATAATGTAATGGAAAATTCCTATCTTGTTTAAGAAGCCTGGCTACTTTTCATTCAAAGGCTTTGCTTTTGTGCTTGTTTCTGTTTAAAATTCTACAGCCAAATTTATCTGTAGCATAACACCATTGATTTCAATGGACTTACAGCAGGGATAAAGATGCTAACACTCACTTATCGTATCCCCCCTGTAATTTTTCCTCCATCAGGTAAAGCTCTGCTTAGCAGACAGGATATAGGGAATTCTTAGAGCCAGTGTCCTTGTGACATTTCATTAAGCTGGTCTTCCAAAGCTTATCATTAGAGGTACTTAAGTCTTGTTGGAAGAAATTAATTGCATCCTATTTTCCCTGACTGAAGATACATTTGAAAAGTCAGCTTGCATTTTGATTTTTCTTTAGTTTTCCAAGGTCTTTGTGCTGCATAGAATTTTAAATTCCTCCATTTGCTTCAGTCATTCTTCACCTGGGGTTTGCGCACCTCCTGCTATTCGTAACTGTTGATGTTCCTGTTCCTTCCCAGTCTCTAAGTCTGACTCTAAGAGGAACGTAGACTATTGCTGCTGGAGCTTACCTGGAAAAAGACGTGTATGTGCCTTTGCATAGCCAAAAGATCATAATAAAAGAATAGAAAACAGAATGTTTTTCTTTGCTGCAAGCAAAAGCTATTGTCCCTTCCTTTAAAATATCCCAAACAAGATATAAAACTCCAAACAGTTATTTCCAAATAATGTCTTGCTCCTTCCTTCACGTTTCAAATAATGGTAGCATACAGATAGTTACAAGTATTTCTAGCTACACAAAGATGTGTACATACGGCAAACAGGAGGTCTGTGACTAATCATCCATCTGGAAGTTTGACTTTAAATGTTATAAAGCAAGCTTTGTTTCCAGCTTTAGCACTCTAGGGTATTAAAGGTGAAGTGAAATTTCTGATCTTAGAGTCACAAAAAATATTCACCTAGCACAAATTTGTTGTTGTGGCTGTTAGGATTTCTCATCTCTGCTTGCGGAATTTAAATAATAATTTTTTAATTTCAGGTACTTAAATCTGCCTTTTTTGAGGACAAACAATCCTGAGAGCCTCTCCTCAGGGGCAGCGCTGATGAAGTCGATGGAGTTTCAAACAAGAGCATGTAAGGGGAGAATCAGGCCCCTTGTTTGTTTTTTATAACCTCTGCTCCCAGAATCCAATTCCCTAATCCTGTCTGTGAACAATAAAAGTGTTATTTAAGGCCCGTCCTCCTGGCTGAGTTCTGCACTTTGACACAAACAATGACTATTTATTCACAGACTTATTAATATATTGTAGCTGCAGGGAGACATTCGTTAGCACACGCAATAGGAAGCGGCTGTGCAGTCCATGCTGTAATGGTGAAGTCAATTATCACAACATAAATCTTTACTTTCAAGCGTATTATGTTTTTCCTGCAGAAAATAACACTAGCTCTCAGTTCCCAATCATCAATGATCATTAGTACGCTGCTATTTTTGAAGATGATGGTCCTTAGTGACAGCTCACAGTATTCATGGAAAAAAGAAACAGGTTTTGTGGGGTTTTTTGTTGTTTGTTTGTTGTTTTTTTCAATTTTATTTATTTTTTGTTATTGTGTTTTGAAGTTATTTAGATATTTAGATAGAGTGTGTGTGGTAGTCAGCTACGCTGGTGTTGATTTGACCAGCCCTGTACTCGTGTTCAGTGATGTACGCAGTGCCAGCCTTAAGGAGATAAGTCTTTCAATTACCCTTCAGCCATCCCCGCGTTTCCAGTCCCCGAGCCCCTGAGGGCTCTGACAATATAATGAAACTCAGGCGCTGCAGCCTGCAAAACTCTCTGTAGCTCTTGCCAACACACCTCAGCCACACATGGAGCCCGAGCTGGCATTGCAGGTAGGAGGATAACTGGCTCAGACATATCACATGCAAATAAGCTTCTAACTAACTAGCTTTCTCCACAGAACCCTTGAAATCCAGTCAGCAATCTGCTGGTACCCAACGCAGACAAAAGAAGCCGGCTTAGATAGTATTGTATAAAAAAGGCTCACAATTGTTCATGGCAAGACAGACAGACCTATCTGTCTTACCCCGCAGCATGGGCACCCACACAACTTTGCCAAAACATCTGTGTCTTGCCCTGGAGGAGCCCTTGCATCACTTTCTCTCTTTCATTGGGCTGTAATTTAAAAATCTATCTATGTATCTATATACTTCTAAAGGTTTCTGTAAGCTATTCTTCCAGAAGGTGAACTGGTGCCTGAGGCTGTTTTGGAATTAGAAAAGCAAAGGGCAAACCTAGTTATTTTGTGCAGAAAAGCTGCTAGCACTCACACAGCACACTGAGTAAGAGAACAACTCATCAGGATTATAAATCCTGGACTCTTATGGCTGGGTTCTGCTTCTAGCACAAAATGGGTAGGCCTAGACAAATCCAATAGAGGTCATTTCGTTTGCACATGGTGAGAACCATGTCCGAACCAGCCCCTTACTCATCTGGGGCCTTCTGACTGTATTAATGGTCCACAATTAGCTCTACTTTGTGCATATTGAAAGAACCAATTGCACTATGGCAGGCTCAAATAAAACCTTAATTTGTCCAACTACGAAGTTATACAAATAACCCCAGAATATTAAAATCCCAAGGGGTCTAAATGGGTTTAGTGTATTCTATTTGTGCCGTATAAAGATTCTGCACAGAGTAAAAGGAAATGCCCAGCCCTGCAGAAAATGTTTTGCTCAGAAACATACAGTTCCTGTGCTAATGCTCGCAGCATGTCGTGGCCTTGCTTTGTGCAGGTACCTGAGCTGCACAGCCACAAATAATAGAAGTAATTATTGCAACCTACTTACATCTAGCCTGCGTACGGTCATAAAGCATTTCAGCTATTTCAGAGACACTAATGCAAGCCATCAAATAGATTCCCCTAAGTAAGGATGGAGATGATGCCACCAGAGAGATTTAGTAGAGATGAAACTGGGGAGAGGGAAGGGGTACCAACACTGATATATGTTGAGACACACAAGTCCTATGTGTCAGATGATCTTAGCTCTCTCTCTAGCACTTGGGATTCACTGGAGGATTGGAAGCACGTTGCAGCTTTCTTTTCCATGCACCTGCAATGAATCTAATTATTCCCATGGTATAAAGGCCTGCCACATCACCCCTTCCACTCCAATATCTAATTTAGACCACCAATGACATTTAAAAGACACCTTTGTACTCAAGTTCTCAAGCTGCAAGACAAGCTCCATGTGTAGGTGTGCAGAAGAGAAAAGATTCATTCTAAAAGGTGGTGCAAATGAGCCAGGAAAAAAGAAAAGCAGACGTTATTGTAAGAGTGTATGTGTGCACACGTGCCTCTGGCCTTTTCTCCAGGACTGAAAGAGCGTGCAGCTTTGCCAAGTCAATTCGACTCAAGATAAAATTCTGAGCCTGTTCAAAAATAACAGAAACAAAATGTTCTCATGCTTTAGTTTTCCTTATTTGTATATTCAATTCAAAGTGCAGTATGAAGATGGTCCCAGCCCAAGCCGTAGAAAATAGCACTCTCAATGCTTCTCAATGCAATCCCATGTAGCTTGATGTTTACCTTGGGCACACTTTCAACTTTATACAATTTTAATTAATCCTTTAAAATCTGCAGTGAGAAATAAGCCAAAGAGTGGAGCTCCTGCTATCTTGTTTTCAGCCATGACTGAGTGCAGAGAACAGGACAAAGGGGCTCACGTTCTCTTTAATGTCACCGTATGTAACTAATACTTTGCAACAGGATGAGCCTGGCACGTTTTGAAAAGGAAGGTGCTTCTTTGGTCCATGTGTTGTGTGCAACATGTTCCTGATTGCTTGTTTTGTGGGCATCACGAGTAAGCTCAGACTGTAACTTCCCAAAGGTATGCTTTCCCTGGAGACCAACCTAGCGTGTCAGTCCCCTGCTGTCCTGCTGCAGGCGGCTATGCTGAGGGACAATCATCATCCGTGTCCTTCACGTGCCTAGAAATGACTTCTGAGGACTTTCTTCCCAAGCACTGAGGTTAAACTTATCAGCCCTGTAGTTCCCCAGATCCTCCTCCTTGTCTCTTTTTGAAGATGGACGCAATGTTTGTCCTTCTGTGGTCACCAAGAACCCTCCTGAGATCTCCACACCCTTTCAAAGATGATGTGAAGCAGCCTTGCAGTGACACTGGCCAGCTGCCAGCTAAGGTGCACCCAGTCCAATGGTCCTAGATAAGTCAATCTTACCTAAGGAGACCCTAACTTGACCCTTCTAAGAGGTGAGAGCCAACTGCAAGACTGGTCTATGAAAGTTATATTTATCACCCCAAAGGTTTCTATGAGAACCTCAAAGGTTTTCCTCTTCACTACAGAAGGAAGGTAGCAGTGGTTAAGGCTCGCTGGAAATTTCTTGGCTTTAAGCCATAGAAAAAACATCGGTGAGAGCCTGTAGTAAGGTTACTACTAACACAGTAATAAATAAAAATATTTATTGGAAAGCAAAGAGATGTGCAACCTGAGGGAATTCTCAATGTGTAAGACTGATAATCAGGCATAGACTGTTCAGAAGAATTACTTGTGCAATCTCACTTGAGTAGCTTTCTAAGGAAAATTAAAAGAGAAAAACTGTAAGTGTATTGAGAGGAGAGAGAATATGAAATAAGGCTTGTGCTTCTATTTTTCTTTCTCCCGGTGACTTGAAGTACAACCTTGAGGGAACTGTTACTCTGAGATTCACTGGCTCTGTTCATAAAATGAACCAGGCAAAATTATCATAATGTAACTTAGTTCATTTCTTCAATAATTTGTGCAATGTACTTTGAAATGCTCAGATGAAATCTGTTAGGTGCCAATTATTATTTGTAGACATGCCACAACCCAGGAATGGAGCTAGCTGCTAGGACCTTCACTGGCACAGAAGTTCTCTCTTATAATTTCATGGGATGGACTGTCAGCTGAGTTACACTGGCTAGGGCAAACGCGGACACTAACTGAGGATTTGCTCTTTATTTTGTGTATATTTGGATTTCAGGGCACAATTTGTACAAGTAGTTGATATGGGGTGAACAACAGTTCACAGGCAGAAAGATAAGAGGACTAACAGAACAAAAAATAACAGCATTCATTGTTATATAAAGGTCAAGGAGAAATATAAATTGCATTCATCTGGGAAAAAGGACAAACACTTTAAAATAAAAAGGTAAATCCTTAAAATGCAGAACAAAGTTAGCTTAAGCAAGGCTAATTTTTATAATAATGCAAGGTTCATAATTGTGTCTGATTATTATGGTCTATTATGGTCAAATTGTAAAGTAACTCCAGATTTTCCATGTTAAATGAAGCTAGGTCAAGCATTAGTTCCTACTGTTTGACTACACTTACATATTAAAAACCTATCATGTTAGTGCTGTCACTTGGAATTTACTGGACAGCTGGTAACAAACAGAATATATTTCTCACACAAGTTGGATTTGATGGGGCATATGTATTTCATTTCCACTTCCCCCGGAAGAAACTGGATTACCACAAGTGTATGCATACTTTTAAAATAATCCAGTAGGTGTTTTACATCAAAATTGGCTGAAAATTATATATGGAATACAAAGAATCAGATGGGGTTTTTTCCCCACTTTGCAAAAAGTCCTGTTAGGTAACTGGGAGTCAAGCACAAAGTGAATAAGGAGATGCCATATTTCCTTTATGAGGGGAGATCTGCCATCCTAAATCAGAGGGCTGATCCACCGAGCTCCCTCGCTGGCCTCTGGCAGTGGTCCATACCTGCTGGCCACCTTCCACCCTGAATAACTTCACTCTTCCAGTTAGAGTATCTTTTCCCTTCCAGTCTTAACCAGATTATTATTCTCTTGTTGTTCAGTTCTTGGCCAACATTTCTGAATATCATTTGTTTATCTAGAGGTAAGAGAGTCAGAGATAGGACAGAAATAGGCTTCTTCCAAGTCCAGGTGATGCTTTAGTATTCAGGTAAGATAACAATCAAGATTTTTAAAATGCTACGTTTTGTTTTCTTCTAAAACCAGTATTTCATCTTTGGCTTTTCAACAATTACAAAGTGTGGTGATTATTTTTGCATAAATCAGTGCGTGATTTCAGATTTAAATAAATACCCCCTGCAAACCAGGAGCAGATGCTACAGCTGAAGATACAGAGAAAACAGAAGGGAATTCCTGATTAATTACAAATTGAGCTGCTTTGGTCAGCTACAAATATCCAGTCAAAAAAAAAAACAAAAACCCACAGACTGTTTAAATAACCCTGAGCATGTCTTTCAAAATGCTGGGGCTGCAACTTCTAAGCCACTCTTTCTAGCTTGTTACTGAGGAGTAAGAGTGCTGCTGCTCAGAGCTGCTGGGAGCACGGGCAGCGCAGCATCCAGGGGTACTGAAAGGGAAGACGCTTTTTAATGGGGAAAAGGGGAAACTTTGTGCACAAACCTTACAGCTCAATTCTGGAACTTGCTGCTAGAAGAGAGCACAGTAGCCCCCCCCCCCACACTATAGTCCCCCAAACAAATGTGCCATTTCAACATTTGTTTTAATGACCCGGAACTAAGAGTTACAATAGGAAAGAGTAACAATAAACTACGAATCCTGAAACAGCTCCGTACCACTCTTGCACAGCACAACTGACTATAGCAAATGAGAGACGGGGAAAACTTTCTTGGGACCATATTATTCTGTTGCTCTATCACAAAATTTTGTACTTGCCTCTGAAATAACTGGTGCTGGGATGTGGTGGAGAGTGGGCACTGGTCTAGCTGGAGCACAGGTCTGGCTCAGAATGAACGATCTTTTGGGTCCCAGCCTTTCATTTTCTTTTTTTTTGCTGAGAGGCACTTAAAAATGGGCTAACGTTCTGCCCACTTTGCTATGTGCTAACCTCTACCATTCCAGATGCTCCATTTACTCAGTTCCTTTCTTACTTCAGTTGGGGCAGAAATTAATCTAATCTGAATAACCACCTTGCAAACCAGGAAAACATCACAATGCAATAGAAAAAGTACAAATTCCCAATTTATTTCTTCAACTACTGGTGAGGAAGAGACTGACTTCCTTTCTTTATGTTTGGATTGAGCACTGAAATGTAGCTGAATGAACTTCAACACATCTCTAGGTCTAATTATTTCAGGTAACTTGGAGACAGAAGAATATGATTAATTGCAGGGAATTGTTTGGGCACTTCCAGGTCCATTAATCAAGTGCCCTAAAGGGGAAAGCCAGGGAAACTGAAAGCGGGGATTCTGAGATTCTCAAACGCGTGTGTCAGGACACCCTGATGTTTAACAATGCATGATTCTGAAGACTGTAAATGTGCTTACTGACAAAAATCAGTTCAACTGTGAAGGATTAAACACCTCAAGTTTCTACCTGCAAGACTTTTAAAATAACACTGAATTAATTGCTACGGCTGAACGAGGTACAATGCTCCTCACCCAAAATCCTAGCAAAGTTTTAGACTAAGCCTTAAATGCAGATTTCTTTCAATAATTTCCCTTTGTGCTAACATTAGTGGCAGAGTCCAAGCTAGTTTTGCAAAAACAGTGCAAGGCCACCTCAATAGAGAGGAACTGGCACTTTTTCCCCAGAGTAGCTATCTTGCTAAAATAGCTACGATCTGGCTGGTTCTGAGCAACACAAACCCCGTGATTTCCTCCCAAGAATAACAGTTTCCTTTTTTTTCCACAAAAAGCCAAGTCGTCATCTGAGATTAAGGGCACTTTTTTCCTGTACGGAATATTCACATTTGTGGGGACTCTGGAGCGGCTCTGCCTCTTCGTTCCCCGCCAGCGACAACTGCAGAAAGCTCAGACCAGGCCACCTGTTCGGGGCCGTAGGAAGAGGAAGAGTACATCTTGTGTGACATTTAACGATGAGAGATCAATGAGCACTTCAGACCATCTGCTGCTTTTAATGCTGGCTCATGAGAGAAAAGCAAGGCCTGTATACAGACCCCTTATTTAACAGCCACAGCAGATGGATCATAAAATGGCCCAAGGCTTCCCCCACTGCACCTAGACCAGGTGTTTTGAAGATCTGAGTACCTTAAGTGGAAAAAGTGGGGAAGAAAAGGACACCAGCCAAACCCACTATTTCTAAAGTTGCAGGGGACTTTGAAAAAACCTTTCGATCCACTGCTCTGCTCTGCTTCATAATCCCATCCTTTGAAAATAAAATACACAAGGAAGGGTAAGGGGAATAGGGGGGTTTGAGAATTGATAGCTCAGCAGCAACAGACTGACACCCTGCTGCCAACAACAAAGACTGTGTTACCGACCTCTAAAACGTGTGACAAAGATGCTGGGAGGGGGTATTATTCATAATTCCTTGTGTGGTTTTTTTTTTCCCTGCAGTTTATAAAACAACTCTTTGGAAGCTTGGAAATGAAATGTGTTTCTTTTCGCAGGGCGTGACCACATGCTGGTGAAATCAGCTAAAGCTTTGCCAGTGCCCTCAATGGGAGGAAGATCAGGTCCTCTGCTTGTCCCCACAGCTTTGAATACTCAGGTTGCTCTGTCACCAGGGGTGGATGCCACACTGCATCTTTTAGAAAGAGCGACATTAAAGCTTTTGTACCAAGGATAGTAGAAACCGCAAAGATTAAAATTCAGTTTTTCTTTTCTGAATCACTAACATGCGTGAAAGATGGGATTACAGAGCAATCAGATCTATAGATTCCACTTTATTTTCAATGTTCAAGTTTTTCTACTTGTTTGTATTGTTTAGATTCTTTTCATGTACTTGTAATTTCACGATCCCCACTGCACAAATTGCATGAAGCAAACAAAGACATAAAATCCCAGGTCTGTTCAGTTCCTTCTCAGCACAAAGAACAACAAAGTTCCTCTCTACTCCGACACTGCACAGTCCAACACAAAACCGAGGGGCACTTCTTTTGCTTTCAGTTCCACTAGAGAGCATCCCCTCTTGATGTGCAAGCCATGGCGTCGTGCACGAACATGAAGGGCCCCTTCCCACGTATAGACAACAGCAGAAGAAAATTATACACACCCTGAGGAGAACCACCATCCTATCACTGTTATTTTCTCCATTGAAAAGAAATAAAAACATCGTGCTGCTTTGACCTGATAACTTATTCTGCACCTGGCAAGATTTGAAGCGCCTTTTCTGCAAAACCAGCCTCCACTTCACATAGAGGAAAGTCCCTGGACAGCAAAAGCTCAGGTTCCATGAGGAATTCTGATAGAGGCAGAAAGCAACTGGATTGTGCTGGAGCCTGTGATATGTGCAGAGCTACTTAATGAAATGACAGCCCTTGTTTTGTAAAGGAGCTAATGGCTTTGACAAGAATCATGGTTTCTATTCAAGATGCTCTAGCAGCCCAAGTAACGAGTTCGTAATTCACTCACCAGGACTGTCATATTCACAAAATGCATTTGTTAGAAGCTGTATTGGGCCAAATGCTTAATAAATTCAATAATCTCCCCACTAAATGCATTAGTGCTGCCCAGCTATGATCTTGATAGATCGTTGTAGTTGCCCTTAAGCAATTAGTACTAGGACAATTGCTCAGATTCACTTGGAACAAAGCACTGGCACTTGGTAATTGGTTTACTCTAATGAGATAAAGAATTTCTGAAGAGGATATTGGCAATAAAAACTGAAAAATACAATTTATGGTGCTGTGACAAAAATAAACAGACTTTACAAAATTGCACACAAGGTCAGTTCCCAGTTACTTTGGTTCAGAGGCCTCATGACAAGACCACACTTATGAGATGTGCAACAGAACGTGAGCTGTGTCACCACAGTTCTATTAAGAACAGGGTTATTCTCCTGCCTTTCTATGAACGATAATTGAAACAAGTCCTTCTCAACTTTCATTTTTAGCTTCATTAAATAATGAGGCAGGATGAAAATGGATGTCTAAGAGCAAACTGAATTCTGTGGCTAAAGAACTACCGAGGTAATGAGCTGCCATAAACAAATGGAAGTTGTGTGATGACTGACCCAAAGCAGCGCCAGGAGGAGCTCACTGCACTGGAGTGCTCTCGATGGGCAAAGTCACGGTCAGCCAAGTTAAAATTTCATCTCTGTTATAAAATGCAGAAGCAAGAAGAAAAACCAAAAATCATTGCTTCAGTCCAGGTCTCGCTTTCCTTTGTCTTTATACGTTGTCTCTCTGCTAAGCAGGTGTAAAATACTACCAGCTCCGAATGCTCTTCTCAGACTAACGGCAGCTCTTTACCCCTGCGCTCCCCGACAGAAACAACCCCAAGCTGGGTGCTGGCTGGCTGCTGAAGAAGTCAAAGGACACTGCAGCAAGGTGAAGGTTATTCTTATGTGCACAGGTACCTACTTTTGCTTAAAACATATAATCGAATTATACATCCAATTGAATCAGAAAATAGGAGAATCTTTGGATGTGCAAGACTCCATGCTCAGTACCTGAACTCAAGTTCAGCACTCACCTCACTGCCAGCTATAATACAGCAATTAGTTCCAGCAAAACTATATTTGCTTATAGAACTAATTAGAGATGAAGAAAGTGGCTCACTTTTGATAATTACATGGTTGTGTCCCATCTATCAGCCACTGTTAAATTGTTGTTATATTAATGTAAAGCTTATAATCACGGCTGTTCTAAATTGAATAAATGTTCTTGCCAATTCTCCAATGCAATTAATTTACATAAAAGCCTCTGGAACTAAAATTAAAATGATATACATCTTTCCAAGGGTTTCATTTAAAACAAAGCTAAATAATAGAGAAATTATATATCTTTTTTCTTTTGTCTTCACATTCTTATGTTTACTAAACTTAATGGCCAAATAATAATTGAAATGTGCCTAAAACAGAGTTATTCAGAATTGTTATACCAATAGCTCATTTACATGTCTAGTGATTCATTATTCAAGACATTAATATTTTAAACAGCCTGCTCCCAAACCCAGGGAGATTCCAGATGATGGTGCAGGAGGTCAGAGGGAGTTCTATTCCCTCAATCGTCTGCACGTAAATCGCACTCATCTGTTTTATTTAGGAATTTGCATTTTTTGTATAAAGCACTGATGTTGCTGATACAGACAAATTGGACCAAGTCTTCCCTGCTCAAGAAAGAAAAACTACACTCTACTAATCTGTAAACCTGCCGCAGCTCACATTTAAACTAGTTACACTATGCTTTTTCAAATGAGTAATAGTGTGAATCACAGAAGCTAAGGTCAGAAATGGTGTGTAAAAATACGTATGCCTACAAAATCATGATGGTTGTTAAAGGGGAACTTGTTTAAAGCTGTGACAACTGCTCACCATGCAAACACCGCACGCTTTGGTGCTATTCCTTCCACCTCTGCTCAGACTGTTTTGCCCGTCTGTTAAAAGGCAGAGGCAGACTCTGTGTATACACAGTTAACTGTGGCTCTGAGCCTGAGCTCAAGGCCAGGTGTGCTTCTCATTCTTACTTCAAATAATTAGATCTCTACCCAGTCAACACACCTTTCTGGATGGGAAGACATCAAGTTCACATAGTGCCTGACCAGAAATTCATGTTCCTGCTCACACAGCCTGGCTTGAGAAAACTGGAGGGGGTCCATGTGTGTTGAAGGTCCATGCCAGCAGCGACTATCCCAAACTGGGTCTTGCTTCAAGCCTGCATGGCTGCTTCACATCCCAACAAAGGATGGGTACAGCCAGCATGGCTAGAAGGGGTGAGAATCACACAGGCAGTCGCATCTGTGCTCTCAGGCTTACATTTCACTTTGCTGGACTGACATAACCATTATGGTGGGGACCGTCCTTTCACTTCATGGCTCTGCAGTTGCTAACTCAGAAGCTGTTTTAATACTCGCTGCTGTTACAGCTTAGAGAGGAATGGGGTGGCCTCCTTCGCTAGCGTTTTACACTTGATTTACAGGAGGGCATTCTAACAATCAATTTTAATGCTTTAGCATTTCTCAATGCCTCCACAGAACTAAAAGTTAAGAAAAGGGTTAAAAAGTTATGTACTTCATAGTGTGCCCCAGTAAAAGAATTAGTCAGAATAGCACTGGTAGGTAATTACTGGCCCAGTCCTCTCATGCTGAAGCCTACTTCATACGCAGCCCGTTTTACTCTACAATTCTTTTTTCTACTCTACTCTGATATTCGTGACTTTATCTTATTCCAGCTGAGCTTAAATACTCACTAGAGTGCAAGTTGTTTTCTCTTGATTGTATTGGAGTAAAGCTCCCCCACTGCACCCACCTTATTACAGGGAACAGAGAGTGTTAGGGGAGGAAGAAAGTGACCTCAGTTAATGACTCAGAGGACCTCCTAAAGCTCACTCATTTCCTTCCACTGTCTCTAAATTATTATTCCCAGCAACCTTTGGAATTTCTACTCTTTTTCCTGTAATAGCCTTATCCAAGGAGACAGTGGCTGTGAACATGCAGAGCACAGGGGTGGCAGTTCAATAACTCAGATCAGCTTGCATTATGTTTCAATCTGTGTTAGCTCCATACACAGTAACAAAAAACCATACAACTCACTGCATTTCCCTTTCGTAAATGTTCACTCCTGACATTTTGGATTTTTGCCACAGATGGGCACTTAATAAAAGTTACCCTGAATAAGAAACGCCTGCATGTGTGGAAACATTTATGCATACATTACGCATCCTTCTACATTAAGCATTTACATTCTATAGTAGAATTACAGACAGTCACTGAAACAAATGACTTTTTTTCTGGGAAGAAAGCTCTAGACAGGTGGCACTTTTATTATTCTGTCTATTAATACAGAGTGAAGTAGTAGAACAGAAGTGAGACTGCCAGGGATAGGAGACAATCTAAAAAAAAATGCATAAAGTTCCCGTTTAAGATTTAAGACACCATTCCAGAGTAAAAATACATCCTGTAAGACAAGGCATGGCCATGTCCGGTTTCACACAGACAGCCCATAGCGCTGGGTCTGGTCGATGAGGACACTCACAGCTCCAAAAGCATCGGTTTAGAGCTCTGGTGTCAACATGCTCAGACCCATGGAGCACACCATACTTTAAGAAATGAAAAACAACTTGTTGCGTTACATTTCTCCAGGAATAATTTCCCTACTTTAAGAAACCTCATGACAAAGTTCTACATAAGAAGCACAGTGTTAGCAAACACAGAGCTTCCTCTGTGCCACAGAGATAACTCTGTTTCACGAACAGGCTGTCATTTGGAGAAATGCTGGGATATGGGACTCCGTAATGTAGGTATTTACACAGGAGCAATAGGATCTTTGTGCAGCAGAAGTATTCACTATTCATTATTTGCTGTTTGTAATCTGTTATTCATTAAAATTTCAGGCAGCCAAGCACACCGTGGAAATGCAAAAGTCTGTGATTCAGGTGAGCAATCACACACTCCAAACAGCCCAAGTAAACAGCTCAAAAACTGCACAGACTGAAAGTTCTCAGCACAAACTCCTCTGCAAAGGTGTGAGAATTAAGTGCTAAGTGTATATTCATGGGTCACCAGAAGGAACATATTGCAGCATGTATCACTTATTTCATAAGTTGAATTCCTGCAGTCTGCCTGATCAGAGCCTTCTGAGCATCACTGGTGGTCAAGTATTTTGCTTAAAGGCAAACCAAGAAATAGAGTTTCAGAGTCCTGGGTTCCATGTCAGCAATGCCCTAGGTGTTAACTACTAACATTTACTCTAAGACTAGCCTGCGATTTGATTTAACAAGTCATCATATTGAATTCAATGTCAGTCAAGCTTTGGGAGTTGCTAGGTGAATTATTACTTCCCTTACTGAATTAATTAATCACTGCTGTTATTACTGTAATTTCAGACTGTTCAAGAACATTTTCTTCACCTTCCTCACTCTTCTGTGTCCTGCAACCTCCTTCATGCCCAGATAGTACTGCTGTATATGAAAAGATAATACATTTATGCTATTGTAAATATATAAACGTGTGCATGTATGCACTCACAAAGAGTGCTTTCTACTGAATAAATTGTACAAGTCTTCCACCTACACTATTTGTACCTTAATTTTTGAATCAGAGAAAGATCCCACTGTCTACCATTCTCTTTAAAGATATTTTGTCATTTCTGTTATTGAATGACACAGAGAGGAGGAGAAGACATTGTAGGGACTGGATGTCCTGTCCAGTTGCTGTGACTCAGGAGAAGTCTGTAGAATTATACTGGTAAGACTGGCCTAGAAAGAATCCCAGCATTTTTATTTAAGTGGTCTCTCCTCAAGTCCTCCCCAAACTCTCTTATATCCAATCTTTGTGTCCAGCTCCCTAGTTGCCCCAATTTGCTCTGCACCAAAGAGATGTGAGAGAGCTTGGGGGCGGTCATAGCTTGTGCAGGATGGGTTAGTGATGTAGAGTAGTATTTTACATATATTCCATACACACGTAACAAAGAAAACAAATCCTCTGGTGTAATTCCTGACCTCCAACTCTTCAGAGGCACACACAAACTAATTTATCTTAGTGTCAGTGTATATGACAGAAAGTATACTAAATTGATGACTGTGACCCTCAGTGTCACACAGAAAAAATGTATTCCATGAGACCATGCATTGCGTTTACAGCCAGTTATAATCCCATCAGACCATCTGTTGGTTCCCCAGACCTAACAGAGTACAAGCAGAGCATGACCAGTAGTAACCCAGCATCCATTATTTCCTACACATTCATCCCACAGGACAGTCCTAGACAACATATATACCAGATATCACACAAGCTCTTTGATTATTGCAGAGAACTGATTGCATTTAACTCAAAAGACAATCCCTTACCAGTTTTTTCTGGCTGGATTTATAGAGTATTTTTGTCTTGTTCATTTTTTTCCAATGGTGAGAATTTTACCAAGCCTGCACTGCCAGCAAGTTCTTTCCCTGTGAGAGGACGGGAACAAATCTCTTAAGCCATCAAGAGTGGTTCCACTCTGCCGAGGAACTTAGTAAAACGTCAGTGCCAAGCCTTGCTAGAGATCTTCCCCAAGATGGTGCCTTTCACCTGACACCCTTTCTACCACTCCAGCTACACAAGCGTTCCCTTCTGAATGACATCACCAACTACTAACAGGTATTAAGATGCTGGGTGACATTTATATCTCTTTTTTCACGGTCTAGCACAGTTGTTCAAGGAGAGAAGTTGACTCAAGAGACAGAGGGCAAACAGATCTGAGTTTAACTTCTTTGCATTTCCTTGTATTTATTACCCTGTCATTCAACATGGGAACGGTCAGCAGACAATTTATGGTGTCATGCTCATAGAAATAAGTTTGTACTAATGCAATAAAAGGCTCGGAGCACCAGCAGCTCTAATAAAATGAGAATTAACAATAGAGCAGAATAAAGAGGGGAGGGAGAAGAAGAGATAGTCACTAAATCAATAACACCAAGGTCTGGCTGAGATGTGCTCAAGTCAATAATACCATAAAGTTTTATACTGGCTGTAGGGTGGGAAAGTGTTATCATCTTGGCACATGTGAAGACAGAACCATTTAGATGTAATATATTCACCAATAAAAGGAGAAGGATAACTGGTTCTGTGATCTAGAACTCTGTGGGGAGAGTTACCAGGGTGGGAGTTAAGGTGGTAGAAGCAAATGTTGCTCTAGAAGTGCCAGCCTGTGGGAGAGCAGCAGGGAGGCTCCGTCTCTGCAACACGAGAAGCTGTTTCTAAGAGATCCTGTCCCTTTATAATGAAAAGTATCATAGCATAGAAATGGATTAAATGTGCTGGTTTAGGGTAATGTCTTGGCTTTCCCCAATGTCTTTCACAGTGACTGGAATGAACTGGAAGTGGGAACAGAAAAAGAATTAACTGTAATGTGTTTACATAAGACTGCAGAAGCTGTAACAACTCGGGTGACAATTACAGAAGTGCCATGTATAGTGAAAAAGATTAACTCAGGAAGTAGACTATTAAGCCTTCTTTTACATATGCTTAGAGAGAGAACACTTGCATGTTAGTCGTAGAAAGGTAAACATCAACAATGCAAAAAAAATCTGAAGAAAATAAAAGTCTATTAATTGAAAGTCTATTAATTGAAAATGAGAAGAGTCCCCTGAAGTCAGTCCACACACCCAGCTATCCATTACCACTTTCTTTTCAACATCCAAGTATTTTTGCCATTTCACTTCCTGTCCCTCCCTGTCCACCCAGCCACAGGAGCATGGCGAGGTCACGGAAACGCAGCGCTGAAGAGTGCAAAAGCTCAGTTCACTTCCACTGTGTTTCAAAGGTGAGCTTGACTAATTACAAACTGTTTCCTAATGCTTCATTCCAAAGAAGCGAAAAATTATCACAATAAGAGAGGTATATTGAATCTCACTGATGCAGGAAACCACGGAATGACAGAAGAATACAGACGAGAAATAGAGAATCTAACCACGTCACGACAGTGAGATTTGGGGTACGATCTCCTGCCAGCTGCCTGTCTGCCAGAGTGTGAGCAGAGCCAAGCCATCGCCTCTCCGCACAGGATCTTACCTCCCAACAGGTGAAGGGGAGCTGTGTCCCGGAGCTCCTGCACAGATAAAGACAGTTCTGCCTTAAACGGATGCAGATTAATCAGTGCTTTTTCATCAGAGCTTTCCATCTGTAGCATCGCAAAGCCTTGGCAGAAAACCGAGGAGGTCTTGCCACCTTTTGGTAGAGTTGGGGGCACTCGCAGTCCCTGGGCTCTGTCTCAGCTTGCGCAGGGGCCAGCAGGAGCACTTCTGCTGAACTCCATGCGCTTCATGGCTTGTGAGACCGGCATCGACTCTTAAAAGAGGGCTCAGCCAGACTAATCAGTTCCCCAGTGGTAAGGTTTAAATATAACCACCTTGACTTAGAGCCTTCCACTGATTTTATGTCCTTGTTATTAAAATGAAAGCTCCTTGCTTTTGTGTTTATGGCTGAATGAATTACCGTGATTTTCTGCTAGATTTCACATTGCAATTAACTTGCTTCCCCCCCCTCTTTACCCTCCTCACCTCTCCCTTACCTAGATGAGCCCTGGAATTTCATCTTCTGTTCCTAAAACCAGCCCAGCATTTTGTCTGGGTGCAAAACTTGGAAAGTGAAAACAGATGCTCATAACTTCTATCGCAGTCACTGAAAATAGGTGTCACAGATTATATAGTTCCATATTAAATATAGTAAATATATAAATATATGTACAATGTGGGATAGAATTTCAGACTCCTGCCCCATCTGTTCAGGCAAATTAGCATCCAACCCTTTCCTCCTAATCCTGCGATGTCAGCTGGGTTGTCAGTTCATGGATTATGGAGTATTATGATTTAGGATGACAGCGTTTCACCTGTACTGCAGCATCTCCCAGAATCACTGACAGCAGCTTCTCAGTTGATGAACTGAAATGACTCCTTAAGAAAACAAATCAAGCGTATTATCATATTCCTTACTCTGGGCTATCTATTCCTAGTATTTGTTGTGTAATTTATAATTCTAACTTGTGAGAGCTCAAAGGCAGCTTGGTTTAATTGTAGACTGGAGAGACCACTGTCCACAGTTACAAATGAACCTACTGGCTCACTTCCCCTCTCAACTTCAGATTCCCACATGTCTGAACAAATCAAATGAGAAAAGAAATTCCAAACAAGCTTGGAGTAACTTAAAGCTACTTCACTTTCTGTACCTATATTGCAGAATTTTGTCTTAAAGCACTTGTGAAAATTTAAGCCCTTAAATGTTTTTTTTTTTCCATACCTATGCAACTGATATAACCGAAGTGCTGTAGCTCGACGTGTTAGATTGAGCCAAAAGGGCACCATGTACAAACATACTGTATTATTCCAGCCTTGGCAAGGATGTCTATGCATTTCTAGAACTAGTGTTGATAGTAATAGCTATCACATCCCTAAGTATATATAAGTAAGTAAAACGGTCCTTCATTTCAATACCATTTCAGCCACTAAGGTGTTAAAAGTAAAACAGGTAATTGTTTTAATCAAGTATTATTGCTATTGTTTTCCTGGAAACAGCACAAAAGAAAATGTGGAAGGAGAAAAAAAGAGCCTCCCGTGTTTTATTTTTATATACCCCAGAAAATTATAGCACAGCTAATAAAATGAGGGTGTCCTACACAAGCTCCAATATTGTATAAATCATGAATAATACATCAGGCAAAAATGAGAAGCTGCAATAGAATCAAACCTATATGGAAATAAATAAAACATAACAGCAGAACTGCAATCATGTTAGCTGTGTTGATAAAAATGTGTTTGTGTTTGCAAGAGGAGGAGGGAGGAAACTTCTCCAGTAAATGACTGTAAAAGCATTAATAATAATAACAAGACCTACATGGCAAGCCAAGAAAAGGGATAATTAACAAATAAGCATCCAGTTCACCAAAGCCCTTTGGTGGAGAAAGCAGAAAGATGGCAAGCCAAAGGTAACAGGAACTTAAAAGGTGTCACGAATGAATCTTTAGGATGGACAGGAATAAATACCCTGCCTTGCAGAGCAAATCTGAATTGCATATTGATATCTTGCAGCATGTGTCTCTAATTTTGCATGTGAAATAGTTGTGTCTGAGGAAACCAGAGGGGACTCAGCCAGGAACTGGGCGCAATCTCAGTTCTTAATCTCAGGTAAGAATGGGGTTAAATCCCAGTTTTGCTTTCCCCAGAGACAGATTCTTCCAAGAGCGTTGTTCGGCCAGCTGGTGGGCTGCTCAGGAGAGAGGGAACCTATTCAGGACAAAACTACTTCCCTTGCAGGTAAAGAGGAAAAATTAAAAAGGAAGAAGATGGTTCCATGTTTATGACACTCTACTGGAATCTGACGCAGACTCCTGGTGAGATCTCTGGAAAATGGTTTAGTCTCGGTGTTCTTCTATGTACTTCTCCACACCTCTTTCTACCCATGCACCTATTTAGGTTTTTTTCTGCCTTAATGGAATAGAATTCCACCCAAAAAGGCAGCTTTGGTGGGTTTTGATGATGTACACATAAGCTAAACTCAGCAGAACTAAAGTGCGAAGGTATCATCATGCATGTTTAATGGAACTCCAAAGAAAACATTCAAGGACAAAGACTCCACTTTAACAATTCCCTATAATGATCCCTATGTTTCAAAGTAAATCTCTTGCCCCTAAGATTACTATTAACATTTTATGCAAATTGGATGCATCTCTCTTTTTTTAAGATTCAAAATAATCTATGCATATCTTTATATTACTTCTCAGAGCCATTAGCCAAGATGAGTTCATATTTTTATTCCCTTTACACACTGAATGTATTTTATTTCTTTGGGGTGGCAGCTTTTATTATAAAAGTCAGCAAAACTTGATGAATCCTATTACCCAGCTTTCTCTCTGTTTTCTCTGTTCCAACCACACGTGATTTATGAGCAAAAATCAAAATTTGGATTTCTAATATGGCACGTTTTCCTCTCATCTTCTTTGCATTTTCTTCTGAATGGGAATAGAAATCAAAATAACTGATCAAAATAACTCTGATTATTAAAACAACAACAAATAACTTATAGAATCTATTCACCAAAATATGCTCTTATATTTCCTTTAAAGTTTTAGCTCATCAAAGAGAAGGTTTAGCTTCTTACAAAGCAGTTAAGGGATGACTTGATAACACTCTTGAAGTACCAACGTGGAGCATAGAAATATGATAGCAGTTGAAAAAGAAGCAGTAAAAGCTGAATGGTGAAGTTAAGAGAAATTCAGATGAAAAATAAATTCCCTCCCCCCTTTTTTTTTTTACATGCAGACATTTAATCTTTGGCACATTAGGCCAGTACTACGTGGAAATTTTGAGCACAAATACTATATATAAAGCAGGAACTCATTTAGGGAAGTCCTGTAGATTTAGTTAGAAGGTACTTCTGGCTTTTAAAAATCCGTGGACCCGTTATATTATTAAGATATTAAATCTGACTGTCCAGTCTCCTAATCCATTTCTAGGATATGATAAAGATTCACAGAAGCATGGGATGGGGTTTGTCCCAAAGCCAAACTACGGTATAAGCCAGTTACATGCTGTGCCTCAGTTTCCCTTTCTTAGAGAAGGCAGGCTTTTCCATCAACTATTTTCTAGTGTTTTAATGACTGGGATGCCCTCACTGAGGGCACACCCTCCCCACTGCTAGAGTTGCTTCTCACGTACCACCATAATAGAAATAACCACAGTAACAATGATTACACAGAATGCTTACGGCTATTGCAATGGTCAATAAAAAATTTTAAAACTGATTTTTCACTTCACTCATTTACAAAGAGTTGCAGCCTTCATTGGACAAGTATACAAAACCAGCTAATTTTAATCAAGCTCTAAGAAAAAGGTAGCAAGGTGTGACTCAAAGGTCAGCGCCACAGCACCATCAGCTGCATACCAGCAGTCAGATGCGTTTATGCTGTGGCTGCCCTTCAGTGGAGGCCTCTGGAAGTCTTACAGGATCATCTATGAATATTCAGAAGTTGTTGAATGCAGCAGCAGGCAAGAGCCTTTAATCTAATTTTGAAGGCTGCAACAGACCCAGTTTCCCAAATATGATGGAAAGGAAAGGCTCTCCTGCCAAAGAGCAGCATTGCTTCTGGCTCGTAAATCCCAGCGTTCAGCGCCCAGTTTAGGGCCCATTGTCCAAGTCGAATCCTCTCTCAAACAGCAGTGAGAGAAGGGCCCAGGGCTTGCACCTCCCCTCTGCTGGGCCCTCACAAACCTCATGCAAGATAATGGGTTCTCAAGAGGTTTGGCACCCGGAGATTGGAGCAGTTGCTGTTGATTCTCTGGCAGCACATGGGATCCTGGAGTTTGCTGAGGTTTTTATCCTGGGTAAGAGCTGTATGAATGTGTAATAAGAAAAAGCTGCAAATGCAAATAGACAATGGATAAAAGGCACCGAGAAGTGAGGTCATTTGCCTGTGGCCAAAAGTAGACTTGGGGCCATTCATAGGAATTGAACTCTGTGCTTCTCACCAGCTCAAGCGCTGCCTCCCCAACTGCTGCCAACACACAAATGCTCCAGAGACCAGTTTCGTTCGGCTGTTAACGCTGGGTGAAGCTCTGTTCAGTAAGCTAGGCTAATATAAGCTTGATGTGAAATGCAGAGACAGGAACAAAAATATACCAGCAACAACTAAAAAGGGGAGGTATTAATTGGCATTAAAATGAAAACCCCAACCACCTCACAAGCAAAATTAAGGGCATTTAAGGCTGAGGATCTGATGATCTGCTCAGGTAATAAACACCAGGACATTTCTTTTGTCTTATTTACTGTCTTCTTCTACACAAGGGAGTTAAACAATCAACCCTCCAACTATCCAGAATTAACTATCCAGGGCAGAACTGGATGGAAAACAGATGAACTGCTGATAGTAGTTCTCTTTGTAAGAAATACAGAATGCATTGGGGTAGAAAGAGTGCTAGATAGGATAAGATCATGAAGCGACCCATATCCAGCCAGAGCCAGAAGACGATGCTTGGAGAAGAGGCCATGAAATAGAACTAGCACTGAACAAAGCTTTTAAAGAGGATCAGGGCAGAGAAAAATATTTTGCTGCCCAAGGACAGTGAACCTTGGCAATGGCCTAATAGACCTTCTTTAGCTAATATTTATGGGCTGTTGCTCTCAAGATCTGCTCAATGCTCTGAGATTGTGGCACAGTAGGGACTTCTGATCCTGAGCAGTAGTTCTGGGCCATCATATGCGTAAAGCTGAAGTGCAGGTTAAGATGATGGAACACAACGGTCACACCGACACACAGAATGTAAAAAGGATCCAAAATACAAGTTGGTGGGTGGTTTGCTAGCAAAGGAACATGTATTCCGAGTAATAGTTATCTACAGAACAATTTCTTGTAACAAAGGCAACACTGATGGAAACCATAAGCTGATAATGCTCATGCAGCTAGACTAGGAAGAAACAACTTCGGCGATAAGCTCAGCCCTTTCGGTCTGTTTCTATTTCTGCCCATGGTCAGCCCAGTCTTGTCCAGCCTTTACAGACTGTTGAGCTCTCCACCCTGTCAAAGATTGCTTGGGCGTCTTCTTTTTCCAGCATATTATCCAAAGTCTGCTCTGATCAGGCAAGAGATGTTTCCCCATAGTCCAGTAAGTTCAGGCTGTTACTTTGAAATCCACACACAAGTCAGAGGAAAATGTGCTGACAGCAAATAAGAGGTTAAGAAGAAAGGAGAAGCGCATCTCCATGTAGTGCAATTTCTTATGTTCTCTATTTAATGATTCAGATGCTGTGGTGTGATTTAGTATGAGTTGTGACTTCTCACATTTAATGAAGTGAAACCCTCTTGGCCCACTGCGAGATGTATGCAAGGATGAGAATCCAGTAATTTACAGCATTTGTGACCTTATTACAATGTACTTTTTGCTTGACTGCTCTTCAGGCCTAACAGGAGCTGTTATCAAGGACTCCATGGAATATTCGTTATTATTTATAATTGGATGTGAAAGAGCTTTATCTGTAAAAAAAGTGTATCTTAAAAATGTAATTTTCAATAATTTTATGCTAACTTTAAAAAGCAAAGAAAAACAAGATTTAAGACCAATATTAATTTCAATGATGCTGATGATCATAGTGATAAACAAATAGTACAAGCTTTGGTAGACTGCCTTCTAAAGGGAAGCTAATTGTTCAGCCAACCTAACAATAAATACCCTGCAGGGGACTGTTGACTTGTTCCTCACTTCAAATTTGTAACCTGAAATGTCGCTTCCAAGTTCCTAATATTGCAATCCGTACCTTGATACAAAATCGGGTGGATGGGTACCACAGTCCTTATAACCTTCTGAAACCTCCTTGGAAAAATATGTTAGTTCTGCCAATTCATTTATGATCTAAGCATAAAGACATATTATTATCAGGCATTATGCTTTCTACCCGGATTTGTTTTCCCCTGGGGTCTACTTAAGACTATTTAGTCCTTTGAAACATGGACTGTCCTCAGCTGCATGGATGTACAGATCCTGACACTGGGGGGCTCTAAGCCCTACAGTTCTGGCAGCCCCAAATGTTCTGGAAACCAAAACATTTTCAGTGAAATAAATTTTCTCAAAACCTGAAACATTCCACATAGGTGACTGTTTCAGCTAAAATTTTCCTGGAAGTTTTTTAGCTTTATGGCCACCATAAGAGGCAGACAGTCAAAAGGAAAAGAGGATAGATGATTTTGCTCTAGGCCAGATGGCATGTGAACCAGTATTAGTGTTTTGAATTCTTCCTCTCAGAATCACTTGGGATGACGCTTATCTGAATTGACTCTGAATAGGCTCTGAATCAGCCAGAACACAAAATTCAGCATGGAGTCACTAATCTCCATCAGGATAAAGACCCTGACAGGGTACATCCACCTTCATGAATTTCTTTACCCAATGACGGGATTTATTTTGAAGTGAATTAGAAACCTAACAACACTAGACAATACTAGACAGCCATAACTGAGGAGGTTCTAAAAAATCCAGCATTCATACAGGAACTGCTTGCCTGCAAAACGGCAGTGTCAGATAGTGCTCATGTAGCCCAGGATACATAGTTTTACTTCTAAATTCCTATTACTTGTATCTCAGCCTTGCAGTTATGATAAAAAAATTACATCAATTTAACTTAAAACATTTTAAAAAAAACTCTGATAGAGTGTAGTCTCTTGAAAGAAAAATCTATCTCAGTAATGAAACAGATGATACAGAAGAGATCTGCGCTAAGCTTTATAATGCTTAAACAGAATCAGTTTAGGGCACTCCTTAACTGGATTCATCATCTTTGTGGACTGAAGCAAGAAATACGTACGGAAGTCACACAAGAATAACGACTGGGATCACAATGAAATATTCTGTGAATCCTGTATTGATTACCAGGGAGAATTGACCAAGGTTTTTATCTGATTCTTCCCCATTTTATCATGGAGGTTGACATCTTTGGACCGGTCTAATGCCCTTTCACAAGCAAGAGATACTAGCACTGCACTTGCTCTTAACAGGTGAACAAGATGGTATCAGGCAGTTTCAGGATCTGTTTTTGAGCTCCTTCATCATCACTACACAGATAACAATGCTTCTCCTACACTGTAAAATGCTTTAAAAGTTTCATAGGAGCGTATGAAATATTGTTACGTGTTGTATTATTTTTTCAGAATAGACTGCAGTGAAGCAGCAAAAGGCTCTTTTAACAAGTGCTGTTTATTCATATTTAGCTCTGGGTTACACCATCTGCATCACAAAAGGGTCTGCATCTGCTATTTCATTTTACTCTTCAGAGCTTATCATGACAGAACAACAAAAAGATTGCAATTTAAAATACTTATTCTTTAAACTTTTCTAATCTTCGCAACAACAATTTAACAAACGTTTTCATGTTTGCATCTATTGGGTTTTTTTTTATATCAGGTCATTCAGAGCTTTCATTTGCTTGCTCTAGGAAACCAAAGTGTTGCTACTCAATCTCTTTGCAATGTTCCCTATAGTGCAGCCACTCAGAGAGCTATCAAAGCTCCAATGGAGGGCTGATAAAATCAATCTGTTAAAATCACCTATACAATTTATTCTTCCTCTTTTCTCTTTTTTTTTTTTTAATAAGAATGCCTGTTTATTATCCAGCAGCCTAAACAAAAAAGAAATCCCCACCTGTACTGCATTACCACTTTGATAATGCAAGCCATATTGCTATGTAGAATGTTTGCTGTTAAAGATTGAAAATTCATCTGTTATACTTGAGGTGTTCAAGCTGTGGAGCATATTGCGAAGGCAGCTCACAAATAGCTGCAACTTTTTTTTTCTTAGCAAGGTTTTCTCAGCGAAAGACTACTCAGGGATCACATAAATCCAGTTCCTGGGTATGGCAGCAGCGCATGGCAGCTGACTGGAACAGGAGCAAACAGATGAAAAAAAAGAGAAATAAAGGTCTTCTAGTAACACATTGGCCAGCCCTGCTTCAATAATCACAGCAACATACTCTAGAAGGACCTGCAGCCCTTCTTCCCATACTCTCTAGTGCCAGAGTTGGGCTAACCAGAAGAGACTCTACAAGCCCGCTCTTTGCCAGCCTCCCCAGCATCTCGCGGCCTCTGCTGCAGCTGCTCATCTCTATGGCTTCAAGCACCTGCTGGTCAATAGCCAGCCCATTGGCTTTCAATTACTCACCCTGTTCTACAAGCAGATCCTTTCTAGCTGTTCAGTTAACCATGCCTTTTGTCTCAAACACAGCTGACAAGCAAGAAGTCTCTGCAATAGCAACTTTAACACTTCGCTTGCCAACCTTTCAAACCAATAGCCAATGTAAGACTAGTTTCTGTACAAGATGTGTGGCGAACTACACGTTTTGCCTTGTTAAACTCATGAGATGATTGCTGGTGCTTCACTGGTGTATATCCATAAGGCGATACCAATCTGCAAAGAACTGCCCTGTCCAAGTCGCTTTCAGCTTGTGGTCTGTGGACTACTTATAAGCAGCCTGGGAAAGCTGGCTCCGGAAGTTGAGCCGAATTTGATCAGCTTACATTCACTATACACTGCAGAACGTTGTAATAGCCTGACAATCAACGTAACTTGCTGAAGACCTTAACAGCACAAGAGGTATGCAAAAAAACCCCAAACTTAAGTCTCTGCAATTAAAATAAAAAACAAATTCAACTGTTTAACACTGAGAATAAGTAATCAGTGGTACAGATTATAGGAAAAAGTGGTAAATTGCATGATTTTGAGATTTTTAGATCAAGTTCATATATCCTTAAAACACCCATTCAAATCCTACCAGAAGCTGCTGAATAAGAGACAGGGATCTGAGATGATACTCTCTGGTTTGTGTTTCACACAAAGTCAGAATAAATGAAAGCGTAACCTTATGGGCTTGTGATCTTTGAATTTATTCAGAACAAGAAACCTGCAGGACTGTCTAGACAAAAGATGACTGGCATTTGTTTTATCTCTAATATCTGTGATTATCTAGTTCCCTCATATAAAATAATATTTACTGGGGGGGCAGAGGGAAGTCAAAAGTGATCCTCTATTCTAAAATGAAAACAAGAATATTTTATAACAGATCTAAAATATGTCAAACTGAAGAGTCCTTCAAAATGCTAGAGAGCAGAGAAATATACCTCACTCGAGTTTGAAAGGGACAATGTTCCAGTACATGCCAAAGTACCTGATACCACCAAATTTCAGCTTGAAATCCAGACTCAAAGTGTAAGATGCCAACCTTCTGGAACTGCCGGAGGAGCAGCCGGAGAGCAGGAGATTTAACCTTTAATCATTCATGAAGAAAGGGAAATAAGTCGGATGATGCTTCTATACCTGGCTTGTGAGGTACACCTCACCTCATTTCTGCATCCCAGAAATGTATTCTTTCTATGTGGTAGTAAAAGAGGGATGAACTCTAATAGCTCAGATCCTGATATTATATATGTGGCAGGTGTTATTCTACATGAAATTTGGAGCCAAATATCCCGTATGTAAAAAAAAGCATTGAACTATGATGGAACTATGGTTGCTCCCAGCAGCCCTGGATACAAGGTGATTGAAAGACAGGCCTCTGAAGACTGACCCTGCGTGCGTGAATGCAACGCTATCACAAAACTCTATACTGAAATACCACAGTTTATGAGTAATCTTTTCCCCCTAATAGTCAGGCTTAAATTGGCTTAATTGTATGAGATATAGCCTTAGCAATTTCCTTTTGTGATTTATAGGATTAAAACCTATTTTCCTGCTGGCAGGCAACACTGTTTACCAGCCTCTCATCTCCTGTTCCCACTTCATTTAGGCAGAGTGATCTGGTATTATTAAAACTGGATTGTTTCCTTATCCCCATTAAACAAAAGGTGATTTGATACCAAGTGTTAAAATATTATTGCTTTATGTTTCTCTCTGTCCATCAAAACTCCAGCCTGCACTCTGGCACAGCAGGAGCTAATCATATGTTAAGATTCAGTGGTCGTGTAAACAAGACAGACATCCAGCCTTGCACTGGTTTGTCTTTAAATGTGAAGTTTTTTCTTTCTAGTATCTATTTCTTAACAAGACAGGACAGCAGAGAGGTGGACTGAATGTCCTGTCCCGAGACTCCTACCTGCAAGGGAAGCGTGATAACTGAACAACTGTCTTTCCAGCACAGAACAAATAGGTCAGACAGCACCTGGGACATGACAGAGCCTTGTTTGTGTGATATTAAAAGGAGACAAGTCATAATCAAAAGACATACATGCAAGGCATGGTGAGACTCAAGGAGCGAACTCTGCAACAGCCTTGCGGCCAGCAGAGAGAGAAGGAGCATGGCAGTCCGAGAGGAAAGGAAAATCAATCTTCTGGTGTGACATGATATTCCTTTGATCAAACTAATCTTTTCATACTTCTCTTCCCTTTTGTTGTTGCTGTGAACATCTTTTGCCTTTGGGGGGAAAATAAAGAGACACAAATAGATAAATATACTGGCATTTGAAATCAACCGACAAAGCACGAACTTGCTTAGGTGGAAATGGAAATAAGCAAGCAGGAATTTAACTCTATTGATTTGTCACTCAGTTCTGAATCCTGTACTCATGAAGCCATTTTGTGGAGGCATCGGAAGAGGAATAAAAATCCGGTTTAGGAGGGATGAAAGAAGCGGGGCATAGTAGACTCTGTGGATTGATTCTGATTTCTTCCCTGTCACCATTTGAATAATTTCCAAGGAGGCTAATTCAGAGTCAGAATCTGGTGGTGTACACTGACAATTGCTTCATCTTTCCCCAGAAAGATCCACAGGTCAGATTTAGATGAATCAAATTACATTTCTGAGGTCCTGAAAAGATATGTCAACATACTTACCTGTTTGAGGAACCGTCACCTGATTTAGCAAAGCCCATAGAAGACATGCAATACAGCTTCCAAAACTCCTAAATCTCATCTTCAAAAAAGATTTAAGTAATTAGAAGCCTAAATTTAACTGTACCCATGACTAGTTTACATTGCATGCTTAAATCCTACTGAATATTTGTAAATAAGGAACAATTAGTAAGATTTGCATGAATGTAATGTACAAGTTGCAACAGAGGAAAAGCTTCAAGCTAAACACTAAAGATGGGAAGATCTCTAGAAGACGAGTTCATTAAGTTCATGGAATACTCTCCCACGGGAAGCTGCTGAGGTTCTTTCACTAGATACACTCAACAGAAAATTCAATTTAAAGGTGAACTGTGAAGGTTAGCTGAAAATTAAAAACTCACTCATAAGATTCCAGGAAGGGAAAACAAACTACAGTTGCTCTTTAAATATGTCACTAGGGCTGCATTTTATTGTGTATAAGACAGTTATCCACTTAAGCTTCTGAAGAACACAGTCCCGTTCACTTGTTTCGACCACTGAAGTGACATTGGAAGTTAACATGAGAGATCTTACTAGTTTTAACATCTTGGAAGTGTCAAACCCCAAGTAAAACATGTTAAGAATGGTTTTACCATTTCTCATCCTTGACTTTGTGTTCAGCTAAACCATGATACAGAGCAACACAAGGGCTATTTCTTCCTTTTTGTCAAGGTGCCTTATCACAAAAAACAAAATAAAATGCACTATCGAATACTTCAGGTGTTGTATACTCCAGGAGCTATAGCACGGGAGATGGGGCCACAATGACCTTTTCAGTATTCTGTATTGTGACTTGCTATAGTTATTTAACTCATTTCACTGTTTTACAGCTCCAGTGAGAGACAGAGCAGGGTGGAAACGCCATCCCAATCAAAATACGAAATGATGAAAGGTCAGAATACTAAAGCACCCTAAAATATTTCAGGGAATACTTTTGGGCATTAAAATTTAGATGCGTTCTCTGTGCCAAAGCCTGTAATGAGAAAAGGAAATGGTAGCCTATGGATTCAGCTCTTCTAGGAGCCAGAAAGTATTTTTTATGTAGCCAGATATGCACATACTTCAAAGGCAAATGCACAGGCATGACACAAACTTGAATACAACAAACATGCAAGCATGTCTACTCATGCAAATCATGAAATAATAGAGTTTATGAATTAAACTACAAAATACCTGAATGTGATACATGGGTTGGTTTGGGTTTTTTTAATGTTCTGCCAGCTGCAATGGAGAAAATAGTCCTTGTCCCCCAGCTGGTCACTACCAGCAAGACCAGCCCAAATTCAGTGAAGATACACTGATTTGTGCTGGCTGAGGATTTGGCACCCAGTAACAACATAAATTTACTCCAGCCTTTTTTGACATAAGCCTCAAAGTTGTCCTAAACCCTGGAAGTTCCTGCAGACCTCTTTGGGTAACCACAGCAGCGCACCATGTCTGCACAGGGAAAATCACACCAGTGTAACGCCATTGACTTAAGCATCAATAGTCCTGATTTACATCAATGTAATTGAGAATAAAGTTCACAGGCTCTGGATTTGGCTCTAATAGGGTAGCTGATACAAAAAAAAAAAAAAACCCACTCAGACATTAGTAGTGCAATAAAGAAAAACAATATGAAAAACTTGGAAAACAAGAAATGAGTGAGGATGGAGACCAACCTCATGTTTAAGGCACGGTGCTCATCAGATCAAGTTTTAATTCTGCCACAGATTTTTCATTCCCCACATGAACTGGGAATAACGGTAACTATATTGTTATTTCCTGCCACCTTTTGTCATTGCTGTTTCTCTTCAGCGAGGGAGGGCTGCATTATCACCTTTATGTACAGTGCCATGACTCCATTCGGGCTTGCAGGTACTGTTCTTTTGCAAATTAATAACAAGAGAACTGGTATTTATTTACCAGAAATGTTCTTCAATAACTTAAGCAAGCTAATACCAGAGCTCAAGATGAGCTTGTGAACTGATGCATAAAAAAAATAATCTAATCTTGGCAAATTAGATAATAAAGAGCACTATTAACTATGTTTTAGATATTCTGTTTGATAATCTGCATTAAGAACAACTTTTTTAGCTTGATATATCTGCAGCAAGTTTGCCTTCCCACAAATTTCCCTGTTGAAACAATCACAATCCCTGAGTAAATAAATAGTAAGGTAACTCTGATAAGAATTTTATTGATTTACTTTTGAGTTCTCTGAAGCTGGTGTTGATTCAAGTATTTATATGTAAGGCTATTTTTTGAAGCCTTCTTGCCAAGCAGTTTCAAGTTTCTTATAATTCTCAAATTTAATTTCGGAATTGGGGATGTTGTTGATACCAGAATATTTTATTAGCAATAAAAGTATATTACCTATAATTGAATAGCTTCTCAATTAACAAGTTGGAGAGCCAGCAAAAACAGCCAATTCCCTCTGATGCATCCACAGCAGGAGGCATTTGAATTACCAGTGAGTCAATTAGCATACTTCTACCCAAATGATAAATAAGTACATAAAATGCTCAAGATTGAAATAAGCAAATATTAGCTCCACGTAAAATGAATGCAGGAGAAGTTTAACAATATAGAAAAAAGTACTGCTCAATATATAACTTCTGTTTGAAATACAGCCAAAGTAGATTGTAGAAGCAGACGGAGAGGGGACAGGCATTGTTCTGTAACGCTTCCGAGCCTAATCGTGTTCGGAGCAGAAGAAGGATGCAGCCTGCAGCAGTGACAGAGAGGATCTGGTCTTCCCTAGCTCCATCCCTGCTCAGTGGCAAAGGACCAGATCTCCTCAATCCCTGTGAGGTAACCAAGCGCCTTGTTTTTATTTTTCGGCAGACCTTCACCAAATGAAATTCTGCCCTAGGGAACTTGCACTGAAATTAGTAACATTGGAGTTGTTTAAGCACAGGGAGTGAGAACTAATTCTGAGATACTTGTGTTTTGTTTGTACAGACTCCCTTCATGATATTAACTCCAAAGTGTTTATTATTTGAAGAAATATATCTCTGGCATTTTAAAAGTCTGCTTTCATCTGCTGGAGCTAAATATGCATGGTGTTTTCATGAATGGTGTGTAATTGGGTAATTCTAATTGTAAATAAGAATCTTTTCCTTCTTGGAAAACAGGTTTAAGTTTGTATAAGGTAATGAAGCAGGGGTCTGAAGATCAGTCACGGAACAAATTGCATTACGTGAAATCAGGCAGTTGTCTGTTCTGATTTCTTTCCTTGAAAAAGCTTTATGCCACCCAGTCCCCATGGCTGATGGACCGTTATTATCTTTCTTGTTCTATGAAGAGACAAAAATTAAGCGATTAAGGAAAAATATTACAATCAGCTTCCATTCATTCATCTCTCAAAAACTGATGGTACTTCATCCCAATTTTTAAGTCCCTTTCGATAAATAACAAGGAAACAGAAATGGGAAGGTTGTTGCTATGTAACTTACAGCATTGAAATGTATGAGGCATGGTGACCTTCGCCTCTGGAGATGATGTGCAAACTATTTATATGCACAGCTGTACAAATTGCCAGAGTTTAATGTTAAATTCCACGGAAAATCATCTCTGCTGTTCTGCTTTTGAGGAAAGGACAGGGTTTAAATATTTAATAGGCTTTCTTACTGTGCAAGCATGTTTGGTATTACACAAGTGAGCAGCACAGATCTCTTTCAAGGCTCTGGCTCCTATAATGAGAGTGACAATGATAGAGGCTCATCAAATCATAAGCAGCAAAAGGTAACACAGAACATTTGGGAGGTGCAGCAGAGCCATTTCTGTAGGGCAGCTTTCAGCATTATGCCCTCCTTCAGCTACCAGCTCCCAACGGCTGCTGAATCGCTGCTGGAGTTTGCCTTCCTCCCTATAACGTACGGGTAAGTGATAATTAGATTTTCAGATTTACAGGAAAGCCTTCCAAACTTCCTTGCAATGTTCCGAGTACGCTGATAAGCTGAAAATCTCTTCCCGCTGTGGTTTGACAAAAATCAGTGCAGGCCTGCTCAGAGCCTGGTAGTGCAAACTCACAAGTAATCTCGTGCTCACAACCACCATGTAAAAATGACAGGAGATTTTGACTTTGTACTGGGATTGAGAGTTAAAATCTTTCCAAATAAGGACAACATAAGTGAAAGAAGAATTCATAGTCTATACAGCTCAAAGTGTTTTGCAGCAGTTAAACACTTTTATTTTAAAGCTATTTTATAGCCAGAAGAGCAGAGGCATGGAGTGGCAAAGCAAGCTATACTACAGTGCCCAATGGCAGAGTCCAGAATTAGACCCAGAATGGATGGGCTTTTATTTAATAACTTTCCCATTGCAAAAATCTCTCTCTAGGAAGCAGAAGACCGAGGCAGGACGCAGCAATAGTCAAAGTCTTCACTCCTAGCAAAGCCATTCTGACTGAAAGAAAAGACCAAGGCTGTACAAGAATATTCTCTCTGGCGCAGCAGCCCAGTCCTGTGTGTTCCAGCAAAATTAAACGCCTTGACACTTCGACTTCTGCTTTCTCAACTCTGCAGGAACCACATCAACAACTATTAAAGGACTATCACAGCCTATAAGCATTTCATGCAGCAAGTATACTGGAGTTATGCATAAATGCTCACACATTTAATTTCTTTCCTTTGGGGCCTTTTGATTTATATCACAAATATTAATATGTTGAATGTACTACTTCATTATTGTCCACAAAGTCAACAGAACCCAAGCTGAGGCACTATTCAGTAAACAAAGATAATGGCTTTTGCTTGAGACTTAAGACAAGAACACGGAAAAAATGAGAGAACTAGCTGCAGGGCTAATAAGCAACGCTTCCCGCGGGCTGTGCAGCTCCAGCGGTTCAGCAGGACACTGTGTGTGTGTGTGTACGAGTGCAATAATAACAAACTGGTAGATGGGTAATAAGATCCATGTCTGCCTTTTGTTGTTTTATGTTCAATTGAGACAGTGTTGGGGAGGTTGAAAGATGTGAAAATTGGCTGTGCATTGTGCGTGGAAATATGCACCGCCTCTCAGTCCCCGAGCCAAAGTAGATTAGTGAAGTTTGGGAAAGTCCTGGGGTGGTTTTTTGGGTGGTTGGGGTGTTTGGCTGTCTTTTTTTTTTTAAGAAATAAAACAAAAGAATGTTTAGAACCAATTTTAAGATGTTACCAGTTTTTATGGACTGAGAATTCTATTCCCCTTTGTTTCAGGATGAAAGAAATAGCTTATTGCAATAGTGTGTGTAAGCAGCGGTCAGACTGAATTATTGTGATTTGGTTACTGATGCAGAGTCCCCAAGCACACTGACAGTCTTTGAGGTGCAGCTTTTCCTTTCCCTGAGAAGCCAAACAGTAAATTTTTTGGGATACCTTCTGGACTAGAGACAAAAACCTATTTGCCTTTTTTTGCCCTCACGTCTTACAATCCAAGAGAAATTGCATTAGATCAGCAGTACTCCCAAGAAAGCCGGAGGCTGTGGGAAGCAGTATGGCTGAGCCTGGCGGTGGCAATTCTACTTTTGAGTCAGCACTATATCAATTACCAAGCATGATTTTATGGTTTGATGGACCATAAAGCTTCAGGCAACAAATCTGGGGTATGATCTTGATCATACGAGGTCATTAAAGATCCCACTGCACTACTTGTTTGCATCAGGCTATACATCTTGTTGTCCTGGATCAATTTTAGCTCAGCTCCTTCCAGGTAAAATTCCCCTATGCAGTTTCTGACATTGTATTCTTCAACCCCCTGTGCTCAGCTGTTGTGTGGGAGCATTATGTTGTTTAACACGCTGCAATGTCACCCCCAAAGGTAACTTTCCTCCATTGGCCTGCAAAATACTGTAAAATTTTTAATCCCCACAACAAAGGGATATTTAACCTAAAAAACTGGTTATTTGGTTTTTATGATGCAAGATAGAAATAAAAATGAACATGAATGTTTATTTTTATTTTTTTATCTTTAAAAGGTCTTTTTCCTGCATGAGTTTCCATGTAAATGGAAAAAACCACTTCCTGCTGACAAAGTTTTGAATAAAAAGTTTAGGCAGCTAGAATTAAAAATAGAAAGTCCTCAGCATATTATGGATCTATTGAAGGCTACTGAAGCCTCATATAAGATTTAAAAATAGGTCATAAGTTATATATAATTCTTTGTGTAGGTCCTTGGAATTGGATGTTGATTTATACCAGCTGAAAATTCGATGTAAGTCAATATTCTTGAAAAAGAGGAGGAGATTTAATGCTTGAATCAACAAGCACACCTCAAAAACTACAATACTTGATTACTGTAAGGCCGGTCTAAATAAAAAGTGTTTAGACAACAAAGCACACCAGAAAGCAGGGGAGAGAACACTTAAAACCATGCTTTTAATTTGCATATCCAGAGATACTCCACATATGAGACAAACAATTCAGGGCTACAGGCACTGAACAGAGTACTTCATAGAAAAAGGAGGATATTTATTACCGGTGCTGAAGGATATAAAGTTATTTGAAAGGTATAGACTTCATTCTTTTTTCAGACAATAGGGATTTATATTGCTTTTATATTCTCATAGTCTGGACAGATAAATCATTCTTGGGAAGAAAAAAAAATTAAATGATTCAGCATTACTGGTTCTAATGGTATAGTGAAAAGGAGTTGTGGGATTTCACACAACACTGTTAGGAACATATGGGAACATAATGAGTAGCAAAGTGTTTCAGAATTTTTTTTGTAATAATATATATTTGCTGGCTGTTATAACTCAGGATTGGATAAACAATAAATTTTTTTGAAGAGTAGTGGTTGCATTATGAGCAAAGTTCAATTTTCAAAAGCCAATGGGCATTTAAGAATGTAAGTCCTACTGAGTTTTAGCAGGGTTTAAACTACTAAATCACATAAACACTTTTGAAATTCCCACGCTTAAGCTCTTGGGTGCTTATGTTACAACTTAGGCTTTCATGAGCCACGTTTTTTTTACTGTATTTAGACAATTAGGGACACAGTCACTCACTAACGGAATTTTCAAAAGCTTTTAAGTACATTAATTTGTCTTGAATCAATGAGCATTAAGTCCTAGAATGTATTGAAAACCCTGTAGATGGCCAAATGCTATTTTTGGTTGGGTTGGTTTTTTTTGTTGTTGGATCAGAAAGCCGTACAAGACACCCGTGTCTTACAACTGCCACGGAGATGCCAATTTCTGTCCATTGGCTGTACAGGGAACCCACTAACTTGCACGTATAATATTTAACTTTCCTATGGCAGACATCAGCCGTGAAGAATCCCACCTTAGAGATACTGTTGCAACTAATTCTACCAATCCTACAAGTAATTCTACACATCAGACACCTTGGTGGTTCTGAAAACACGACTTGAAAACTTAACACTATTATTTCTCCTGCTGTTGAACCATGGCAGTCGAGAGGCGATGCTGGTCAAGGAGTCCCCCACTGAACGAGGAATTGCTCATACAGAAAAACAAAGCCCATCCTCCAAAGAACACATTATCTAATAGCGCAATAAAAGAAAAATCAAACTTCAAGTCAGAGGAACCAAGAGCTGATGGTGTGGGGAAGTGAAATATTAATAAATTAATACAACACATAGCCCATTATGGTCTCCAATTTTGCCCTAGACATTTGGAACCAAATGAAGTTTCCAGTTTGGAGAATTTGATACTGAGCTCTCCCACCACTTAATCACATTTCTTTTCACAACCCACTTACAACAACAACTCACCTTCTATTGAACATAACTTAATGCTATTATATTCTGAGGACCAAGTGCAGCTGAAACACTAACCTCATTATTTCTGCGATGCTACCTGTCAGGTAGACTGCCTGCAGCCCGACATAAGGTGGCCATGTGTGAAGAAACAAGGTTAAAAACAAACCATAGCATGGAGGGAAGTTGCAGAAGCCAGAGTGATTCTGTACATACAAGATAAAAGCAGGTATTGCTAGTTTGCCTGTGTCAGGGTTTCTATGAGCTATTCCACTCCAAACAGATACAAAAACAGCAGAAAAAAACGTACATCATGAGCGCTGAGTGGAAACTGCATTCCTAGCACAAAAGCAAGAGCAGAAGGGAGCAGACCTTCCTGACCCCGACAAGAAAGATCCAGAGCTAATAACGTTTTTGCAACACTTTGACAAGTTGATCAGAAATGTTGTGTTTGTGAAAAGGTTATAAAGAGGCCTGCCGGGCCCAAAGCAATCACACAATGCCAAGGCCTAATCTGATTAATCTTCTTGCTGTAAGGCATCAACCTTGTGAGTCTGATTCCTCTCATATCTGTTTTGCACTGATGTCTCACAGCACAGTTATTCCTGGGTTTATGGAATAGTAGACTCGAACCTGACCTATTCAAAGAACTCCGGACAGATGAAATCTCTTCATAACTGCCAGACCCTGCACTGACCACAGCCCCACACTATAATTTTGAACACAGCAGAACTGGTTTTGTGCAAGTTGAAACAGATGAACAGGTGTGAGACTGCAAAGTGGTTCTGTCCTAATTATTGAAGACGCCACCCAGCTGCAATTCCTATATGCCATAAGGCAGTTTTTATTTTTCCTTGCACAATTTCAAGAGCAGCCAAGGCTGGAGGGTTGAATGACAGTAGTAAATCTTCTGAGAAAGTACTTTATCTAATAAAATCTAAGCATAGAGAAAGGAATTAAATGGAAATACTCTGATAATCAGTTCACTAAGTATGTACTTGGAGTATCTTCAAAACAAAATGTTTGTCACCAGTTTGTAATAATTTAATGAACTACAGGACATCATTGCTTAGGAGAAGTCAGATGAGAGCTACCAGCAGACTTGCCCGCTTCTTACTGAGATGTTCCATTTTCAAGCCCTCTCCCTTTTACCTCCTATTAGTCACAAGTCCTTAGTCCACACAATACTACGAGCCTTACTGAAAAAGAAAGCAAAGAATCAATTTAATTCTAGAGTCAATTCACGGTCACGTTCTCTCTCAGCTACATTCCTGGAACGTAACAGCCCCATCTGTGAAAACTACAGGCAGTGCAAATAAACACAAGCTGTGATCCATAGTACTCTGGATCCTCTCTCTACAAAGCTAGTGCAGCACAAAGATCTACAACAACTTTGTATGTGCAAATAAGAATTTAAAAATGGACATCAAGGCCCTAGTTCAGAAAAATTTCCTTATTCAAGAAAGTACCTGAGTGTTCTTAAATTAAGTCACGTGTATATTACATAAAGAAACCACAAGATTACAGTCTTTTTTAAAGACAGCATCTTTTACGGTTTGTTTTTCTTTGTACCTTCCAAGTATTGGGCAAAATTAGCCTCATTATACAAATGCTCTTACTTTTTCCATCAGAACTTGTTTGATCCTTTTTGGCTCCTATTCAGTAAAGATGCCAGATGTTGTAATTTGCACCTCTTTGGTTAGTGTTTGAAAAACCCAGTTATTTTTAGGTTAACAAGGAAACATGTCTTTAGTACCTTTGATGAATTTCATGAACTTTTCCCACCTATTAACTCTTCCAGGCAGTTGTTACCAAGAAGCAGAAATCCATCAATGTCATGGAGTAGGTCAAAGCAAAAGCAGTAAATGTTGCAGCAAAATCGTGTTCAGGCAGTTTATACCAGTTGAGTGTTTGGTACAGTTTGAATTCACCATCTTAATGTTCATAAGATCCTTGCACATGCTGTCACCTCACAGACCAGGGCTGGAAATCAGAAAGTGACACATGGCCATCATTAATACCTGCAGCTTCTCTCTTGATGCACAAATGAGGTCTTTTCCTCACGAAACAGATGAAGAGCAGCCATAGGTGAGAAATCAGGTATTTTTCTTTTGACTACAGAACCGGAGAGACTAAAATAAACCTTTTACTGGGGTAGAGGCTTCTTCCAATTGCTTCACTGTTCTGGAAGGTGGAGTGAAGCAGATGAACTGGTATAATTACTCCCCTTCCTCAAAGTGGAGAAAATGCTTTGAGCAGACGATTTAGAAGATTTATCACACCTCTGCCCAGGTTAGCAGCTCACAATCTCACCTCACTTTGCTCCATTGCTTTGCTGAGCTAATGAAAAAAACTCCCTTTGAGATATTACTAAAAGTCACAAAGTAGAAACAGGAGACATAACGTAAGAGCTGGATTATCTACTGGAAACAAATAGCTAAATGACCTTGGGCTGGAACCCTCATAGCCGTAACAGCCCATGGCATTACTTCTTTCCTCCCTGGGCATCTAAATTCTGCCACACACTCACATTTGTTTTCAAGTTGTCTTTTCCTCTTTTCGTACCAGCAAGAATGAACTGGAACAAGTTATCACATGCCTATGGTAAAATCAATCAAATGCTAACAAGTACCACTATATTACTTAAATAGAAGATGAGAATTCAGAAGCTATCTCCCAAGGAGAAAGCAAAGAAAGAGGCTGTTTTAGGCTCAGAGAAATGCTCATCAGCAAAGCCTTTTCTTCAAATTTGCCCAGTGTTCTAATGATCTTTAATGTTGATTCATCCTACAGGGCTCACATTCATATTTGGCTGGCTTTGTGCAGTTGTATGTTCTCAGGGATGTGACCTTGCACTTCCTGGGATTCAGGACTGGGTGGGTTGTTTAACATGCAAAGATGGTGGCTTTTCAGGAGGTGGTAGTGTTGCTCCGGTGGCATTTACCCAGATAGTAAAGAGATTAACAGGAGAGAGAGAGAGAAAATGAATCTGCTGCTGGGCTCTGAATAGGAAATGATCTGTGAGTAAATTGAACAAGCTGGGATGCAGTAAATAGGCAATTAACATTCCTTTTGGCAAATCTGCACCTGTCAGAGCTGAAATGCTAAAAAAGGAAACAAAGGGGAAACATCTCTTAAATGAGGTCAGAGACAAAGAGGACCCATTGTACGCTTCTCTCCCTGACTTCAGCAGCCTTCTGGCTGCATGGCACTAGCAAGAATTACTATTTATGGAGGCCTGCAAACATACCTGTGGAAAACAAATCTGTGGAAGATATTAAAACAGCAAACAAACCTGATCTCCATATACTGCATCTGAACTTCACTCTGGTGAGTTTTCCTTCCGATTACATTAGCTGACACCTGACCAACATAGCCCCAAATTGAGAATCTGGCAGTTCTGCTTTTTGGGAGTTATTTCAGGGGCTGATTGACAGAACATCTGAACTTCTGAAAATTCTGCTGACCTCTCTCACAGCATAGATGAGCATGAAAGCTTTCCTCACAGCCTGTACACATTAGAAATGCAAAACCTAATTATGAGTGAAAGACTGCTGTCACCAGTTCCTGTACACTTTGCATCAGGTCTGAAACAGTAAACAAGGAAACTCTTAACATAAGCGCCATGTAGGGAGAGCTACTCTTGCAAACAGGAATTTTCTAAGCTCTTAATCAGCAAAAGATCCTTACGTTTTTTTCCTAATTTCCCTAATAATATATATATCTTAAGATAAAGCAGGGGTGTGGGGGAGGGGTGTTCAAGTTTATTTTCAAGATTTTCCTTCCATATGCCAAAAGACTTTAGGATAGAACCTGCTCTATTGCAAGTTCTTGCATTCATATAGATGGTGTACAAGTTTACTGACATACAGAAACCCGGCTGAGCTGGGCTTTTACCTTTCTGCTGCAGAATTTGAGCATAAGAGGAAAAATCTGAAGTCACAGGAAATGCATGGCTTGTGGATCCAAACAATAGCATTAGTTTGATCTTTTGTCTGTGTGGCAAAAAATTGTAAGTTAGGAAGGAAAATGGATTTGATTTGTCTTGAAGTTTCTGGAAAAGCAAGAATGTTTATTTACTTTGTTTTGTTTGCCCTGGTTTTTTTCAAGCACAGAACTGCCAGCATAGCATGGGGATATAGTCAAGAGCCTTCATCACTTACAATTTTGTCTCATTTCTTAAGCTAACCAGCTCTGTCAGAGACAAGAATGTTCTATTTACTTCCCAGACTGGGCTGAGGGAAGTTGAGCAATGCGAAATTTAAGTGGCAACAAGAGTAAGTGGAGCAGGAAAGTACAAAGGAGTTGGGGGGGGAGGGGGGGGGGAACACAAGAATGCAGTGATCATGATCTGTTTTCATTCAGTGTCTTCCAATTAAAGTGATTTTTCCTAGAAGAAAACCTTCTGTGGAACACATTTATTTCTTCTCAGTATTCTGTGAAGGAAAATTGAGAACCTGCATGGTAAAATTTTACTTCATGGTAAAATTACCACCAATTTTTCCTACACAAAAATAACAAAAGTCACTCAGCGGTTTTCAAATCAATTTTCCTTTCACTTTTACTGAGATAGGCAGTGAAGTATTCATGATTTGAGATGTGAGTTTTTTCCCTCCCCAAATATTTCTACTTAACCCTGAGCAGCTCCTCTCCTTCTCAGTAGTGGGAATTAAATCCTTTATGAAAGTACTAAGTCAGACACAACAGATGAACTCAATGTATCCTAAAAGCTCATTTAGAACAAAATCCTGCTTTAAGACCATGTTCCATGCATTTCACACGTGTTCCCCACCACCACCACCCCAGGAAGGTGAATTTTCTCCTCATGGTTTATCTACCCAGTCTCATGATCATCCATTTCACAAGCACAAAGAAACGAGTTACAGCAGAGAGAAAACTGGTGCATTTACAGGACTGTCTTGCCTTTTCACAGCCAGTCACCTCCTCTTCCCCTGTGCTTGGGCAATAAGTCTGTTAACAGCAACAGAATTTTTTTTCTTGAATTACTGTGAATCATTCTGTCATAGAATAGTACAACTACCAGTAATTTTCAGATCAATTTACATGACATTCCAGTTATGTTATGCAGTGCCATGTTGCTGTTCCACTTGACTGCATTCATTACATATGCCCTTAAAATTGAAAGTTTTCATCTCTACAAAGCTCATATTTCCTGTGCTTATACATTGCAGTATCTCCTTCTCATCAGCTGCTTTAACTGTTCATTTGCATCAGATTCTCAGCTACCACAAAGAGTTTTCTAAACTACAAAAATCTGATGGATCCTGGAAGCCAGTCTCCTCTGGCAGTAGTAGCTTACAGATGTCTCTCCAAGCATTATCAGGACTGTTAAAACAGTAACATCTGTATATTTCCCAGTCACAAGCGTCAAGATTACAGCCACACAGAAAAGAGCAGCTAGAAAAATTAAATCCAGGTTTCTTGCATTCTGGCCCATTTTCTTAGCCACAAACCCACCTTTTCCATCCCTTCTGCTGCGCCACCCTCCTACTCCCCCCAGATGAATTAATGTTTCCAAGGCTACAGAGCAAATCAAAGAGAAACGAAATTAGAGCCTGCGATTACTGGTTTGTACTTGAAAGTCTTAGTTTGTAGACCATGCAAATGGCTTGCGAATGGAAGCTTGACTAATACCATGTAGAAGCTTAATTAACTGACAGGATCCATCTATCGGCCAGACATCCAAGTGGCAGTGTTTCTACTGGTATATCACTGGAGGTGTAAAATTCCAGCTGGTAAACTTTAAAAAGAGAGTAAAGCCGCAAAAAGCCTTTGCCATGAAAGTGTTTCTCAACTTACATTTCACTGTCTGAATTCAGGGATGTGTCAATCTCGTCGACTTACATGCTCAAACGGCCTTTTCACTGCAGAATCCGAGAACTTTCTACCCAGCACAATTCATGGGTGCCAGCAAACGGAACTGCCTCGGGAGCTCCAGTTTAGCATAATAGTGTCTTGCTGCTTTTCCTGACCTGCGTTTAGCACTGACGCACACTCCTCACCAACTACGTTATTTTCCCCCAAAGACAGCTGCACTTAAAAGGTGCAGAGTTGAATACGACACAGTTTATAAGCCTATGTTGACTTGTAACTCTCATTAGTATTAATCAGAAACTAGCAGGAAAACCTCTTTTCAGGGTCATGGCCCGAGGTTCACTCTTGCATTAGAAGCTGAAAATGGAGCCACAGTAGCTTGTGTGCAGCCAGCCTATCCTAATTGTGAAGTACACTTGCTTGAAACCACTTTCAATTTTGAACTAAATTTCATTATGTTATGACAGAGGAAGGCTCAGAGCATGGCTGTGGAGCAGCTAGTCCATAAACCGGGGTGGTACAAGTTTGACCATGCCGGACACTATTTGAGCTGACTACGGCAGACTCAAGACGAAGCATTTAACTGTTGGGGCAGCAACCTGTATGAGTGTACGCCTCCTTTCTCCCTCAAGGAAAGAGTGGGAGACCAGATACATATATGCAATGGGCCATGCTGTCTTGAGCCAATAGGATATGTGAGCTTTTTCTAAAGACTTTTGCATTTGGAATGTATTTCTGCATTTCTACAGACCCCTATACCCAGAAGGCATGCACTTTATCTGTCTTAACTGAAAAAAAAAAAAATCTAACACTAGCAAAAGCTCAAAACCTCACATTTGTTACAGTGAGATTTTAATTCAGTCTAGAGAGCTTTACATAGACTGAGTTTTATAGCAGGATACAGGGCAGGTCAACATTATAATTCAGATAGAGATACAGAACTGAAGAAGCTGATAGACTTGGTTGCATTTACAAACTCACAGACAGTATCAATGTCAATTGTGAAAATATCAGCTAAGTCTCCTGATCCACCATCGCAAGGTAAAGACACGAGCACAGGAAGAATATTTGCTCTTTTCCATGCACATTTTACAGCAGTATAAGCTTTACTGAAATGGAGTTATTCTCAATTTCAGATGCTGTAAGTGGGAAAAGATTAAAGCTTGATTCATACACATAAATTAGTTTTTCCATGTCAGGTGCTATTAAAAATGGAAATAAACTACTAAAGCCACTGGGGAATTCTCCATCTCTTCATGCTTTTAATTTACATCAGATACCTTCCCTGGGAAACATCAAGTCAAACACAAGCTACTGGGACTCAGCAGCAGCATTAAGTATGTGAAAAATGCTGGCTGCATTAAAATAGAGAAAGCAGATGATATGAACATTCCCTACACCTTCCAGACACATAAAGGTAAAAAAAAAATATCCTGAAACTGACCTCAAGAACAATGACTGTATTTATGCTCTTCCCATAGTGGTATTAAGAAAGAACAGAAAGAAGAGATTTTCCTCGCTCATTGTCCTCCTCACTCACACAAGTGAATTGTTCATCCAGAAAATCAAAATGCTTTCTGCCAAATCTGAATGCTTTTCCTGGTAGATAGCACCACGCACAACAGTCACCTGGCATCACACACTCCTCCAGTCTGCAGACAGGGGACAAGGCACACTAAGGATGTCAGGAAGAGAGAACAAAATTAGCACACGGGAAAAACAAACAGGAGCTACTCATTATGAATTGTTAATAGCCTGTTTACTGCCGAACCTGTCACAGAAAACAGGAGTGAGTCTGCTAAGTCAATAATTTATATCAAGCGATAGAATTAATTTGAAAGATAGTTAAATAATAGTGGGAAAATTAAAATATGGTTGAATGTGTGATGCTAGTAGCAATTTATATGGGGGGCTCTGCAATAAAGAACAAGAAAAAAAATAATCTACACAATCCCAGAACAGCAAACAGGCAAAGATTATTGGCAAATTGTCCTTTAATAAAGGATGAGAGAATTCAGAGTAATCTGAATGTGCTGACAAAAAAGTCGTGGCCAGAGCTATGTCATCGAATCAATTCAAATAAATAATCTTCTAAGTATCACTTAGGTCCCAAGTTACAGACTTCATAACTCAGTTTATTTTTAGTAACTTATTTGCAGAGGTACAAATAAGCCCCTAGTGTTTGGATAGTTGAAGAGGGAATTTATCTTACAAACCACTGTCAGAATCTTTCTCTTTGCCTCTACCTCAACTCTGAAAGCAAATATTTACTTGGAAGTGATCAGCTTCAGGAGAGACAGGCGTTGCTTTCTGTTACTGAATTTCGAAGGGAGGAAGGTATAAGGACAAATGTTTACTCAAAGCCAGGTAAGGAAGTGACAGGATGGGGGGGACTCTGTAAAAGAAACTGCAGGCTCCAGCAGGTGTCAGAAACCTCAGCTTTGCCTGTAATTGGATCCCTAACTGTCAAACTTAAAAACCTTTATATTGACATTAGTAAGCATGAAATGTGCACCTGGGGCCATTCTCCATGTAAAGCCTGAACCACCTGTGCCTTCTGCTTTTGAAAGTTCAGCGAGGGCAGGATTATGTTCTCCATAGGGAATTGGTTCTCAGCTGGACTGTGCTTCTGGGCAGCGCAGTGTCACAGGGAAGCAGATGAGGAGGTTTCTGAAGGCAAGGCTCAGTAGAGGGAGTGGTCTGAGCTCGGACTCTGGATATAAAACTAACTTCACATTACCCCTTCAGCAAACATTTCAAGTGATGTCAGAAAATAGTTATTGCATGGCCTGATATTGGAATTGCTTTAGTGACATCATACACAAACCCACAAATCAACCACGAGCGGGATTCAGACACAGCTTATTGCAATATTGCACTCAAAAAAGGTGAAAACATCTAGGTAATGCTACTTCCTCCTTTAACCTTTAAAATGACTTAACTGTTGCAAGAGTGGGTATTCACGTAAAGCATTCAGTATGTCACTGTACCTACATGTCACTCGCATGCATGCATTTATATGAGGTACTTTGCACAATCCGTGTCTATAAAGTGCGCATATTATATACCTGATCTACTGATTAACCTGTACATATACTTAGTGTATGGTGGGTTTATGTCAGATACATATTTCCCTTTTACATGAAGCTTTCAGCTGTCTACAGCGTGGCATTCAAAACTTCAGCAATATTATGAGTGTCAGAACTGTCAGGATGATTAACAATGGGTATTTGAAAAGAAAACAGTAGGTAGTTAAGACCTGTTCTTAGAATATGATTTATGGATGGTTTTGCATGACAGAACCATGACTTTGAGACAAAACCAGCATGCATTCAGAAATCTGAAACAAGTGGGTGTTTGGCCAAGCAGATTGATTCTTCCTACAAGATTCTGTCTTTTGTATTTTGCAAAGTTGGCTAAAGTCAATAAGGAACAATAAAGAATACTGTACTCTTAAACACAAGGAACATTATGGGAGACCCCACCCCCCAGATATTACAAATCAGCCGATTTCTACTGAAGCACAATGATTTATAGCATTGAGTGATGATCTGTATTCAGGCACATTAGGATGTTTATATTGAAAAGGAATTGGGGAATCTCTTCTAGACAGGACACTCAAATCTACCTCCCTTACCCCATTTCTGGGCTGTTACAAGTCAGGCGAGACAACAGACATCTGCAAGCTGGAGCCTTCCAGATTCCACATCTCCTACAGTTTCCTGTACAATTGGCATACAGGTCAAAAATATTTATAACATCTTTGATATGCTTATTAGTGAGAAGCTGATCGAGATATGGTTGGTCTATTTGCCAAAAGAGTAATTTACTTTTCAGAAAGCAGGGGAATAGTTTGCAGTCCTAGTGAGGAGTCAGATACTGCCAAATATACAAATATAACAAATATATCCCTACACTTGTTCTGTTTGAAGAGAAGTTTGACAGATGGAAGTGGATGTACCTTCACATGTCAGTTCTATGAGTTTTTTCTTTTTTGCTACTTTTCTTAAAGTAGCAAACCTTTGTCTCTTAGCCAAACAAAGACTAGTTCAGGTTAACAGCCCGTCCGTTCATTCTGCTGAAATTAAACAGGTATGAGTCTCTGACAAAGAATCTTTCAGTTTCATCCCTTCTGGCAATGTACTCTTAACATAATTGCAACTACAACTACCAAACCAAGTAATTGTTACAATAGTTTGATTGGGAAAAATACATTTCAGCAGTTTTCCACCCTACCCTCTTTTGTCACAGAAACAGGAGGTAGATTAGACCAGTTACGCTAAAGCAAAACTCAAGCAAGAAATAGATATAGAAGTGTCTTCACAGGACATTTCTACAGATTATTGAAATTAAAATTACTTTCTTAGATTCAAAAGAATTTCATGCCCCACAATATCCCTGGAAATGCCTAGGTTGCACCAATGTAGTTGAAAAATGCACAAACATGGCAAGCAAGTACCAGGGATCAAACAAGTGAAATCAGGACAGTGGAACCCTGCGATGCCTTTTTTTGCCTATTACCAAAGTATGGTGCAACTGCTAAATTGAGGAGGATGGCTGTACATCTAAAAGGAAATTAAGGTATCTTACTTTAGGCATTGCCCAACTCTTTAAAACTTCCCTGCCATCTTTTTTTTTTTTTTTTTTTTTTTTTTTTTTTTTTTTTTTACACAAACAGCCACAGAACAGCAGTATTTGATAATAGTATAGAGCCAGAGCTTTCTTCTTAAGTGGACTCAAAGGCTAACCAAGAGATCAGCAACTCAATGACTTGCCAAAGTTCTGCAACAAATCTATAGCCCAGGTAAGACTTATACCTATGGGAATAATTTCCCTCTCAATTACGCAGTTGCAAACAAGTTGATTTTTTTTTAAATCAATAAAGCTATTTCAGTGTAAAAGTGAAATTAGTGAGATCAGAATCAGCTCCTAACATCTGTTTTATTGATCTAAACCACGAACAACACTTCCTTCTCTGCACAAGCATAACCACATTTTTCCTTTTTAGATATGTCACTTCAGGTCACAGCCAAATAAAGTGCTTTACTTCATCTGCATTCATTGAGGAAATCTCTTACACCAAAGAGAGTTTTGTGATATCAGAGAAGTTGCAGAAAAGTTGGTTCCATCTCCATTGCTAAGGCTAAATGCTTACATTGTACAGACTTTTACATGTGTCTGTACAGCCTTTATGGACATAACTCCTTACCCAAAGAAACATCATTGTACAAGAATTGATTCACAGTGACTTTATTTCCTTTTGCAACACCTGGAGACTCAGCAGCACAGGCCGCTGTACCTGCGTCGGTCCTTTCGAAGGTATAATTTCTATTGATCACCAAAGAATGGCTAAAGACATCCCATTGAACAAGTAAACACTGCAAGATGTTCCTGGATCTAACTTTATTTCTTAACCATTATCTTCTTCATTATACTCTGCTTCTACGTGCCAAAAGCACTGGGATATCTGGTATGTCATTTACACCCTAATGTGAGGTGCAAAAAAAGAAAAGCAATAATAAAGAGGATTGTGTTGCTTGCAAATGCTGCTCCCCAACTGAGACATAACTACTCCACGGTAGTCAAAGGGCCACATACGATGAACAGAACAAGACAACAGTTGTTTGGGAGATTTTCCTAGTTTTTACTTTGTTAAACATTAAAAAAGGATGAATGAAAGGAAGAAACTCCCCCCTGCCTAAAACCCCAGGGGATTTAAGGAAACAGTCTGATGCAATTGTTTAAAACAGCTGTGAAAGCATTTACCCTTATTCACATTTATGTTCTTTTATTCCCTGTTGTTTGTAGCTTTTGTCCCAAAGCATTATTTTGCAGGGGTTTTGTATTCTAGCAAGTAAGGCCAATTTACTGATCTTAAATTGCTCTTAAATGCAACATTTGAGAGTAGGATTCTAAACAATTCAAGGATCTGTTCATTCTAAAAAAGTGAGCTACATTTGGTAAGCAAATACCATTGCAGACCAACGGGTGGCAAATTACTGTATTTGGGTGTGAAGCAACTTGCTCAAGTCACAAAGATGCTGATGGGGGAACAGCAACTGCCATTCCCATCGCCTCAGCATTAGCATGTTGACAAGTTAAAAAAACCCAACCAACCACAAACCTTTTTGGTGCACCTACATGGGGTAAAGCAGGGCAGAGGGACTTAGAATAGCATTGCAACAAGCAGCATTCTAGAGACACCAGCACAGCACCCTGCCTAACCTAATCATTCCTGTTCACAGCATCCGAGCAGTGTCTCTGCGCAACACCCTCACTGAGAGATGGGGGCTTTTGCAGCACATTTGGTTGAATTGCATAGATGTTACTTTGGCCTCATTTGAAAGGTGTTCAGTTGGCCAGAGATTTTTGCTTTTCTTGACAGAAACCAAAAGCACACCCTGTTTCAGTGATTTCCCCCAGTTCACACAGGGAGCCACTCAAGCTTCCTTCCTCATGCCATTCTCATCTGTAATTTTGCTTCCCGTGCTAGCTGCAGTTGCCAGTTTGTAGCCCCAGATGTTTTGACCCAAGTTCTCTGCTCTTCTCTGTTTCCTATGTCTCTCTATCCTTTATCACTTAATGCTGAGATATAATACACATTGTGTGGTCTGTCTTTCTCCGTTTCCCTCTCCTGCTTTCCATTCTCCTGCCCCCTCCCCACCATCCTTCTCTTCTTCCTGAACCTGTCACGGCTGCATCAGGAGTGCAATTGGAGAGAGGATCTCAGAGGAGCTACCTGTCAGATATGTCTACTTGGAGATCAGCTCTGCTGCTTAAATGTGGAAAGGAATGATTCCTGGGAGGAAATATTGCTATATTGCTGTTAAGCATAGTAACTTTATCCAGCTGGTGAATATGACAGAGATCTATCAAAATAAATAAGAAATAAATATTAAGCCATCAAACGCTACTAGACCACTTGGGTAGCAAGGGAGAATAAGGCTCAGAATATAAAGGAGATTTATTTTAACAGACAGAGAGCATCTACATACAAAAAGGCTCAGAGAAACATTCACGGATTGGTCCTGAAATACCAACAATGTTCTTAAGGCACGTCCAGGTAAAAGGCATGTAGAAATTAATATGCATTTTAAATACAACCCAAATATAATTACAGTTTTAGGTCATTAAATGATGGAGATGGATATCACAATATTATACCCTGGAGCATCCAGAAAAAAAATCATCTGCACTTGCTGTCACTTCAATATATGATCTTGATGAATGATGGTTTACTGCCTTGTTTATATATGGTAGCCTAGCCAGATCTCTGCAATTACTATACGTCTTCACTCCCATTAGAGAGATTAGCTTTCCTGTGGGCTCACTTTAATCTACACTCTTTGGACAAATACCTGCTGGTAGCTCCAGAGAATCACAAAATCCATTAGCTAGTACAGCATTTTACAAAGGAAACTTAAAGGTGAACTTACAAATGAACACTAGCAATTTTTCAGCAAGTTTCCTATAGTACAGTACTACTAAAAAAGTCATTGTTGATACCTTGACTTTCCTTCTATACTACAAAACATGGTCTAGGCCACACGCCCTTGTCTTTTGGAGCTCTGTACAAGAGATTTCTACAGAGAGGCGTAGAGATGCTGGGGATGTTCATCTGCAGTGTATCTGACTTTAGAAGCCAGCCAACCACCCAGGCAGATGCCCATAAGAGAAAGATGAAAAAGAAACAAGTGTTTGATCCTTCAAGTGGATAAAATGTCACTTCCTGCAACAAGAATGTACGAAAAAAAGCAACAACCCATACGACAAAAACATGCTGAAGAATAGGGAGAATGAAAAAAAAAAAACCACCGCCCAATCTTTCTTTGGTCAGTAAACAAACCTAGAGAGAATAGGTTTTCAGTGTGTTGACAATGTTCTGGCAGTTCATTAATCCCAGCAAAATCTCTCCAAAGTTACTGATGCATGGATTCCATTTTCAAATTTCTCATTAGTTCCTCTTTATGGATTAAATGCTGATGTTCACGAATGAATGCACACAGCTTCAGCTGATGGATGTAATTGGGTTGTAATGGATTTTAGCTGCTGTTCCTTCTGATCTAGCCAATTTGAAATGCAGTATCAATGTATTCTCCCCATCTCTCTGTAGGGAATGAGAAATTGAAACCTACAAGATGAAATTTATCAACTTCCATAAAGTCCGCTCCAACCATCATAAAACTGTTAAACTTCTCATTATAATTCTACCACAGTTATTTCCTGAACTCTGGCCAGGCAGTCAAAATATTAAAGTGCATTTGAAATAAGTAGAGTTGATCCTTCAATATTCTGTATGTCCTCAACATTGATTTAGGTGCTGTAAATATTACCAACCCAGGATGACATTAACATAGCAAAAGCTTAACAGCAGGAACATAAAGTGATATGAAAGGATTTAGAGGTTGCAGAACCTCCTCCCAATTTTTAATATATCTGTATCTTGATAGATAAATAGATACATGATTTTTTATCACTATGGGGCCAGTGTGCAAAACACAGCTTTACACTTCCTCCTCCCTCCATAAACAGCACCTGCCTTGCTCCTGACTTTGACTGATTTAACCCAGCCTTGGCTAACCAGAGGAATATGGAACGGTTAGAGTACATGTGAATTCCATAAAGGAATGCAGAACACCAAGGGCATAGAAATGTGCACTTAAGGCTCTGAAAATGTAAGTATTATTACAAAAACAAGGAAACTGACACCTTAAGATGGGGGCAGAAACTGGGGCTGGTTTGGGTTTTTTAGACTTAACTTAAAAATTGGCTAGAGTGATGCTTTCAGAAATCTCAGTCCAACTCGTACAGATCAAATACAAATCTTGAGTCGATTCCTATAATCACGTAGTAGCTATAAGGCCAGCAAACTGACAATGGACTTTGTTCCCGGAAGGCAGTAATTCAGAGTATTCTATTGCTTGTTAACCATCAGTTTAAAGGCTGAAAAGAAAACATGCCACAGAGAAAAAGTTCTTTCCAGCCACCCAAAGGTGGTCTCTGCAATACCTGATATGAAGAACATTGACAGACTGGAAGGAAATTCCCTCTGACTTTCTGAGGATCTTAAAAGATACTGAATTCACTGTTTTTACTGACTGGTTCTCTTGCATCTGCAGCCAGAGAGATACATCTTGAATAGTGTTAGCCACTGCCTTTTACCCCATTTATCCTGTGATAGTCAACTGCAAGGAAACCAAAGGCCAAGGCCAACCAAAGCTGGTAATGGGATTTAGGCAAATGGTCCCACTGAAAGTTTTCTCTAGTAAGCCCCACACATGACTGCATTACATCTCATTGTAATATAATTTCTCTAAAAGCTGAAGGTGCATAATGTTTCTTAAAAACAGATTCAGATTTTAGCTTCCAGAAACCCCACAGCTGTAGGCATCCAGTTTTGAAAACACAGCACTATTTTCACATAGAACTACATAGTTCCTCTCAGTATGGGAGCACTTCCACAGAATAGCTTAAGAATGGTTTTTCCAAGTTTGGCCAGTAGCATGATCAGAGCTGCCTTGAAAATCTCGTTACTGTACAAAACCATAAGCCTCTGCATATACAACCAGGTCCACACAACACTTGCATGCTCCTTAAATTTGACATTAGTAATGAAACCTGTGATCAAGATCGAGTATGACAACAGACCCCCCCCCCAGCCCCTGAACTAAAGCTGTTTCGTTTTTATTGACTTCAATTGCCTTTGCATCAGCCGAACTCATTACAGCTTTCCAACTTGCCAACTATCTTCCCTATCAGCTGCTGCTATGACTGAATCCATCCTGTCTGCATCATTCTCTTTCCCTTTCAGATTCCAGGCCAAATTCAATAATGGCTGTAAGTGAAAACTTAATTCTTGACTTCAGTGGAGTTGCTCATGCTTAGAACAGGGATGAATTTGACCTGCTCTGCCTATTACTAGACACAGAATGACAAACTATTTATAAAATCCCAGTAAGACAGATTTTAAATTTCTTAGTTTTACTACTATTATTATTAGACTATTCATTTCCATTCTACCAGGTATTTAAAGACTGGCACTTCTCAACTAAACTATACATCTAGGGCATGTTAGAATAAACTCCCCTTACCTTACTCTGCCAGCTAATACTCATCTCTCACTTTCTTGCCTAGAGTTAGCGTACCTCCTTGCTGGGCTAAGTTAAAATAAACTTAACTGATTAAAATTTTAATGAGACCATCTACAAGAACACTCAGAAATAGAATCAAATCCAAAGCTAAGTTTCAGCAAAGCACTTAAATATAGGCTTACCTGCCTAAGCAATGGCAAAAACCTGAAGTGAACTATTTAAGTGTTTTTCCAAAATTCGGTATTTAAAATTCCTACTTTAACGCCCGACTGGATTGGAAACTTCTGTGATAAAGCCCCAGCAGAAAGCTTGCCTTGCTGAACCCAAAAGAGAGACTCCTCCCTGTCTCCAGCAGCAGTCAATATCAGATGCTTTAGGAAGCTCAACAGGCCGTGAGTCGTCATTTAACTGAGATGCAGAGAGCAAGAGCTGTCACATTCCACAAGAGTGTCAGGCTCCCAAACACACTCCTTCCCTTCCATTCCTCAGACAGAGGATTGTGGTGGGATTATGGCAAAAAACTCATACAGTTCACCTATTAAAATAAACTAAACAGCTTAGGCACCTGTCTCTACAGAAGGTCATGATGCAAATGAACTCTGTTGCTAATCAGTACACTCTCCAAGCAGGAGTGTCAGGTTTGGACTTTCTTGAAAGCAGTAAAATCTTGCTGATGATGGTGGCTTGGGCAGGTCTAAATCCAAATTGTATAAGAAACCAGCCACCTTCCTTGACTGCTACTTGAATACAAAGGCATGCTCATTCATTATTACTAATACTCTCTTCCAAAAACTCCTATATACTCTTAATTAAATGATTGCAGTCCTTTTGTAGATTATGCATAAATCTTCATTTGTTTTCTTTATTAGCATTCGATCTGGTTTTGTTAATTGCATAAATGTTCCCCTCAGGCAGAAAAGCAATATAGTTCAAATGAAGCAGGGGGTTTTGTTAAGGATAGTCAATTTGATTAACATCTCTGTCAATATGATGAATGAAAATTCTCTCAAATGAGTCGCCAAATACCTTGGAATCGTCACTGAAATATTCATGTCATTAGGACACAAATGATAAATTTAATTTGGAATCATGTTGGCCTGCCCAAAGTTTCCCTTTATTTTGGGAAATACAGGTGCTTTGTCTTCAACACTTTTTAATTAAGATCTCAAACCTTTTTATTTGCCTGTCTGATATGCAAGCCTTAATATTCCTGTCTTGGATTTCCCAAAGTACTTTGCCTCAGTTTCCATCAAATTGCTGTCACGACTAAAGAGAGCTCAGAAGCCCTGAATCTTAAGGCTTCTGTGTGTGTTCTTCCACTCACTTCAGGAACATATATTTACATTATGAGTAGGAACAGAAAAATTAGTACTATTATTTTTTCTTCCACCCAAAGCATATTCCAAGTGAGGTCTTTCGGCACTCTGGCAAACAAGTATCAAAAAGGAGGCAGAATAACAGGTGAAGTTTAGAACAGAAAATGGCTCCCAGCAGCTCTAGACATTCATTTAAGCATTCAACTATTACCACTTTGAAAGAGTAAAGAGAAAAAGAGAAAGTAGGTGTGTGGTGAAAGGTGGTGATTCTTGCACTTTCCCAGAGTACTGTTGCATTACTTTCAGTGAGACACTTCATATAATTAATAACCAAGTAAAGAGATCTTCTTCCCTTTTTCTTCCTCTTTTGTCTTTTTAATTAAATTATCTCTCGGTCTCAGTGATACTGCCATTATTTTACACAATGTGTGTTCATTAGAAATGCATTTACAGTTACCATATCTTGATTTATCAGCTCTTCCCCTCATTTCCATACTCTAGATTAATATGCCCTGTGATAGAACATATTGGCCAAGTTCAGAAGAGCCTGTGAGAGGAGACAACATTAATAACCCCAAATGGAATCTATCAAAAAGAGTACGTGTGCATGTGTGTAATACATATATATCTACACACATGCAGTAAAGTTAACTGAAGTCCAAGGCAGTGGATTGGACTCAAATTACATACCAATAACTAGTCAGAAGAGCATCTGAGGCCGAAACATGACATTAGTAGAAATGTAATTAGATTTAAGCTTTAGAGGTTGTGCCTCAACAGAATCAAACTTGTTGCCTTTTATCTGCATCCAACCTTTTGCTGGGTTTGTCTAAAGCTATCATGCACTTCCCAGTACAGGGTTACATAGCCAGTTAATCAGAGATTTCAATTTTATCATTTTCTGATGTTCTGAGATTAGCAGATGATCTGTGCTGTCCAGTGCTTTTCTGAGAATACACTAAAGTGAACTACCAGACAAGAACGCAACCTGCAAGCTCCTGCTGACAAGACTGACAGCTTACCTTTTTCGGTTATCTGAAGTCTACACGGCATTTTCTGTAGAGTAATTTAATTCTCTAAGTAATTTAATAGTAGTTTGGCTATTTCTACTAAGGTGCAAGCCTGACATCAAATTGCAGTATAGACACAACCTAAGAACTAATGTAACTCTTCAGTGGGAAACACAAGTTTCTTTAAAATTCCCATCAAGTCACTGACACGTAGAGAAATAAGAACTTCTAATTCCAGATGAAGTGAAGGCTCCTATAACAAAATAGATGTTTTTATTCCCAAAATTCCACGCAAACGTAAAGTTCAGAAGTAGAATTTTATTAGGATGGAATTTACCCTTTCATAGGATAATCTGTAAGAAATTTTTCCATTCTAAGGTGAAACACATCTTGGGTAATATAACCACAACGGAACCTTCTAACGCCACAAAAATTTCCGACCCTCCAAAGGTAGATTCAGACAATCCAAGGTCTCACCCCACTTCTGGACATGTTTATTGTCTCTCTCTAAAGTTCTTTTTGGCTATTAACTTGGTTTTGCTGAGGGTGAATGACTGCTGAACCTGATGCATAGGTCTCTGCAGGAGAAGTCTCACCCATACAAAGACATTTGCATGAAGGCTGTTCATCAGGTATAGCTTCATGTTGGCTTTACTCTCCAAACACAGAAAGGTTTCAGTAGACAATGGACAGAGGGCTTCAACTGCCTTTTAGCCTGCCTAGGAGTAGAGCTGTAAGAAATTAATACAAGGCAGAAGACTGGGGAAGATGATGAACTTCTGGTTTGGAAGCGAGCATGATGTGGAGCTGCCAGGATCTCTACAAAACCTTATCACAGGCAGGCTCCCTGCACCTTGCACTGTGCATTCAGTCTGACAAGGCTTTGCAGCCTTGAAATCAATTGACAGAGCAGGGAAGAACATTATTAGGCATCTGCAACCTCCAGACACTCTGCAGCGACAAGATTTGTTGGAGGGCAGAAATGACAGCTATGTAACAACAATATCTTATTGATATGAGCTTCCTGAGCCGTGATGGAAGAAGGGGTGAATGCTTCTGACAGCAAGTGACTGCAGCGTATGTTAAAGGCTTGATGGAGCAAGCAAGGCTACAAATGAAGTGGTACAGGAAGAGACATGGACATGGCACATCGCAGATAAAGACGTAAGTAGGTCAAGCATCACTATCTCTGGATGGTAGTGACATTTTGGCCTATACAAAGCAAGAGTCATTTGTTATTATTTTGTTTAAGCTCATTAAGCACACTGGCTGCCTACTGGTGAAGCCATTTGTATTAAAATCATACTGATGATTCCATTGCTGAATGCTGTGTTTGCTCTACAAGGTTATTAATTATGCAACCAAATTGACAAAGATAATAGCATTCACCTGGCTGCAAGGGTATTAGAAGACTGTAGAGTTACTAAGCCACAGCTGCTTATGTTATAAAGATCACACACACTGGGGCTGTTTGTTTTAAATAGATGAACAACAAGCACATAAAAACATACACTATAGTGAACAGCATTGGAAAAAACAGATAGTGCACTTCTAGGTACCTTTCTGCAAAAAACAGAGGATGTTAAGAAGCAAATTAAGAAATGCAATTAGCATGTGAAATCATTGTTACAGTGTATTAAAATACAGACACTAAGTAAAGGCAATTGTGTTCATGCAGACAGTGAAAACTCGCTGCAGTGATTGCAATGTGTTAGATAAACCCAGAATATTTAACAAGTATTTTCAAGAACACCTACCCACCTAATAAGCTCAGTTCTGCTTTTCAGCCTTTGCAGGGGGTGAGAACATTAGTGGTGAATGGAAACCTGGCTCATTGCAGCTGCTGATAAAGGATGCCTAAGTATCTTTCAAAAAGCTTGATAGGAAACATGGATCACGTTATGAATGGCACATGGGTATCTAGCATCCTTTTAAGTCCACAGAAATTTGACACTCATACTTTAAAGGCCACATGACTATGACAGACTGTAAAAAAAGACTGTTTGCTTTTGAAAATAGGTCCAGTATTTCAATGCTTACATTGCTATTAGCATTCCTAAAGCTATTAATAAACCAAGCAGAATTCAAAATCCATGGTCAAATGTTATTACTTCATTGCTTCTTGACCAACGGCCTCTTTTTAGAGGTGCTTAATTAATTTGGAGTCCGAAGTTTGCATGACTTGAGGTATTGATTTAATTCTAAAGAGATATAACACCTTTCTAGGCAGAAATGCTAGGATAAGTCAATTGAGAATATTTTTTCTGCATGTCATAAAACAGTCACAGGGTGTTTTGTTCAAATGTATTATTCTTTTCATTAGTCTTCCATCAAGGCTGGACAAACCAGCTGATTGTTTTTTCCAAGGAAGTACAATGCTTAAAAATAACTGTTGGTAGAACTGTTAATTCAGAGTGTATTGTCTTCACTAATTAGCGTATTAAAGGAAATCTGCTAGAAGAAAACACCAATTTATTAAAAATAAAGAACCTTACCTCTTCTGCGGTGTTAAATATTTCAGGGTTAAATTATCTAGATGTCAGAAAGCCCTGAAGACATCCGATTTCCCAAGGCAGATGGACTATGTAAGCAATAACAGAGGTCAGGTATCATAATGCTAAATGGGCTGTTTCAGTAAGCATGCAGTTTTATTAAGTTTTGGCATGATACCTACACATCAATATACCCTAAAGAAAGCAGAGCGATTTCAACATACACTGAAAACTTCAAGGGTTAAGCAGCTTCCTTCTCAATGAGCTAAACACAATACACAGGAACTTGTAAACTTACCTTTCTAGTCGTCTTCTGCTGCCTTCCATCCCAGCACTGTCCTTTCCACAAACATATGCAAGTTGCTTTCCATCTGCAGGCTTATTTAGCAAAAGCCATTTACTTTTTCCCCATAGTTCTTTGGACCAATCTGCTGCGATAGTAGAGATCTGCAATGAATAAAATGAGGTGCTCTGAATTCCTAGACATAAGGATATTCATGTTGGGTGTTATGTTGAATGCTTTTAAGTAGCTAGTGAAATGCACACCAATAACCAAAGGCTGTTTGGAAAGTGCAGAGAATGTATATCTTTTCTATATTTGTTTTAAATGTTATATCCATAAAATAAAAGACAGACGGATCTCTATTTTTATATATTTACATTTTCTACTAACATCAGAATGGAAGTTTTAAGCAACTCCCTTGTAGCTGAGTAAAGTCAGACCACACGGATAGATCCTCAGCTACTATAAATCTGCAGACTTCAATGAAATCAGTGAAGCTTTGCTTATTTACATCAATTCATGTGGCCCTGGGTTTCTTCTCAAAATTATATACACCATTGCAAGTCATTTATACTGATTTGCAGAATTCCATAGGACAAGTTCAATGATGAATCAGAGTGCATCAATAGAAGAGCCCAAGTGCTTTGAAGGTGAGGTACAGCTTTGCTCTTTAGCAAGGTTATTTTGACATTACCACACTCAAGTTTCACAAAACATTGGGAAGTACCATTGCATTAGCGATGGCATCAACAGCATTATAAAGTTCTATTTGCTAGCCATACTCCTCCCCAGACCTTTATTACTTGCTCAGGGCAACAGAGCTGGAAATCCAAAGCATTGTTTATTTAATCCAACCACTATGATTTAACCCACATCCATTTAATCAATGGATATGTTTTCAAAACAATGTGTTGTTTTATAATGAATACATATGGCATACACACAACTAAGCCCCCTCTCTACCAAAACCACAATCATCAGATTTTGAAAATCAAATTTATATAAAAACCTCTCCCTTCATATGATTCCTTTTCCCTCTGCACCATATGCATAATAAATAGGTGGTGCTTTTGCTAATAGAAATAACTGTTGAAAGGAACTGGCACTATGACAATAAAGCTTTTATCAGCAGAAGTTTAAATAGTGACTGAAATCATTCCAAAAGCAGATTGCTTAGAATTTAAAGGACATGGACAACATTTGTCCATCAAAAATGCAGGCCCTGTTATCAGCAAGTAGTAATAATGATGTGTACAAGACAAAATAATATGTCAGGAAAGAGACATCTTTCTGCTATTATCTAAGGGTGTCATTACAACCACCACAGTTCAGGAAGTTAATGAAAGCAAGCATTTTACCTTTCTATGAGAAAGGTGAGAGTTACAGTTCATATTCTCTATTTTTAAACAGCCACCAGTTTGAAGCAGTTCTATTTAAAAGCTGATTATTCAATTGAAGTTGATTTCAGAGTGACCTCATTGTAGTCTGAAAAGATTTATAGAAGAGCTGTGCACAATCACTGAGGAACTGATGACTTCATAGAACTGCAGACATCAATTTTCTTATGCTCAAAGAACTTCCTCAAAATCTGTCTGCTCCCTGTATCTGAAACAGGACCCTATCTCTTAAAAACAAACAGGCACGATTGCTGCACATACCAGCAAAAGATTACTATAGGATTCTATTACTTTTGGAGAAAGAAAAAAGAATGAATTAATGGATTTACCCCAATGTAAGCAAAATCAAGATGTGGCTCCATGACATTTCATCAGCATTTTTTTCTAGCATGACAGAGACAGATGGGCTGTTTTGGAAAAGGATTTTTAGAGAAAGAGAAAAATATATTTGACCCAAGTTTTACAAGATGTCAGGCAAAGATGGGGGAAGAAAAAGACAAACACATATAAAAAGGAATCTTTTCTTCTCCTAGGCTACTTGTCAGATTAAGAGCTTTAACTTGCAGACCTCAGCAGTAGCTGAAAGTCCACACAGCTCTTGCAAGCGTTCGGGGAAAGATGCCTATGCTTTGGCTAGAAGTTCTACTAATGTGTTTATGCTTAAAGATGTGTTTTATAGCTGAAGACAGCATGTTGCCAATATCTGTTACTTGACAAAAACACAACTCATCTGCAATAGGATTTTTGTTCAGCTTTGGGGTGGATAGAGCTGTCTCTGAACCGAAGCCTTCCCTGCCATGTCACAGGAACAGGGTGTCACTGCAGACCACAGACAGGTCACTGACCACGAGGCCACCATTTGCCAGCTCTGTGTGGTAATCCTTTCTCTCCACTAAATCCCTCGCCTCCAGTCCCCTCAGGAACATCAATATGATCGTTACCAATTATGTAACATCAAAGAGAAGAGATTAATAATTCAGATTTAAAATATCACTAAGATTTATCACCTTGTATTTATTGTCTCCAGACAGCATTGGGAAGCTGTCACTGGGAGACACTACGAAGTGAAAACTAGAGCTTTGTACTGATTACAAAAGAGGTATTCTTTAGCAACAAGTGAAAACAACTTATGCTTGGGAACATACCTGTGTGTTTATCTCTGGCAATAACACAGCAGCCTCTAACACACAGAAAAGGTGCATTTATTAAATTAATTCTTGGGCCCTTCGAAGCTACTTGCTGACCCCAGCAGGACTAAAAATACCTGCAACAACATTCCCAAGGAAGAGCTGTCCTCAAGGCTCGAGCAGAGGCTCAGCCAACTAGAAGCTACTGGAGACCAGCCTGGCAGGGTTCAGATCTAAAGCCTGAGAAGCACATAAAAGGAAACCTGCTTTGCCTCTTCCAGCACCTCGTGAAGGATTCTAGCGAGTAGGGCTTTTGATCTAAAAACCTTAACTGATCGAATCATTTTGGGAGAGAACGATAAACAGAGATTAAACACAGGAAATTAGGGTAAATTAATATTTTAATGTCTCACAGCAGAACTAAATAACAGCACGTTCAGCTCAAAGAACTATATACTGAGGCAGCTTTAATAAGCCATTGTGCCATTAAAAGTGAAGGGTAAAGAGAAAAGCTATCAAGAAAATGCCATAAGATTTTTTCATGGTGTACCACTTTAATGTGCAAGGAAGAGCTAGGAAGAAGCAGAATGATCTTGATGCACAGGATAAAGATGGGTTTTGAAACATCTTGCTGTTCGTATCTTGAGTTTGGTCCTTGCTGACCTTCACTATGGCTATTGCTGTTACCAACAGCATAACCAATACAATGGGTGCTGTAATATGCATTTCACACATGAAAGTATATTCCCTTTACTCCTTAGAGTATAATTTTGGGAGAGAAGATGCATCGTTATTTTTTCATGTATTTGCAGATCATGCCCTAAGGCAAGGAGAGAACCCAGCTCTCCTGCCCCTGCAGAGTCAGGCTGTGGGTGGATCAGAACTGTGCTACGTTCTCATTACACCTTGTCCCCATCCCACAAGTGCGAACACACTTGATCAAAACAGTTTTCTCCATGAAATGGGGATTTACCAGAAATTCCAAACAGAGATAATTTTTCAAGGCCCCTAAACCCAAAGGCCAGTTATTGGTTTCATTCCTACAGGAAACAATTCTGAAAAGAAGCATATTTTTTGTGCTTCTTTGGTAACCCCCACCAGACGAACTGACAATCAAGTCACCCTGAATTACAACTGCAATTTTATACACTAGCATCCTTCTTATGTTCAGCCATCAATAAGCTCTGTATATATTACCTGTTAAAAAACCCAGCACATTTCTGTGTATTTTCTTTGCAATGCCAATAAGCTTATTTAACACACAATCCAAAGATTCTATAACCTTGCTGAAAACGGCTCCTTCTATAGTTGCAAAAGAAAACCCTTTCCAGCTGTACCACAAACTCATTTTAAACATATTTAGCATTATAAGTCATATGCTATTCAAGGTTTATTTATAGAGAATGGCTTCAAGGAAACAGCTTTGATTAGTTGGCAAGACACTTTCTTGGAAAAAAAAAAATTCAAAATGTCTACTTCAAATTCCTCTGTGCATGTTGCTTTGAAGGAAATGCGCTCACACGCTGCATCTCCGATTCAGGCAGAAGGTGGGATTAAGAAAAAGAATCATCATTCTTGAAGATGAATGGGATTCTGTTTACCAGCTCAGGACTTTGGATGGAGCTCCTTACTGCCTATGGTGTCCATGATGGGGCATTCTTTTTGCAGTCCCACTTGTTCAAATAACCCTGCCTTATGCAGTGAAGCTTAATCTTCTAGTCTATTAGAAGCCATATTTCCTAGTCTCTGCCTTCCCAGCCTTAAATTCAGTTTTCTCGTATTGTTGCACCATTTCCTGATAGTAGAGAGTAAAGATGACCAAGCCAGACTTCTCAGCAGTGGCCAGCAACAGCACGAGAGGCAATTGGCACAGCCTGGAATACAAGGAATTCCACTTAAACATAAGATTTTTTTTTTTTTTTTTTTTTTTTACTGTGAGGGTGATCAAGCACAGATTGGCCAGAGAAGTTACAGAGTCTCCATTGTTGGAGATATTCCAGGCTTGACTAGACATAGCCCAGCACAAGCTGCTCTAGCTGGTCCTGTGTTGAGCAAGGGGATAGACTAGCTGATCTCCAGAGGTCCCTCCAAATTCAACTGCTCTGCGATCGTGAGTTGTGATGCACAGGAGTTCTCTGACCAAGTATACCACTACTGCGTCTGTGGTGGGAGAGAAAAGCCTCAAGTTATGCCATTCAGATACAGTGAGAAATTAAACAATTTTCAGTTCGAATGTATTTGTGTACGTGAGGGCTCTCCTCTTTAAACACAATATTTTGGCCTAAATAAGCTAACTTTAGTTAATTTCACTTCTGCTCTCAAATATTAAGATATGAATCTTGAGGAACTCTGTAGTTTCTCAGCTGTTTGACTTCTAGGGAATATAAAAATTGATCCAAAATAACATCTAAGGGATGAATTTGACAATTGCTTTCTTTCAGGTCTAACTAAAGTTTGGATGAATTACTGAAGGTTGAGTTCAAGTTCAGGGTGGCATTGGTTAAATATTTTGTTAATCTTACCTAGAATAAACATGGACCATAATGAAAGAGACAGCTTGCTTCAAAAAGCATTATTTTTATCTACATAAAATAAATTTCTGCCCTTTCTTCCCATTTGTGGCTTTAACATATTAAGAATCAAATTGCAGAGACAATTACTGTGACCATTTTAAGGCCATTTCCGCTTGCTGACACACCAGGGTCCATTCAATAGCATTGTGCTGCCAGACCACTTAACACATGTGGCTACTTTAGACTCCCACAGCGCTGCTAAATGAAAGGGGCCAGATCCTGGGTTAGACTGAGTCAATGTGCCCATGCTGATTTCTGCTATTTAAAGATGTGGATTTCATGCACTGCAAAACTTCAGTGAAAACTAAGAAGCATTTAGAAGGCAGGTTTAATTCTTAGGTGTAGTCCAGCCTTGTCAATAAATGTCACAGTTTTCACTGAAGTAAGGATTTATTTTTATTCATGTAAATGAAGCAGAAAGGTTAACAGGAAGTCATGATCTCTTTAGACATTAACTTATCTTTGACTGCTCCAGCCTTCCTCACAGCAGTTTAAGCCAGGTAGCATCCTGAATATATGAAAACTGCTCTACTTCCAGTAATTAGAGAAACTAATGAATCCAAACACCACAAAAGGTCCAAATTTATCAGTCTGTCTGCTTCCAATTTGATTGCACACTATGTTCTCAAAGACACTAAAGACTAAATTGCATAATTAGGAGAAGGTTAGCATTTTCTGCAACAAGTTTATAGAAAGCAACAACTAACATCTGACAACGCACTCCCCCCTCTTTTGTCACCTGATTTTTCCAACTTGACACAGAGCAGAGTTCAGTTGAAAGGCTCTGACTCACGATCTCACAACTGCAGCTCCTTTTTGTCCATCTGCGCTCTCTGCTTCAGGTTACTGACAACCTGACAGGAAAGGCTGCAAGGAACATACATCCCCTCCCTTTGCCACTACAGTTTATAGCCCAGAGTATTAATGCAAAACACCTGACTGAGGTTAACACCAATATACCAGGCTGTGATCTGCAGAAGAATCATGCTGCTATGAAATACCTCATCTGAAAGAGAAGGTACCTCAGGAAGCCCTCCGAGCCTGCATCTTAGATAAATCATACATCACCTCTTCACCTAGCATGTCATACCAGTGCTTTAACCACGTAACTCCATGAAATATATGCTGGATAAAGAACACATTTGGAGCCTGAACTCATAACGGACCAGCCTAAAATGTCTACACCAGTTCAGTCCACAAAATGGATTGAATTCTACAGGACGGTGAGATTTTGAGCCCTTTTTAAGGAAAGCACTTTGGAACACCCTGTGAGGCTGAACAGATTTACGTACCTGCTTGAAGTTAACCCTGACATTCAACACGTGTCTGAGTAAGAGCCAAGTAGTGTATCTGGGAGGGCACTGAATAAGAAATAAATGGGGTACAAGTGGTGAACACCCTGCTTGCAACAATCCACACAGAAGTGATATAAGGGAAGAGCGAGGGAGCCACCTTGATAAAAATTACTTTGGTTTTAGTGTCATGCTATTGGCCAGTGCATATCATGGAAGCACAGGAACCCCTCCAGCCAGGGACAAATCCTGCCTAGGAAGGGTTACATGAGTTTCCAATGATGATGTAGCCTCAGAACAAACTCCTACCGCCCCAAGTCAGCCCAGGTAACTCTCTATTCTCCCCCAGCCACTGACAGATGCTTAGGAAGGATGCAAGAAACATGACAAGTGCAGCACACACCATGTCCTAATACACATTCCCTGCTCCTGACAGCAAGGAGGTTTGACATTCTCTCAAACATTTACTAAATAACTTCTAAGATCCTTTTCTAGAAGTTTAGCAAGCTCAGTAGTAAAAAAGCCATCAAGCAAAGAGTGAAGCTGCTGAGGCAATATCCTAGTTGCAAGGGAAACTTTTTTCCCCAAATTTGGAAGCCCCATGTTGGAAAGAAAAAGGACAGATCTTGGTGTCAGAGGTATGCAACTAACATAACTAACTTTTCCAACATTTTATGCCAGGGATGTTTAATTTACAATTTGGTTTAATTATTCATTGCATCTAATACACTTAACATTTCAATAATTAACTTCTACAGCAACAGGGGGAAAATCTGATTTATCTGTTTGCTTCCATCTTTAGCTGTTTAATTAGTCGTACTGTCCTCTGCTCTATAATCTCTTTGCATGGACAAAAAAAAAATATTGAGATGATTATAGGAACAAATGCTTTTCTTTGAAGAGTGCATAGGCCTGGGAGAAAAAGCCTGCTGTCAGGGCAGAGACAAGGTAATTTTCCTCATTACAATTTCACCTGTTTTCCAGAGAAGCATCCTACATTGCTGATTGCTGGGGACAGAGTGATCTGTGAATGCCCAAGGAAAGATTTGAACAGGATTCTAAAAATTTGCACTGCTCTTTCTGAAAAAAAACTCCAGCTTGTTGCCTATCAACATGTAATCTAGATTTACTGTACTGGCTCTTCCTATCATCCAAACCCAATCTGATTTCTCTAGAAGTGTAACTTCTTTTCAGATTTTCAGAATCAGAGCTATTCATAGCATTTTATATAGCCAAAGTCTGTATTTTGTGTAAACAAGCTGAACAGTGTTATTCATTTGGCTTTTATGAAAGAGGTGGGTGCACTGGGTGTGCACCCATCATGAATTCACGTTACACTTGTGACAACTTATTTGCAGTAACTGAATTTTGTTACCTGCTTACCAGACGGGAAGTCATCTCCCTCTCCCTGTGCATCCGACTGCCATAGTACACAGGGCAATAAGTAGAAAAGCTACATGTTATTAAAATACTATATTGGGGAAATAATCTATTCATAGCTCATTCCTCCCCTCTTCCCTTACCATTGCCTTAGAAACAGCTCTTCTCCACAGTAAATAAAGTTAGAAAGCCTTATCATTAATTCTATTTAGGCCTAATATGTCATAAAGCAAGGAAAGAAGGCCATTTTCCTCTCTGCTGGGGCACAAAACATGTATTAACTATTCCAACCAGAGCTGTGAATGATTTATTAATTCAATTTTGGAGTGTGTGACTGTCAGATCATATAAGTTCGTTATAAAAGGAGTCTCTCTGAGGACTCTTTTACTCTTTTTAAACCAACTGACTGACATTTCACATGCTTCACAACTGCAGCCATCTATCTCCTTGCTGCTTGTGCTCAGTGTCACACGGAGGTTGCATAATTTGTCCTGTCCACATTAAATTGTTTGTATCCGATGAGGAAGAGAAGTGATAGCTGGTGATCTGTGGCAGTTGTGCTCCAACCCAGACGCCCAGCTTCATGCTTGAATCTAAGGACCATCCAGTGCTCTGTGTGGAATAGGGCAGTCCGCTCTGCTTGTTGAGAATCACAGAGCAGTTGAGGCTGGAGGGAACCCCTGGAGGTCACCCTGTCCAAGCCCCCGGCACAAGCAGGGCCACCTACAGCCAGTTGCCCAAGACAGCATCCAGGGTTTTGTTTTAGTTTTTCTTTTTTGTTTGGTATTTTTTAGGGTTTGGTTGGTTTTTTTTCCCCAATACCTCCAAGGAGGGAGACTCCAGAATCACTCTGCGCCACCTGTGTCCAAAGGGAATTCTGTACTGCTCTCCTTTGCCAGGGAATTGTGAAAACTGTAGTGTTTGAAAACCACTAGGCTGGTTCAGAACCTCCCAGATGGTGGGGCATTAGCATTTGAAAGCTGTTTCAAAGTGCTGTGCAAATACACACACCTCCAGCAAAGCTCCTTGTGTCAACCTATTGGCTAAAGTCCCCTCCCAGACAAAGGATGAAAAAGGGTTTCTTCTGCATCTGGCCTAATACTGATACTGGTTCTGCCTTCATCTCCGCTAACCTCTTCATTGGGAACAGGACTGGAGAAATACTTCCTCGTGAGGAGGGAGAGGAACTGCTACCAGGGACACTGCTGCTGAAATTGTACAATATAATTCCTGTTCTGCATGAGCAAACCAAGTCTAGCAACCTTGGTCTATTTGATAGCTCCCACTAAGAGCGATGATGAGTTCCGACACCTCTTTCATTTCTTCCTGTCTATAAATAAAATCTTGTTCCTATGAATGTGAAAAAAAGCAATATGTGTAACCAGCATTTCTCCTGGTTACTAACAAGGCCAAATTTTAATGTAGATCCTTTTAATGCTTACATCAAAATTTCATTTGTTAATGTAAAAGCTATTGGGGTATTTCTGTTAAATGAATATCAGTAAAATAAAACACAATTTAGAAAAACACTTTTTACAAGGAGCTCTTCAGTCAAGGAAATTTCAGATCTAGTACACCACCTTATCCAGCTGAGGACTGAAAATGTGTAATCAGGAAAACAAGACAGACATCCTTAGGGATTGTATCAGGGAGAAACACAAAACAATTTAGTTTGATCTCCATGTTTAACAGAGACCATTAAATTGTATTTATTTTCTTCTGGAACAAATCAGATTTTCACTAAAACATGCTCCCAAATGTAGTCCTACCTCAGTTTGAAGATACCACTTCCTCTGGTAGTTTGTTCCACTGGCAACCAACCCCACCATTACATCTTATTTGCATCTATCTTGCTTTAGCTTATTCCACTGATTCTTGCCGTGCCTTTCTTTACTAGATTAAGGAACCCTTTTGTCACCAGTTGGAAACAAGACTAGGAGCCCACTCTTAGTTCCCCCTGAAACCATATGTTGCTTTATCTTTAGAGCTAAGAACTCAGTCTCATTTCAAAATAAAAATAAATAAAAACCATTCAAAAGGATAGAAACATGAATAGTAAAGTAAATGCTCTCTCTCATTTGCAGTAATAGCTGTGAAATGCTACTTTGGGACTGGAAAGTATCTCAATTCTGTAATTACACGTTCATCATTTCTGTTCCATTTTCAGTCCCTTAGGCAGTATTTTACAGCTACAGCCCTCCAAGGCAGCCATACTTTTTTGTAATCGGTCATATATTTTCAATGCAGACGACAGGGTCAGTTCTTTTATAGGGCTCTGGCTCCAGCCAGCCTGACACTTCGCTGGATTACAGTTGTATAAAGGTCCAGGAAGAAAAGCATTGAGGATATGAATCACTTCAACTCATTTGTACAGGCTAGGTAGAAAGGAGTCTCTGCACGGTGTCTGTGTCACTGATTTACCATTCAGAACCTCCTGGGCAACTGAAAAATGAGGCCTGGAGGGCACGGGTGCAATGGGAAGAGATACTTCTGTAATCTTCCCTAGGCTTTCAAGATACTGAAAGCTGCCGCCTCCTCTTCAGAGATGAGTGGTTGCTGGGTTTGTGGGGTTAGGGATAGAGGCATCATGGGATGCTAGGTTATCTAGTAAGAATTCTTTGTGGTGTGGCCCTTTACCTCCCGATACACCCAACCCAAAAAAGAGACAGTGGAGAGAGCTATGCAATGTAAATCACAAAAATAAAGATTAGCTTTCCCTTCACTGGTGGTTTATGCAACAGCACTCTACAATGGCAGAGGCAAAAGCACACGTTCCCTGCTGCAGACTCTGCCTCTACCAAAACTGGGGACAATGGATGTGTGGGGCAATGACTTCTTAAACTCCTGCAACAACATTTGCTAGAGCTCTTCTGTCAAAGCAGTTGTTCTGCCACAAGACATAAGTCTTGCCACACTTGTTTTTTGCTTTATAATTTCCTATAATTCAGAGTGGTCCCAGTAATCAAAATAGGTCATACTACTTTCCATCCTGCAGAAGAGAGCTAGATCATTAACCATATATTTCTAATACAATGCTCTATTTATACTCATCATTATATGGTGAATTAATGCTGTAACTCCACAGATTCCCCTCTGAACAAAGAGACAGCAAAAAAATTGATTTGTATCTGGGTTCTACTGTACATGGGTCTAAGTTACAGTGTTTCTCTGAATTATACAACACCACACTAGGAACGGTGGGCTACATAAGCTTCAAAAAAAAAATATCAAAATTGTGGCAGTGTATTCCCACTTTGCAAAGGCACAAATGAATGCAGAAGGTTTTTAAAACAGATTTAGCAGAGTAAAGGGACCTTAGAAGGGTGATCAAGCAGTTGTCATATTGCAAAAATATAAAAGTGATTTAACAATGATAAAATCAGTCTTAGCTTTGACTACGCAATACACTTCACACCAACTGAGCTATTCTAACAGCCTCCGATCACTGCTGGTCCACAGCAAATACAGCTTAACTGAACACACTGTCTTAGGGAGCTATCATCTTAATCTGTCATAGGCTAAAAGCAGACGCCGTTATTGCAGGCCAAGTGATATGCACTTTAAAACTACATGTATCTTCTGGTGGTGTCATTGCAACTTGATCACATGTTTGAGCTTTAAAGGTCTTACACCAAAGGAGAAAAGTACTATCCCTCCTGTCTTTCACACTGTATAATCATTCCAGCTATTTCAAACTATAGCCTAAAGTACAGAAAAGGAGAGGAAACGGTATTTGCAGTAGGATTATATTTGGGTTCCTGTTTGCCAACCAGTCCTTAAGGGTTCTGAGCTGCCCTCTCAACAGGCCTTCACTCCCCCACCCACCCCCCATCTATATAGAGTCCAGCAGAGAACAGTTTTCCAGCCTTAAGTGTCTCAAAGGCAGGGTTGAGACATTTTCCATCTATTTTTATCCTACTTGTGCAGGTAGGGATCATAGAATGGTTTGGGTTGGAAGGGACCTTAAAGCCCACCCAGTGCCACCCCCTGCCCTGGGCAGGGACACCTCCCACCAGCCCAGGTTGCTCCAAGCCCCGTCCAACCTGGCCTTGAACCCCTCCAGGGATGGGGCAGCCACAGCTTCTCTGGGCAATGTGTTGGGATGCATCGCTCCTGAGTTTAGAGGAGGTGATCCCTGAGTATTAACAAGCTTTCTTGGGCCCTGCTTCCCTCCAAGAGCTTTATCCCATAGTACTCTGCCAAGCAGATCCCTGAAGAAGCCAAAGTCTGCTCTCCTGAAGTCCAGGGTAGTGAGCTTGCTGTGTGCCCTCCTTGCTGCCCTGAGGATCTTGAACTCCAAGTGGATGAGACCACTCAAGACAGTGGAAAACCTGGGACTTTCTTTTGAACTGCTTTTCCCCCAGCATTGATAGAGCTCTGTAACAACACTGCTGGTGGTTCTGGTTTACAGTTGAGTAAAGATCATTTTTTTGCCTTCTTTTCTCCAGAGCCTCTTGTCACTTACAAATGTCAGTATAATTATTTCAAATGGTATTTTTGCCCAGCAAAATCACAAATGTATAATTAGTTCCTTGCATAGGCACTCTAGAAATAAGCAGATAAGCAGGTACAGTGCATGTCTTACCATTACCCTCACAAGGAAGCATTGCCCGATGGCTGCGGGTCAGTACTTTGATATGTTCTGATACACAGATCGCCATTAACCTTTGCAAAACAAGGAGTTGCAAAATCACAGCAACTGATTTCTAAAGTTAGGAACAAAAATTGTCATCTGTCAAACTATGACATGAAATCAAGTCTACGCTCCCAAGATGAGCATTTATACCCTCGCAGGTCAGCTTTTCTCCTAGATAGTCAATTTTAAGCTTTTCCCATTGTCTTGAATCTAATGCCCTCATTTAGGTGAGGTAGAAACTCAGAGCAGAGAGTTCAGACAGTACAAGAAGTTCTTACCTACCTCATCTGCACTCTTGCATTCTCAGAAACACAGTCTTCCATGGTTTTAACAGTTATCACAGGCAAAGGCAGCAGATACTGACTAAGGACTCAGAAGAACATTCATCAGTGTAAGTTACCAATTATCTGTCAAAAGACCTCTCAGTAGCAGATGAGCAAGAGAGAATTATTTGTTATGTTTATCTCCTTGCAAGAAAAATTGAACTTAATAAACATAATAGTCACAGCATGTAGGGAGAAAATTATACTCTTACTGCACACTAATTTGTTTTATTTATGCACCTTGCAATAAAGTAACCTCTCCAGAAAGAGTTCATTGCATCTGGCCATGAAGTGCCCAGCTGCTGGCTGCCCTGGGCTCATACCACAAAGATAAGAACTTCGTTTATACTGCAGGCCTTCCCTCCCCTTCTCCCTTTATTTCACTTTTCTAGCAGAAGAGGAACTATGTTTTACTTTGTAGGGTACGTTTCTGTTGATGATCCGCATGGCACACTGAAGTCCCACTGAAACCCTGCTTTTTGCCCTTAACCAGGGTGCTAGGCTCACACTGCTTGTTCATCACAAGCTGGGCTCCACTTGCTGCAAGAGTGCAAAACCAAATAGCTCATCATTCCATACTTGCTTCTGTGCTTAAAAAAAATACTATAGAGACTTTACAGTTGGGATGATACCACCTCTCTAACGTTACTTACAAGAGACTATTTGCATATGCAGCCAATCATGAGGTAACCATGGCAAACAACAGTTTTTAGCAAGAGATTTTGAATTTAAATATTCATTTGCCATTGAAGGTCACTTCACAGCTGCTTAACAGCAGTGGGTGCTAAGGCCCTTTGAGGTTCAACAACATGGTAAATGCAGGAGAGCAAGAGGAAAAGGAAAGAATCAAAAGGAAGAGAGACAGAGAAATTATAATGGCTTATAATTTGTTTTCTTCTCACATTTATTCCCAAGGAATCAAAATACGGTAAGATAAGTATCAAGAGTGCCAAAGCATGAAAAGTTGTGAAAGACAGGCTAATTATAGCCACCATTTAACAGATGGAAAAAACAAGACCATGACAGGCCAGCAAGTATAAAAATAGGGCTATATAAAGACCAGGGAAAAGTTGTATCCATGCATTTTGTCAACCTTCCTTCTCATCATTTAGTTTTGAAGCACAACTGGTTCATGTTTTCAAACATTTCCCTACAAGTAAAAGCAATTTAGTCTGCTAGAATAATAATAATGGAAAGACACTAAGTATTCGTAATAAATTATCTCACATTCAGACTGAAAACCCTGTCTGCTTTAGCAAATCCCCCAGATACAGCGCATTGTTCCAGAAAGCTTGGAGACAAGGCTGTTTTCAGACTGAAAAAAGTTTAACTTACAAAATACTAAGAATGAAAAGCTTTAGTGAAATGGAATTGTTTCCCAAAAAGTTTCCAAAGCTGTTTTCTATACAAGTCTTGATATGAATTTTAAAAGTTTATCCAAAATTCCCAAACACTACTCTGCTTTGCTTTTTAATTTGGAAGGACTGATCTCAAAAGACAAGTCTCCAGCAACTGGGTTTTAATCATGTCTGTGAGAAGAGGCCTCAAGCCTTCTTTTGTTAAAAAATACTTTGGGATGAGCACCCCTGAGACCTCATTCTCTGGTTTTATGCAGAATGAGCCCAGCACATTGACAGAGACAGTCCACCTCCCATTTCAGCCATGGTTTAGGGATGCAGTTCATGAGGTGTTTACACTGTCTCATAGTGCTAGAGGTAATCGTCTTACAGATCCAGCCCCCTGATGAGTCAAGCTCTGTAGGGCTACTGACGTCATGAGCCAAATTGTTTCACACCAGGAAAGGGGCAGATTGCTAATATTGTTTAGACCAGTAACTATACAAAAATGAACAGAAAAGTCCATTTATACTAGTTTTGTTTCTGCCTAATAGGACTAAATAACTAGGCAACAAACAGGCCAGAAACCATCAGATCCTCAGACTTTCCAAGTTACTTTAGGGGAAGGGTCAAAAACAATATTTGGAAGTTATTTGAAAGGTCACTTTAAGGAGAAAGAGGGGAAAGTTTTCCCAAATGCTTGGCCTTCATGATTAATGAGCATGCTGAAGACAAACCCACATGCATTTCAGGAACAGATGGGCTTGTTTTGGCTTAGTTATCGCCAAAAAGTTTCCTTATTTCTAAACCCCAAACATTAGTTATTTCTCCCAAGTACCTGCTTCTCAGCATGAAGAGAAGGGGAAAGTGTAGGACCAGAGGAAGACACCTCCTGATTCTAGGAAGTGAGACAGACACATAAGAAGAAATAGATGGAGACAGGTAGCCCCCGAGCAGGGCTTTTTTGTATTCATGTAAAAGCCGCAGCCATACTGCTGCAGTAGAGAAGCCTCAGAAGTGTTTGTAACAGTCCTGCGACCCACGTGTGGTGCCAGCGGTGCCAGGGAACACACTAAACCGCTGGCTGTCCTTGTGCTCGCGGGGTGCCATCGGCTTCAGGAAAAGCACCACTGCAGCTGCAGTCAGGACATCAAGTCTGCTTAGGAAATGAGGCAGATTTATGTTTACCTCAGTTTACTTTCCTGTGCTTTACTTGCCCATGATAATAATGAGGGTTCTCATTGTTACTGAATGAGAATATTGAATCAATACTCAGCTCAGTATTGAAAAGAATTAAGAATTTCTTCTTTCCCTATTGTTACTTATTAGCTTCCCTACCTAGTTTACAGAATGGCAGACTACACTGAAAAGCAGCAGCAAATAAATCCCCCTCATTAGTAAGTTAACTGTTAGACAAACCCCAGCTTGACTTTGTCAAGTAAGAGTGGCTTCTCTTCCAGTTTTTAAAAAGGCAGAAAATATAGGCTGTACTGCCAAGATGCCAAATCAGATTTCAGCAGCAGGACAGACACAGTTTAGGATTAGATTCGGTCTGCTCTCCGCTCCTCAACCTTTGATGCAAACCCTTATGTCATCTAAACATCATCTGCATCTCAGGGCATTTACTGAAATCCACAGGGAGGCTGGAATTTCTCTTAGTCCCTGGCTGCCCACAGCTCACCAGCTCTCCATATCCCCTGTGACACCCTTGAGGGTATCCAGCAGCAAAACAAGCAAGTGTGCATGGGTGGGAGGCAGAAAAGCACCAGGGCAGCAGCAGGATTTCAATGTTCAAGTTCCCCTTAAAATGCAAAGGGACAAGTTTGCAACACAGCAAGCAAAGACACATGCAGACCAACAACCCCCATACATCCCACCACAGGATACAGAGGGATTGATAAGGCAAGAGTAGAGTTTTGCCAAATGTGTCTGTGGGAAGCCAATTCCTATGAGTGGACTGAAGCAAATAGCATTGCAGATCCCCCAGCTAGCAGGAGAGTTTTTGCTGCCACTCCCCACCACACTTTTAAGCGGTTGTACTGATGAGAGACATAGAGGAAAAAGCCTCATAAAGCCACTTTGTGCTATCAGAATGGCATAAAGTGTGTCCTAAAAGCAATCTGGAACCTAGCTCAAACCTTCAGCTGCCAGAATTGAGCCAAGACACATTTTAGGACCAAGAGTATCCTGTCCTTGTGGTTGATATTTTTAGGATGAAACCTTATTGTGCCTCAATTTTCTTTTTGTAACACAAGCATAGTATCTCCCTCCTCTTGCAGGTGTATTGTAAAGGCATGCATGAAATAACAGAAAGCAGTTCTGGCTGCTGTATACCTGCACTATGAAAATGAGTGAAGACCCCAGCCGAGACCAGGGAAAGCCACAGGAAGAACGTGGACCTTGAAGTGAAACAGGAATAGCAGTAAATTGGTCCTGTAGCTAATAAGTGCTGCTAGGCACTGCACGAAACCATAGCAACAGTCCCAGCCATATATCTGGTCCACGAGCTCTCCCAGCTGACAAAAGCAGTGGCAGGGCCCAGAGGCAGGCAGAGTTCCTAAAAGCAGAAGGAGAGAACACAACAGGGATTGTTCTGCTTTTAAAGATAAGATGCTGCTTTCCTCTCATGCGCTTTGCTTGGGAGCAGCTCACAAGGTGGGGAATCGTCTTCGTCCACCAAGTTTGGTCCACTTTCCCTTTGTGCTGCCTGTGATAAACCAGCAATATTTGTATCTTGCAGCAAACTCCAGGGACTTCTAAGGAGCTATAAGCATGTAGTAGACTAGCTTCCTGGAACCTGAAAAAGACCATTTCAGCCTTGATAAGCTCGTTCTGCATTTTATTTGAAGACAGATATGGGTGACATTTTTAAACTGTTTTTTCATAAAAAATGCAGATTGACATTTAAGTCTTTCTTAGAAATTGAAAATGGAAAAGTGTCAAGAGATTGATTTCAAATACCTTGTTTCATTTCACTAATATTAGATTATGTATATTTACATATACTATATTTGATATCTTCTGTGATGGTTCAAAACTATAAAAGTAGTCTTTGATGGATCATAATACTTTTTATATCAACTTCAGTCTAGCAAAAGAATTGAAACTTCCATTTTGTATTCTATTTCAACAAATTGCATTTCCGAAAGATCAAGATTTCTCACATGTTGAAAATACCACTTTCCTACCCAGGTCTATTTAAAATTGACTTATAGACAGGTATTGTAGCTATCGACCTAACTTAGACAAAATGAGTTCTGAGTATTTCTGCATATCTTATTTGTGTTGCACTTGTACCAGCTTGCTAAAAACAACATCAACAAAATAAATATCTTGTCCTGACAGAGAACACTCGAGGTAAGGTTTTCTTTAAGCAAAGAGGAGGTTTGTACATGAAATAACTTAAGTAAAAGTCTCTAAGTGAAATATTCCAGTAGAGAAGGTACTCTCTACCAGGAGAGTGAAAGGAAAGCCTTAGTATTCATTTGAAAAGCAGTTTAGTCTCAGTGGTAATGCACATATTGTAACACTGAAGACAGAAGTGAGAGTTTTGAGATACCAAGGTGTCCACTGAAGTCAGCATGAGGTCTGTTATCTCCACAACCTTCCCAGTCTCTCTGGTGGCAACCCTTAAAGCTGGCTGCTCCTCAGAGCTGACATTGAGGGCAGAATTCAATAACTGCTTTCCAAGGATACCATGAATATAAAGAAGCCCTTGTCTTCTTTACAATTATAGATGCTGAGGGCCAATCTGGAACCCAGTGCTTTAGCAGTCATGCTGTATCCCACTTCAGAAAAGCATTTAAGGAAGTGCCTAAATCCCTCTTCACAAGAGCTTGTCATTAAATAAATACTTGCTGTGCTGAACTGAGGACAGCAAAAGAATGCAAAAGGTAAGGTACAAAGAATGACCAGATCATATCGTGATTATTTTTAAAGACTAATATCAGTATTGCTTCTTATTTTATAGAGGTGCCTCTTTTCCCTCAAATCTTTCTTATTCTTTTTCTCATTATGCAGTAGTGCAGTGCACTTAACCACAAGCTGAGAAAACCCTTTCCTCTCTCCCCTTTCTTAGTCCTTGAATCTCAGGCTTTTAAAATCTAATTTGAGATGCCAGGGATCCATGTTTAGCTGCCATCCCTGAAGATGGAGTACAGGCAATAGAAGACACCCAGCCCATTAGACAACGTTGTACTTAGCTCCCTGAAGACTGTGCTCAAAAAAAGAAAGTATAGACTTTTAAGGCTAATTGCTTCCAAAATATACTCCCCATTCTCTCTCATTATAGCCCCTCTAGGGATAAATTCAGTAAAACAACTAGTGATATTTAGGTAGCTGACGTTTAGCAGACTATGCAGTGAGACTGTGGAAAATAGTCCCCAGGCATTTTTGTCACCCAGCTGTTAGAAAGTTTAAGTTCCATGAAAATACACCTCCCTGGCAGCCTCTCAGTCATTGTCCTCTCAAGCTTCATAGTGACCCATTTCTGGACCTGTATTCATTTACCTCTACCACAGAAACTCCCTTACAAGCCATTTCCTCTAACATCTGTTAGTCTACCAGATGACACATTCAGGAATCCACATCTTGCCATTTTCTGAACTCTAGCTCAAGGATTCCCATTACCCACTGCACAGACTCCAGCTCCGTCACTGATGCAGAATTGAAAAATCAATACTATTTTGGGGAAAAAGCTTTGATAAATAAACAGGGTATTTTAAAACAAAGCTGAGATTCTAGGCTGGAGAGACAGAGAACTTACCCAGTCACCAGCAATCGCCACCACTGCCCTGGAAAACAGTTCCTAATATAGTACTGTCAAATCTACTGACTATGTGAGATCTATGAGAACTGCTGTTCTACTTATAGTCCAAACTCACAGCTTACAGCAGAAAATTTTGTACAGGGCCAAGTTCATGAGAGCTGGGTCTTTCAGTTAAACAGCTAAAGCAAAAAATCAAGGTTTCCTGATAGCAGAGAACAGCTTGAAACTAGACAAGCACATGGAAGAAACAAAAATTCCTCTACCCCCTCAAAATTTATTTACAATAAACGGTATTTCTTTGAGCAATATCATGGCTGTTTTAGGATGATTGATTTTCAATCTTTGGCCTGGCAAGATGTTTTCTATGCTACTGCTGTTAATTTGACAGCCTTGCTTTCCTTGTCTGAAAAAAAAAAAATGTCTGACCACTCTTGCTTTTGCTGCTTTTAGCCTGTTAAACTGTGAGATACTCAGATCAGCAAGCTATTGCTGCTATCCTGGCTGTGTGTTTTACTACAGCAGAGATGGGGGGAGGGAGGGGCATTTTAAGTAGAGCCATGGTGTTTTAAGACTTCTGTTTGCACACATTAATTGGGATTAGCCTAACATTTATTCTACTTACAGCTCAAAGCCCACTGTTAAGGAACACATGTCAAGTTCTTCAGGAAAAACAACTAGGCTAGGAATTTAATTGCTTGCACTTTTTTGCCTGAAGAACTTCTATTTTGAAGTCAAACCCCTCATGTTATCTAGTTTATGACATTTATTGTCCTAAAAGAAATTAGAACCAAACAGTTTACTGTGGGGACCAGACTTTCATGAAAGAGACTGATCAGAGGACAATGGGCTACTGTAACAGTATGACACTGGGAAGAAGCAGGGAGAGGTCCAAGTAATCCCTCAAAATAACAGCAGCGGGGCATAGCACATCAGTACGTGTTTAAGTCAAGAGTAGATATTTTTCTTTTAATTCAGTGATGAATATTCTGGTGGTGCTTGCTGAATTCTTTAAAAAGTTGTCAAGACATTTTACTGGGCTTTGCATGCTGTATGCCAAGTACAGTCCATTGGCACTGTCCTACCCAGTTCCTTTGTATGTTCCATACCTAACAAGGCACCTGACATTCCTAAATGCTTTGCCTTAGAAGGCAACTTTCGGTTCTCTAATCAGCTATACCATATCTATTAGCCTGAAAATTGCCTCACTTAACATCTTCAATGCCACTAATATGGTTTTAAATAGTTTCCCCAGCTTTGATATCTGTGGCAGGGCTAATTGCTACTCTGTTTGTCACATTTCAGATGGCACTGAGAGCACTTTATTTAAAAATAAAGAAAAATGGCCACAGCTCCAAAGAAGTCAACCTGAACAGAAAAATGGGAAAGTAATAACTTATGAGTGTAAGAACACTGGTATATCCTAACAGAGCTTTGGTGCCCTTATACAATGAACCTAATGAGATCTTATTTTCTTTCAGAAGTCTCACCCTCCTTTTCTTAGCCGACACTTTCAAAGCATGAAAGGATGCCGAAGAGATCTGAGCACTGCAGTTTCCCAAAAGGACAGGTGTTGGCCTAAGGCTGTTTCTATTATAACAAACACTGTAGCCTCCAAGGCTGGAGCCTGGGAAAACACTGGAGTTCCAGAGGAGAAACAGGAGTGTTTGGGATTGTGAGAGAACACATGCCTACCCTAGTCGCTTTCCCCCACCACTTCAAAAAGAGAAAGTTAAGGCAGACATGCAGAGATACCAGATCCAAAGCTTGGTATTACACTACTAATCTGCAAACTAGAAAACTGGCCCCAAGTCTTCAAGCAATATGAAAAAATACTGTTTTATTTAAACAAGTGTAAATTGGTTTTTGAAAATCATCTTCATTCTGAGCTTGCAAAGTCACCTTAAAAATTTGTCACTGATGTAACATGTTAGTTGTCAGATTATTTTTTTTTCCTTATTTGATTTAAGCCACTCCCAAGGCATTAGTGTCCCCCCACAACCTTGCAGCTAGAGGACTATCAGTGTTAGTCCAGGGATTTTGTTTAAGTGACACTGTCAAAGGAGAGCTCAATCTTAGCTCCTTCACACAACCCAGTGCAGGGTTTTCTTTTCTACATGCTGCTCCCCCTTACCACCTGCCCTAGAGAGAGCACATCTGCACTTCCACACACAGGTGGGCTCTCTATGGAGTGTGACAATCAATCCAGAAATCAAAGGCTCAACAATTGGTAAGTTTTCCCAACTCTTTCTGGTAATCATTTTGCATGGTATAGGAAGGACAGCAAAACCCAGCAGCAGCATGCCTTTTGCAATCCTCTAATTCTGTATAAGCTGCATTGAAAATGCCATTTGGAATTCTTCACAACTTACTAATGAGTCATGTACTTCCCAATGAAAGATCATGAAGACCCTCTTGTCAAACTACAGCTTAACTAATATTTCATGCAACACTACCCCCCCTAAGGCTGACCTATTTGCTTGGTGTAGACTGAGGATGCAATCCCTGACAACTGGGTCTTGCCATTTAAAAGTGTAATCAATGATGACATTATTAGGAGCATGAAGCCTAAGTGTCATTAATTGTTAATGAGGGAAGTTTAGCTTTCAGGTGCTGTAGCTAGCAAATAAAAAATCTGAGCAGCTATTTGCTGTATGTGGCAAATTGTGTTACTGCAAAAAGCACTACCAAGGCTTTGAGGCCCCCAAAGCATGTCCTAATTTACTTTTTTTAAAATAGTAAAGGGAAAGGGTTCTCCAGCTTTTGAAAAACAGTGCAGGAATATACTGTTGGAGAAAATTAAAGGGCAACTTCAAGGTAGTCTGAAAATCCTACAAAAGCAGCTCTGCACTCCCCCAGCTGGCTGACTTGCAGTAGTTAACCAGCAAACAGCTACATTTCTCACCCGATTGCTTAAACTCTTCAGTGGGGTTGAATAAACTAAGCACAGCTCACCTCACGATTCCCTTCAGAAATCACCTTCTTGTTAACATCACCCTTATTTTGAAAAGGCAATAATATCTGCTTGTAGCACATCCAACAGCAATGCACCAGCATGCAGGGTACTGGAGAGAGACTGACTCTTCCACAAACAACTTTCAGTTCATATAAGCAAATGACATGGGAAATCAAAGACAAACCATAAGGTACACAGCTTGCAGCAAAACTAAAATAGTCAGTTCAGCTGAAGTTTCCATGAAGTGCCTAAATAGGAAATCTTCATTTCTAATGCCTAAGTAAAATGCAAGGCTGAATGGCAAACCTTAGGAGGGACATTTTTGTTTATACAATTTGGAGTTTGTGTCCAAGACTCAGCAAGCAAAACGTGGGCTTGATGACCAAAGTCATGGCTTCTGCTCTTCTCTTCACTGGTGGTTTCCAGGGACAATAAAGTTAATTTAGTGCTCAAACCCTCCCTGAGGGTCACTACAATTTAACAGAAGAAACAACAACCATTTTCATTAATTTCTCCTGTGAGGCTTGATACAAACAATACAGTTTGATACCACTGTGATAAGACCTTCACCTTCATCTGATATGCTGCTGTAGCAAATCCTGCCATATGCACAAGGGCCCCCAGAAAGGAGAGGCTAGACTTATCTCATGCTTTGTGTCAACCAGTTATAGTAATATTTTGCTTATATACTGGTGTCAACCAGTACTGTAACGCTTTTGTTTCCCAGCTTTGTGAGGAAATAAAAACATGTTCCATCACCTACTGCTCTCCATCATTTGGAATAAACTTTGTGAAGGACAAAAGAACAGAACCAGAATGCTAAAGATGGCACCATTGCAAATGTTGTACAATAGAAGAGCAAGCTTTTCCAGTGTCCAAATTTTATCCTGATGTATATCTAAACATCTAATATGCAGGAAATTTCTAGTGAAATTAAATAACTCAGTGGTTCTAGCATAGCTTGATAGTTTAACAGGGACCATATAAGGTTGAAAAAACATTTATTTCTTCAGCCTTAAAATCTCCACAAGGTTTTTATTTTCCAGGCTCCAGCCTGAGTCCCCAGACAACTACTGCCAGTGAAGATGAAGAAACACATTTTTGGGTTTTGTTTGTCTCAAAGCAGCAGATGATTATGAATCACAGTCACATTTTGCAAAGCTAATGAGTGTAACTGATACATGGTGGTCCTCTTTCAGATGGCAGGAATTGTGGGAGGAGAAAGAGCATTCACTATGAGGTACAACGCAAATTGTCATGCCAGCTGAATCCAGCCAGACTGAATGCAGGAGGACTTAAATAACTTGCATGTATGTCAGGTGCCCATGTTCATCTGGTGAACACTGGAGCAGGCACGTTATTTTTAAACCACAAAGACACATGACGTGTACCACATATGCCAGATAGTCCAACTTACTAGCTAACACCAGTTTGAGCTCATTTAACTTGGAAAGTGAAAGATGAACTGCACAGGCATAACTAATTCTGACACGGAAAGGGCATTTCCTCACTTCCAGGTGAGTTTTACTAAACTAGCAGTTAAATATATGTAAAAACGTATCATATAGCATTCCCTTAAGCTGTCCCTTAGATAGACCATAGTACACCAGAAATGTCCGTGAACTGAGAGAGAACTTAGATGTAACCAGGTTATTTGCTTTTCATTCTATCATGCCTGTAGCTCCCCCTCACATGTCTCCCTGTCCTGAAAGAAATTTCTGCAAAATTACCACATGACTACATGCCAAATTGTCTTGCAATTGGACATCTCTCCACAGATAGTTTTCTAATATCTGTCCTCCTAAACACTGAAAGGATGCAACATCTAAACAATCCATCTTTTCTGCTTTGATCTGAATGTTCTCACATAAATATTAAGTGTCCAAATCTCAGCCCCATCAAAGTTATGTCTACAGTTTGTTTGTATCTCAATTCAGCATTATATTAGGTTGCTATCCTGAGGCTCTGTGGTATAATCCTTGTTATTTACTTTCTGGTTTCCTATTCAAATCCAGGCTTATTTTCCTCTTACAAGTCACTTGCTTTTTTTAATTTTGCAATTCATTCTCAACAGCTGCAGAAGATTGCCCTGAATATAAAGTAACTGCCTCTAAAGTTATCCACAAATCCATAAACATCTTAGCTAGGATGCAAATAACTTAGGCTTCCTTGCTGCATCTTCTTTAGAGAGAAATGTCAGGTTGAGGTCACTGACATTTTTCCTCCAACAGGAAGAGGAACTTATTTGTGCATATTGTGTGGGGCAGGGAAAGAGTACACAGGGCAAAAATCCAGCTATAGGGCAGTATTTTCAAAGCCGACTTTGCATATTTTTCATTCTGTACCAGACACTTGACCCATCATCCCCTAGAACCACCTCTGCTAACTTCAGCAGGTTCTAGCTTGGGTCCTGGGAGCACCAGTGCCAGGAGCCTAAAAGAGAATAAACTCTATTCTTGCAAATTCATGAGGTGTGGGTATTTTAGATTGGCTTTGGAAGAGGAATTGAACGTTATCTGAACTAAACCTGAGCTAAGTAACAAAAGCATTAAGCAGGATTAGCAGCAAAGCACGGGCCTTAGGAATTGCAACAGTTTTAAACACAAGTTCAAACTATCCAAATATAGATTGGCTTGAGGCAGAAGTCTGTATCTGAAGGCAACTGCAGGGAAGTCTGGTACCAGTACAGACTTCACACTATAGTAACTGAAACAAGACAGCCCTTCCCCCCGAAACTGTCTCCAAATGTTCAGAGATAGAAAAATATGCACTTTATGCTCTGCTCCTAATCCTACTACCTGCCCCCCTTAAAATGGGTTTGTCCCTCTTAGCACTTGGGCGATATTAAAGTGTTAACATTGCAATGTTTTTCAAAAGAAAAAGAGGGAGGGCTAGACCCCCAAGATTTCAAAAATACCTGCTGGGTATGAGCACATTTCAGAAGACTCTCATAAGAGGCTCAAATGTCCAAAGACATTGATTCTGAAAGGCATTCAAATTATATATGACCCCAATGTTAAAGAACTCCATAACCTTAAAAACTTGAGATGTTGGCTGATGGTCACTTTTGCAAGCCTGCCCCCAAATTCTACCAAAAACTGACTTTGCACACCTGCTAGATAGCCTCACCAAGGGGCATCGCTTGGGGCACCAGTTTTGCACTGCATTGTTCCAGCAGGATCTGTGTGCATGTATGAGCGCAGTGATGTATGAGACTGAGGCACATAATCGGAGCAACAGTTCAGTCTGTTGATATATTAGTGTAATACTCTGGATGATGCAGGAGTATCAGAACAGGCCCATCTGATAACATGTACAAGTAATTCATCACCAGAATGAGTTGCTTCAATGATGTATTACTCAGGAAAAAAGAATGCACCATCTAAGGGGGGAAACAGGTCCAGCAAAAGAGGAAGCTGTTTATTTCTAGGATGAAATATTCACAGAACCTAAAGGGCAGCTTTGTCACCAAAACATTGGCACTGTGCAAAAATACATGAGGTACATCCCCTCTCTTCATTCGCACCCCCAGGTACAAATCTAGTTAGTTGACCACTGGGAACAAAAGAAACTTCATTTCATATGCACTAGAACCACAAACCTGAGCGCTGCATTCAAAATTCATATTGAGAATCCCCTCGGATTTCTTCAGAGTGTGGGATCTGCAGTTTAAGCACTTTACAACTTTGCAGATTAAAATAAATTCAATGAAGTGTTTTTTAATTTCTTATTCTGTATTGATTTGCTTCTTTCTTTTGGCTTTTTGAGCCTATTTAATTTAGTCCAAACTAATCCAGTTGGCTAGTGGGAGGAACAGAAGGGAGGGGAGAAGAGCCTCTTCCCTAATAAATCCGGAGTGGCTTGCATTTGCTAATATCTGCTGTATATAAGTTCTTTGTATCTGCAGAGATGACAGTACGGTGTACCGAGAAATGATTTTGAAGTAGTAATTTAAACCCTATACAATAATGACTCCAAGAGATAAATAATTAATGTTTCACATTTTTTCAGTGCTTTTCATCTCAAGGAGTCTCCAGGCTCCTTGCAGTCTTTATAATTGACAAGAATCAATTCACTCAGTGTTCACACATATCCATCTAAACAGAACACGGACTCTGCTAAAGAGCACGCTAGGCACAGCAGAAAAAGCTTGGACTGGAAGTGAAGAATGTCTCATAGCAGAGGAGGCTTCAGGAGACAGAAGACTTGGCCAAACTGGAATTTGGCTGGAAATCAGGTTTTATTATCTGCATATTTGCAAAAGGTGCCACTGAGTGGTTTAAAAATTCAGGTTTGTCTTACTGCTCACCTGATGTAGGTAAGCTGGTAAAGGAAATAGATGCCTCTTCTAAACTGTTAGTCAGAGGCCAAACTAGGTGAATCTAACATCACTTGCTGGCATTCAAAGGAATGAAAACAGATATCACTCTCAGTCTCCTATAGGAGCTGAGCGCTTGCTGCTCTTAAGCTACAAGCTGGAACCAACAGTCATCACTGTGGCCATTTGTAATTTTTAATACAAGGCTTCTTCCTTAAGCCACCCTCCCAGTTCAGAAATGCAAGACCCTCTTCTGAAGAAAATACGACTTTACACAGTATACCCACCATCCAGCTACTAATCAAAAGCAAGCCTGACATGGTATTCAGCTACAGAACAGCTCAACTGAGAACAGCAATAAGCATTAGCAATCATTCTCTTTATGAACCAGTGCACAAGAAAGGAACATACCAAGTTATACATACTACAAAGAAGTAGGAAGAGACTTGTTTTTAAAGTGATTGCCATAAAACATTCTATGCTTCCCCCCACCACCACCTTTTTTCATGCTTGGAGAGGCAATAATTTCATTAAGTGATTAAGTGCTTTTATTCCTCTGACTCATAGTTCATAAGACATACAAGCATGAATTTCAATTAGTGTTTCTTACAGTGAAAATGGGATAAGGAAAACATTCCTGAGCAAGAAATAGTGAGCTAAACTGTCCTTAGTAATCCTGATATACATCAGGAACAACTCTATTGAACCAGCTGGAATACATGGATGTATAACTAGTAAAATATCAGAACACAACTCAGCATGTCCAACCTCCTATTGCTCAAGCAGCTTTACTAAAAGCCAAAGTTAACAGTTCTGTGCCTGTCAGAACTAAAACCTTCACTTAAGTGAGAAACATGCCCTTTTCCATTAAGGCAAAAACCCATGCTCTTAAGAACAATAATCCTGCAGCTATGAGAAGAGTCAGAAGCCCAGCTTCTCCAAAAATTCCCTTCTCTCCACTGATCATTTTCTTTCCAAGAATACTCTCCTTCCCCATCTTACCCTACCACTGGCTGCTCAGAGATCAGAGTGTGCTTGAACAAAATAGTTAATCTTAGCTCATTTTCATACCCTTTTTTTCCAAGCCCAGGTTTTTTTGTTTTCAGCTTTAAAAGCTATGCTAGTGTCCGCAAAGTTAAGTATGTACCCCATATCTACTATATTTCTCTAGAAACACTTGGTCTGATCTTAAAATTTTGGTACCACTCTCCCTGTTGGATAAAGGTGGCAATGTGACAATGAACACCAAGGCAATTCTGAACTAGAATATTATTGCCATAATGTAGTGCCATAGATAAACTTTCACAGTAAAAGTTAATTGTTTTACCTCTACTTCCTCAAAATAAAATGGAACCAATCAGCTACCTTCCTGGAAAATACACAACTTCTAGGAAATATACAACATCCAATCTCTGGATTATAAACAAAAAGAGCATGTCCTTGTTTTGTGTAATTCAAAACAAGGGGCTGAATGAAGGTCTAGAGTACCACAGCTAGAAGGCTCCCATTTTCCTTCTGGTTGACTTACAGGTATGTTTGTCAGGCTAACTTCTATGCAGAATAAATTGTAGTTCCCAAGGGCGTTCTTCTGTTTTCACCTTTCTTATTAGCCAGTGCTAACCAAATATTCATAGCTTCATATGGAGGATTAAGATGAAGCTAACCACTCCATTGGTTAAAATGCTAGGAAAGGAGAGAGCACAAAAGCTGTGCGACACCTGAAGTTCGAGCTAGCTGGCTAAGCATAGTTGATAGATTTATACTTAACACTTCTTTGGATGACAGCATTGGAAACCAATACACACACAATCTTATCTCTCTCCTTCAATCCTAAACAGTGGGAGGTTCAAGTTTGCTAGCCCTTGGCTAGAGAGTATAATTCTCTATATGTCTTGACACCTATAACAGCAGTAAAATCTCTTACCAACAATAGAGCTCTCTGCCTGGGTTTACATAGGTTTGTAACCTAGATATTTGCTTGGTCTTTAATTGCCAGGTTATTGATGGAACGATTCCGCACTCTGTAGTGTAAATGGGAAACCTTACAACTTCCTGGTTCAAACTGAAATGTTAAATCCATTCTTGGCTGTGATTATTAACTAGCTTTATACCAAGCCAGGACAGTGCAGTTAGAGTTCCGTAGGAGTTTTAAGTTGTTAGAAAAAAAATTTAAGCTCAGCTTGCTTTTTTATTGTGAAAACCCCTGATTTTCCATGAAGTCATGTGTAACAGTTTGAAAATTCAATGTCTCAGTTGCTTTTGCTTCTAGAAAGCTAATTGCAAATGGGAGCAGCTGAAGAGGTAGGAGGTTGATTTTTCTATTATAGAGATGCTGCAAGGAAAAAACTAAAATAGATCCTCAGGGGAAGCAGGTTTCTATCTGAGCCCCAGAAGTATTGCCTTGGTCTGCACCAAACTTTCACAGTTTTCTCTCCCTAGGAGGTAATAATTTCAACAGCTGCCATTCAATTACAAAGTAGAAATTTTTAATTACCACCTCATTTTTTATTTTCCTTGATGAATTTATATGCCATCACCAGTTACTGTACATGGACATTCATGGCAGTGCATAGTGGGCTTTTCTCCTGGGCTTAATATTTATCATCTAGATCAAACAGTTTTAGAAGGTTAAAGGAGGAGGGGTAAGTGCTCAGAGACATCAGCTGAACACTATATACTGTATTTGTGATGCCTTGCTTGCCTCCAAGTCAAGGCCTTTGGGGATGTAGCTGTAATAAATAAGCAACATCTATTTCATTCTCTAAAATGCCTGTCCAATTTCTGGAAGAAACCCTCCCTCAGTGGAACTAAACCTGTTCTACCAGGCATGAAGAAATAAGCCCTCAGTCAGCTTTGGCTGCCAGAGCTCCACAGGAGTCAGAGGAAATATTCCAGTTACACTCCTGAAGTTCTGGCTCCAAATGACAAAGCAGCATGGGAGTTGCAACAGTTTCATTTAAGTCTGTAGTTAAATGAGAATCAGCTCCTAACCACATAGGTCCTTGTGTTATACTAAGGCAAGAACTGACTGTAGATTTTGCTGTCGCGGTACCAGACTACAGTCTTAACCATAAGGCCATCCTCCAATGAAAGGTCAGGTAATAGTGAGGAGAAAAACAGCCTGAGAGAACGGATACTGTAGCAAAAGAAGGTTCAGAAAAGGACACTCGTGTCAGAGGTGAGCCAGTAAGACCACATTGCTGCAGCACAGTTTACTGAGTAGGTAAACTCCTGAGGATGCCTATTTTCTTTTGTGTCTACAAGCAGGAAGAGCTGCAGAGGGGGGAAAAATAAACCCGCACAGACCCATCTCTCTAGTAATTTTTCAAGCATGCAATGGATGGAATCAGACAAGTTTTGAGTGACAGTAGAGAAAGTTTTGGCTTGTAGTTAGTATTTGTCAGATGGTTTAAAGTAGCTTTGCTAAGTGTTGAATACAAGGGACCTTCAACAAGATACATCCAGTGAAATACACAATTTTGGCTCCTTGCTGTTGTCTCAGCACTAATGTATATATTTTCAAAGGTCAGACTGGTAGAAAATCTGAGGCTGGCCAAGAGTTCCCTCAAATCAAGGTTAACTTTTTCATATTTCAGTGAGCTTTAAGCTAGTAACTGTGAAGCACACAGAGAACATTAAACCTCCAAACAGCCAGCTATTGGCAACTGACACTGACCTGCTTTCACACTTGCAGTATAGTAGCATACAGTCAATTACAGCATCCCAGTTAAGAATCAGAGATTCTTGACCATCAACAGTAATCTCCAAGTACACTCTCTGACAATAGGTTTTACATAATGTAGATAAAAGATTACCTTTACTAAAACCCATAGAGGAGTAGATTACACCCTCTCAACATTAAGAGTAGCCTTGTTGTAGATCTACATGATTATATCTTCCAGTGAGGCTCAACTTCAAGTTCCTTTGGGACAGAGAAATAAGTCAGACAATGATTATACCTCCAGCAGGGGACATCCATTCCTCAGTTTGATCTGTTGTCTGTTCACTTTTCCTTTTATCGCTTGTGAATGGGAACAGCATGGGTGATGGCCACTGCTATCAAGTGCCACCGATTCATTTTCATCCCTGTGTTGATTTCATATTGATCAGTGAGCTGAAACAGTTATTCAAATTCTGTTTCAGCAAAACTATCCTGAATGCTTCTGTTCCGATGTTTTAAAAGAATACAGATTTCTTACCTTCTCTTGTGATTTCTTCACACTCCTCAGTGAAGCTATTATTTCATAAGACTGATCCAGACCCTTTTTCCAAGGGCCCTGTTGTGCCACTGTACAAAACCAGGAGCAGCAAGGGAGTTCAGAGTGAAAGCCATGGTCTAACAAGACAAATACTTACTCAGAAGTCAGATTTAGGAACATTATCCCTGTCTTGCATATGCAGGATTTCAGGATGGAAAGATTAAGGTTCTTAGCCTTTTTGCATTGGTGAAGAGATGTCAAATTCTATAATTAAACACTGTTACCTAGTCCAGTGTCTCCAAGGTAAAAAACTTCTTTCCATTTACACAGATGTACAGCATACACAATCTCTCAAAGACTCTGCTGAGAAAGATTGTTATGGTAGCTTGACATCAACAGCTTTGGTTAAAAAGCAGCTTCCCTGTTCCTCCTTCCCCAGGCAGAACCAGTGTGAGCTATCATTTGGGCTTTCATCTGCCAGGAGTGACAATTCTCTCCCAAGGCACTGGCAGAGAGAGTTAGCTGTTTCCTGAACAAGTCAGGAGATGAATGTGCCCTAGTAAATATTCCTCAGTTGTCCAGAGTAATTATTTGTGATAAAGGCCAAATATGTGATTTTGATGAGGATGTCCTTGCAAGTTTACATGGCCTGTAAAAACTGTCAGGGCAAACACCTTTCTACATTTTCATACTTCAGGTTGAGCTAGCAAGTCAAGTAATTATCAGGGGAATTAACTTGGATAACTGTTGACAATGACCCTGGCCACTGGACAGACCTTCCTCTATCTAAAGCACTGCTTAACAGATCTTTTCAGGGTTTCTCCAGAAAATAGACTTAACTATTAATGTAGAGTTAATGTAGAGTTAACCTTAGAGGTAAAAGCAGGAGGTGAGGTGAGCTCAGCACAAGTGATGTGCTGAGCCTCCCCCCCACTGCTCCAGTAAAAGGAGCATTAGGAAAATAAAGTATAGGAGCTTTTGAATACAATTCTCAAGAAAGCACCAGATTGACAGCCCAGAGACTGATGGCCATGGTTTATTCTCAGAACTGTGACAGCACAAGCTCTGGCAACAATCCCCCTGGCCCCTACCACCACTTCTTCTGAAAATGTACAACTCCAGCCAAATCCCAACGTGCATGTCCCGGACACAGCTGAAAGGAAACAGGTAATGCAGCTGGTTTGTTGGTATACCGATACATTTCTGTTATACTGGAGGTTTCGACAATGTGGACACCCTTCAAATAAAAAGGGTCCTAATAACTACCAAAATTATTCACAATCACAAAAAATTGTCATAAGGAAACTACACTTAGTCTTTACTGACCTGGGCTAAGCTGACAACAGCTTCAAATTAAGTCCATTTTGCAGTAGCCCAACATGAGCCAAGAATAGCAGGAGGGAAGAATAACATTTCCTACTCTTTCTAGAAAGAGGTGAAAGTAATATACCCATGCCTGTTTATTACCTGCAGTCTGTTATACCAGCAATAATTCAAGGTAATATAGCTAGGACCTTTTATCATGCAGTCTGTTGAGCAGCCACCAGTTCAGGGTTAACAGGTTATGTATCTGTATCTGTTTATTATGCAGTCTGTTGTACTACAGATTAAATTGCTTTTTCTTTCTATGTACAAAAGGACTGGGATTTTACATCTTCAAGCCAAATGCCACATCTTTCAGAAAAACTCCATCTCCTCCTGGGCCATCCCCTGTTTTTCCAATACTTTCATTCTTTACATCAGATATGCCTGCTAACTGCTTCTTCTGAAGAGCAAGCTCCATGTAGCTGTGGTCTCCTTTCTGACAGCTCTGTGGTTTTGCTGGCTTAAAGCAACATCATGTCTTCTTGTATCACACTATCACAATCAAAATGCAGACATGGAATGAATATTTGATGCTATGAGGCAGCAAAGGACCAGCAACACAAAGCTCCCTGTTTCAAAGAAAGCATCTTTGTGCAAAGCATGTTTCAGCTACAGCTCCTTTCCTTCTGCTCTGTGTTGTTACAGGTTTATCTCACAACTTTTTGTCTAAAAGTCCAATGGAATAGTGGAATGAACTAAACATACGAGAATAATACATTGCAAAGAAATCTGAGGACCTGGCTTATCCCAGCAAGAACAAGAAATCTTCAGCAAACCTGTCTTCACATTCGCCTGCTGGATTTGACATGTGCAGAGACCTATCTGAAACATGAAGTCTCAAATCACCACTGCTCTGCACAGTTATCTACCTGAAAGGGACAAGCTCACTTGTAATACCCAGTAACAAACATAACAAATACAACCATGGTAGGCTTGTCCTGTGCTCCTTTTGCAGCCTAGGCACTGCAGCTTCTGCTTTTCTATAGATTTAGACATATAGAATTGAAAGGGAATATAATGTCAGCAAGCCTACTGTGTTATCAACCACTACACGAAAGACTATGAAACTTAAGTTCTCTGAAGCCACTTCGAAGGTTTAGGTAGGACTTCAAAGGTTAAGATAAGAGATAGGAGCATCAGTACTCAATGTGCACAATAATAAACTTTCAGCTGAATTCCACCCTTAGACTCTAGAGCTATCTCACTAATAGTAACTTCCATTCAAAACTCGCTCATTCCAGCAACGTCAAATAGGTACAAAATTAGTACAAGAAGGAAGAGGGAAAAATCAATTTGGAATAATTCTACTTTTACATGATTGTACCTAATTTTTCTCTACCTGTTATTGCATATTCAATTCAAAGTTTTCACAGCCATAGAGAAAGTGGTGCTAAAAGGGATTAACTTCTCCTTGTTCTGCTAATAGAGCAATTTTCCACATGTCACTAAAAATCTCTAGGTAGGTGGTGTTTGTAGTAGGGGTTACATATGAAAAAAGGGGATTTGGCACAGGCTGCAGGACATAGTATTTATCTGCAGATGTCAAAATTTCACAAAAGAGCTGTCATCCTTGTTTTACAGGCAAAAGACCCTGTGGTAAAGCACTTCACCTACAGGTCTCCCACTATGCTAGAGATGGAAACAAAGCTTGGGAAATCGCAGTTATCATGCCAGCTGGAAACTACAATTTGCAGTGAGATTAGAGAAGTAGCTTCACTGGGTAGGGTGGTCTAATCCATAAATTTATCACTTCCCCTGCCAGAAAGAGGTACTACTCCTCTCCCTTCTGTTCTTGCTGCTTATTCCCACCAGCCCCAAACTCAGGTGACTTCTCTGTAAATCAGTTCATTTCACTAGTGTCAGACAACTAGCCAGGGAAGAAAGGGAAAAAGAACAAGCAGCCAGACAGGTGTTTGACTGAGCCACCACAAGAGAGAATGAATGAAACCTCATGCCTAGAAGCAGAGGAAGGGAAAGCAAGATCTCTCACTATCCCCTAAGCTGCTATGAAGGGTCAACTGGCCCCAAAACTGCAATTCTGTATGTTAATATGCCACACAGCAAGCACAGTAGTTACACTACTATCTACCACAGGTTAGAGCTGCCCTTAATTATTTTTTTTTTCAGACTGCACAGTGTTAATCAGTTTTGGAAGGAAGCATCTTTCACAGTACTTTTTTTTTTTTTAAGGGGGGGATGATCCATCTCTCCTTTGGCAGCAACTGCTTATCTGTTATGCAAGGATAAATATTCTTGGCTTGCTCAAAGCATATTAAGGGTCCTTAAGCCCTTTACAAGATTGAAAAACTACATCTCTGCCTCAGTTTCTTCTCCTCTGAAACAGGATAGCAGCATCTTTTCTTTCACATGTCCATTCATCAAAAGGTAGGACCTAGTATAATGGTACCCTTATTTCAGACAAAGACTATAATCCTTACTCTAAAACAAATAAAACACTATGCAATTACAGACCAATGCCTGGTAGACTCATTCCAGATACCATGTCCCCTCCTAATGCCTCACCTCCACATTCTCCCTGGCCTGTGTTGCAGCTAGTCCTTTAAAAGCAATCAACCTCAGTGAACTCCTTTGCCTCCTCAGGAATGCAGCAGGGCTATAAGAGAGCAGCTCTATCTATATGGAAATGCAGATTTCAAATATATCCATCCTAGTAATCAAATCCAGAGGAAACAATCCCCTAATATGGAGCTAATAAAAGTTGATTTTAAGTCAGCCTGAAGCTGTAAGCAATAAGAAGCAGATTTATAACGATGGCTTTCATTATTGCTGTTTTTGTTCTTTATAGTCTACAGCAGCATAAAGCTATTGGTCAGCTTGCTACTGAATTTACCTGTATTCCCTAACCTCGCTTAGTTCAAACCATGTTGTCTCTTCCATTCAGATGACTCTAAATCTGTCTGCCTACACACAGAGGTTGGGTAAATCATGGTAGCTCAAATTACTTCAATAATTAGACTGATAAGCAAAGCATCAAGATTTTTTTCCCCCACATCCTCCCCCCTTACATGCTTGCAAACACACACACACCTGGTGCTGTTAAAAGAGGGCAGTGCTGCCCCTAGAATCAGTCACAGAAATCCTGTTTCAGATAGCAATGAGATTGTTAACTTCAGGGTGAAAAACAATCTGTGTAATTAGAAGATGAAAACATGAAAAGTCCTGTGACTTAATATGGTCAAGGGACATTCTGCCCCCCCCACCCCCCCCCTTCCTCACATGGACCTTTAGCTGTAAAAACCAGTGAAGAGGATCTGTATGTCATTACAAATGAAGATAATAAATTTCTTCAGTGGTGCAAAGAGATGCTTCTAAAAAAACAGAGGACAACACTCTGTGAAACAGACTTGATGGTTGGCAAGGCCAAGCGGCTTACCAAGTTACAAGCAGAAGTCAGCTGAGGAACACAGTACATATTTTAAAAAAGACATGGAGAAATCAATCCAGATCACCCCCCAGTGGAATCCGTCTGGTAGAGTATGCAAGATACAAGCATCCTTCCACCTCAGTAATCTCCAGAGGATTAAGTCATCTTTATTAAATCCTTTTTGGGCCAGTTTTATCCATGGTAAACACACCATTTAAAATAAAAGTCACCACAAATTGTTTTGACCTTTTATGAAAAAGACACTGCTACCACAATATGACTGCTGTATGATTAGACTCTAATATCTGCACCTACCATCTATTCAGATAAGCATTATCCATACAATTCACTACATGCCTGAAAACAATTAATGTCAATCATTAGTATACTTGGATTCCAACAGAATCTTTTTCAAGACTAGAGAGCACAAGTCAGTACATCAGTTAAGCTTCTAGCTATATAAATTAATAATATTTTCCTGTAGCAAAACAAAACTACAGACACAACTATAAGCTTATTTTATTCAAGACAGATAACCTCCTGAGACCCTAAAAATCAAACCAGTCCATCCAGGACCTTCCTCATTTCAATCTGCTAGTGGCAGCGAAGAGCAGTGAAGCATTTCTGTAGAGCTTATACGGATCTACCATTGGAGAGAGATGCATGTGAGCCTCAAAATCTCTAGGGCTTGTCCACTGTGTCTTTGTGCAGCCAAAGTTAAAAACAGATCCTTTCATTTTAACCCTCCATCACAGAGTTACCTGGAATTGCAGAGGACCAGGATCTTTTGTATCCAAGCCTATCCGGGTCATTCAGTTCTACTTAGAGGACTGGCAACTACCTGACAGACAGGAGCTTGAGCATATCTTAGGTGTATCCCCAGAGAAATTTAGAACCAATTCAGTAATATTAGTGTTGTACTCATTGCAGCAGCAGCAGAATCAGACCGTCTGTCTCCAAGGCTGCCACTCTCCTTTCATTGCCATGAAATGTACTTAGAGGGAGCTGCCCAGAGTTAGACTATCCAGGCTTTCAGCCTGCTTTAACATAAAGGCAGGCTGCAATTAGTAAGATAGCAGACATGCTTCTCAACAAAATATCTTCCCTTTTCCCAGGAGCATAAACAGAACAAAACACCACTTTGTCACAAAGCTGAAGCTTAAAACCCCCAAAACTTAGAGCAAGTAATTCATAATTACCAAACAGTCAAGCATCTAGCAATCAATGTATTATGCTGTGTGAACATAAAGATAAAAAACTAAAACCTTAGTGAAATCTTCATTTTTTTTCTGCTAAATGAAAATCTGTTCCTCTGTTTGTCAGCTGTGGATGAAGAGATTTTTCACTGATATTATGAAATACCAAAATAAAAGAGGCCATAACCTGCATTGTAATTGGCAATTTAAGAAAAATAAAGTTGTGATTTCAAGGCTTAAATTGTAATACTAGTGATTAGAGGAGATTGGATAGGTACCCAAGACTCTAGCAGCAGCAAGCAAGAGAAAACTCACTTGATCTCCAAGAGCAACTCAAAATGCAAATTAGACATGCAAGAGGATAGGAGTCAGGCCTAGCCTATCCACCCAATTAGGACACCTTCAAGGAGGTTTTCCTTTTTCTCATTTGGATCTGATCATGAGCTGGGAATAAATCAGGGCTACAATGAAGGGAAATAATTCGGGGACATTCTAAAAGATGGTCTATTTAGAGCTATTTAGAGGCAGAATAAAGAGGTCTTCATTGGTTACTAGCTGTATCAAAGGGCTGAATGAATGTCAGAACTCCCACGTGGACCTGTTGGGATATTCTGTTCAAAACTGATGTTTTTCAGTAGCTACTTTTATCAGAAAGGTTCATTGACATGGTCTTAAGCAAGTCTTTTGGGGAGAAAAAAGAAAAGCGAAACTTGAACTGTTATTATTCCACTTTTAACACACAAAATGCTTTTATTTAAAAAAAGCAATTACCATTACAAAATTCACTTCAGAGTTGAAGTCAAAGCATTTCAAATTCATCTAAGATTTTAGGACTAATCAAGATCTGAAACAGTTCTCAGTCTATGCAGTTTTGCCTTTTTCATCCCCAAAGCTACTTTACAAAATAAATCAAGATTGTCATCACAGTTTCAGAAGGAACGAATGACTTGTGCAGCTAGGACAGAATGTAGCCCTACTCTAAAGAGCTTTTGCTGTCAGTGCATAGATCTTTCATCTGTCCAAAGCACATTACATTAATCCGTGTTTTGTGCAAGTCTGAGCAATGACATCACACACAAATCAGCAGGGAATAGTCCTAAGCAATTTTTTCAAGTTAGAGTATGCAGATCTACCTTCTCCCCCAATTTATCTCAGGGAACTCCCAGATTCCACTTGTATATCTTATTGACTTATTCTGTGAAGATGAGCAAGTTGCTTCCCTGCTGTGGCCTTTCTAAAATGTTGTGCAAAGCTTTATATAATTTATAATAGTCAGATGAGGCTTTATTATAATAAAAAGCTCCAAGGGCTTTTCCATTTGTCATTACTTAATACATCCATAAGGCCAACAGTGTGCAAAATGCCTTGGACCCTAATTAAGAGAAGCTGAATCCAGAGACAATATCACATTGACATTATGGTTAGCAATGTAATCCATTGGCAGAAGATGGCCATGGAAACCAGGGTGAGGGTATTAAATGTTTTACTGAGGATCAGTGAACGTTACACAACATCCTGGTGTGGTATCTACTACTACTAACAATGGTGGCATCTAGATGGTCTTTGAGTAGTCACCTCTTTTGGGAGAAAGTCTCATATCTTGGTTACCCGTATTATCTTCTATATGTTCTGCTCAGCTGTATGTCTGTGATGGCAGCAGACCATAATGTCCAAATTTCTAAGACAGACATGGGGATGTGAACCCCAAATAGCATACCATAAGTCAGTCTTCACTACAGCAGAAATTCAGCTTCGTTTCCCAATAAGCACAAATATTCCTTCACCTATACAGTCTCATTGACTTCAATATTCATAGTAACAACAAAGTATGGGACCCTGGCTTCCAGACACTAGGAACAGCCCTTCCCTGAAGATCTACAGTTACAGTATAGGTCTTTGGATTCTTCTCCTTTACAGCTGTTTCTCTGAGAAAGCAACAGCTTTACAGTGATGATGTTCATCATTCCTGGATTGTACAGAGCTAGTGGTAGAGTCTCTCAAGTTTGCATTGAGTAGAAACATACTGTATTTACTTCTAGTATTTCTGGATGCTGGACAACTCTTCGGGATTTCCCTTGGAACAGAACAGCTAGGTACATTTCAGAAACATCAGGCTCCCCAGGGGAATAGCACCTCTCTTTGGCAAATATTAGACAGTATTTTCTCTCAGCAGCATGTGTTAAGTCCAAGCTTATCCACAGTATTAACAGGTGAGCTTTTGTGCATGACTCCTACATCATGCTCCAAAACAGATACAGACAAGAAGTTTGATTACTAATGTTAACAACAGCTATGATTTTTCAGCAGGATGAGGCAAAGAGGATTAAAACAGGCATTTATTTTTAAGGGGAGAGCAGCTGCCCAAAGTCCTAGGTACAGTTATTTCAGTGTAAGAGTTTACCATGTAGAAAAGGGAACAGCAGACTTCAGATTAAGCTTCCAGACAACGTCACTTATTGAGCACTCACTCTAGACACCTGCTGGGAATGTTCTTAATCTTACCTCCTCCCTATAAGGACTACTTACTCCCTAGACACATATACACATTGTTAGAAACCCAGGTTAGAGAGCAGTACAAACAGACCCATAAATTTTTTTGTTTACAGAGCTTTGGTCTCCAGTGCTTGAAAGGATAAAATTGCCTGTAATAATAACTATCAAGAAAGCTCTTTGGGTAATTAACAAAGCTGACATGACAAACAAACCCAAAGAGGTAATTCCCCCAGCTCCAACATGAAATTAATGTATTATTTCTGCCCTTTCAACATTGCAGTCAGAAAAATCCTGTAAGTCAGGGCAGTAAGGTCACCTCCATGACTTCATTGCAGGCAGACCATCAATAAACTACTTGCTGCACAAGGTATGTTTATTTTGACAATGTGCTGGTTCCTGTTTTACCAAAGAGTTTCAAATCAATACCCAACCATTGAGACTTCCAACCTGCTTCAACCTCATTATTATTTCTGTCTTGTAGCAAAAAAAAAATATCAGTAGAATTAAAGTGGTAGACCATCCTCCCTCCTGTCTTAATTCAGGATAAATATAAAGGAGGTGGAAGAAGTCTCTTTAGAGCTAAATTCTGGCACACCCAAGTGCACTATCTTTGATATCTTTACCACTCAACAGAAACTCCTTCTGTAGCGGTCACCCTCAGTGTCCTACATCCTCAAACTTGCCCACAACTCAGGACACCTGGGGATTTCTGCATGCCAGTTGGCAAGACATATTCTAGTAGTGAGGGCTACCCCTGAAGTAAATGCAGGCTGGATAAAGACAGGATATCATTACTTAAACCACAACTCAGCATTAACTTCTGCCAAATCTTGGAGTAAGCCAAGGCCCACTTATCTATACAGGTATCCACTTTTTTGATAGCACAGTTAAGTGCATCAAGTTCTCCCAGTGTACAGAAGAGCCACTTGTTCCAACAGAATTTAGAACTCAAGACTCCCAGACTTAGAGGAACAAGTGTCCTTTTTCTGTCCTTGTCAATATTTAAGTTGCCAGTTTTTCAGAGTGGGAGCTATCTTAGTCTGTTGTCTTTTCTAGGCTTCTATTTTCTTATTGTCAATCAAACAGGAGTCTGTTCCACCTAGTATAGATGCCCTTATGCCCTTACCATGCATCTTCAAAGCACTTGACAACAGGAAAAAACCCAACTTTGGGTATAAACACTTCAGATTCATATTATGCAACTGCTCATTTAAGACAGAGTAATAAAAGCTTGTTGACTTAGAGCAAGGCTAAATCATACTTCATTGCAGGGGGACAGGGAGCAGAAATCACACTTCCTTTATTGTTCTTCATTAGAGATACAAGTTGTTTTAAAAAACCCAAAGCTTTTAGTTGGCAGAATTAGTTACTAAGGGATACATTTTAATAAGGGAGTTGTCAGCATGACCCCCTCTTTTACAAAATAGATGTGACAAAAGACAACATTCTCCCCACCCCTTATTGCATTTCTAGTACATTTCAGAAGAGGAATGATTCCTTCCCAAACCCTAAACTGACATGGTTTCATATAAATCAATCTCCTATCACAGCCAGGAGAGGAAGAAAAAGACAGAAGGAAAACCTCCTCAGCATCTCTTTAATATCAGCATCTAACCTGATTGCTTGTATACTCATTTAAGATAAGGTTTCCTAGCAACCTCAGGGATTTGTAATTAACATTGGGTTTTGAGAAGGACTGCTTTTTACATCCCCTGGTTTTACCTCTAAGATAGAAGTATGAAATAACTTATAAATTTATAAAATTAGTTATAAAATTGGTTTTAGTTAAAGTCAAACACCTTGGAATGTTAGACATTTTAATACTAGAGACACTCCCCTTCAGGTGGCAAACCTGACTCTTAAAAATGAGATTCTAAAATTCTTCAGCTCTTTTTGCTCTTACATCACAGTAAAACCTTGATGGGCTGTTTCACATACACCAATGTGGTTTAGATAGATCAGGGAGATTTGAACAGTATAAATCTGAGATACCAATGCAGCTTCAGCACCATTAAGAGTCAAAACTAGATCCTTCGTTCTGTGATAACTAGAACACCTAAGACAGACAAGACATTCCTCTTTTCCTAGAATCAAGTACTACAGCTTTTGCCACTTACTGTTCTTCGCTACCAATAACAATGAAGTAAAATAGTCACGTGCTACCATTATTCTAATGTCCACAAGGATAGGAGATGCAGTTACTAGCCACATACTGCCTAAAGGAGCCAAAAGTTATCAGTATTGTTACTGATAACAGTTTTACGATTATTGACATTGATAGCATTAAATCCTAACTAGTCAGCTACAAAACCTATGGTGAAAAGCATGAAACACCCATAAGTGTCATCCTAGAGGTAAATCTATGTTACATGCACAGAACTAAACCCTTACTAAATAAGACAAATGGCCTCACCAGCATCTGAACAGCTAACTGCATTAAGGAAATATAAAACTGTCTCTAACCATGACAAATCCCTCACACAGCTTCAGCTATACAGCTGGAGCCCCCGCCTTGTTCACTCCCTTTCCTGGCCAACACTGAAAGGAACAAGCCAGTTGTAATGCCAGGAAAAGTCAAGCTGATCACAGAAGGAAAGCAATACATCAGCTAAGAGAAAACACAGAAGAAACTCTAAGCTTAACAGAGCGCATTACTTAAGAGTAATTGAAGACAATCGTTCTATTTACAAGCCAACAGGAGACCCTCTGTGTAACAGCTTTTTTTCTCTTGCAGACAGTCACAAACTTGGATTAGGGGAGATGCAGTTTAAGCTTATAGCAGAATGAAGACAACTGTCCAGATGTGAGACACCCATTGCTGGCAGAGGACATAGGCACAGGAGAAGGGCCCATAATAAGAAGAAAGTGTACTTTTCACACCATATCTGGAAACAGTAAAGTGTTTCTAACAGAAGTTATACAATTGGATGAAAGCATATGGTAAAGGTAGCAGCATTAGATGAACTTTAATGTACTATTACCACTGAAGCTACAGCAATGGATTTTTTTTTTATATTAATAAATTAGACACAAAGAAAAGCCTGAACCTCTACAGTCTGACCCTTTGTTCCTGTATGCTGAGCACGTCCCCTCCCTCTGCTTGTGTTTCTACATAAGCAGTGACTGACACAGTACCCTCTACTGCATGCTCTGTGCTTTGGTCACAGATCCATCCCCTCAAACAAGATAATTACTTGCCATTTTCACTTCATCTAAAAGTAATTCTCAACTGAACCATTCCCTTTTACATCCAAGCTTCCTCTAGTTCACTGGAAACCCACCTACTATGAACAAGACACACACCTATTCAGTGCAAATAATAAAAAAACCCCATACTCTGAAGGAGTTACACATTAATGTCAAGTTAAGGAGCTACTGTGAGCCACAGCTGTATTCTTTCCATCTTCTACACAGGCATTGCTGTGGTGATAAATGTTAACTGGAGACAGCTGAAAATGTTTCACATCAGAGCATTTCACCTGACTGAAGAGATGCTTGGGCAGAGCTAAATGCTAAAGGAATGGGTTGCTTTGCCTTAATAAAACATTTACATTACATGATATTAAGTTCTGAAACACCTGTGAACAGTTTTGGAACATTACACTAATATTGACATACAAGCCAAACTTAGATCCAAAATATTTTTACTGAAATAAAAATCATAGGATGGTTAGAGTTGGAAGGGACCTTAAAGATCATCTAGTTCCAAGCATTGCCATTGAACGAGAAACACACATTAAGTGGTTTTCCTCATGAGAATTTTGAAGTGAACTTTCAAGTGAACTAAGAACCAGCAGAAAGGAAACTGCAGATAAAAAAAATATAAACAGCAGTTGCATTTTGGTCTTCCTTCACTTAAAGTGTTTTGGGGTTCTCATTTCCGAGTTCCCCTCCCATTAAAGCAGTAGATTTCCACAGTTTCCTCAGGCAACTCTACAACAGATTTTGCTGCTTTAAATCACTTCTCCATAGGCTGAAGTGGCAAAACCCAGCAATAATCAAACACTTTTTTACTCCTTTCAAGAACTGCTATAGACTCTGGGTCAATTAGGACTAGCAAAACAAAAAAGGCAGGTAAAAATCAAAGTGACAAGAGTCAAGCTTGGAACTATATTAAAGCATAAGAGAAAGCTCAGATGTGACATGATTTTTAGACTAAATAACCGGCTCATCTGAGAGCTCTTCCACATCTTTAGCTTGATCTTTGCTGTTCATATAGAGTAGGCTGCAAAGGTCAGGAAATATCAGATAGAGAAATGAGCTCTTACAATCTTTACTATTCCCAGGACACAGGAAAAAGGAAGCATCCTTCTGCAGTCTTTGGCACAACAAGCTTTTCAATAGTCAGCTTAGACATTTGAGTAACTCTAAATCCCTGTTGCATAGCCTTTGAGTTGCATAACCTTTGTATTGACAGTAGATTTTCAAGGTTGTTCTGAGGGGTTTTATTCCCTCTCCCCTCCACACAAGCCTCCTGCATAGCTTTATTGCTAAAAGCTTGCCAACAGTACTCATTTTTAGAAATTGAGACAGCAAAACCTACTGCTTCTTTTAGAATAAGAACAGAGAAGAATTCTTTTCTTCAGCAGGAAGAAAACAAGAATTTTGAACAAGAGTCATCACTCAGGCAGAGCCCCCTTGGCCTCATTTAGCACCTTGAAAACTACAGGATTAACCATGGCCTAGAGACACACTACACAGTACCTCAGCCATAACACAGCACATTCATAATTTCTATTTTAATAATATCCAGATATTGCATTTTTTAAGCAGGAACCAGTTTTTAAGCCAGCAGAGATCCCTCAGTTCCCAAACCCATTATTTTTGTCACTACTTAGTGAACCATTTGGAAGTTTGAGCAGGAACAAAGCCAAGTACTACCACCAGAGAACATAACCAAACCACAGCGCTCTTCTCTCCACCCAGAAAGCTGCTTCACAACCCTCTGTTGACTAAGGGAAGCCTCCAGCAATGGATACCTTTAAAGTTGCACCAGAAGTAGCAGCTTTTCTACTTTAACACTTCCTTTCTTTCTGTTGTTTGAAGTACTCCCCCTTTCAGGATACAGAGCTTAAACATAACTGAAAATACTTATAGAGCTATTTGCCAAGGCTGCAGGCTCAGTACAGGCCTCAGGCTTGCTGCTCACCAAGACACCATTTCCCTGCTGAGGATTAGCTGTTCCTGTGCAGTCCCAGCACTGCAGTAGCACCATGTACCATGTATAACATCAAATAGAAAAAACTCAACTTTGTTTATCTAGGCACAAATCACCTCAGAGAAAGCTGCCCTCAGCAGCCAGCTCACCTCACAGACCTGACCCTCTATAGCACCCTCACAGCACCACTGCTTACCTGAGGCAGCGACCAGGACCAGGACCAGGACCAGCACCAGAACAATCCTCTGCATCCCACTGCTCTCTTACAAAATAGTTGCTCTCCCCTTTTTCTGCTTTAAATACCCGCCTTTCTCCGCAGGTGGGGCTGGGGAGAGCAGCCCCTCACAGCCCCGCCCTCAGCCCAGCCCCATACAAAAGCCCCCTCCGCGGGAACTCACTTCCGGAAATGGCGGCTATCTCCTTCTCCTCACCTCCTCTCGCCTGCCTGTGGGGCTGTTGAGCTGCTCTCTGTTTCTCCTCGGCTACAGGTACTTGCAGCCTTGCTTATTTTAGAGGTGGGGCTGCTGTGCCCTCTTGTTTCCTTCTTAACTTAAATATTTGGCTTTAAGTGATGGTAGTTTTCGTTGAGGGTGAATAGGTAGGTTGTGCTTCAGGTCAGGCTTTGGTTCAGCGTGCAGGCAGAGGCCATGCCTGGTCCCCCTCTCCTGAGGGGGCAAGCACAGGTCTGCCTCAAAGGCTAGGCCTTGGTGTAATGCCCTCGTGTAACATGGGGATATTTTTGCCCTTAGCTCTCTGAGTTTTTCCCTTTAGCAGTACTTAAGCCTGGGCTGCTATGCTCTCTCTCTGGTTTTCAGTTCTAGCTGACCTTAGCTGCTCTCAGGTAGCAGAAGGAAATCTGTATGAGGAGCTAAACTTGATGGTTTAGCCTCATCTTGGGCTGTGCTCTCTGGCTTCCTCTCAAGTGCTAAGAGGGCACAGAGAAAGGGGGGAAAAAAGTCCCTTAGGCTTTAGAAAGTGTTGCTTTCTTGTCCTTTAGGCCTTTTTAATGTATTATTTTGTCTTATTTAATGTTTTTATCATGTTGTAAGCTGGTATGCTTCTCAGCATCAAAGAACACTGCTTTATTGTGACATTTTCAAATGCAAAGTACATGGCAGTAATAGCTTTCCAAAGTGTGTTCATTTAGCTTGGCAACATTTATGTGTGGCAGGGAGAAGAAGAAAGGGGGGAAAAAACCCAACTCTACATAAAACTGGTGCTTTGAGCAAAAGTCTATGATGATTATTTAGCAAACAAGCTCCTGTATTAGAATGGCAGAGAGGAAGATTGCATATCCAGACTAAATTACACTTTACAGGGAGATGGCACAGAATGGCTTTCTGCTGAGGTTATGCTTAAATTATAGCTGTTGCTAAAGCAAACAGCTCACAGTTTATATGTGAATTTGAATTATGCATCCAGGAGGCAGTATGTTTATGAAAAAAAAATAAGTCAAGTCAATAGATTGCTAAATTGCAACTACATTTGTAAAGGACAAAAATAACTGTGGTAGCAGGGCATCACAAATGAACCACAAACATGCATTATTTACTGTTGTCCAGCACTCTTAAGAGAAACAGTTTAGCTCTTGAACACCCCAGGAATCATTGTGATGATAAAATTGTAAGGAAACTAGGTAAGTTTCTGACTTTTGTGAGTGTTTATTGTTTCATTTGGGACCTTCAGTGCCTTAAAGTGGCCCAGTGCTTTGGAGATACATGCTCACAGATGTATAGAGCGTGGTGGTGAATGGTTTAGGATGTCTTCTGGAGGTGTTACTGTAGTAAGAAGACTTGTTCATTTGCATCAAATAGTGTAGATAACCAGTGTTTGGAGGTAGATGTGAATTTGTTATCTCTATTGTATGAGCTGGAGGCAATGTTTTCAAAACAGGTTAGATAATTTGAAAACCGTATGTGATACAGGAGACTTCTGGAGTGCATTGAACATAGCTTCAAGGACAGGTTGGATGAGGCTCTGAGGAACCTGATCTAGTTGAAGATGTCCCTGCTCATTGCAGGGGGAGTTGGACTAGATGACCTTTAAAGGTCCATTCCACCCCAAACCATTCTATGATTCTATGAAAACACTGGTCCATGGAGTGCTGTGGGACCCCTGCAGGGTCCTAATGTACACAGGCACTTATGTTTTGTTGAAGTGTATGAAGCATTAAGAGATTTGATTTTTAAACCTGGTTTGAATTTAGATGTGACAGCTGGGGCAGCCCTTTCTCCATCTGTGTGCTCCACTTCTCTGCGTAGGTTATGATCTCAACAGCAAGGAAGGTAGATGCAGTTCAGCCCCTGGTCTATTAGTCTATGCAAAAAAACTTCATTGCTAAGTAGTGAAGCGTGGCTGAGGAATTGCACATCTGTTTTGCTCTCCTAGTACAGGAATGATGAGTCCTTCTGGGGCTGTGGGTCAAGTGTGAAGGGAAAGTCCGCCTAGGGACATAGTGGCTGAGCCGGGACCTCCTGGGAGATCTGTCCTTGCTCTGCTACAAAAATGCTCCTTAGAATTCCGGCACTGGGAGCATATGCTGAGCAATGCTTCATTAAGTTCATAATGCCTAAGTGTTACAATGGGTATAAAGGTAAACCTCAACAGTGTTATCTCTTTCATTTGCTTGTTTGCTAATATTGTTTTTCTCGCTGAATTTAATGAAACTGGCTGTTTTTTCTGTTCCAAGCAAATTCTTTGTTGTTTTTCCCATTGTTATTAAAGTCAGTGAAATATATAATGTCTCTAATGAAGATCAAAGTACTATTGTTCTAGTTGTTTTACCATTACAAATGGAGAGGTGTGAAAGACAAGACGCAGGCTTTCTCTGCCTGTTGGAGAGGAATTGTGCTAAGTGGAGTCCTAGACAAGACCATGGGTGTTCATGTACTACATATTTATTATGATCTGTCTAATTGCTTTTAATTGGAAGTACAAGCCTTAAATTTGTGATCCAATAACTGTAATGTTAGGATTGTCAGGACATTCTCCTCACCAGCCTTTTTATTAGAACTGAAGTAAAAAGATAATGCAAGATTCAGTCAAGCATTTTCTCTGTAACATTTCAAACTGTCACTTAAAATGTACAAACATTCCTGAGCAAGGGAGATTTTTTTCTACTCCCACCCTTTTATTCCTTTGTGATAACTCCCCTAACAGTACCTCTGACAGCTGAACATGGTTTCTGACTTGTGATCAAAACCACAAGAGAACTCAGTCAGTTCCTCCCCTTGTCTTGCCCTTCCTCCCCCTTTTTTGTGCAATGCCAGCCCTGTGAAAGTCAAATCTAATCCTCCTACTAAAAGACACTGGCTATCAAATAATTATTTATGCTATTGTTTAGTTAATGCTTTATTACCCTGGGAACAGTTTTAACTTGGGGGGGGGGGAGAGGGAGACTGATTGAAATGTATAGAAAAACTGTAATCTGCAAACTGAAATGTGAAGAGTTAGGAAAATAACCGGTGTATAAAGGAAGCAGTGACACATACTGCAAGGCTGCAGAGCTTCTCAATAGCTAAAAATGTGAGAAGGTGCATCTTGATACTTTTAAAAGCTCATTATTAATTTTAAAACCAGACTGTTTTTAAAGGACTCTAGGACATTAAGAATAGTTAAATAGATCTTCAGTCTTCCATGTGAAGTTTTCAATGTTAAAGCCTTGAAAGTAAGGGCAAGAAATGGAAGATGGACGCTGCCCTAAATACTTTCCTCTACTGAACTGTAACAAGCCAACTTTGAATTCTCAGGGAGGCATGTGCATATAACACACTAGATATTTTTTCCTGTCTGTAAGGACCAGCTTCATATAAAATGCTTATGAAAGAGGAATTGCAGTTGCTCAGCAAATGCATATGGAAAATTGAAGCAAAGGCTTACAAATGGAGAACCAAGAACCAGAGCCAGGAGAAAGAAAATGGAAAATTGAAAGCATGTGTAAGATGTAAAGGGTGGTACTGTGTAATTGGTATAATGTTAGAAATTGAAATGCATTAGGTATCTCAAATGTGGATATGTAAGATACTTGCACAAATCCTATAGTAAGTTACTCTTCATTAAAAAGTGATGAAGAGAAAATAAATTAAAAGTAGTAAAATAGGGGGGAAATGGATGAGTAATTACTTCCTTCAGGTACAGCTGTAGTTATGAAGCCACACATTATTTACATCCTTATGAAGCTAAACAGTCCTGATGTGTTCTAATACAAATCCAAAGGATGAAAATTAAACTCCATGGAGTGTCTCCTAGTAGTTGTGGCATCGTGTATGCTGAAAGGATCTGTTACACACCAGCCTTTCTAAAGAAGGCAGAGGTAGGAATAAGGGGAGCTTGTATTCAGCTGCACTAAGGCTCCTCCAAAGAACTGGAGTGTGAGAACATTTGCCCACAAGCTGCACCAGAGTGAGGTTTCATGAGCTCTTACATCTTAATTAGCTTATGGTACAACACCAGAGAATAGGTCAGAGGGACAGAGCTATTTGTCAGACTTATTACTAACACTGGGCAGGTTTAGTGTGTAGTCCTCTTGGGGAGGAAACATGTTCTGTATTGAGTGTGGGAGAAAGTGCAAATAGAGTTGGGCAGTAAATCTAGAGATAAATTACTTATGAAGATGTAAGCGTCCCATAACTTGTCCATGCATAACAACCAGGTTGAGATAAATAAGGGGATATTTTTTTCCAGGAAAAGAGGTAGAAACTGAGAGAAATAGGTGGAGGAGATGTAGGATGGCATCCTAGCAGGCTGTGACAAAAGGGTAGTTAGTGCAACTAAGCACTAACAATGACTAGAAGTGAAAATTAAACTTTTGTCATGGCATTTGCTGGTGTGTCGAGCTGTAGACAGCCAAATGAGTTTGGAGCTAAGCTTACATTCTTGGAATACTTAGTTTGTGGAAATGGATCTTGGACTGACATACAGGGGGGCTGGATGTAGTTCCTGGTTTTCCTGCAGCTCTGGGTCAGCTGGGGAGAAACACAGAGGTACTGTTTCCCAAGTTTCCCACCTACAGACAGTTTTCAGTCCTTAGGCTGGTTTCTTGAAATTCAGAAGTCATGCTACATGTGTCTGTCGCTGCCTTCAGGATTGAGAGTTTCTTACCATGTTAGAGCAATGGAGTCTGACTTTGTGGGGAGATATTAGTTCTTAATGAAACACGAATGAAAATAAAGGTGGATTAGTCTCAACCGGGGATAGTATATAAGCGGTATCTTACAAAGAAAAGCGCTTAGGATTGTGGCAGTAGAGTTTGTGAAGAATTAAATTCTCAGCTCCTTAATTTTCTTGTTTTAGTTAAGAACTTGCCTGTTGTATTACTAGTGAAGAATTAACTCTATGGTGCTTATATAAGCCAATAGGATGCTTCAGGCTGCAGTTGTGTTATGATTCATAATCTCTTGGTCCCAGATGTTGTGGAATAACTGATATGCTATCATGAAACAAATATGCAGATGTGTATCTTACTGTGCAAGCCATGAGCAAATGCAGCCATTGCGTTATGTATGCATGAACAGAAGTGCTACTGGATACTGCCAAAAAGTGTTGCATTAAGATAGAATTTTTTTTTTTTTCCGGAAAAATCTTCTGGAAAACGTACATCAAAATTTTAAGAAATAAGTTTATAATAGTAATCAATCTCTTTTATTGTACAGCACCAAACACAAGGAGGACAAAAACCTTTTTGGCCTTTCTAGATTCTACTATAATACAAACAGTAAAAAGCAGTAATCTAATTATTCATTTCTTCCCTTTCCTTTTGGAGAAAGGTAAAAATACCAACAGGAAGATGGGGGGGAGTAAGGAAGGGCCTGTAATTGTTTTACAGAAGCTATTAACATGTGCTATTAAAATAAGCTTAATGAATAGATATTAATATCTGGTTAGGGCTGCTCTGACCTCCTGTCTTACAGGTCCCATTTATGTCTTGTTTGATGAAAGTTCTCTAAGACTGCAAAGCAAAAGGGCAAACTGATTTATGAACAAGACTTATTGTTGCACCAGCAGATTTGTATAATGAGAAATATATTAAATCTAATGAAGGGAAAGCGTGCCTTTCCAAGGCAGTAACTTTCCACCATGATGAAGTGATTCAATATCCCTCAGTGGATTAATTTAGACAATGCAGTAAGGCATGCAGCCATTCTTGCAGCCTCTTGCACTAATGACAAACATTAAGCAGTGTTGAGTATTTGTTTTCTATTTTAAGTTGTGGTGATAGCAAGAAGAGGTTCACTAAGGGAGGAGTTAACAAGTTCCCCAATGCCAGTGTCCCTGATGATTCTATTGGAAGAAGATGCATCAGAGACTCTGTCATTTTATACAGGAGAATGTCATGGCTTGTTCCATTTGACAAGAATTGACTGTAGGCTATATCTTTTCAGCTGCCAGCCTCTACAGATTAAAACTGTGCCTTCAGCCCATTAGTCATGTGTTCCTAGTCCTTAAAGTTTAGGTTTAGGGTGGGAGGGCAGGGTGAGAGTTGTTGCTGGCAGTATATTATGGTAAGAAATGTGCAAGAAGCAGCGTCATGAATGGAATTTGGAGCCAGTGTTTTCAGAGCAGACACTTCCATATCTTGGAAAAACTCCCCTAAGGCTGGAGACTTTCCACTTTCTAAACAGGAGTGTGTACAACCTTACCTCTGTGTGCTCTATAAATCAGTGTAACTCCATTATCTTCAGTTTAAATCTAGTAGTACATTGGCTTGAGGTCTGTACAGTCTAAGCTCACTTGGCTTGTTCCAGAACTGCGTGCCTGAAAACATAGCACATGTGAAGAACCTGATGCTCTAAATTGAGAAGATAAGTGGAAAAGATCGAGATGGCTCAATGTATATGGCCAACATCAAAAGTACCTGTCTTCATTTAAGGTTTGGACTTTGCAGTATTGATGTTCTGGGTTGATCAGATGCCTGGGACTGTGCCTGAAGTAATGTTAGGTGCCTTTGTACTCTGAGAAATGGTCATGCTTAATGTAGATATGCCCTTAGTATTAAAAGCTTGAACTTGAAATCTTGATGCCCTCTCTCAGTGAAGTGACAGAGTACCATTTAGGCAGCAGAGGCTGCAAGTAAATTCCTGACTTTCTCTGCTTTGAAATATTGAACAGATTTGTGCCAAGAGAAAAAAAAACATTAAAAAGCAGGGTGTAGTGGAAAAAATTTCTCCTCCCACCCCACTAAAAATATTCATTAAACAAAGGGAAGCCTGTGGAGATGGTGGAAAACAGGGCCAAAGAAGCCAAACATTGATAAACTTAATTAAATTTCTAATGAAAACAGAGGCAGCCTGTGGTGATTACTCTGTGTAACTGAGACTAATACACCAATTAGGCTAATTCATCCCCTGGTGCTCTAGACACAGTTATAAACTTAATCCATACTTCTTACATGTCAACAATTGATTTCTTTAGTTTTGGAAGCTCCTGGTTTAGACATGAAAAGCAGCAGATACTTGTTCACTAGGGAGATGCTATACAGGAACAGATAATGTCCTACTGGTTCTATGTTGTCCTCCAGGGATTCGCTTTTCTTTCGCTTAGTCTTTCATGGGAACCCTGATCTGCACTGAACACTTAATGAGCCTAGTTCAAGATATTATGAATTAGTGAATTCAGCAGTAGGAAAACATTATCTATGCTGGAACAAATGCACAATAGGTGGAGAAATTCCTTATGTCTTTGGGATGAGTGAAAAATCCTGCACAAGACGAAGCTCAAACCATTTCCGTTGGTCTTATATTTTTGGGCCTGACCAAAGCATCAGGCCCATACAAAGCAATTTACACCAGAACTGAAATATTTTTTCCTAATGTATGATAAAAATAATAATGGAAGATTGAAATGGTCTGACTCCTGCTTTATTTATAAAATGTCTTTGGATAGCAGTTACTGAACCCCAACTGTTTAAAAAGACAAAGGTTCAGAACTGCAAGAACAGTTTGTGTATTTGTGACTACGTCAGGATAATCTCATTTTCTGATCTTCCAGAAGTTTTAAGATGTACTTAAGCTTTTGACACCTTTGCATGCAGATAAATTCTGTTGCATATGGGAATTAGATAGCAGAAAGGTCAGAGACTGCCTGATGCCTGTTCTGTGTATCCTGGAAACAAATCTTGGGCAAAATAGAAGGAAGAATAAACATTTAGCAACTTTGGCTCAGTTGCCTGTCAATAATGTAAACTTAGATCAGCTAGTTAGATACAGCGACTGTATCAAATAAATACTATCTCTGGCAATTAGCAACACTTAATTTTGAAAATGAGCTAATATAATCAATTATGTCTTTTAATTTGCTAGACAGTATTTTACAGGGTTTAATTTTCTGCTACTACACCTTTCAAATTATCTTCAGGTGCTGTTTTGAATGTCATCATTGATGCTTATTCTGAAACTATTAGCACTGAAGGTGCCCCCCATGTACACAGTCTCCCCCAACCACCAACAAAATGTTAGTGATCTGTGGGGTAGGAGAAGGTGGCAGAAGATGTCTTGGCCCATAATGGGATCCAGCCTCTTTCTGTGTCATTGAAACATTCTGGTTTCCAGATCAATGGGATCTTTTCTGCTGCTCTATGAAGCACGTGTCTGGCATGTTTTATTTTATCTCAACGTGCTGAAGGATAACACTATTTCAGTAGGTTTTACATGAGTAGATTAGAATTATTACCAGCAGGAGGATATGCAGTATGCAGATTGTGAATGGCATAAAGTGTTTGTGTATGCATGCATTTTTTCCCCTCCCTCTCTCTGAATCAGATAAGCTGTGCTGAGCTGCCGTGGGTTTGCACAGAATTTGGAATCAAAGGTTTAAAGAGAAAGCTTAAACTAAGGAGCCGCTTTTTAGATAGGAGTTGTATACTTGGATGAACTATTGACCTACTAGTTAATTTTATTCATAGTTGTGGCTAGTAATAGGTGGTAAATGCTAGTCATAGCTTTCTCTTTTCTGTTGTGTTCCCTCAAGCAAATGAAGCATTCCTAGTAATTCAGCAGAAGGGAGGGATGGAGAATGGCTGAGTTTTAATAGTGATCCAGTTGGGAAGAGGTGTTGTGCATCCAGGCTCTGCATTTTTGGTTGCAGACAATGAATCTTAATGGAGTGGAGAAACTCCAAGCTTATGCTGTCTATGTGATCAGGGTTTAAGTGATCACTTGGTAGTGGGTATGAATTCTTTGCTAGGTAAGATCCAGAGGGGTGAAGAGGGCAGTAGTTCTCTAGCATAGGGTACAGCCTGCTTTGTAGGGTGATCGCCATTTTGTTTTTTCTTCTGATGAAATTCCCTACTCTTGCAGAGACAAATGGCATTGCTTGTTCTTTCTTCTTTCCAATGCAGCCTTCCTGGCATGTTGTCATGCCGTCTGCTGGTCTGCAGTGTTTAGAGACAGGCAGGTCTTGGGGTATGCCACCTACTCTGCAAACAGCTTTTGAGAATAGATTATCTCTAAATTTATTGGAAAAAGTTCTTGAGATCACGCTTCTCGGTTGCTGTAAAGGTGGTAAAGAAGCTGTCATCCCTCCCTGACCCCCCAGCCCTGGTAGGGGCAGACCATGGTTCAGTGGTCTTATATCTATTGTACCCAGTATCTGATTCCTTTTCTGTTTCCTTACCAAGTTGCTAAGCCTGAGGATGACATGAAATCTTTTATAAATCTTACAGAATTTGGGCTTGCAAAATATTTAGCGCACTCTGTGGTGGTACTTGTCTCACCAGAAGGCTTTGTTCATGGCTGGCCTAGGCAGCAAAAATGCATTTAAATCAAAGCAGTTATGTTTATGCAAATATAGTGAATGTTTATTTCACTTGCTATTTGCAATAAGTGCTGTGATTGCAAAAAAGCCATGGTTGAATAAAGGGCCAGTAGGCATTGCTGGCATTTGATTTACTTCCCTTGAAAGGAAAACATGCTTTAAAGCAATGTGGTCAAATTATGGCCATACATGTGGAGTCATTTCATTGAGGATCTCCTGCTCAGCAGGAGACTGCAGCATAAATCCCAAGTCCACAGCAGACTTGGTCCATGTTTCCAAGCTTCTTGTATTGCCAGACACCAACAGCCACGCTGAGCAATCTGTGGCTACCAAGGCTATTTTCTTGTAATACGTAAACCTTTCTTCAGAAACTTCCAGAACATGTATAAGTCAGCAGCTATTCAAGTGGACCCATCCCAACCTTGAGCAGCTTCACAAGCAGCTGCTGAAGTCAGAAGCCCACATTTGAATATAGTAATAATTTTAGTCAATTTACAGAAATAATATGATTTCCTAAAACATGGGAATTAGCAAGTCAAGCCCAGAGAATTGAAATTGCCCACAGGCTCAGATGCTCTGAAAGAATTCAGTAAAACTCCATCTCAAGTTAGTAAGAAAAAGAACATAGCATCTATTTTTATTATGACATCCTTGAGGTCAGACCAGCAATGGGGAGTGGAAGAAATTAAAAGGTAGTTTCTCTGAAGACACTATTTTACAACACTTTTTGCTTGTAGCTTGTTAATTTTCACAGCAGAGTTGCCGTGGGATGTGAATTAAAGAAACAGATGAAAAAAGTCTTGTGCCTCTAACTGTACTGAAGGCCCTATGCATACTCCTGTGCCTTTGATGAGAAACATTAAACATTTTTAATTTAGCACATCAATTTGAAAATCTAATTTTTTTAATGCTTTGTAGCAGCAGACGCTTTTCACGGTGCTGTCACTACCATAGAAGAATTATGAGAAACTTGAACCGCGAAAAGTAAATTACAAAAATCTCATTTCAGTTACTCTAAAAAGAGGGGAAATTAGATTTTGATTAAAATCACTCACACATACAATTTTAGGTAAACTAATTTAGCAAGACTGACTATATAATTTTTTTGCTTGCCTCCGTGTCCTTTTAATAGCAGCTGCAATGGCCTTGTATGAGCATCTTGTGTAATAGCCAATAGGAGACGCAAAGCTGTTAAGTGTGGTCTTTTCCTTGACCAGCTGTTGTAAGGCTATGGAGAAGAGCTATGTGTTTAATTTGTCAATGAAAAGTCAATAATTAAAGAAAATAGTTAGAATTTGTCATTGAAGAGTTCCATATTGGATATTTTATTTTTCTTATCAATTCGCTTAATTAACTATAAGAACAATCACAGTTAATTTGACCTGCTTAAAATTTGGGTACCATTGAAAGGAGTTTAACATTTTGACTTTGGGGACAACCGAGTGATTTCCAGAAGGCACTTGCACTATCTGTTTTTTTTCTAGTTCATGTTGATTCATGAATTCTCAATTAATACAGTATGATTTTTCTGAAATATATTCGTCATTTTAAACTATTGACTGTATAATGACAGCATCTAATTTTTGCCCTACCATTTGTTTGAAAGGTGCTTATTGAGAGCTGCATTTGATTTTTAAATGCATTCTGTGTTTTTAATTTTGATATGGAGTATCAGTTATATAGCCTAATTTTTTCATCTGCTGTGCTGGTATAGTCATTAAGAGACAGGTTTGCAGTGCAACTCTCTGCTATGTTTGTAAAATGTTTTTGCACTGTTTTATTGTTTCTGTTCTTTTTGTACAGTTCCCACACTTCTTGGTGGTTAACCTTCATAAGTACTTCATAAGGGTGCGAGTGTAGAGAAAGATATTCAGGCTCTGAATCTGTACCACAGATCTCTGCAGCAGAGGATGAGAACACGGGAATCCCAATCCCTGTACTTTCGCTAACTCTTCCATCACATGTTTAACGAACTGGCTGTCTGCTATTGTGCATGAAAGAAGGTGAGACAGGAAGAATCCTTCACTGGCCTTAGGTGTACAGTGGTTGTGGAACATCTTTTAGTAACTCCGGCTCCTTTTTTTGAGGGAAGTGGTACATAATTGCAGGCAGCCTGATGTGATGGTGTGACTATGTGCTTCTGCATTTCAGGCTTGTAGAAGCAATAAATGTTCAACTGAAAATAACTGATTCGGTATCTTACACTTGACAGTAGTTTGCATTTAACAACAACTTTGTGCGCTGTCAGTAGTTTCCTAAGGTATTATCCTTATCACCTGAACAGATCTTAGTGGGACCAAAGTTATCTATTGCATTGGTCTGTTGCACGGGGTTAACTTACATCCATGTAGTGCTGCAGAGCATTCTGCTTTCAGTGTTCTGTTTCCCTTCATCAGTAACCCAGATGCAGTAATAAAATATGTACTGTTTCCCTGGATGGTTGGATCAACTAAAGTCAGCTGGCTTTTATCTCTTTTGCTTTGATTTAATTTGAATATTCTTAGAGCAGAAATACCATGATCAAAGATGAAATGCATGAAGTGCTAAATGAGTTTATTTGGTCCTAATATGTATGAGCCATTTGTATGATTTTTAACTCCAGACCTGAACATTTGTGAGAATATACGAATCAAATTTTTTTAATTTTAGGAACCTATGAGGAAACTGAGGAGTGAGACATGTCCCTGAGGAGTATTTGAGATGAAATACTGTCTGCCTCAACATGTGGGGAGCCGAACTGCATACACTGGTGCAAAGGGAGTGAAGTGGGAACAGCTCACAGTGGTAAGGTTACATGCCCTCTGCGTTGGCATGTACAATTACACCAAACACAGCCGCGTCAGGACCAAGCAATAGCATTAGGCATCACAGGAGGGAGAAGTGATTGATATGCTAAACAAAAAATTGTAAAGATGATGTAGGATAAGCTTTTGTACAAAAACATAACCTTAAAGATGACAAGGCCAATTGACTCTCTATCCCAAACCAGTTTCTCTCATCACCGTAAGCTTCTGATGTGTACAAAGGTATGAGAAATGTTATTCTGTCATTTTTAATCACTTGTATTAAATTCTCTTTGCTCACTTGTGTCTGAGGGAGCAACACAATCTCCCTGTGGGTAAATTTTCAGCTGGTTTGACTCAGCTTAGCACCAGGATCTTCAATAGAAGTATGTAATTTGCACCCATGGTGAACCTGCCCCATAAGTGTGATGCTCAAACCTTTTTATTGCTCTAGCTTTTAAACTGTGGGTTGCTGGCATTGTTTTTCCCCTCCTTCACAATATGCTTCCTTCTTATTAGCTTGTTCTAGCCTTTTTAGTATATGATTAAACTATTTGGTAGTTTTATTGCAAGATCCATAAAATAAGTAATTTACTAAGAACCTTAAAATCAGTTTTATTTCAATAATAACTATTTCCAGTGTAATGGTTCTGGTATAACTGTGAGTCAAGTGAGAAAACTGACTTCTCTGTATGAAGAATACCTTTGATACTTGAGCCAATTGGTACTATGACTATGTGAATGACCTGAGCACATTGACAATGGCTGAAGTTTTGATAGTTAAATGATTTTTGCAAGGTGGACACACAATCCCAGCTGAGGCCATATTTAAGATCTGATCTCTCATCCTATTTCCATGTGAAAGAAGGTATGAACGTTTTCTCAGACCCTTGTGTGGCAAAAGTCAAGGGCTTAGCTTTAAGCTGGTGTTCTTGTCAACAACATCCATCCAGAATTTGAAGCCGTATTTACTGGCGAGTACCTGCTAAATATATTACATAATTAGGGCTAAAAGTAGGAAGAGGCCTATATACTTCAAGTATTGTCTAGGTCCTCAAAATAGAGAGGGGAAAAATGAAATTTCATCTGGCATGCAGGCTTTGTACAGGTCTTCTGCACGGGGGAAAAAGATAACCTATCTGTATTGCACTCTCAGATTTAACTGATATTGTGTTCTCAATTTCCAGCCTGTAATTGGGTATGAGATTCACTTGGTTGCTGAAGGGACCAGTTGATAACTGCAGAGAGGGCTGTGCTGATCAAAAGAAATAAAAAGGCAGTGAAGGTGGCAGGTGTTTTTGCCTCTAATGAAAGCTAACTGGTGAAGTGCTGAGCTGAACACAGGAGCTTCTCCCTGCTGTCAGGAATGGGCTGGTAGCCAGTGTGTGCCTGCCCTTGTGACACTGAGGGTCACTTCATTACAGCAGGAGGTCCCTGTTGCAGCCATAGGGGAAGAATACATGTCTAAAAGTTTGCAGGAGGAAACAAAAGTTGGAAGGTGCCTGTGTATATGCCAACAAAAGAGGTAACATCTAGACTGTATGGTGGGTAAATGATTGCTCTGTGTGGCCTTAAAGCTGCAATAGCTACTCACTGATGCCAGAAGGAGAAAGCTGTGATTTAGTGTTAAGGCCAAAGTTTGGAGATCTGGCATCCTTAGTTCAGTATATTACTGCTGCTTTTCTGTATGTTCCCAGGGAAAAATCACCATGTCCTAGCAAATACTGTTCACTGGAGAAGGTCAGAAAAATTATAGCTGTTATGTGGGAAATAACTTAAAGGGAAAAACTACTTTTCTGTTTTTCCCATGGGAATTTTCTCTGGAAGAAAAAATATTATTTCTTTTTACCACCTTTCATTTGTGTTCATCTTTTATTTTTATAAATGGAAAAAGGAAAGGGACAATTGACTCAGTGGAAAATAAGAAGCGTTGTTTTTCTATAGAAACTTTTTTATAGAAAACGTAGGTGGCAACAAGTTAATATGGGGGGGAAAATATTATTCAAAAAGGCTTTGTTTTCGCAGAGAAAGCACTCCTAGTAGGTTTGCCAAGGTTTTGGTGAGTTTGCTGTGTAAGTATAAAGTACCCTAAGCAAGTAGGTGTTTTCATATGGAAAAAATCCTGTGGTTTCTTACCTGATGTGGTCTCCTCTCAGCATTGGAAAATATTGGGAAAAAATGTTCCTTTAATTTTTTTATGTTAAAATGGTTTCTTAAGCTTCCTAAATCTAGAATAGCGCACTTCTTCGAGAGCATGACCCAGGGTACCAGCAGTAAATAGATGCATCCTGCTGAAGGGTGGGTTTGAGGCACAGCCCAAACCTGGGCCTGGAAGTCTGGGATTATTCCTGGTGCTTGGTTTGGAGAAAGTGTTGTGGCTGTTCCCTCACTGCAGCAGAGCAGGAGCTGGTTTGGCAGTACCTTGTAACTGTGTGATGCAGGACACTGACAAAAGGTTCTCCATCTGTTTTTTTTATACTGTCTCAGTGTGAGTTTTCTTTCACTAGGATATCTGAGGATATAAATTATAAATTAATCTGAATACCATATGCACTGAATCTTTTTCCCTATTTAAATACAATTTAAATGTAGGTCCTAAACATGGAATAAGAAATGTAATTAGTGAAAAGAGAATTTCTTTACTATATAGCTGACTGATAGGAGGTAATAGGCTTAAATATGTTGTCATTTATCCTAGCTTTGCTCCCATGTACACCTTCCTAAATCTGGAGTAAGTCTTTCACTCAATGAGATCCAGAAAGCATAAAAAGGAAATGTAGGAATGGTCATATTGGTAGCTTTCATGAATAATCTTGAATCTAAAATTGCTAATTACTCTCAGCACTGTTGATCTAACCATGAAATCCTTCAGTCCATATCTAGAATGATAAGCTATTGGTCTTTGTTATAATCATCACTGACCAGGGGCAGGCAGTGACTGAATCTGTTTCTGGACTCTTGTGCTCTCCCTCAGAGAATGCTCAAAGTATAGCACAAGGAGCAACAGCTGGATTCTGAGACAGATGTGTGGAGCAGAGTCAGTGAAATTGCTGTGATTAGTGTGATAAGCAGTGATCACAGCACACCAGCTGCCTTCTCACTTCCAAAGTTTTTGCAACATAGTGTAGCTTCTGCAGTGTCTCAGCCTAGGAAAGTCCCCAACATCTGTGTGCGGGGCTTGGACTCTTCTTATGGCAGAACCAGAGCTCACCTGTGTGAAGCATTAAAAGATGTTCTACAGTGGACTCAACAGTTACTGTCTGCCAACCTGAGATACTTACGGCTTCTTTTCTGTGAGGTGAATGCAGTCCAGCGCTCTATTAGCACTCACGGGATTTTGACACCCCTTCTCAGTCCCAGGTGACCCATTGCTCCACTGTTCTTTCTGAACTCTATCCTGCCCTGTACGCTGAGGCGTCATTTCAATCTAAAGGCAGATGCCATTTTTCACTGGTTGCCAGATTCATATGATGTTATAATGTGACCTGTCAGCAGAATGCATCCATCTGGCCTCACTTGGTTTGATAAAGTGGTAATGAACTGAGATCCAAGTTATCTGCAGAGAACACAAATGTACCCTCTGTGCACCCATGAGAGCGTGCTTCTCTAGTGCTTCAAAAACATTTGGTCAATTATTCTCCACCCATGGGGTAATGCAAAGGACCTCTGTGTGTCCTACAAGCAGCCTGTCTTCAAGACAGCCTATCTCGAGACCTTGGTAGAAATGCCCAAGTTTTCCTAGGGCTTCAGCAACAGCTGTCAGCTTATTTAGCTGTGATTGTACTCTTGCTAACATGACAGTGGTGTAAAAAGACACTGAGGGGTCATGATTGTGAAAAGGTGCAGTTATTCTTGTAACCAGAGCTTTTTACTTAATTTGAGATCAAGGGTTCAAAGTATAACTCTGCTATCAGTTTTCTTGGGCATCTTTCATCAATTGCATGCACTTATGCCTGGTATTTCAGAAGTGCCCAGAAAGCACCATTCACTGTCTTAGGTGTGAGGCCAAATGCTCTGGAAACAAGAGTAACACCAAGAGATGTTCATTGCCAAAATGGCAAACGCAGTTTAAAACTATTATTGTCTTGCCTTTATTACTACTAGCTTTCCAGTACAAGAAAGTGTAGCGATGCTCCAAAGCAGTGCAAGTCTGGTGACTTAGCTCTAAGTGCCTACTGTAGCAGCTAGGACTAAGCCAAATTTTTCACCAAAGCATATGAAGAGAGGTCATGTTTTACCGGCAGAGTTGTAAGGTTAGTAACTCTTGTTGAAGAGAACAACATAGGAATCTTTTCTATAACCTAAGAACTAGTTCCTTCCCTGATGCAATGACATGCTAAAAGCGTAAGGCACATGTGGGGAAAAAGGCAGGGTTATTTCCATCTTACAGGTGGGAAATCTGAAAGATAAGAGAGATGGTGTGATTTTCCCCAAACTTAACAGAAACTGATAAAAACCACCAGACTTCAATGGAGACATATCCGTTTCACAAGGGAAGTGCAGCTTGAGGCTGCAACTGCATGATGATGATCTGATTTCAAATTTTCTTGCTCACTGTTGGATGGAGGGATGTGGATGAAGGCAGTGAAGCTGCTGAGGGACTGTGTTAAATGTGCCCATGTAATTACAGGCCAGGGAAAGGTGATGGTTGAGAGCCTATAGTCTATCAGCAGATTTAATAAAGATCTCTTTCCTGCTGCAGCAGCAAGGGCTAACAAAATGGTGTTTGCATATACTTGATGTTTAACCTGAGAGACCCCTCATGCCTGCCACTTAGTGTGTGTGTGTGTTCACTGTGAAGGCTGCAGAGCAAGTCAGCTTACAGCTTCTCTGCCCAGAGCAGCTCCTTGCACTGCACTCTCCTCAGTCTGCTCTGAGAGCCAGCTGGATGGATATAAACACAGGAGGGTTTTTTGCATATGGGAAAGTACATCAGGAGAGGAAGAGGGATGTACAAACCTCCCTACAGGGAGCTGCATAAATTGTCTGTTGAAGAGCTAGACTTGGCCATCACCATTACCTGAATTATAGGTCTTTAGTCTGAATGGCTTCAAAGCAAGCTATGTTTTTGTATATTACCCCTTCATCCTTTAATATTTAGAAGATGAAAGGAATGATTTCAAGCACTGATGGGGAACTTAGGCAGGAACAGAACATTCTGTTACTTAATGTGTAGACAGCATATATCTTAATTACGGTAGAAACTATGAGCATGACTACATAGAAAAGCTCATTTCTAATGGCTTATGGGATATGCCTGGGAATACAGTTTACCTCTGTGTGTTCTGACCAATTCAGGCCAAAAACAGGACATACCAGAAGGCCTGTGGTCCTCAATTTTTCAGATCAGTTTTTGATCTGTTGAACAAGTCTCAAGTCAAAGCTGTGGAAAGCTAGCTAAAAACAATGGGTGAAGTTAGTTTAAAATTTTATTAATAATTGCAAATTACTACTCTTGATCTTTCAGAAGAAAATACCTAGTAACAATAGCAACAAACCCCCATTTGGGGGGCTTTCCTGTAGGCCAGAGAGCAGCTCTTGTGAGGCATAACAACTGTGTATGATGCCAAGGAGAAATGAGAGCTAATAAAATGCAGAATATACATCACCCATTTACATTTACTGCACATTAAACCTCGGCACACACAAAAGATAATGACAGATGCAAATTGAGAGCATTCAAACAGTGTGTCTGTTGATGGGGAACAGACACAGAGCCAGAGACCCATATTTTCAGCAGCCATGTGTTTTGAGGGAGGGTCAGAGAAGAACCACACTGCAATGCGGGGTCTATTGGACTGCAGATTAACCTCACCAGGGAAGTGTTAGCACCTTTCCTTCTGTTTTGCATCCAGATTCACTGCAATTAATTATTTATTTGCAGAGGTGATGCTGAAGCCAAAATAGCACCTTCGCAAGCTTAGAATTCTGATCCAGGCAGCCTGTCTTGGGCTCATCTGACTCTTCATTTGTATTACAGCAGCAGCTAGGAACCCCAGCTGAGGTCAAAGTCCAGTTGTACAAATGTACAAAAGGCAGTTCCTAGCTAGAAGTATTTATGATATAAATAGACAGTTCAGACAAAGGAGTTAGCATCCCTCTTGCTTAGGTGGGGTGACACTGAACTTTGGTCACACACACACAAGATCCCATATAGAGTGTGTGGTAGAGCTGGAAATTGCCTTCCAATGTGCTGTCCTTCTGCCAGTGTATTAACAAGGCAAAATTTATCTGCTCTAGGAAGAAGCTGGCCACTTGATTCTTTCTCCTTATTCTGTATATTCAAACTGTTTACTCTTTTTAGATCACTTTAGTCAAGCAGCACAAGAGTCTCCTCCTCTAATGCAGAAAATCCCCTTTTAGATGGGAACAGCAGAGCAAGATGCAAGTTTCTACACAGCTGGAGCATAGCTATAGTACTGGAGAAACATCTGGACAGAACACAAAGCACTTAATATTACAAGCAAGTGAGTTGACAGGTCTCTATCAAAATAGTCACCTGGACAGTCACCTAGAGAGCTAATCGTTGTTCAAGTATTTATTTTAAAGAAACAGCACTGGCACCAAAGACTGAATATGTTTGTCTTCAGCCTTTCTGTCTCTTCCCCTCCTCCTGTGAGTGAATTGCTACAAGAACATTTTGCTGCTTCCTTTGCTTCTGCTGTGCCAAAGATAAACAGCCCGTCAGCGCAATGCTGAAAAGGAACAGAGAAAGGGGGCTGGAAGTAGTTTAATTACTAAGAGTGCTTGTTTTGTGTATGGTGTGATTGCTTCCTATGATACAGTAACTTCTCTTTCCCTGTGCAAGCATGGTGCTTCTATTTATCAGGATGAAACTGAAGCAGCAAATTACGGAGGGAGAAGGAGCAACTGTATTGCTCTATTTGTAAGCAAACCTGGCAGTGTGTGTTAAAGAGCAGCAGTTCCTTTTGGAAGCCTATTATGGATTTTCTCTCTGCAGAATTCCAGCTTCTCTGGCCCTTCCTTGCACTTCCTGTTCTTAATTAGATTTTAAAAGGTTGCCCAAGTTCTTGCCAAGTTTGAAAGCATTTGCTATTATTATTCCCATTTTAGAGGCACAAACTAAGATATAACTTTTGTCTGTGAACATTGGTAGTTCCCATTTTTTTCAATACTGAAAATGTGTTGAAGCTGGAAAATCAGAGCAGGCAGCAAAGCTGACTCTGCTCTGGCTCCTTGCTTGCAGGGATCTGCCTCAGTTTGGTCTAGAGCTGTTCAGCCCTTGAGATGTCATGGGCTATACCCCAGAAAACCTGTCTCAGTGCAGCGATGCCACAGACTGGAAAGATGCAGTGCAACCAGTGGACTCATCTGCAGGTTCATGTGCAGCATTGGGGTCTCTGATGGCAGTGGGGGGGAAGGGTACTGTTTACTTTAGGTAACATTTCTTTAATCACCTTTTCCATTTAATTTTCTGTGCTTTGTGCTGCCTGCTAGGGATCGTTAAGCAATACTCTAGTTATTGCTGCATATCACTTAGTGTGCTTTGCTCTAATAAGCTTTTGTAAATAAAACCCGGAGAGATGAAAAGGCCAATGCCTGATTACGAGCTACCAATTTTGTCTCATTAAGTTCTTATAAGGGGAAAAAAGTAAATAGAATCTTTATCAATCTCATACACTTACAGTGCTGAAGAGAGCTTTCCACATTCATTAAGGAGAATGCTGAGAATAGAGATGCGTTTCCAAGTGCTTTTGGCTTATGAAGCTGTTAAGGGATATTTTACTGATGATCAGCTTTTGCTTCAATCAAAAGATGAGAAGGTAAAGATGGAACCAAAGGAATCATAAAATATTTATATGCAGAAGTTGGAAGGGGCTCATTACACAATGGTATGCCATTTTCACTCTTCAAATGTATATATTGGCAGTGTTATGGATACTAAAAGAGAAGAATAGCTTTCCTACTGGAACTTTCTGCATTTCCATTTTTGGTAGCTGTTTACGTGGGATTACCAATAAAGGTGGAAAAATATAATATGGGAATCATACATAATTAGGTTGAGCTGTCTGATCAGCAGGAACTTACCTGCCATTTTGTATTCCGCTTCTACATCTACACTTAAAAAAAAAGCACAACTGCAATAGATCTTATTTATCTCTGTTTCCATCTTTTATCATCCCTATTTTCTTGAATGTGCTAGTTATCAGTTTAAAGACAAATTACTATTGTGGTCATTTGGCTATTCCAGTAAAAACATCCGTAAATTTCACTAAGCAAAACTTAAACCCAACTTTGGCTCTTACTAGATAAATACCCTGGAATTTTCATTGGCAATTTGAAATTGACAGTCCTGATAGATTCTCCTCAGGGGCAAGGCTAGTAGTCTGCATATGTATCCTTGCTTTGCTAGTTATGCATTATTATATTTCTTCTGATCCACTGAATACATAAAATCTCCCATTCTTCTCCATCTTCCATTATATAGTCCCCTTTTATCTTCTTGCACTTCCTTACTCCAGCTTCAGTGTCCTTGTGTTTCCTTCCTTCATGAAGACAAGCAATTCATTCATCAAATTCACGAAATAGATGAGTAGAGACGGCTTAGTCAGCTAATTTCTTGTGGGCGTCACAGCACAAGTAGATGATTTAAAAATTATAATAGCATTTTCTTTTGGAGGAGATAGTGTGGAATTTTTCTTTTCACTTTTCATGTCTCTCAGGTTCTATTTAGTCTTTTTTCTTACCTAGTCTTCACTGACCTCTCTCATTTCTGATCATTCCTCCTCTCGTCCTGTTTAGAAACAAGAGCAATCTTCCCCACAGGGTATAATGGCAAGGAGCTTAACCTTTGCCCCTTCCTTTAAATACTGAACAGAAATCATCCATTAATGTTAGCTGAATGAAACCTGCACTCCCTAAAACTGCTTGGCATTATTATATTGATATTTCTGACCTCTGTTGATATTTGAAGCTTGACCGTTTTTTCTGGTGTGCTGTTCTCTGAAAACTGCTCTGACGCATGGCATATGAAGTGATCTTCGGTCCTAGACTGCTCAGGATCTGTGGATGTCAGAGAGACAATAAGTAACTATCCAATTTGAAAACTGGGCACTTTGCTTGCTTCGTTGTGGTGGTGCTTGGGTTGGATTTCCTGCATCGTGACATCATGGCCAAGCTGTCTGCCTGCTTCTTGCAGTACGCGCTTTTGTTGTAACTGCAGCTTCTCACTGTAGCCACTTGTTTCCCTGTGCAGTGCCTTTTTCATTCTGTTCATGGGATTGCATGGTGCAAGATGAGCTCTCGGCCATTGCAGACTGTCTCGGGCTGTGTTCTCCAATGCATGAAGCTGCTGCTGCCGAAGCACGGAATGGAAAAGGGGTTTTGTGAACCAGTGCAGCTTTGGGTTCTTCTGTGACTAGTGGGTACTCAGGATCTGAGAAAGAGCCTGGAGAACCTGTCATTCCAGTACTTCCATTTCTGTTAAAACCTTGCTAAGGCTGCTGAACCAGGGGTGCCACACACACCAGTTAATACCTCCAGCTAAAAGTGAGCTGTGCAGCAGCAGTAGGAATACAGATGCACCAGACATGCTAATGGCAAAGGCATACATGCAGGTGTCACACTTAAATATGGCTTAAACAATACACATTTTTAATGTACAGGAAACTTGATTTAATGTTTTCTTTAAGAAAAAAAGGTGTATTTGTTGAAGTGTATTGCCCTTAACAGTAAATGCAACAGCACCACCTTTGGGTGCTGGAAGAAAATGCACTTTCAGCTGCAGCTCCTTTCCTCCTGTTTTTCTGTGTAGCTGACTTATCTGCTGCATTGATGAAGATTTAATATGAATAGTAAAACTCGGGAGGGGGGAGGAACTGCTGCAGTACTGAAGTAGCCTATCACAGGGTAGAAGCAATGGCAGGTCCATAGCTATTGTATACATGATGTCTTGATGCTGGTAGGCAGATGGTAAGCACAGAATGCAGGGACAAACTCAGACTTTGTAGGCAATACTAGGAGCCAGAGTCAGGCTAGACTGTGTTTTCCCACCTCTAATTCTTATTTTTGCATCTGTCAATAATTCATGCTAATGTTACGCATTTTAATTAGAAAGATTAGCTCTGTGGAGAGCAAGCCAGGTACTTTTTCCTCTGGAAAAAAAGGTTTTGAACCTTTCACTCTTGCTTACGGAATGTGTGTGTCTGCCTGAGACTGCATCAGATGGGTGCATGTGGCTGTGCAGATACCCAAGCAAGCAGATGTGATGGTGGTGCTGATAAGCGCAGCTGAGCACGTGCTCTGAGCTCTTCTACATGCCATGTGTCCATGGGAGTCAGATATCAGCATAAGCAAGTGGTTGTATGAACATACATTTGTGCAGTTTGCATACTGGTGTTGTATGTGCTTATGTCTTTCTGTGTGTGCACAGATATTTATTCTGCTTGCTTAAGAATCTGATCCCTATATAACCCTGCAGCAGAAATTCCAGTGAAGTTAAAAAAAAAAAAAATCCCCTAGAAGTAATTGGATAAATTTATTATTGCCAGTGCATTCAGAAAGTGAGATTTGTGACCAGAACATCTTTTCCCCTGAAGAAACAAAATAAAAAGCCCCAAACAACCAAGTAAATGAAGTAGAAATGCTGTTGCTTTTATATGTGGAAGGTGAAATATAAACGTTGTTAGCCCTTGCTCTTTCACATGGTCTGAGAGACTGGAAACTCGCTAATCACAGGGAGATAAGCTGGAGAAGTGTTGCTAACAAGCCTTCAAACTGACAGCAGGATTTGGCAGGGTTGCTGTACTGCTGTGTTGAAGGCCTTTAAACTTTAGGGGTCATTATCCTCTGACCCTGGGAAAAACTCCACCAGATATCCATATGCACTGGCTGCACAGTTCTCACTCCTAATTGGACATACAAGCGTGCTGAGGAGCATCTGAGATTGCTTGACGGACTATCTGCATCGTTAGCACATGTCTCTACTTTGCGCCTTTACAGAACAAGAGAACAGCTTGTACTGTGTCTGTCCAAGGTGGTCATCAGCTTCGTGCTGAACTGTGGATGCCAGTCAAAAAGCTCCCCTGGGCCCCAGCAGGCTTTAAGTCAGATCTGTCCAAATCCTCTGCTTTTGTAGGTGTTTCTGTGAGTGTAAATATGCCCCAACCTTGATCCTCTGCACTTAATGTTCACAGGATCTGCAGAAATTAGCAACCTGCGAAACACATCTTTGCGTATCCAGTCCTATGAATTGGTCCCTTTACATTCAGGCTTGATATTCCTGGGAGTGCAGTCCTTCAGCACTATTATCCTTCAGTCTACTTAGCTTTCAGCAAGGTCATTTCCTCACCTTTCTTATGTCCTCTGTCATTCCCTCTTCCTATACTTGCTTTGATGTGATTGATTTCATTGCTGTTTCTCAGCTCTCCAAAGGGTTTTTCTCAGATTGTGCCAAATATGCTGCAGTCATGCACCTCTTAGCAATTTCTAGCTAGGCTCTTGTTAAGACCCTTTAATTGAAAAGGTTCCTAAGATGTAGCACTGTATGCATGTGTAACTTGAAGTATCTGTATTTTTTCTCATAGTTCACTTGCATATAACGCTTAAAGGAATGAAACTAGTGAAGCGGGATTTGACCTGTTCCATGTCCTCTTCATTCCTTCTGTCTCTGAGGCAATGGTAAAGTGAGGATCTTCCCATCCCCAGCCACAAAAGGAGATCAGCTCCCTGGGGTGGAAAGGACAAAACCCAGATTTGTATTGGTTCATCTTATGCTACCGCTGCTCAGTTTGCTTCCCATGGGTTCTGACACTGGAAGACTGAGCACAGCACTGATTCCACAAAAACTTGTCTGATCTACACTGTGGTCTCATCCGCATGTTGTCAGACCCCTCTGAGTCTGAGGCCTGCAAAGCACTTTTAATCACCTGCAACTCGTCTTGGAACAGGCTGCAAATGCAGAGCAGTGTCTGAGATCAGCCCCCCGAGACTGCTTGCTGCATGTGCCTTGTTCTCCTTAGGAAGGTCTCTGGGGCTGTAGGCTCTTGGAGGTTGGGGTAAGTTACATGTTTTTACAGATGAGTGCAAAGCACCATGCAGATGATTTTGAGTCCCTGTGGAAAATAATGGATAGCAGCATTGAGACACAACCCGATCCTGCCAGGTGCTATGGTCTCCCCTATGCTGCCAACTCTCTCTGACCTTGCTGCTTGAGATTGCGTTGTGCCCTCAGGGAGGCATCCAGGTACCTTCTTTGGATCAGGCCATTCATTAGCAGCACTTTCAGATCACATCCATTAGAACCAATTATCGGTTAAGTTATCAATAAAGGGCAGCATGGTGACAGCGGTGGGTGACTGCACGAACTAACAAGCAGATGTATCTTGAGAGAGTTCCCTCACAGAAAGGGAAGGGAGGAAGGAGCAAGCAAATGTTGCTACTTCCATAACATTTCTTTAGGGGGAAAAAAGAAAGCAAATGAAGTGGAATAAAAGCTGCAAAATGGAACACCCCTGACAGTTTGCTACTGAATGTAGTTTTTCATTTAGAACCGAGAGGGTGGTTCATAACGGGAGCAGAATGAGGGGCACACAAGTGTAGGTGCCATCCCAGGGATATTTCAAAGAATATCTTGAATTGAAGAATTTGTGTGATTAGCTGGAATTACACAAAGATGCACAAACAACCTTGGCAAAATGGCTTGAGCAAAAAGGGAAAAAAAAAATTCCACTGCTTCACAGTGTCTGATGCTATTTTGTCTTTTGATGTTTGTTTTCTGCACAGTGCCAGCAATTTCTGTCATCTCTGGTGCATGTTGCCAAGTCTATTATTCGGGATGATTCCTGCTTTAAATATTTTTAGCAGCAGCGGATCTTTAATCACGGGGGAATTGTTTTCAGGAATGATTATTTTATGTGTGTCCAAAAGCAAATCTGAAGGTCTAATCCAAAAGCATTTGTGATCATCTAGTAGCCAAGGGACAAAGTAGGAAGGATGGGGCAAACACAAAGGCCATTAAGGAGAAGGATGTTTCATTTGGATGAAACTGATCTCTGCCCTCTGCTGAATCTGTAGGGTGCTTTTGACTGGTAATGATAAATTCAATCTGTGACCAGAGAAAGCAGTCCACCCTCTGATATCCATAATGCTGGAAATTAAGTATTTATCTGCAGCATGTTTGTGATGAGCTAAGCAAATCATAAAGATAGAAAAGACTTTTTAGTGCTCCAGTATATCCATTGTTCTTTTTTAAAGCAGCAATGATTTTTGATGCTTGAGAGTTAGATACCCAGCTGGTGTAAGTCTATACAGTTCCATTGACTTCACTAAGGAAACGGCAAACTGGAGAGCAGAAATGTAAAGTCAAGCTTGTTGTTTATTATTTCATTCCTAAAATCCTGGAATAGAATTTTTAAAAGTCCTATTAAGAATTTAAGAACTGTGGCTTTGGAGCTAAGTGAGACATTGACCTTGAATTTGTTCCCTTTATGAGATAAATCTCACCCAGGATACACCGGTATTTGAGTACAAAGCTTCCATGAATTTTACTGCTGTGTTTCTGTGTGTATGTGCTAAATACCTTTATCAGTGTTACCTTAGAATCAGAGGCTTGAAGTTTCAGATAAGCACATAAAACCTCAGATGATTATCTGAATCAATTTTGGAATGTAAAATTAATATAAGAACTTAACAGTGCAGCTTTTCTAACAGCCTATCTGCATGACTCCTTTTGATTATTATTGGTGTTAAGGAAACACCTGTAGTTGTCTACTGAAGTTAAAGGCAGGCATTTTTCATAGTTGGGCTTAAAAGCCATAGCCAGGGCTTGCAAACTCAGAAACATGCACACAACACTTCTGTGCTACTGGTGAAGCAATAAAGACATTAAGAGTTTGTACAGGTAGACATAGAAAAACTAATCCAAATTAACTTTCAGAGTAGATCAATTGCATGACTAAATTGTGGTGTGGATAACCTCAGTCAAAACGAAAGGAAATGTAATTCAGTTAGTGTGGAGGATTTAGGATTGGAAAAGACGGAGCTTTGCGAGCTACCACCTGCCTGCAGCATCGCAGTAACTGCACAAGCTCTTACCCTGGCCAACTGTAAAAGCAAAATCCCGGTAAAGCTGATGTTTCTCTTTGCAGTTAGGATGGGCTAAGAGCATACACACAGGCAGTTCCTGTCTGGTATGAAGTAGGTTATTAAGTCATGGTAACTTGATTGCTCTTGACAATACCCATTCTCTCTAGATGGAATTAAAGTTGCTTCAGATATGAATGTGTGTGTCCCTGGGAGGCTAAATGTGTTTTAACTAAATCATTCTAAATTCACATCATTAGTTAATTAGGATCAACCTTCCTGAGTATCTCAGTATTGTATAGGAAAACTAGGACAGAACAGGGAAACGCATTAACCAGCTCATTTGTTCACCAAGACATTTTCTGTCATTGCAACTAGATGTTTTTCCACAGTATATTTTAGTATTTTGCTGTTGGTCCTTCTCTGAGCCTACTGATAGGAACAGAATATAAAATGAGAAAATAAGGAAGAAAACCCCATGGAATATTTGGGCCCTTCCACAAAAAGCTGTGGTTGGAGGTCCAGCCTGGGTCCTGTATAGAAATGATAGCTGGTTCTTATGGTAGCCTGGGGTATATGGTCTGGACTCTGCTGCTTGCTGTCTAGGCTGTATCACTGGGCACAGTTGTATTTGTGACTTTCCCACAGGTGTCACCTCTGCAGAGCACTGCCTATCAGCCCCAGGCTTTTTGACACTGGGATGCTGCCAGTCCCATTATGCCATACTGTGTGTGGAGCTCTCTGGGTAATGGTAATTCAGGCAACGTGTGATCTGACTGCTATGACAGTCCAGGGAGTAGTTTCAGAGCTGCCCCTCTCTAACAGGAGCTAATCTTTCCCAGCTAGAATGCTGTCTGCTTGGAGCTGGTGATTTTACCTCAATAGAAAATTACAACAACTGACAGGACCACATTAGTTACAGTAAATTAGCTTTGGTAACACTCATAGGGAAACAAGCGTGCAAACAGTCTCTAAAGGAGTTTAGCTTCTGCTTGCTGGCTACATCGAGATGGGAAGGTGTGTGGATTCCCATCCTTTGGTACAGTAACAAAGGGCTTTGTTTTAACGTGGGTCAGCAGCCTCCAGTGCAGGGCTCGGGCTGATCCAGTAAGAGGCATTACTCAGAATGGAAACTTACAGTACAACCATTTTGGTAATTTTTGAAGAAAAGGAATTGGAAACCAGAAGAGTAATTCCTTGTCTCTTTTGCAGAAATATGTAGGAGTTGGTTTGTTCCGACTTATTACGGGGTGTGCCAGTCAAAAGGAGTGTGTGGAACAGGCTAAAATGAGGCATATTTTATTTGTTACTGGTATTGTTGTTGCAGTCTAGCATTCACTAACCAGTTCCTCAATGGCATAGACATACCTGCCTCAGGAAATTAATAGCAGAGTGATTGAGATCATCTTCTGGGTAATGCGGGTTCCAATCAACCCTAATTCAAAATTAAATGTATCAGGGAGAGTTTAACCTTAATTTTTTTCCTGGGTGGTTCCAAACATATGCGTATGCCTTGCTTAAAAATAAGATAACATTTACAAAAGTGGATTCAGTTGATATGAGCATTTAGGGGTAAGGTCTGTCATTTTCCTTTGTCATCATAGGATTGTTTTCTTGTTATGCCTGTAGGCTTTGCTATAATAAACGCAATGGCATAAGGTATGTGCAGAGCTGGAGTACTGGGGCTGCCTTGGGAAGAAAACACCTCCTTGCTTGAATAATAGTCTGATGCATATTTGTTACTTAGCCCTGCAGAGAACCAGTATGTGAAATATTGGTACTACTGGGACAAAAAAAATATATTTCAAGCTGATGCTAAATGCAAAACATAATCATGTGCTTAAAATCTAAGGTGCTGTATATGTGCGTCAAAAGAGACGACTGTAATGAAATTGGCCCCAGGGGCATAATTCAGTACTGATTATACTAATCCAGAGGAGGAGATGAGGAGGTGGCTCAGGTAATCCTACAAGTGATCTATTTAAAAAAAAAAAAAGTTTGTTTTAAATCTTTTATAATTTTGGGCTGAAAAGAAACCTAGTCATTAAATACAATGAACAGTACCGAAGCAAACCTGAAAAAAATCAGTGTTTCTTTTTTTAGGTCCTGCATCCTTTTTCCTTTTCTTAATGTAGCAGTTTCTCTGTAAATGCAAACAAATGAGAAGGGCCCCAAGAAAGGGACTACATTGTTTGCAAATGAGCTCATACAATGTGATCCATGACTTGGCTGATCCCTTGGCACTCCTGTAACAGAGACAGTTAAGTATGGTAATTATACAGTCCAATCAGGAGGTAAAGGACTGAGCTGGTTGCTTTACCAGGTGGGCTCTGATATGTATGAAGGATGTCATGGCCACCTGCTGTTCATGCAAACTCAGGTAACTCACATCAGTTTTGCAGCTGTTCAGCAGGAAGAATTCCTGGCTGTGGCAGTTCATCCTGCAAAAGTTTGTGATGTGGGAATGGGCCCCGTCATGGGAGAAACTTGGGGCTGGAAGAAGAGGTCCTGCAAGCATGCTGCAGAATCCAGTTTCCTTCATTATGCTGCTCTTGCAAATCAGGGCTCACAGAAACCTGAGGCAGTTTGCTTCCCTGGGAGTGCCACATACCATTTGCTCTTCATTCTTTCTTTGTTTAAATCACTTTAGGCTTCTAGTTAGGAAACAGACCTGTAAGACTTACAGCAACCAATCTCCCACCACCAAGAGCAGATAGCTATGTAAAATTTACTGAGCAAATACTTCTTGGATTGCAAGCTTTTAAGTATAGGCAGGAGATATTTAAAGTCTCCAAAGGGATTTATAATGTTGCCAGTTTTGTGATTCTATCAGTACAAGTCTCTCAATATTTACTGTTTGTTCTTAAGGCTGCATTTGTTGCAGAGATGTGATTACATGTGAATCTCGGCATTATGCACTTATTTCTGTATGAAACGGAATGTTTCTAACCCTTGTAGATTTAGAAGAAAAATGGGACATGTGCCCTACCTATACCCTGCAGCAAACAAAGAAATCTAAGCTCAAACTTTTAAGATATTCCGTAAATTTAATCAGGCTTTTGTATTTTGAACTATGCCTTTGAGATACAGAGGCAGCACACAGCTCAACTAAGACTATCATGTGTCAGTTTCCCCCTCTTTATCATGCCTGACGCAGATTGCTGTCTTGTTAGTACTGTGACCACTGCAAAGTTTTCTGTTTGTTATTAAAAGTCACTCAGATGTAAATTCCTAATGCTTTCTGTATGCTTATAAATCTGTACAAGGGGAATATGATTCAGAATCTCCAGGACCCACTGTTTACCGCTGGGATGGGACAGGGATGCAGCAGTGCAGTTTCAGCCATCTCTGCTCCTGCCAGAGCCAGAACTGCATGTGTATAGAACCTTTTCAGAGATGTGTGCCCTCAGTCCATATTTCTCCTGCCTTACAGCCAAAGCAGGTCTGCCTCCTGGCTGCTACTACCCAGCCTCGTAGGGTACTAAGCCACAGATCTTCTTTTACCCTCTGGCACTCTGTCTTCTCTAATGTAATTAAAATGATAATTATTCCCCATCCAGAACACTTCTCTTACTTATAGTCTGTGGAAGTATTAAAGTTGATTAAACACATATGCTGCTGGTAGATAGCTTCTCCAATCACATATGGAGTAATAAAGGGTTAGCTAAGGGAGGACACAATATAATGCAATACTCTGTTAATGCAAAAGAAAGGGCAACTGAAAAAAGCCGGGTCTGTAACAGTGGGAAGGCTGCATTCAACAAAAAGACCTCTTTGCATAGGGTAGAGCTAAGGCAGCAAGGAAAACAAGCCTATGGAAGTTTTCTTTGGGAGAGCTGGGAGAGCATTTCTTAGCTCTTTACCTGGCATAGGCCAAACATCTGCACTGCCCAAACCAATCATTCAGCCAGGAGACAATCCTCATGCCCTGCCCTCACCAGGTATTCATGCAATTATGTTGCTTGGTTTCAGTTTGTGGGGTGCACATGCTCAGTTTTGGGTGAAGTGCAAAGGCAGAGAGACGGCGTACAGAGGCATATGCCAGATGGATCTGATCTGTCTATATTTGTCTATGTATCCATATGTCTAGCCATCCATTTATTCCTATATTTATTTGTTGTTGTCTTAAATATGTCTTCTCTCAATCCTGATAGAACAAATGGAATCAGAGGGGCAATATTATTAACAGCTATTTCACAGTGTGTTTTCCTGCACACTGAAATTATTAAGCAAGGTCTGAGGTGTGTATTTATATATAAATACCACCCTAATCTGACAAACCTGGCTTAGGGCTGAGAGAAGCTTGGTGTTGGCACCGAGGGGCCTTGCTGCTGTGATGTTTTTCCCCTCAGGAGCATCTGGTATGGGAGCACTGTACCCACCTCGGGTCCCGCCATGTGCTAAGAATAACTAGCAGTGGAAACCCTTGGCAGTTTGGGGCCTGAAGAACACTACAGAGGAAAGTTTGCAGGGCTTTGTGGATGAAAAGGAATTCAGTCTCCAAGGCTTTCAAAGAATTTTATTGGACTAGTATGAAAACTAATACAAAGCAAAGCTATTTCCTCGTTCCCTGATCTCATAGACCAGACGCAAACTGCTGAAGGTGGCCAAGTTCCTCACCACAAACAAGTGTATCTTTATGTATCTTAAAAGCATTAGTAGGACTGTGAGGCAAGAAGGACAGAAATAGCACTTGCTTTCACAGTGTAATTGCCTATATTCCATCTGGGGGAGAAGTGTGCGTTTTCTAATTTGCAGAAGTCACAATCTAAAATGCTTTAAAATGTACTCTTCCCCCTCACCCTTTTCCACCTGTGGAAAAAGTGCTGAGGTAGATTTTTCTTTCCCTGTAAGCAGGATGCATTTTATCATTGTGGTAGGTACACTGCAAACTTTACAAAGAAAAGAGAGTGGAAGTCAGAGTGAGAAAGAGAATGACAAAAGCTTCACAGATTGAATTTGCTGCCCTGTATACTGGAGGGAAAGAATAGGAGCGTGTTGGTGTGGAATATGAGGTCTTTCATCATATAAAAAATTGGAGGAAGCTGCAGAGGTAGGGGCAATTTCTGCATAACTAATAACTAAGAAAAAAATTGTTTGCTGCTCAGAGTTTTTTCCTTTCTAATCACTATCTCTGACTACTTGCTTTTCTTCTGCTACTGTCAGCAAAGTTTCACAGAACACCCAGGTTCCTTTTCCTGCTTCTTCAGTGACAGGGTTGCATTACTTGGGCTGTGTATTTTGTAAGGGTTAAGCTGCTGAAGCACAGGTTTACATTTGCCCACCTTCTTGACCCACACATTTTCTGCCCACATAGCCTTCTGTTAACCTGGCTGTACCTTAGGGCTGGTTATTTTTTAATATATGCCTGCATGATACCCTAGTACAACAGTTGGGTCCCCAGAGTCTATAGCTGCAGATGTAAATAAGAAATAACTAGATCTTAGTGCCAGGAAATAGCATACCATGAGGATTCCCGTCTGCAAGACTGACTTTTTCCCTTTCCAGAAAAAGCCATGGAGGGTTTTTTCCCCTAAGGGAGGCCATGACTATCCATGAGAAGCTTAAATGTAAGCATCCAGCCTGTAATTTGTTTGTACATCCAAGATCTCCAAGCCTGAGATATAGTTTAGATGAGATCACACCTCAGAACCAGCTCTGCGTGTTCCTGCCCTCTCCAGTGCTTTGCCCATCAATGGCTACAAATCAGTGTCCCCTGCTCTGTGAGAAAGGCCCTTGCAGGACATGTGACATGGCTTTCTGACTCAGCCTTTGGATAAATTGAAAGTTCTTCATGACCATCCATCTTGCTCTGGTGCACAAATGGATGATGAGTAGACCTTATTCTAGTTCATCCTCTGCCCATCCATCATCCACTGTGCTACCTGCTGTCCCCTTAATGAAGGGAACAGAGACAGATGAGAGCTAGACAGACGAACAGACATCCACTGACAAAGGGATACACTTCTGGGTTTCACTGCTCTCAGTACCATATGAATAAGGGATACATGGAGCTAACTGAACTATTTCCCCTTGATGGAAACTGTTCCAATTGGGTTTTTTCAATATTTTTTTTCCTCAGGGATTTGCAGATAACAGTTAACTTGGGAACAGTTAGACACACATTTGTGTGGGGTTTAGGTAAAGCAGGAATCATTAACCAAAAGATATTGGTAGGAATGACTCATTCTATAGAATACTTCTGTGCTTTTGTGATACAGCCCACTACAACATGGCGTGCAGAGAAAGACAGAATGTCTCTGTACAAGCAGGAGAACCCTGTAGCTTCATGCCATGCTAATGTATTTATAAGGAACCTAACACAGAGATGATTGACATCTGGGCAAGACTGCAGTGGCCTTTGGATCAAGCTTATATTCACAGAGTAAGACATCTACAGCATTAATTGTACTGGGGACTTCTATGGCAAGTAGATCTTACAGCAGTTTGCGAAAGCAAGCACTCTCTGGTACGCCGTCCCTCGTGCTGCGTTGGTATGTCACCCTGTGCATGCCAGTCATGCAGTGGAGATAATAAAAAATATCTCTGGCAGCCTTCTCATTGATGATCTTAGATTAACACTGCCTACAAGGAGGAACTCTACCCTTATGTTTGACTGTTGTCAGAGAAACAGTGACAGAGCACCAGTTCCCTGACAGCCTTATCTCTCCCAGAGAAACCTTATAGAGTTTCTTCTAACCCAAAGAAGATTTGCTTCTGTGCCAAGAGGACGTATAAGGGCACCATCTGGAGCCCCCTGCTGCAGTGGTATTAGCAGAGACATCCAACTGAAATGACTTGCAATGAAAGTGCAATTTGTTTTTTAAAGGGAGAATGGAAATTCATTATCCTGCAGGAGGGGGAGGTGATACTCGCATATTCTTGCCCCAGATGCCAGTTTCAGCAAGCAGTGGTACAAGCTGAGAGTAAAAGTTCCCAAACGTTTACATTGATTCAGAAAGTTGCAGTAGGAAAGCTGTGGTGTCTCCATCCCATCTTGTCTGCCTTTTTCCTCTCCTGTGGAGTTATTTCAGGTTAGCTCATGCTGAGAGTTCCCTGCTAAAAGCTACTGCTGCCCTCATCATTGCTAATGCATATTGACATGTAGTTATCTTCTCCTGGTGATTACTAAGAGGATGCAGTAACTAGCATGGATGCTCAGTGATTTTAGGGAACAACCTGGTGAGGATGCAGTCAACGTTACTGTGGGGCACATACAACTCAGCTGTGGAATGCCAGCGCTCTGCTTCTAAACAAATGCTGCCTGTTGCCACTGGCAGCTTGCTCTATGGGATGGATGTGTGGTCAAGGTGTAATATAAAAGCAGTAAAAATCTGTTGCAACCTGCTGAGCCACCTGCAGATTGTAAAGTGTGCCTGATTATATGTAAAACCAGACCTGATGAGAAGCTATTGCATTCAAGTAGTACTGTGTCCTTTAGAGACAGGTAGTGGGCTCCCCAGGTGGAAGCAAATACCTGATTAACTCTGGCATGGTGTTTGGCAGATCCACAGGGCCCTGGGAAACAAAAGAAAGACAAAGAGAGGGATCCATGATCAATAATCAGTTGCCATACTCAGTGTTTCGCTGAGAAATGATTACACTGTTCCAAAACCGCCTTTTCTTTTTCTCTTCTTGTTCAAGCTTTTTCAAGCTTTCTGTCCCTCAAATCCATTTTCAAGTGAGCATCCTGGCGATGACTGTGTTTTCGGTCCTGACTGGGTACCAATGCTATAATAAACACAAATATCTTCCAGGCCTCTGATCACATCCAGTACGAAAGCCACATGAACAGTAATTGTCTCCCTGTGTACTACTTCTGGATGCTATACACAGGCTGTGATGAACTTACCAGCTTGTTTGGCACCATCCAGATGAAGCAAGTGCACTGCCAGTTATGCTTCTATACCTCCTTTGCCAGTAGATAATTAGACCTGCACGAGGTGGGCCTGGCAAATAATATGATACTCACCTGATTTAGCAGGAGATACAGGTTATGTTCTTTGCAAGATTAAGGAACTTTTCAACCTATACAGATTCTCCCCCCACTTAGATGAGGCTAATGTCTGAACATCTCACCAGCACGAATGCTTTATTTTACCAGTGCTGCCACTAGCTAAATAAGGATTATTTTGCAGGAAGAACTGAATCACAGAGGGATCAAATGACTTATCACAGGGAGTAGGTGGTGGCACTAGGAATGAATGTAGTTCTGATGCCTATCAACTATTTTGATTAGCCTCTCTGAATCTGGCTGTACATGGTTATTGGTGACTTCTTAGGAGCTTTGCCTCAAAATCAAGTGAAGCTGGCAATTTTTCAGTGTTTCAGGGTAAAATCAGATGCCATTTGTCATTGGATCCCATTGTTTAGTCACACAATAGGACTTTTTCAGCGTTTAAGGACAGTAAATTTCTTGCACATAATGTCCCACAAGCACAGAGGATGGAAAGAGGCGAATCTCGCATTGCCTTGAAGTGAATTTCTCCCTGCCCATCTTGGAGCACCAGAGTATTTGAGGAGAACTGGAAGCTTGTTTAGATCAATGGGAACAAATCACAGACAGGGATAGGGGAGGCTGCAGTGATTTTATTATCGTGTTATGAAGGAAAGAGAAAGGTGCCTTTTTGCTTCAGCTGAAGGGAGAATGGGAAAAGACGGCTCTCTCCTTCCCTAAACGAACCCATCTGCAACACTTCCAATTTGAATCCAAATAATATCTGAGGTTTGGGATTCAGCAGCAAACTAGCTTTGAGTCCTTAATCCCAGCGCCTGATGTTTGGGGGTGTTGGGATTTAGAGCTAATTAATTCAGCCACCTGTAATTTTTGCTCAGATGTGCTGTCTGCCTTTTCCTTAGATATATCATGTGGTTTGGAAGGCTGCAGACAATGCTGGCCTGAATCCTAATTCCCCATACTGCTTTATTTTTTAATCTTTCCCTCATTCTTTTATTTTCACACTTTTTCTTGTTTCTTCTTCTTTTCTTCCATCTTTCTCCTGGTGCTGTCTCCCTCGTCTGGGTCCTTACTCAAAAGAAAAAAAACCCAAACAAAAAAATAATCTGACATTCAGTAAGTGATTGGGCTCTTCACGAATGGAACGGTCATGTTTCCTTCAGGGCTTCAGAATGATGCGCCCAGTGCCTGTCCCAGTCTCCCTGGCTGGTTTCATCTAAGCACAAAAGATTCAGTGCTGAGTGTTCCTGTTGGGAACAAGGCTTCAGGTGATAAATATTGCAAGATCTAGAAAGCCCAGGAGTCCTGTCCTGATTTCTTTCCCTTGGCAGTGAAAGGATGGAAGAAGAATGAAAAGATAATTAGTTTGCAGTTTTCAGAAATGAAATGGAAAAGGTTAGTTCATTGCCTTCTAACGCCAAGTGAAAGCTTGGGCTTAAACTATCCAGGCTCGAAGGTTCTGCAGCCAGCAAGTATGTCTGCTTGCTTGTTTGCAAAACACCCTCTGCTCTTTTGTTCCTGTAAAAATAATGCCTTGCAATAACCAAAGCTGGAGTCAGTTTTCCCACATCTGTAGAGCCTGGAGCTGTTATTTTTTATGACTACTTTTCATATTAGATTAGTGCCAAGTGAGCCAGGGAGCCTGATTCTACTGGGTGCTGCGGAGGCAGGCGGCAGGAGGCAGCTGCAGCCTGAGCAGCTCAGAGCCCGGGGCCTCCGTCCAGGAGTGAGCTCAGCGCAGCAGCTCTGGGCTTTCACGCAGAGGCTTAATGGCTTCAGTGGGAGCGCCATGCTGAGGAAGGGCCTCTCTTCAGATCTTATGCAGGCCCGGAGGCTAATGGGTACATGAAAAAATGAAGAGGGATGGAAGATGTCAGAGCAACAGGAACAAGATAGTTTTGTTACATTGGTTACCTTTACATCCAGCTTTTCAATGCCTAATATATATGCACTAAACCAAACAACAGTTCGAGGCTCATCTCATCCTCTGCCCCACCAGTATATGAGTTTCTGAGCTAGTCCATTTGAATTTCCAAATCCCCACCAGATTTACTTTGATTTTGCAAGGGAAAACGATCAGGCTTTGCAGGATTTCCTAGTTCAATCTCTGTTTTCCCAGGCTGTTACAGATGACTTGTAATAAAACTTCCCCTAAGCCACATTTGTCATTTCACTTTACATAAATTGGTAGCAAACTTGGGAAAATCCTACAGCTGCAAGCCATTCACATGGTTTGGAAGTCTCCCTTGCAAATACATCCTATTGCTCCTGTCTGATTTTAGGTGTGCCAGGTAGATTCAGGTGTATGAAACCCCTCCTTTGTCTCCTGATACCTTAACAAGCATCAGCTTATATTCTTGTCTCATGCAATCAGGCAGCAGCGCTGTGCTTTCTGGTGCTGGCAGCTGTTCATTAATATTGTCATCCATGCTTGGATCTGTCTTGAAGACTTGGGTGAAGTACTTTGATACTGGTATGGTCAGACTGCTAATGCATGCTGCTGCTGTTTCCCTTGCAGAAATCTTTCTTTTGAAGGTACAGAGAGGCCACCCAGGCTGTTGTGATTGAAGGTCAGGGGACATCTGCAGTGGTAGCACCAAATAGGCCAAAAGGACCCTGGAGCTCACAGGCCATTGCTGTTTGAATGAGATAAAGTTATAGCTATTTAACATTCCTGGGTGTGAAATTAGAATGATCACATAATCTCCTTAGTCTCTGACTACAGGTCCAGCATGGGAATATGAATCTTAATTGGTATTTTCTTATCAATACACTCAAGTTGAGGGATTAAGGATAAGACTCTTAATACAACCTGAATTTTGGGAAGATGCTTCTGATTTTAGTGTGATCAAAGAAGCATCGGTGGTGCAGAGAGAGCCTGGGGAGAAGGAGTGTAGGAACACGAACGTCTGTTCTCAAGGTGCACATACTCTGTACACACAATCCCACCCATGCTGTTCTTCACCTGCATGCCTAATGTACAGGCTGTGCAAAATGTCTCAAAGAATCAGTAACACAGACAGGTAGGAAATGCAAATGCATTGTCGCTTGGTCTCTAGGTAGTTTTTTAGGCATCTTATTGGTATGACAGTGCTTTAAACGATGTTCCATAAAAAAGATCTGTGACCATGTGAATAAATACACAAAGGACTCTTGATTGCTTTATTTTTATTTGCCATTTAAAGTTAAGGGTATGATTAAAAACTTTGCTGAACAGTGATGATGAGATGAATCCTCTTAATGCATACCAAAAGGTGCATTACAACCACACATTGCATCTCCTCTGTCTTCTCCTAAATACAGCGTCATGAGTTACTGTGTTAATGCAAAACTCTTGCCATCCTAACAAATGAAGAGTGGCAGGTATAATATACCATCAACCCAGTCCCAGAGCACCAGCTGCTGGCTTTGTCCGGGTGACCTGGAGTAACAACAGGATGTGTGTATTGGTGTGTTTTCCTCCGATTAAGTGCAAACTCAGGGCTCCTTGGAGTACATTAGTGTGCAGGAATGCCCTCTGTGAGAGACTGCCTGCCAGCACACATCTGTGTCCATCTTCATTTACAGTGAAAGGCAGAGGTTTGTACCTTCTGTGGTAGTAAATGGGCAAATATGACTGCAATAACCAAATCTGCAATTCTCTTCCATTGTGGGAGCTCTTCTTCTTTGCTCCCTCCCTGTCAGCTCCAAGTTGCATTTCTCTCTTCATTATGTCAGCTATAACTATATATCTCAACCCTCTTTCCCTGCTCCCCCTTGTTCTCTAGAGCTTTTTCTGTGAAGTTCTTGTATTTCATTCTTTCTTAACTGCAGTTATGTCCTCTGCCTGACCATCAACCTTAGAAGTTGTATGGGTACAAGAAAATACTGCTATGTAGAGGGATATTTCCATCACCTTACTCTCTAAAATGTCTGGGTTCAAAGCACGTCTCCGTAGACTCCTCTCATAGTCGCAAGACGAATTCCTCTCGTGAGCAATTCAGAGCCAGACCTAGCTTAGGAGCAGAGGCAGCTTGGAGCGAGGAGGAGCTGACGATATCAGTTTAATAATCATCCCTTTGCAAATGAGAACTTCTGTGCAGACAGCCCTGAGTGCAGAGATGATAAGGCAAGCACCCCCACTTGTTTTAATTTTTCATTGCTGTCAAGCAGGAAGATCACAGGATTTGGCTATCGTATCATAGTGTATATACACACCGGGCTGTGTCTTCTCTTTAAAACATCCAGCGTTGAAGGCAGTTAGAGACTGACAGAGCCATAGCCCAGCCGGTGGCCTAATCCAGCCTGGGAATTGCAGTGCGTCCTGCATTACCATGCATCAGGCGTCATTTTCCTCTCAAATCACTGTATATCAGAAGTATTTATAATTGTGTATTCGCACCTTCTAACCAGTAAAAGAACTGTACTCTCTTTTCTTAGCTTCAGTGGCTGAAAGGTTAGAAAGTGAAGAGGATATTTTATTCCTAGAACTCAGAGCATTTACAATTTTCCTCATTATACAGATGGAGGTGTGGACACATGGAGGTGCATGACTGCATATATTAAGGATGTCATATACAGAGTCAGTGGCAAACTGGGAAAAACTCTCATAACTTCCAAGACCGAATGCTATAAGAGACCAGAGGAAAAGCCTGGCAGAAAACGACAAACGCTTCCTTTCCAGGGAGCCAGAATCCCATCTAACTCAAATAGCCACCAGTACTGTTCTTGGCACCACAGTGTCAAGTCTCCTGAAATTGCCCTGCTGCTTAATCCTTCAAGCCTAGCATAACATGATGCTTAATTAAATATACCGCTTCCTCTTCCAAGTAACGTTTCAGGAGTAAATGGAACCCTTGGCCTCAGTGAACAGGCCATTTTGTGTGTAGTTATTAGAGTCAGTTTGTGAAACGAGCTTGCTGTGCTGCGGAGATGGTTATTATAATACAGCTGTCAAAGACAGAAGCTGCCCATATCGCAGAGGGCGAAGGTAAAGCTGCCCGGCCCCAGCAGCCTCCCTGCTCTGACGAGGCACAGCCTGGAAGACCTCCAGCCCTGGGATGCCACACAGCATCCCAGTCCAGCCCCAATCACTCAGATTGGAGCCTGAAAAAGCAGGACTTTGTTACTAATGAGAGCAGGAATAGGCCATGTTATACCACTGTGCAGGGTTGCCTGAGCTCACCCGGGCTGTGCTGTTACCAGCCTGTTTTAAATTAACTTTTCTCCTCTGTGAGGCATAGCATCAAACTTCTGAACTTAGGAGCCTGGTGATACCTGGCCCCTTAGTGCGAGATACCTGTTTTTAGAGCGCTGCCAGCATAGGATAAGTGTGCAATTGGTGAAACCTAAACCTGTGTGGGGAAACAACAAGAAATCTCTGCATGGTGCAGAACTATCAGGTTATGTCTACAGCTGTATGCCTGCTTTGCCCACACTCGGGGCCAGCTGGGTGTCAGCCAAGCCTGAAGTGGAAGCCATATAGAGGTATTAGTGTGGTGCCAGCACCAGGCTGGTAAACTCTCCTGAGAGGCTGGGCACATTACCCTGGGCTCAGCATTGCCCTAAAACTGGTCCACCTCTTTTGGACTGGAGCTGGCTCACATTTTCCTGTAGCTGACCCTGTAGATACTCCTTTAAATCCATCCTTTGCCTGCTAGTTCTCTGCATAATGATGAATCTCACCTAGTATAATTACTGCCCAACTCCAGTCCCTGATGTCAGAAGCTGGTTCCAAGGAGTTAAAACCATATCCAGGAAATTTTGGGTGATTTGGTATGCACAGGCTCAGGCACTATCTGGAATAGTTCAGTTCAGGAGGCTGCACTTAATTAAAACTGCAAAATAGAACAATTAGCTGAGGCTGAAAATTTCCTACGGCCTCAGCTGAGTGTAACGGGTGTTTTCTAATCTCTCTATTTATCTTATTGTTAATCTGTAGCTATCAGTTAAAATAATTCTCCAGACTTTGATGGGTTCATTTGGAAACTACTCAGATAACAATAGAATCATTTAACTTTTCTTTTGTGAGGTTTAATTTGCCTTCACTTTTTTTTTCAGTGCTTGCCATTATTAAAGGGAGTTTGTGCTCTGATCTCGGGCCTGGTGTGTTACAGAGGATGCCGTTGGGGTACCAACACTGGCTAGGCTGGCGGAAAGGGCAGAAGCATCGTTTAAGGCAGTTTTCAGATGCTGTAGTAACTCCCAGTCGTGCTGATAGTTTCAGTCAGTTGAGGAAAAACATGCAGCAGAGTCTTGGGCCAGGAAAAAGCAGTTGAGGTATGGAGCCTTTGATGTCTGAAAATTGGTTTTCTTCAAAAGGAAAAAAGCTTCCTGATAGTTCACAGCTACAGTCATGGGCAGTGGTGGCTTTTTCCTGTATTCACAGTTCAAAACCAGACTAAAAGCTAAAGAATAAATAGTGTGTAATGCTTAGTCAGTCGCAAGGCATTACTTTAGGTCTGTTTTCTGCTTGTCACACTAGGGGCATCTAATTGAATTGGCACTGGTGAGAAACTATATTGCCAGTTCAGGGTGTCACAAACTTCTGCTGATGCAAGGAGGCACAGCGCAGTCATTTTGCATGAGCCACACAGCTTCTGCCAACCTGTCACCCTGGCCGTCTGTCCCAGCCCTTGCAGAGAGGCTCTCCGGGCTCGGCGGAGATTTAAGTCACACCATTCTGTCCCAGATCACTCTGTTTGCCTTTTAACAAGGCTGGCAGTTCTGGTGCGTGTGGATTTTTTGTTTAATCCAATGTAGATGCTGTTCTTTCAGGCCGTTTCACACAAGTTGCTGGGCAGGCAGAAATAACCTGTATTGTCTGCTGGCCTCAGGCAGTGCTCGGGGCTGTAGCGGGGGGGACAACAGCTCTCCGTGCCTGCCCCCTCTGAGCGGAGCCCTCCACTTCCACCTTAGCATTTGATTCAATAACTATGAATAAACTGTGGGAAGAGCTGACCTTTGCAGTGACCCTTCCCGCACAAAGCTCGCGTTCTCGCTGAGAGCTGCATTTTTGTTTTTAGCATGAGTTTTAAGCACTCTAATTAAATCAGGGACCTGGTTTAATAATCCTGGTTGGCTCAGGCAGCTGAGACAATTCGTTCACAGTTGCTTTATTAATGCAGCAGTAATCTCCAGGTTGGGAGTTCACCTCTTTATTCATTCATCCAATTCTTTGGGAATGGGGAATGATTTTTAAAGCAGCACATGCTCTGGCTGGGAAGGCCCAGCCTGCAGCCCAGTGCATAGATTTAAAGCACTTGCCCAAAGAGGGCAGAGGAGGATGGAGCAAGGAAACCACACTGACAGTTTTCCATCAGACTTTCACATTATATCACTTTGTATTTCTGCAGCACCCGGCATAGTTCAGGCCCATTAAGTCTCTCATCTAAGGTTCTGGGCACCCACTACAATTAATAAATCTTCTGTCACCTGTCCATGGTTTAGAGCGAGCCCAGCAAAATCACCACCAGGTTTTGAGCTGAAAATCAGATTGTTCTGTGAGTCATAAGTATGTGGCTTGTGACTGTTGAGCTTCCTGTATGTGGCTTGGATTAGAATTTATTCTAGTATCCTCCCTGTAAAACTGATATATTCATCCGATGTCTGATGCTGTTTGCACTCACTAGGGTGTAAACCAGGAGCCGCTCAATTCAAATTGACAGCTACACCACATAAAAATTGGCATGAGCAAGAGGAGAATCAGTCCCCTGTGTATTTTCAAGGTTTAGAATGAAATGCCTTTCAAAATGCTGCATAATATACAACCTAGCGAGTATACAGGATGGTTTGATTTTTCTTGGTTCCAAAATATGTAAGAGAATAGAGATATGAAAAGAAAAAATATGCATTGTTCAATACATGGAAACTATATCACAAAGTGGCTCTAAGGCAAATATATTTTCTTAGATGACACCAGTTTCTTAGTAAAATATCTGACATCTCAGCTGTTGTAAATCACCATTGCTGTGTTGACACAAGTGAAGCTGCATTGATTTACACCAACCAATGATCTGGCCTTTATTCATTATTATGACCTCAAATTAATCCCTCTGGAGAAAACCAGAGAAGTTTGTAAAGTTGGGCTAGTTTGTTTTGCATGCGTATTCAGTCAAGACAACTTCCAGAAACTCAGATAAAGAAAAACATTCAAATGAAGCAAAGATGAGTAATTGATGATCACAACTGTGATTATAAGGTATAATTACAATTAGCTGCACAAGGGTGTTAATCATGAAAATAATTACGTCAGCTGTTTCCAAAAGAAAAGGGAACATAATTAAGTGACCCAAATGGGTGACAAAAACATAGCGCAGGACTGACAGAGACGGTATTGGCAGAAGGGGAACAGGAGTGTGCTCAGAGGCAAAGTCCACTGGATATTTGCTAGTGCCTCAAGACCTTCCAAAGAAACAAAAGCAGGGAGTCAAGCTCTTAGTTCTAATAATGGGCTGTTTAGGTTGATTGAGCCAATTTTAACATCACTAGAAAATGGGGAGAAAAGGAATCTCAGGGATACAGCCACTGGATTTCTAATCTTTGTTGGGTTAGGGCTTTTTTTATTTCTTTTGCAATGGGATTAAGATCAGGCCAGTCCTCAAGCCACCTCTCCTTTACTGGATTTCACTATCAAATGAAGCTTCTTGGTTTGTTGTACAAAATAAGGCTTGAGGCAGCCACCCAATTTTTAGAAGATATTTATAGAGCAAGTCTCTTCTGTTTCTCATGGGGCTGTTTTAGCTGGTTGTACTGGGAGCTTACTTTTGGTCCTTTCTCTCTTTTTGCTTAGACAGTTACTTCTTCTTCCAGCTGGTGTTGGGTGAATCAAATACTGCAGCCTCCAGAGCAGGTCACTGTGCCACAGGGTAACTGTCAGAAAACCCAACCGTCCATTCCCTTACACACACATCATGAATTATAAAAAGCTCTCTTCAGAGAGCGAGGGTGGCAGGGTCCTGTAATTTATCTTGCATGAAATGAGCTTGTTTGAATGGACTGGAAAAGCCAAACCGTTAATTTAGAATAGCTTCTGGACTCTGCAGAGATGCAATTCCATTCTACATATCCACTGCCATAAAAGTTATGGCATTTTAATACCCTTTCCTTCTTTCCTTTTTTTTTTTTTTTATTTTATTTTATTTTGTCCTGCTGCAGACTCAGTGCTGGCTGCTCTGGTTGCAAGCTTCTGAATGCTTCTTCACCTCATCAGTCACGTGTGAACGATTGAGTAAGTTTGTTCAGTGTAAATCCTCTTCTTTAAACTCATTAAAGTGTGCCAAGCCTCTCCAAGAGCCATTTGACAAACTCCCCTGAGTAGCAAAGTAGTGTTTATTATGATTATTATTACTATTATTATTTTCTCTCAGCTCCATCTGTAATGTAAACACCATTATGTTTTAATTATCTGTTTGAAAAGGAGATTTAAAAGTGAATCCCGCAGGAACCTGGCTGGCATACACAATAGAAATCCCCTTGAGAGTCATTCCAGTAGGTGAAATCTGACATGGGAGGCATCAAAGATGTGCTGGAAGGAAAAGGGCTGAATGTCACAGCCATCCTGTACCCACAAAGTCTTTTGTCCCATAGAAGTGGGACTGAAGGCTGATGAATCGCCCCCTCCAAGAGGGTGTTTTTCTAGGTCTGTTCTCAGCTGTGTGTTAGGGGAAGGAAGATGCTGGCAAAAGGATGTTTTTCTACCTTTGGTGAAGGGATTGTCACCCATTCATCAGAGAAGGGACTCGGGAACTAAAGGAGCATCATCCTAAAGACGAGGGAATGAAAATGCATTGGTTGCCATGGTGCCTCATCTCAGACACGATGATAATAACAAGTATGAGATCACACAAGCGGCGTACCTCTGCAGACCCCATACAGATCACCAGCTGGAGATCTGGTTATTCTTGGCCAGCTTCTCAGATCCCTTTTTTATTCCCTCGCTCCTAAGCTAGCTCTGTCGTCTCCCCTGTCACACCCTACAAAGGGAACTAGGAGTCTCTGCTCTTTTGCTGGTTTTCCTCCCCTTTCTCAAGCTTAGGACTGTGTTTTAATGTGCAGGGTTTGGTGTGGAACACTTGTACTCAGACCAATAAAGGAAATAGGAGGGATAAGTTGTTAGCACAGGTGACCAAAGAGTATGGAAATGCATTCAAGAATTAAAAATGCTGCCAAAAGGCAAGACACACTGAGGGAGTGGAGACAGATCAAAAACAAGACAGGAATGAATTGTTGCAAAACCTGAAAAACATCTCTCTCACTTCTTAAGCTTGAAGTAAACTCAGCTTTGTGACCCCTTTTTCACACCCTTCATTGGGACAAATCTAGTTGCCAATCCTCCTCCGCAATGTAATCACTCCACTGTTTAATGTTCTGCATTTTCCATTATCACTAATCTCCTCAAATGAAAGGCAGGAACCCAGGCTGCTCCTCTGCCCGTGCCAGAGCCAGCGCGTTAATCGCAGCCCTCCTGCCTGCCAGGACTGTGGGAGGTGGATTCCCTCCCGCGCAGCAGTCTCTTCTGACCGTCCCCTGTGCTGACTGCAGTGAAGACACCTGTAGGGAGGATGGACAGCAATGCACAACGGTCTTCTGGACTGCAAAGCTCTTTTTCCCCTTCCTGCATTCCAGAGAGGTCAGCAGCCCCCTGTAACATCATGACTTACATGTGACCGTAACACCTTAAAACTAAAGGGTTCTAAGAAACTTGGAAGAGGCCTTCCCGTGTCTTGCAAATCCACAAAGCTTAGAATTCTTCTGGGAGGAATGACACTGTGAAGATGTGAGATGAGAATATTAACACCCCCAGGGTTACCAAATAAAAAAAATTGATTTTTAATAACTCTAGCCATCTCTTCAGCTTTCATTAGTCTCCTCTTTGGCTTTATAGTGCTGGGCATGAAGAATATGAGGATTTGAAGAATTAACTGAATTAATGAAGGCTGATTATTAATGTTCAGAGCTCAATAAAATAGGGAGAGAGAGAACTGAAACACAAAAAAATGAGCTGAAAATAAGGGTAATCTTTCATTCCCCCAAAATGAGATACACTGAATTATTGCTATACTTAAAATTGAAGCACCAGAGGAATGGAAATAAATACCTCCCATTAGCTATTGGAAGACCTATGAAATTTGCTGCAAGCAAATGTCCAAGTCAGGAGAAGAGGATGATAATGAGGAAATGGTACCAAGGATTGTCGCTGAGGCTTTGGGCAACTCCTTTTGGGCCAGACTTTGAAAAACACTCAGCCTCTGCGTTGTGGCCAGATCACCAAAGAACCCAGTGCCATTTCTGCCCTGCCTGAGCGTCATAGGGGATCCTGGAGCTGGGAGAACCTGGTCCATAATAGTAAGCTGTTTAGGGGTTCAGCTCCTCTAAAGGTTTTAGCATTGTCTTGTAAAAGGCCTGTTCCTTTGCACCTTCGAATACCTGACCATTAATTCCTCATCTCCCATGAGAGCTGTACGGACAGAACCATTAATGCTCCCATGTGTTTAGGTTGCAAAATCTTCAGGAGAGGGATTGTCTGTGGAAATCTGAACTTAGTCCAGGCCTACAGTCACAACTGTAGCGCAGGTATCACTAACAGTTATCCCTACCTCCCCTCCATCCCAAAGTCCTAACCAGCTTTGCCCTTATGAGAAAAGCAAAGCACTTAATTATCTGCATAAAAAGAAATACAGAATTGACTGCCATTGCTCCTTCTCCATGGGTGGGATCGTCCAGGATTGTCAGGGCTAATGGTAATTGATGTTTCCTTTCACACCTGCTCTCTTTCCTGCTTTATTAAGCCTCTGCAAACACTGCTGTCTCTGGGGAAACAGTGGGAGTGGAGGAGGAAGCCTGTGGAAGAGAACAATTCCGGTTGTTCAGCACAGCGTTTTGCTAAATTACATTCAGCCTCTTTTGCAGAGTAATAAAGTGTTGTCTAAAAGGCAGCATGGAGTTTTAATTTTCTCATTGTCAATGGATGCTGTAATCACGTAATTAACAAAGTGCAGGAGACAGTCATTTAAAGCAAGCCGAGAAAGCCAGGACATGAAGCAGATGCTTGGGGGAGTGGAACAACTTTTATTTGAGCTCTTCTAGACCTGGAGACCTTTTTAGTACTTGAAAGATGGAGGAATCCCATTTGGTTAACAGGAGTAGTTAAAAGGAGGAGTGTGCTTCAATTTGCTATTTGATCCCTGTACTAACTTAAAAATTCAAGGGTTAAGTTTTCCCCTGCATTGTCCCAATCTGAGAGCCTGGGTACTCAATGAGGGGTAAATCCCAGCATCCAAACCACTGGCTTCAGGGGACACTGATCCCTGTGGTCCTACACTCTGAAATCTCATGCTGCTTTTTTCTCTTGCATCTTCAGGATTTCTCCTTACCCCAGCAGTCTTCGCTATTATCTATTTTTCACAGCCACTGCACTTCTACCATAGTTTATTACTGGTTGGACAGAGCCCTGACTGCTTTATATTACAATGACACCAGTGTTTCTTCTGCTGTGGTTTTGTGTTTTTCTCACAAGCGAGCAAAAGGCTTTTTGGACCAAATAGCAGCAGTGCCTCCCCTCCTGATGGAGCTGTGAGGGTGTTGGGGTTGTCATGGCAGCCGCACAGCCATAGCCTATGTCTGTCATATCGGAATAATCAGCAATCTTCGGGGAGACAGCAGGCAGTGATACGTAACCAATAACTTCTCATACTCTGTGATCAGCAATAGGCAGCTGATGACTTTTTCAAAGTAACTGTAATAACCCGATGCACAGACCATAGGCACAAATGCAGCAGCTGCATCCAGACAGCTCCGGTCCACAGCCCCGGGGCCTGTTTTACAGAGAGGCCAACGGCTTCTGGGCCTGAGCCCTGGCCCGGAGTCAGATTTTCTGGAGCTGAAGAGACTCACGAGCACAATGGTCTCTCCTCCGTTCTGCACTAGCTCACCGCATGGCGTTGGCAAGCACCAAGACCACTCGAATTTTTTACTGCGAATTCTGCCTGCCTACATGCTGCGTAAACGCCCTCGTGTTCCTCCAGTGCCCGGTGCCTGCTGCTTGGGTGTGGGGATGCTGAGTGTAGAGCAGGTCTTGCAGCTGCTGAGGACAAGACCAGATCTGCCACTGCATCTCTTCTCTGCGATGCCTTTCTTCAGTGTGAGCTGAGAGCTGGAGAGGGTCAGACCATGGTGTGCCCAGAAGCCTCCATAAAGCATCCTCTTCTTACCCTCTCTCTTCCTATTAATTTGTAGGTATTTTAGGGTGAGGAAATGTAATCTATCTGCAGGGAAAACTTTCTTCTTCAGTGGCTATTGACCAAAGAGACTGTCTTGAGGAAGGAGAAGAAAGGTACTATTTTTTATGCAGGAAATGCCTCCCTAAGTCTGGGAACCCAGTAAACAATTACAGCAATGGAAGGATCCCGGAGATTTAGAGATGCAAGAGTGCTGACAGAGGCTAAGCTTGACCCATTTATCTCTCAGCCCCTCTCAGCATATTTAGCAGCAGCTAAGAAGCACCTTGCAAAATTGAAACCGGTGAATTTAAATGATAGCCTCTTCTGTTCTGGCTTTTTAATTTAACATCCCTTGGATACTCCCCTCCCCACTTTGAAATGTAGAGCCCTCTTCTTCTCCAGTGATATACTACGTGTCTGTCCCCACCTCCACGCCACTGAACTGGAAATTGTTTACAAAATGGACATTACAGGTCTGATGACTTTAATTAGGAGGAGATACCAGCTTACAGGTTGCAGGCAGCAAGTGCAGACTTTGGGACGAGTTGAGGTTTAGGGAGTTGGTTTGTGGACCAAAGTGAGTTCAAGGAAACATTGCAGATAATCAAAGGTCACAGTGTTCCTCCAGATGTTTGCTGCTGTGAAGCTCCTTTAACTACCAGACCCCTGTTAAAGTACTTGTTTGCTTTATACCTCGTTAACTGAGAAGGAAATCACCCAAGAGAGACCATAATTTTGTGTGCCTGACCTGTGGATGCTCTGTACTTATATGGCTTTGAAGAAACCATCAAGATTTGTAGTAGTATTTATAGTATGGCAGTGCTTACAGGCCCCAGCTGAGAACAAGACCTACAGTACAAGGACTCATACATACGTAGTGAAAAACATGTGAGGCACGAGCTTATGGGCTTAAAAGCTGCGGGAGCAAACAGGCTGCAGGATTGCACAGGAGGACAGCGCTGGAGAATGGTTCAGGTGTGACACCCTGCTAACAGGACCATGCGTTGATGACTGTCCATAAACATCAAAGTAGAACCGAATGGAGCTGTGCTGAAATTCAGTATCTTGTCAAGGCTTCAATACTGGGATTTAATGGGGAACAGCATCCAGGTTATATAAAGGTTCGAGACAGAGACCGCTAATGCAACTGCCCCTGCAGTCAGTGGAGGGAAGTAGTTTCAATTCTTGCATAAATCACCTCTGGGAGACAACGTTACTGCTTGATATTACACCCCTGAATAGTATGCGATGTGCATCCCACACCGCTATCTTGAATTTAGGCATCATAGTTGGTGGTTTGTTTCTCAGTGCCTCATTTAGTGTTTTGGGTGTAGGAACTAGACAAGGACCTCCAACATCTCATTTTTACCCATAACATCACCACATCTGTGCAAAATTGATGCCAGATTTATACACAAGCGCAAATGCACTGTCTCAGTGGAGTGACTCCCAGTTTGTGTGGGAGTAAATAACAGGAACATTATTTCTGTGCGTGCTGCATGCAGTCCCTGTTAAGATTTTCTTCAGGACTGTCACTGTCTGCAGTCACCCGGAAGGGTGGGAGATGGGAGAATAGGAAACCTTGCTGGTAGCTACCGTGCTAGCAGCGGTGCAGAGCTTGTCTCATCTGCAAGTCACTGCTTGCACAGCCCGCAGCCACCCACAACAGTAATTATTCACAGCTCTTTAAATTCCTTTTGTACTGCTCCACTGCAATTTTAAATCACTCCATCAGTTGTGACAGTTTATGAGAGCTGATGTGGCTCATCCTCTGGAACAGACAAGCGGACATAGGAGTGATTATTCCATAAACTCCATTTTATTTTTCACCCTGTGTCTTCCCTGATCCTTAAGCCTTTAAATATCAAGTGCTTTCCTTTTTTTTTTTTCTTTTTTTTTTTCTCCCCTTGAGCAACTCTTGTCAGCAGGGCTGGAGCCCAAGTTGTTTTTTTCATAATACCCCAGTGCGTTCACAGCTCCACCACTCCCCCACAAATGACAGGCTCCATATTGTGCCAGGGAAAGGTAAATTGTTAAGTGCATTTACTTCTGTTAACAGAATAGTCGACACAGTGCAGTCTCCTGTGTCAGCTGCCAGGCAGCTGTATGATTTTTAAGCGGCTGTCACTTAGGTACATTGGAAGGATAAACTGCACTCTGAAAACTCAAAGATGCGGTATTTGCTTATGTAGCTCCTGTAAAATGATAAGCCCTATTAATTAATCACTCCCTTTCCAGGGTAGATGTCAAAATCAGACAAGAGCCAATCAGTAAACATGGGAGCATGAGTCTCATGCAGGAGCGGCGCTGGCAGCAGCAGGAGATGGGACAAGGCGAACGAGCAGCAGTGCCAGGGGATGGTGGCATCGCTCTGCTGGTGTCTTAGCCCACAGGATAAGCTGTCCCAGAGCCAACCAAGGCCTTACAGGTAAACTGTAACGACTCTCCTTAGCTTACCCACAGCAATGTATAACAGGAATAGTCCTACTGAAAGTTAATAGGCTATGCCAATGTAAAAATCACTGAAGCCTAGAATTTCAAAATTCATTTAAGCGCCTGACAGCCATTGAAATCAATGGCAGTTAGATACTTAGAATCCTTTAAATACAGCAGACCTTATTGAAAACCAGTGAAGTCAGTGGAAAGATTCCTGTTGATCACCACAGATACTAGTCCGAAATGGAAATGTAAGACAGAATCAGGGAACGGTTTGTTGTGGCCCTGTTAGTTTCTTCTGGTGTTACCCTACAGGTGGTCCCAGTCTCACTGCACATCTGCACGAGCCAGGGCTCTTCTTCAGACAAAGGGGCATGTTCAGATGTAAAACTCGAGCAGTAAATTGTTTCCAAATGCACAGCTAGGTCAAGGGAAGGAGTCAGCAATCCCTGGGCGGTTGTATGATCTAATTTAATTTCTCAAGTATATCAGTCTGTGGTTCATGTAGTCCCTGACATATATACTTGGACAAAACCTAGGAATAGGAGTATGTGGGTGGCAGGATAACTCTGGACGAGACAGGAATATAGACTCTTATCAGCAGAATGAAATCATCAACCCTTTATTGGCTTGAATTGCTTACCTTCACTCTTCTACAGAGTCAGATCTCAAGCTGATATATATCAACTGAGGATCTTCCTCATGGCAGCATTATCAGCAGAGAATAAAGTCCTTAGAAATGTGCATTAATCATCTAGGAGGAAGCATTTGCATCTGCGCACACAGTTGAATTTTGCCTTGAGGTGTGTCAGTTTTGTCTCCATTTAAAATGGCAGCTGTATCAGCACAGCCGAAGGCAGAATTCATGCCAGTGTGGTTTGGAGCAGCAAATGAGACCGAGGCGTAAACGTGGCCAGGGCTTCCTCTTCTCACATTTATTTACAAACCTGGCCAAGGCGAACCTGCATTTTGTTTGATACCATCACTGCATTCAGAAGCATAGAGGATTATTTCTGGCTTTGTGTTGAGGGTTATAGTCCCCTTCTGCTCCAGAAACCAGCTGTATGAGGCCACCCAAGTGTCTGAGAAGAGGAATTAAGCTGCAAGATGGCTGGTGAGGTCGTGTAACACCATGAAAGCTGTAATTTTCCTGCAATTGATTTCCTAAAGACAACTTGTGGTCTGTGTGCCGTGAAAGCTAATTTAAACAAGAAAGATGAGTCTTTCCAACATACCTTGATTGGCAATTGTGATAAATTCCTATAATTACTATTGACTCCACAGAGGGTTTTCGTTTGTTAAAAATGTTGCTGAAATGACAGCCCAGCAATGGAATAAAACAAGCAAAGGGGAAGGTTGCATGAAATGCCTGTCTTTGGAGAGTTCCCTGAGTAGATCTGTGATGAACCACCAGTTTTCCTTCTCTCTCCCACCAGCATCTCACTTCTCATAGTCAGATAATGCACACTGAAGTAGTTGTGTTCTGTTTTCTGGCCAGGTAGTTTCCAACATGGTCATTTATTATTCAGTCCTTGTACTGAACCACAGAGCAATGTGTGCTTGAATCACATGGGTTTTAGTCATAGGAATAAAATATTTACAAATGTGAACTATTTCACAACTCTCTATGGTCTCCATCAAGCATTGAGAAATTAGGAGTATCATCCAGAAATATTTTGATCTCTTTTTAAGAAGTCACAAGTTTAACAGTGCTATAATATGTGTGGCATCTTCATCTTCTGATTTCTGATTCTTCAAGTTTCTTTCTTGCTTCATGTTTTCAAGCTTTTGTCATTCCCCCTTTCCTTTTTTAAGAAAAATGGAAATTGTGATGTTTTTTGCCATGGTTCAGCCGCTAAAATTGTAAGAAAAAATAAGACCTGAGACCCGTGATAAAATAGCAAAACCAGGCAACATTACAGCACCCCCCCAAATTAATCAGGAGGTTTGCAAAGCCCTAATCTCTAAGGAGTCTTTCCAGATCTGTTTGAAAGTTGTTCTTGCCTCAGAGCTTCCAGGTCAAGAACAGGGAAAAATGAAAACTGCAGATGGACTCTGCCGCGGCTGGGAGGGGTCCTGGGCTCTGATGTAGCGGCATCAGCAGGATTTGGAAGGAGCCCAGGAGGAAAAAAGCTCCAGAGCTGGTTTGCTCCCATTAAGGAATGAAAGTATGAGGCCAGATCTCTCAAGAGCTTGTGTTGGTGACTGAGCTCTTTTTACAAGCAGACCACGCGTCCGCTAAGTTCATTATTCCCTTCCCTGCTCTTTGCAGACAGCCCCAGAGCCCATGCTGGTTTGTAACCTCACAGATTAAGAAACTCAGGCCTGAAGTTGCAAAGAATGCCAGTCTGCATGACCAAACCCAAAGGGGCCAGATATTTTCCCCCTGAAAACGACATGTTTACATCTGCTATTTGTTTCCAAAAGAAAAACAGTTTATAAGCTGCAGACAGAGCGAGCCCTTGTCTTCTATGTGAAACACTCAAAAGCAGGCAGAAATCATATTGGCCAAACTTAAACCTGCCTCTCTCCTCTCTGCTTTATAAATTTTCATACCCTAAATTTGGACAATTGTGTGGGTGTGGAAAGCTCAGCCAGAAGCCGTGTTTCTTGCAGTGAAGGAGTGAGTGAATACAAAGCAACAGAAAAGGAAAAGAACAGCAGGTAAAATGACTACCTTGTAGGAGTCCTCCACTCATTACTGCAATGATGATTTGACTTGTGCACTTTGCTTTTGGGCTTTTTCCCTCCTTGGAGACAGAACACTTAATGATAAAATACCACCTTTGTTAAAGCAGAACTAATATTTAACAGCTGCAAAGCAACCAGTTCACACTGGAGCCAGCTTCTTCAGTGGAGAAGGAAGGGGGAAATGTCAGGGGCACAGCAGGTGCTGCAGTTTCCTCCCGGCCTGCTCGCCTCTCTATTTAAAGTGGGTTTATAGATTGCTCATGCCCAGGTCCATGGGTAAACTGCAAATCCAGCGCTACACACATGTGCGTGGATCTGTGACATGTGCAAGTCATGGCTGTGAACACACTTGGCCGCCTGCCGGTGTTACCTCTCGCTTCACCTAGCAGTACCGGAGCAGATGTGTCCCCATGGCCCTCTGTATGTGTAAGTGCCACCAGACACATGTACTAACATAGACATACCTTATTGCACATGTCAATATGCCACTACACAAACTCATACGTGACTGCCGCCACCTCAGCAGTACCTGGCCCTGGTCACAGCCGCAGAGAGCTCTGAGCTTTGCTTCCCATCCTGAAGAAGGTGAGAGCTGGGAACAGCTAAAACCATACCAGCTGCAGTCTGTCCGGCCTCTCCGAGACCTTGCGAAAGAAGCTGACAGAGGCCACTCGCAGGCGAACTTCTTTGTGGGGAATGAACACTGAGGTCCCGGCTTAGCCCTGTGTACAAATTGCAGTCCTTGGGATATTTGCACTGGAGGAGGAGGACAGAGCAAGCTGCGTGCAGACACAGAGTAGATTGCTGAGCCAACAGAGGAAAGGAAAATGCAAACGCTTCCTACAGAAATATGTGACAAGACATTGGAAAAATTTCAGGCAGAAAAGTCACTGTAGTTTTGTGTTCTGTAAGAACTTTGTGGGCAGAGGACTAAACTTCTGGCACTGAAGGACGTTTCTGAATCAACTTTTCCAGCAATTGCTGAGACCGTACTGGAAAGCTCAGCCCAGGAATTTCACAGACTGAGCCTTGCCAGTGACTGGGTTCCTATTCTCAGGAAGGGTCTGCATTCAACTCTAAGACCTCTCTGCTGAAAAGGAGGGAGAAAGTTCCCCAAGTCTATGTTTGAAGGCCCAGTTGCCTCCTTTAGGTTCTCGCTTGTTTTAGTGGGAATCTAGCATGCACAAGGGAAATGAGGGCAGAATCAGGACTTGGAACTTGCTTTGCCCACCGACGAGGGAAGAGGCAGGCTGTGCTCCTCAGCCCACCTTTCAGAAAGGCATCTTGACTACACCTTGCCAAATTGGGACCTTATTTTCACTGGGGAAGCTTCTGTGAACTTGGCCCCACCAGAACGTCTTGGAAATAGCCCACAGAAAGCTCAGATACAGATCTGTGTTACAATGCAAGAGAAGTGGGAAACTGGGTCCTGTATCTGCGATGGGGAAAGACATCTTAAAAGATGTCCTCACCTATAGTTTGCCCATGTTTCCTGTTAACTGTATCATCCGAAATTAGCCCCTTTCCGCTTCTTTCTTAACCACCTGCATGCCAACGCAGCCCTATGATTCCCAGCAGAGTTACTTTGTAGATAATGCTATTTTAGTGAATGGCAGAATTTGACCTGTATTGCTGCTGACACAACACTTTCCTGTCATTCCCACCATTCCTAAGTAATTACATTATTGCAAGATATATATTATTGGCTTAATTCTCCTCCTTCTCTGGAATTCCAGGAGCATGTATGCATATTCCAGATATAGTCTGCATTCTAGCCAGAGCTTGGCGAGTGCAGTATGTGTATCACACCAGTTACAGCTATAGCATGAGTAATTTGGGGGAGGAGGGAGGTGAGGGAGCAGAAAAAGAAAGAGCTTCTCCAAATCCTTCAGCTCTTCACTTGGACACCGTGAATGAGATATTTAAATGTGTTGCCGTGGAAACAATCAAAGAGGGGGTCTTTGTGTGTGTGTGAGTGTGTGTGTGTTTTAGTAATCCCAAAGGGGGTATTTAATTGGAATCAACCACAGCTTTTTAACTGTGTTTTAAATTGGAGAGAAATAAAAAGAAGAAGCTGCCAGAAAAGGAACATTAAATAAAAGGGGGGGAAAAAAAAGCCCACATGAAACAAGATGGGGGGAGAAAGGGAAATCAAAAGAATAAATTTACTGTAACTGGCAAAGGATTCATTAGGGTTACAACAAAGCTCAGTTCAATTTCCCTCCTATTGGCATTAACGAGTTTGATGTAGGTCCAGCCTGAAAGGCAGCAAGAACGTCTTTCTCTCTCCCCCCTCTGCCTGGTCCCAGGGGACTAAGCAGCTGTCTGTAAATTGCTCTGCACAGGGGAATAAGGTTTCTTTTCTTTCCTCCTTGCGTTCTTCTTTGTCCGCCCGCACCCCGCATTGAGCAGTGCCCTTGGAGCCTGCCTCACCACTTTCCACTCATTGCAGCATCTCTCCTCCCTCCTGGACTTTCCGACTGGGACAAGCCATTTTATTGCCAATGAACCTGAGATGTTATTTATTACTATCCTGCAGCTTGAATACATTGGGCTCACCAGGGTTATTTTTGGTCCCAGCTACAGCCCCTCTAGGCTCGTAATTAACTTTTATTATTCTTAATGTTAGTATTGAAGTTGGTATTTAAGCTAAAGGACACTGTTAGTATAAGAGCAACCTCACTGTGAGTAAACTTATGCTGGAAATTAGAGAGAATTCTACGCCTTGGCAAGACTGGTCTTGGACGAAGGCAGTAGGAGAAGGAAGCCTAACAGCTTTAAGAGAAAATTTAATAGGTTATGAATGAGATTTTATCTCAAAGAACTGAACTTCATGGTCTAGAAGGTCTTTTCCAATCTCTTGCTCCTATGTTTTATGCTTTTTGTATTAAAATGAGATGTCAGAGGGTCTGAATTACAATGCAGTGTGTATTCAGTCACACACACAGAGAGTAGGAGCCAGTTTCTGACCCTTGTGTAAAAAGACGAGATTACATTTGAGATTAATTCTGCATGGACGGAGGTGCCAGTACATGCACATTAAGGAAGGGGCATTGATCCCAGATGCCAGGATCAGACTCTGATGTTCCGCTGCAGAGAAAGCCAGCACAAAATTAGCACACAAGATAGACAGTAGGGAGAAGTCCAGAGGCACAGCGAAAGGAAGGGACTTATTCAAGGTCCAGTTTCAGTGTTATTTTTAGATACAGCACATTTGCACCATCCTCTGGAGAGGAAATGGGAGAATGCTGCTTGGTCCTACTGCCTTTCTAAAGGGCTTGGAGCTCAGGTGACAGAAGAAGTTAGGCGGTTGTGTCATTATTAATAATCACCTATTGGACTCAAGTGCATTTGTTAGAAACTGGGAATGCCCAGGGAGGTGAAGGAATCGGAGCCTGAGCAGAACGAAGCTAATTCAGCCTCAGCCTTGTGTAACCTCGCAGACTGGCTCTGTTACATTGAGAGATGTGTGTGAAGAGGCCGTGACTGTGCTGGAAGTGCTCTGCGCTTGGTACTGTCCCAACGCACAAGAAAAGCAGCCTGTCAGAGATAAGTCTCAGACCCTGGCGCACTGTCAGGAGCAGCTTTACCTCGTGGACCAGAAATGAGGACATGCTGAGCTCCCTTCAGTTGAAATCATTATGTTCTGGCAATATTCTCCCTTCCCACTTGGCCATTCCTGGACTGAATCTTCCAATTTTCAACCATGACAGCTCCAAGCCGTAGCTGAAGTGCAGAAACCTCTGCTTGCTTCTCCCTCCTTTTCACCATAAGCCAAACTCCTCCCTGCCAGCCTTTCCCCCTTACTCCCCCCACTCTGCAACCAGCACCTTCCTTGAAGAAGAATAGCAAGAAAGAAGATGTATAGCTGTAATAGATTTTCCCCACTGGAGTGTACATTAAATTTAAGGCTTTGCTGTGGACACTGAATGGTTGGTCATTAACGCACCTCAAACCAGCAGCATAAAACAATCCTCATAAGTGCTACCATGAAATATGGTGGCAGAGATCAGAAGTGATCAGAATGCAGACGGGAGCTGCAGCTCTCGGCGTAAAAATGATTAATGAAAAATCCCCAGCATCCTTTCTTCTCTTTGTAAGGGATGAAGCGAGTGAGCTTGACAAGAACAACGGCTCCTCATGTGAGGAGGATAATAGCAGGAATGATATGTCTCCAGGAGATTCCCAAGGCCTTGTGCGCACATAATAAATTGCCCTTGTCACTTTTGGGAAACTTATGAAGAAAGATTACCAAAGCCAGCAGAAGCAGTGAGGGAAAAGAACAAAAGATTCAACCCAAAAGAGCCCAGCCTTGCCTGGGAGATGCACCGGCTCTCCTCACCCCTTGCCTCCGTTTGCTCAGCAAAGTGATTTTGAAGTGAACAGAAGGAGGTGGGTCCCCAGGATCATAAAGTATCTGTCAGTGTATGATGGCAGTAAAGCCAAGAAAGGGTCTGCAAGATGCAGAGCTGCAGATCTTAAACCCTGTGTTAGAGCAGAGGATGCCACTGAAATGCTGGCCTGTGCTGCCATGGCAGATGCTGGCAGTCTGGTGTCCAGGTGACCGACAAGGATGTCGCAGCAGGTAAGCACTTTGGCTTAGGAGAGCTTGCTTTCTTCCTGAAGTGAGTCAAATTTCCTACATCAATGGTGCAAATCAGCTAATCGCTTCCTGCCTTAGCTCCCTACCTGGAAAACAGAAATGTTTCCTTTCTGTGCTTCCTTGGCTACTTGGATTCAGATTCTTTGGGGCAGGCACTATCTCCCACTGTACATGTGTATCAAGAATGTGATCCTGCAAATACAAGAGCCAATTGTCACAAATACAGCCAAGCCTTTTGGTACTGCTGTGGTTCTCCTTTAGGCATGCAGTGCTGTACAAGCGGTGCCGCAGAGGCTGAGCTTTATCCCTGTGAGTTTGCAGAAGCCCACTGGTGAGGTGAGGAGGGATTCAAAGAAGGGGGTCACAGTGGGAAATCTGCTTTAATTTCCTGCTCTGCCTCGAGCTTCCGTGTGACATTGTAAACCACTGAAAGCAAGAAACATGAAGATAGATGGACTTCGCAATGCTCAACTGGTACTGCCCAAAGCGCACAGGGACCATCTAACAGAGTGCAATCAACACAGCTTCGGGCAGCTATTTGTGCATATGCAGGAAAGGCAATTTCACAGAGCAGGGGTCCTTCAGGCAGTGACTCAGGAGTGAGATAGTTTCCCTTTGTGAATCATCTGGTAAGACTTAAGACCTTGCAAATGATCCTTGTGGATTTTTCCTTTAGCATCTCTGTGTCACACCCTCTGTATTTTAATGATGGGGATGCAACGCTTGCTGTTATCCTTCTTTCCCATGGGCATTTGTTTGAACACCTGCTGCAGGTAGCTCATCCTCCCTTGCTAAAGTACCATCAGCCCCAGCTGTGAGAATATTCCCATGAATGCCTGCCAGGTGCGTGGAGAAGATAAAGGCAGGTGCTGCACTGATGGCTGCTCTTTGGATTTCTGCCATAGCTCCAGGACTGGCTGTGAAAAGAGGGCTGGACGGCGGTCCCCTTGGCAGAACAGGGATGACCACGGTCAAACAGATGCCACTAATTCTGCGTTGTTATTCCACTGAGAAAAATAGAGAGGAATGGGTTTTGCTCAAGCATCAGCTCTCCCAGGTCTGTGAGGGGAGATAACAGCCCATTGAGGCCAGGTTAGCACTGTTGTTGGTGAGAAACCTGTTGTGGAGTTGGAGGAGGAGCTTCATTCCACTTTCTACCTCTGGGCAGTATAAATCATCCAAGAGCCACCGCACAGCAGTGACTCCCTTCACCAGGGTGGCCTCACCTGGACACACTTGTTTACCTGCTGTCATAATCTATTAGTCCCAGTGCTTTATGCAAGGCAGGCTCTGGCCTCCCAGGCTCAGCCAAGCTCTTTCAAGGTATTTGCGTTCCTCTGTACAGTGCTGGAATAATAGCGGCCGGTAGCAGGGTCATTTATTTGGCCTTTCATCCTTCAGCATGATGGATGAGGATACTGATAAATAGTTGCCTCTATGAGAAAGTCTGTTTTCGGTCCTTAGCTCTCATACGTGGCTGTAGGAATTGTCTTCCTGCTCACCTGCTTCATGAACAACTGTTAAAGACTTCTGGAGCTTTGAATGCTGGACCCAGGGTTAAAGGCTGTGCCATATGATAAGGGCTGGGGATTTTCTGCTGCCTAACTGTAAATAAAAGTGAGTTTCTTCCCTGCTTACCATCAGATCCTTCCCGTGGGGCAGTGTCTCCAAGGAGGCCCCACAGACGCCCCTGGGGCCGCGTCAAATCTTCATGGATTTCACAGCCTGTTAAGTGTCCAATCCCTTGGTATTTCCCAGCTCCGAAGGCACTCCATTCCTGAGGGACTGAGCTGCTGTAGCTTCCAGGCCAAGGAATCGCAGCTGCAGATCCCTCAGGAGAAGGGCAGAGGGGGGAGCTTCTTCATCGGTTACAGAAGAGTTGGGAAAAGGAAAGCTATGGCATGGGAATGGTGTGCAGGAGGCTTAGCTTCAGGGCTGGTTTTGCTTCATCTCCCTGCATGACTTTGCAGCAGTCGCTGCGCAGAAGTATGTGCTTTAATTTTCTCTCTTGTTTCTGAGCATATTTTCCATTATTTTCTGTCTTGTCTATGCAAGACAGAACTCAGGATAGATTTAGATACCTGCATTCTGTGACTGTACATTTCCTAGTACCATGGGACACTGATTTCATTTGGATTTCTAATTTATTTCACAATACTGTGGAATAATTAGAATTATTAAAGCCAAAATGTTCTTTGCTGCCTGTTTCTATTAGGCAAAGTAGCTCAGACTGTCAGGTCTTTGGGGAGGGAGGAGAAGGTTTGTTTTTTACCCCCTCCCAATCTTTTGTCCTTCATGACCTTTACTTCTTTTGCTAAAATTAACATTCGTGCAAAAAAACAGAGGTGCAAAAAAATTGGTCCCTCTTCCCATTGCACCAAACGTTCCTGCAGAGGAAAGGTTATTCTTTTCACAGTCGTGCTATAGGGCATATCAGATGATATAATCTGCCCTTTCTCAGGCTAAATCATCAGCTCTGCTTTCCTTCTTTCATTATTACTATCCTCTGCTTGGAACATGAGTGCTTTCCATGTTGACTGTAACGTTACTGTCTCTGCTGGTGGCAGATGGAAAGCGAAGCTGGAGGTACAAGTCATGTTACCATTAAGAGCCAGCAGCGAAATGTAATGGTTTCTAATGTAACCCTTCAAGTCATTGACAGAGCTGTTTCTCAAAAAAAAAAAAAAAAAAAAAACCCAAACCAAAAAAAAACAGAATAAAACCCCCGACCCTGAGGCACAGCTAAGTGTACTGGTAAAATCCTGTTTTTAAGATGTTGAGAGTTTTACAGCTGGCTTTGATGGAACTGGGAATTTTTAGCTTTTTATTGGAATAAATCAATCAATCAAGTGAGAGCTTTCCTGGACATAAGCAAGAAAGAATTCTCATACTATGAAATCAAGCAGCCACATTTTCAAAAGGAGGACTATTCCTGACAGTCTACTTTGAAACATCGCTTTGGGGTTGTCCTGTCTAAACAGCTGAAGCAGATCAGGCCCACATAATTTTGAGTGCATGCAATGAAGGTCAAATTTCTATCTGCTGGGGAGAGCCAATGTGCCTGCATTTGTTCTAAGAAAATTAATTATCCCCCCCTGTTGACATTTGTCATTTCATAATGAGCCAAAGGTTCCTATGCAGATATGAAGTTCATGTGTGGATTCTGGTCTCAGTTGGGCTGGGTTCATGCTGGTGCTGAGACATTGACTGCATTGACTGCATCCTGCTTGTTAACTTGCATGAGCAATGCAAAGATGGTGGCTGGACGGTTCTCACAGAGCCAAGGCAGGGGGTGGTTAAGGTATCCCGCTAGAGGTCCAGGCTCTCTGGTCCCCGCTTTGTTCGATGTGGGCGCTAGAGGCGCATCTCCCTTGACAGGGCTGTAAGAGGCCGCTGGCCATGTGTGTTAGGGAGTGCTGGAAAGGCTGAATGTCAGCTTGAGCCGTGCCACTCTCCTGGATCTTTGGATATTAAAGTTAATATCCCTAACGAGGCCTCTACAAGCTTTCTAGAGTCTCATTGCTGGGGTCATTCTCACCCAGTTTAGAGCTCTTTTCCTCCTTGCATTTCCATCCTGCACAGCCAGCTGCCCTTAGAGAGCAAGCCCTGAATTGGAAAGGAAAGAGAGGAGCTGATTTTGATTCACTTCACTTGCAAATTTAGTGCCTTGCCATTGTTACATCTTCAGGAGCCCTATAGCCAGTAAGGGATTTTAAAAGCTCTCTGTATTAGCCGTCTCTCCCTTGTCCCATTCCCCACTCCCCCCAAGCCTCCTCATTCCCTATTCAAGGAGCCCTGGTGAGCCTTTGTGCTCCGAACGCCCAGCAGTCACCCTCGCGTCTCCGTTCATCAACAAAGAGAAACCTTATCTTCTGATGGACACATACAGCACATTCTCTCTGACATTTAAATCTCCCTTTGTAGCCAACTCAGATATTTTTGCTGTTAAAAGAAGACGGTACAGCTGGGTGATTTCATTACTGCAAATGTTATTACAGTGAAAGCCTGTTTAAGACATAATGTCACTGAAGGGAAAATAGGATCTAGCAGCAAGTGTGGCCTGATGGAGGGTGCTGGGATTCATCACAGGCTGAAAGAAACCTCTCAAACATCAGACCTGCTAATGGAGCAGCTTTTTTCTTCATCAAATCAAACCAGCCACTTCCTCAAAGCCCTAAGGCTAGGAATTAGAAAGAAGATTGAAAGGAATTAGGCACCCAACTCTCGCTGACTTTATATTTGAGCTCCTAAGCTGTTCTTGCTGCTTTAGAAATTATAGCTGGGCTGCTGGGGTTCTTAGTACGGTAGACACAGGGAATAGAAATGCATTGTGTTAACAGCAGCCACAGGCCTCAAAAAGACCCTGCTGCTGCGTGTCCATGTTCATAATGATTAGTTCTTGGTCCAAGAACACTCAAGAAAAGAAATAATCACAGACAGGTCCCAGCCTCCCTGAAGTCAGTGTGAATTTGCTTGGGACTTGGCCCCAATTTCCACCCTGACGTAGATATAATTCCTTTTTTTCTCCAAAGCAGATTTCCCCAAGGATTTTGGATTTGCAAGAATAAAATTTGAGCTTCTCGAGTCAGAGGTGTCACGCAGACAGATCAGTGCTTAGCTCTGGCAGCGTGCAGCTTTGCACACGTGGGTCTGAGCTGCACCGTGCAGATGTGGTGGGTAGTTATGGAGCAGAGCCGTCCAAAAGATCTATGCCATGCTCCCCCATCCTCTGCCTTTGAGGTACTGGTTTCCAGTGTCGATTGGCTCTGTTTTGAAGATCACTTTGCTATGCAAGATAGGTGTGACCTTCATCTTAGCCTTTAAAAAGTGCAAGTAGCTAAGACTCCTTGCTAATGGGGATCATGAATGTCTTGGCGGTGCTCCCATCCAGGGAGGCTGTGGGTAGTTCTCTTCCATTTGACATCTTTCCGAGCGTTGAAACACAATGAGTATCAGGTCAACAGCAAACCTCCCACCAACTTCAAGAAGGTTTGGACTGTGCCCCAGCCTGCTCTGCTAACAAGATGTGACAAGCTGAAGTGAACAGTTAGACAGAAAGCATCAGGATTTCACAGCGTATTTTGCCAGAAACTTACTATTTTTTCAGCTGTTTTTTTTCTTTGATTTTTTTTTCCTCCTTGCGCTGTAGCAACTCAAACCTATCCCAGGCTGCTTCTGACATTAACAAGACAGTGGATGACAGGCAAAATGCGTCCACAAGCGGTTCAGAGTCTCCCCGCTAAGTAATCATAAACACTGCAAGCTTGCAACAAAGCAAGCAGCTGTCTTTCTCTCTCTGGACAAGGACTGCTTCCTCACAAATTGAGGCTGTGCAGGTTTTACAGCTGTTGGACAATGAGTCTGGTGCCCGTTATTTCCTCCTTTTTTTTTTCCCTTTTTCTTTCTTTTAATGGAAAATATCTCAGCATTGCCAGAACTCAAGTGGCCGCCTCCAGCGGTGAATCAATACAGCCAAGTGACGAGGCTTTAACTTTCTGGCTGATGCTACTGGAATGGGCACAGAGGGGTTGTGTTACTTGCGCATCCTCTCTTCCAGGGGTTTATTACCTTCGATGACATTTCTTACAGGGAAGCAGATATGTATTTGGGGGGTGGGAGAGGATTTAACAGCACGCAGCTTCTGTCCCAGAGGTGCTGAGGGTGAGGAGGGCGGGTGGCACTCAGGGAGAGCCCCCAGCAGGGTGGTCACCTTGAGCTTTGCAGTTTCCTTCCAGACTGCTAGAGCATGTATGGAGCCCCAAAAGAAATCTTTACCCTACCTAAAGGTGGGTGAGTAGAGAGTGAAGATTACTCTTTATTACTTCATGACTTTGACAGAGAGTCAATCCTACCTTGGATTGACTGGCGACATGACCTTGGCCTTTTCAGATAAATTTTCTATGATACATTCTGAGGCAGCCTCCAGTGGACCCCACCTTTACAATGCTTCATCCATGGTGCAGTTAGAGAAGAGCCTGTGCCACAGTGCAAGTGGTGGATTTACCTCCCCCAGGTGGTAGTTATTGCCCCCTCAGCTGCACACTCGATTCCTCCCTGGGCAGTTTCAGTGCCAGGTAAATCACATTTGTTCAAACCCCTTTCAGTATGCGGCTGTAATGCTGCTCTGTCATCCTGCACTACCCTTTTCAACAATGGCACCTTCTTACCCTGACTGTTAACTTACAATAGGCTAAATTTTACCTTGATATGCTACAGCTATCTGTGCCCTCTGCACTCTCTCCATCTGCCCTCCTCCTCTGCTGTGGGTCTATCAAATAGCACATGTTGGATGAAATACATATATTCTTTCTGTTTATGATTGAGTATGATAAAGTGTGGCTCCTTTGCCTTCCAGGTGGCTTTTGGACATGCAGCATTTAGTGCGTGAAGTGATTGATCTCTGATCTTTAAAATAGACCTGTGAAGACCATGGTGAATTTGCATGCATGGGGAGTATAAAGCAAGGAAATAGCAGCTCTGAAACTCTGACCCCTGCCCTTTATTTCCTTGTGTTGAGTATTCCATGTCTGACAACGCGCACAGTGGTGATTTATGTATAACCAGAGCAGCCTCCAGTGGTCGGATCTGTGAACTTTTCCAAGCAGCCCTTTATCTTAGCTCACTTGTGGGTTTTCCAGACCCCAGCCCTGATTCCTTCCTGCTCCAAGCTCAGCCTGGGAGAAGCGGGGTGAGCTGGGACCAGCGGGTGCCCTGCTTATTCTGCTGGGAGCCTATTTCGTCCCTAATTGAGCTGAAAACAGCTGCTCAGTTCTCGCTGCCGCAGGCCTGCTGTGCACAGCAGTTTTTGACAATAGCTGAGATATAGGGATATCATAGCTGCCTGTGCCAGCGTCCCACCCCTGCTGTAACAGCAACACCCCCCCACAGCAGGCAAGTCTGCTGGTCAGGGGACATAGGACATCTCTGCCAGTGCTACCCTTAAACTATCCAGCCCTATAGATACTCTCTGCAGCAGTGCCCATCACTGGGGGAAGCCAGACCTACCTCTCCGTGTCTCCATAGCTGTGCTCCTGCATAATCTTTATCTGCTGAGGACCAGACGATCCTTCTCAGTTAAAGGTTCAGGTGTCATGGAGTGATAAAGCTCACAGGGAAGTGACATTGCAGGACACCTTTGTGTCCTGTCCTGTAGCTGGATGCTTCCCAGAGGGAACAGCTTTGAGAGAATCACTGCCAGGAAGAGAGAGAGTTTGGGGGTTTGTCTTTTAAATTCTCTCCCTGTGACTTGGTGATTAGTTCTCAGAGTGATTTTTGCTTCTCAGGGTCCTTCAGGGCAAAACAGACAAGAGACAGGACTCCGACCTGGGGATGATTAGAAGGAGGTGGGGAAACTGAGCAAGATGGATGTGAAAATCACAACAAACCCCAAACGGTGTTTGTGCCCCCGCTGAGCCTGCAGACCAGATCCAGTGCTCTGAGTGGCCTCTTGTCTTCAAGGACAGGAGCTTCAGAAGCAACGCACTGAGCTCATAAATCCTACCAGGGAGCAAGGAGCAACTCAGTCTTTGCTACAGCACTGATGTTTATGGAAGACAAGGAGACAAGGTGAGGCAAAGAGGTCTGAGTTGTGTCTAAGAAACTTCCCTTATAAAAAGATAGATTGCTGACACTTTTCCTTGATGCAGCTGCCCAGGCATTTCAAAGCATCTGAGATTTCATTATCTAAGAAGCAGTCACTGGCTTTGTTGGGGACTTCTGGCTGCCTTACAAAGCAATTCCAGTGTTATTATTGGAATAAAAACATAACAACTACTAATCCTCTGTTTAAATGACCAGTAAGTTCTCTGCAGGCGATGCTCTGCCAAAACATTTATCCACCTAATTTTATTTCATGTAGTTTTTTTAAATTCAGATTTAACCTTTTGTGATGGGGGTTGTAGGCACTTCTGTTTAGAAGCACGTTTTACGGACTGCTGGGAATGTAATTCCTTGGTGCAGGGGAAGGAGAGGGCCTCTGCTTGTCTGCGTTTAAAGGTGTCTCACAGATCTGTGATCCTTTTAGGTCACTTGACCCCCATTTTTTGGAGGAGCGCCACCAGACAGAAGTGAAAAGTTCAACCTTTCTGCAGGTAAGTGGAATCAAACCCCTTACTCAGAGTACCGGACAGGCTTTTCCCAAGCTGGCAGCATCATGCAGCAGTGAAATACTGTTAGCTCGGTGAGGACAGTGAAGCCAACCCTCGCCCAGGACCTCCTGGGGTCTGTCTCTTGCTGTTGTCTGTGCGCCCCTGGGAGTCTGGGCATGGAGGAGCTGGACCAAACCATGGAGGAAGGGGATAAATCAGGTCTCTGGGTGCTGCTTCTCGTGTGTTGAACAGGAGCCAAAGGGTGGGATCAGCAACTGCTCCTCGCTGCCTGTTGCCTGGGAGCAGAGGCAGCTGTTGTCAGGGCAGCATTTCTTCAGGGCAGGAGCTTTTGGAGGCTGTGCCAGGAGAGGGGAAGGATGCTCCTGGCCAGCCTGTGGGGCTGTACCTAGTAGCTCTGGCTCTCTGTGCCTGGAGGTGGTGGCAATATAGCTACCTGACATGTCACATCTGCTGCCTCAGCATGGCTGATGGACATGGAGTCGGTTAGGGCTGGGCACAGTCACTCTGGGGGCATTCGCACAGCCGAGCTCTTTGATAAGGAGCATTTGGGATGGACAGAGTTGGAGCCTCTGTTCCCTGAGGATCAGGTGAGTGTAGCTGGCAGGAGGGCTTATGGGGACCCCCTGGGTCTGCAGCTCTGAGAGCTTTGTTAGTCTTGCATCTGGGTCTCTCTTGAGACTTGTTAACACTGGATCAATATTTCTGCAGGTGCAGAGGAACTTGGAACAGACAAAGTCCATCACCGTTGGTATCCAGCTCCTACAACGTCCAGCAGTTACTGCCTGGGGAAAACAGTTAAGAGCAGGGCATATCCCATATGCCTTCCTGAGCACATCCTCCAGCTTCTGTGGTGTTATCAACTTCGTAGGCTGAAGCTGTATCCAGAACTTCATGGGGAAGGCTGAGAGATCTGAAATCCAGGTGTGTTCAAAGTCTTTTTGAACCCACGAACCCATGTTAACCTCCAGTACAGCTCCTGACAACCCTGTTGTTTAGCTATGCACAATGGGAGGTGGGGGGGAACCAGTCCTGTGATATACTGAAAGGTGTGTGCTGCTTTGAGGCTGCACCTGGGACCTGTGCTGTCCGTGATGGATGTTGAAAAAGCCCAGCTAAACCTCATTGCAAGCACATAGCGCGGTGCAGGTGGGACAGGACGAGTATCTGGTTATGCTGAGCTTCTGAGGTTGCATCCTGGGATAACCACAAGTTAAGCTGAAAACAAAACAGGAAATTTTCCAGGGTTTTAATCAAATAGGAGTGTGGGAGGGAATGCCGTAAATCTTCTTGGGATGTGTCGTTTGGCCTGGAACAGCATGTTTCGATTCTTCCTCAGGTTGTTTTTCCCACCACACTCCTACTTTCTGATTTGAGTCAAACTTTTAAATTGAAAGCCAACACTTCAAAGGGAAAAGGGGAATATTCTGCCTGGAAAATGTTTAACTGAAATATTGCAGCACTTCTGAAATGAATGGTGTCATTTAGAAATGTCAAAACAAAGATCTTCAATGATTTGAGTTTCCTCTTTTTTTTTTTCCCCCCAGAAAAAAAAGTATTCCCTGACTTTGACATGAATTTGTAAATAGTTTGTCATCTCACCACATACATCCCCCCCAGCTTATTTTCTTAGCAAATGAAGAAAATGTCACCAAGCCCTGGCTCTGCCAAAGAGACCTTAGCAAGGTGGGGGGGGGTGGAGAAGGTCAACTGTAAAAAAAAAATACAAAGAAGCATCCTCTAAGACGGCTACAGATTTATGATATGGGTAATCATGTCATCTGCACCACTTTATTGGCTTTTTTTTCTCTCCTTCTCTGCGTGCCTGTGGCTTTTGGTTTGCTGGAGGAGGAGTGAGAGAAAAGCTGGCAGGAGAATTTTGATATGTTATTGTTGCTGTTGTTTTTGTCTGCGTAGTAATGGGCACTTATGTGTACGTCTGTGCATGCTTGCATGCGATCTCTGCATTTGTGTCCGTCTCCCTCATTCCTCCCTTATCCATCCATGCACAGCATGATATAAACAAACCTGCCTCTGGACATGTCATGGCTTAAAATAGATGTTCATACATCAGCCCTTCTACAGCAGCGGCGGCAGCAGCAGGAAGACATGGCCGACTGGATCTGACTACAACACTCACTTTGAGCCGAGAAATCACAGCTCTCACAAAGGTAGAGTAACGGGGTGGGCGTCTCCTTCCTCCTGCGTGTCTGTCTGTCTGTCTCTATGGAGTGTGCGGGGCTGAGCAGCCTGCGCTCCTTCAGTGATGCCTCTTCAGAGCTCGCTCTGTGCATCTAGGCAGTCTCTGGCTGTTTCTCCCCTCCCTCCAAGCATGGCACGACTGGCAGAGGGGCTCCGGAGGCAGCCATGAGCGGGCTCGGGGGAACGGGGTGCGAGCCCCTGGGCTTGGCTGCCAAAAGTGGGGGGGGGTACAGCCCATGCCTGGGAGGATTTTTGGTGCCAGGAGTGCTTTGGGTCTGTTCTGAGGTCTTGGATGTGAGGCAGTTTCTCTTCCCCTGCAGCACTTTGGGGGGGCTGGCATGGTGGTGTGTTGGGGGTGGGATGCTGGAAGGGAGCTTTGGGCCTGAGGTTTCTTGAGATACACCCCAGGATAGGTGCTGATCACTATTTTTCCAGCCAGCTGTAGCAGTAAGAGGGTCTGCTGTTTGGCTAGTTACAGCCTTATATGGATGATTTAGTTGCTTTTTTCAGACCCTTCTGCTGTTTGTTTCTCAGTGCTGCCTGGGGCTGGTGGCATGTGGCTGCGCTGCAGCCAAGGTCACACAAGGTTTAAGGGCCCCAGAATACGGCCGTGCCAAATGCCTTTTCCAGGTGTGGTTTGCCAAGTCTGAATTCCCAGCATGAAGGAGTCCAAAATTCATCAGGGCAGGGGAGAGGTGTCCGGGTGAGATCTGGCCTGTACCCTGTGCTGGGGAGTGTGAGGCGCTCAGTGCCAGGGGTGAGCAGCGTGAGCAGGGCTGATCTCTCCTGTGCAGCACCCCGGCATGCCAGGCAGGGTCTGAGTGGGGAAGGAGACATCCATGAGTCTCTCTGGACTCCCTCTGAGCTCCCCCATGCCCTTGCAATGTTTTCCTCCTCTGCATATTGCTAAGAAATGGCTGGAGGCTTCTTCCTTCTGCACTGTTGGCTGCTGGCCGGAGCCTTAGGCAAAATGTCAAAGCAGACAGACATGCTCTGATCCAGCCTGGCCAGCCCAAGGTCGCTGCATTTCCCAGAGACAACTGGCTGGTGCTGAGCTGCTGCTGGGGTGCTCTTTGGACACCTTCCAGGGCAGTTCAGGGCCACAGCAGTGATGGTAGGAAAGAGAATTGTATTCTCGTGTTGGGGGGTTCTGTCAGCAATGAATGAGCAAAAAAAGGCAGCTCTGACAAACATCTAGCTGCAGGGACTGTTAACTGCCCCGCATGGGTAAGGCTGTCCAGGGAGGTTTCTTGCAGATGTGTGACAAGTATCGGCATGATCTAAAGGTTTGAGAGCAGAGCTGCGTCCTAGAGGATCCACTCTGCAAAATGAGCTTTCTCATCCCCTGAAATTAACTCTTCCCGCCCCAAACCAGTCCTAGATATTCATATGCAGCGGCAGGACTGCTGTACTTGGAGGGGTTAATCCTGCCTCTCCCTCCCCACAGGCTTTTGTGCCTGGTCCATAGGAGTCTGGGTCCTGGCCAGACTCTGCGTGGTGCCATATGGAATCCTCCACCTGTTTGAGGGTTTCTCCTCCCCAGTCCTGGTGGCTTGCCCAGACCTGGCTGCCTTTCGTTGCTTCTGATCACAGGTTGGCAGCATCAGTTCTCAAGCTGGCATTGTCCCGATGGCAGGCAAAGCCCCAGAGCCAGCTCAGAAGGAAGGTGGTCCTGTGTAGAACATCTCTTGCCAATGTGGCCTCAACCCAAAGTCGTGGGGCTGCAGCAAAACCTCAGCCTGTGGAGACTCAGCAATCTGGCTGCCTCTCTGGCTTCCCTCACCAGCCCTGGCATCATAAACCTCTCCCCAGCAGTGTTGCTTCTTGGAAGGCAGTGTAGGTGATACTGTCTCACGCTGGGAACCACTGGGTAGCTGACTTGACACGACCCTCTCATCAGGAAAGTGAGAACTGGCTGCTTTGGGACAGTATTTCTACAAAAGGGATGGAGTGAGAGGTCCCCAGTTCTTCTAATGGCATCTTCACTGCTTCCATGACAGGACCGTGGGTGGCGGCAGCAGCAGAAGCGACCTCCAGGCCGCTCTCCGGCCTTCACGAACCCACAGGTATGCCTTGTGGGTCTCAGCAGCTCCAATGGCTTTCCTGTCGAGGTTCTCCAGGAATGGCACGAGGTCACCGAGCCGCAGCTCGCGGGAAGAGCGCAACAACCACCCCATCCTCAGTGTCTTCGAGCTTGAAAGGTTGCTGTACACAGGAAAAACAGCCTGTAATCATGCTGATGAGGTCTGGCCAGGACTCTACCTGGGAGATCAGTATGTATCAGAGTGGGACAAGAACTGGAGGTTTGGGGTATTTTTGTGAAATGGGGAAATCTGGGAGGGGGAGGTTGGTAACAGTGAGGGAGAGGAGGACATAATGGGTGTGGTACATTGGGACAAAGGAAGAAGAAGGACAAGCACAGCTCTGCAGAGTCTGCCACTGCTGTGGCAGGGTAGGCAGAGGTGGTGTGCCCATGGAGTCAGAGATTGACTTAGAACTCAAGAATCTTAATGGCATTTTTCCTTTGCATCCAGCTTTCTCAGATGTAAATGTTTGTCCAGGACAGCCCTTACGCTGTCCTTAGAAACTTTTCTTTAACTGGTCTAAACTTCTGAATCTGTGCGCTGTTTCTTCTTCTCTGCAGAGATATAGCGGCCAACCGGCGAGAGCTGGCTCACCTGCGCATCACCCACATCCTCAACGCCTCGCACAGCAAGTGGAGGGGGGGTGCTGAGTACTACGAGGGCACGGGCATCCGCTACCTGGGCATCGAGGCCCACGACTCACCTTCCTTTGACATGAGCCCCTACTTTTATCCTGCAGCTGACTTCATCCACCAAGCACTGAATGAAGGTCAGTGGTAAAGATTTCTGGGAGAAAAGGGGGGAGCTGAGATGGGAAGAAACTGCTCCGGGCGGGTGGGAAGCTAGATTGACATCCTGTTGCTAAGCATCCTAGCAAACAAAGGGATTTCTAGCCTGGGATGGTGCCTTCTGCACTGGATCACCTCCTCCAAAGAGGGAAAAGGCTAGATGAGAGCATTGGGCCTGCAGGTCACAGCCCCAGCCTGTGTCCTGAGCTGTGCCTGGTCCTGTTCAGGCTGCTTTTGGAGATCACGATACACTGATACCCTTTGACAAGAGGGGACCTCAGTGCATCACAGTCATACTGTAACTGAGGCCCTACATCTAACCCCAGAGGCTGCACACCTGAGCCACAACTCCAGGACGCGCCAAGGCAAACAGTTGGGTCCTCAGTATTTTTTTAATTGGGATATTTGGTCTGCTGTGACACAGCCCCTGTGTTTCATCCCCAGGAAGGATCCTTGTGCACTGTGCTGTTGGGGTGAGCAGGTCGGCCACCTTGGTCCTCGCCTACCTCATGATCCGCCACCACATGCCCCTTGTAGAAGCCATAAAGACGGTCAAGGACCACCGCGGTATCATCCCCAACCGGGGTTTCTTGCGCCAGCTGGTCGCCCTGGACAATGCCCTGAGGCTGAAGAGGAGTGCGTGAAGGAGGACGAGAGAGGTTGTGCGGTGGGAGCGTTGTGTGTGCGGTGCTCAGCTGACCCCGATGCCCACTGAGTGGCAGAGATAGGGCTTTCCTCACGGTGCAGACGCTTGGCAGCTAATGGGTTACATGCAATTGGCCCCTGGGCCTCCCCCTCTGCTAAGGGGGTCCCCAGACATGCGAGCTATTCCCAGTGGTAAAGCATAGGCCCTCAATCTGCAATCTTGCCACCTAGGTAGGCGTAACGTATAGCCTCCTTCCCAGCCTGCTCGCTCCAAGATGCCTCTGGAGGCACTCGGCCCCATGTTTCAGGTTATTCTATCCCTGTTGGCTCCAGGAAGCCTTCAAGGCTTCGTTATCCCACATGGCAGATGCGTTTGCCAAGCCAGTCCAGTCCCTCCCTCCCAGGAGACTGAAGCTCTGTGTTCCTTGTCTTGTTTCCCATTCGTTTTTGGTCTGTGTAGCAATGTGAATGGGTAGCAATTTGCCTGGTGTGTGGGCTCAGGCAAACAGGCCTTTTGTCGTAGTGTTTGGATGTCCCCCATGCCTAGTGTTAATGTGTAAAAATAAAGACAGTGCTGAGGAAAAAGCTTGGCCATCCCTTGTGTGCTTTGGGACAGACTTTGTGTGTTCAGGCTTGGGATCCGTTGCAGGAGTTGGTGGGAGAGCATCACCCTGAGTTCTCTGGGTTGAGATGGACCTTCCCGGATCCTCGGTCCGAGGGTTGAACCTGTTGTACTCCACTGGTGGCCAGTGCCTGTGCTGGGCCTCCCCACTCTTTTTTTTTCCAGCAATGGGGACAGAAAGGGGAGCTCCTGGTGGAAAGCGGAGGCGGGCTGGCAGTCCCTAGGGTCACCATCCATCACGAGGTGGCGATGTCGGTCTCCCAAAGGCAGGAAAGCACCAAGCTATCACCCACGGGCTTGCAGAAGGGCTGGCTGTCCACTGGGACCTGCGAAAAACACCTTGGCTGCTTGCAGAGGGGATGGGCAAGACGAACCCCAGGAGGGTGGCCAGGACCAGGAGCGAGTGTCCTGTGGCACATGGGTGCTGGGTGGCCCCATGGGTGCTGGGCTGCTCCTGCACACTGCCAGCACTCATTGTCTGCCTGCTCTTATTATAGCCCCATTCTTCCTCCGTTTCCTGAGAGCGCACGAAGCACCACTGGGCTGCTGGCTATATGTTGTGCTGAGATTGTGTAAACATGTAGCAAGAGGAGCCCAGGCTGTGCAGGGTGAGTCGCTTGGCTTGGGGCACACCAGGGCCCGTGCTGTAGCACCCCATCACTGCTAACTGGTGGCCCCGAGCAATCCTGCCCTGGGGAATGCCTGCCTTTAGCTCAAGTGCAATAAGGAGAGCAAACTTTAGCTTGCAGAAGCTGTGGTGTCCTCTGTGTGTGGTGTGTTGCACAGCTCCCGGGCTGGGGTCTCTGCTCTTAGAGGTGCTCAGGGCATGGCACCATCCCAGAAAGGCACCAGCAGAGAGAAAAGACTGACTGCTGGCAGCGGGGCCAAGGTTACCCCCACCAAGGGCTGCAGACACCGAGGCAAGGAGGAACTGGTGTTGGGCAACGCGCAGGGGCTGGTCACGCTCTGCAGCGACACTGGTGCTGCTGGGACTGTTGGGCACGCCAGAAGCTTCAGCGCGGGGGATTGCAGCTTGGCAAGGTCCTGGGGGGTGTGAAATGCCTCATGTCTGATTTTGCAATTCTGCTTTGTGCTCCTTGCTACTGCGAAGCTCCCTGTGTGCAGCCTGCTGTGGATCAGCCCCCAAACGCAGAGCATGGCTGTTGTTTGACAAAGCTGGGATCAGGGAGGCTCTGAGCACGAGGGCACATTGTGTTTGGAGGATCAGCAAACTAATCCAGAGAGTGAAATCCCTGACAGAGCCCGTGGTGTACCTTGGTACCTTAGTGTGCTTCAGTGGCTGAGCTCCTGTGTTGGAAGATCAAAGTGTAACGAGGGGAAGTACCCCGATTTCAGAAGGACTATCAGGACAGCCCCAGCCACCGGCAGCAGAAACCTGCCTGATCCTTGGAGCTATTAGTGGAGAAGGATACAGCAAGCCCACCATACTGCCATCCCTGACATGGGGTATGTGGGGGCACACAGAGCCATTTCACAGCCCCACACTGCCGGTCCTGCTGCCCTCATGGTCACCAGTCACTTAGAGGATCCACAGTTTGGATGGAGGTGCTGATCATGTCCAAAACCATCCCCTGCAGAAGACTGAGAGCCACCAGGAGCTCAGTGCTTTCCAGGAGGGTCCCGCAAGGGGCTGGTGCACACACAAGGATGGGCTGGGCTCAAGCCAGGTGATATGTGAGGCAGGTAGTCCAAACTTGGGTCACATGCAGAGCATTTCTGCTGGATGATGGGGCCATATTTAAGCAGAACCCATGGGAACACGCATGGCAGAAAGGTGCATCGTGGGCACATGTACTGCGGGGATGTGTGTGGCAGGAATGAGGATCACAAGAGGCTTGAGAGGTGGACCCATGCAAACATCATGAAGTTCAACAAGGCCAAATGCAAGGTCCTGCACATGGGTCAGAGCAATCCCAAGCACAGATCCAGGCTGGGCAGAGAATAGATGGAGAGCAGCCTTGAGGAAAAGGACTTGGGCGTGTTGGTGGATGAGAAGCTCAATACTCCCCAGCAATGAGCTCTGGCAGCCCAGAAAGCCCCCCCGCACCCTGGGCTGCATCCCCAGCAGTGTGGGCAGCAGGGCAAGGGGGGGGATTCTGCCCCTCTGCTCCGCTCAGGGGAGACCCCCCTGCAGCGCTGCCTCCAGCGCTGGGGACATCAGGAGGACACAGAGCTGTTGGAGCGGGGCCGGAGGAGGCCCCGGAGATGCTGGGAGGGCTGGAGCCCCTCTGCTGTGGGGACAGGCTGAGAGAGCTGGGGGGGTTCAGCCTGGAGAAGAGAAGGCTCCGGGGAGACCTTCCAGCCCCTGCCAGTCCCTAAAGGGGCTCCAGGAAAGCTGGGGAGGGACTCTGGAGCAGGGAGGGGAGCCATGGGACGAGGGGGAAGGGTTTTACACTGACAGAGGGGAGATTGAGATGAGATGTGGGGAAGAAATTGTTTGCTGTGAGGGGGGTGAGCCCCTGGCCCAGGTTGCCCCGAGAAGCTGTGGCTGCCCCATCCCTGGAGGGGTTCAAGGCCAGGTTGGACGGGGCTTGGAGCAACCTGGGCTGGTGGGAGGTGTCCCTGCCCAGGGCAGGGGGTGGCACTGGGTGGGCTTTAAGGTCCCTTCCCACCCAAACCATTCCATGATTCTATGATTCCAGCCTTGCTCCCAGTTGCCAAGCCCCGTGCCAGGGTGGCTAGCTCTCTTTTGAGGGACATTAGCCAGAGGCAACATTAGCCAGGGCAAGGGTGGAACTGGATGCTCTTTAAGGTCCCACCCAAACCATTCCATGATTCTATGAAAACGTGCACGGTAGGAGCGTTACCCACGGGCGCAGCCGGTTTCTCACGCCCCCGGCGCGGGGAAGCCGTTCCCGGAGCACCCCCCCGCCTCTCCTCGCCCCGGTTTCGGGGTGCTCGGCGCTGCGGCCGCCGCGGGGGCGGCTCCGGGGGCGGCTGCGGGGAGGGGGCCGGGGCGGGGTTTGCGGGCAGGGCCGCTCCGCTGCCGGCCGCCCAGCCCCGCTCCCGGCCATGGCCCGGCCGAGCCGCCCCGGCCCCGCGAAGCGGCTGCCGGATGCCCCCCTTCCAGTGGTGCAACGGTGAGAGCGGGGTCCGGGGGGGGGGGCGGCGGGACGGGGCGGGTGCGGGGGGGTGATGGGGATGGGGTGCCGCTCCGCTCCCTCCTTCCCGGGGGGGCTCCGGGGCGGGAGTTTGGGGGGAGCGGGCATCCCCCCCCACCGCCCCCCAGCCCCTCTCCGTGGGGCTCGGGGACATCCCGCCTGGTTGCCGGTCCCTGCTCGTCGCCGGAGCGGGGAGGGGGTCCCGGGAGCCCCCGGGGCTGTGCGGCGCGGGGATGAGCTGGGGAAAGCGGTTTTACTTCCAGAGCAGCGAGTCCTGCTCAGCTCTCAGGAATAAAGCCAATTAGTAAATGAGTTTGCCATGCTTTCGCTTCGTGGGCTGCTTGCAATGATCCCCCCTCTTTCATGTGTCCGCAGAAGTGGAATAAACTGATTTTTAAAGGACCCCAGACAAGGCCCTGGCTCCTCGCTCTCGCGTTTCGCTGTAAGAAATTCTCAGGAACGTGGAACTGAGTTTGCACATGTGAAGGGGGTTTTGGTTTAAATGAGAAGTGGTTTATTTTTATGACTAAGTAGTTGAGAAGCTGCGCTGGGAATTCCACCATCAAAGCCCTGCCTGAGCAACAAAGGCTGGGTTATTCTAATTTATGAAAGGGTTACAGCCTTTGAAGCTAAATATAATGGAACCAGTGGCTTCCTGTCCTGTAACACATACCTTGTGTGCTCTTGTGCGACTTGGGGGGGGATAAGAAGCCCCTGGTCCTGCAGGCAGTTTGCCCTGGACATGTGGTGAGTGCACGGGTTTCCATTAAACGGGGAGCATGGAAACGCTCCACAGCAGAAAATGCAAACTTAGTTGTGTTAAAGAAACATCCTAAATAAGAGAGACTTTGCTTTTAGAGGCTCTGAGCAGCCACAGCTCTCCTCAGCTTCCCGAGGCACGGGCTTCGGGGAACACCGCGAACAGAGTCCACCCTTGTTCAAAGGCCAAGGTGTGGGTTTAGGAGACGAGCCGTGGGCATCTGACTTGTACATTTTGGCTTTAAGCCCTGAGCTCGCAAATATTCAAATCGGCGGAGTCCAGCGAAATTGATGATCAGTGTGCTGCCAAGGGCCTTTGCAGAATTGGGGCTGTTGCTGCAAATAAGTCTGAGACCCAGTAAAGAAATCACATTTTCAACCTAAATAGGTATATTCAAGGTACCTTAACGGATGGTGTATAATGTCCTGCCTTGGCATTTCAACTCCTCTTTTGCATCACAGTTTTTCCTCCTGTTCCTCAGCTGCGGTTCGGGACACTTTGCAGTCACGGGGCACGAGGCAGGTAACTTTATTTGGAGGGGAGCTGGTGATCCCCCATGGAGAACTGCTTGGCTTAGGGGCAACTTTTGCAGGAAGCCTATTCCAGCGTCACAGCCAAAATTATATGGAAGCTGCATTCAATTTTCTGATGCAAAGCCCACAGCTTTTGTGTGGGAGTAGAAAGAATGGTTTTATTTAATGACCTGCTGAGTTTTTCATTTGTTTTATTGAACAAGAATTGGGGTGAGGGAGAAGCTCTGCTCAGCAAAAACCCTGTGCCTGCGCAGTATGGGCAGAAACTTGTGTCTCTCCTGACTTGAAATACTGCGAAATACAGCAAAGTGTGGTGCCCAGAGGGCCAAACCACGCAGCATCACTGGAGTACGAGGGTCTGCATTTGCAGACGTGTTGACCAGGCTGTTTAGTGGGGTCGTGATGGTTAAATCACGTTGTAGGGTTTGGTGGAGGGGGAGCAGGGCTGGGGTCACCCCGTTTGCCAACTCAACCGGAGGCACCACGTGTCCTCACGGCAGTTTGCAGCAGGGTTGAACCACACCCCTGCTTACAAAGGGGAAGTTTTGTATGTTTTTGCATGAAAAAACCACTTTGATGGCCAGATGAACCACCTTTCTGCGCATCCTTCTTGCAGTGAGAAGGGTCCAGAAAGTCAGTGCGTGTCTGTAGGTACTTTCACAGATGTCTAGTGACCACTCTTTTCTCATTTTTCAACTCAATAATTGTTATAGCACGCTACCTTCAGGGATTCTGGTTTCAGGTGCAAAACTGGTAAGACTTAAGCTGGTGAAATGGGTTATTTCGGTTTGGGTTTGACCCCCATCAGGTCCTCATTTCACGTTGGTGAAAACCAGATTTGATCCATTCCCCTTGAACTAAAAATACTTTGTCAGGCAAAGGGCTTTGCACTAATGAAAACCATCACTCGGCCAAGGCGCCTGCCGTGCGATGGGATCTGGTGGGGAGGAGCGGGAGGGGAAGGGGCTGGCGGGGTCGGGAGGACCTCGCTCTTTGCGTTGCCTCCCCGAGATCCGCTGCTCCAGGGCTTGTCCTGGCAGGACCTTCTCATCTCAGCCGAGCCGATGGCTGCTCTCCGACTGGGAAAGGGCACTTCCCCGGAGCCACGCTCACTTTTCGGCACCACGGCCTGGAGCTCATGAATTCTTGAAAGCCTATTTAACAGGAATGAGCCTTGCTAAGCTGGTGAGTCTAAAATTAGCCTTGCCAGCTGTGTTGCGGCTGGCAGGGACATGTTAGACTGGCTCCTCTCTCCTTCCTTCGGTACCGGGTTGCGAGTTATGGTGTCTCTTGTTCCACCTCAGGTTTTTTCCCTGCTGCTGGTTCGAGTCCCCCTCTCTCGGCACCCATGTGGCTTTTCCACTCAGCTGTTGCCACCTGGGGGGAATTCGGGCTTCTAACGTGGAGCAGCGCTCAGTGAGCAACTTGCAGGATCGGGGATATATGATTTCTACCCCATGGGACGGGCTGCAGCCAGGCAGAGCACGGGGACTGTAGGGACAACCCTGTGCGGAGGTGGGAGGTCTGGGGGTGATGTTCAGAGGGTTTGAGTCCTTTCAAACGGGTGCAGAGGGATGCGCTGGGGAGGTTAGCCTGGGGTCGGTGGATTTCTCACCCCCGGGGCTCTCTTTCCCAGCCCGGTGCCTCTCCTGGAAGCTGCATATGGAGCAGGACCCGTTTGTCCCTCGCTGGTTGGTGGTGAGCCATGGCTGGAGCAGAGCAAGCGCTCGCTGTGGGCAGCAGCAGCCCCTCGGGCCGCCCTCCCCTCACCTCTCACGAGGCTGAAACTCGGGTTTGGGCTGTTTCTGTTGCCACGGCTCTCGTGGCACGGAGAGGAATGGCTGGTGCTTTTCAGCAGATTTTTGGAATAGCTCTCAGTTTGGAATACACGTTATTGTCTGACTTGTGACCCGTTGTTGTTACCACAACCCACAGCGCTCTGTTTGGCCAGCTTCGAATGAGGCTTCCTGCGTCCATCAACAGCTGCTCTGCAGCCTGTGTCCCACCACCGCCTGCACCAGCATTACCTCATTCCTCATTTAGTTGCTCAGTGGTTTTTTTTAAGAGCTGATAGACTTTTTTCTATTCCTTTTTCTTTTTCTTTTATTTTTTTGAGCATTTCTCAATCATTTCCAGCAGGGAAATGGGGAAAAAAAAAAATAACCTTTCCTATTGTCTTTTCCTGCACCTGGTGGTCTCGAGAGCAGAAGGGTGGGAGAGCAGGACCTGACACAAATCCTCCCTTTCTTGCTCTGCAGATGAGGTGGCTGATGAATTGTCTCTGGCAATTACAGGAGGCAAAGATCGGCAAGTGGCTCTGTAACAGGAAAACTCCATTTCCTACAGTCCAGACTCTTGTCTGGTGCCTGCTCTGCTGCGCAGCAGCAAACCGCAGTCCCTGGAGCCAGGTGCCGCTCTGGCCACAGTGGCTTTGGCCATCGCACCGATGGGGTATGTCAGTTCAAAGCGCCCCGCAAAGCAGATACCTGACAAAGCGCCCGGCTGCGCTGCCGGGAGCACCGATGGGACCCCAGGAGATCAGCGTGTGCTCCCTCTCCCAGCCTAGGGGTGCCTGTGCTGGCCGCACCACAGTTGTGCCGTGGTTTAAAGAGCAATCTCATCTGAGCTTGCTGATGCCGCAGCATCGCATTTCCTAGTTGGCAGGACTCGCTCGACCTCCTGCATCCAGCGTGTTGCAGATGCTGCTTTATTAGAAGCTGCTTTATTAGATCAAAGCTGGTCTGTGCTTTCCCCAGGGATCTGCATCCAGCCAGGCTGGGCCAGTGTGGCCACCCCGGCTCTGCCCATGGGCTCAGCTCATGGCCCCAGCACCGTGGCGAGGCCAGGAATAGTTGGGAACTGAGTGTCCCAGGGCAGGATCTCACCCCAGGGGTGCTGCCCGTCCTGTTCTGGCTCCCCTTGCCTGGCTCTCCCCTTGCTCTGCAGTGGTCCTGGGCGCCTCTCGAGCACACGCTGCTGCCTTCTCTCCCCATCACAGCGGGGAGGAAACCAGACAGGCCAAACCCAGGATCTCGCCGCTTGTGCAGAAGTTCCTGTGGAGGATTTTGGTGGGCTGTAATGAAACCCAGAAGTGTTTCTGTAGGAGCTTTTTGATGAGATGGCGCAGCACGGGAACAGAGGGTGCTGAGCGGAAGGGGCGGGGGGAGATGCTCCTTGGAACACAGATGGGGCTCGGGGGCTCCTCTCCTTTAAAGTCCCATCTGAGCCGAGATCTGATGAGAAATCAAAGCTCCAGCTCTTGTGGGGTCAGCATGATTTCGAGACATAAAAAGCGGTGCTTATTTAGTGCCAGAGCCTGACTTTGCATCAGGTCCCAGCAGAGGCAGCTGCAGTGGGTCTGGTATTTCCCTGCCTTCCCCCCTTGGTTCGGCGGGGACCCTCCTGGTGTGGCCGCGCTGTCACCAGCTCTGTGTGTGACGCCTTCCTCCGCGTTTCCCCCGGGGTGTCTGACTTGCAGCGGGACGTGGTGGCCCAGGCGTGTGGCTGATGTGCGCTGGCACCCCCGTTTTTGCTGAGAAAGGGGATTTGGTCACTGTGGTGCTGAATGTGCTCCTGCACAGCCCCGGCGCTTCTCCCAGAGCCGAGGACGAACCAGCCACTTGCCATTTCTGGCTCCTGCGGAGCAATGACAGACACCAACTGTTCTTGTTTTTCAAGCTCTTTTTTTGCTCTGTCCTTTCCTAAATCCTCTTCCAGTCTCCATGTATTTCTCTGGAGATGAAAGCACGGGGCCTCCTTTTCTCCCCGACACCTGGATTCTGTCTGGGGTAGGTTTGCGCTGCTGGAGGAGGGTTTCGTGGCCTAGAAAGGCAGCGGTGTCTGCTCTCGGGGGCTGCTGCTCTGCCTGGGGGGGTCTCCAACTCGCAGGCCACGAGACAATGATGGCTTGGCGTTGGTTTCTGCCTCCTTTGCAAACTCCGGAGGGGACAGAGTCAGCCCAGGCTCTCTCCGCTCTCACAGCACGTCTTCTTCACCTCTTTTCCCCCCACTTCTTGCATCCTAAACGCTGAGTTTTTTCTTCCCCCCTGCCCAAAGGGTGCTCCTGCAGTCTGGGGCTGATTCATACCAGTAAACCCTGCACGATGCCTCCCATCACGTTCCAGGACCTGCCACTGAACATCTACATGGTCATTTTCGGCACCGGCATCTTTGTCTTCGTGCTCAGCCTCATCTTCTGCTGCTACTTCATCAGGTGAGCTGAGGGGGGCCGTGGTGGTGGGTTGGCGTCCCTGGGGCACCCCCAGCCCTTCCCGACACCCTGTTGTTTTGTCCCGCAACACAGGAGTTGCTCGCCACGGGGATCTGACCCTGAGGAGTGGGGCCAGCCGCCTGCCATGCTCGAGCCAGGCGGGATCGTGGTCCCCGCAGTCCCCTGCGGCCAGAGCAGGGCAGGAAATGCAGGAAGGGGCTCTTGTTTTTCAGGGGACCATGCAGGGGGACGCATTGTGTCGGGCAGGGAAGGAGCAGCACTGCACAGGAGAGGATGTGTCTTTACATTACACTCCCTGTTCAGGGAGGGCTATTTTTAAACCCAAAGCCAAGGCAGCAGCTGCTGTTTCTGCAGGGCCCAAGTGGCTCAGTCGTTTCCCTGGCGATGTCCCAGCTCAGACGATGTCCCCTGAGTCTCTCAGCCAATTTTGGGAATGTGGAAGCACGTTTTGGTGCCTCACTTGGAGGAGAAGCTCCACTGCGAGCGGTCCCCTTCTCCCCGTATCTTGCTGGGTTTCTCTGCCCGGTGGGTTTTCCCCAGTGCCCTCGCCTTGGCCAAGGTCACAGCAGGGCTGGGAGCTGCCGGCGGGTGAGTGCTGGAAATACAGTGTTTCCTGTGCCGCGAACGACTTCCTAAGGCAAACAATCGGGGCTGCCGGCTCTTATCGCTCCCCGCTGATGATTCCTGCTGGTGCTGGAGGCAGCACGGGGCCCCGCAGCACAGCTCTGCATAGGGCATGGACTCAGAGCTGTTTATCCCCAAATCCTGGCCGTGAAGGGTGCGTCCTCCTGATTCCAGGTGCCTCCCAAATAATTTTGGCCACACTGTTCAGACGTGACCCTTGAGGGTGCTGTAAAACTGACGGTGCGTTTTTCTCCCTCTCTCCAGCAAACTGCGGCACCAGGCTCAGAGCGAGCGGTTTGGGTACAAGGAGGTAAAGTCGATGGTTGTGTCGATGGCTGTTTTCTGCACGGGGCTGAGCAGGAGGTGGGCACAGGTGGGTGGGTGGGGACACAGTGGGGACTGATGCTGCTTGTCCCCAGCTGGGCTGAGGGATTCAAAAGCGGCGTGGAGGGACACACTGCCTGCTGCGCCTGGGCTCGACCTGCCCGGCTCGGACCTTGGGGCTCCTGGCAAAATCCCTCCTGATGTTAAATCCACTGCGTCCTTTTTTTCCTCAGGTGGTTCTGAAGGGCGATGCCCGGAGGCTGAACGTGCACGGGGTGAGCAGTACCGCATCTGAGCTAGGATGGAGTTGGGGCTGACAGGGAAGATTCTCTGGGGCATGTCCCCTCTGCTCCGTGGGGCTGGAGGTGGCTCGCAGGCAGCGTGAGGCCAGGATGAGGATGTGGGCACCACACAGCTGGGAATCAGGAGGGAAAACCCCTCCCTGGGGGCATACTGGGAGCCAGGCTGAGCTCTCAGCTGGAAATACCTGGGAAAAGGTGCCACAGCAGTGGGATTTCATGGCCGCAGCATTCCTGCTGTGAGCAGGGCCATGCTTAGGCGTCATGCCGGGTGCCATGTGTTTGCACCCGCCCTCACCCTCTGTCTTGCCTCCCGCAGCAGACCTGTGCCGTCTGCCTGGAAGATTTTAAGGCGAAGGAGGAGCTGGGGGTGCTGCCATGCCAGCACGCCTTCCACAGAAAGTGAGTAACGGCTGGCGGGGGAGCACAGGGAGGGGTGATTTCATAGAATGGTTTGGGTTGGAAGGGACCTTAAAGCCCACCCAGTGCCACCCCCTGCCCTGGGCAGGGACACCTCCCACCAGCCCAGGTTGCTCCAAGCCCCGTCCAACCTGGCCTTGAACCCCTCCAGGGATGGGGCATCCCACATCCTCCGGTTGTTCTGCCCCGCAGGTGCCTGGTGAAGTGGCTGGAGGTGCGCTGCGTCTGCCCCATGTGCAACAAGCCCATGGCGGGGCCAGCACGAGCCCGCGCCGGCATCGGCACCCTCCTGGACGAGCTGGTGTGAGCAGAGATCCCCCCACTCTACACGGACACATCCTGGCATCGCGGGAACCGCCTCTCCCCACCCGCATGTCCCAGGGCACTGAACTCCGAGGTTGTTGGGATTTCCGAGTTGGGTTTTTTTAACTCGCAGGTCGTTTTGGGGTGGGGTTTTTTTTTTTTTTTTGGCGGGGGGGGGGGGGTGGGGGGTGTTTGTTTGTTTGTTTTTTCACGGAGTGCTCCACGTGGAAAGGAGCCCCCCGCCTCCCTTCATCCTCCTCCCTCTTTGCTGCACAGAGTATTTTTGTACCTGATCCCCGCCCGCGGAAGGGGGCGGCTGTACAGTTTTGTGTAAAAAAAATTAATAAACAGACAATTTCTCAGCCTGCCTGAACTTCAAGCGCTCGTGGGGAAGAAAAGGGGAATTGGGGGGCGCGGCAGGACGTACCCCCCCACGGCTTTTTTGTTTTCCACCCGCTCTCTAAAACACGCGACAAACGTGACGCCACTGGTGACGCCTTCCTGACCCCGCCGGAGCTCAGAAGGGAATTGTGCCACGTCGTAACGCAGGGCGCACACATCACGCAGCCGCGTGCCACTCCCATTCATCATGTGCTATGAACCGGAAGGATCGGATTTGTCTGGGCGCGCCCGGTGGTAGCGCCGACCCACTCGCTCGTGGTCACGGCGAGCTGACTTCTTCACGGGTTCTACATTCCAGCCGGTGCAAACCCTTCTGCATCAGCGTCTCCCGCGCTTACAGCCTCCTCCTGCCCTTCCCCGGGCCGCATGACTGCCTCTTCCTCCGGTATCGGTGGTTAATTATGTATGCTAATTTATTCACACATGGCCACGCCTCCGACACGTCTTTTACGGCAAGGGTGGGGTTTTGCGACAGCGGCGCGGTTTGCGGCGCTGGTTGAAGGAGGTGGGAGCTCCTGGCTCTGAGGGGTTTTTGGGGGTTTGTCCTCGCAGAGGACCGCTGCCTGCGGTCAGCTCAGGGATGTGGATTTAAGGGGGGGGTGGGGGGGCGTATTTAAAGGGGTTTTAGAGCGGGGGAGGTCGCACCACGGGGTGGGAAGTGGCCCCCGGGGTGTGGGTCCGGCCCGTCCCTTGTCAGGCCATGGAGCTCAGCGGCCTAGTGCGGGCCCTGAGACTGGAGGAGCCGCGGGATGGGGCGCAGCCGCCCCCCGCTGTCCCACCGGCCGAGCAAGTCCTCCTCCAGATCGGGCTGCACCTCTCCGAGGGGGCTGGCCGCACCCCCAAGGCCGGCGTGGTCAGAGACCTGGGTGCGCTGGTCGAGGCTGCAGACTGTCGGTGGCTCTTTGGAGGCCTGAGTCCTGCGACTGTGGGTGAGTTGGTGGCTGCGCTGAATAGCTACGCAGCACCCCCGACGCAGGAGCAAGATGCTGTAGATCTCCCCAGTAAGGACAGTGCGTACGCTGCTGCAGCTGAGAGAGCAGCAGATGTTGGCTCAGTGTTTCTACACCTTCTTGCAAAGCTGGAAGCTGCCAAGACCCAGGAGGCTCTGGGCGTCCAGGTGGTGGGTCCAATCCTGTGCCGTGTGATGGGATACATCTACATCTTTGCTGCAACACATATTGTGGAGAGGCCCTGGACAAATGCGAGGTCTCAGTCAGTGGCACAGGAGGTGCTGGCATTGCTGGTTCAGGCTGCAGGCTGTGGGTCAGTGGCTGAATTCCTTCGGGGAAAGAATGAAGAAGAGGAAGGAAGATTTGCAGCAGTGATGGGGCTCCTGAAACAGGAGCTGACCAAGTAAGTAGGAAGGGGAGGGCAGCAGTGGAGTGGGTGGTGTGTTTGGCTGGTCTCTGTGTAGGAAATACTGGAAACTTTTGGGAAACTGTGAGTTCAGTCATTACAAGATACTAGGTGATAAATATGGGGCCAAGAGCTTTATGAATACACAGTAATGGGAGAGATGGAAGGGGGAAGAATCAGTCAGAGCTTACTGTCAGCTGAGGCGCCCAAATGCATAGGAAATGAGCATTCCTTAGTTCCAGTGTTTGCTGAGCTTATGTTTGTATTTCCAGAGACACTTGGAAGCGTAACCCTGCCACAAAGTTTGTGTTCTCCTGGACGCTGCCTCACATCACCCGTCCCTGGCTTAGCCATTACCTGGAGCGTGTCCTCCCGCCATCGCTGCTCATCTCGGATGACTACCGGGAGGAGAATAAAATCCTGGGCGTGCGCTGCCTGCATCATATCATTCTCAATGTGGTAAGGGATTTGAGAAGTCAGGTCCCTTTCTGGGTGTTGTTTGAAGGAAGCGTGGGTTGGACACCTGTTAGGATTCCTGACTTGTAATCCTGGTTCTGCTGTTAACCAAGCAATTCTGCTTCATCCTCCATAGTGTCCCTGTATGTTTAAATATGTGTGGTTCTTGCATCTGTTAACATGAAGCAAAGAATTGCTTTGCCAAGTTTTGAACTCGCCTGATTCAAGCATTGGCCGACAATGGTTTGCAGAGCAGGATATTAAAAGTAATGCCAGTGGAACTGCAAAAATGCATCTGGGGAGACGAAGGAAAGTGGCTGCTCCAGTGCAGGGCAGGGCTTCACCTGCATTTATTACAGCACCTGCTCCCGCTTTCTGTAAGCAGTGTTCCTAATGTGCAGTATATGTGAGGGCTTGTGAAGGCTGTTCTCATGCATCACATTCAGCACCCACTTGTGAAGGTGAAGTGGGTGCTGAATGTGATGCATGGGAATAATGTTCTGTTCTCTGTTGTTGCAGCCAGCTGCTGATCTGTGCCAGTTCAACCGGGCTCAGGTTGTGTACCATGCCCTTTACAACCATCTCTACTCAAGAGAGGCCCCTCTCATCCAGGTAGGACAGCAGAACTTCACTTTAATCTGCCTTGCGGTATTGTATGTCAGCCCCACGAGGGATAGCCAATGTAAGGCACGAGGAGGCAGAACCCATTTCCTTGCAGACAGTCTAGCCAGGCTGTTACTAGCCGATGCTTGTGGCCAAGAGACAAACTCAGTAGATTTCAGGAAAATATCAAAGTGGAGGGAAGATCTCTTGCCTCCTGTCCGCTTCCAGGTGGCAGCCTTGCTGAAAAGGGCTGGTAACAGGTAGAAGTAGTTGGCTCTGTCAGATGAACTGCAGCAACTGTGGGTGGTCAGGGGGTTTGGAAGCTACTGGTGTTTTGGAGAGAACATCAGCAGGATTACCCAGATTTTCTGTCTCGCACTGAACCAGGCAGTATTGCTGTGCCTTCTGGACTTGCTGCCGATCCTGGAGAGAGCCCAGCGGCAGCAGAAGCAGGCCAGACCGACCGCCCCCTGCGATGAGGTGCTGCAGCTGGTTCTGACCCACATGGAGGCAGAGCATCGCCTTGCTCTGCGGCGGGTGTACGCCAGGACCCTGCCGGCCTTTGTGCGGAGGTGAGAGCAGCAGCCCACAGGGACTTGCTTTGGCCTTGATCTGTATCTCCCTCCTCGGTGTGTGTTTCTTTGTGTCAGCAGACTTGGCATCCTGATAGTGCGGCACCTGAAGAGGCTGGAGCGAGTTATGCTGGGATATCTGGAAGTCTGTGATGGCCCTGAGGAAGAAGCCCGACTGGGAATACTGGAGACGCTGCAATGCACCATAGAGCATGCTTGGCCCAGGTAACGGTCTGGGGGTGAAAGACACTATAGAAAGCGTATCCTGAATGCTGTCCCTCTTTCAGAGCCAAAGTTACTGTTGCTTGAGGAAAAGGCCCTGAAATCTTAAGGGAGGATCTCTCACAGGGAGGAATAATGGGCATTACTGCTTTGCTGAAAATCCTGATGGAAAAGTTAAGCTGGGTCCTCATTTTGATCTCTCTTTTGCCTGTTGCAGAAGCATCATCTTGGCTAAAAACTAAATCATCCTAAGGTTACCTCTGTGTTCAGGGCCTGTGTCCTCCCTCCTGTGGGCATACTGAATGTGGCAGCTTCTTCAGCCTCATCGCTGAAGCAGTCGCTCATCTTAAATGGCAACTAGCTGCTCTGCATCTAAATGGCAACTAGCAGCTCCTGCCTGGAGTGTCTAGGAACTGCTAAGCAAGGCTGTGCTTTCCCCTGGCTTGCGCAGAGCATTTAGAATAAGGCACGGTTGCTGTTTCCCTCTGCAGAATGCCATGCAGGCTCCCTGTGCTCCTCAAAGCCCTGCTGAAGATGATCTGGGACGTACACACTGACCAAGGTTCAACGCCAGAGCCAGTAAAAGCCGCCTTGCTCCAGGGGGCCACTGAATGCCTCATCCTGCTGGATCACTGCTCCGAAGGGCAAGTGAAGGTGAGCCAGGACCCAGCACTGCTTCATCTCTCATCCCTTCCCCCTTAGAAGGGGCAGTATGATGCAGGAAACAGCCCACTTGCTCCCTCAGTCCAACAGTATTTTCAAAACATCAATTTCTGCCCACCTCAACATAGTACTTGATTTGACGAGTGCCTCGATACATATTGATAGGTTTATGCTTTGTAGAATTCTCATCCAAGAGATAGCTGGCAGAGGGTTGGTAACACCACAAACCAGAGCGTGCCAAGGCACTGGAAGCTGATGCTTTTCTCATTTCAGGTCCTGCTGGAAGGCGTGTACAGCAGCTGTGAGGAGAGCCGCGTACGGGAATGCATCAGAAAAGTGCAAGAGAACACATGAAACGTGGCTGATCAACGTTCACCCTGCTTTTTGTACAGTAAAACTTATTTTTTTATTTAAAAGTTACTGCCTTTCTCATCCCACCCATTAGCCCCATACCTCCCCTGAGCGCGATACACTTGTGTGCTCGCCTGGCCACATGCGGGCTTCTCCAGCTTCAGAATGAAGCAGCAGTGCCCCCCAGGCCAGGTTCCTTCCCAGAGCACAGTCCGAGCTGAGCCTTGTGTGGTTGTAGAGAAGGTGGGGAATCTTCCTCCTTCAAACTGCGCTTCACGCAGGAGTTGTACGAACTTGCTGCAATTGCCTGGGGTCGGGATAGAAACCCTTCTTTTCTTAAAGAAAAGTATTAGTCTAGTATGTAAAAAGTAATTAATGAGGGTCCTGCAGAGAGTGGCGGAAGCTGGAAGGAGTTCTAGTGACAGATCTGGAGTCCTGTCATTCGGCACAAAATGCAGGTTCAGGAAGGAGTCAGGCTGCTTTTGTTTTGGTGGTTGGCTCCGTTTCTTCTTCATACTCTATTTCAATGTAGCGACGTTTTCTTCTGGCTGGGCCTTTCAGGGGAGTTTTCCCTTTAGATTTGGAGTGAGAGGCTTTCTTCTCTACTTCTTCTTCTTCTTCCTGCTCCTCTTCACTGCTTGTCTCCAACTTATCCATGTCCTGAGAAAGACAGACAAGAGTGATGTCAAAGCATGCTGTGTAACTAAACCTCCTCTTTCTGCAAAGTTATCTTGCGTATCCGATTCCATTTTATAATTCCTGGCTCCCAGCTGTCTAGCCAGAGGAGCTGGGGTGTCATGGATATAGCGCAGTCTGACTGTATCACTGTGCTCCACAAATCTGATTTCTCTGGCTCTTATCCCATCACCTGCGACACCAAGGGGGTGGAGGTTACTTTCAAACAGCTTAAGCCTGACAGTTTATACCTGATGCTTCCCTTACCTCAAAGTCACTGAGGTCACTGTCATCTGCTTCCACAAACTCTCTTGTATCCGTGTCCTGTAAGAAATAACGTCAGCAGCTAGAACACGCACACTGAGCACAATACCATGTCACGACACGCGATGGAAGAGCCATCCAGGCCACCACTTGCACACACGTGCTTTTTCTGAGTTCACCTCTCCTCATCTCTTCTTCCCACCCCGACACTCGCACTACAATGCCCAGCATGTGGGTGGATCAGAGGTGCTGCCCCGGCTCTGGTGCTGTGGCTGAAAGCATTACCTCCTCATCTTCTTCTTTCTCTGCATCAGATTCGCTCTCGCTTTCTGCATCCTGCTGTTGTAGAGCTTTGTCAAAGGCGTGAATGGGGAAGTTGTAAATGTCTCCATACTGAAAAGGCAAATGTGGATTTTGTGTAAGTCACAGGAGGAAGACGGCTGTTGGTAGTAGGGTTATCTAAAGCCCGTGGCCTGCAGGGAGGCAGTACCAAGGTAGGCTGAACTTTTGTTCAGCTGAGCCCCTTCCCTAATTCTGTACAGAAAATGAGGGGCTCTGTGTTTTGGGGAAGCAAGTCCTCCAACCTGTCAGAAAGCCCCTCAAGAAGGGCAGCGTGCAGTTGTCCCCTACCCCTCCTACACAGGTGGTGCTTCTCTTTCATACCAACGCCCGTGTCCCTCCCTGGAGAGCCAGCAGGACAGAGTTTCACTGCTGTGTTCCGAGGGCAGGGATCCTTACTGTATCCTGTTTCAGTCTTTCCAGTAATTCCTTCTCAATGGCGTTATCCAGCTGAGCGGCAATCAGGGCTTTCTCCTGAGGGAGCAAAGAGGAGCTGTGTCAGTAGTTTGAAAGACATGTGGAACAGAAGCAACAGACAGGAGATTACACGAAAGAGCGGTATTACCTCTCTCCTCTTCTCTCGCCTTTCAATCTTTCTGCGTAAAGGAACGAGCTTCCTCCTGCAAGGAGCAACAAGCGCTAGTTAGCGAATCTGTCGGCCTCTTGTGCAGCAGATAAGCAAACACTCGTTCAGCACAACAACCAGCGGTTACATCGTTAGAAATGTGGCTGCAACTAATTTAAGTGCATTTATATACTCGGACTACACCGCAGTCAAATCCATTTCAGCCAGGTTTGTTTGCAATCCTGCCAAAGCCTTGGGAAAACAGCCAGGTGCACCAGGGCTCTGCGTACAGCCGGATGGATGGGCAGCGGCTTTAAGCTAAACCCAACGTGTGATGGTCACTTCTGGTTGTGTCACTTACTGGCGCTTGAGCGTCAGCTTCCGGATGCGGATGAGGTACTGCGTGATCTTAGTGAATCGCTGCTTGCATTTGTGTCGGATGAACCGCGGCCAGTAGATGAGGTTCTCGTCTATCTCTTCCAGCGCTTTCTCATAGTTCTTATTTAGCAGGACCTGCGGTGGGGGGAAAGGGAAAGGGTTGAGCCACAGAGCAGCAGCAAAGCGGGGACACATCTGCTCTTGGGAGGATTCCCATCGCTCCCTGCCCTCCCCTGCCTCATTAGAGCTTGGTTATGAGTCTGCTCTCATTAACTCACCCGCTCCCAGAGCCGACGGGGAAAAGCTGCCCGCTCTATCGTCTTCATGTACAGATAACACCGACCTAAAGCAAAGAGGAATGTGATCCCGGGACCGAGCGTGTCCCCAACAGCGGGATGGTGCTGAGCTGGAGTGCCCACAGGTATTCTCCCCCTCCCCACCCAAGGGGGGGCTGGTTGCAGCTGCCGGGCTCTCACCTTTCTCCTCCCTGATGGTGGCATACTGGCTGTTGGCCAGCGGGCAGGAGGAGCGGTTGCACAGGCCCGTCAGGTTATACTCATTGCGGCAAAAGTTTTGGGTTTTTGTCCTGGAAAGAAGAGAGGTGACATTAAAGGGGAAAGGGGGGAGGACCCCCACTGCCCGCCCTGCCCCTCGCAGCCGCCCACCCCAGCCTCTGTGACCGTCACATGTGGCTGTGGTGGCACAAGGGGAATGTGTCGGGGTCTGAGGGGCTCCCAGATTTGCCCCTCCCGCCCCTCTCCCTGCAGCCCCCCCCCTCCTGTGAGAGCTCAGCCCACCCTCTCCCCGCCAAAAAAACTCACGTTATCTTGTAGGAGCAGAACTGCCTGTTCCCCAACGTGTCCCAGACAACCTGCGAGGACAAACAGCGGGTGACACACCCCGTCACCCCTCACCCGCCACCCCGGGCACCCCCTGGCTCCTGCAGCTCCACGGTGCGGCTCTAACGGGGCGGGGGGGGGACGGACGGACGGGACACCCCCACAAAGACTGGTGTCCCCTCTCCGCACCCCACCGCCAGGAGGGTCCGGTGCCACAAGCGGGGCAGGGACACCCCATTCCCATTCACACCCCACGGTCCCTGTGTCCCCCCGGTGCGGGGACGGGGACTCCCCGCCACGTGGTGGGTGGGTGGGTGGGTGGGTGGGAGGGGGGGGGCAAGGTGAGCCCGCAACCGGCTCGGTGCGGAGCGGGGGGGGCGCTGATTGGCTGCGGCGCTGCTGCCTGGCGGGGGGCGCGGACGGAACCGAGTCAAGCGGCGGACTCACGTCGTCCGAGTGCATGGCGGCAGCGGGGCCGGCAGCCTAGAGCGCCGCCATCACCGGAAGGGGCGGGGTGCGGCCTGGTCTCGCGAGAGCTGGGGAGGGGCGGGGTCGGGGTGTCATGGCGGCGGCCAAGCACCTCCTCCGCTTCGGGCCGGGCGCGGCTCTGGGCGGGGAAATAAAGCGGCAACACGTAAACCTTAGAGGCTCTTGTGGTCTGTGCGCGCCGCTAACGGAGCCCTGTCAAATGCGCGGTCCCTGGCAGCCCCGTGCGGGTGATAGTTGAGGCCTGTGTGTTGCGTGAGGCACCGGGGTGGCGGCTGAGGGGAGTCCGGCCTCAGGGCGTGTCTGCTCGCGGCTTCTGAGGAGCGGCTGAGGGAGCTGGGGGTGTTCAGCCTGGAGAGAAGGAGGCTGAGGGGAGACCTCCTCGCTCTCTGCAACTCCTTGAAAGGAGGGGGGAGCCGGGGGGGGTCGGGCTCTTCTCCCAGATAACGAGTGATGGGACAAGAGGAAACGGCCTCAAGTTGCACCAGGGGAGGTTTAGGATGGTTGTTAGGGAAAATTTCTTCACCAAAAGGGTTATCAAAACATTGGAACAGGCTGCCTGGGGAAGTGGTTGAATCACTATCCCTGGGGGATTTAAAAGCCAGGCAGACATGGGTTAATGGTGGTTTGGGCAGTGTTGGGTGGGTGGTTGGACTCGATGATCTTAAAGGTTCCTTCCAGCCTAGATGATTCTGTGCTCTGTCCTTTCTCCTCTGTGCTTTGGGCAGTAGGACATGGCAGCTGCCACAGTGACGGGGACAGAGAGACTGACGCCACCAGCTCCTGATGCAGACCCACGCTGTTTAATTTTACACTGCAGAAGCTGTGAGGGAAGTGTTTGTCTGGAGATTCTCTACCCAAGGGAGAAAAAGCGTTTCCTCCATGGCTCCCCAGACCCACCTCGTCTCCCTCTGTCTCTCCAAGCTGCAGAGTTTATATCGCTGTTAATGCACTCAAGAGTTAAGTGAAGTTTTTCAGCAGGGTGGGTGAAAAGATCAGGTTGTTTGACGCAAAGATTACAAGCTAATTCTTCACTCGGAGCAGCGAAACGCCACCGACGTCATTGTCATTGCAGCTAATTTATTAATTAAAACGTCTGAGCTACTAATGCTTGAGGAAAGAGTCCACCTTGCAGGAACCGGAGGCTCCTCTGCCTTCGTGATGCTCGCAGGGGGTGGGTTTCCAGAGCAACCAGCCGTCGGCACACAGAGGGGTTGGATGTTAATATTTAACTGGGAGGTGCGCTGTGGAGGTGTGAATAGATCCCCGAATAGAATGGCTCACTTTTTTTTCCTTCCATCACAGAGAGTGAACGCATTTTTCCTTTTATTCTTGGCAAAGCAGGGAAACAGGTGGAAGATTAAAATAACGCCATTTTTGAGAACAGGCTTAGCATTAGTCACTTCCAGTCAGCCTAAGAAATATAATTTCATCTTGTATGTGCCAAGCGAGGGGCAATGGGCCCACCGTGGATGTGGGATTGCCTGACAATAGCCATTTATGACCTTTGGTAATGAGTCATAAGGTACCAAATCTTGACGAATTGTTATTATCCTCCTGTTTCCCTGCTGGCAGGCACATCTGCATTGTGCTGCTGGGGCTCCAGAGCAGTGAATCATCTGTTCTTTCTGGCAAGTGAAATGGCTGCACGTTACACAACTGCTCATTCAAGACAGACATGAGTTTATATAAACTGCCGATGGTGAGACCGGAGAAGTTGTAAGTTTGAGGTTTCGCTGGAAAAAATGAGATCACGGGAATTTCTGTGATACTTACAAAATTAATCTGGTACCTCTATTACTCCACTCTCTCTCTTAAAATGCTTTTACAGATCATTATACTCAGTAATTATTGTTAACAGTGCAGCTGCTGTCTTGCTAAACTTGTGGCCAGGAAATTGCAAAAGGGCACTTAAATCAATCTATTGTACTTCTCACTGCAGCGGGTTGGGGTCACAAACAGCCTGTTGCCCCATCTCGGCTAAGAGGCAGGGATTTTTAAAAATGCTGTTAGTCACTTATAATCACAAGGGGTTGAACTGGATTTGTAGGCTGAGTCTAAAACTGCTTTCAGCCTTATTTCTACCTGAAATTCTTAGAGTTCTTCAAATAAATGAACTAATTTAATGGATGTTGGAAAGGACACACAAGCAGCTATAAGTAGCACATAAATAGCGCAACACATAAAGCTGTACCAAGACAGCGATGAGCGTGTTTTCACTGTTCAGAGGTGCGTGGAGCACGTTAGCAGAGCAGTGACATCTTTATTGGCAGGCTGGCAGTGACACGGATGGATGGTGCCCTGTTGGTACAGAGAGGTTTCATGCTGGGGAGCAGGGCAGAATTCTGGATAAATGAAATCTCCCAAAGCTGATGCCGCTGATTTCATTTTTGTTTTCTCCAGTGCTTTTCTTTCAAGAACAGTAAGTGCTTTAAAGGCATTAACAAATGCCGCTGGATTAATCCGGGGGAGACGTTGATATTATCCCCTACGGCATGGGTAGGCTGTGCCCAAGACAACATTGTTCTGCAGGACAGTGTGATGGGATTCTCCTCATCTTCCTAACTTTTTTTTATAGATGAGATACAGTGAGTTTGGGTAACTTGCCTGGAAGTGACACAGCAAATGAGTGGCTGATAGAGCCTCCAAATCCTGGGTTTCTACTCCCTGCTGTGAATCGCGTGGCCGAGAGAACAAGCCAGCAATTACAGCCTGTGTCCGTCCTGTGTCCACAAGTCTTGGGGGAGGCTGGGTGATTCTTGGGCGCTTATACATCCGTGTTCTGTAAACATAATACAGCTTCAGAGCAGGGCACCCATCCTTGCACTTGCTATTCCGCATTTTCTGCCTCCACATCACTGTCGTCTGTCAGCGGGAAATCGCGCAGGGTTTTCTGGGTGGTGTAGCTCGTGGTTTGCAGGGGGCATTCCTGGCTTAAGATTGCCTGGGGAAAGGAGAGAAGAAATCATGCTTTAGTAAAAGTGGTGATTAATTTGAATAGTTAATGGGAGAATTACCAGCTTTAGAGAAAGCCAAAGCAGCCAACAACTTTTGCCCAGGGAACACCAGCTGTGAGTCAGGGAAAGGACTGTAGCTCTACAGTTTTTTGGTTTTATTGTCTGAGTTTTCTGTCCCTTTCTTAAGGGCAGAGTAGAGTCCAAAAGGTAAAATGCAATCCCTGGCAAATTTATTCTTCTCTCCCCCCAAATCTCTGGGTTATCAATCCCCTATACTTTAAGGGAATAAGGTATACTTAAACTCACAATCTTCTCCTCTTTAGCGGGAGGGTTGCGCAGGCACCAGCAGAGAGGAGCGTAAGCGATATTGATAACTCCAATGATGACCATCAGCCAGGGAAACCCGATAGCTCGTACAATCACACCGCCGGTGGATGGACCTGCAAATTTGAAGATTAAAAAAGGCTAAGATGGCAGAGAGCAAAGGGTGCCTTTCCAGTTTGGAGGGGGTCTATAAATCTATGGTGACGGGGTTATAGACACGGTGCCGGTTTCTTGCAGGGAATGCTGGGTGGAGGACAGGGAGCGATAAAAGCGAGATACACACTGAGTGCGTCATCCCACAGGTCAGAGTTCCTCCATACCAATGGCAAAGCCCATGCAGAAGGCGACATCAGCTATGGCATAGACATTGCCGTAGACAGAGGTGTGGCGAAGGTCCACGAGGTATCCCATGATAGGCATCATTGCGGAGTCCACCATCCCTGCCCAAAGCAAGAAGGACCAGATCAGTCGCAACCTCTTCCAAGGGCGGTGGCGAGAGCTGCGTTTGAGCTGTGGTACACAGCCTGAACACCGACAGCTTACCTATGGCGAAGCCAAGGCCGCCGTTTGGGCCAATCAGCCCGTAAATATTTTTGGCCAGAGGCACCTTTGAGAGGAAAGAGAAGGAATATCTGAGTGAGGGCAGAAGAGCTGTGCGAGGTGCGACGGTGCAGCACAGATCTGTGAAGCCGATACACACGTGCAAACGTTGAACAGGTACTGACTGTAACGCGTAACCCTGTTTCAGTGCGATCGCCCACGCTGCCCCTGCTGATCCTTCGACAGAAAGGTCTTGAAATTGTCTCGCGGTACTTACACAAAGGAGACTGATTCCCACCACAGCCATGCCGATCAGGGAGCACAGCCACCTGCAAACGAGGAGAGGGCGGATGCTCCCAGCGTGCACAACACCGTGAGCATAATTCACGCTGAAAGCGCCGGGCTGGGCCGGGCTGAGCTGAAACCCCTTACGTTCCACTTACCGGCCCATTTTGTTAGCCAGAATCCCGAAGAGGTTGGTGCCGATGAGGTAGGATATACTGGCAGGGAGGAACGCCATCCCTGAGGGAGAGAGGATAAAAAAGCATGTGTCATCCTCAAGCAAATACAGGGGATTTGCAGAAATAATCACTTTGCGAACTGCCTCTCTCATTTGGAGAACTTTGTGAGCCAGGCAAGGCAAGCTGATGTCCAGCACCCACTCTGGGGGTGCCTGTCCGTGCAGTGGGGCTTCTCCTGGCGTGTCCTCCACCGCCATCGCTCCGTGTCACACTGCGCTGGCTGCCCCCTTGCTCCGCGCCCTGTAGAAGGGTGGGGGTCCCTCTACAAAGACAGGGTGGGGGGGCACAGAAAGAGCATTTGCTTATATGGAGGGGGGAGACGGAGGCACAGCGCTTCACCCACAGGCTCTGGGTGAATGATCTTGTGCCAAATGCAGGAGTTTTTTGTCCCCTCTGCCTTAATAAACTCGTCCTTCTCTCCTGTCATGGTTTCTTCCTCTTCCACCTTTCTCCCCTTGCTTCCTGCTTTTCACTTACTGAATAAAAGAGGAATAAGATAACTGCTTATATAAAAAGCTTAGGAATCATTATGTAGTCAAAATTAAATATTTGCACTGTTTGCCGATTTACCAGTTGTTTATTTTTAATATACTCTCCCACCAACTATAAATAAAACTGATCAGCTCCGTTTCACTAAGACAACTTCCTTATTGAAACACGCTGATTTATGTTTAATTTTCTCTCCTCTCTCTAACGGCTACAGAACATGGTTAATCCTGCAGGTTTAGCCCAAGCTCTTCTGTGCTTTTTTTTTTTTTTCCCCCAGCATTACGGGAGTGGGCAAACCGAAGCACGCAAATAAAGAAGCCCCTTGAGCTCATAAGAGCTTGTGAGATGGGTGGCTTACAGCTGAACTGTGTCCAAATCCAAACTGCTCTCAAATCTCCGGCACCTGTAAATCCAGTGAATATATTTGGGGTTTTGTCTGATGTCTGCTGACCTCCTGGTCCTGCTAAGTCACCTCAACGGTTCCCCTCGAGTTCAGTGGTGACGGGGGCAGCCCTGGGTGAATTTCTCTGCTTTACCCTCCCCCAGCCTTGCTCAATCACTTGCTCATGAGAAGCATCGTGGGCTCTTATCGGGATGGATGCTGCTGCCTGACCAGAGGGTAACTCGATTAGGAGCTCTCTCAGCCCTCCTGCTCCCAGGCTGCAATTCAATTTGGGATCTCAGTGTAGCCTGGGGCACCCTCCGGGTCATTCCTCAGCCAATTGGGTTTTACAACAATTAGTTTTTATTTTTGTAGCAAACACAGACAATGTTATCTCCATATCACATTTTCCAGGCAGCTGGTAATTAGCCCGTACCATCCTGTCCTGCCTGGGACTCTCTAAATGGCCTTGTTTTACTCAGATCTGCTTCTGCAAAACCCATCTGGCTGCCACGATTCCAGCCCAGCACGATACCATTATCTGCCCTGCAGAAGACAGGATTCGACAGGCTTCCCATGCATGAAACAGCCTTTCTTCCACCGTTATTGCTCTTGTGGGGAGCCTGATTCTATACAATTTTTTCAATAATAGAGAAAAGCAGATTGTATAGCTACCACTAAGGACATTTCCAGCTGAAATTGGAGCAACACGCAGCCTGGGATCACTCGCTCTGCGCGGGTGAGGGTATATGTTTTCTTCTTTTTTAGAATGATATAAGAGATTATTCAATCCGTCTTGCAGTGCCAAAGCAGGACCGGCTCTCGCTGAACCACCTCAAACAAGTGCTGGAGGCTGCGAAGCGCGGCACCCACCTAGCTGCCATTTCGGGGAGCACATGGTTTGCATCATCCAGATGGGCAAGGTGGGCTCGAGCATGGCCACCCCCATGTTGGAGAAGCAGAGGGCTCCTGACGGGCGAGAAAAGGGAGAAATGCTCCGTTTAAGCCACCTTCTGCTGCTGTTTCAAGCAGCTACGAGGGAATCTCTGCAATGGGGAGGGGCGGGGGCAGAAAGAGGAGCGCGGTGCCCGCTGGCGCTCGCCTTTACCTGCGGCGACCAGGATGTAGGGGTCTCGCAGCAGGGTGAAGACCGGGGTGCCTTTGGTGCTCTGCGGGGTGGCAAAGGGGGGGGTTACCTCGGCCGAGAGCCACCTGGGCATGTCCCCCCCCCCCGCCACGGCACAGCCCTCGCGTGTCTCACACCTCCCTACTCACCTCGGGGCAGATCTTAGAGGGCTGCAGTATGCAGAGCTGCAAAGCTGGGGAGAAAACACTGGTGTTAGCTCACTTCTGGAGACAGCACCCCCCAAGTCTGCCTTTCCCTCGGGCTCTTCCTTCAGCCCGACCCCTTTCATCGGCAGAGCCCCCCGGGGACGCGGGAACTGTGTTTGGGGACATGGTTCAGGCGGGCAGGGGGAGAGGTGGGTCCCAGCCCCGCTCCCACGGGAGGGAGCAGCAAAACTCCCTGAAATGGCCTGTGTTTGCAGCGTTTTGTCAAGCCCTGCAGCAGTCAAACATGCAAATGCTCGCTGCCAGCTGCCTGCTGGGGAGCCACAACTAGAGCATGACAGGAATTAGATGTGGAAAAGAATAGGATTTAAAAAGAAAGTTTCAGATGTAGGGGACCTACGTTTCATTTCCCCAAAGCTCTTACATGCTTCATTAAAGATGTCTGGCATTACATCTAGGCAAAAACGGTAACTGTGACTATAATTTAATTAGCTTAATACTTCCCACTAAAAATGCACGTTTCTGCTACCTATAACTTTGCCGTTACGCTCGGAAGGCTCTCGTGGCCCGCATCGCTAATACAGCTACTGGAGAAAGAACAGGGATCACCATTTCTGCTGGGAAAGTCCCGTTCCTTGGTGGGGTGGTGGAGAGGCTGCAGACAAGTGTGCCTTTCACAAAGAATCCGCAGTTCAAAGAGCTTTCCCGAGTGTGCTATTCAAGCCAGTAAAGCAATCAGGGGGTTTATTAAGTAATGAGGGACTAATTCTTGCTGTATTGCTATGTCATGCATCTGGTGGTAGAAAACATATGATTTAGCAATAACAGAATAACCAGCGCTGGTGATATCACCCGTGTTGTATTAATGTGCCTCTTCCTTCACACAAACCCTGCGAGATTCTCCCCAAAACATCCGCATTTAAATCTTTTCACACTTTTTTTTTTTTTTTTTTTTTTTGGGGTAGGATTAAACCATATTGGCTTCTCACCTCCATCTAAGAGGGCAAGGAAGGCCAGGACCAGGAATGGAGATGATTTCCCCACGAACTCGTACATGACGCTGCCAAAGGGGGCCCCGACTGCAAGGGAAAGGCTGTGTCACGCGGCGGCGGTGCCACCGTCCCCAGCGCCCGGGCAGCAGCGCTCGGCTCCCGCCGCCGTGGATCCCTCTGAGTCCCCCGGCGGGTGTTTGGTGAAGGTGGTGGGAAGGTGTCGGGTCCCGCGGGCAGTGAGAGAGCAGAGGGAGGGAGGAGGAAGGACAGCCATGCCCGTGGGATGCCCGTGGGATGCAGGCAGGTGGAAGCCATGGGTGATGGACAGCAAAGCTCTGGAGATGCCGTAGATGTAAACCCCGTTGGGAGCAAGGTTTCCTTACTCAGCACACCCAAGGCCAAGCCTCCAAGAGCGATCCCCATCGCGTTGCCCCTCTCGAAGTCGTCGGTGTACACGCTGGCCAGCATGCCCAAGCCTGGGAGCAGAGGGAAAGCAGAGGCCACGTGAGGCTGGCGGGTACCGTGGTGACGGGGTCTCCTCTCTGAAAGCAGCAGCCTGGGCTTTGGGGGGATTTATCTGCTCGCCGGCTGGGCTGTGTGGGTGCACTGTCTGCACCAGGCGCAGCGAGGAGGAGGAGTTTGAAGCCGAGGAAGGCACTCGGTGTGTCTGTGCTGCTGATCATTCCTGAGATGATAATTGAACGCAGTTAAGGGGAGCTAATGCAGAGACCGGGGTGTAACTCATTTACCTGCGACTGAGGAGAACGAGGAGCCGATGCCTTGGAGGGCCCGGGCGATGAACAGCAAGGTGTAGGTGCCTGAGAATGCAAACACTGCGGGGGAAGGAGAGAGACGGCGTCAGGCAGCACTGCAGATGGAACCTCAAAACCCAGCAGAGGGTAACAGCCACGCAGCTTGCACCAGTTTGGGTGCTGGAGGGTGCTGGGCTCTGCTTGTCCTTTTTGTCACCGATTTCTGAGACCGGTTGCTCTGCTCTCACCCCTTTCTCCTGCACGGGGACAGTGGTGCAGGCTCGGACCAAAGTGTTTTCTCCTGCGGTGCTGGGTAAGAAGGGCAGCCCGAGGGGCAATACTCACTGACTGTGGAGAGGAACATGATGACAAATCCGATGAACATGGGGATGTGGTATCCTATCCTGGAAAGGGGAAAAAGAGGCACCATCTCAGGGAGGATTCCTCATTCCAGCTCGAGATCTGGTTTTGCTGCCCAGCCTTAACACACACGTCCCGGTGGGCTGGTGAGCATCTCCTGAACGTGTGGATGTGCCCGTGGGCGCTGTTCAAGGCAGCATCTGGTGTAGAAGTGCCCCCAGATAGTTCTGTAAAGGACACCCAGAGACACGGCTCTGTTTTGCCAACTCGTCTGCCCACCCAGCGCATGTGGAGATGAGCCCAGCGCCCCTCACGCGTGTCTGCTAGAGACAAAGGCAAAGAAAAACCCAGGGGCAGAAAATCTGAACAACAACATTCTATCCGGAGCAGGGTGTGAATCTTTGTTTGGTTATTTGACGGTTATTGGTATTAAATAGCATCTGTCTGCACCTGAGGAGAGCGTTAGTGAGGCTTATGCTGTAACATAAACTTGCAAGCCATTTGTAGGCTTTTAGAAAAGGTAAAATTCATGCTTATTTTGATGCGTATATTCTCCCCCTTGCTATTTTACCCACCAGTTTCTGCAGTTCCGTGATTGCAGTGGCTGCACGTGCGCAGCTCGGCCCTTCACTGCTCGGCTAATGGTGATTTCATTAGTGGGCGGGAGCTGCCTGTCCCTGAAGGGTTACACCAGGTACGAACCCTCTGACCTACCTGTTGGTCAGGAGCCCCACGGAGGGGTTGACCATCAGCTGTACGAGGGCTTTGGAGGCAAACAGCAGCCCCACGCGGACGTTTTCCTTGGCCAGGAACTCCTCGCCCTCGGGGCAGCCGCTCGGCAGAGGTGGGCTGGTGGCGGGGGGCTGCGATGGGGGGCTGATCTCCGTCCCGTTCACCAGCTCCATGGCACTGGTGGAGCCCGAGACAGTCACCGTGGTGTTGTCAAAATAGGAGAACATGGAGGAGAAAGGAGGAGCCTTCAAGGCTGGAGGAGCCGGCTCCGTCCGGGCTGGGGCAACAGAGCTGTTGGCGCCTTCGTATTCTGTTGTATAGAGGAAGGTGGGAACGATTGGTACTGGAAAAAAAGCCAGGGAAAGGATTAGTTAGGGATTTTACTCCATTTTCTGGCTCGGCATGCAGCTGAACTGAATGGTGCTGGCTAGAAGTTGGCGTCCTGCAACTTCCCTGCACCCAGCCCTCCCCATGGCTCTCCCTGCGCAGGGACCCTGCTGGCATCGACCGGAGATCGACGGAGGAGCTGAACCCCCCGAAGAGCATGGCGAGAGCCGCACGCCGTACCCACGACCGTCAGCAGCATGTTGTCCAGCAGCAGCGCGACGAACACCACCACCAGCACCAGGCTCCGGGACGCCCTGCCCGCTGCCAGCCAGCGCCAGGGCACGCGTTCGGCAGCCGGGGGCATGGCCAGGAGCCTGGAGCTCAGCCACGGTCCTGCTGGCTCCTGCTCTTCGGAGCTGAAGGTCTCCTATAACCTTTAAAGAAAACACTCTGCGTTACAACCTCCCGCAGCTCGTGGATTCTCCCTTGAGAAAGCAGCTCCTGAGGTCACTTAGCATCCGTGTCCTCCAAGAGCTGGCTGCTCTTCTCTAGGAGCCCAGTGTCCTCCAAGAGCTGGCTGCTCCTCCCTAGGAGCCCAGTGTCCTCCAAGAGCTGGCTGCTCCTCCCTAGGAGCCCAGTGTCCTCCAAGAGCTGGCTGCTCTTCTCTAGGAGCCCAGTGTCCTCCAAGAGCTGGCTGCTCCTCCCTAGGAGCCCAGTGTCCTCCAAGAGCTGGCTGCTCTTCCCTAGGAGCTGGGACCACCAGCTTTGCTCTCAAAGACCGTGGTTTTATCCAGCTGGCATTTAAATTCGCAGATGGAGTGCGCTCTAACCCATTTCCACTCTCCTGAGACATCTTGTACCTGCTTCAAGGCATCATTTAAGTCTTCCAAAGACTCAAAGCACACATCAAGCCGGTACCTTATCTGTGGTAATCTCTACATCTTTTATTCCCTGTTTGTTCTTTGGAGATTAAATTAGGTCTCAAAGGAAATTCATTTACCTTACATGTCTTTTCATTTGACCTAATTGAAATGTCATGGCAAGACACAAGACTTAAAAGCCTAACGTACGTGATTAAGATCAGGCCTTCAGAGGGACTGGGAGAAGATTTCTTGCTCGGTCACACTGAAAATATCAATCAGAAATTTGCACTAAACCAATCAAACAATTAGCCGTTTACGTTCTTGTAGCTCGTAGGCACTTCAGAGACTGTGGCAAAATGGATGGAGTTGAGTCTGAACTATCACTCTTTCCAATACTCCTGTGGTTTCCTGAAATCCCAGCCAGTAATATTTATCAAATTTTAATAAAAAAACGCAAACAGTCTAAACAGTATGGGTGCCACAGGAGTCACTTAGCTGGGAAACGGGGATGGTTTCTCACCGTACCTCCAAGCAGTAACAAATGCCAAATAATAGAATTAATGCAAGAGAAGAGAGAGATAGATATATATATATAAATCAGAGAGAGAGAAGGACTAAGGAAGCATAGACAATAAAGACATGTAGACTAGCGTAGCCCTTAACGTCTCAAGCCACAAACCCCGTCCCCTTCTCAATGCAAACCTGTTGCGTGGAGCAGAGGAAAACGAGCCCATCTTGGTGCGAGGAGCCGGCTGCCACTGCGGGAGGTGGTGTGGGCTGCAGCCGCCGCTCCCGGAGGATTTATGATTACCTTTTATCAGAAGAGGATATGAGTGTCCCTCTTCCATGGAGATTTAATTGGAACCTCAAACAAGTTTCATTCAGCCCTGCAACTCCCTCTGCGTCAGAGCAGGACGGTGGGGTGGGCTGAGGGGGTGAGGAGGAGAGGCAGGAGTGTTTATCTGCAGCAGAGGCACCCGCTCTCCAGGCTTTCATCAACGCTTATCTCTCCGAGCACCTTAACTCTTGCCTGGGTCTGAGCACACCAAACGCACAGCCCTCTCCTCCACGGTTACGAGGGGCAGCGAATGGGTTCATCCCTGGGAGGGAAGGCTGGCATCGTTAAATGGCCCTGGGAAATGCATTTATAAAATACGTAATAGTCTAGGTCTTGGACTACTGTCTAGAGACTGATGGCCATTCTCTTGCTGCCTAACACTGCTTGTTCTTGGTACGGCCGCCCTCCTTCAACTGTGACCTCATGTTACACACCCCGGGGTAAAAACAGGTGGATTTCACCAACGAGACCTGCAGCACCCCAGGGATTTTTGGTGAACTCCAAAGCTCAGGGGGCACAATTTGACGAAAGAGCGATATTGGGGCTTAGCGATTTGATGCTTAGCGATATGGTTTAGTGATGGTTTTTGTCAGTGTTGGGTTGATGGTTGGACTCCATCATCTGAAAGGTCCCTTCCAACCTAGACCATTCTCTGATTCTCTGATTCTCTGAAAGAGGGCTATTGCATCAGTCGCTCTTCCCCACTCCCTCTGCACGTGTTTGTGCGTCACCAAGGGCTGTACGTGTGTGTTGACTGAGTAGAGCCCGCTGATGTCGGCAGTGTGTACCGGTGCGTGGGCTGACACCTGCGTGTTGCTGCCGACGGAGGAGCATCGGCCAGCGAGCGGGGAAGGACTCACTGTGTGGGCGGGAGAGGCTGCTGAGGGATGCACAGCCCAAAAAGGATCTCCCCACAGCCGGCAGCCCCAGAGTCGCCGCTTCTCCCGCGGGATATTGTACGAGGAGCTCCCTCCACAGCTTCCCTCCTCAGGCAGGTTTTTCCTTTATGTGCTTTTAGCATTAGAGGGAAAATAAACTGAAAGAAAGCTCTTCCTCAAAAGGAAAAGAGAAATATTTATGTCTCTGAGTCTCAGGCTGTGGGCTGGTCCATAGGATGCTGACAAGCTGCCTTTGCCTAGTCCACAATGCACATCAGCTTTTCAGGATTTCCAAAATTGTAAGCGTGATGATAAGCTTTCATAGTGGATGGAAATATCTTTAAGGCCAGAATGCACTTGTCTGGCCTGTGATTTCTGAGGGCTCTGGGGGAAATTTCGCTTTTCCCCTGGGCATCAACAGGTCCGTCCACATCCGAGTCCTGCCCTTGCCTCCTCCCCGCAGAAGGATGCCGGCAGCGGGGTCCCCATCCACAGCCATTCCCCATGCTGTTATGCTGTCTGCTTTATCTCCAGGGACAAGGAGATCTTTCTTGGACTAACAAGGCTGGTTTCTCATAAGCAAAACTGGATGGAAAATTATATCCATGCATGGGTGAGGTACTGCAAATGCCATTTACAATGGGGTCTCTTTTCTTCCATCATTTCTGTTTTCTTAAACTTTTGACACTTTGCTCTGTGATTTCTTTTTTAAACCAAAACTGATGCCATCATTCATTCAGGATGCAGAGATTTACCGCAGAGGAAGAAAATAAATCCTAAACGTATTCACCTTTTCTCTGTTGGCGCGTAAATCTGCCATTGAGGCTATTTATCTGGCTTCTGCATGGCCAAAAAACTATTGCCAATAATGTGAGATGAGTGCATCCTACCAAGGAATTCCCTGGGTGTGCATTAGAGCAGAAGCTGAAGCCTTTAAATACGTTTCATGAGCGGAGAATTGAATGGCTAGGCCTGGAAATTACTTTCTAAATATCTGCAAAGTAGGCAGAGGATGAGCAGTGCAGCACTACCATCTACTGAGGGAGCTCAGAATTGCTCAGCTGTACCTTGGGCTCCGGATAGAAAATAATTCAAATTCTCCTTCAGGTGAGGAGGTGTGGAGATGGTTGTTATTATTATTGTTATCTTTTGCTTTTGTAGGCCCCAAGGTCAGGACACCGCCTCATTTGGCAGCCTCGTGCAGCTGAAGGAGATGGCAGTCGTGTCACTTGTTTTGCAGAGATGACGGGAAAGCTTTCTCAGATGTGCTTTGGAAGCGTTTCCATGCATCTGTTAGATTTTTCCAGGCAGTTTGCTTTGAGATATTTTTTTTTTAACCACTGTAAATGTTTGCTGTGAATTTTTCTTTCAACAGCCCTACAGAAAAAAAAAAAAATTATTACAATTTTCTTCCTGACCAGCCTGAGGTAGTGCAGTATAGCGAACATTTCTAATGTAATGGGAAATATAAGAGAATTTATGGGCTGTCTGGAGGCCCAGTGTAGGACGTGGGCCTGAAAATCCGCTGATAGCAGACCTCACGCCGGCTCTGCAGGCTGATTGCAATTCCGGTGAATTCGGTCGACAGCAGGCTTCGCCGGGCGAGATTGCTCTCTGCTGCTGCCTCACCGCGAAGGTGCGGTGAAACCCATCCGTGGTGCGGCGCGGCTCCTGCCTGCCAGCACAAAGCAGCGTTTTACAAAGCAGCATGAGACAAATGCTTTAGAGATGTAATACGGCCGGCCCGGCGTCGACGGTGTAAACAGAGATGGGAACAGGCACCCATAAAAACATACTTTGCTTTAAAATCGCTCTTTGCCAATATTTCCTTTACCAGAAGGTTTCTATTACCCAGCACGGGAACCGCTGACCGGGTGTTGGCTGCTGCCTGTTGCCTTACGCTCTCCTGTGGACGAATTTGCATTGTCCTCTCAAACGCTATGAGCTGAATAAAAATATTTCAAATGCAAAAAGGTCTGTTTTGAGCTATCGGAGTTTACACCCCTGGGCCACCTTTTAGCCAGGCTTTGAACGCAGGTGGGAGCAGTTTGAAAAGTGGTGGGGGTTGAAGTAACTCTTGAGGCTGCCACTGAGCGAGTCCTGCTGGTTTGTATTTTGTTAAGTCCTTTCCACTTTTAACACGCAGGAGAGCTCGGTAATGTGCTCACGGTCACGTTGCATTAGAAGGAGAGCTGAAACCTGGCCAAAACCTTCCAGTTTTGTGTTTAATCCACCCGATGGCATTGTCCCCTTATCTGGGGATTATTTATGGTGTTTACCCTCTCCTTAGCCAAACACTTTCTTGTGCCATTGTTTAGGTTTTTTTACACCAGTTTCATGAGCCCTTGGTACTTTGTATCAATGCCAGAATTGCCAATATGTCTTTGAAAACATATTACCCCGAAATATTTCTAGTTTTAATGCAGAAGGAGATAGAATGTTGTTTATAACATCAAATAATTCTATCTTACTGCTAATCCAGGAGGAGAACAAACAGCAACTATTAAAATTTAAGATGTATGAAGAGATACATAACCCATAAGGAAATGGAAGGTTGACAAGCTAATGGTTTCCTGGAAAAAGGTGTTTACAAATAGCCCACTATCTTTTTTTATTGAATTAAAGGTTCAGGGGGTAAGCCAGCTCTCATTCTGTCCTTTAAACAGTTGTACCAGTCAGCCCTTGATGTCTGAGCATGAGGCACGAGTGCAGGTTGGGGATTTCCATTGACAGCCCTGTCTCGTTGCCAGTTCGTACTTTATTTCTTATCTCCAATCTGCCCAAGCAGCTACTGCTACACTCATAGATCAAAGCACAGGTTCAGACTGGAGCACGGCTGCGCTGTAAGGGCACATGAGGAGCTTGTGGGACCCCAAAGCCCATGGCCGGGGCATTGCCTGGTGGGGCCAGCAGGACCCCAACGCCCCTCACACCCCGGCCTGGGGCTGGGGACGGCTGTGCCAGGGTCACCGGAGTGGGAACCCAGGGCTCTGCTTTCCTTTTATGGCAGAATTGCTTCTTTTCTTGTCTTCTCAGTCATTTAGTTCTTCTCTCAATTCCGTTAATTTTCCTTCCTTCCTTCCTTCCTTCCTGCCTGCCTTCCTGCCTTCCTGCCCCCTCCCTCCCTCCCTCCTTCCTTCCTTCCCTCCTTCCTTCCCTCCTTTCCCTCCTTCCTTCCCTCCTTCCTTTTCCCCCCTTTCTTCCTCTTCCTTTTCCCTTTTCCCCTTTTCTTTTTCCTCTTCTTCTCTTTTACTTTTTATCTTTTATATATCTTGTTTTTTTTTTCTTCTCTTTCCTTTTCCTTTTCCTTTTACCTTTTCCCTTGTCTCTTTTCCCCTTTCCCCTTCTCCTTTTTTCATTTTCTTTTCCCATTTATTCCGTTTTGCTTTTGCTTTTGCTTTTGCTTTTGCTTTTGCTTTTGCTTTTGCTTTTCCTTTTCCTTTTCCTTTTCCTTTTCCTTTTCCTTTTCCTTTTCCTTTTCCTTTCCTCCTTTTCCTTCCCCTTCCCCTTCCCCTTCCCCTTCCCCTTCCCCTTGCCTTTCTTTTTTCCTTTCCTTTTCCCTTTTTCCTTTTTTCCTATCCCTATCCCTATCCCCATCCTTATCCCTGTCCCCCTCCCCACCCACCCACCCACCCACCCCCCCCCAGCACCGCGGACAGCTCCTCTCCCTCCTCCCCTCGCGCCCCCCCCGTTCCCGGTGGGCGGGGCCCTGCGCGGCGGCACTATATGAGCGCATGCGCGGCGGCGCGCGGGGCCGGGACGGCGGAGAAGATGGCGGCGGTGCGGGCTGTGCGCGGGCTGGTGAACGGCGCCGGGCCCGGCGGGCCGCGGGACCAGGTGGCGGCCCTCACCCGCGACTACCTCTCCCAGCCGCGCCTCAGTGAGTACGGGGCCCGGGGCTTGGCGGCGGGCAGGCTCCCCGGGGGCGCCGCGGAGGGTGCGCCCGGCCCGGCCTTCCCGCTGGGCCGCAGGCAGGCAGGGCCGCCCCGCAGCTCCGGCGGGCGAGTCCGGCAGGCCGGGCCGCTCCTGGCGGCAGAGCCGGCCTCCCCCGAGCCCTTCTTCGGGCACAGGCGCCGGCCTGGCCTGGGGGTGCGCGGAGGGTCCGGAGGGCCGGTGTCCTCTGGTCGAGCTGGGCCTTTAATCGCCCCGGGTGCTGCAGCGGCGCTTTCCACGGCTTTGTCCTGTCTAAACACTCAAATTAATCACACGCTGGAACCAGGAGCCGGTTCCCCACCGGGTGACATGGGCCGTTGCGGTGTCCTTCACGAAAAACTTAGGCTTTTAGCAGGAACTGAAAATTACTGTAAGTCGCAGGGGGTGGTGTGGATTCTGTTCCTTTGAAATGGAGTTGAGAAATGTGAAGGAAAAGAGGAAATGCAGTAGCCATGTCGAAAACCCTTTATCACGGCGTAGTAGGGGGAAAGTCAAAATTGTTTGAAGGTGCCTTTTTCTGGCCTTTTTTTAAATGTAGGTTGTAATTACAGGTGTGGCTCTACCTGTGCAGCTGAATAGCGTGAGTGCTCACAAGGGGGTATCCAGGGAGCTTCTCCGCGATGGTTTCCTTGAAAATGTCTGTCTGGTTTGAAAGCCAAATTGATCATAACCACTCCTGCTCCCCCAAGCCTTCTGCTCCGCTTTACTTGGGAGCGGAGGCTTCTGCCAAGGCTGGAGCCAAGGTGACTTCATTTTCAGTTCATGTTTTTCCATGTAGATTTTGGCTTTTGCCCAAAATGGCATTGCCTGCAAGCTGGATATGGAAAACATTTCAGTTGCTTTTGATTTGCCATAGAACTGGTTGATCTTGATGGAAACAGGAATTTTGAGTCAGTGGCCAGCTGCTTTCAAGGGGAATTGATGCTGATTGATGTCAAGGAAATATATTCTTGTGGACAAAGCAAGGAGTGTAAGCCTCTTCCCACTGATAGAGGAGGAAGTGCTCATGAGACAGTCATGAGATGAGATTGTTTGCTCAAGATAATGTTTTCCATTTCTTGCAGACAGTGGGCTGCAAACACTCTGCTTGGAGCAGAGTCTTCTCCATAGCATAATGTCTGTGTAATTCCCCTTGCTCAGGGGAAAGGAGCAGGCCAGCTTGTGCTTTTGATTAAGACAAATTCGGGGGCACATGTAATGTCTTGGAGTGTTCAGCAGGATTTTGACAAGAGTAAAACTGAGAAATAGGACTTCCAGCTTTAGACTGTCTTATACACGCAGTGACCCTCAAACCTTATCTAATACTGTTTTGATTATTGCTGTTTAAGAAACTACATTGCAACAGTTCAAACTGTTTGTTTAAGCGTAAACACTGCGTTGTTGACAGTCTAGACAGCACATGGGAAGTGTGCCAAACCTGGGCAGGCTGAAGTGTCTAAGCCAGATGATTCCCTGTGGCCTGGTGCTCGTGGAACTTGTGATCTTTCCTAGCACCACGAGTGCCTGTTTCCTCTGCCTCGTAGTGTGACCAAGGGTGGGTGCTGGTGTCTCTCCTCTTCTGCAAATGGCTCCGCTTGCTCATTTTTCCCTCCCAGGGATAAGTGATTAACAGTCACTCTCTTGGTCACTGTTCCTTGTGACCCTGATAAAGCTTTGAGTCAATATTACTTTTTTATCTGTGGATCAAGTGATGCTGGGCTCTGGCTGGGATACTGCTGTGTCCTTGGAACAACACAGGAGGACAGTATACTACATTTTCACAGCTTTTCCACAGGGCTGATAGCAGAGTGATGAATTCTGGGCGCAGAAGTTGTCTGTAGTGCTAATACTTGAGCTGCTGATGTTTAAGACATGAGCCTTCTGGTGAGCTGGCTGGCTGTGGCCTTCTATCGGGTGTCAATCTTCAAGTTAAGCCAGGATAACCCAAAAGTAGGAGGAGTTTGGCTAAGGTGAAATTCCACCTTTTACAGTATAGTGCATTGACCTTTTCTTGGAGACAGGAAAGGTATTATAAGATTTCCTCTTAGCAGTGTGCCAAAAAACACAACTTGCTGTAGAAGCTCAGCTGATCAGCTTTTGAGCACGAGATCTGCTTGCTTTGCGAAGTCCAGGCTTTGACATGGGCCATTTTAATGTCATGGAGCAGGTCACTTCTGCAGTTAAAAAAAAAAAAGCCTAGAAGTTGAGTATTGATACTAAGGTCTTCTCACCATTTGTTGGACATAAATTGCAGTGGCATCTTCTCTATCACAGATTACAGATATTGTTATCCCTGATTTTTAAAGATCTAGCAACTGTATTTTTCTTAGCTTAAAATGTCAACTCTACATTGTATGGGTGTTTCTGGTGGCATCCAAATTATCCCTGGATATTCACTTGAAGTGAATTTCTGTGACAGACCAGAAAAAGGCAATATCATATATTTTCATGTTACCTCAGGTGCTTTGCAAGCAGTAGCAAAAAATGCTGGCCAAGTAATTCAGTACCTCATCCTTCTTGTAGAGTTCATAAGAAACACAGAAGGGGTAAGGATTTGGGCCCAAATCTGCAAACCTGAGACCAGTGATAGGAATGAAACTTGGAAAACTTTATGTAGGATATTTCTGATATTCTGAGCAAGTACCTGACTTTCGGCTTGTTTTCTTTCAGCTTATAAAACTGTATCGGGTGTGAATGGTCCCCTGGTTATCTTGGATCAAGTTAAGGTAAAGTTCCAGTTTCTTAATGAACGAAGCTTTTCTGAGGGAGAGCTTATGAGAAAAGCTGTGACAGGTTAAATCCAGACTGCGAAATTCATGGGTCCACTGAGGAATTTTTATGCAAGGTATGTTTCTGACTGCTGAGATAAATGAGAATGTCCAAATTACTGTGAAGCTAAGGAGAGTTGTCCATGTCCTGGAAGAAAGGGGGAGTAGTTGAGACTGTTGGGGGAAAGAGGGAAAGCATTGTTTCAGTTTTACCAAAATCCCCCAAATGTTGTCTAAACTTGAATGTAGAAATGTACATATTCACTTTGTTCTTCACCTTTTTGTAAACCGAAGCGTAAGTGCTTTGTGAAAGGGAACTATGAACAGTTTTGGCTTGTTTTTAAATTACTGGCAAATTACTGATGAAGGCAAGCAACTGATGGCACAAGCAACTACAGGCAAAAGCCAGCTTTTTCCTGTCAGACGCTGCATTGTGGCTTTCTGTTCGTACGTCAGGACTACCAGGGTGTTTTAGCACAGATTCTGTCAGGTCTTTCTGCAGCCTGCGACTCTGAGTGGGGACTCTGTATGGTCCCTGTAAAAATGGCTTTAGCCTGATAAAATTTGTCTTAGAATTAGTTTTGTTCTGATGATAAAATTATTTTTTAAAAACTTTAGCAGTTGTTAAGCTTAAGCTCGCTTGGAACTGATAACGTTAGTTTCATGACTCTTCTTCTGGATTTTAATGTTTTCCACCATCTTTTTTGCTCATCTTCAGTTTCCTAGGTACGCAGAGATTGTCCATTTGACTCTTCCTGATGGCACAAGAAGAAGTGGGCAGGTGCTGGAGGTCAGCGGCTCCAAAGCTGTGGTTCAGGTATGACTAGGGACAGGAGTGTCTCCTGTTGCAACAGAAGAGTATTTTGTTAATTGGCATCTGTCTGAGCCCTGTCAGATCCTTCTTGTTATACATTCTCTTGGTACTGTAAATATTAAAAAAATCACCTAGTTTTTCCAAGTGCAAGTGGCATGAATAATTTTACAAAGCTAAAAACTGGAGTACAGTGACATTTTTTTTATTTGCATCCCCCCGATGTCTTTGCTGCTAGATTAAAATAATTGTACTGTAATTGTACAGTATTATTCAAGATCAACCCTATGTGGATGCAGGTATTTCTTCTAAGCAGCTGTTCTTGATAATATTAATTCTTCTTATCTGAAGAACTTTACCCTGTTGGCAAAGGGAAATACTTGAGATCAAAGGAATGGCACTGGGTTTGTTGGTTGCTGCTGATACACTTTATTAATTTTGTTTAAAGTAGGTTTTTACGTGATGTTTTGTACCAGCGAGCTGCTCTTGAAACGCTTTGCTTGCAGAGGACTGCCTTGCTTTTCTGCCCTGTGGCTGATCAAGTTCTCAAGCTGTGAAGCAGCATTCTAGTGTGTTAATCTGTAAAGCACAATACTTACTCCCTTCTCCTGTGTGTTTTTTTTTTTCTTCTGGTATATTTACAGGTATTTGAAGGAACTTCAGGTATTGATGCTAAGAAAACATCTTGTGAGTTTACTGGGGATATTCTTCGAACCCCTGTCTCTGAGGATATGCTTGGTAAGTACTTGCATCTTGCTTTGAAGAATGAACAGATTTATCACATGCTAACTTATTTTCACAGTAACATATTTTGATTTTATTGCTGTTTCTTGTAGGCAGAGTATTTAATGGATCAGGAAAACCGATAGACAGAGGCCCCATTGTCTTGGCTGAAGATTTCCTTGACATAATGGGTATGTTCTTAATCCATTTCTGGTATGGAGTTAAAGACAAATCTGCTGTTTCTGATTTCTGAATGTTACTATAGTTTTAGTTTTGAACATAGGATCCAGTGGTTAGGGCGAGTTTAATCTTATTTTTAAGTATGTGTGTGGCATCAAACTCAAATTTACACAAGTGCAGGATGATGAGGTAGCAGAAAATAACTGTTTTCAGTAATGCTTGGAAGCTGTTCTTTGAAGTATTTGTAGACTGTCTTAATTATACAGCCTCCAAAGATAAAAAGTAATAACTTGACAGGCTTTTCTTGAAAGCACTCTTACAGTTTACACAATGATAGAATGGCAGAGTCTTGTGATCTACAAAAGGCTCAGGGCTGACCAGGCACATCTATAGATTTGTAGGTCTACCAGTGGGGTGTGCGCCTTAGATCAGTGCTCAAGGTCAGTGGTAGCTTGATCAAGCTTCAAACATGTGCATGGAATAACATGTGTTCTCTTAAAAAATACAACAGGTCAGCCAATCAATCCCCAATGTCGTATCTATCCAGAAGAAATGATTCAAACTGGCATTTCTGCTATAGATGGTATGAACAGTATTGCCAGGGGGCAGAAAATCCCCATATTCTCAGCTGCTGGCTTGCCCCACAATGAGGTGAGTACTCAAAGCTACTCTCTAAACAGTTAGCAGCTTGCATTTCAGTGATGTTAAAAAGTAAACATCAAATGTCCATCAAATAGAATCAAATATACAGATGGACTGAAACATTCTTCTGTTTAGATCGCAGCTCAGATCTGTCGCCAAGCTGGCTTGGTGAAGAAATCCAAAGATGTGATGGACTACAGTGAGGAAAACTTTGCTATCGTGTTTGCTGCTATGGGTGTAAGTCAATATTATTGGCAGAAAAAGATGCTTGAGTAATAAGACGGTGCTGAGAGTAACTGAACATTACTTTTTAAAAAGTATTCTCAGTAGGTCTTACAGGTATAACTAAACAGTGCTGAATTGGTTGGCTGAATGGTGGAAAATCCCAAATGGCCATAAGTACCAGAAGTGTGTCTGGTCAGGACAAAGTATCTAAAACTTAAAATTCCTAGCCTGGAATTCTAGAAATAACTCATTCTGTTGGCAAGGTTGGGGAGTCTTCATGCTACAGAGGGCTTTGCGTATGGATTACTAAGAGGTGTTTAGACCTTGATATGATGCGAAGTGTAACATGGCACTGATGCCTTAATATTGTGATTTAGGTGAACATGGAAACTGCTCGGTTCTTCAAATCAGACTTTGAGGAAAATGGGTCCATGGACAATGTGTGTCTGTTCCTGAATTTGGCCAATGATCCAACGTAAGTAGTTGCACTATGATGGCTGGGAAAAGGCTGAAAAGAGCAAGTAAACTGGAAGCTGAAGCCTCACTGGTATCCTGCCAGATGTCACTTATGTTGGCATTTTGCAGGAAGGTTGGGTACGAAATGCTGGCACTCCAGTTGGTGCACATAGCAGGTTTTCAGAGGATTTAAGTATTTGTAGGTTCGGACTGTTACCTTGCAGCCTTAAAGCACTTGCCATAAATAATGCCATACTGTTCTGTTTCAGCATTGAGCGCATTATCACACCTCGTCTAGCTCTAACGACAGCAGAGTTCTTGGCATATCAGTGTGAGAAGCATGTGTTGGTCATTCTGACAGATATGAGCTCCTATGCTGAAGCTCTGCGAGAGGTACGCAGTTATTAACTCGCGTGCCGGGTGTTGGCAAGAAGGGTTTCTAGTATAAAGTGAGAATGTAAACTTCTGCTCAAGCTGTTACAATTAGTATTCATTGCAACCTTCTTAAATAGCCAGTGAGGCTTTTAGTTACTCATTGGTAGTCCAGGTTTATGTTCAGTCAACAAGCCACTGGTTCTGTGATGGCTAAACTTATTTGACTAGTGGCATTTGGCAATTTGATATTATAATTTCTGATTTGCCTTGGCATCTTGTCTGTCATACACGGTTGTGGTGACACATTTCTCGTCATAGGGGTTTGTGTGGCTGTATTTTGGTACCACCTGCAGGAGGAAGTACTTTAAGACACTAGTGTAACTTAATTAGGGGAGACAGCAGGTCTGTGTGAGTGCTCTGATTTCTTGGAAATGTTTTTCTGGATTGCCTCAGGTTTCGGCAGCTAGAGAGGAAGTGCCTGGCCGTCGTGGTTTCCCAGGTTACATGTACACTGACTTGGCTACTATATATGAGCGCGCTGGGCGTGTGGAAGGCAGAAATGGTTCCATTACTCAGATTCCTATTCTTACCATGCCCAATGATGGTGAGTTATTTTCAAGTGTTTTTAATAAATAGCACTTTAAAGGACTCCTTTGGAGTGACCTGCCTTATCTTGGACTTACAGAAAGATTAGGAGGTCCTTTGGCCTTTAGGTTTCCATTTGAATATTGCAGTTCTTAGCTGCTTTCTCTGTCTATATTGCTAATAGAAATGCTTTGCCCATTTCAGACTTCAGGACTGTTCTCCAGGCCTTTACCAGGAGTGCTTGCAGCTCTAATCCTGGCATAAGAGCACTTAGTGGTATATGGGGGTACCAGCCGATGGCATTTTACTTTAGAAGTCACAGCAAAAAGCTGCTGCATCAGTGCTAGAATCGATATAAAAGGTCTGAAAACTGTCAAACGACTTTTTTCCTCAGATATTACTCATCCTATCCCTGACTTGACTGGATACATCACTGAGGGACAAATCTACGTGGACAGGCAGCTGCATAACAGACAGGTGTGTACCACACCAGTTAGAACATATTTAAGATTACCCTGTACTCTTTGAAATACTAACTTTGGAATTCGTGGATGTCTCTTTCCTCCAGATTTACCCGCCTATTAATGTCTTGCCCTCCTTGTCTCGACTGATGAAGTCAGCTATCGGAGAGGGTATGACCAGGAAGGATCATGCAGATGTATCCAACCAACTGGTATGTAAAAACCTCGTCAGGGAAGCAGAGTCATACTTCAAAAACACCTCTCGCTAAACACCCTGTGAAGGTGTGCCAGACAGTCGCGACCCAGAACACTCCTGAGGCTGCTTTAAAGTGCTGACTGTTTAGTGAGACCCTTTGTTTGGGTTTGAACACAAATCATTACAGGGGTGATCAAGGTAAAAGCACTTCTGTTTCTATCCCTTCTAGTATGCCTGCTATGCTATCGGAAAGGATGTACAGGCTATGAAGGCTGTAGTTGGTGAGGAAGCTCTTACCTCGGATGATCTTCTTTATCTGGAGTTTCTGCAGAAGTTTGAGAAGAACTTCATTGCTCAGGGTAAGTGTCTTGTTCCGAGAACATCCCAGGATGCAGTAACACCTAGCAGCTCTTGTTCTCACATCTGCCTGGTGGGAAGGCGCTTTCCTGCCCCATATTTCAGTCTGTGGTTGCTTTCTGCAGGTCCTTATGAAAATCGCACTGTTTACGAGACCTTGGACATTGGATGGCAGCTTTTGCGAATCTTCCCCAAGGAGATGTTGAAGAGAATTCCTCAGACAACACTGGCTGAGTTCTATCCTCGAGATTCGACTGCAAAACACTAGCCACAGCTTCATCTCTAATTCCTTGCTCTGTGAAATGCTGTTTGTTTTCTTTTTTCATGTGTTGGTGTTTACTTGTCGCCCTTACAATTAAAACCAAGAATAGGTGACGTTTGTGCCAGTGTTCCAATGTACACTGATACCAGCTTTTAAAATATCCCTTCTTCCAAAGCCTGGATCTTCAGGAAAATATATAGGCCAGCTCTTACAAATGTGCAATAGCTATTATGAAGCTTGTTCTTTGAACTGGACTTGTTGTAGGCATTTCAAGGGGAATGTCTGAGGATTACCAGAAATTGCAAATCTTTACTTTGAAACCAGGAGCACGTGGTTTAGAAAACATGAAAGAGCAAATGCGACTTCCTTTGTCCAGAGCATCTGCTCAGTGCGATCGTAGGCGGTTGCTGAGCTGCTGGCAGAACAGATGGCACTCTGCTGTCCTGCTGCTGTGCCTGGAGACCGGGCTAATATATGGAGAGCGTGGTGTGTGACAACGTACCTTTCTGAAAAATGCCAGTTACTGATATTTTTTAACTATGGCTTAAGATTCTTAAAGGTGTGCATGAACCGAGAACACTAGTAGGCACGCTAGGTGCTTTTCCACAAGCAAAGGGTCTCCTCGGAGGTCACAGGCCAGTGTGTTGCTACCCGAACATAGCATGATAAGGCTTAATTACCGAATTGAAGGTTTCAAATTGAAGTTTGCAGAGTAGGTTTCCTGCTTACCCTTTGGTTTTTTCCTTTGAATTCTGGGAACGCCAGAGACACAAAAGAGCAACTAAAGCATTCTGAGATCAGTAGTGTCCCAGTGGGCAAAAACTGTAGGTAATTCAAGGCTTTGTGCTGCTACTGAAGGGGATTATGAGATGTAAAAAAAAAAAAAAAAAAACAAACCTTATACCTGACACAGTTGTACTGGGGGGAGGTCAGCTTTTAAAGTATGTCTTGTGCTAAACGATGCAACAGGAGGAAGCAACTGAATGTGTGAATGGATATTTTGAATTCTGTTGTAGAGCATGCTCCAGGTGGCACTGGGTCCCGAGTCGTGTTTGAAACTTGTGGTTTGCACTCCAGGCACAGATTTGGCTAGCCAGGAGAGCTCAGCATTCCCAAACACTGCAAACTTGGCTAGTCGATTCGGTGTTGTGTTTTTTCAGATGGGTTCAGATGAGGCTCGGAGCCCAGTGCTGGCAGGCTTTCTTGCTTTTTTCCAGGCTTAATGCAGTCTAAGCTCCGGTCTAGCTAACCGGCGCATGTTGCACCTCTCTAAACGCCTTCAGGGCTTGTCTAGGAAGGTGCTAACATGACTCGAACGATAGTGTACTAATTCCAGCTTTCCCTGACGTCTCCTGTGTGCAGTTCTTTCTAGAGTTTGTTCAGTGTTCTCTGTAACTTGGACGCAATAGCAACTTTATTCCGGTGCATTCCACCCTAAAGCTGTGTCAAGTCTATTTTTCTTGAGGTAGGGATGGGAGGTTGGAAGTGTTGGCATGAGAATACTTTAATGTAGAGAATATCTAAATAAATTAAATATGGAAGGTGTTGGAAAAAAAAAAAAAAGGAAGCTCTTGTGATTCTGTGGTTAAAGACAACTTCGGTTCTTTCAGCGGTGGCTGAGGTGTCCGTTGCCACTGGGGATGCTGTTTACCTGAATGAAACTACTTCAGAATGTGCTGAAAATGCTTTTCACTTCCCTTTCTGCGTGTGCAGTGAGGGCCACTTGAGCCACCCCCACGTTATCGCTAGCGCCGGTTGCTTTTGATGAGGAGGATTTGGCCTTCGGCTTCAGGACCGAGTGCTTTGTGCCGCTGGAGTGGGTGGGAGGCGCAGTCACGGGTGGGGGCTTTGCAGGAATGTTGGAGGGAAATGTGATACCCCAGGGGTCTCCAGGGGCAGTTTGCGCCAGAGGAGGGTGGGAAACCTTAAAAAGCGTCTTAGAAATGAGCTTAGATGTGTGTGGACTTTAAAATTTCTGTATGAACGGCGCTACTAAAGGTAAGGGGGGCCTGGGTAGGTTTATTCAGGTGTTCCCTGCAGGCAGCCCGGGGCACGACTCCGCTTAAATCCCTGGTGTCTGTCCCTCTCCGTGAAGCCGCTTGTGCGGGTTTGCAGCGGGGGCTGGTGAAGGTGAGAGACTTGAGAACAGCGTGAAATGAGGAGATCCAGGATTCTTCCTGATGCGCTCCAGGGAGCGGAGGTAAACCCCAGCACACCTTCCTTTGCTGAACAAGGTGCGCGTCAAACCCAGTCCCTTTGAGGGAAGAAAGCCCTTTTCTCGCTGCTGAATTTGCCGTTGATCTCTGAAGAGCTGTGCCCTGCTGTGCTGAGCTGCACCCTCACCGTCTCCCGAAACAGTTTGTTCCGACTGATAAAAGCCTGAGGCTGTCTCAGGGTCGTCTTCTATTAAATGTTGTACCAAGCTATAATTCGAGCCGTTTCTTGTACAGAAATACAAGTCCTTGAGGTAGACAGAAACATTAGCTCATTTTTTTTTTTTTTTAAAAAACTCATTTAAATGTCCAGGCTGGTTCCTGCAGTATATTTTTCACCAGGAGAGACGCTAAGTTACAAATCCCACATCCTCAGTATTAATAACGGCTTTGATTGTCCCACAGAGCTTGAAAGGCTGTTCATTTGGTGTGAAAGGAAGATCTAGTACGCTGAAAACATGCCTGATGGCTTCAAAAAAAAAAAAAAACCAAAAACAAAACTTAGGGCAAGTGCTTCTGACTTTTCCTACCCACTTCCCCCCTCAGGAGTCACAGTCTTGAGGGAGCCTGGGGTTGGGGCGCAGGAATAGCCGTGAGCAGAGGGCAGCCCTTGGCGTGCCGTAACGCAGGTTTTGAAAACATGAGTAAGAGGAGAAATTCCAAAGTCCGGTGAATTCCTGAAACCCCTCAGCAGGTGGCCGGTTTCGGGGACAAAGGTTGGATAAGCATTTCCGAGGGCGGGTGAGCACTCCTGGAAGGTCCGTGTATTAGAGCAAAGCAGAAGGAATTCTGCAATAATAAGCATATTCCCAGCAATTAAGCTCCGATGAGATGCATTCCGTGGCTCAGGGCAGGCTGGTGAGCAGCTCCCATGCGACGGAAGCTGTCAATGATAGCGTGGCTCGTCCGAGCCAGACAGGTTTGGGATGAATATAAACAGCGAGGGTGGTTTTGTGCTGGGGATAAAATAGCTGTTGTGGGCAGCACAGGGGAGCTGCGTGCTCAGCCGGCCTGGCGGGGAGAGGCGGGATGGGCTGTGGCGGACGCGGTGCGGGATGGAGCATGGCAGCCACGCAGCGGCACTGTGCGCCCGAGCGGGGATGGAGCGAGCTGCCACAGGTCGGCTCCCTGACCAGCCGTCTTGCTGCAGCCACCGAATCACGGAATGGCAGGGGTGGGAAGGGCCCTCTGGAGATCACCTCGTCCAGCCCCCGGCTAGAGCAGGGTCACCCAGAGCAGGGGGCACAGGAACGCGTCCAGGCGGGGTTGGGATGTCTCCAGAGACGGAGACTCCCCCACCTCTCTGGGCAGCCTGTGCCAGGGCTCTGCCACCCTCACAGCAAAGAAGTTCCTCCTCGCGTTGAGATGGAACTTCCCATGGTCAAGTTTGTGCCCGTTGCCCCTTGTCCTGTCCCTGGGCACCACTGAGAAGAGCCTGGCCCCGTCCTCCTGACACCCCCCTTGAAGTATTTATCAGCGTTGATGAGATCCCCCTCAGCTGTCTTTTTTCCAGCCTGAAGAGCCCCAAATCCCTCAGCCTTTCTCCATCAGAGAGATGTTCCAGTCCCCTCAGCATCTTGGTGGCCCTTTGCTGTCCCCTCTCCAGCAGTTCCCTGTCCTTCTGGAACCGGGGAGCCCCGAACTGGACCCAGTATCTCCCTCTTCCTCCTGTCTCATGCTCCCCAGCTGCTGGAGAAAATCCCTCTGCCAATGCAGGCACAGCGTCTCCATCCCCCTGCGTGCAGGCAGGTCCCTGGGTCGCAGCAGAGTCTGTCCCGCAGACTAAAGCTCGCAGGTAGTGAACAGCCCGAGCCTGGCACGGGGCCCTGGAAGAGCGGAACGACAGAAATAGCTGTAGCTGCCGTCAGCCGCGGGCCCCGGGAGCAGGTTGGGGCTTGCAGCACAGCTATTTTAGCGCTGAGCCAAGAACAAAGCCCTTTGCTGGGAAAACGGGGCGGGAGAGCCGAGGGGCGCTGAGGACGGGGAGGAAGGGGTGCCCCTCTGCGTGGCGTCGGGCCGGGCGGCGCAGCGAGCCCTCGACACGGCGCTCAGTCGGGTGCTAAACAAACAGCCCAATATTTCATGGCGTGGAGACAGCAGGTACCATGCTAAATGGGACGTGCTGATCTCCCAGCTGCTGCCTTAGCGCATTTACACGCTGCTTTTCTTTTTTCTTTTTATTTTTTTTTTCTTTTTGGTAATGACTAACGAGGACTGCCTGGGGGTCTGATCCCCCTTCGCCAACTGATGTCAGCCCGTCAGGTCCCTGCGAGAAGCACACGCCAGCTGTCGGCTCATTGAGGATGGGGTGGGGGGGGGGGAAGCAAACACTGGGCACGTTTCCCCCCACCCTGCCCCTTGGGTTTTCGGTTGGGGCTGGCAGATGTAAGGCAGGGGAGCAGGCTGGTGGGGAGAGCTGCCGCAGGTTATTTGCACATCAAAAGCAGCTTTGCCTCCGACCCTCCATCACCCTGGCGAGCAAGAGGTGGCTCGGTTTAATTGCTCTTTCAAAGGCAGCCCTGGTCTTGTCTCTGCTCAGATTTTGAGGTCTGACTCTGCCCCCCTGCCCCCCCCCCCCCAACCATAGCCAGAAACGGGTGCAGTGACACCAGGGTGTTAAAAGAAGATGCAAATCAGCTTTTCTCCGTCTTGAAGCTTATTTGCATCCGCTGATTAGTTCAACAACTAATTCAGACTCCTTCTGTTTGAGGGCGGTTGGCGCTCGGGCAGCTGGAGCGGAGCTTGCCCGAAGCAGGGACCCCGGTGACTGTGGGGGAGACGCACGGGCTGGTGCTGCTTCTCTCGGTTTGCCCCCCATCACCCGAGCCATCTGTGCCCCCCGTGCTCCGATCAGCTTGGGAGCCCTGGCACCCGCCGGTGCCATCCCGTTCACATTCAACCGGGCACAGAGGAAGCACTGGGTATGGCGGGGGAATGGCTTTACCCCGGCGTTATCAGGGCTTTCTGCTCCTTCCTCCCAGGGCAGCAGGGACCAGGCTGAGGTTGTCTTCCTCCCTTCAGCTTTCCTCACAATCTCACAGCATCCTAACGCTGGAGCCGGGCCTCCATTAGAGCCCTGCTCCTGTGTAACAGCCCTACGAGGGCCAGGTGGGGCCCACGACCTGATTTCTGCCGCCTGAGCCCGAGGATGCTCTGAGCCCTTCCTGTGGGGAGGACACAGCTTCTTCTCATTAGCAGCTTCATTAAGGTTTTGGAGGAAAAGGGGTGGGACCCTCACCTGGTTCAATAAAAGAAGCAGCCCAGGGTCCCTAGGGTTGGGGGTTTGGCTTCCAAGTGTCCTGGGTGCCCCCAAGAAGCTGTCCTTGGGGTATATGTGCCCTCAGGGATGCTGCCCTGGCTCCCGGACCTGCCCTGGCTCCTGCTCAGCCCCGGTAAGTCTCCGCTTTGCTGTGCTGCAGCATCTGCGGTTCAGTTGTGACCTCTGCAGGACAGGGACATCCCCTGGGATAACCCGGCATAACAGGGGGTCTCCTCCCTGCTGCTCCCCTGGCCCAGATACACGGGTAAGCCTGGGAAGGGCTCGGGGGAGCTGGCAGCAGCGGCAGGTGATGGTCGGAGGTGGTTTCTAACAGAAGGTGCTGCTCAGGAGAAAGAGAGCCCTCGCACGTGGTTTTCCATCTCCTTCCTCCTCGGCAGCTTTCAAAGGCTCTAAAAATAAACTTCCCTCACGCCTCAGGCAGCGTGAGCAAAGCCAAGGTTTCCCTGGAAAGCGTCGGCAGGAGCTGGGTGCCCTTTTTGGGGGGCACGGAGCAGCTTGTGTGTGAGTTGGGTCCCCCCCTGTCTCATGCCCCGTGGAGCAGCCAGAGGCGTTGGGGCAAACGGTGTTTTCCTCAATTTGAGTGTTTCCCCCTATTTTCTGCCCCCCAGCCTCCCCCTTTGTCTCCCCCCATGCTGTTTAGACCTGTGAAACTGCCAGATCCGTGCGGTGCAAATCGGCTCCGAGTCGATCGGTTTTGAAGGAAAACAGCTTAAATAGTCAAAACATGCCCTTGTCTTTCGTTAAGGTGTTTCCACTGCATTTCTCCCTCTGTAGTAGTTTTCTCCGCCGGCCGGGGGGATGGACCTGCCTGCTCCGGGGTCGGGGATGGCCAGGGCTGGGGGCTTTGGGCTACACGGGCTTGGGATGAAAATCGGTCTCACCTGCAAAGCAGGGGGGAGAAGCCGTGGGGCACGGGCTGGGAGTGGGGCCAGGCAGATTATCTCCTCCTCTCCGACACCCCCGCGTTTGCCGGAGGCCAAGTCGCCGCTTTTCCCATGCATGGGTTATCCCAGCTGCACAGCGGAGATAACGCCGCTCGCCCGCATGGCAAAGCGCTCGCGGGGCTGGAAACAACCAGGGCCAGGTGGAAGGATGTCCCCGAAGGGGACCTTGGTGTGCCGCGATAAATGGTTTGTGGCTTGCGGCGGGGGGTGTGTGTGACGTGAGAGGGGCACGGTGAAGCCATGTCCCGCATTGCTGCTCACCGGCGCTGAAAACCCTCTGAGCGCTGCCGAGCCAGGCACTGCCAGAGGCTACGGAAGTTTTTAAAAATTTATTTATAAATAAAAACATAAAATTACCAGTAGTTTACATCAGTCACCAGAAATAACATCCGAAAAACCTGCAGAAAAATAATTATCTGTACAGGCGGAGCCCGGCCGGCCGCGGAGCGGGCAGGGTGGCCGCGGCTCAACCGGGAGCGACACAGCTGCGATGCGGACGGTCACACACAGCGTTGTGCAAAAGGCAGCACGTCGACGCCTCCGGGCGATCACATCACACAGCGCTGGCTGGGAGGGGGGACACACAGGGGCCTGGGGTGGTGGGGACCGGGCCTGGGGTGGTGGGGACCGGGGCTGGGGACATGGGGCTGGGGTGATGGGGACATGGGGCTGGGGTGGTGGGGACCAGGGCTGGGGACATGGGGCTGGGGTGATGGGGACCGGGGCTGGGGACACAGGGCTGGGGTGATGGGGACACGGGGCCAGCAGGAGCAGGGCTGGGCAGGCGGGGAGGGCTCTGCCCCCCTCGCCACCCCCTCACCCCCCGTGTGTTTGGCACTGGAAAGCTCCTGCTCGCCGTGCTCTGGCTCTGGCGTGCGGTGGGGAGGGGGTGCAGAGCCCTCGGTGCGGGGTTATGGCTTGGATGATGCAGAAAATCCCTTCCGGCTTCACGAGCCGGAGCGCAGCCGGGTGCCATCCTTCATCCCTGATCTCCAAAGCTCTCCAAAGCATCCCTCAGCAGGGCTGGGGCAGAGGCTGGCTCTGACCTGCACGTGTAGGGCTGGAACTGGGATTTGAGGTTGGCTTTTCTCCTGCGGACCATGGCTAAGGATCGGCTTGTGCTGTGTGCCGGGACCAGCCAGGATGCCCCGGAGTGGCGTGGGGGTGTGTGGAAGGCACAGACTGGTTTCCATGTGTGGCCTGTGGGGTGAGGGACGCTGAACTTTGCTGCTTGTGCACAGCTTTGAGCCCTTGGCCAAATTTTTGGTATGGGATCATGCAAGAACCACCCCCCTGCAACCCTGGGATGGGGCTTCCCGGGCTGGTGCCCAGCTTGCTAGTGGACAAACAAACATATTGCAGTAAAATTAGCACAAAGTGTTCCTGGCTGGAGACCTCCACCTTGGCAAGCTGGATGCCACCTGATGCCCTCCTGGCTGTGGGGGGACGGGAGAGTCACCGCTGGTGATGTGCAGTGGAGCCGTGCTATCCGCTTGCGGGCGGCAGGAGGAAATTTTAAGAGCTGGGGTAGAAAGCATAACAAAAGTGGTTGGTTTGGGTTTTTTAACCCACTCCCATTGCCAGGTTCCCATGGACATAAGGGCACGGGAGGAGATAAGGCAGCCGGGGTTCCCGGGAGGGACGGTTGCAGTGCACAAGTGAGAGCGTGTGGTGTCAGGGGGCAACGACAACCCATCTCCCCCCCCGATCCCTCAGGTCAGACTGTGGCTTGGAGATTTCTGTTAATTCTTCGATCCAGTTGCCTGTCTGGCAGCTGGAGAAAAGGGACACCGAGCCCTTGTCCCTCAGGGCGGGGAGCGCTGGGCTCGCCATGGCTGTGTGGGTCCAGGGAGGAGGGATGTGCTGTGGCCCAGGGATGGGACGGGTGCAGGGTGGGCTGTGCTCCTTAGTGAAAGGTGATTTGGGTGGGGGTGTTGGCTGTAACGAGGTGGAGGGTGCGCGTGGGTCCTTCCTGAGGGTCTACAGCAGCCGAAGGACAGGAGAAGTGGGTGTGCAGCCTGCGCCGCGGCAGGAGGCGGCTCCTCGGTCCCACGGTGCCCCGGAGATCGGCACCGACCGGAGGAAGGCTGAGGAGGTGCGAGAGCAGTGCGGAGCTTCCTGGGGGCTATGGACAATGGGAAGGGCTGTGGCGTCCCTGTCCCCAGAGCTATGTCATCATGGTGTCCGCCCCAGCCTGGAGCAGAGCATCCCCTGGGAGTTTTGCATCATCGGGAGATTATTTGCTGAAGTCCTGTTCCCTGACCGCCTCCGTCACCGGTTTCTCAGTCCTACAAGGGGGCAGAAGGGATGCTGCCGAGGCGGCAGCGGGGGCGAGGGGGAGCTGCTGGCACGTCACCATTGGCACGAGTTGCTTGTTCACCTCTGTAACACGACAGGCGACGGAGGGCACCGCCATGGTGCGATGCGGGGAGGGGAGAAGGGCTGGCGAGCTGGCCAGGCCACCAGCTCCGCTAATAAATACATGGCTCATCTGAACTGTACAAGGCATGGACCGAGCCGCGGGGCAGCGCTTCTCGCCTGGAAGAGATGCCAACCCCTAAGCTGCAGGGAGGAGAAGGCAGACCTGGCTCAGATCTCGGTGGCGATGATGTCCTCGTAGGGGACGTCGGCGCCCGGTATGTCCAGCTCGATGGGCTCCTTGCCATCTTCCCCTGCAGCGAGCTGCTGAAGCATCTTCTCTAGGTTCTGGTTCCTCTTGTACATGTGCAGGTAGCTCTGCTGCAGCTGCTTCTGGTAGTGAATCACCTTCTCCTTCTCCTCCTTCCACGTCTGCCGCTCGTGCTGGAAGCTGGAGGTCATCTGCTCATTGTTGTCCCGCTCAGCCTTCAGCTCTGCCCTCAGTCTCTCCACCTCTCCCTGCAGGGCTTGAGCATCGTCCACCACGGCGCAGGGCCTGGCCACCTCCCGGGCTTCGCTCAGCTGCTCCTTGAGGACGGCGAGCTCCGTCCGCAGGTCCACGATCTCCTGCTCCAGCAGGTTCACCTTCTCCCTCAGCAGCTCGGACTCGTTCTTCTTGCGCTGGAGCTCGTTCTCGCACACCTCCAGCTCCATGGCTTTGGTGCGCAGGGAGCTCTCCAGGTCCTGGGTCTTCATCTCCAGCCCTTCCATCTTCAGCCTCACCTCCTTCAGCTGAGCCTTCAGGCTGAGGATCTCGGTGGTCTTGGTGTTGAGCTCTGTCTGGGACTCCTTCAGCTGCTGCTTCAGGAGGGAGATCTCCCCCGACTTCTGGCACACCTGTGGGGAGGGACGCAGCACCCGAATGAGGGCTGTGCCTTGGAGAAAGCCAGCAGCACCCGCGGTACCCTGTGCAAACCATGCGGGGCACAGCCGGGGTTTGGCATGCAGAAACCCCGGCCATGAAATCCCACCCAGGGAGATGCCCCAGCACAGAGAGCGATGCCCCAGGCTCCCAGGGGGGCTGGAAGGGGCCCCAAGCTCTCCCTGCATCAACACCCCAGGATTTAGTGAGCTGACACCCCTCAGCTGAGGTGTGGAAACGGATGGCATTGAGGAAGTGCTCAAGTCTCAATACCCCGTCCAACACGACGGCTCATGCGGTCAGTTAAACGTGCTGAGCTTGTTTTGCCAAGCAGACACCTGACTGCACCCTGCAAAATCCCAGCCGGGAGCCGAGCACGTAAATCCAGCTGGAGCATCCTGCTGGAGCCTAACGCGTGGCTGGTACAGCCGCTCCGCGAGACGGCTGCTGGGGGTTCGGTGTCCAGCCGCTCCTGGCGGGACCCTGCAGCTGCAATTTCGGTAGGGCTTGTGTCCAGCCTGGGAAAGTGGCTCGAAAATGCAAATAAACTAGAGAGACTGAAAGCCACGTGAGAAATCCTCGCGTGCGAGGCAGCGAAGGTGAACCCCACGCTCCTCGAAGCACGTTGGGCAACAGCTACGCTTCTCCCTGTGCGGCCGCAGTGAAATGCTATCGGTGGATGTTATTCAGGCGGGTGAGCAGGCTCGCTTCTGAATTTTCAGCAGTTTAACGGTCTTTGTTCAGCGATGTCCAATCAGTGAGAAAATTAAGCTTAAGCACAGAGTGGAAGGTTTTACTGCTCTCTAATAAATGACCATGGCAAGTCCAAGTAGTTCTTTCTTACACATGGGAAGGCAGCCTTACTGCTCCTTTGGGGCAGGCAGCCTGAAAAACCCTGCGCTGGAGGTTGGAAATGCAAATTTACTTTAATGACTGGGGGTTTTATGCAGTGCTTGTTTCCTTATATGATGTGAAGTGCTGAGGGGTTAAGAGGGGCAGAGAGTCACTCAATTATAACTTGCAGAGCCTCCACGTGACAGACCAGGGCTCTCCTCGGCTTTAATATCTGTCTCCTACAGCCTGGGCTTACTGTGGGCGCCATCTGCTCTGCTCGCACCCTCCGTGGTGCCGCGGGATGCAGGTACAGAAATGGAGAAGAGCTCCATGGCTTGTTGCTGGTGCCGGAGCTACCGCCTTTTGCGCGCACACTTTGCTTCCAGCGTTGGCAGCCCCAGATATCTCTTGGCGCTACGGTGCCACTTACCTCCCACTGGGTCTCCTCCAGCGCCGGGGCGAAGCTGGTCTTCTCCTTCTCGTAGGACCTCAGCTTGGTCTCCAGCAGGTTTTGCTCTTTCATGAGGTTCTCCAGCTCCTCCCGGAGCTGCTTCTTCTCCTGCTGCAGCTGGAACACCTGGAGGTGAAGGACCTGCTGCGTCCGTTGGGTTTTCTGTGAGGTTTGTTTGAGCTTGCTGTTGCATTTCTGCTTGAGGCCCTCCAGCTCTTCCTTGCAGCGCCGCTGCTTCTCTTCATAAGCCTGGCAGGAGCTGACTTCCTTCTCCTCAAAGCTCGACTGAAGCTCCTGCAGCTCTCCCTCCCTCTCCAGCAGCTTCTGCTCCAGCTCCTGGATGGTGGACTCGTCTGTGGAGATGGGTGACCGGATGCAAGTGGTCTTCTCAGCGGCGTGGTGGTGGGAGGCTTTGCCAGGGTTGAGGATCTTGTTGCCCCCATCGGAGAAGGACATGGCCTTGAGGCTCATCATGTTGCTGTCCTGGATGATGGCGCACTGCAAGATGTTGTGGGCTGAGCCCCCGAAGCGGCTGATGGGTCCCATGGGCGTGACGAGGGGGTCGAGCTGGTAACTGCTGCTGGTGCTGTGGGTGGGGAGGCTGGACATGGAGTTCCTGCCGGAGTCGGACAGACCCCCCGAGCACAGCACCGGCTTCAGCTCCTGCTCCTTGGCTTTGTCCGAGGGGTGCAGTGGCTGGGAGAGGTGACCCCCGTTCTCCGGGGAGGAGTGGAGGATGGCACCGGACCGTGGCAGAACCGGCTTGAAGGCAGTGGGTCGTGCAGCCGGCTTCTCCGTACCCTGGGGAGAAGAGCAGAGCCCGTCAGCACAGCCCAACAGCACGTCATCTGTTGTCCCCCAACCCTTCTGTCCCCAACGATGATACTCCCATGGCGCGGATGGCCCCATCAAGGACTCAGAACTCGGGAGGATGCTGATGGCTACATCTGCCTCTGCTGGGTTTGGGAATGAAGGGATACGGCTCGTATTGGTGATCCAAATCCCCAAAAGCAGAGGGTTGGCAGGGTGCCCTCAGCAACTCCCCGCTGCCCCTCTCCTCCCTCTTCCTCAGCACAAACCATTGTCTCTGAGCCTTCTCCTGGACCAGGACAGCCCTGAGGTGGGACCTGCACCCGCTTTGAGGGCAGATGTGGTCCAGTGGACAACCTCCCCTCCCCCCTGCAAATCTGGGAATGCCACCTCCCCTACTAACCACTTCCAGCTGGCTGGGGAAGGGCATCAGCTTCTGCGGCGTGGGCGTCCCGAAGTCCATGCCGCTCGTCCCGGCTTGGCTGCCCAGCTCCCCGCTGGCAAGCGAGGTATAGTCCGCTCGGTGGGAGCCGTGAGCTTTCTGGCTGACCTTGATGTAAAAGAAGTCCTCATTCTTGCTGCTTTTGGAGCTGGACTTGTGGCTGGAGTCCTGGGAGAAGCCGAAGCGGAGCAGCCCGTCCGAGTACCTGTTGAGCTTTTTCAGGTGGGATGACTTGCGGAGCTTGTACTGGGAGGCTCGGCAGTGCTTGCTGTGGAAGCTGTGGCCGGAGATGAGGCTACTGACGCTGCCCATGCTGGTCCCTGGCGGGGGGCATGCAGCGGGGGGAGCGGAGCCCGGCTGAACCGTGGGGCGAAGGGTCCAGGCAGCGGGTAGAGCCGGCCGCTGCTGCGATCATAGCAAAGACCTCGCTGCGCCCTGGAGCTGCCAGCCTGGGGGAGGCAAAGAGAGCAGGGTGAGGACAAGCAGCGTGGGAGGCGGGTGCCATTCTGCGCCCGTGATTTGGGCATCGGCGGGGGGTGGTTTCTGACAGCATGAGTGTGTAAACACGCGCTTTATGTGCGTGTTTGGGTGCAAGCTGGCATGGGCATGTGAAAGGGGTTGAGCAAAGGGGGAGGCGCGCACCTCAGAGCACACTTCTCCCCGTGTGCGTGTCCGGGGATGGGTCAGTGTGTGTGTGTGCAGATGAGCCGGTCGGTCCTTGGGAGAGTGCACAGGGAGAGGGATGCTTGCTGAGGCTGGTACCCGGCTGCCAGCCCTGGGCTGCTCTTCCCCATCCCAAAGCCCCAGGCGAAGGAGGGCGGCAGAGGAGGAAGGCAGGGAAGAGCAGGGCTTTCCCCTGTGCCTGGGGACGGCTCCAGGAGCCCCCCATGAGCTGCCTGCGTCTCCCAGGCTGGCTGGCACCTGCCGTGGCACGGCTCCATCCCGCCCTGCACCCACCATCGGGAGCTGCTGGGTACAGTCCAGCTCTTCCAACAAGCATCCGTGCCTCCTGCTTGTGCCGTGCCGGATGGATCCCTTCTCCCGACAGCCGCGCCCGGTGCTGCGAGATGCAGTCACAACATCTCCTGCATCAGCCTGTCGCTCCCTGATTCCTCTCCAATTGTCAGTGCTCCTCTTAACCTACCTGAAAAGGGATGCTGTGAGGCTTAATTACGCTTAACGTCTGCGCAGCACTTAAGAAAACGAGAGGCGTTATGTGTGTGCTAAGTATTGTGATTACGGTTCAGAGGTATGCGGGGCTGTGCATTAATTCTCTTTGCTATGGGGGGAAAAAAATACATAAAATAAAATCCTCCTGGCTCCTGGTGGCCTTTGTGATGCTCGGCTCCCATTGTCAGGGCTGTAATGGAGATGAACCTTCCATCTAGATAATTAAAGGTCTGGTCCATGTTGGGCTCCCACCACCAGAACAGGCGTCGTGGGGGTAAAATGTGCCCTGGGAGAGGGCTGGGTGGTGGAGGGGACGCAGACACAGTGTGCCGGGGCATCCTCGCTGCCTCATCCTCAAGGTCTAGAGAGTTGCTCCTGTATTTTTCCCATTCTTCATTATGTCCTGCCTTAGTCCTGCTCCGATGCAGGCTCCTCTGCATCCTGCAGTGCAACACGAACCTGTGCTCATCCCTCAGCTTTATTTGTTTTCCTTTCCTCTGTGCCCTGAGGACCCAAATTGATTAAGTGTCAAAGAAAAGTCCCAGAAAGACAGAATATCTGCTTTAATCCCTAAATCCATTTTTGGGGAGATTAAGAGAAGTAAGTAAGAAGCAAGGTCTGAACTGCTGCCTGGACGCTGATGTGGTAAAAGTGATTGATGACTTTGGCTTCATTCATTTTTACAGGGTAAGAGGCATAATGTGCGCGGAGGGGGAGGAATCGCTGCAGGGAACGGGATAATTGGCACAGGAGGTTGCTCTGCCAGCATGTGTTCCCGACACCGGGCTTGTGTGTACGCGCCTGCAGAAGAGAAAAGGCAGTGTCACAGCAGCCAAGCTGCCAACTACAGCGACAGCAGCCCCGAGACAGCGCTCAACATGTGCGAGTAGGGGGGGAAAAGCCACTGGTGTATTTACAGACACCTATGGCAGCGCTGTCAGGGAGGTTTGATGCCTTAAAGCACGGAGCAATGCAGGGTGCATGGATCTGGTGCTCCAGGGATGCCGGACTCGCTGTCCCTGTGGCCAGAGCAGCGAGTCCCCTTGGATAGACGTGCCCTTGTGTGCCTGCAGAAGACAGGAGAAATGTGGGGAGGGAGAGCCGGGACTTTCCAGCCTCTTGGCAGGAGGCGTTTCAATCAATCCCAGCCCTCCTACACATGCCTGAGAGGGTTGGGCACGTCTTTTTCTTCTTCTTCTTCCTTCTTTCAATTTTAAAAACGAACACTTTGAAAGGCGTGGAGGAGTTGGCGTTCGTGCGCAGCGTTAGCAGAAAGAGAAAGGCTCTGGAGACGGCACAGCCGGGAGCGCGGCAAGCGAGCAGAGGGCACAGGTTCTGCTCCAGCTCCGGGGCACCCCCAAAAGAAAAGGGGGGGACCAGATGTGTCCCCCTTCCTTGTTCAGCCTCTGTCGCATGTGCTTGCGTTTTCCCCTGCGTCAAATCTAGTGTGACTCTACAGGGAGCCACATCGGTTTGCTGAGCCAAACAAAACAACTAGTCATTATGTACATACATATATATTTAGACGCATGTATATATGTATATTTTAAGGGGTTTTGCATGCTTGGCAACAGCCACGGTTCAGTTAGGTTAGGCATATTGCAGAGTGTAAAAGGGGGCAGGAAAAAAAAAATAATAATAAAGTGATACTGAGAGAGCAGGGTCTGGAAATGCCCCGGCGATGGTGGGTGTCCCAGTCGGGGCTGCTGGGGGGTGGCTGCTGGAGGTGGGGTGTGTGCCGGGCTCAGGGGGGGTCTATGTCCATGGGCACAAGCTGGGAGCTCACACTGGCGAGCGGTGCAGGCAGCCCGGAGAAGCGTGTAGGGGTATCGGGGCTGGGTGGTTGCGGGGTGCACGTTGTCCCCTGTGGGTCCGTGTGTCCCTGCCAGCGTGCGATGGCCGTGCCACCGAAGCCAACTGCGGCAGCCCCCCAGCCACTCAGCTCCCGGCGCTAAATGTGATTACCTTGAAACATGATTTGCCCTGTCACTCACCAATTAACCGGGACAGAAAGCCAGAAAAGACACAAGCCTTTCCCTCTCGCTCTGCCGCCTCCAGCAAATGAGCCCTTCAAAGCCCTTTTGTTGGTGGGGTGAGGGTGGGGGGGGGCCGGGGCGATGGCACGAGCCCCATGTCCGTGGGACCCCCGGGGCGATGCTGTGCCTGTGCTCCGTGACCCTTCTTCATGGGATGTCGAGGGGCTCTTAATGAACCCCATTGAGGTGAAGGGGTGAGCGGGGAGGTGGGGGGGTCCGGCAGTGATGGACCCCCCCAGTAAACACCTGGGCAGTGTGGGCCAAACCCATGGGATGAGGGGCTGAACGCGCAGATGCACCCACTCTTATTTTTGCAGAAACTGGGGGGGGGGGGGAAATGAATGGCATCCCACATTCATTGCAGTCATGCCTATCCTGTAATCGCACGTGGGAGAGCGGCTCTCCCCATCGCCTCCTTTCTGAATGGGCTGCAGGAATTTAATCTTATCTCCCCACAGCATAGTTTCTTTGAAGCCTTTCCCTCTTCCTTGCACCATTTTCGCAGGCAGTAGCTTTCTCTCTGCCTTCCCCAGACAGGTCGTCTCAGCAAGAGCCTTCCTTTCCTTCCAGGCTTCGCAGCGTTACTCCCTCCCTGCTGATCCTGTTCTTCTCCCCTCGGTATGCGAAAGCTTCCTTCTCCCCTGCGCTCTCTCGCCTACTCTTTTTCCCCTCTTGAATTATTATTCATCATTTCTGTGCAGATGCACCCACACATTTGGGTGTTTGTTGGGAGAGGCAGAGATAATACAGAAGCAGCAGCAGCTGCCAAGAGCTCCTGGATCCAGGAGCAGCCTCCTTCCTCTTTCCCTCCATCGCTGCCAGGTGATGTGCCCCTGTTTTACTTGGTGATTTGGGTCTTTGAGACACCGGGAATGTGATCCCAGGGGAAAAATCTGGCCATTTCCATGGTGAAAAGCCATGCACGTGCTACCTGGAGCATCTGACTTATGTTTAAATGAAGAGAACGGCTTAATCCAAAACTTGGGAGTGCAGCAATCCTACTGAGCTGGACTTGGGATCTGCAATCAAAACGGGGTTCTGATTTCTGGACCCCCAACCCCATGCACTAACGAACACCAGGCTGATGAGATGGATGCACCCTGGACTATGTCAGCATCTGCTTGTCCCCGCTCAGACTTCGGAGCTCAGCCCGCTCTCCCCGTGCCCAGCTGGAGCCGGGCTCTCTGAATCCTGCTCATTTTGGTCTCCAAAGAAATGGCAGCAATAGGGCTTGGAGAGCCCCATCAGCGGGGCCGACCTTGCCCCCACCCTGTAATCTTCACCCTAATCGTGCTAATGGGGATGAATTCAAACACCGCCCAGGCAGACGCCATCCTTGTGGTGCTCAATTGTGGCTCGGTGCCGGCGAAGGGCCCCATTACAAGGCTTTCATTCACTCTAATTCATTGTCCCCCGCTCATTCATTGATATTCATTGGGATCATTTTGATCGGAGGCAGGGAGTGAATTGAGTCCGGGACTCACAAAGCGCGCACCATGTGTTCTGCCCTGATTTGCCATTAGTGAAGGGGGACACTCCAGATGAAGAATAACCAGCCTCAATTACATGTTACATCCACTCTAATAGCCCAGGAGTCCATCACACTTAATGTTATTTCAATGAACACTAAGAGAATTCACACCCACGGGCTGGTGCTTGTTAGAGGAGCCCGCAGTGGCTTTGGCAGGGAGTTGGGTGGGCTTCGTGCCAGTAGTAGACTGTGCCGTGTCTCTGCCGGTGTCCCCCGGCAGCTGGGCTCCTACGCCGAGGCCGGTGATCCTGCTGCAGGCCCTGGAGGTGAAGGTGCAATGGCAATAGGGGGGGGAAAAAGGCAACAAAAGGGAATCTGCATCCCTTTTGAAGCCCATCGGTAGCACCGAGCGCTGCCTCTTTGCACCCAGCCCCTGCAGGAGAACAGCTCAGGTCGAGGTCACTTAAACCCCTTTTCTCCTGCCAGCCCTGCTGGAAAAGCCAAAAAATCAACGCTGAATTCCGCATCAGCTTTGGAAAGAGCTTGAAGGAGCTGCGTGTGCCACTCTGCCATCCATCAAGCAATTGAGGCAGCAATCCTGACCGTGGATGAGTCAACAAGTGGCTTTAATGGGAGAGCAGGGCAAAATCGTCCGTGTGATGATGTAGGCGGCACTGAGGCGACTGGCTTGAGCTATGTTTGGGGAAGCCACTACTAGAATAAGAGGAATTTCTCAAATTAACAATGAATCACATTGGCAGAGCGAGCTTTAGAGGATATCGGCTCAACACCCGCTGTGCTGTGCCTACTTCTCCACTGTCTGGTCCCTCGGCGGGGAGACGGCAGCGTTTCCGTGAGCGGGGAGAGGCTCCCGGCCCTGCCCGGGGACGATGGCTCAACCCACAGAAAATTGGTGTAAGTCAGCAAAGTCCCCTGACTTTCAACGTCTGCGTTTCTGCAGAGCCTCGTGCTTTCTCTCCAGCAAATGCTTACTGGACAGTTAGCCTGAGCACAAACTAGTAGCACCAGCAAATATGTGGGCTAGAAAAAGTGATGTATTATTCTTTCTGTCTCCCTAGCCTGAGAGGGATGTAGAAGGGAGACAAACCAGGATCGCTTGACGCTGGTGGCCGAAAGGCTGTAACCTCAGCCGGCAGGTGTTTATTCCCAGGAAAAGCTGGTGTTTGCCCTGGCAGCCTGCGGGGAGTTACAGCCCGCAGGAAAAGTCAGGAGATGAGCAAAGCGACTTGTTGGGAGAGGCATGGGGCAGCATAACCAGGCTCGGCACATCAGCAAACGACACGGTGATGGGGGACAAAACATCGCCAGCTTCGCCTGCTCCCACCTGCCAGCCCGGCCAGTGCTCAGCGATGGGATGTGTGATTAAAAGAAGGCTGTGCCGGGATGGTGATGCTCCCCGGCCAGCTCGTGAGCGCTGCTCCCGCCGACCCAGCGCTGCTTACAGAGCCAGCCCGTGTTTTCTGTGCACAGAGCGACGAGGGATTTCTGGTGCCGAAGCGCCTCGGTTCTCCCCCGCACAGCTGCAGTTTATATTAAATAGCTTCATATGCACGCAAATCCAAACAGCGTTATCAGGAGCTGGGCTTGAGACAGTCCCGGCCTCCCTCCTACTGTCCCTGTACCGCATCTGACCCCGGGGAGGGGTTGTTCCCAAGAGGAGCTGGTCCCGTATGATGCATTGCCCTTGCTGGATGCAACAGCAGGGCATCATGGGAATATCCCGGCGCTGCTCTGGGAGCGTGATCCTCCATGTTATCCCCACCTCAGCTTGGTCTATAGCTCTTTGTGTTCCTGATGCTGTGTATTTCTCCAAGTAACCCTCACTCCTACCTGTGACGTCCCCAGCTCTCCGCTTACACCAGCCCAAATGCTTTCTCACTTTGTTTTAGGTTAAACGCAACTCCAAGATGCTCCAGCTTGACCCAACCTTCACTCGTCTGCGTGTGAAGACACCCCACCCGTGCCACCCAGAAACACCCAGACCCCCTCGCAGCTCCGTCCCTGCTCCTGCCGGCAGCCTCGCATCACACGGATTTGGGAGCTCAGCGGTGATTCAACAGCCGAGCACAGCACCCACACAAGTCGTATCAGTCATGCTCCGGGTACAAAGGAAACACTTGTATGAGACATAGTTAAATATTCCTAGGGTGGAGAGAAAGATCTTTTCAGCTTACTTAATTCCTAAGAGCATCTGGCTTTTCCCACTAATGAGCAACTAATACTGCAATTAAAGCCCTGCTAATTGGAAACTCAGAAATGCTCTGCTCCCTGCTTTTGTCTTTCGCAGGTCTGGGGACTCGCCGGGGCTGTGGCAGGCACACCTGAGCTGCGACGCCAGCGCCGGGGAATGGCCACCACCTCCAGGCTGGCGACTTCACCCCCGTCCCACGACAGGCTCCGTCACTCCGTGGGAAACAGCCGAGACTCCACCGTGCCACGGCACCCGGGCCACCGGTCACCGCCGGCTGCTCGCAGGACCCCCCTCTGTTAACGGGGCAAGTTTCGGGGAGGGGGTTTTGGCAGCCCTGGGGATGCTGCCGGGGAGAGGAGCCCCTTCCCCAGGGAGGACCTTGCAGAAGGTACCATCCATGGACGGATCCGTGAGGCTGGAAGGTGCGAAACGCCCGCTCCTTCCCTCGGAGGAGGGCGAGGGGGCCCTCGTGGCCCCGCCATGGGTTAGTTATTTTGGGAAGCGTCTGGGGCTGGCAGCTGGTGCCGGGGTGGGTGACAGCTGAGCACGGCTTTCACTTGGGATCCGCGAGGCCCCTTCTCGCACATCTATTTCCGACCCTGTAAAACACAATCTGCCAGAGTGCGAGCATGGGGCGGGGGGCGGGGGGGGAGGCACCCAAAAAAGCTGGTTACAAGGAACTGGTTTGCCCAAGGCAGCTCAGAGCCTCCGTACATCTTGCAGGTGCCTCCGAGCGTGGTTGGGAAGTTGCAGAGATGCTGTCCTTCAGTTCCCGCGGCGAGGTCTGTGCCTGGTGCTAGTTGGCGTAGCTGCAGCCCCGGTCCGCAGCCCGACCGGTGAGGTTTGGTGTCCTACACGTCTCCCACGCGCTTTCTCCGGGGTCTAATTGATGGAAAGGGTTTGCCTGTCCAGCTAAAAATAGCAAGAACTTCATGTAACTTGAGCTGAGCCCTAAATACTTCTCCTCCCAGCTTTCCGCTTCCATGGGCTTTGCATGTGTCTTTCTCTGTCCCCCTAATGATGGATAAAACAGCAATGAGGGACAGTGAGCCCGTTTCCCCCAGGTTATGACAAGGTGGTAGCACCAAGGGTTTCTTCCACAAGCCAGTCCCTGACTAGCCACCAGGGAATACCTGGACTAAGGCTCCTTCATCTGCAAAACTCCCCCAGCAGCGTTCAGGGGAGAAGCATCCTCTTCGTGTAGAGGGAAAATTTAGAAGTGGAGCTGCAGGCTGCCATGGAGACCGGGCTCTGTTTGCAATCTTCTCGCCTTCCATTGTCTCTCCTCCTCTCCCAGGTGGTTGAAAAGCAGCCAGGAGCGCGGCCCGTGTTGCCTCCCATGTTCCTGCTGGCCACGGTCGCCCAGCCCACCGTTGCTGTAAGTAGCCAGGGGGCCCAGCTGGGTCTCCTCTCTGGTCCTTCACCTCCTCTAGCCTTTTGGCACCTCCTCGGTGTATCTGGGGATCATAAAGCAAATCTGTGCTGCTTCTCCATCAGCCTCGTTGGGTTGATGTGCAACATGAGCACTGTCAGAATGCACGGACCCACCGTCTGCTCTCCCTTGCTCTTCTCTCACTGGTGATGGTCATGAGCAGCCAGAGGCTGAGATAGGGCTGGTTCTCGTGGGACATACTCCTAAAGTCATAGTATGGAAACTGCCTGTTGCAGTGGGAAGCTTTGGCTGCTTCCCTAAGAAAAAGGAGGGGAAATAACTGACCCTGACAGCAGCTAAAACCCCTCAATCTCTGTCCTTAGCAGTCAGCATCAGAGGAAGAATTTCTCTGAGGTAGGACCTAAAGATCTTCCTGCAAACTAAACTTCTCCATGTCAAGTCTATGCTTGACTTCACAACACTTGAGCTCTAAAACTAAGCTGTGCATTATTTCTACGCTGTCCTTCCTTGTTTGCGACACCAGTTATCCTGTGGTTTGTCTAAACGCTGGGTATTTTTGTACCCTGCATGATGCTCATCCAAGTGGGAGCCGAGAAAAGGCAACTTCTGCGTGGTGATGCGGAGCCAATCTCGGTCCTCCTCGCGAAAAGCATCTGCTGCGCTGCCGCTGTCTTCGCATCCTTCAGCTCCCTCTCTTGCTCTCCAGAGTGCTACGTGTCCCCGTCCCTGCTCTGCTCAACCAGGCTTCCATGTGGCAGCCACAGAAGGGGGGGGGGGAAAAAAAAAAAAAAAAAAATCAAAAAAATGGCAAATTGAGCTCTCGCTTCCTATTTGCCGCCTCCTCTTTTTTCAAATTTGGCCCGTTGTGAAAACCACCCCTTTAATGCCTGGCTGCCAAACAGAGCAATTCTCTCAATAGAGAAACGTACATCAAAGTTGCAAGGAATATTCAATTAACCTTTAAAGGAGATCATCCATAACTGGCTTACAGAGGTGTCATTTAATTGTTTAAAAAAATAAACCCAGGCACTTGCATTGCAGAGGAGCATGTCTGTTGAGACAGTTCGGGCTTTTGCTGCTGTTACCACTGATGTCGTGCTAAAAGGCAATTAAATATCCAGCCGTTCCTTCCAACTTGCACTCTGCGCCAGAACCTCTGGCACAGGCAATATGGCAAGTGGCCAAATTCATCCCTTCCGCATCTAGGAAGCCTTGATAAACTTCTCTGAGAAATTGCCACTGCTGGCAAACAGCCCCGTGTCGTTGCACGACGGCAAATTAAGATGGACCTTTCGGAGGCTTATTCTCTTGCAGCAAGAGGGAGGCTCTCGGAGCTGAGCGCCGCCGATGCCCTACGGGGCAGAGATGCTCAGTTCTCCAAAAGTCAGAGGTTCAGGAGATAAGGCTCTTCAATAAATGACTAAAACCCCTCTTACTTTCAAGAGGAGAGCGTGCACACGCATTGCTACCCTCTGCTGGAAGGAGCTGGCTTTCACAGAGGCCTTAGGCTGCTAAGGAGATAAATGGAGATCTCCTTTTAGCTCAGGAGGAAAACTTCTGTGCGTGAGGAAGAGGAAGGTCTGAACGGGAGCGCTGCTGTTGAGAGGACCCGGTTGCAAAGCCATGCAGGGTCGGCGTTTTCTCCTGCAGCTCGGGAGTAATCCCGGCACTGCTTGTGCATCGGGGTGCCCCCCTCCCCCCAGATTTTGCTCTCCAAAACCAGGCGATGGCCATGCGTGCACGCGTTCAGGGCTTCCCAGAAACCATTTGTTGAGCCTTCCCGCACAAGGAGGGGGGCTTTTCTTAATGTGCCCAGGCATAAAAACCCAATGGTAGCAAACAATCATTTGCGTTGCTGGAAAGGAACACAGGAAAGACTTTGTGACCCACGTGCCAAATCTTTGTACATTCCCTGCTATTTTTAACTAATCCCTAATGGCAACCGTCCACTTTGGCCCTGCCCACTCCTCCCGGCCGCGCGCCTTCGCTGCTGCTCTCCCCGACCTGGGGACTGCGCGCTCCACGTCTCCTCCCTGCACCCTGCTCTGTCCCTGCCCACAGAGGTCTTACACCTACAGGTCTCCTGGAAAAAGCCAGGGCAGCCAACCCAAGGACAGCCGGCAAACATAAAACATCGAATAAATTAGGCAGGGGGAACTTTTAAGACCTCCCAAGGGAAGGAAATATTTACAAACGCATGCAAGTCAGTGGTTAGGGGGACTATTAAAAAAAAAAAAGTAAATAAGAAAGCCTCCAAGTTTCCCGTCAGTGCTAAGCTTTTCCTGAGGGCTGGAGGATTAAGGTCCCATGCCTGTGGGTGCAGGGCATGGGCGGCGCTGCCCCAGGAAAGCCCGGGTGGCTCCGTTATGGAGCGGTACAGGGCCACACTCCCATCCCTGCCCCTCTGTGCCACTTTGAGGAGCGATTATAGCACCGGTTTCCTGCAATGGCTCCAGTGGTACTATCTTTTCACACTTGTCCACGCAGCACCTTGCACCATGGGCTTGGAGCTCCGCCGGGATGTCTGTGGGCGACAGTGTCCCGTGGAGCAAAGCCTAGAGCTCAGCTCTCGCTGTCAGAGATGGGGACGGGTTTTTTGAATGGTCTCAAGGGAGGCAGGTATGCGATCCAGCCCTCGACCGGGTTTTGCTCCCTGTTGCGCCGAGAGCAGCTGCTCGGTGGCTGCCCACCTCTCTGCATGCCGCAGATGCCTTACCTGAGCCTGTGCTGAGCATGACTGTACCTGCCCGCAGCAAAATAGAGGCTTTCAAAGAGGGGAAAACAGTGATTTAGGGCAAACGATATCATCAGAGCAAGGGCTTCGGGAGGCGCGGGACGGGAGAGCAGCAGCGGCTCACTGGGGCAGCATCCCTGTCTCTGCCTGGCCCCGCTCTGCAGCGGAGCATCTGCACGGGATGGGCTTTCCCCTTTCTCACCGGTGCTGTGGTCGCTCTGCCCAAGCCTGGACTGGGGGTTTGCTCCTGGGGGGGGGGCTGGGAGTCTGCCCTGGAAGTCCCTACACCCGCTTGGGTGGCTCACAGGGGAGCTGCCTTTTCTTGAAATCTCATTTTCCTGCCCGAGTTTCACATTCATTCGCCTCCCACCGCTCCGCAGCGCTGCCTGCCAGGGAAGAGTGACTAAGGGGTGGGTGGAAAAGAACGACTCCAGACCAATTTAGCAGCCTGCGGTGCCAAGAGGAGGGGGTCACCCAGGGAGCAGGAGGGGCACCGGCACAGCTGGGGGCTCCGAGGACGAGGGAGCTGCCATGGCAGGGAGCGCAGCCCCTCGAGCGTGTGCGTGCCGTGGGGCTGCGGCTGGAAGCCCGGCAGGGAGCTGAGAGCATCCCCCGTAGCGTGCGATTGTGTTCCTGAGTGCACTTCTGCAGCTGCCATTAATTGCCCCCACCGCTGATTGCACCGATGATTTTGCACTTACAATTCTTTGTCCCACTGATTAATGGCCCTGGTGATTAATTGCACGGGTGAGACCACAGAATGGCTAACGGAGGGCTCTGCAGACCCTCGGAAGAGCCTGGCTGCAGGCGTAGGTGTGAGCCGGGCAGGTCGGCGTGGTGGGACGTGGAGGGGCTGGGGGAGACGGTGCTCGTCGGTGCGTGGCCGTGACCGCAGGCTGGTGTGGGAGGCTGGGGGCAGGCGAGGAGCAGCCGGGCAGGCTCTGCCCTGGCGATGGTTTCAAAGGGAGGTTAATCAGCGTCTGGAGCGATGGTATCAAGAGGACAGATCAGTGGAGACTCACAAGGACTTTTTTTTCCCCCTGCTCGTATTCCACTTGCCGCAGCCTTCAGTGAGGAAAATGAGCTCTCGGGAGGAATTTGGAGAGCCACGGAAACTACTGCAGAAACGCAAGCCTGCTCGGGAAAATGGGTCAGGTGCTGGTCCTTCTGCGGTGAGCACACTGAGTCACATGTGTAAGGAGTTCACAGGCCTCAGCTCACTTGTGAACACAGCAGTGAGAGAGAGAGAAACCCCCTCAGCACTGCTCTGCTGGGGCAGACTGGGCTGAGAAGTGCCCAGGGCTTGGCACTGCTGGAAGGGGCTGATACTAGGGCCAGGGGGGTGTTAGCAGATGGGGACAGCAGGAAATCAAATACAAACTCCCCAGGGAGAAAAGGGTTTGTAGCAGGGATGCAGTGGTAACGCCGCTGCAGCTGGGATCCAGGTGTGTGGGCACAGCCCTGCGGGGGAATCAGGGCTGGGGGGCTCTGGATGGGAGCTGTCAGGGCTCCCCCACAATCCTGGGCCAACTTCTGTGTGTGGGACCCTCCTGCCACTCCACTGGGAACCTGCACCCGGGGCCAAATATGCCTGAACTATGAGGAAAAGCGAGGTGCTGTCTGCAGAGCCCAAAGAGGCATCCGCGGCCCCTTCAGGGATGGCAAGGTACAAGCTCTTCAGCTGGCTGAGGAAAGAAGGGAGCGTCGTGCTCCGAGCCCGGTGCCCGGCTCCGTCCTTGTTCCCCACCGGAGTCGGCAGCTGCCAGGGCTGTGCAGATCTGGCACCGAACGCAGAGCATCAGCGGGGTGAGAAGTGACAGCCTGGAGCCGACTTCTGCCACAGCCACGGCAACGCTCGGGCACTGCTTTTAAAGGCAGAGGTTAATCCCTGGCTTTCCAGGACCTGGGTGGGCACCCCTGGGAGCTGCAGTGACCGCCCCTCCCTGCTTTTACCTGTGTGCCCAAATAGGCGCAGACCCTGCAGCCTGCACAGGGCGCACACACCCCGAGGAAAGCACCGACAAACCCGCCTGGCCATGCCTATGTGCACCCAGGGAAAGGCTAAAACACTTCCAGCGATACCTGGCTGCACACTCACAGGCAATACCCGCATCCAGGTGCAATTAGTATTGTCACACAGAGGAACCCGATGCCCACACAAGCCTCCGTGCTTGCTAATCCCCTTCCCCACGCTGCCCACCCGCTTGCTGCCCGTCCGACCCCACGCACGCTGGCGCTACCGGCAAATAATTTCTACCAGGAGCGGGCAGCCCCTCTCCCGGGGGTGGCTCAACGCCGATGACAACAAACCAAAGGCATCTGCCCCTTTTTTTCCCTCTTCCCGGAGAGTTTGGGGACTGTGTAACCAGAAGCAGCCTGAACCAAGGTGCTGAACAGGCAGAATTTTCTCGTTGCCTTGAAAAGAAGTTTTCCAGACTTCAGAGGGAAGTGAAACGACGGAGCTGAGCCCTGTGGGAGCCGCTGGCGGCTCCGACCTGGCAGAGGGATGTGCAGCCGAGGCGGGGGGGGGGGGGGGGGGGGGAGGACACACACAAAACGACACACATTTAACCCTCTCTCCCGGGCAGCTCCGACCCCGCGGGCTCGGGCAGCGGCTCCGATCCTTTGTGCCCGTTGTCCCTTGTCACCGTTGGGTCGGGCCGGCAAAGCTGCAGCGCCGGGCATCCCCGGAGCTGCATCCCCGGTTAACCCCAAAGCGACGCGCTCCTCTCGCAGCCCCCCGGGGAGCGAGGGGGGGGGGTCCCGGCCGCGCAGCTCAGCACATCCCCCCCCCCCCCCGCCCCGTCCCCTGCCCGCAGCTCCCCGGGCAGCGGCACCCCGGGGGCTGGCAGCGTTGCCCCCCCCCCCCCTCCCCACACCTCCTTCCCCGCGTCCCCCCCGTCCCCAGCCGCGGGGTTTCGCCCACCTCGGGTGGCCGCTGGCTGCTCGGCGCGGCGGCGCGGCGCTCGGCGGGGCTCCCGGTGCGGGCCCGGCAGCAGCATCCCCGGCGCGGCGGCGGAGGAGGAGCCTGCAGCCCCGCGCATCGGCCCGCCCCGCCGCAGCCCCCGGCCTTTGTGTCCCGGACCGCGGGGCGTCCGTGTCCCTCTCCCCACGCCCCGTCGGTGCGTTGGGGAGCGGGGGTGGGGGGGGGTAGCGGGGCGGGGGTTCCTTTGCTCGCTAAAGGAGAGGAGGAGGGGAGGGGGCTTTGGGTGAACGCGGCCGGGTTTGGACCGTCGGTGCGTCCGGGGTTCAGGCTGGCGCTTTGGGAAGCTCGTCGGGAAAAGAGCCGAGAGCCCGGGGAAAGCAGCCAGCAGGGAGGGAGCTCGCCCGGCCGGGGAAGGACTGGGCTGAAGTTCCTGTTTTGCTTGATTTGGAGCAGGGACTTGAAGCGGAGTCTCCGATATCCCCCGTTTTTGGGGTGAGCACCGGGCTGGGCCGGGGTGTGTCTCGCTCATGCCACAACTAGTCCTCCAGGCAGAAATGAGGACACGTTCCCCGGGCCTCTGACCACGGGGAACCGAATTGGCGGGGCTGTGGCCAGAGCCATCCTAGGTGCAGCTGGGGAAACTGAGGCACGGTACCTGCAGACCTGCCCCATCCCTGGAGGGGTTCAAGGCCAGGTTGGACGGGGCTTGGAGCAACCTGGGCTGGTGGGAGGTGTCCCTGCCCAGGGCAGGGGGGTGGAACGAGATGAGCTTTAAGGCCCCTTCCAGCCCAAACCATTCCATTACTCTATGATTCTGGGACCTACTTCAACTGCAATGGGCGCAGAGGCAGCTGCGCTGTCAGGTATCAGCAGAGGACCCCCACCTTGCTCAGGCTGATGCTCACTTAAGTGGCTTTGGCTTCTCAAACAAGCCACCCCCTTGGCTGTTCCGCTGCAAGTGCCTGTCTGGATATGTTTGTGGGCCAAAAAGCAAATAAACGCAGGAGAAAGGGAGAGCTGAGCCACAGCAGCGTGTGCACGGGTGGCTGCCCCCGTTGCTCCCGTCCTGGCGCCAGTGCTGTCAAGCCTGGCAAGAGTTTGCTCTCTGCACAAGCAGGTACTGAAAACATCCCAAAAGCAGCAGGCTGCGGTCAATGCGGGCTGAGGACCTCCTGTGGGGCTGCGAATTGCTGTGCCGAGGTGGAGATGTGGGGGGAGCAGCCTTGTAACCCCTCCTGGCCTTGCCTTTAGTGCTGACCAGTGGGGAGGGATGCTCTAAAGAAAAAACTGAGCATTTCTGCTAAAGCACCTTCCTGAAGCGATTCAGGCTGGAGCCCTTGTACTGGTTTCTGTAGCCCAAGCAGGCTGTGCTTGTCCACAGGTAAGGCCCATCTTCCTGTGAAGATTTTTTCCAATATCAGGAGGAAGCCGAGCAAGTACCCACACGGACTATGAATTCCCAAGCACCGAGCAGTGTTTGGCATGTCCCGCTGCTCCCCAGTAGGCTGGAGCCCGGTCGGAGGTGCAGTTATATTCCCACATCCCTTCCTTCCCGGTACCTCTGCCCCTGGGGAAATCTGTTTGCCTCCTTTTTCCTCACCTAGTCGTTAATCTCTTCCTACACGGAGGCAGGTTTCCTGCCTGCCTGCGCTGAGCAGGCCTGTTTGCCATCGCCAGCTGACGCAGCGCTCAGGAATTCGCTGGCTGGCTGGCAGCACATCTGGACTTGCCCCGCGCAGGGCGCTGCATGGCCGCGTCCCGGTCAGGTATGCAGCGAGGGAGGCTCCCCCCCCGGCTCCGGCACACACCTGCGGCTCCCCCGAGCCCCCCGTCGCCTCCTGCCCCCTCTCAGTGCCAAGATGGAGTAGGGAAGGGGGTCGGGGAAGACAGGACCCCCAGCGTGAGCTGGCACATGACGGCGGGTGTCTGGCTGAATGGCAGGAGAGCCACAGCCATTCCCTTCCCAAAGCCGGCGTGGGAAACCAGCCTGGGCACAGCATTAGCGTGGATGTCCCTGCACACACACAGCCCCAGCAGCAGCGCAGGGAGAGGCAGATGGGTCCTGCAGGACCCCCAGGAGCGAGAGGACCACAGGTCCTGAGGGACGGGGACTAAACCAGTCTCAAACTGGTCTGTGCACCCATCAGCCCGGTGGGACTGGACTCCTGTCTTGCGGATGGTCCCGCCGCGGTTGCCAGCCTTGGGCAGGGCTGGAGGAGAGCAGCTGGGGCTCGGCGCCGGGGTTTGCTTTGCTCCCGCTGCGGGAGCCCGGCCGGCGCCCCGCGAAGAGGCCGACGGTGTGAACCGGAGCAGCGAGGTCTGCTGCCGCCCTGCCTTCCACCAGCGCGCCCCCAAATCCCAGCCCGCGGCTCCCACTATCAGGGCATTTGACACCGAGCAAAAATAGTTATGCCGGGGTGGAGCACGGGAGAAGCGAGGCTTTAGCTCTGCACAAACCGCAGGGCTTTGATTTATGGAGCTGGCGCTCGGCAGACGAGATCCACCCCCCTGCTTTTTTTAATATTGTTTCCTGGCAGCTTAGTTGGTTTCTCTGCTGATTTGAGCAACGCTCCCACAATCCTGCGGGTGCCTCGTTGCCTTGAAAGCAGTCAGCTGGAATTTGCTATTTTAGGACCTAAAAATTGAAGAGAGGAAGAGGAAGCAGAAGAAGGAGAAGAAGAAGAAGAAGTGGAGGAAGAAGAAGAAGGGGAAGAAGAAAGTGTATTCATGTGCGCACAGAGGAATGGTTTAGGAGGATTTCACTCAAGGGGGAAAAGGCACAAAAAAATAATTATGATTCATTTTCAGTCGAGCGGAGCTTTGTGTTTCTATAGTAAGTCATAACAAAACAAGGGCGGCGAAGCCAAGAAGTTATTTGTACCAGATGGGCCAGTGGTTGTATCTGCAGCTTTTTAGGAATCGTCCTGATTTGGGCAGATTTTGCAGCCGGGAGCTCAGGGGTTCAACCACCAAGGGGGGGGATGACACACAGGGTGGCGGGGGGGCTGCAGCCCTGCTGTGTCCCTTGGCTGTCCCTGCCTGGCTGGGGGGGGGGACCACTGTCCCCCCGTACCGTCACCCGATGGGCCCGGTTGCTGGAGCGGCTCCTCCTGGGCTGAAACTCGTCCTCCCCGGCTCATCCATCCCGTTCATGTCAGCACTCGCCCCGTCTGCCGTGTCCTCGCCCCCGCAAACGAGTCTGACGACGGGGTGTTGCCTCAGCTCCCCGAGTCACCTGGAAGCTTTCCCAGGGCAAGAGAGCCCCAGAGAGTAATAGTAAAGGGCCCTCGCGGAGATTTGGGTTATTGAGGATTGTGGGGTGCTCGGGCAGATGCAGAACCCCTGGGGTTCTGTCCTGCCAGCGCGGAGCTTGGATTTCCCTGGGGCTGGGAGCTGAGCCCTGGTGGAAAACCTCCCTGCAAACACGCCTCTCTCTCCCACCTTCATTAACGGAGAAATGAAAAATTCCTCCGACAAAATCCAACAACAACAACAAAAATTTAAAATACACCACTTTTTTCACCCTTGCTGCAAAGAGGCGATGAAACACCAGCGACTTGTTTCCCTTGGCGGGGGGGGGGGGGAGGAATTTGGGCAGGGAGTGGATGAGATGCTCACCCGCCTCGCCGGAGTCTGGCACCTCCGGCGGCTGCTGGCAGTGCCGGGACCGGCCGCGTTCAGGGCGCAGGTGAGTCAGTCCCCGACCCCTTCCACTCGATGCTAGTCTTAATCACTTAGCATCGTCATCCTGGATACAGCCCTAAGTGGATTTGCGTGGATAGATTGAATAAGAGTCCCTTCTCCCTTATATTTTAGGATAAAGGATAAGCAGAAATGACAAAGGCAGGATTTTTTCCTCTTTTTTTTTTTTTACTAACAAATTATTTACAGATCCATTGAAATTGGATATAACTCAGTTCATACTAATTTACTGCTCTGTAAGGGTATTTCAAGATAATAAGATCAGTGATAAAAGCAAGAAGTAGGTGTATTTAATGACTTTTTCCCCTACAGAGCTATGAAGCAATATTGGAAGAGCGAGGCAAGCCTGGGAAAAGGAAATGAACCCACAAAATGCTCCGGAGGGTTGGAGGGCTCAGATGGCACCCGGAGGAGCAGGATGAGGACACCAGTATAATAAATAGTACCTTTTGCACATGAATTTTAAATAGCAATTGAGGCACAGTATGTGGAGCCAAGCCGGGATGCCCTGGGAAGGGGCACCCAGTAGGTCCATCCTCCCGGGAAGTGCGGATGCTCCGCTGGGGGGATGCGCCCTGCTTGGCCCTGCCTGGGGATTTGGAGGTGAAACGCAGCAGGGAAGAAGGAGCGTTGGGTGTTTGGTCGTTTCGGCTGGGCAGGTGGATTACAAATCGCAATTAGCCTGGGAACCTGCGCGGCATAGTTGCGGCGGAGCTGCAGGGACACGTGCGCGCTCACACGGGCGATCTTGCAGAATAAAAAAGAGGCCGGTTTGGCCGTCCTGTCGGGGGGTAAATACTGCGGGAGCGATCGGCAAGATAGCGAGAGCTTATGTACGCGGCCAAGGAGGATCTCGGCTGATGCTAGCGGTGGCAACTTCTGTGTCACGCTGGCTTTGCTTTGAGCTTCGCAAGGCCGTTGTGCAGGGGGTGATGCATATTAATGCATATTAAGCAGCTCAGCCCCGCTGTGGCCAAGCCACCAGCTGATATCCCTGACGTGCCCGTGATATTGTCCTCATTGTGCTGCACAAAGCGGTTTCCAGCCAGGGCTGGGGGTATTTCTTGTTTTGGATGAGGTGGAGGGGGGAATCCACCCAGCTGATCCCCTCCCACCGGAGACCCTTCCTGACGGGGCTTCAGCAAAGCGACGTGGCACTTGTCAGCGCTCCTCTGTGCTCTCTCCTTGCGCGCTCTGTAATTTTAGGGAAAATAAAGCCAGTCGATGCTGGAATGAAAAGTAAACTCCACGTGGCCTTCCCAGCCTAGCAGCAGTCTCACTTGGGGAGTTCAAGCCTCCTTAGACGAGACTTTGCTCTCAGCTCCCTTTCCCGGAGTCCCGAGAAGCGGCCGGCAGCCCTGGTTTCCATCCCAGCCAATTTAGGAGCAAAAAGAGAAACCCCAAAAGGTCATGAGAGAAGTGTATCGCACCCGAGCTTATAAAGGCAGACTGAAATTTCCTCTTCCTCTTCTGGGATTCAGCCTCTCCATTCCCATTAAAATTAATGATAAGAGCGCATCTCAGCTCCTTGGTAGCTCTTCAGCTTCTTCCTTTGCTTGGTGCTAAAATCGAGACAAGCCCAGGCTGCGTCCCCGGAGCACAGTTTGCTTTCGCAGTTAAACAAAGCAGCTTCCTCTGCCCGGCCGAGTTGCAAAACAGTGATAAGTCGCCGCGTGGTTCTCGGTATTGATCTGCGATGCTAATCTGGGTATCTGTTAGCTGGACGCCCCGGTCACACCGCAAATCTTGCTTGTCAAGTCCAGATCTCATGCAACCGCGAGTTCTTCTGAAGCGTCATCCTGGCGTCATTTCATTACATGAGCTCTGATAGTAAACAGTTTCTAGTCCTCAGGGCCAGAAAGAGAAGCTGGAAAATTTGGCTCCTGGGGGCATTCAAGACAAAAGGCAAATGTGCATGGACCCTCAGATATATTATCTTTTAGAGCGTCGTGCGCTCCAAACCCTGCTTATGGTTTGCGGAGGGGGGTGATGGGTGGTATCTGGGTGGGTGAAGGCGGGGAGAGCGGGTGGGGAACCCCAAGGTGAAGGCAGGAGCTGGAGCCGGGCGTTACATCTGGGCTCAGACACAGAAATCAGCCGCAAAGTTGGAATATCCCAAGCCCCTGTGCCGTCCCGACCCCGGAGCTCAGGCGGGGTTTGTCACAGGGCAGAGAGGAGCAGAGGTTTTCCTTCTCGCAGCCTTTTCCTCCTGCTCCTCCCCTCCTCCCCGGCATTACTCACCGGGTTATGCAATGCTTATCTCCCAGCCCTGCACGCACGCCGGTAACCAGTTGGGCAGCAAAAAATACTCTGCTGGAAAAAGCAGTTTGGCTGCCTCTGCCTGCCTGCCTCCCAGGACTCACCCTGAACGCTGTACAGGCTGCTTTTCTGCCGCTTAGCAGGGGAAACAGCAGAGGAAAAAGGGCCTGGCTTTCTCTTGGGACTATTCAATGTGCTGCTCGGCACCGTTTGCTTCTGCTTCATTGGCCTACAAATCCAAATCCTCCTAAATAATTCAGCAGAGCTGCTGCGCTACAGGCCTAAATAATTCATCCTGGATCTTTGAGGAGGGAAATGCAGTTACACCACCCTTCAGAGCAAACCTTTCGGGGCTATTCCACCCCCTTCCAGAGCAAAGTTTTCTTCTGATCAGGCCAAGATGCTCAGGCTGTCGGGAAAGGCTGCCGCGGTAAGGGCTTGGAAGGGAGCTGGATCCCACACAGCCACCAAGGTCTGGGCTCCCTGGTGTCTCCCTTTGCCGTGGGACCCCGAAGATGGAGGTGTTCAAGGCAAAACCTGGCTCCTGGGGGCACCGGGGCTTGGACTGGGGCTGTCCCGTGGGGGCTGCACCCATGGGTGACAGCATCACACAGGGGCACCGGCCGCGCTCCGCGCTGGGACGGCGGGGATTGGAGCTTCTCCTCTTCTCCCGTGGGATGTTTGCGATGCTGCTGGGCAAGGAGGGAGATGGGTGAGACAGGCTGGCCCTCGGGGAGGACACCGGGGAGGACAAGGGCAGGGGGGCTGTGGCTGTCGAGCAGCCGCATGTGAAACACCCGTGTTTTGATTTTTCAAATCCCTCTCGCCGGAGATGACTCTCCCAGGGGGAACAGTTGAGCAGCTAATGTCAGCAGCCGGCTGATCTCTCCATGAGCAGACATATGTGCCTGCTTTTCCAAGGGGCTGTGTAAATTAAAAATTCCCACTCGGTGGCCAGGGCAAAGCAGCGATCATGAACCCAGCTGGGGACAGAGCGGCCGCAGAGGGCATCTGCGAGCGTGGTACCCACGCGGAGTTATCCCTATATATTTCAGTTTCGGTGCCGGCTGTGAGTAGCACACACCGTACACGTATCATGCTGAAAGCGTTTTGCTTAAATATTTATGAAATCCTTCCAGGCCTGAGGCACAGCCAGATCCGGAGGGGTGCTGAGCTCCACAACGGTGCGAGATGGGGGCTGGCGGGGCTGGCCCGGGGAGGTTTTGGGGATGATGCTGTGCCATGTCAGGCAACAGAGAGCTGGATGCTTTTGTGACTTGGAAACAGAAAGAAGCAGGATGCTGACAGATGCTTTTTCCTACTCTGCCAACACAGCCCTGGCCTGTGTCCTGGACCCCAAACCCACCCCAGTGTGCACCCCGGACCCCAAACCCATCCCGATCTGCACCCCGGACCCCAAACCCATCCCGATCTGCACCCCAGACCCCAAGTGTGACCTGGATCGGGGAGGAAGGAGAAATGCAGCCTGTGGTTCAGACCAGGCTGAGGGTGACAGCATTTATTTTGGAGGAAATAGGGGTGAAAGAGCTTGAGCAAGGGCAAGGAAAAAAATTATATGCCCTTCCACTGGGCAATTATTATGCCCTCTTCATTGTCCCGACCAGCAATGCCCCGCTCTGCAGGCTGCAAAGCATCACTTAAATCCCCAACTGATGTCCTTATATTTCGCATCCCTTTCTCTGCATCCCTGTGATAAAAAGCTGCCCCCACCCTTGTTGTGGGGCTGGGCCTTGGCCTTATCTCTGCACAGACTAATTTGATTTTCACGGTGGTGGAAGCAATTACCACAATAAAAGATGAGCTTTGCAGCCAAATGGGTGAGCGCTGCGGCTGGGCTGACACTGCTGTCACCTTCTGCAGCTCAGGGGTTCCCAGCCTCCTGGGCATGTGTGAGCCATGCACTGGGGAATATCCCCCCCGCCAAAAAAAACTGGGAAGCATCTCCCTTTCTCCCCCCCCCCCCCGCTCCTTTGCTCTGCACATGGGGCAGCAGTGGGACATGCTGCTCCCAGGGTCCCCCGGGAACTGGATGCAGGAAGGGGATGCTGCTCCCCAGGGACCACTTTGCCCCATGCTGTGGGGGTGTCTGCTGCAGCAGAGGCGAAGGGACTCAGATAAAATCCCCAGTTTTGGGTTCACCTGGCGTTATTTGCTCCGCGTCCTGACGGACATGCTGCTCCCAGGGTCCTGTGGGGACTGGGGGTGCAGGAGGAGGATGCTGCTGCCCAAGGGCGCCTTCACCCCACGCCATGGAGTGTCTGCGGCAGCAGAGGTGAAGGGGCTCGGATAAAATCCCCAGTTTTGGGTTCACCCAGCATTATTTGCTCCGCATCCTGACGGGGACATGATGCTCCTGGCACTCTTTCAATGCCCGGCCGCTCTTTCCCAGGCGCTGCCGCTCCTGTTTATGGCGCCCATAAACCCCAAATGCACTTCGCAGGTTGGCTTCATATATTATAAACTGTAATCCAAACCCCATAAAGGAGCGAGTCCTTTGCATAATGAACACATACGTCTCTTTATGTGCTTTCATAGCGTGCCAGGGCTGTGGTTACAGCAGCCCTTCACCTCACAGATATGCAATTAGAGCAGTGGGAGAGGCCGGTTAGGGCTCGGTGGACCCGTCCCCTGTGGAGATGTCGGTCCCTTGGTGGGAAGATGAGCAGAGCTGGGGGCACCTGGCAGCCTGGGGGGGTCTGCCCTGGGGGGAACCGGCTGGGCTGGGAGGTGGGAGCCCTCGGGGAGAGGGGCTGTACCAGACACGGCTGCCATGGGGACCGCTTCCCCAAAATGATGCTCTGATGCAGCCCGGGCTGAGTTTTGGGTTGGGACTGGAGGATGTGGGGTCATTTTGCCACACGCTGAAGGGAATCGTGGTGTGTTTGTGCAGGGCAGGAGGCCACGAAAGGATGCCAGGAAGTATTTTTAGGGAAGTGTGTTTTTTTTTTTTTTTTCCCCTAAATCATGACTCAGTCCTTGTCTCTGCTCCAGTACAGTCACGGTCCAGGAGTCCTCAGACCTGAGCAGAACCAAGGCCGTAGCAGTCATCATTCAAAGGGAACTGGTGATCTGTTAATGTGGTGCATGCAAAACCCCCCTTGCATTTACCTTTGCCTGCACCCATGGCTGGACCCCATGTCCTGCCTTTGCCAAGGCTCCTGGGCGGCTCACGGCACGTTTTGGCCATGGGTTAACCCCAGCTCTCTCTGCGGGATGAAATATTTGTGCTCTGTCCACTGCAACTCGACAGAAAACAGCCCCGTGGCACAGGCAGCATCCGCTGCTGAGCTGAAAGGAGAGCTTTCGTAATGAGGTTTTATCCCAACTCAAATACAGGATGTTTAAACTGGGTTAAAAGGCCCCGCGGGGACATTTTGGGGGATGCAGCGCAGCCTGTGAGAGCTTCCCCGGCTTCACCTGGGGAGGAGCAGGAGCCAGTGCATGTGGAATCAGTTTTAGTGGGGTCTAAGCTCCTCTCCACCATTTGTTTGTTTATTTTGCCCTGGTGTGAAATACCAATTTGGCTACCCTGTTGCAAATTCGAATCCCTTAAATCAATTTAAATCACTTACAAACGCAAGCAGTAATCCAGGGATTTATTGAAGCGGGGTCTGCATACACACAGATATAAACTGGTTTCACTAAATCAGGGTAAAACCTGAAGCAGCTATTCTTCTCTGCCTTTTCTCCGGAGCAGTTTACACCAGTTTCAAGTTGATTTAAGCTAAACCAGGGGCGGCAGGAGGCCGATGCTTTCCCCATCCGGGAGAGCTGCCTCTGCCGCAAAGAGCCATGCGACCCGTTAGCAGCTCTGCAGGCTCCGTCTCGGCTCAGTCCCAACACACACCTCCTGAATTTGCACATCTGTGGAAGATAACCCTGCCCAGAGACCAGCTCATAGGGATGTGGCATTTTTTTCCCCCAAAGAGCCCACCCCAGCAGTCACAGCAGCAGTGGGCCTCTCAACCCAGGGAAGGAGGCTCAGGTGTGTAAAAGCTGTTTTTTTGGTGAGACAGGGGGATCATGGAATGGTTTGGGTGGGAAGGGATCTTAAAGACTGTCTCATTCCACCCCCCTGCCCTGGGCAGGGACACCTCCCACCAGCCCAGGTTGCTCCAAGCCCCATCCAACCTGGCCTTGAACCCCTCCAGGGATGGGGCAGCCACAGCTTCTCGGGGCAACCTGGGCCAGGGGCTCACCCCCCTCACAGCCAACAATTTCTTCCCCACATCTCATCTCAATCTCCCCTCTGTCAGTGTAAAACCCTTCCCCCTCGTCCCATGGCTCCCCTCCCTGCTCCAGAGTCCCTGCCCAGCTTTCCTGGAGCCCCTTTAGGGACTGGAAGGGGCTCTAAGATCTCCCTGGAGCCTTCTCTTCTCCTGGGTCAGGGTCTCACCACCCTCAGTAAAATGCTCACAAGAGCAGAGCCGTGAGCATGTAGGTACCCCCCAGCAGAACTGAAAGGGTTAATTGGGAGCAGTGGGCAATTAGGGAATTGCTGGCACCTGGGGAGCACCCAAGGGTGGTGCAGGTGGGTGGGTGGGGGTGGGATGAAGCCCATAAAAGGGCTCTTGGGGGAGCGTGGAGGGTTTGGCTGCAGGTGGAGAAGCTGGAAGGTGAGGAGCGGCGGCAGAGCTGCAGACCCAGGTGAGGTGCGTGTGACGGGGGTCGGTGCTGCTGCTGCCCCGGTGGCTGTTACCTGGCCGGGTGAAGGCGGGTATGGATGCTGCGTGCTTTGCGGTTGCTTTTCCTGTGGCGGGATGGAGTGGTCCATGGACACGGAGCCACCCGAGCGTGTGGGTGTTGTTCTCTGGTTGGGAATTAAGAGCCCAGAGGAAAAAATAAAGCAGAAACAGCCATGCAAGCCCTTTTCCTGGCCGCTCTCCAGAGCGAGGAGAGAAGGAGGTGCGTGAGAGCTGTGTTGCAGGTGGCGGTCTGCAATCTGGCCTGGAGCTTGCTGTTCTCCACCTTTTCGAGGTGTGGGAGAATTTGCAGTATGGAATGTCCTGGGGAAAAGGGTCTGCTGTTTTCCCTGCTCGGGGGACCGTTTGAGAATTGTGAGGGGCTGGGATGTTTCTGGAGCAAGAGGGGCGGTTTGTCCTGTTTGCTTGCACTTGGCAGCTCCCTCCAGCCCCCTGGTTCGTGGAGAGAAAGCCCTGGGAAGGGACAGAACTGAGAGCTGTTTTGCTAAAAGCCCAGGAAAAGGCTGGTACCTTGTGTGAGGAGGGGCTGACAGGAGGATCGCGGAGGGGACCGGTGTGGTGGTGGTGTGGAGGACTTGGTGTTGTCCTAGGCTGGCTGCACCCCGCTCCCCAGTGTGCCCGGCAGAGCTGCTTTGGGATGGATGTCCCCTCGGCTTCAGTCATCTCAGGTTTTTCCTGAGAAAGACCATCATCAGGTCTTTCCATAGATTTGTATCCCCTTGAGAAGGTCCATCTTACTTCAAAAGCCGTGTTAGGAAGCTGGAATGTGATTGCGTGGGGTTGTAGAGGTGGGCACAGTGGGATTTTAGTGGGGAGGAAGCAGAATTTAGCAACTTTGCGCTTGCTGTGAGCCGAGAGGATTATGCTGCTGGCTTTGGCACAGTTCTTGGGTTTGGATGGTCTTGGGCAAAATATATTCTCCCTTCTTGTCTACTTAGTCCTTACTGTGCTTGTGGGCTGTCTATCTATAGCGTGTTTATCAAGTGGCAGCAGGTTAAAGGCAGTGTTCTAAGTAAATCCCAGGTTAGCCTGGAGCAAGCTGAGTGGCATCTGGTTTGAGTGGTCCTGGTTGTGTACCGTGAGATAAAATCGTGGCTGTGCCTTGCCTGAGTGGGAGACACTGGAGGAGAAAACAGGATTGCTGACAAGATAAGGTTGGGCTTATCTATGCAGAGTGTGACTTGAAGCGAGCACTGGGCTGAGCGCAATAGGGAGAGGAAGCTGATTTAATCTCTTACTCACAAGGTAGTTTTGTCAGGTGAAGCCCTTCTGATGGCATGTCTTTTACATGTAATTCCTGGTTAATTCTGTTAGATCTGTGTGCTGAGCAGAAGCATAATGTAGTTGGGGGGGGGGGGGGGGGGGGCAGTGAGTTTGATGTTAAAGCGTTTAATTGAGGCAAGACTCCGGAGGCGAGCATCCTGCCTGTGGATAAGCGCTTTGTTTTACTTTTATATCTTGAAGGAGGGAGAGATGGGGGCCTGATGGTGCTGAACTTCCTTACCCAAGTGTTTAACCCCTGTTGGAGTGAGCAAGGAGACACCTTGCCCGGGGCCCGAAGGTCGGGGGCTCGCAGCTGCAGCACTCGCCTTGCCCGCAAGAGGTTGCTGGTGCTGTTCGCAAGCATCCCTGATGCCCGCTTTCCCTGGTTTTTTGAGTGAGAATTTAATAATAAATAAATAAATAAAATTAACAACAATAAACCGAGACCAGAACAGCAAGGAAGTTGTTTTCTCTCCCAATGGGTGAGAGACTGTGAGCTTTTCAAACGTTCTAGGGGGTCCCCCCTGGGAAAAGGTGCTGGGACCGGGCAGGACAGCGCTGCCGGGGGGTTCCCTGGGGACAGCCCAGGGGGAAAATGGCTTGGGCCATGGGGAGTAGTGTAAAAGTGAAAAATCATGTGCAAAGAATGAAGGAATGGGAATGGGGCTGGGGCTGAGATCCTGTATGACTCCGCTGGCTGCACCTTTCCATTTTGCTCGCTGTCTTTTGTAGTGTTGTGGGTATCTGGGACCTGTGCTCCCGTGGGAATGTCCCACTGTAGGGGAGGGAAGAAAAGCCCCGTTTTTGAACCTCTCAGCAGCTGAGTGGTTCTGCTTCAGCCAGGGGAAAGGGAGGACCTTGATGTCCACAGCATCTCAATGGGAGAGCAGGTACCTGGAAAGAGGTAGAGATGAGTGGCTGAGGATCTACTGGCCCAGGGCTACAAGGGAAGGCCTGGCCAGCTGCCTCCTCCTGTCCTGGCCTCCTTTGTGAGTGGTTTTAGTCCTACTCCTCATGCATACTAAAATGTGTTTACAGGGTGTGTTATTTCACATCAACAAACCTTGTTCCATGCCAAGGGGCCTGCTGAGAGCCACCTGAGAACGGCATTGCTAATAGATGGAGCTCATGCATTTTGCATGCGAATAGTTTGGGCTGGATGATTATAAAGCACCACCACCCTGTGCTGGGCTTTGCTGCCTGCTTTTCTCCTGCCTATTGGCGGCAAGAAGCTCCTTGGATCTCATCCTCCACATTAGCTTGAGAAGGGTTGGCACAGAAAGGGGGAGCGTCAATCCTAAAACCAGAGCGTAATTAAAAATGCTTCAGCTCTTTACATCCTGCAATGTGCTCTGGACATTGGTCTTTGCACTCTCCCAGTGACAGGCCAGGAGCTGCTGGTCCTAAAACCTGTGTTCTCCAGTAATCAGCAGTCGGGCTGCCCCGCAGTGCTTTTTCTGTCCTGTTCTATCTCATTTCATCCCCGAAACTTGGCGTGGTTGCTCCGTGAAACCCCTGTGGATGTTTATCTTTTAAATCGCTGTGGATGTGCCCATGCATTCGAGCAAAGAGGGACTAGAGACAAACGGGATGAGCATTCAAGGTTCAGCCTACCTTTTAGGTGGTTATAAACAAAACACAAAGGCAATGCTGCAGCCGGTCATCCTTGGATGGCTTTACAAAAGCCTAGCTGCTCTTGAGAGGCTTTCTTCAAAAAAGCTTAGATGGCCCTTCAATTAAAAAGGACTGAGCTGCTGCACTGGAGCAGGTCGTTCCTGGTGAAGGCTGGGACCCTGAACCCCCTCACCCTGCCACTGCGTGGCCGTCAGTGCCCTTGGCACCTCTCGTGTGCCGAGTCCCCAAAGCAGGGACTCCCTGAAACTCCCAAAGAGAGGAAAAACTCTCATGGCTTCCCAGGAGATTCCAGCATGCAACAGGTAGTTTAATTACTTTAATACGAAAAATCTAGGATATTGATTCATAACTAGACTTAAATTTCACAAACATCAAATGTCGTTTTCTTTTCTAATACCGATGCATATTAAAGTAATTAGGTTATTAGCAAAAAAACCCTTGCTGTTCCTGGGAGCACAAGCCTGACTAGGCTGAAGCGTCCCTGGCGCTGGGGCAGGTTTTGCTGTCTGCCCTTGGCCGAGCCTCCGGGCTGGCAGTCACCGTGGGCAGCCTCTGCCCATTTCACCGGCCAGCCCGGGCTGTGTTCTGCTGCGGGTTCCTTGTGTGACCTTGGCGATGTCATCTGACTGCCTGTCCCTCCATTTTCCAGCCTCAGCCTTTGTTTGCCGTGTCCTGTTGGCTCATGGGCTAGAGACGTTGCCTTGCTCCCCATTAGGAGCTGCTCCTCGTCTTTCTGTGGAGATGCACTGCAGCTCTGCCACCCCTCGTCCTCTTCTGGGCACAGGGCTGGGAGGTGGCTGTGGTGTTCAGAAGTTGGTTTCTTCTGGCTGTGTCTCTTTGGCCATTGAGGAGAAGCCAGGAACAGAGTTCAAACCACCTGCCCAAGCTCAGAGCTTCCAACCTGGTGGGCCCAGCGTGGAGGGGAGGTTGAAGCCAGCCAGGTCCCCCGACTCCTCCCCAACCACGATGACTAAAAGCCCCTCTAATTTCCTTACATCTCATTGTGTATTGATGGCCAGGGATGTCGGGTAACTATGGCAACTCATTGATTAGCATCCAACCCCTGTGAAATGAAGAACACGCAGCCATAAGAATTACAAATGATGCTGTATTGTCTGCTGCCAATAGGCTGATTACTGCCATTTTCTGCCAGGTAGACCAGCTTTTACAGGCAACCCGGTGGTGTGTAATTACCATGCTGTGATTGATGCATTGCTATAGTTACTATCTGCTGTGTTCCCTGACTAATAGTTTTTAAATTCCTCTTCAGATGGAAATGCATTGCCTGTAAATGTGAGAGGCAGAGGTCTACAGAGCCAGGAGATTCATCCTGAGAGGAGCTCGTTTGGGCGTGGAAAAGTGTCTCGTAATATCAAATGTGGTGGTCGAGTGTGTGAGTCACTCGGGTTAAGCCACTGATGAGGCTGGATGAATGGGGGCGATAAACCAGGTGGAGAGGGAAGCTGCAATGGCACAGGCAGTGGAAATCTCTCTCCAGGCCTAAAACATTTGTCACCTGTTGATACCACACGGTTGTCTTCAAAAAACCACCAAAAAACCTCCTCTGGATCTGAGCAGGATCTGGCATCCTGCAACCTGAAAGCCTCCCGCAAGGGGGATATTTTTTTTACCACCGAAGAGATGGAGCCCACGGGGTGGGCATTGAAAATAAAGTCTCCAAATGCTGGTGCTTCTTACACCCACCATCCTGCAGCAGCCAGGAGGAGGGACGGGGGGTGTGCGGGGGCAGGGGTGGGTGGATGGGCTGCAGAAGTTGGTGTCTTGTCCTCGCAGATGTAGGTGTGGAGCCGTCCCAGCTGCGCGGAGCCCGTTCTGCTGGCAGCAGATGAGTCAGTGACTGATGTTCAGCCCTCGGTGCTCCAAGTCTGTCCTGGAAAGGGATCAGGTGGATCTTGGCTCAAATCTGGAGGGCTCCCAGCTTGGGCTTTGCCTCTCCTGGGCTGGGGGTGCCAAGCAGTGCTGCAGACCTCTCCCCTCCTCTTCCCTCCCCTGTGTTTAGACATCTGCATAACCTACACAAAGTTAAAAGGGGTTTGTTTCTTTTCAGGCTGAGTGCAGCCAGGGTAATTTAGTAGAAAAATGTCATGCTAATGCAATTCAAAGTTCAAATGATCTTTCATTTTGAGGGAAGGGAGAATGTGTGTGCAGTCAGAATGTTAAAACCCACTACTTGCCCTGCAATTCAAATAGAAATATGAGCTTCGGGGGATACATAAGTCACATGAAGTACTGTGAGTGAAACACAAAATGAATAAAAATGATCCGGAAGCCGTTATTAGCATTGCTGGGGGGCAGATCCAGCTCAGAACAAGTGTAGCGGCAGTCAGGAGCGGTGTTGGAAAGGAGAAGTTTGCATGAAATTACAATAACATGGAAATAATGAGGAAAAAGTTATCAGTAAGACGCTTTTCATATTAATATCCGAATGTTGCAGCCCAGGTGCTCCTACCTCTCTCCTTTCCAAGCCCCATCAATGTTCAGGCGAGTACTTGGGTGAAGAGTGGCACATCGTAATGAAGCTCTGGTTCTTCTGCTGGGGTTGTGTCTGTGGTAGCTGCTACTTTGGCTGCGCAAGGAGGAGCTCTGCTTGGTGGCCGGGGGACGCTTTGGGTTTGAAGTCCCTGGGACGGCTTTCTGCACAGCGGTGGCCATCCCCTGGCACTTGTTAAATGTGCTGAAATCTCCGGGTGAAGGGTGGTGGTTGTTCTTTGAGAGCCTTGTGCTCCCAAAGGGCATGGAAGGGAGCGAGCATCAGCGCCTGGAAGGGCTTGGGCTTGAAGAAGGAAGGGCTCTGGCAGGAGTGAGCTGTGGGCAGCCCCCCTCTCAAAGGCAGAAATTGTCCCGCTTCAGTGAAAAGCAGCAGCCTGCCCTCTCCCTCTCTCTTTTAAAGCAGAGGAAGGGGGAAGTTATATGCCATTGAGGGGAAACTGCTTCTAAACAGAGTTGTTCGAGCATCTCCAGGAGGCAACAGCAGGGCTTTTAATCCAGGAGAAACCGGCAGAGCCTCCGCTGCCTCCTGTGAAGTTGACAGAGGAAACTCCCAGAGGCAGAAGTCCTCCTGTCTCTCCTGAAAATTGCAGGCGAGTTCCCTGCCAGCTACAGAAAACCAGCTCTCAAAGTTTCCATTGTCTTTATCTTCCCTTCAGAGCGTTGTCCTTTGGGTTTCCCCAGCTCTCCCTCCCTTGTTCTCCTCTCTGTAGTCACCCTCCCAATGGCAAATACTTCCCGCTCCGTGGCTTTATTAGCACTGACAGAGGTTTAACACTCACATAAAGCTTTCAAGACCCATGATTAAAAGTCAATAGTGGAAGTATTCACTGGCTTGCTTAGGAAAGGGAAGGGAAGACGGCAGGAAAAGCATCTCCTGAGAGAGGTGGCCGGGGAACCGTGGGGCTGGGAGGAGGCTGCAGGTCAGAACAGTCGCTGCTGCAAAGGCAGCTCAGGCGCACGCTCAAGCTGAAGGGGGTGGATGGGAACAAACCGAAGCTGGGTCTTCAACAGCGAGGGATTCAGCCCACTGTTCCAATAGGAGGGGAAATTTAGGATCTCAGGAAGAAATTGTTTGCTGTGAGGGGGGTGAGCCCCTGGCCCAGGTTGCCCCGAGAAGCTGTGGCTGCCCCATCCCTGGAGGGGTTCAAGGCCAGGTTGGACGGGGCTTGGAGCAACCTGGGCTGGTGGGAGGTGTCCCTGCCCAGGGCAGGAGGTGGAAGGAGATGAGCTTTAAGTTCCCTTCCCACCCAAACGATTCTATGAGATTCTATGAGATTCTATGAGATTCTATGAGATTCTATGAGATTCTATGAGATTCTATGAGATTCTATGAGATTCTATGAGATTCTATGAGATTCTATGAGATTCTATGAGATTCTATGAGATTCTATGAGATTCTATGAGATTCTATGAGATTCTATGAGATTCTATGAGATTCTATGAGATTCTATGAGATTCTATGAGATTCTATGAGATTCTATGAGATTCTATGAGATTCTATGAGATTCTATGAGATTCTATGAGATTCTATGATTCAGTTTGCTGTTAGTGAAAATAACGATCAGTAAAACCCTCCTACCTGGCAACGCAGGGAAATTCCATCTGGTGAGGCAACACTTAACGAATTATACTTAAAACGCACGTCACTACCCAAATTCCGAAGCAGAATTGTGTCTTTACCTAATGTAATTGTAACTGTATAATTTTAAGGCTTCTAAAAGTTAAATGTGTGCGTCCGGAGAAAAGGTATTACCGAGGTAATTGGGCTACAAAATAGTATGTACACACTAAGGGTTTCTGTCTGGTGATACCCTGGTAATCTGGAGAGGAAAATTTGATTTTTCTATAATCCTGGAATGCGTGTGCTGCTGAATTCAAAATTTTCTCTGCGGTATTGTACATATCTGAAAGGTAATGTAATATTTTAACAAGAAATTTTTATGACAATCCTGCATTTAGCGTAACTCTTCTCTGAGTCCTCTGGATGATTGTTTGCAAGTGTCTGATTGTTAGAAAGAAAAGGTAATTGCGGAAAGAAAATGAGACTCAAGAAAACTATTTTGGAAGTTGAGCGCAGTCGTGGCGTGAGCGGTGCCATGGCTGATTGCCTATAGTTGATGAAAATCATTTGCATATTCCAATTTTTCTCACTGCATTTGACATTTGTCTGCCTCTTTCACCAGCATGTGAAACCGTCCCAGATGGTTTTTATGGGCTGAAACACAAAAATCAATACCCTAGTGATTTTTAATCCCTTATGTTTTGTGTCTGTGTACATATATGGTGTCTGAAATGTGCTTGGCTCTTCCCCGCAGCAGGGAGAGAGGTGGGATCCGCCTCGGAGCTCGGGTGGTGCCCAGTGCCGCGGGGCCTCACACCACTTTGAATTTTCCTTTACAATAATCTGTTGGGGCAAGGCCATACATAAACACAAGATGACACAATTTCTGGCCTAAAGAGATTAGGATCAGCTTTAATAAATCTATTTAAACTTCGGGCCCCTCCTGGAAGCAATGGAGGGAGACTCCTTGCTTTGCACCATCTGATTCTCAGGGGTGGGACAGCAAGGACTTCATAGTTAGGGAGTAGATGAATGAAGAAAATGCATAATAATAATAATAATAATACTTGACAGCAGTAATGTACATGGCTGTTGCAACCCACTGCTTGAGCCTGTATTTCTTGTGCTCTAAACCGCAGAGCTGTATCCGTGTGTGCTGGGGGGGAGCTGGATGCAGTGGGGTGAGAGGGGGCTCTGGGAACCTCTTCTCACAAAGCCTGTATTGGATATTGTCACTTTTTGGGCTTGGCAAACTGCTTAAACGCCTCTGGGACTTGCTCGCTCTCTTTCTGCAGGAGGAAGATAATATTTACTCATCTATGCTATCGTTCATCTTATTGTGGCTGGTATGATAGTGGTGTCATAAACATAAGTAATATAAACTGAGCTAAGACAGGATGTTTTTTCACCTGGTATTTCATATTACTATTTTCCCTTTTCATCACCAGAGAGAGCTGCTTATTATTGTATCACGGGTTTTAAGTATAATATGGTCTTTTGTTTTTGGTCTGCCTCAGAAAGAGAGGGAAGGGGGGAGTTTTCTCCAGACTGGGGAGCGGCAGCTCCCAGGGAGATGACAGCACACAGCGGGGCTGGCGATGCTGCCGCGTCCTGCGGCTCATGGGAACAGCTTCTGTAGTGCGGGGATGTTGCTTCTCAGGTGAAATTGAAGGCAGGCACCCGGCGGAGGTTTGTACGGGGCCCGCTGAGCCTTAGCTCGATGCTGGAAATCTCTGCCAGCACCCAGCTGTGCCCGCAGACGTTTAAAGCGGGGGGGGGCAGCCTTCGAGAAACCCGGGCTGGAGCTCGGCGCAAGTCACTGCTGGTGCACGGGCTGGTTGGGAAAATATCCTGGCAGTGACGTAAAGGCATTTGCAGCCTCAGGGAGTCTTGAATCCAGGGATGCTGAAGTAAAACGGTGCTTGTTTCTGGTTAGGTTTGAATTTGATGGGGGGGAAATATGTTGCCGTACGGAACCAAACTGCTTCAGCCGCGGGGCGCATCTGTGCTGGAGCAGTGATTTTTATCGTGCGTGATTATCAGTGTGTTGGGGATAAGGAACCTGCAACTGAGACTGACCTGTGGAGGTGGATCCTGCCCTGAGGAGCTGGCAGCAAAACTCTCCTCTCCCTGGATGGAGAGCTGAGGAAAGATGCCGAGTCTGGTTAGAGGGAGGGCTGTGGGAAGGGGGGGAGCGCCCCGTGAGCCTGTCCATGCGTGTGCGGGGGGGCAGGGGCAGATTTACCCTCTGTTTGGCAGCGCTCGTCACCAGGGATGTTTATTGGGTGTGAAACGCGTGTATTCCTTAGATAACACAAGACGTTTAGTAGCAACTGACTTAACGCCAGCAGCGCTGCCTGTGCCATTAGTGCCCCCGGAGGATTAATTACAGGGATATATACCCCTCTCTTCAGATGTCTCCGGAGCAGGGCGTTTGTAAATCAAGTGTGCGTTCATTGTGGGCAACCTCGGCAAAGGCTCTTTGCCAAAGAAAAGGGAGGAGAAAATGCAGCGTCAGGATGCTGATCTCTGCTCTGGGGGTGGCCACAGGGCTGGGGTGGACAACTTGTGTGGGAGAGTGGGTCTGTCGCTAAAGAGATTCTGGCCTGGAAGTGATGGACAGAAGTAGATGAGGGGGAAAAAAAAAATACTAATTTACTCCTTTTGCTAAAGCTCGTCGAAAAGTAGAACTTAATAGCTTAACTCTGGTGGTAACAGATCCTAAAGCACTTTGTAGTGAGCGCTGTGGATTCTGCTCTCATACCACTATAAATCCCGAATAACTCCTCTGAGTTGATGATTAGATCACCAGCTACAGCGACAAGGCTTGAACTGGTTTAAACCAAAGTAGTTTGGCTGAAATCAAAGGCTTTGTGAAGATAACTCAGTATTGATGGCTTTCCAGTAAAAGTGATTGCTTATTGAAAAGATGACTTTGTAACAAAATCAACTTCCTCAAAGGTTTTGTTTCATTTTGACTTTTTGGGCCAAAAGTCTTAAATATTTGGAATGAGATGCTAATTTCCAGTAGCAAAATTATCTCAGGTGCAGGACAAGACTTTGGAGATAAGACTGCAGACTTCAAATAAGCCGTAGCTGTGGGTAATACCTGGTGATACCTGAAGCCATTTGTCATTGCTGGGCAAGGTCATCCCTTCTCCCTGCTCCCGCTGTCCTTTTCCAGCCCCGCCAGGAGCAATGTGAACTTTCATCCCCAAAGAGCCCTCCTGCTCCATGGGAAATATTCCCTGCCATGGCTGGAAATATATCTCCTGCCTTTGAAAGACAGCAATTTCTTTGTGGAGGGAGGAATGATTCGTGTTAGTGACAGTTCCTCCCCCCCAATCCCCATCTCTTCCTTCCTCCCCTCTCCATCCAGGTAGGCTGCGCGTTGGTATCTCGCTTTTACTTAATGACTCTCATCTACAGAGGAAGTTCCCAGGCAGAATTCACAAGCAGTGGCATTATGAATTCCTCCTGCCTGGCGATAACTTTTTTTATGAGGTTTTTATTCTTTAGATAATATATTAAAACCATATTTTTTTTTTTGCCAAGTTTGCTTCTGCTCATTCCTTGCCCTTGAATTTTTCCCCCTTTCCCTCCCCCTTTTCACCTGAGTGGCATTTTCACTGGAGATGTTTAATACAGCTCTAATCCCCTGATTCCCCGAGGTACATGAAAGCAGCTTTACGAACCCATAAATCCAGAAAGATAAAGTGCATTTTTATTAGTCCTGTTGCCATGAAAGTACGAAATAAGTAGTCTAATATGAAACAGTCAATAACAAATTTGCCTAATAGTTCCGCTTATTATAGCGAAGGCACTCGGAGAAAGGCTCTGCCAGGGTGTCGGTGGTGGGGAGCGATGCTGGGATGGAGGCGGGCAGCCCCGAGGACTGGGAATGTCATGGCTGGGGAGCTGGTGGGGTGCAGGGGGTGTGAGACCCCCCCGCAGCCCTGCGAGCGTGGCTTTGGAGCACAAACCCCTTGGTCCGGGTGATGCACGTGCAGCTGAATGGCTGGTGGATGGACCTGGCTCTGGGGAAAGGGGGTGTGCGTGGGTTTGGGGTGAGCGGGGAGAGGTGAGAGAAGCTGCAGGACCCAAAAGGTGTGAGTTGGCCAAGGGCTGTGGCTGTTCTTGCCCACAACGTGTGTGTGACCCCACATGCGTGGCCAGAGGAATGCCTGTGTGAGCGTGGGCTCGCAAAGACACAAAGCAGCGATGCTGGGCAGGACTGTGGAGCAGCTGGGGGGGCTTTTCCCACTCAGCATTTGTAACCCCTCTGGCCTCAGCCCCTTCTAAGAGCTCTGAGGGCAGCCTGCCTGGGGCTGCTGGTGCCTGCCTTTCCTCCTCGGCACGCGTGCAGCCCCTGCAGCAAACACACCCAGGCTGATTTTGTGGGTCGGTGTAGCCTCTGCCTTCGAGCTGTGCTGGGCAGCGAGGAGCAGCCGCCAGAGAAGAGCCTTGTTCTCCATCCCCCCTTACAGCATCGCTGAGACCCTCTTCCTCTGACCTCTGCTCTCCCGTCTGACCTTCGTTGGGCTCTTCTTAGATTTTTGCCCCAAAGCCCCAACCCGTGTCACGACCCGTTGGAAAAAAAAATCTGTTTCCCCGGGTCCCTGGCGAGTTTTCGCACTTGGCCTTCGGCCTCGCCGCGGGGTTTGTGGGAGCCAGGGTTTGCGGGGAGCCGGGGCTGCCGAGCAGCACTAGATGGCAGGAGTCAGTCACGCACAAGGATGAGGGCTGTCTCCCTCTGAAAATCCGCTTGAAGTTGCTGAGGTGGAAATCTGCCAACTCACTCGGAGCTGCCTGGACCGGGATGCGCTTAAGCGGTGAAAATCCCTTCTCCAGCCAGACTCCAGGACTCTGTCTCTCGTCTTTCCCCCAATCCAAGAGTGTCCCGCTCGAGGATGGTGGGATTTGGCAAGGCTTTACAAACTAGGGTTGTATTGTTCCGGTGAATCTTGGCTTGGATTTTGGATGTGCTCGGCGTGCTGGTTTGGATGGAGGATTGTCCGGTCGTCTGGATGTCTGTGATTCCTTTGAGGGATGCTTTTGTTGAGAGCTGTGGCCGGGTACCACTGCTCTTGCCTGGCTGAGGAGCATCATCCAGGCCAGGTACCACTGCTGTTGCCTTGTTGAGGAGCATCACCCAGGCGGTCCCAAGAGCTGAAATAACAGCAGATTTTTACACACACATCCCCACTTAGATGCCATCTTTAGCTGCCCAACAAACTTCCCTTTGCTTAGACTTTTTCAATTCTGCCTGTTCAGCCCCTGCTTTCCAAAGCAGGGAGGAAAGCAAAGAGCAAGAGGAGCCGGGTGTTTGCCTGAGGCATTTTGCTGCATTTCCAGCCCATGCCTGTCCCTCCCGGTATGGCACAGACAGCCCTGGCTCTGCGGTTCAGCCAAGGAGCCATTTAAGGGGAAGGCGCACGGAAACGCTATATTGCTCTAAGTCTTGTTATAACTTTTATCTTGCTGCGACTTCACTTTTAGAGATGCTCTCGGTGGCTGGCAGCAGCTGTAGGCAGCAGCTGTCACATATCCCACTCCCTAATGGGGTTTCCTATCGAGCACGCACCGGTGCTGCTGTAACCTTTCTGTAGTCTGTGCTGTGATATTATCGGGCCAGAAACCCGAGTGAGAGACGGGTGATGCAAAATCAATCTCCGGAGCACCTGAAAGAGGGAAGACTGGTACCAAATGTTGTAGCGGCAACAAAAGAAAACAGTTCCTTCCTCAAATTCTTTGCCTCGGAAATGCCTCCTGGGATGGAGATGAAGAGCTTGCTGCTTTACCTCTTCTAGGCTGAAGGAAACGGGGAGAGGAATAGCACCAGCCTGTGCCTCAGCACGCCAGAATCGGGGCGGGGGGGCAGAGGAGCTGCTGCGGAGTAAACGCAACAAAGCTGGTCTGTGCTCCAGGGAGGAGAAGATCTGAGCGGAGAGCAGCCTGTCCCCTGCGGCTGGTGCAGAGGAGGCACCAGGCATTGATTACTCCTTTCATCATGGCACAATTAGAGAGGAGCGCTAATGATCTAATTGTTCCTCTCATCCCAGCCCTAAGAACTGAGAGGAGATAGCCCATTGGTACTAATCCAGGCTTCAAAGCCTTGCTCTGCCAAGTTATCCCCTCTAATACTGTCTAATCTTTGTCAACCAGTAATGGTAAAACAAGATGTTTCCAGTGCCGCATTGGGAGCCCAAAGCGAGAGGAGCATCTGCCAGCTGAGATGGTGTGAACTTGACATCGCTCCAAACTCTTCCAAAGCCCCAGATTTTATACCAGGGCGTGAGCCATCACCTGGTGCCTGACCCAGCCCATCACTTCCAGCTTGCAGCCTCCCCAAAAACCTTCTCAGTGCTGATGTCCCCCCCTCCCCGGCACAGCAAAGGCAGAGCTGCGCCGGCGGAGTTCGCAGCCACCGTCTGTGATGGTGAGGAGGCACATGTGGCGGGTACGTGGTAAGCCTGAGGGATAAGATTAAAGCTGATAGGAATCACATTGCAGACTACAGGCTTATATCTGCTGCTGATGGGGATGTTTATTTGCAGCGAGGCACATGTTTCCTCCGGGAAGGGATTAGCCCCAGCGCAGGCTCTAAACCTGATGTTTCCCCATGAGGTGGGAAGCTCTGCGTATTGCTGTGGTTATACACAGGCGGTACAGCCATGGCCATTATATTTTTTTTTTACATAACCTTTCATCTTGTAATAACCCACAGTTATTATAAAGGTTCTCCCTGATGAGAGGTTCCCGGACTTTGAGGCTGGGTCCTGTGTAGAAGCGAGTCAGGAGCTTCCCCGCGGGGACGGGGGATGCAGCGCTGACGTGGGGCTGTACCAGGCAGCAGGGTGCAGTTGTACGCTGGTTCTTGGGCTGGCCCCTTGCCAGAGGGGACTGGCAAACATCTGGGCAGAGGTAGCACGTACAGACAGCTGCTTTCTGCCGGAACATCTGTCCCGGCCCCTAGAAAGCAACCCCAGGGATCCAGAGATGTGCAGGCACAAACACTGCTCGTAGACAAGGGTATTCTGAAGTTTTTATCCCCTCTGACTCCGGCTGGTGCCTGGGGATGCATTGAAAGACTCTTAAATTGGGCAACATTATTGGCAGGCCGTTATCCAGCTGCATTTTTTTAATTCCTGCCCAGTGAGGGAGCAAGGTGGGAAGCCAGCTGCTTTGATGAAAGATGGACGCGGCCTCATTCTTCCAACCCAGCTGGGTTCGGCAGGCTCCTGGCAGCCTTGCCCGCTTTCGGCGGGGCTGGAGCTGATCTTTCCATACAGAGGAGAAGAAAACAAGAGGGGGAAGAGTCTTTGTCTCGTGCTCGCCGTTCCAGGAGCAGGAGGCAAGCAGACACCTCCGCAGACCGTCTCAGACTGAATGGGAGAGCCAAAGCCTGGGGTTAATCATCCGGGCTGGGCATTGACGGAGCATCTCTATGCACGTAAGAGCTCTTCAGGAGAAGCGTAGCGTCTCTGCATGTGCACCACTCACAAGAGCAAAACAGCTCCCCGGAGCTGGCTGCAATAACAGAATTGTCTTCTGAAGAGAAATCAGAAAGCCAGAGGGCTTTGGAAAGGGCAGTGCAGAGGCTTTTAATGTTTTTCTTCCTTCTAAAATAAAGATGATGTTTACTACTTTTCCCCCCTTTTCCCTTGCCCATGTGAAACAGCTGCTGCTGTGCGAAAGGCAACCACAGAAGACTAATTATGCTTCTGTGCAGGGTGAGATCTCCGGCTCCGGGAGGGGGGCACTGGGGAAGGGCAGCGGCTCCAAGCGGAGGGGCACGGGCAGGCAGTACCGCCGCGAAAACTCGTAGGTGGGTGCTGTGTTTGCAGAGACTGGGACCATCACCGCACGTGTGTGGGATGGGGAGGGGTGGGAGGGAAGTGATGGATCTCAGTGGCTTGAGCACGGTGCTGTCGGGGCGAGGACGCGTAGGATGTTCATCACTCCGGATAACGTGCTGAGCTGCTGCCGGGGTGAGCAGCTGGATAATGTGGAAATAACGGGGCTGTGGGCATCACCCCTGGCTCGTCCCACCTGTATCTATTGCTCCGGCTCACCGAAGGGGCTGGGGGGACACTGGGGGGCTGCTATGTGGAGGAGATGGGGAAAGTGGGAATTCAGGCTGAGGGGAAATAAAGCAAGGGGAAGAGAAGCAGCAAGCGGCAGGGATGAAGGCAAGTGTTGCTAATGTTTGGCAAGGTCTCCAGGGTTATCCCGGGATTGGGGATGATGAATGTGCCGGAGGACTCCTCTCTCTGTGGTCTGCTGGCCAGGCGATCCGTCACTGCCTTGTGATGGACTGCCTGGTTCCCACGCGTCACCGTTTTAAGGTGGGTTATTGATGGCCCGCCTTTACAAACCATTCCTCCTAATTACTTTTTGGCCCAGGAAGCAGTCGTCAGAGCTGGCTGGAGAGAGGGTGAAAGGGTAGGGCTGCAGCAGAGGCTGTCAGGAGATGGCTAAAACCCATGGCCCAGCGTGTCTGTGTCTGTCCCCCCCGGCCCCGTCCTCCCCCCCCATCCCAGGGACAGCAGCTCCAGACCTGCTGGGTCACTTCTGGAGGTGTTTAATCACCCACTGGTGGTGCTGGGCACCGGCTGAGTGGTTGGATGCTCCTAATCAGGTCAGGTGCAGAGATGTCTGAATTTTTCCATCGTTCCAAACCTGCTCTCAGCACACCACGCCATCGGCCGGCGATCGGTGCGGGGTGCCTTGCGGTCCTGCCCTGCCTCCCCTTCCTGCTGATTGATTTGTTACCCGCGTCAGACCTTTCGTCTGTGACGGGCAGAGATGCCGGTGGATCCTGTTCTGCCCCTTCGCCCTGTATTTGCTTGCTTTGCGCAGAGTTCAGACTAGCTGAGTAAAAGCCGCCGCTGGTTTGATTGACTCCCAGATCAATTAAAGCAGCATGCGGACAGATGGAGGGCTCAGATCCTGAATTTTACCCCGACCTCCTCCTTTCTGCGTTCTCCAGGGGCCTTTCAGGTTAATTGCCCTGATCTCTTGCTGCCTTTTCCTGCTGGCCCTGAAGGACCGTCTGGCTAATGTTGGCCAGCGCTGCGATGAATCCGGGCTGGGGAGGTGCTGGGGAAAAGGAAGGAGGCAGAGAATTGATTTACTCCATCAGGCAGCAGCAGCAGTTGCTGCCACTGTTTAATTCTCAGTTCAAGCCCCGTGGAGAATGCAAACGGCTCCGCTCCTCGGCCAATTTACAGCTGCTGACAAGCTGCTAAACAACATCTTTGTTACGAGCACGTGCGGGTCCGGGGGCTCCTCTCCGGGTGACAGCATGATGCACAGGTAAGGAGCGCGGATGCTGCCACCATGTCTAATGAGCGCTGCCCGCTGCACCCCGAGCGCCGGCTGCCTTCTCCCAGCGCAGCCCTCCGCATTCGGAATGTGTCTTGTCAGCTTGGATAGGCTTTTGGAAGAGGTTGACGGATGAAAGTTCACCTCGGATGAAGCTGGGGCCCCCGGCGGCTGGTTGTGATAAATGAGGGCATCCACGGCCGAAAGCGTGCAGACCATACCTGCCCATGCGAGTATGTGGATACGGGTGCCCACCACCAAAAACTGAAGTCAAGCAAAACTGTGCAAAACCTGGAGGATTTGGGTTGTTCTCATCCAGGATTTATTGTGTTGGAGCGTCCTGAAACAACGCAGATGCTCAGTTGCAAGGAGGATGCCTTCTAGCAGTGCCCTGGGCATGAAGAGGGAGGAGGTGGTGAACCAGTCTCACCCCTCTTGACTCCAGCCTTATTTTTAAGACAACACTTTCATATTTATTAGGGAGTGTAGCCATAGGATGAGGGGGGAACAGTTTTACACTGCAAGAGGGGAGATTGAGATGAGATGTGGGGAAGAAATTGTTGGCTGTGAGGGGGGTGAGCCCCTGGCCCAGGTTGCCCCGAGAAGCTGTGGCTGCCCCATCCCTGGAGGGGTTCAAGGCCAGGTTGGATGGGGCTTGGAGCAACCTGGGCTGGTGGGAGGTGTCCCTGCCCAGGGCAGGGGGGTGGAAGGAGATGAGCTTTAAGTTCCCTTCTAACCCAAACCATTCTATGATTCTATATCAGCACTTATTACACACCAGCCTTTTGGTCTGAGGTTTGTACCTTCCTCCATCCAGCTTTCCAGTGAGCAGTCCCTGTTGGCCTGAGCGCTTCCAAGGCCTGCAGAGCTCCATAATTGTGTTTATCAGCATTAATCCAAGGCTGGAATTAGCTGGTCCTGTGTTCAGCGGAGGCCTGCTATTGCATTTAAGGAAATTATCTCCCTAATAATGACAAATCAATTATCGGTGCTGCTTCCAAGGAGGCTGCTATGGTCTACCTTTTTCAGAGAAGCAATAAACCTGTACACTCTCGCTGCCAAAAATTAGCTGCAGCAATACAGCCAAAATAATAAGGAATAACCCAACCATACAGACAGCGAGTTAATGAATTATCCTCTTTCAGTTGGAGGTGCTCAGAAGCAGCACAGAACTGAAGCACGCCCAGAAGCCTTGCTGGGTTTCATTAAGATATTCTACTTTTTTTTTTTTTTTTTTTCCTTTTTCCCCTATTTTTTTTTGTCATCATGATGCTCACCGGGCGGTGAGGTTTGTGGCTGGGATCAGGCCAGTTTCCACCGCATGGAGCTTGGCTGGGACACGGATAACTGCAGCTGGAGAAGTTGCACAGGGACATCTCTCTTGGTTGTCCCCCACTCCCGGGTCCCCGCCGAGCTGGGGAGGGGGTGGGTAAGCACCGCACTAACGTCTGTCTTGCTGGCAGGACATCCAGTCCCATCCTCCGACTAAGAACGGGTCCGTGGGGAAGCTGGGGAGGGTCTGGGGGAAGCGCTGCCAAGTGCCTGATCGGCACCAGGCGCGGCCGTGACAGCCGGGGTTTGGCACCGATCTGTCCCCGTTCTGGCTTGGGGAGCTGGCGGTGGGAGGAGGAGGAGGAGGAGGAGGAGGCAGCCCATCCCTCTCCCCTCGCACCTTTGCATCTGTTTGTGGGCTCTCCTTAGCGATCCTGCTGTTTGGGTGTCATGCGGGCCCCCGTTATTTAGTGGCGTTATTTGTGTTGATGGGATGTTTCACCAAGCAATTAGGAAAAAACAAAAAAAAGAAAAGTCCAACTTGTTCCAAAATACAAAGGCAGCAGCCGGCATAAATTAATGTGTGTAGTTTTTAAGTGTTTACTACAGCACTGTTTTCTTCCGTCTTCCCACGGGGGATAATTAAGAAAGAGGCTATTTCTCTGCTGCCATTAGGTATCAGGAGATGTTGCCATATCCCCTTAACTCCAGTGGACCTCCTTGAATCTGACAGATGATCAATTTAGTGTATTGAGAAGAGGAGGCTCATTTCTTCTCCACTGTAAGTTTAGGCATTATTATTTCCCTGGGTGGATTGATTCATATTTGGTCGGCTTCATTAGCTGAAATACGCCATAGACCAAATTAGCACTGAGCTTTCAGTGATCAAGAAGGATGGAGCAGTTTGTTCTTATCAGTAATTGATCATGGAACTATTAATGGATGCAAATGTATTTGTTCACTCTGCTTTGATAAATAATGGCTCGCTGCTCCCCTGGGATATGATTTGTGCTCGCATTTCCTCTCGCCGCCGTACAGTCCCCAGGCCATGGGCTGAAGCATCTGGCTAACAGGAGACAGATCTCATGGCTTAATTTTATTTTGCTACCAGTTATTGATGGGCAGACTTCCCCAGCCGATTCGCCCCGCTGCTTTGCTCCAACTTTCAGCAAGTTTTTTGTGGTCGGAAAGCTGTTTCCCATTTTTGCAGTGCGGGTTGGTTTTCATTTTCGCATTGACCTTCAGTAGCTGTTCCCGTAAGCTGGAGGTGCTTTAAGGAGAGCTGTGCCGTCTGGGGGTGCTCTGCGTGCACTGGTCCTGCACCCACATCCCTCCTGCATCCCCCTGGGTGCAGGCACCCACCAGTCTCCGTGTCCTTTGATTTCGTGCTGAAATTCTTGCTGGGGATTGACCAAAACAGGAGGCTCTCTGTATCCGTATCTATTTACCAGCTGGTTTCCGAAACCTCTAGGAGTGATGTCAAGGACAAGGGATGAGGAGCAGAGGCGATGCTTGGGGCTGGGAGCGATTGTGGCTGTGTTTATCTCGGCTCAATAGCCTTGGGGACGACCTGGAGAGCAGGGTGCTGCTGAAACGTGGTGTCGTCTGTTCACCCTTCCCCCTGCCACGGCCTTTCATCAGCGCTCTGCAGCAGCTTCTCCCTTGCAAGCGCCGGCGCAGCACTCTGCGGGGCTTTGGTCTCCGGCTGGGGTTTCCTGGCCCTGCTTTAGTGCACGCATCGGGGACAGGGACGAGGTAGCTTGTGAGGACACCTTTTGCTACAAATCAATCTTAGATAATGTTCCCTCCCCCCTTCATTATGGTAATGGCATCATTTTTGTGCATGGCAATTCTCAGACACAAATAGCACTAAATCACCTTCCTCTTCTATGGTAACTACACTAATATTATTAATACCTTGCATTCATAAAACAATTTTCAGCATCTCGAGGCGCTCTGCACACATTAATTCAGCCTCGCAACCTTCCACTGGGAGAATTGCCAGTATGAGTCACATTTTACAGCAGGGTAGAAAGGGGTAGCGTTGAAGAGGAGAACCAAGCCCTCTTCATAGCTCCACCAGCGCGGGCGCAGGATAAGTGCACTCAGGATGATGGCAGATGCTCTTGTGAGCGCGCACAGGGTTTGACTCATACCGGGGCCAGGGCAGGGGGGAAGGACTCTCCTCGAGTTCGCTCACTGAATCATCTGCAGAGCCAGGAATAGAGCCCGGGAAGAAAAGGGCTGTGTTTATACCCCGGGTGAAAAATGCGAAGAAGAATGATTTGAGGAAGCGAGAAGTTGCTGGGCGTGAAGGCTGGGGGGGTGCACGGGGTAGAGAAAGGGAACGCTCGTTGCGGCCTTTCGGTACTTGTAAAGAAAGATGGGGACAAGCTTTTTAGCAGGGCCTGTTGCGATAGGACAAGGGGTAACAGCTTTAAACTAAATGTGGGAAGACTGAGGCTAGATATAAGGAAAAAAAAATGTTTTAGGCTGATGGCGGTGAGCCCCTGGCCCAGGTTGCCCAGAGAAGCTGTGGCTGCCCCATCCCTGGAGAGGTTCAAGGCCAGGTTGGACGGGGCTTGGAGCAGCCTGGGCTGGTGGGAGGTGTCCCTGCCCATGGCTTGGACCAGATGACATTTAAAGGTCCCATGGCTTGGACCAGATGACCTTTAAAGGTCCCTTCCCACCCAAACCATTCTATGAACAACACCCAATCTTCAGTCTTCTGCTCCAACATCCCCTTGATATGAATTTGTAAGGATTTGGGTTTCCCTGCAGGCCAGGGTCCCTTTTCCCTCTGGTCCCCAGCTCGAGTGCAACCCATATTGTCCTGCAGGGAAATCTCAGACACGTCGTGCGAGTCTCCCTTTCCCCTTCAGTTATGAGTTTTTGTAGGCAACACTTCTTGCTAGGAAGATATCCTTGAAAGGGTTAAATCTTGAGGCATGACAGCTGAGGTATCGGATGAATGCAAGAAGCCGAGTGGTTCTCAGGAATTTTTTTTTTTAATTAACCGTCTTCTGCCACATTTTAATTTGAGGCATCAAAGACAAAAAGAGAAAGAAGCACAAATCTGGTCTGTACCTGCGGTGGAAGGCTGTCTGTCTGTCATCTCGGTTCCTTTGCTGGTCACAAACAAACCCTCTCTGCTTTGTTCTGTGGCAGTGTTTGTTCCGTGCATTAATTTCTTTTCTAAAATTAAAAAAAAAAATAAAAATATCCCAGAGATTTGGCACATTGCAGAAGGGAAAAATGCTGTTTAGGGGATTAAAAAGAAAATAACTCCTTTCTTTCAAATAAATTACAAAGCACTCTTGCTGCTTTGTACCTGAGAACCTGTAGGAAAATAGCAGTTTATTTTTAGTGCCAGATTGGATGGAGAGATGAAATGACTGAGTCTTCTTCAAAAGCCACCTACCATGAACCGGTGCCAAGGAAGGGAGGCTGCAAAGTGATATTACTGTTTATTTTTTTTTTATTATTATTATTTTTTTCTTTTCCCCCTCTGGCATGGTTTGACATTCAGCTTGTTTTATTCTTAGTCCTGATCAGAACCCGAGAGGATTGCGTCTCTTGGGGAGAGGCGGGAGTTTAAACGAAGGGTAGGATCGGCAGATTTGCTCTCAAAGAAAGGTGCTGAGCATCGTTTCTCTGCCTCCCCCTGCTGATGCCTGGCTCTGTGGCTTCCCTTGCCTTCCCGAGCCTTGTGCCCTCGCTGAGCTTTGCCAGTGCCTGGATCCCAAAGGTTTTTCTGCAGGTTTTTCCCCTGGGGAGAACCCCGCTGTACGCTCCTCTGCTGGGGCTGCCTCGCGACCCGCTGTCTCCTCCGGGGTGGGCTCGGTGGCGACAGTGCAAATAACCCAAGCGGCTGCTTGCCCAGCTTTGACTCTGCTGAGATGCTGATGCTTTGGGGCAGATTAATACCATCATGTGGATTTTAATGGGGGCAGAATTAAAGCCTTTAGGTACATGTTTCCTGCCCCGCAGAGTGACGCGTGCCGGGGGCGCGGAGGCTTTCCCACGGTGCTTTCCCCGTCTCCCACCTCTGGAAGGGAGAGCGGCGGCGGAGGAACGAGACGTGCAGGTGGAGCTCTCCGAGTGTTGGCATGTGTCATCTTCTTTATTGCTGTCATGGTGCTCATAACTACCTCCATCCATCACTCCCTCCGCGCCGCCGTGAAATTAGCCCAACGCTTATTGGAGCAGCGTGCCAAGGTGCCAATCTCCCCCGAAAGCACTAAGCCGTCCTCTGCTAAAAGTCTCCTCATTTTCCTTTCTGTTATTTCCTCCCTCCCTTTTTTTTTTTTTTTTTTTTTTACAGCCGCATTAATGAGCTTTCGTTTTCGTAGCGGAACAATGAAGGCCGTGGCCAATTACGCTAAATTACAGGTGCGAGAGGCGCCGTGGCAGACGTCCTCCCGCGCGCGGCTCGTTCGGCTCCCGCGCCATTAAGTGACCAAACGCCGCTTTTCGTCAAAGCGCCGAGGACAATTTTTAGCAATTAAAAAAAAAAAACAAACAAAACCTGGGTTGCATCTGAGGCGGGTGGGTCCGTAAAGCTCCCTCCCGCAGCTGCTGGGCAGCATCGCCCATGAGGGGAGGCGCTTTGGGCCTCCGAATTGTGGGGAGGGAAGGAAGGAGTCGAGCATCGCACGTGGGCTGTGCTTGAAATGTTCCTGGGGACGCTGGTGCTGGCAGAGGGTGCCATTTCTTCTTTCTTTTAAGCCGCTTTTCTATCCCAGCAGAGCTCCTTGTGTGAAGCGCTTCTGTGGGTGTATCTTAGTGTGTTCAAGGAAACAATTAAAGCAGTGGTGGTAATGGTCCTTTTTTTTTCTTTTCTTGGTAGAAATGTATTAAGCCTCTTCCTGGGACTTAAACTGTTTGTGAAGGGTTTGACTGCCAGCAAAAAAAAAAAAAGTTATATGGAGTATCTGGACTTTTTTTCAGCACTAAATTCATATCCAAAAAGCCAGTTCCTCACCTGTGACTCCACCACGTTGGCCTCCTTCCTATAAAGTAAATCTTCCGGAGGCAATTGCTGCTCGGCCAGAGCCTGCTCCCAGCACTGCTTCTTGGGGCTCTTACTGCATGAGATTCCCGGGGAATTTTTTTTCTTTTTTTTTTTTTTTTCCTGGCTCGCAGCCGCGGTCTGGAAACTTGGCGTCGCGTCTCCTGTGGGTGCGCGGTCTCCCACACCACGGGCTGCGCCTTCTCCGGTCCTTTTGTCCTGTCGCGGGCGGAGTGACTAACTTCACTCGTAAGAGAGAAGTAGTGAAATATTTGTTAATATAAAACAGTGGTTTAACCAAGTTACTAGTGAATGAGACTGTTTTACGAGATTTGATGGAAACGCTTGATTATTTACTGCGTAGAGGCCAGGGTCAGACAAGCTGTCAGGGAGACCGCCCCGTTGAGTCCCGAGGCTCAGAAAGGATGCCCTGACTTTATAAACTCCCCCTCGGAGAGGAGTCCAGGTGTGGCTGGATCCAATCCTAGACCCAGATTCGGTCAACGGTTTGTGGCTAAAGGATTACATGTGCGCAATCAATCCCTTATGTCACCTAGGTAAGGTTTCAGAGGTCAGCATGCTGTCAGTTGCTGACCAAGAAGCTGTTGGGGCAAGGAATCCCTCAGCCTCGAGGAGCAGAAGCTTAAGCGAGCGTTCCCGCTCAAGGGGAGATCCTGGCGCGCAGCCGCTGCCATGCAGGAGAGCTCCAAGGGCTCTTGGGCTGTCCGCTATTTATAGAGTAAGAGAATTGACCTATAGTCATATTCCCATGGGAACAAAATATCGAGGTGCCCGCTCCAGACAGTGTTTTGGCTGTGGTGCCAGCCATCCCCCAAAGTCCAAGTGCAACTCGTCACACCTCCCGCTGACGGTGGTGGCTCGCGCAGGGGGTCGGGGTGGGGGAGGAAGGGGAGAGCACACCCCCACACGTCCCGTAGCAGCAGGATGGGTGCCAGGAGCGGGGCTGGACCAGCAGCACCGGGGCTTCTCCTGGTGCTTGATGCTGCGGTTGAGGCTCTGAGTCAGCATCTCGTCTTCCCTTCGCTCGGTTTCTGCCTCTTTCCCCAGGAAATCCTGGTGTCACGGAATCATTTAAACGGATGCAAATTCACGTTTCAACTTCTCCCTGCATGTCTTCGCTCTGGGTAAGGTTCACCCTTAGTCTGTTGCCTCTACCCACCCGCCTGCCTGGTCTCGACTCCGGCAGACGCATCTCTTTCTTGTTTGACAAGTGTTTGGGGTTTTCTATTTTTTTTTTTTTTTTTTCCTTTGGGGGGGAGGGGGGCTGGTGTGTGCAAAGCAGCTTCATGTCGCGGTGTCTGTGAGTTATTACAGATGCTAAATGCGGAGCATCTCCTGACAGCCCAAGGCCTCAGATCTCCGAGCCATCAAAATCTGCGGTGTTACTTCTGACTGAACTTAATCATCTCATAAGAAATGATGGAGGGGAAGGGGGGCAGGGGGGGAAAGAATAAAAGTATGAAAATCACTCCTGTACCACCACACCTCTGCTTCAACCTTTCTTCTTTCATGTCTTGGCTGATTTGTTTTGATCACTGCGAGCCTTCGCCGCTGAAGTTTGTTTGAATCCTGTGTTCGCAGGGAATTCATTGAAATTAGGATCCGCTAATGAGCGGAGCAGCAGCTGGCGGAGAGGAGCGGCTGGCGGGGCACTGGGGAGGGGACGCGGGGACCGGGCAGGGATGCGGGATGCTGCGGTGAGCAAAAGTGCCTGCAACCCCAAAGCGACGCCAACCGGACCTTCCTCCGATCCTGTAAATACGAGCGGTGACAAGGCTCAGCAGACGCTGGAGCGAGCAGTGGAAAATCCCTTATATTGCTCACAATTTGAGACATGAGTCTCTTTGGGGGGGGGGCGGGGGGGAAGGATATTTAGAATATTGATGTAGGATTAAATGGATTTTTTTTTTAATATCACAATTCTGATGAAAAACTTGCGGGAACGCAATTTGTATGAGTACTGAGCTGGTCCAGAGTGAGGGCTTCAAGAGGGGCCAGGCAATTATTTTTATTCCTTTTGTTATAACAAAGCTCAGGCTAATTCCTGGGAAGGCCTTGGGCCTCCTGGTGCTTATGTCGGTGAGCCCAAAGTCTTCTAGGGAAGAAAAAAGAAAACTCATCTCTTTTACAGAAAGATAAGTCAGTGACTAACTTGGAATGTATTTGATTTTTTTTTTTTTCTCCCCCAAGGGCATTGCCCAAAGTCAAATAGGTAGGAATTAAATTCACATTTTTGTCTCAGTCCAGTATTTCTAATGCAGCTGCATCTTTACCCTCTTTAGGGTTTTTTTTTTTTTTCTTTACCCCCTTCCTATTCTAAATAATTGCCTGGTTGCATGACTGTCAATACACCCAAATGGAAAGAAAAGCTGTGATTTACATACGCTTAAGCCAAACTCATCTCAAATGACCCAATTCTGAAACCACCTTTTCCCAGTGTTCAGTGTGGAGGGGAAAAAAAACCAACCCAGGGCATCTACCTCTGCTGAAAAGCACATTTTGGACTTGCCCGGACTGACTGACGTCCTTCTGTCACAAAGTTGGGTGTGGGGTTTTATTTTTTCTTTTTTTTTTGGTGCAGAAGTTTTCAGTTTCTCACCGATTTGTTGTAATTGTTATGATAAGCGTTTCTGCCAAAATGGTAGTAAAAACTCAATTTTCCCGAGGAAAATTAACAAAATACATTCACGGCTCATGCAACCTGTTTATTAAGCTGTAGCAGGAATTGACTGCAGCTGTAAAATAAGATATAATTAAAGTCTGGGGTCCTCTCCCAGATATCAGGTTTACAAAACTCGCTGTGCCGCGGATACAGGAATTATTGTGGCCAAACAGCCCAATCTGTCGACTGGGAGCACTTCCAGCAGCCGAGAGCGTCTGTGTGTACCTGGGGAGAGGGGGATGTTGGTTGGCGTTTGCGTACATCCTCAGATGGAATCACTTCATCTCTAGAAAACGGAAAGGAAACGGTATTTTATTTATTTCTTTTTTTTCCCCTGAGGCATCAGCATCAATCTTTTCACCTTTTTCTTAAGATCTTAGAGCAAACGTGTTACAGGAATTTTTATTTTTTTTTATTATTTTTTTTTTTTTTTCTCAAATGGGGAATGTGGTCCTCGCTGCATGGGGAGGAGGCAGCATCCCCAGTGACTTTGCAGCTGAGGGATGCTGTTGGGGTCCATCAGGATGTTGCCTGTCTCCGAGCCTTTCCGTTTGCGCTCATGGGAGGAAAGCGCTGAAAGCCGGGGCGGGGGGAGGCCGTGGGGGCGACAGGCTGACCTTACATCTCATCATCGCTCCTCTTTGAAGCGTCTGCAATTCATTCTCGGCTCCGTGTCGCAGCTTCTGGACCTTTCGGGGTCACGGCTCCGCAATAAGCAAACAGGCTGGCACTGTATCCCCGGCGCTGGGATTTAATAAAGAGATATTTAACTCTGCCCTGCTGCAACCCTTGCACAAAGACAGGGATCTCCATGGCAGCTGGGAAGTCTTGCACTGGTCAAGAGGCAATTTTCTGATTAAACAGTTTTGCATGGTGTCTGGCAAGGCCTTTTGTGCGCTCATTGAATCCCCGGATCCTGCGCTGTGCCGGAGCGTGGGGAGCGGCCGGGAAGTGATGGCCACGCTCGGCCGCTGGCTCCACATTCCTCCCTCCCTTTCACCCCTGGTTCAGCTCCAGAGACGCGGCTGAACCCTCAGCTAAAGGCTTAACAAAAATTACTGGCGTCCCCTTCAGTTGGTCCCTGCAGCTCCGTGCGCTTTCCCCCCTCTTCTTCCACTTGTGACTGGGGGTGTGAGTATCTCCTGAGGCTGGACGTGCCCCGTGCCGCTTCTGCTGGGGATGCCGTCCGATCCGTGAGGCACCAGACTTGAACTTCAGGGCCGGCTTGTTTCTTGTCCGTGGAAATGTTGGTTTTTTTTTCCCTTGTAAAGCACTGCGAGAGCTGCTGACGTGCTGGAGCTTGGGCTTCCAGCTGCGCCTCCAGAGATCCAGCACCCAGGGAGCGTGAAAAGTGCATTATCAGGGGCTTGATGTAACCGTTGTTCTGGCTGGGTCAGAAAAGAATATTTGGAAAACTGTGGGCAAGTTGAAGAGAGTTGCTTGGAGAAGGCTCAGAGATCCTTGACTGCAGGAGCAGGCGTAAATCACCCCGACTGTGCTGTCGCTTCTCCCGATGCTCAGGGCCAAAGGGGGTTTGCCGGATGCAGCCGGAGCTGTCACTTGCTCGGGTTTTAGGGGTGTCACCTCCAGGCAGGTCTCAGAGCATCCCCAGGCTGGGACGGGCACTGCAGGCTGGCTGCATCTTGTGCCATTCATCTTTTTTTTCTTTTTCTTTTTTTTTTTTTTTTAAATTTTATTTATTTTTCCAAATATAAACCCTGAAGCGGTGGGGGGCGGGGGGGCTGAGTGACAGCAGGCGCGGATGGACGCCATGAAAGGCGCTAAGCGCCGTAATTTGCAGTAATGACTCAAATTCAAAACAATAACCCAGAGGCACAGCGCGCGGCGGGGTCGTTAATGGGAAACCGAGGCCTTGATTCGGTGGCCGCCTGATTGCGGCGGGGATGGAGGCTGGAGCGCCGAGCTTCCCACCGCGGGTAATTTGGGCCACTTTCCTTCCGCGCGCTAAAGAGACGCTGAATTGATGGGACCACTTTATTGCTGCTTTTCTTAAGGCTGGAAGTGAATTTCCCGGGGCCGGGAGCGGGATGGCGGCAGGGCAGCGGTGGTCCTCCCTGCTGGAATTTCTCCTTCTGTTTCTCCGGGCTGGATTCCTCTGCAAACCATCCCCACCCTGGGCAGGTCGGTCGCTGTCTCTCAGCTGTCGGCAACTTGCTTTAAGACACCCAAGAAGGAAAAAAGGCTTCGTGGTGTCTGTTGTTCCGCCGGGATGAAGGGGCGCGTGTTGCTTTGCAGGCGCAGCAATGGGGACATTTCCCTGTCCCTTCCTTCCCACAGACCTGGCAGAGGGGTCCCCGACGCGGTGTGTTGTCCCACGGCTGTGTCACCTCTGTCACTGCCTGGTCATGCTTTCCCTTCCCAGCCGAAATGCCCAGACGCTGCTGCTTCGTCTCCTTTCTCCTGGGGACAGCCAGAAATGGCACGCGCTGCTCCTGGAGAAGTCAGATTTGGGAAATAATCTGGGTCTGGTTTGCTTTTCTGCTCCTTTCAAGTTAAGGCTGTTGGGTGGCACCCCAAGCAGGGAAGGTGCTAGGCAAATAAAGTGTTGACTGATTACTCTTTGTTAAACTTATTATTGCCCAACGTATGGCGCAGCCAGAAATGAGGGCGAGAGGTGACACGGGGCGAACAATTGGGTTTTTGGGAGCACCCAAAAAGTGCTTTATTGCTGCCGGCCGCAGAGGGGATGGGTGCGGGGGCACCCATGTGGTTTTCCTTTTCCCCACCAGCCCCCAGCTCCGCATTCCCACTGCACCGGGATGGGGGGGTTTTTGCACAGGCCAGGGGTTGGGGGCTGAGACACAACTGCTATTTTCCATTAAGGTCTCCAAACACTCCATTAATTCAGATTTTACCAGACAGCTATTTGTTTGTTAAATTAAAACCAGCTGGTTATTGAAGGGAACATATTTATTGAGAATTAGCAGCCATGTGCTGGATGGATATTTACTACCTAGTTGTCAAAGCTCGGAGAATCTGTGTTTAATAATAATTTTTTTTCCTTTCAATTAGTGTAAGGGGGGGGGAAATCATCCCATTAATTCCAAATTAAGCGCACGTTTGGAAAACTTCAATTCTGAATGCTGCTGACGCTGCTGTTGTATTGCAGCCGCATCAGGTCTGGCTCTGGCAAAGCTGCTGTGGGACAGGATCTGCCATCCCTTGTCCTGATCCAAACCCAGCCTTCGGTGGGGGACACCGGGACCCCCAGAGCCACAGCTTTGCCTTCTCCAAGATGATCCTGACCCCTGAAAGTGAACCCGGCCCCCGGGGCACTGAGTGATGCTCAAAGGCAACCTGCTCCTCTCCTTTTCCCAGCGCCTGGGCAACAAGAACTTTCAAACATCTCAATGGTTAGAGGAAAATGTTGGTAATTGGGTCTTCCTGGAATAGATGGGGAGGGACATGAATCATTTAGAGGGAGCTGGATGGCAATCAGAGCGCTCTCCTGCGCCGCGCGCCGCCTTTCTTCCAGAGCTTGCTGTTTGCTAAAACATTTATTGCCCATCACGAGCAGTTTCCTCGGGTGCCCAGTGCCTGTCCAGGCTGCGCTTGGCTTTTACTGCCTCTGTGAAGAAACGCTGTTTCTCTACACAGAATTACGAGCGGCGGATAAATAATAACTTCCCGCTCGGCCCCCGGGCACGGGGATTTGAGGAGGCGGCGTCTCAGCCCTGCAACTCGCAGCGATGCTGGATGCGCTGGGGCGTCCGCTGCGGGGGCCTGGTGGGTGCGACTGGCTTTGTGCCAGGGCAGTGGGGTGCGAGATGCGCCCACCTCTCTTGTCCCCTTTGGACAAGTCTCTCCCCTTGCTCTGAACCTCAGCTCCTCGTCTGCGACAGGATCCGGCCCTCGCGTGTATGGGCTTTGTCCTCTGGGTGCTGGCTGAAGGCGCCCTTTGAAACAAGCCCTCGGTGCCCTGGGGAAGGCAGTTTGTGTCTCGCTGGCCGGAGTTTAACTCGGCACTGATTTTTTTTCCCTGCAAAGCGAAGGTGTCTGTCTGCCCTCCCCGGCGCTGCGCGGATCCATCGCTGCCGGCTGGCCAGCCGGGGGCAAAGCTTGACCTTTGCCATCTCCTCCTTAATCAAAAGGAGAGGAGGCAGGGGAGATCCTTGTGCAGAAAACAATTTGCGAAGACTGCGGGGATGGAGGGAACAAAAACCATCGGAGGGATGGCTTCCAACTCGCTGCTTCCAACTCGCTGCTTCCAACTTTTCCGGCTGTGACGAGGGACAGTGTTACCCCAGAGAGGGGACGTAGCGCGGGCGCTGCTGGATCTGTCCCTGTCCCCCTCCTTTCTCGGCAGGGATGCGATAGCAGCAGCGCGGGGGGGCGGGTTCGATACGATGCGCAGGATTTCTGAGGCCTGGCTGTAAATAATCATAAAGCAACCAGTGGGGGGAGAAGCTGGCGGGGACCCCGCTAGATGGCAATGCGAAGCTGCGCCGCGGCTTGGGGAAGGCGCCGGGGTCTCGGCTGCTGGGTCCTGTGCTGGGGGCGGGGGGGTCTTGCACCGTGCACCGGAGGGTCGGGTTGGGAACGGCGTGAGGAACCCCGAGGACACGTATGGAGCGGTTCGCCCTGGGGACAGCTGCTTCTCCAGCTGATGTAATGAGTTGCTTTATATATATATATCAAAGCCTTTGCAAGAAGAAAGGGAACACATTTTTTTTTATTTTTTTTCCAAGTGGAACAGATCGTGAGATCATGCGTGTGTGTGCACATACATATGTACACCTATCCCTTTGTGAACCCTGCTCTCCCACGCTTCCCTCCGGCAACTGGTTTCCCACGTCAAAGATGACAGCCTTGCGTGTCAGGGACAAGCAGAGGGCTCCGCAGAATTTTTTCCTGATCCTTTTTTTTTTTTTTTTTTTTTTTTAATTTTAATCCCAATCCCCTTTCCAGAGCTGCACGCTCACTGCCCCTCAGCAGCACAGTGTGCCGCCAGCGCCTGGTCCATGTCCCCCTTGTCCCTCGCTCTGCGCATCCGCCATTCCCCTCCTTTCCTCTCGAAACCGAGCAGTCCCGGTATTTTTTCCTCTCCTGGGAAATCTGGTCTCAGCTGCTCCCTTTACTCTCTGGCAGGCCAGTAGATGTACCGAATCCTCTTTATCCCCTCCCAGGCACGTTTGTCGCTAATTGTTTTTATGCCTTTGGCTGTTTCTTCTTCAGGGTCCCCCTCTCCGTGTCACCCGCAACTGGCTCTGCATTTCGGTGCCATTGAAACACTCCTGCGTGGTCCAAACTCCTGCACCCTGTTGCCATTTAGCCTGCCTGCTCTTTCCCCTTATAATTGCTTTCCCCCTTTTCTCAGGGGCTGGGCCTGCTGCCTTTGACATTTCTTAAGTGGCACCCGTGCTGAGATGAAGGGTTTTAATTAGCTTGATGGGCTCTGAGGCAGGGGTGCTGTGGTGTGCTGCCTGGGGAACACAGCCAGGGCACCATGAGCCGCGGCAGAGCCACGGCATTCAGCCTGGTGCAGGGACCCACGGGGATGAGCCCATCACCAGACAGTCACAATAAACCTTATCCTGCATCACCGCATGGAAATCATAGAATGATTTGGGTGGGAAGGGACCTTAAAGCCCACCCAGTGCCACCCCCTGCCCTGGGCAGGGACACCTCCCACCAGCCCAGGTTGCTCCAAGCCCCGTCCAACCTGGCCTTGAACCCCTCCAGGGATGGGGCAGCCACAGCTTCTCGGGGCAACCTGGGCCAGGGGCTCACCCCCCTCACAGCCAACAATTTCTTCCCCACATCTCATCTCAATCTCCCCTCTGTCAGTGTAAAACCCTTCCCCCTCGTCCCATGGCTCCCCTCCCTGCTCCAGAGTCCCTCCCCAGCTTTCCTGGAGCCCCTTGAGGGACTGGCAGGGGCTGGAAGGTCTCCCCAGAGCCTTCTCTTAAATCCCCGCAGCCAAACATCCCACATCCAGCAAGCGAGCCAGGACCGCCCGTATCCTCTGGGTTCACACAGCACCGGCAGCCTGCGAGCGATGCTGCAGCCGTCCCTGCCCCCAGGAGTAATAATTCAGAGAATCATAGAATCTAACTCCCCTTGTCCCCTCCGTGCCCGTGGTTCCCACCGCGTCGCTGCAAGTAGCAACCTGTGGGCGAGGATGACTTGGGTGAAAAAGGACTTGCAGTGTCAGCCCCCTATTTAGCACATGGGGCATCAGCTGTTCTCTCTAATACCCGAGCAGAGAGAGGTGAACGCCAGGGCTGAGCTAATCCCACTCGATGTCCTCCTGCTGAGGACTTTCCCCCTTGCTCCCAGCCCCAAACCCACGTTTCCCAAGGGAGCACCTGATGGCATTAGTGCCCGTGGCCGCAGGGCGATGCTTTGCAAGCTGATTGCCTTCCTCTCCTGCCACACTTAGGCATGAAAAGCCTTAATCAAGGCGAGCAATTATATTTGAGAACAACAAATAGAGATCAATAAGCAGGCTGTGATGGCTGCTGGAGACATTTATGATCTCTTGGCTGGATTATACTGGCCAGTCGAGAAATACAGTCCTGTGGACCAGGATCAATCACGATGCTGTTACTCTCCCCAAATCTTCATCCCCCGCCCTTCATCCCTCCAGTGTTATTACAGCCCAATCTCCAAAGGAAAACGTGGGCCGTGCTATCAAATTTTAAGGGAAAAAAAAGTTCACAGCGCTAAGGGTTTGATTGAAAGTCTGGCTTTGAAGGGGAGGCGGGAGGCAGGTACCTCCCGTCCCCCCAGGCTGGTCCCTGCCCTTATCTCCAGGTTTTATGGCATAATCTGCGGCGCTACCCGGCGTGCTCTCGCCTCTGCTTGCTAGCTTGGCATTAGATAAGGGAGAAGATAGTGAGGGAGTATAAAGTTTAGAGCCTGTGGCGGGACTCATTTTTCTCATTTCAGGCTAGGGGAAAGGATATAAAATGAAAAGCAAGCAATCAATAAAAGAAGAAAGTTGTATTTCTTTAAAAGAAAAAAAAAAAACCAAAACAACCAACCATCACACCACCCTGCCTGCATGGCTGCCTGCACTTTTATCCGAGGCCTTAACACCAGAATAATGAACTGCAAACCCTGTTTTAGGGGTTCAAAAGGCCTGAGATGGTGCTACGATCCCTTGTCTCTCCCCACCTCTGGAAAAAAATCCCAGGCGGGACAGATTCTTCCCTCCGTTATTGCTGCATAAATCCGGGATAATGGCATTGCCCTCCGCAAGGTTATGGCGCGTGGGTTGCAGCCAGGGGAGGGAAAGGATGAGCCCCGCGGCCGTGTAAATCAGGGATGCTCTAATGATGGAGATTGCTTGACTCTGCCCCCACCGTTCCCAGTGACACCGCTCCTGTCCGGCTGGGGACAGTCATTCCTGATCTACGGCAGATTAAAGGAACAAAAATAATCGGTGTGCGCGCGGCAGTTTGGGCAGCAGAAAGGTCCGGGCTCAGGCTTCGCAGATACGGCTTCGTGCTCTTCCACTCGCCCCTCCGCGGTTTGCAAATAAAATAGATACAGAAATGTTAAAAAAAAAAACCAAACAAACCTCTTTTGTTAACGCTGGGGTGTACGATAGACCGGTCTGATTTAATAGCTACACAGTCATTCAGTTGTTAACAAATCAATGTTTTTCCTGGGAAACAGTGTGGCCTGCCATAAATACCTTCGTGGTTACGTGCACCTTATTCCACATAATTCCCGCCCGGTGGAGGCCGTAATGAGTTAGATGATGGCTGTGGCGGGGGGGATATTTGTTAGGAGATGATGGTATCTGGGTGGCCTGTAAAAGGTTTAAAAAAAAAAAAAAAAAAAAAAAAAAAGGAAAGAGGATAAACCACGGGCCTGTTCATAATTCTTGTTTCTCACAGTATGTGTTGCTTTAAAGTACACCTGCTCGTTATTGAGGACTAAATCAACTGGCTTTGGGGTAATACACGGAATTTATTTGCACTTGGAAATATATAATCTAATACATATAAATTTACAACTGAATGGAAACACTCTTGAGCTCTCGAGTAGAATTGATGTTGTGGTGAAGTGAGCGGGGTCTGCCAGCCCGGGAGAGGTCGGTGTCTCCGCCGCCTCCAGAATTCCCCTTTAATTTGGGATTGTGTTGGGTCTGGGCTGGAGCCCAGCACGGGCAGAGCTGCCTCCTGCCGGGAAATCCTTCAGGTTTAGGATGCTCAGAGCCTTACACCGGCTCAAATCTCATCCCAAATCTCCATCCCTGCCTTGGCCGGGCTGCGGGACCTTTCCCTGGGACACGGAGCAGTAACGGCATCGCTCCTGGATGGCCTGACACGGCTCCCATCAGCCACCCCACGCCAAGGTCCTGCTGTTGCCATGGGGGGAAACCTTCCCCGAAAAACGTGCTGAGAACACGCCGTCTGGAGTGGCAGGGAGCAATGCTTGCATGGCAAGAAAACATCCCTATCACGCAATTATTTCTAAACATGTTATTTTATGATCCTTCAAAAAAAAAAAAAAGCCCTGCAGAATAAGAGAGGAGGAGGAAAAGTGAGCAATCAGGGAGTCATTCTCAGTTTAAATTGCCCTCAGGAAACGAATGTGTCAGAGTAGATTGAAAGATGGTTTTATCCCAGGAGAGTGGAAGAGAGACAGAAACAAATAGAGACAGGGAAGCTGTCGTAGAAAAAGATGGAAAAGATCCGTAAGAACCTGAGCGGATCGCTGGCGGCGGTGTGCTCTGGGTCCTCTCCACCGTGGGGCGACTCCGTTAAGACCCAGTTCACACTTCATTAAGAACAGATTTATAAACAGGACGTGGAGGGTAAATAAATGACAAATAGATGTTTTAATAAATGGAGAATTAATTGCTAGGGAATCCAACAGCTCAATAAACTGCTGCTTTACAGTCTCTAGGGCTTTTTTTCTTTCTTTGCTACCGTAAACTGAGGCTTAACAACTTCTGCTGTCCTCCTGGCTTGTCTGGAGCACCAGTCATCGTGCCACCAACGCGGTGGCATGGCCGTAAAGCGGTGATTTTGCCTTTATAAATCACTTACGAACGGTCACCAAAATTATTCAGGGCTAGACTTGCCCACCCCCGTGGCAGCTCGCCCTCTCCAGGAACTGCTTTCACCCCCAGGCCCCTGGTGCCCACTCAACGGTGGGAATACCCTTTGGGTTTCCAATTTTCTCCTGAATTACCTGTTCCCTGCATCAGTAATTACAGGGAGCCGCAGAAGCTGTGTCTCTGCCTTTGATTAGTACGTAAAAACCACTTCAGAAAAAGCGGTCCTGAATTATTACACCCATTTTCTGGTGGCTTTGCTCCGTGGGCTGTTCCCGGCTTGTTTAACCCTCCAAACAGAGCTCTCAATTTCGCCGTCCGCGAGGGCTCCAGGGAACCACCACCCTTCTCCATGGGCTTTACACAGCGTCATCCCAACTCCACCTTCCTTCCTCCCTTTCTCAACGAGCGCTGCCAGCCTTCCGCCGCTGTAAAGCGTCCGACAAGTACCAAATAAAGGGAAAAGTGCTTGGGGAGATGAACCACAGCCCGAGGTGATGCTGCCTGTGCTGGCCCAGGCTCCGACGTGCCCTGACGCCTTGGTGAAGCCGGGCAGAGCGGTGCCTGGGAGCCAGCGCTTGGTGCTTTCCCTTGGTACCCCATGGACCCCATTGACTCTGGCATCTCACCCCATCCCAGCTTCTCTTTTCCCTCTGCGCTGTTCCCTGTCTTAGCCATCTATGTGATATTGCCGTGGTGTGGGAATTTGGGGCCAGGCACTGTTTTTTTGGTTTTTTTTTTAATTTTATTTTTTTTTGCACAGCTACAAAAGCAATGCGCTGGGTGGCCGTTTCTTGGGGGAGGCAGAGATGAGCTTTTCCTTCCACAGCTCCATTTTTGCCACGGTTATAAGGCAGAAGGTCCTTGCAAGGAAGGGGACGGGCTCCCTGTGATCCCCTTTGCCGGGCGTTTCAGCGCAGGGATGCTCGTGCTGCTGCTGGGGCTCGAGCGATCCCCCGACACACCGCCCCGCGGGTTTTCCGTTTGCTTAACTTAGGAGAGCCAGGGTTACAAAATCGGGCTCCAGCGCGGTTTAAACACCACGGCGAGGGGAGATGGCGAAAGACGGTTTCATGCGAAATAATCTCGCTGAAGTACCCGTTTCAGAAAATATGTCGTGCAAAAGATTGCAAACAGGGTGGATCAGATTTGCCTGCCAGCTGTGAAAATCAGGAGTATTACTCGTGACTTCAGAAATATTACGCAGGGCCTGCCTTTGGAGTAAAGGGAAGCAAGAATTTGGGCCATTGATCTCAATCGAGTTACCCTTCAATGGATTTACCCCAGTGTAATTCAGAGCGGAGATTTACCCATCATGATTTCACCCATGACTGAATAACTCTCTCCCTTCCCCGGCTCTGCCGGTGCCAGCAGCGCGCTGGAGAAAACCCAGCAATCAAATCACTCATGTGCACCGGAACAGCTCAGCCAGCTCCTCGACGAGCATCGCTCGCGCCCGTGCCAAGGAGCCCCTGGTCGAGACGAGATGATTTAAGATGTGTGTTGGAGTTCTGCGCCATATTACATCTGTTTTATCTCCCTTCAGCCGAGATGAATAGTCGAAGGGAGAGCGTGCCAGGGCGGCGGCGAGGGAAAAGGTGGAGACTCCTGTTAGCACCGCGTTAAAACAAGCTGTGCAGCATCATCTCCAGGCGAAACAAAACATTTGTGCTATTTTTTTTTTTTCCCCTCTTTCCCTCTCCTCTTTAACCACCTCTGTGCTGGCAAGTGGAGCCAGCGGAGGGGATGGATGGATGGATGGATGCTGTGTTTCCATCAGGGATGGGAGTGAGGGTGATAAATTCCCCCCCTAATGCCGTCACGTCCTCCTGGCTCCGCTGCTCCCCGAGCATCGGGGCCGTGGGTCCTTCCTTCTCCTTGCAAAGCAAAGGAGCTACCTTTAAAAAATAGCCGAGGTTTTCTTCTGAGCTAGGTGAGAGCCGGTGCTGCCGAATTTAATGCCGTTGTTTGGACTGGGATCTGAGATAGCATCAATCAGCACCGCTGATTTACACCGGCACGGCTCTCGGACTGTAATCAAGGTCGTAATTCCACCACAAGTAGGGCAAAGCCGCTGGTGGATGTTGCCGGAGGTGGGGATGAGCTTCGTCCGGGCTGCAGGAGCCTGGGGGGGGACGGGGCAGCACTGGGGGGGGGCTCAGTCTCACGGAAAAGGTGGGATTCGGGAGCTGGCTGCGAGCCGGGGCCGAGCTTCGGCTCTGACCTCGGAGGTTGCTGACAAAGGATATTAATGATTTCCCTAAGGGCAATGTTCAGGCAAACAGGTTTGTCATTTATTTTGCAGATTTACTGGAGTATTATTAATTTACTAGGATAAACTCCATTAGGAGGAGGCATTTATTTCTGAAATATGACTTATTCACAGCGTCCAGACCCGCTCTTCAGACAGGGATTCCACTGGTTAAGAATTATTCAAATATTGATCTGGACATTTCTAATTAACTTTGCCCGTGCATTATTATGCATATGCACAAAAATTGATTTTTCGCTGGCCCAATAATTAGATTTAATACCTGAGGTAACTTATATTTATGTGTTTAATTATTAGATTCATTAGCAATTTTAATAAATGCTATCGGCTCAGGAATTAACCACCATACTTGACACTTGTTGACTTTCCCGGTCGCTGGTGGAATAACTGCCTAATCAGAAGAGGGGAGACAAAAGGCTTTCTTCAGACTGCTTTGGTAGTAATTATCACGTTGTGCTATATAATTATTAATACATTCCTTCTGACTGCGGCGTGATTAGTTTCTGAAACCGAGGCCATCTGTGATAAACATATAAATATCTAACAGGCTTATCTCGCCAGGCAGTGCAGGGAATTTCAAATACGCAGGAGAGGGAGGCGGCAGACGCGGTGGGAGAAGGACGGGGACTAACGGTGTTTGAGTGATTAAAGCCTGGGGTGCTGCGTGAACCGCTGCAATGGCTTCCCATTGCAATAGCGAGGCAGAGAAAGGATGCTGGTGGCACCGTCTGGCGTGTGATCCATGAATTGCTCTTCCAAGCTGGCTTGGAGTGGGGAATGTCCCGCTCCAGATCTTTTGTAGGTCTCCAAAAGCAGGTACCCGTGCCGCGGGGGGAGGTGAGCAGTGCTTCGGGGAAGCCTCCCCTCTCCTTCCCAGGTGTGTCTGCTTCGCAATGGCTGTGTTTTTCCTACACCTTGAAGCATCCCCCCCCCAAAAAAAAGCCATCTCCTGAAAACGATGGGATGGAGCACTGTCCCTGCGGGTCTGGTCCTCCTTTCTGGGTAGCGCAGGGTCGCCGGAGCTCCCAGCCTGGGGCAGAGCCACCCTTGGTAAGGCAGAATCGGGGTTTGACGGAACTAAAGCAACCTGGCAGTCACAGCAGGAGCCGCGTCCCAATTTCTATGGGGATCCCCTTCTAGTTTGGCATCCCGGAGCCATGAATATCACGCAACCAAGCCCCCTTTCCCAGCCCCCCCTGGAAGATTTGCGGTGTCGTGTGTGAAACGCAGCACAAAACCGCGCTCGCCTTTTCACCCTCGTGACTTGACGCCCGAGATGTGGCCGGGAAGGACCTGCCAAGCCCATTTCGGAAGGGTTTGTGTCCAGCTGCCGCCCCCGCATCCCGCTGGTCCCCCCCCTTTCCCTCCCCTGCCCACGGATGCCTGTGCAGCCGCACAGTATTACCGAGCGTTCGCTCTCAATTTGGTGCCGGGGCCATTGGGAAATTGCTGACAATTTGGATGAAAATGGTTGGAAAATTGCAGTGTTTAGGCCCGTTTTGCGCGGCGGTGTGTGTGCAGAAATTGCAGAGGAAACACTGGAAGAGGCCAGCGGTTAGAAACAGGCGCTGTTGTTCCGCGGGTGGTGGGTGCCCCCCCCCCCCCCCCCCCCCCGTCATTATGTATTTGTAAACAAATGTGTAAATCGAGCAAAAGAAATTGCCCTTGAGGGAAGCAGAGGACGGATACAAGCACTGGGAGAAGGGAAATGCAACTGGGAGCCCAGTGTGGAGCTGCTTCTGCTCTGCCACGCTCCCGCCTAAAGCTCACCGCGGCCAAAAGAGGTGGCTGTGCCCCAGCGCCATTGTCACTTGGGGCCGGTTGAGCATTTAAGAAGCATCTTTTTTGGGAACATAACATCAGCGATGTTGCTTGTGCGTCTTCTCACTGGTAGTTTATACATCTCCTCCCAAAATTTGCTCCATCAACTTGCCTGGAGTCATTCATGTCCTGGCACAGCTCAGGGTGAGCAAGAAAAGTCTTGCGTTTTTAATTTTTTTTTTTTTTTTTTTTCTTTTTCCCCCACGCCGTTTAAATAAAACGCCCTTTGCAGGTCTGCGGGAGCGATGGGGTGATGGGGTTCCTGAGCACTGCGGGGCTGGCGTCACCCTGGGCCGATCGATCCCTCCTCGTGGGCGCAGCACCGCAGAGGTGGGGGCACAACACAGCGGCTCCCCGCCGCGTCTATCGAGCTGTAAAAGCCTCTGGGAGCGGATCGACGTTTCTGCCCGTCCCGTAAAGATTTATTCTCTTCCTGCTGTGACAGCAGGGAGGTGACAACAGGGAGAAATCCTCATCGGGAGAAGGATACGTGCTTATGGATCCCTCCACCAGCCTTTACCCAGGGGAGCATCCCACCCGAGCATCCCATGCCTGCATCCCAGCTCCATGAGCGCCGGGCACGTATGGGCTCAGCTGGCACCACGCCGGCACAGGGATGAGACCACCTCCAACCTCATTCTTCATTTTGGGGGTTCTAAAAACCCTTTGATTACCAGAACGGGCTCTAGCACGAGGCTTTCTGGGGAGAGTCTTACCGACAGCATCGCTGCAGTAAGGAACTAGAAGGGAAACCCAGATTTCTGCAGGTTTGGGTGCAACGCTGCTGCTCACCTCTTCCTAAAACTCATATTTCCCTCCCCCCCGCCCCTCAGCATCCCTCTTTCCCTCTGTCCAAGCGCAGGACCCCCACGAGACCTGTGCGGCACAAGGCAGTTTGCGTTCAATCCAAAAACCTTGTTAAAAACTAAAGAAAGGGGGTGGGTGGGGGGGTGTCGGGGGAGGAAAGGAAGGTGGAGGAGAGAGGAATCAAACTGTTGATGAAATTAGACAAATTCTCCAAGCCTGGTTTATGCGTCCAGAATGAGATGCTAATTAATGAACAGGAAAAAAAGCAGGCGGGCTCCAATTTGCATAAATATGCATTGTCAAACTGTTAGGTAAACAAAAGGCGAGTAATGGCAGCACAAGCCGGATTCATTACACAGCGATCCCAACGAGGCTGGTCGGTGGGGATTACAGCCTCTGCAATTTTATTTTATTTTTATTTTTATTTTTATTTTATTTTATTTTATTTTATTTTATTTTATTTTATTTTATTTTATTTTATTTTATTCTATTCTATTCTATTCTATTTTTTTTTATTTTTATTTTTATTTATTTTTTGCTTAATTTCTCTTTCTGTCTCTGGTTAGAACTCAATTCGACCTCTATAATCAGCCGCAGACAGAAAAGGCTGATGTAAAGCCTTGACACAAATAATGACAAAAAGGAGCCTTTTGCTTTTTGTGATCCTTCCTCGCACACGCGAACGTGTACAATCGGGGCCGTAAATAAAAATGGGGGGGGTTTAATAGGTGCTTGTAAAGATGCATGTGGTAGATTCATTATAATCCTTCTTAATTACGGCTAATTGGGATTGTCGATTGTTCCGAGCGTGGAGAGCCGGAGCAGGGAGGTCAGTCCGTTTGGTTCTTCAGAGGGTAATTAGCTACACCGGAGTTAATGGGGCACTTGGGAGCTTCCTTCTATTCGGTCCCAGTTGATGTATGGGGATGGTCCTGCTGGGAATGAGCCAGGTCCCTCCTGGGGGGCCGGGGACTGTCCCCCCCGCTGCAGCAGCGGGTGTATATCTCATTTCTTAGGAAATCTTTTAACCTGCTGGGTTTGCTTCCCTGTCCTTGGGTCGGTGCGGTGTCAAGAGAGCTTTTGGGCACAGGAAGAGCACCGCAATGCCCATAAAATAATCATAAATATCCTTTTAACACCTAATTGAGATTCCTCCTGTCTTACAGACAGTTGGACGGATGGACAGATAGAATTGAGGAATTACGATGGTTTATTATTCACTCTTGGTACGTTTTCTTTGATGCTCTCTGGGCCATTTATTCTACCACATTAGCTGATTTTTATTTTGATATTGTAATTCTCATTTTGGTAAAAGCACCCACAGGAACTGAATGGGAGCTCATCAGCATAAACTGAAAGGAAGAAATAACTTACATTAAGCGTAATAATATTTTTCTTAAATCAGGGGAGAAGCCAAAACGCTGTAAAGATAGGGACACACCACTGAATGCAATCGAGTTGCTGCAGCCGGCAGGCTTGACCCGAGGAAACTCATCATTTCTGTGCTATTAACCCGAAGCAGTTGCGAAGTAAAATGTTTGTCTCCGCGATGACTGTCCCCTCTGTGTGTGTGGACCATCGCTGGTGTTCGCCGGATGGATGCCAGCTTGCAAAACTGCCGTAAGGTGATGAGCGCGGGTGGTGTTGCCTTACCCTCAAGTGTAACAAAAATGAAGGTATTTCTCCTTTTCCCCCCACCTCGGAGGGAGCCGAACCCCGAATGAAGAGCCCTGCTCAGGACAGTTTCGCTCCCCGCTTGCGTTGCTGCATGAAACGATGCCGCCCCGTGCAGCAGCGGTGCTTCTCGGCTTAAAACATTTCCCCCAAACCTGATTTCGATATATCTGAGCCGTGCCCTGCGGAGAAACGTTCACGTGTGCAGCTTTCTGTTGGGGAAATTAGACGTCCGTTCCCCGCTTGAGAACCAGCGTGAGCTGGGAGGGCAGCAGGAGAACAATATATATTAGCGCGAGCGCCGCAGCGGATGCTTTATGGGATCAATTACTGCGGCCAGGCTCCGGCGGCTGCGATCCCTCCAGTCACGGGCAGAGCTGGGCAGGTCAAGACCGTAAGCGTTTGCGTTTCGAGGGGCTGGGGGAAGCTATAAAGCAGACCGGAATTCTCTGTGTTAACCTTCTCCCCATCTGCTGACCTTTTTCTGGCTTTGCTGAAGGTTTTTGAGCACAAAGTGTAAAATAAAAAAACCAAAACCAAAAACAAACAAAAAACCCAACAAAACCCAACCTGCAAGCGTTTTGCTGAGTTGGAGGGAAAATGGGTAACGATTCCCTGGAAGGTTTCCCGAAGCCAAGGAAGCGGAAGGTTGCACTGGCGTCCTTAGGTGCGCTGCTTTCCTCCGGGGCGGGCAGCGGGGTGACGCTGAAGAGGAGCTTTCAGCAGATGAAGAGTCCGGTTGGCTCCAGCTGACCACTCGGAGCCTCAAGGGCAGTGCTGAGCTCAGCCTTTCCAGCAGTCCTTTTCAAGTTGCACGGTTGTTATTCAGATTTTCCGGTGCTCTTTATTCCGTACAGGTCTCTAGGCTTGTTTTTGTTTTGGTTCTTTTTTTTTTTTTTTTTTTTTTTTTTTCCCCACAAGGAGCTTGCTGTTGATTTATTATTATTAATTTTTTTTTTTTTTCTTACTGCAAGGATTAAAGATAAATCATTCTCTTTTGGTGCATCATCTCTTCCTGGACACTGACCTCTCCAGGCATGATGCTGAGCGTTGAGCTTTGCTCCCTTGGGGGCCGTCCTGACATGGTCTTAGTGGGGGCTCCTTCCCAGGGCAGGTTCCATCCTTCCATCAGCACCGACCATGTTGCCCCTTCTTCTCTGCCCCGGGAGGGGCTGGGGATGGGAAGTCAGGACATCGTGTGCCCCAGGAGCAAGGCCATGTCACCATCGATCCATCCCCTTGTAGATTGGGGCCTACAAGAAAGCTGGAGAAGGACTTTTTACAAGGGCGTGTGGTGATAGGATGAGGGGAAATGGCTTCAAACTGCAAGAGGGGAGATTGAGATGAGATGTGGGGAAGAAATTGTTGGCTGTGAGGGGGGTGAGCCCCTGGCCCAGGTTGCCCAGAGAAGCTGTGGCTGCCCCATCCCTGGAGGGGTTCAAGGCCAGGTTGGATGGGGCTTGGAGCAACCTGGGCTGGTGGAAGATGTCCAGGGGCATTGGAACTAGGTGATTTTTAAGGTCCTTTCCAACCCAAACCATTCTGTGACTCTACGTGGTACCTGCCTGCCTCCAGGGCACCCATTGCAGTTTGACAGTGGTGCGGTGTCGAGCTGGCAGCCCCAGGGCTTTGCAGCGGCGCTGTTGTAGAGGGATTTAATTTCTTCACGCTCCCAGGGGCTCTGTGCCAATTCAGGGTTAAATGGACCCAAACAAAGGCAAGCTGTGGGAAAGCTGGGGTGATACCAAGGGGATTTTGCCTCTATGGGGCAGGAGCTGGTATTTCCCCAGGGAAGTCTGCTGGTGGGACGAGTGGGGGGCACGTTGTGCAAGGAAATGCTGTTGCAAAAGGGATCGAGGGCACTTCCATTGGGTTCAGGTCCCAAAGAGTTAATAAGACTAGCGGGAAGGGGAGAAGAGTGATTAAAAACCATGAATCACATCTTCCTAGCGTTCCTTGAAGGACTTCCAAAAGAATATGAGAAAGGAGGGAAGCGATGGACGGGCTCCTCGCATGCTCTTATCCTCCCTCCTTCCCTTGGCAAGGATTTGTGAAAGAGGCAGATGGGAGATTTCCTGTTTGGCAAAGAGCGAGGAATGGGAGATTAAATCAACCTGCTCGTCTCCGCACTCCTAACGCGGTTTGAAAGATGCTTAAATATTTATTTAAAAAGAAGGCTGGGGGGAGGGGGGGGGGGGGCGGGAGGGAGAAAAAGAAAGAGAGGGATACAAAAAATTAAAATGTTCATTAACTCACAATTCATATTTAATAAGGGTCGTCGTTACAGCTGGATAATGGATTTCCTGCCATAAATGTCTTTCCTGTTTCTGTGGGCCCAGCCTTGGCTGGGAAGGGTTGGGGTCACCCTGCATGGGGGGAAGGCACAGGTGATGTTGAGATGCGGGTGTCAGAAGGACATACCCCCCAGATCCACCGAATTCCTGCTTTTCTAAGGCTATTTCACCCGGTCCTGCTGGAGGGGAAGATGGAGGTGCTGGAGTTGAATCGTTGTGCTGGCATTCCGTGTTTGGGGAGGGCTCAGGGTCTTCGTTTAAAGCCGAGGGAACGCTGGGGGGGTCGGCAGGCAGGTCGGCGAGCGCTCACCTGGCCCCCTATTCCCATTTTCCCCAGGATCTACCCCCCCAGGGACTCATCAGCTTTGCTTTGAAACAAAAGCTCTTGTCGAGCAAAATCCCAGGTCCGTCGGCCCCAAGAAGGTGCAGCGCAAGGGTTATTAAATATTAACATGCCAACAACATTAGGAAAATCCAATGGAACTTAAGTGACTTTGAATGCGGAGCACTGATTAACTGCTGGAGGGGATTATCGAAGAGGTAAATGGAAAGTAACGCAGGGAATTGCCTGATATGGATTGATCGGAGGCTCCCTTTGGACCAGGAAGGGCTTATTAGACACACTACCTGATGCTGCTGTTCAGAAGAACGGTTAGTGAAGCTACTTTGGCTCTTTCTTTCTATCAGCTTATTAGAAACCCCCGGGTAGTTAAATATCTCCAAATAGGATGAAGCTGTATTTACTAATTTGTGAGGATTAGCAGGAATAGAATTATTAAGATCCCTATCAGAGGCTGTTGTGAGGTATGTGGCTTTTGTTGGATCTCCATACTGGGAGAGCTGCAGGAATGGCCTCGGATGCCCCGAGCGGGTCCAGCCCAGGCAGAGGGATGCCGAGTTGCTGTCGGATTTCCCCCTGCCTTCCCGAAATTTTAGTCAAAGCCTCAGGAAGCAAGAAAAAGCGCACTGAGAACAAGAAAAAGAGGGTGATGCACTTCTCTGCCGGTGCTCCAAAGCTTTCTGTTTTAGGGCTGCGTCTCTGGGAGCAACCTGTGCCTCGTGTCCGTCTCCCGTGGGATCCCCGCGCTGAAAGGGCTGCGAGGGGCCGGGAGGAGGTTTGGGGTGAGATGCTCCAGGTGCCTCCCGGGCGCTTTCTCCTGCCCAAGCTGAAACCAGGGCAAGGATGGAAAGGAAAGAATCGCACCAGCCTTATAATAAATGTCTCTGGCAGGGACGGGTGGCTTTATTAACTCCATTTGTCTTCCACGGCCACATAAATAGTGGCAATAAATCACCCAATTGCTGACATTAACGGACAGAGCTCGCGGGGACAACCCGGCCCTGATCCCTGCCCACGCTCCCCTCCAGGAGCGTGCCGAGCAGAGCCTGTCTTGGCTTTGCAAATGGTGGAAAAGTGGCAAAAAGTTAGTGATTTTCTGGGAAAAAACACTGGTCCAGGATTCGTGTGAGTGGAGGTAAACCCTGCGATAGCCTCTGCCATGCAACCCCCTGGGGAAACTGAGGCGGGGGGGGATGCTCTGGCTGGTAACGCTATGGCAGGAGTTGACTGGCAGCAAACGGGGCCTTGTGGAGATGCAAGTTGATGACAACAGCAGCGTGTCCTGGTCTCCAAACACCCATCCCTTTCCCACAGGAGCCAATGCAGGCGCTGAGCTGCTGCGTTGGCCCCTCAGTACTGAAAATACGGGTTAAAATCTGGCGTGGGTTGGGGCCTTCAGGTTCCCAAGGAGGTCCTTGGGATGCAGCACCGTGGGCTCGGGATGCTCAGCGAGAGCCTCCGAGGAGGCAGGCAGAGGGCACAGGTCCCTGTGCCACCACGCCGCTGCTTTCCCCGGCTGCCAAATCCCACCCACCCCCCCCCCCCCCGCCCGTCAAAAAAGCAGGTTTTCGTGTTTGCTTTAATAGAAGAGTCTTGTCTTATTGATTTCAACCCGTGTGCCGGCACGGCCGAGCGGAGCGTCGGAAGGCAGAGCGAGCGATCGATGGGGATCCCAGGGCGCAGCCCGCGCTCGGACATTGCTTTGCTCCTCACCGTGGGGGGAAAAGCTCGTGTGTCCCCCCTTCCCTGGCTCTGAGCACGAACCACCCTGCCCACCTCGCGCTCCCCAGGGTCCTCCTGGGGCATCCAACACCTAAATCTGGCTACTGTCCCCCTGCAGAGGTGGAGGAGCTGGTTTCCCAGCTTGTCTGCAAGAGAAAAGGCAATCCATCCCGGCCAGCGAGATTCAAAGGCTCAAAGCCTGGGGCCAGCAGTAATAGAAAACTAAAAATGTTTTGGTTCAACTGTATTGCTACAATTCGTTCTCTTTCAGCTCCTCTCTGATAGAGAAATATAGATTTGAGAATGAATTGACTGTTGATGTTTAATGTCTCTGCGTCATCGGAAGGGAATCTTTTTTCTCGCTTTGTGAAACAAGCCCAGGAGCCAAGCGGGGCTGCCAAACGCTGCCTTGGAAAATCCGGGTTTGTTGTGGATGTAAAGGAGGTGCGAGTGCCTGCGTTTCCCAGGGACTGTGCACTTCGGTTACCCACCACCCCACCTTCCAGAGCACCCATTTTCTGCAAAATATCCCCGCTCTCCCTTCTTTCAATGTGGAGCCAGAGGAAAAACTTGGAATATCGTTATTTCCTCTAGAATGGGGGCCTGTTCTGTGTCCCCAGCCTGCCGGGGCTCCTTATGCACCAAGCTGCCCCGCAGCCCTGCCCCTCGGATTGCCCCCTTCTCCCTGTCCTCAGCCGATCAGCCAAAGCACGGGGATCGTGACAAGGAGGAGAGCAGGAGGAAACCAGCCTCCCTGGCAGCCGGCGCCACAGAAATGCTGCTTCTCGTGGACCCACGCCTGTTATTTATTGCCGCTTGTGGGGTGATGGATAACGGGGAGCACAGTCCCTAACTGGGGTGCTCAGCCCTTGTGGGAGCCAGGGAAAGGCGTGAAGGGAGGGAGACAGAGCAGGCACCTTATCTGTCTATTTTCCGATCAGCTTTTCTGGCCAAGGCGACCCTGATTTAGGTGGCAAGGTTCCACCTTTTTAGATCTGGATGAATGAGACTTCAAGGGAGGATTTTATTTTATCCGTATTTCTTTTATTACTTCACCATATCATACCCCTGTCCTTCTCCAGCCTTAATCATCCTCGTTCCTCCTCCAAGATCACTGGTCTTTCTAATTCCCTGATGTCTTTTTTCGGCTGCAGAGCCGTGAACATAGTGGGTATAACGCAGATCCAGGGACTCGGAGCGGGTTTTCTCGGCTCAGCTCTGCCTTCTCCTGCCTTTGGTTGCAAATACCTTTCACTCCTGCCTGCGGTGCCCAGTTCCCGGCGCTGAGCAGAGGAGCTGCATGTGGATTTTTTTCAGCAACTGCCCCTTTTTTTTTTCAGTAAATATGTCTGTGGAGCACTCTGGGGACACTGGAGCGTCCCGATGGGCATCGCAGTGTCCCTGCCCTTGGAAAGCATGATCTGGATACGGCCCCCATCCCTTAGGAGCTTTGATTCCTCAGTCCAGGCAGTTTCCCTTCCCGAGCTCAGCTTCGGCAGGTTGGAGGATGCCACCCAGCTGGGACACGAGAGGACAGCACAGTCCCTATGCCAGCGTGTGATGCGAAGCATTAAACATCCCAGAATAACTCCCCTTGGTCCACCTCAATCAGCAAATCCCCCCCAGGCATGGCCAGCACAGGTATTTCTGCTATGCCTTGGGGTACCTGTGAACGGCTCTTCTTTATATTTCTCTTGTAAAGCGCGTGAAAGGAATTATTTTATGTAAAAACAAAGACCCTCCCGTCAGGCGTGGAGGATAGGGAGAAGGGGATGCTGTGAGCCCTGCGGGGATGGCAGTCGGGAAAGGATCACGCAGACAAATTGCTTTGGAAACGGTGAGCACCGACAATGGGGTTTGTTTTGCACTTGTTTTTATTAGCACCCGTTCAGCTCCGGAGCTGCACATCCCCTGGATGGAAGTGCATCTCTGAAAGCTTCAGCTCTTTCCCCCCCTCATTAAAGTTCAAGGCAGCGATCCATACGTCTGAGCCTTCCTAGGGCTCCTGCAGGAAAAGCAGCCTTGACATCCCCGGTATTTCTAAGTTTGGAAATAAAACCTCTCATCGCCAAGAACCGCAACTTTTCCCTCAAACACAAACAAGCGAGAGGAGACAAACATCTCTCAGACCTCATTGTATATCACCGGGCTTCTTAAACATACCAGGGGCTTCCAAAGAGATTTCCTGGCAGGGCTGGCACAGCCTCTGCAGGTTTCTCCGCACCCATCACCGTGGGGAACCTACTTTTCGCCTTCCTCCGGTCCCCCACCCTCCGCTCATCCTCGTGGTGCTTTGCTCTCCCCATCCCATCAGTTCCCAGCGCGGAGTTGCGTGGTTTTCCCTTCCAGCTGAGCCTTTCCCACTTGCAATTGGTTTCTCGTGAGATTTTTCCTTTTTCCTTGCTGCCCTGGGAAGGTGAAAGACCCCGGGTACCCGGCCGTCCCGCATCCCCTGCTCGCAGGATGCCTCCGGCTCCCCGCGGCCGCGCTCCGGCACTCAGCTGCCCGCGCACTCGTCTCCCCTGTAATTTTTCTTCGAGCAATCATGCTTGAAAAAACATCTTACATATAGAGCTCTGTAGAATGGGGGGGGGGGGGGGGGGGAAGGTTGAGTGGGTGGATTCGGGGGAAATAACGGGGTTTATTCTCGGTGCCAGTTAATGAAATTAGAAAATGGAGAAGAGCTTGCCTAATATCATACAGGGAAAGATAAAATGCATTTAAAAAGATCACAATGCTGCAGCTCTCTCTAAATGTCAAAATATTACATTTTTTTGGATGATAAAGATGGAAGAAATAGCTGGGTTTCAATTTCAGGTGCCACATCATATCTCTTCCCCTCTATAATTTTTATTAAAATGTGAACGTTCCAGGAAGTCATTATGTTGTCTTCATTATGTTTGCATAGGAAATAAAAAGTTTATTTGAGGCGAGTGCGTAGAAACGAGGTCTGCGTGTGTCACCCCCAGGGGAGAGCGGGGCGGGCGGCGACTGCTCTGACGTCCACCCTCCCACCCAGCGGCACCTTGGCCACCGGTTTGGCATCACCGTGGCCACCGCGTGCTCTCGGGTGTGGATCCAGTGTATATCCGTGGATCCAGTGTATATCCGTGGATCCAGTGTGTAACCATGTATCCGGTGTGTATCCATGGATCCGGTGTATATCCATGCCCCCGGCACAGATGCTCCATGGGGAATGGTTGCATTTGGGATGCGCAAAAGGCTCAGCCGTATAAACACTGCCCGTAGCTACTTGTTGGTTGCAGTATTGAAATCCAACAGAGCACCGAGAGCTCTGACTCTGCGCACAGGTGTCTCAGCTGGTGTAAAGCAGAGTGCCTCCACTGGTTTTGGCCCCGCAACCTGCTTGGTGCCAGCAAAGAGCAGCTTTGCCCTGGCAGTGCTCCCCCTCCGCTGCCAGACTCTCCCTGCCTTTGACCCCAGTCCCTCCCTCCCCGTCGATTGCGCTCTGGATTTCCTTTTCCCCACCGGATTGCTCAAAGGGGAAGCGCCAAAGAGAAGGCGAGGTGCTGTGGTTTTACTTTTTTTGTTTGCTTTCTGTATTTCTCTTCTCCCGTGGCTGCACTTATTTTACGTGTTTGGGTGAAGCTGTGAATGTCTCTTGATTTTGCTGTTTTTTTTTTTTTTTTCTTGTGGTTCCCCCCCCCCGCCCAGTAGGAAAAAAGCCTACTCACTGAGATTGATTGACTTTTCCTAACTCGCTCAAGGCAAGGCGATGGGCAGCACGTTGCATTCGTGATACGGATGCTCTCCCACCCAGCCCGGTCCCTGCGGACGGCTCTGCCCGGCCAGAGCTTTCTTTTCCCTCTCCCTTCTCCTGACGGAGGTGTCAAGATCCCGAGGTGGCCTGATAAAGGGCGCTGGCAACGAGATATAAAGCTTTTAGCAGCTGGAAGACACAGCCTGCCACATTCACATGAGAAGTGAGGTCCATTGGAGGTGTTTATTGCAGGGAGGGTGATGAATTGGCTCAAACCCCCCGGGAAGCAGGAGGTTTTCTCCACATCAAGCTCCCTGGAAAGGTCGCTTTTGCCAAACGCGCCCTGTTAAGCTCAATTCTGGGGCAGCAGATGAGATTTAAGGGTCTGTGATGCGGAGGAGGTCAGCCTGTTGGGTGCTGATGTTCCCTTCTGGCTTGAAAGGTGCTTAGTTGATGAATGTCATGGGCACTAATTTAGCGCAGATTCATAACGGCTGAGAGGAGATCGATGGGTTTCCAGCCACACGCTCTCCAGTAACACTCGTTTCAACCCTCTTCCAGCAGCCATAGAAGAGATGGCAAAGAGCAGCCAGCCTTGCATCGCCCACAACATCCACTTTGCAGCTACTTGGATGCAATTGAGAGGTCTTGAACCTTGGAGAGACTAATTATTGCAGCCCCTTCTGTGCATCTGTCAGCTTGGAGAGGGGGAGATCCTGACTGTGGGGAGAGGGATGCTCAGACACAGCCTGTGACTGCTTTTATGCAGTGTCAGAATCACAGAATGGTTTGGGTGGGAAGGGACCTTAAAGCCCCCCCAGTGCCACCCCCTGCCCTGGGCAGGGACACCTCCCACCAGCCCAGGTTGCTCCAAGCCCCGTCCAACCTGGCCTTGAACCCCTCCAGGGATGGGGCAGCCACAGCTTCTCTGGGCAACCTGGGCCAGGGGCTCACCCCCCTCACAGCAAACAATTTCTTCCCCACATCTCATCTCAATCTCCCCTCTGTCAGTGTAAAACCCTTCCCCCTCGTCCCATGGCTCCCCTCCCTGCTCCAGAGTCCCTCTCCATCTCTCCTACAGGCCCCGTGCCCTACCCTGGATCGCAAAGCCAAGGCTGAAAATGAAAGCCCGGCTGCACAACTGAGCACATTGGTGGGGTTTTTGGAGAGGAAGCAATGGGCGCTGAGCTTCTGCAAGGGTCTGATAAATTCCTCTATGCTGTGTCGTGTACATGAATACTCTCTGTGTGGCCGCCCTGCCCGGGGCAGGGGCTCCGTGGCTCCCGCAAAGCCAACTGCTGGCACGTTCCCAGGCAAATATCTGCATGAAAAAGAGCATTTTACACACCAGCGCATCATGAGATGCCGCGGTCGTGCAGCCTTTCCCCTCCTCGCTGTTGAGGGATCAGATCTGCCTTAGGTTGGCACAGTGGGCAGGGGAATTCGTGCCTGGCAGAGTCCTGTTTCTAAGGGATTTGAGCTCGATTTAGAGAGCTCGCCTTGCAAATACAAGACTGGGACGGGGTGGGGTGCCTGGTATGGCACTGGGGGCTCAGCCTGTCCCAAAAGGGATGGAAAAAACCCTCCAAGCAAACGGAAAGGGGCATGGAGTGAGGATGCTGGGGGTGGGCAGCCCAGGGCCGGCGCAGATCCCTAATTGCCTCTTCTCTTAAAGGCAAAATCCTTCGGTGAAAGTATTTGTGGATATTGGCCGCAGTAACACAAAGGGACAACTCAGTGCTCCCAAACTACTGTATAAAATTGTCGAGTCTGCTAACTGTAACATTAGCTTTTAAATTTAATAGCATTTAGGAATAAGTTGTGTGTTTCTATGAGATTTACTTGCACAATTAGAAGCCTGGAGGGATTTTTTTTTTTTTTTTTTTTAAATTCAAAGCATTGTCATAAAAGCTCTTGGAAAAAGAGGGAGAAATAGCGACATTTTAACTCTTCTTTTTACTTCCTAAATAAAAGTCTTTAAGCTGGATCATTTTGGAGTAAACTTTCCAATATACATTAAAGGAACACAGCCGCAGATGGAGAAGTGACAGTATAAATGTAATGTTATGCGTTCATCTATATCTCCCTTTAATAATTTCTGGATTTATCGGCTGCAAAGGGAATAATTTCCTCTCTGCCCCCGACACAGACACAACCCATGCTCCGGCCCTGCCGTGCTGTGTGCGATCGGCGCTGGAGCTGTTCCCAGCCCCCCCCCCCCCCCCCCGGCCTTGGAAAATTAGCTGTAATTAGCGTTTCTATGGCATGGCGCCTACAGGGAGCAGAAATAATTTTGTGAAGGGGAGGGAGCGCCGGCCTTGTTTTACAGGGGGGTGAGCTGGGTCAGCGCGCGCGAGGGAATAGCCTCAAATTGAAGGCGAGTATCTATAAAAGTGGAAAGTCCTGGGGGCTCACGGCAAATACGGGCGCGTTTCTGTTGATGGGCTGAGTGCCACGAGCCTTCATCCCACCCTCATCCCTCTCCATCCCACCCTCACCCCTCTCCATCCCACCCTCATCCCTCTCCATCCCACCCTCATCCCCGGCTCCCCCCGCTGCCGATAAGCTGAGCTGCCGTTAAAGTGAGGAATCATCAGCCACGCTGGTTATTTTAAATCTTTAATAGACGTATTACCTTACATTAAGGCTTCATCATCTCCCTCCCTGCGTAAGCACAAAGCGAGCATCCATCACAATTAGTGTAACATCCCGAAAGGCATAAAGAAGATGGACGGGAGCGCTGGGGGGAGGCACAAAGCGCGGTGCATCGCTTTGCCGTGGGGCCGGGACACGGCCCCGGGGCAAACCCTGCTCCAGGATGATGGCAGCGCTGCCGAGCGGGTACCAGGCATGACGGGATGCTGCACACCTCTGTGGATGCTGTTATCCATCCTCCCGGCCTCGCCAGTGTTTTCCGTAAAGCCCCCCCAGTGCCTGGAGTTACGCTATTGTGTGAGAATCTCGGCTTTCATTAAATAATAATAATAATAATAATCGTAAGAAATAACAGTGATTTTCCAGCCCTCGTGATTCCTGTTAAAAGCTAGAAATATGACCTGCATCTCCTGACCCAGGAGGAAAGGAAAATGCAAATCACAGTTTATAATTGTTATAAAAAGTCTCGCATCTTTAAGACCAAATTCATTGGGGTTTGGGGGGGAAGAGAGGCTGGGGGTGGGAGGCTGATTCCTGCTGTTTCGGCCTCCTTTCCTCCTTCTGCATCCAGGGATGGGTTTGTTTCTGTGTCCGGGATGCAGCCAGGACCCATCTGACACCATGAGCATCCGCAACCCCAGTCCTGGAGCCAGTCCCCACGGCACGGGGAGGTGAGGAGCAGGAGAAAGGGAGTTCTGATGATTTCTGCAAGGCCTGACTTTTCAAGGGCTCCCTAAGCAGGAAGAGCTAAAAAAAAAAAAAAAAAAAAAAAAAAAGAAAGAAATCTCCCACAGATATCAGATTTCAGTGGTTTTATCCCAGTTTTACTCTAATGATGCTTCTCTCCTGATCCCGGGGTCTGTGGGAGGGTAGCGAGAGCAGCTTCTCAGAAGCAATGCTAAGCCCCGGATCCCGGGCAGGAATATGAAACATTAAGGAGCAGCTAACGAGAGGAGAATTGAAAGGAAGCTTTTCCCAGCAGAGATGAGTGGACATGTGGAAAAAAACCCAAAAAGCCCAGAGGCGCTTAGGGAAGAAAGAGCAGCCGGGAGATGCGGGAGCTCCGCTCCTCCTTCGGCCTCGCCGGCTCCTTCCTCTGCCTCATGGTCTCCCAGCAGCTGCCGGGCAAATCCCAGGGGATGCTGGGGGAGGGGATGGTTTTGTGAAGGCATTGCAGAGGGGAGGGCTGCTGGGGGGGGGGTCGGTGACGGGGGCTCTGCCAGGGACCCTCCATGGTGGAGCCCTTCATCTTCCTCGGCAGACGGGCTTCGGGACCTCCGCCTTCCCCAGCAGAGAGACGTGGTGCTCGGCTTTCTAAAACAGGAGCTAAAGAAATAAATACCCTTTGTCTCGTTAATTCAGTATTTTGGTAAGGCAGGAACAGGCTTCATCCGATCAGGGCTGCGGTATTATAACGGAGCGTGTCATCACACCCTCAAAGCTTAAATGAATAAAAAGCAATTAAAGTCCCTCAACCTGCTGATCTGTACATGGCTTCCTCCCCTCCCACTGTTTTTTGTGCAGGTCTGATCCATTAAAGAAACGAATTACTTTCTTTTTATGGTTGTAGAATAGCTGAGGTGGGACCTGAATGGGTAAGCCCCGACTCACTGACCCCCTTTGACTTGATACCAGCGCGGACCAAAACTAGTTTTTCCTGATGAGGCTTCCCCTTCTGGGCTGGGAGGAGAGGAGAGGAGCCAGGCCCTCATCGCATCGCTAAGAATTAAAAATATGTCTCCAAAACCCTGCAAAATAAAGCCAGGCAAGGCACGGCGGGAGCGGGGCTGGGGGCGGGTGGGAGCATCCCTGCCTGCGCGGGGCCGCGGGAGCCTGAGGAAGGCGGAGGGGAGTTCTCCCGCCCCTAAATTTTTAATCAAAGGTGGCATTGCTGACATCCCCGGGTTCACAGCGCTCTTTTATCTCTGCTGAATCGCTCCGAGCTGGAAGGATCCCCTCTGCCTGACCTGTATGATTTATACATCTGTAGGCAGGGAGTGGCCAAGGTGCGGGGCCGGGATGGTTTCCCTCTGCTTTTGAACGTCCTTCTCGCCCCATGACCCGTTTCCTCGCTTTTCCTCTGATTTGGAATCGATGGCCCCGGTACGGTTTGCTTGGCCGGGAAGCCCAGCCAGCGTAAGGGAACGAAGCGTGAGAAATCAGGGCTTTATAACCCATAAAAACATTTGCATTAGCCTCTCAGGCTTCAACCATTTTCAAGTTGCTACGTTTGAAAGTTTTCTGCGGGTTTCTCCCCCCAGCCCCCCCATATTTCCATGTTAAAGCGAACGTGGACGTTTCTTGCGGGAAGTAATCCAGCTTTGTAGAGAAAAATAACTGATACTTAAAGGCGTCCTTATGTCCTGGGTGGCCTCCTGAGCATCCCAGCCCCGACGTGGCGCCCTACAAGCTCTGTCTGGTGAAAGCATCTCCCCAACTTGCCTCCGGTCTCATTCATGGTAGTTTATTCCACTGGTTAATCGCCACCGCTATAAAAATTATGTATGCTTTATTTCCTCTTTGAATTTGTTTAGCTTTAGCTGTTTGTTCTTGCCGTGCCTTTCTCCGCTAGATTAAATAGCCCTTCAGCACCCTGTGTTTCTTCCCCTTGGGAAAGTCTTCTGTGCTCTAATCAAGTCACACCTCGTTCTTCTTCGGGACAAGCTGGGCAGACGGAGCTCTCTAATTCCGCCACCGCAAGGCATCTTCCCAGCTTTCAGATGACTCGATGCCATCCTCTCCTCCTCCCGCGGCATTTCCAGCTTGAAATTCTGATGTTGAACCCCTGGAAAACCTGTGGAACCCCTGGAAAACCTGCGCAGCGTTGGCGGTGGAGAAGTGCCCGGCGTGGTGGGACACACGCGCATGATCCTCCTCTCCCCGAGCCCCCCCGCACACCCACCAGCCCTGCTTGTTCGCTCTCCAAAAATATCTCCTTTCCCTCCCCAAAAAAAGCCCAAACCCGCCTCTGAGCTGAACTAGTCGGAGGCAAACCCAAAGCCGTTGTTCGCTCCCGTCTTGCAACGCCTTCGGTTGAAGGAAGGCCACGAAGACGCTCTTATGGAATTTGGTTTTCCCCTTTAAAACCCAGGGATATTTTTTCCCGAGGAGGCGGACGCAGACGCGGGGCAGCGTGCTCTGCCGGGGAGTGTATAAATAGCCGGGGCTGAGAGCAAGAGCACAATAGCTGTCACTCGACCGCAGCAGAACGGGGACACGAGTGGTAGCAGATGAATTTCCTAAGCAACAAAGATCCTGTTTTCATGCAAATATCTCCTGGTAATAAAATCCAGGAGAAAAGAAAGGCAGATAATGTGTTATATAAGCAGAATTAGCTTGGCACAGAATGCTTCTTTCAAGGTTTTTTTTTTATTTTTTACTTTTTTTTTTTTTTTTTTTTTTTTTTTTGGAGGCATCATCAGCCTTTCAGCAACTTGATCTGGGCCGCGAAGGAGAGCAGCGGCGAACAACGTGCAGCAGAGAGAGCGCGTTCGTCGCCTACAAGGCGCTGTATGAATTTGACACCAGCGGCAGCTAATGCGAATAAAACCCGGGGGGGGGGGGGGGGGGAAGATTTCCTTGCCACGATAACACGGCCTCCCTTCCCCTTAGGATTTCCGAGCACTTTGCAAACATTCATTAATTAAGCCTCAAAGGAGAAGCTCGTCCCCGGTTTTACAGCCATGGCGAGATGGAGCGTTCTGCTCCGCTGCGGCCGCGGGGAAGGCACCGGCGTTGGGATGGAGCCGGGAGCTGAACGCCACCGCTTGCCGCCCCCGCCCCCCCGCCAATCCCCTCACCTTTAGCCCCTCGATCTGCTGCGAGACGGCCAGAAGGAGGAGGAATTTTTAACTTCACAGGCTGAGGCTGATGCCCCCGTGTCCCTCTTGGGACGTTTCCATCTCTGGTGTCACCAAAAAAGCCCCAGCGTGGAAAGCAGCGCTGCCCGTTCGTTCTCCCGCGGAGATAGATCCATTCCCCAGGCAGCTCTCTGCTATTTCTCCTGCTGTTTTCTTTGGTTTTAAGCCTTTTTTTTTTGTTAGTTTGTTTTTTTGTTTGTTTGTGGGGCCTGCAACAAAACAACCTCATTGATAAATGTGCAGTCGATACCCTGAGTTTGTACCTGCACGGGCACGCAGCCACCTCTGCGAATGGATGTACCATGGGGGAAATAAAGGGAATATCTGAGAGCCAGGAACGCCAGTCAGGAGGTCAATGAAGAGGCCGTTCCACGAGAGGGAATGCAAGTGATGGGTGCCCTCGCTTGAAGACCTAATTAAATACATGCCCGGTGCGTTGGCACATCCATACCCTGTGCCATCTGTCGGCATTTGTCACAAAGCACTTGGTTTTCCTCCCTCGCTCCCCTCATCCCGACACGCGCTACCGTAAATTGCCTTAGCCTGTTATGATAATTTAATGTAAAAACTGATTGAGGTGGTGGCTTTCAACTAGAGCGCGGTGTAAGTCCAAAATTCAGGTCCAAACCCCCCCCCCCCCCAAATTTCAAACCCTGGGGAGGCTTGAAATGCAAACCTGTTTCCGGATCCAAAGCCCGGCCCCGTTTGTCTTTGAAATCTGACATTTGGAAGCTGGACCCCGCTTGTTTGAGTGTTGAGCATCCAAATGGAATTCAGCTGAAAGCAGAGAGCTTGCTTGAATTTAAGCCTCCCCCTTAGGAGCTGGGCAGCTAAAAGCACTCTGTCGTTCCTCCTGCTGTTTTTGCTTTGAAAGAGGGGTGTCACCCTCCCTTCCTCAAGTTTGCTGTAACGAAGCTCGAGAAATTCAGGCTCTGCAGGTATTTTGCTGTTTCCCGGCTCTCCCTCGCATCCCGAACTGCTCCCGCCTTTCCCACCAGTAACTCCTCCGCTGCTGCTCTCTCCGAAGGAGTCAATGGGGAGCTTTCAGCTTCCCTGGTTTTGTTGGTCCCCTGGCTGTAAGCGCGCTGAGGCTCCGGTGAGACGTGTTTCTTGAAGCCTGCAGGAAGTTTTACGTAGCTAAAAGGTCTCTTGCGTTATCCCTAAAAGCGCGTGGCTCCAGCCTGCCGCCTCCCTGAGCACCGCAGCCTCGGAGCAGCCGCCGGTCGGGAGGATGAGGCTGGTTTGTTTGCTGAAATAAGAGTTAATTTGTCCTAACGAATGCAGGTTTGGGGCAGAACTGATGTTTTTCTTCCCCATTGCTTGTGTCCTTGCGCGTCCGTGAGGGGCTCAGGTGCAGAGCCAGTGTCTGGCTGCAGGTTGAGACCCCTCCCTGGGCCACTTTTGGTGGCAATTATCCACTCGTTTGAAAAAGTTATCCACTCTGCTGCAGCCAGCCTCCTTTCCTCAGGGACTAGTGCTAACGGTCCGTACGTGCTCACGAGATATTCCAAAGCTGCGACGATGGGGTGAGAAGAAGGGGAAGATGCTGAGATGGGAAAGATGTGTCTGACTAGGTACCACTTTGGTGAGGACGAGAGGTGTGGGCAAGCGCTGGGATGCTGGGTGTTGCTGGAGGAACTGGGGATGGACCAACTTTGCTGCCAGGCTTTATCGCCATTTGGAAAGCAGAGTGTTTACCCCGTCCCGGTTCCAACCCTGGAATATTTTAGCTTTGTTTCTTTGTGACTAAACCTCTGAGCTCCTTCGAGACCTCCACTGGGTGAAGGAAGGAGGAAATTTATGCCAGCGGAGAACAAGAGCCTCCAGTGGCAGCGAGATTTTGCTATCCGTATTGCCATCATCGCGGAGGAGGTTGTCATGGTGACTCGAGGTGTCAAGAGGCTGCTCCGGAGCCGGGAGCAGGGGAGCGAGACACCGGCGGAGGGAGGCAGGGAAGGAAGGAAATGGGGTGAAATGGGGGAAAAAGTTGCAAAAAGCGCAGGAATGAGTAAGGAGAGAAAAATGCGATGGGATGGGAGGAGAAGAGATTGAAAAGAGGAGGGGGATCTCGCTGCAGGGGAGATTTGCGCTTTGTTCCCTTCTCTCTGTGTACCTGCTGGGACGGGATGAGCGGAGACTGGGGATCCGGGCTGGGAATTCCAGCTCGGCTCCAGGTTTGGAGGGCAGCAGTTTTGCAGCTTCTGCCCCAAACACCCATCACCCACCCGTGGCCCTGCACCCTGGTCTAGTGCACATGGGCATGACGTGGGGATGGGCAGGTTTTTGGGGGCAGGCGGGGCAGGTCCATGAAGGAACCTGCAGGCAGGGCTTGGCAGGGATGCGCCAGGTCTCTCTGCCCCTCCTTTTGCCCTCTCCCCCCGCCGAGCCCCCTTTCCCGAGCACTAAATCTGCGAAGTAAACCCCAGCGAGAGCACTTTCCAAGGGCTGCCGGCTATGACAGATGTTATTTTATGGAACACGGCACCAGAGATGTGAAATACATAGTTCATAAATGTCAGGAGGAAGGAAGCAATATCCTGGATTGAGGTCGTTTGGGTTTTTTTTTTTTTTTTTTTTTTTTTTTTTTTTTTTTTTTTTGAAAGCATCTTTCCAAGTAAACAGCAATCCAGGCCTGGCTGCCATTTGGAGTGAGGAGCAGTCTGCCTTGGAGAAGGCGCCTGCGCTCGGGGGAAGCGGTGGCTGAGTGTGCGGCTCATCTGAATGTGAAAAGGATATATATATTTATTTCCCCCCCCCCCGCCTCCAACTCATTGCAACATCTGTCTGAGAAACTCAGTGGCAGGAGATAAGGCTGAGACTTTTCTTAATTGAGGTCTCCAGGGAGGGCACTGCGAGCGTGCGTCTGTAGGAAGAGAATAACCTGTGTGTGTGTCTATATATATGTATGCATGTGCATATGGAACTGCAATTAATTAGGCCCTCTGTTAGTAACAAACGAGCAGGTTTCCCACCATTTCCAAAATGCGGGGCGGTTAGCACTGGTTTTTACTCCTCTGGATGCCCTCGTGGTCCGCGTTAATGCTCAGATGCTTTATTTCCTCCCCCAACCCCGAGCCCCGAATCCCGGCAGCATCCCGCGGCTGTGATTTACCCTGGCAAACCGCGCCGTTCCTCCTGCCCTCAGCCCCGGCTGCGCGGGTGTGTTCCAGAACCGGAGCTGACAAATCCCACCCCCCCACCTCTAAAGTTGGCGGTTTTTAGTACAAGTGTGTCAGAAAGCGTTATTGAAACGCCGCGGGGGGCTGGGGAGGGCGAAGGGGACAGCCTAATGTCACTCACATCTGCCTGCCTGTCTCCGCCGAGCATCGCATGCCCGCTGAAATGCTTTTCCACCCAGGCACGGCTGGGAAGCCAACAGCTGTGGCATTTAACGCTAATCCCCGCTGACCGGCCTCCCCCGGCCACCCGCGGCTCCCTGGGCTGTCGCATCGGCTCAAGCGGGGCCGGCCGCAGCCCGCGCGCTGCAGGTGATGGTGTCGGCCACGCCGGCCGGCAGCATCCCAGGACCACATCCCGGGATAAAGGATACGGCATCACCTCCGGGCTTTTTTCTTCATTGCTTACCCGGACAAACATCCCGTTGGTCTAAGAAGACGCTTCATCCCTGAGTTTTTTGGAGTTGGGGGGGGGCGTCGCGGTGCACACCGTCGAATTTTTATTTCAAAGAAGGGAGGAAAAATCTTAAATTTCCTTGCGTTCTCGTAGCAAAGCTACTTTGGGCTGGAAAATAGGCCAATTTCCACCTTATCTAATGCTTCCAGCTGTGATGCGAAAAGCTCAGAGGAGAAAACCGCATCTCTCACGTTATCTCGTAACGGCAAAGTTTAATTATGCTCAGCCGCTCTGCTGAAACGTGGCCGTGCCCGGGCTGCACCGGGCTGGGGACAGTGGCACGAGCAGGGGCTGGGGGTGGCACTGGGAGCTTGGATATGTCGATGCCAAGGCAATAATAACCTGGATTTTGTTGCTTGAATGGGGCAGGTGGGAATATTTTCCCTTCTCCTCCCACGGGCTCCGAGTTTCTGTGATGAGGAGCACAAATTTCCTCTCTTCTTCTTCCCCAGGCGCTGTGCGTTTTGTGCCCACACGCACGGAAACCCGTGTGGGATCCCTGCGCAGCTGAGATGTCCATCAATTATTTATAGAAGGAATATCTTCATTTTGCTCTTAATTTATTCACCATTAGCTTCGTGGTAAATAGGAGAAAAAAGGGGAGACGTACAGATGTGGATGGAGATATTGAATAACTCCACAGAAATAAATCCGCTAAAGAGGGGACAAATGTTGGAGAACATGGTAGGGAGGAGATGAGTGTTAGAAGAAATAAAAAGCTTTAATCTAAGCAGGGCTTAAATACACTTGCAAATGTCAGCTCCTTAATAGCTTGTCCTAAGTCTCAGCATGTTAGAAAATATAAATGATGGAGAGATCCTTCTCTCCTTCTCATTAGCTACTGTCATTAGTTCTATACATCTACATCTGTTCCCCTTGATTGCAGCTGGCCTCTTAGGTGGTTGGTTTTAGATTGTATTTAATTCATTAATTTCTGTTTGGGTGAGACTTTCTTCTTCCTCCCCCTTCTTCTTTCCCCAAATTCCTTTTATTTCCCTTTAGGATTCAGTAAGAAATTGAATTCCTGCAGCTGATGCATTCAGAAGATCTGGGGAGCAATATGGTGTGATGTCTTGTTTTTTTAACAATCCCCTCTTGCTTTGGCGACTTGTGATATTGCGTTAATGAAATATTTAATGCAAACAATAACGGAGGAAACCAGAGGAATTTTGTTTCTGGATTTCAATTTAGCCAGCCCCTCTGCCTGGAGGTCTCTTCGCAGCCTGAAAAACGAGGGCAACGCTCTTGGAGCCTGCGAGAGCCGCTTGTGCCTAGCGAGGATGGGGATGAGAGGAGAGATGTGGTCCTGGTGCGGGCAGGGAAAAGCTGTGCTGGGTCCCTTGGTGGCTGCGATGGCACTGAAAGGTCTGGGGACAGACTTTTCAGCAGGGCCTGTTGCGATAGGACAAGGGGGAAGGGTTTTACACTGACAGAGGGGAGATTGAGATGAGATGTGGGGAAGAAATTGTTTGCTGTGAGGGGGGTGAGCCCCTGGCCCAGGTTGCCCCGAGAAGCTGTGGCTGCCCCATCCCTGGAGGGGTTCAAGGCCAGGTTGGACGGGGCTTGGAGCAACCTGGGCTGGTGGGAGGTGTCCCTGCCCAGGGCAGGGGGTGGCACTGGGTGGGCTTTAATGTTCCTTCCAACCCAAACCATTCTATGGTTACGTGGTGGCAGCCTCACGCATGCCATGCAAAGGACTCAGCAGGTGCCCGTTGGGCACGGATTTGGGTTGCCACCCTTGGGAGCCAGCTTGCGGGACATGGTTTCTGCTTGCCCACTGTTTCTGTGTCACCCCGTGCCCCCGGTGTAGGTGCAGCCTGGCCGTAGGGGGACCCAACGTCCCTGCAGAGCTCCAGGCCTGCAGGAAGGGCAAATGGGTGAGGAGACTCCGCCGAGCTTTGATCAAATCTCTTTTCCCTTCTTTGTCCCTGCACCAGCTGGGGTTTCGCTGGTCGGCCGTAGCAGCATTAGGCTGGCTTTTTTTTTTTTCCTTTCTTTCTCTTTTCATTACAGACTAGTATTTTCTTCCTGGCTCTGTGGCGTTCTTTGTGTATTTGTCAAGGACACCACTGTTTAGGAAAAAAACACACCCGCCAAACCCAAAATACACAAGACTTGAAAGACTGAAAGATCAAGATCTCTGTCAGCTAAAGGAGTAAACGAACAGGGTGACTGCAAAAAGCCCCCGCGAGGATCCTCTCCGTCATATCGCTGTCAGCTTTGTGCTGAACACCCATTAAAGAGCATTTACATGGAAAACGTGCGATCTCCGCTCCAATCAGAAAGTAGCTTAATCCTGCCAGCAAACTCAAGGTGAGATCTTGGTCCGGTCTGGCCTTTTCAATGCAATGGGATCTTTTCTTTCCAGACCTTCCCAGGGGTGAGAGCTGCAGGAACAGGGACTGTATCCCATCCTCCTTCCCTGCTCGGCCCCAGCCGGGGTCTGGCATCCTCTGGGACGCGCTAATTCTTCTCCTCTTGCTGGTCACCCCAGCATACAAACTGGGAATCAGGGTCTGACCATCTGTTTACACCAGTCTTGCTCCTCACCCCCCAGATGGTTTCTTCTCCCTTGGGAAAGTATTTTGAATCCCTGACTGAGGAGTCACGTACACGGATGAGAAACGGTGACAGCCTTCAAACTGGGAGCCTGCGCATTGTGCAACTCTAAAGCCAGTATCCCAAGGCCGTGATTGATGGAAATTCTGTCATTAACAACCAAGACATTGGATTTTCCAATGCAACAATCCTCTTTGCTCCCCGACAAGGATGCTCTGCAGCTCCCAGGCTACACTGAACTTTAATCCCCCCTGAAATCAGTTGTTCCAACCGCTCTTGGCGACTCTCTTTGAGGCCCCTTGGCTCCGGTTGCGGAGGTTTGCGCCTCTGGTTGCGGCTAGCAAGCCCGGGAGTAATGCTCTGAGAGTCTCCTAAAAATTAAATTGCATCTTTACATTAATGGGGGTGGGGAAAAGCTCAGTATAACGCCTTGGAGGAAGAAACCCCAGAGGTCCCCGGTAGGTGAGGGTCTCTGTTCGGTGGATGTGGACCCGTTACGGTGGATTTTAAAGCCTGGCAATGGGAGCAGCGTCCAGTCTTGGCATCTGGAAGCTGAAGTCAACCAAGCTCTAATTGAAATAAGATCCACGCTCTCATCTGGCTGGGTAATTAATCATGGGATCCATTACCAAAGGTCAGCTGCCTGTTTGGTTTTTTGTTTGTTTTTTTTTTTTAAACCACAGCCTGGCTCCATCCACGGGGGGTTGTACTTGAGATGGGAGTTACTGGGTGAATTTATATGGCCCTTGTTATGCCAGAAGTCACACGAGGTGTGGGAAACAGCACCTTTTGCCCTTAAAAAATGGCAAATCCATGAAAACCAAACCAATTCTGCTGGAAGTTCAAGCCAGACCTCTTTCACCTTCAGGCCCTGCATCTCCTTGTCCCTCCCAGTTTCAGGTAGGAAAGGGATGGAAAAAGCGAGAAGCTGAGAACTTGCTGGACGTGGGCGTCAGACCCCGCTGGACTGTCACTGGCGGGAGCGTGTGGCAGCGAGCGGTGACGGCAAAGCCACGGACGGGCGGCGGAGCAGCAGCCAGGAGCCGGAGGACTCCGTGCTGAAGGACAGGGAGTTACACAGACGCCTGGAGAGAGAGAAATGCGGGATAATAACGGCACGTGCGTCTCTGCAGCGCCCATCTCGCCTCGTGCGAGGGATCAGGGAAGAGACTCAGGAGCGAAGAAACAAATCTTTGTCTGTTATTAATGAACAAAGGGAGCAGAAAACGCTGCCAACGGAGCTTTTCTGCATAGAAAAGTCGATGCCTCTGATGAGCTCTTAACACTTAAAGGAGCTGAAATTTCTCCCCAAAGCCTTGGGGGTTTCAGATGAGTTCCTAGTGCTGTGATGACATGTAAGTGGGGTTTTGGGTAGATTTGGTATGGGTTTGATATCAAGCGTGTCATTTTGTGAGGCTACAGGCAAACGCCCTGCAAAAAATACACACTTTCCGATGGTTTTGCTGCTACGCTGGAGGGAAGGGGCGGGATGAGCAGTGGCGTGGGGAAAGCCAGATGGGACAAACAGCATCCTCAGCTCCTCCATAGCACAGCTGGGATTAAAATCCAGCTTTCCAAGGTCCGGTTTTAGCTACATCTTGTTTTCTCAAGGCCACTTGCGGGGAGTGCTCCCAGGTGGTTTCCATACGCGGAGACAAGCAAACAAAAATAAAGCGTCGGCTTCTGCCTCTTGTTCCCAGTTCGGGCTCGAAGCAGCTGCTCGCACACGCGTGTGCTGCTCACCGCGGAACCATCCGACCCCAAACACCGCCTGACACGCGGCGCCCAAAGAAAGAGCGAGCCGGAAAGCTGGGAATCGTTTAGCAAAATAAATCAGCCACTAACTCAAATAATTCTAGCGGAGAAGGAGGTTAACACGCGTGCTGCAGCCGGGCACAGGGGGTGCGGTGTTTGCAATATAATGGTGAAAGATCGCAGCCCACCTCTCCCTTCCCAGCGGTCCAGGGAGAAGTTTCCGTCTTGCTAACAAATACCATGGCTTTCTGCAGCAGACAAATTATTCCAAATGGCTTTTGCGGAGTCATGATGACATATGTTGAAACATATTTCCGAGACGATGGGAGGCTGCAGGGGAAATGTGCAGGAAGCTCTTCCCCCGGAGGAGATGCTCTTACCGCTTGCTGTGAAAAATCTGCTGCAAACGTGGCCAGGTCGGAGCGTTCGGCCGTGCAAATCACCGGGACTCCAGGGCCGAATCCCGCTCCAGCAAAACACGGGGAGCTTTGCCCACCCCCTTCGCGTGTGGAGCCGCTTGAGTTCGTCCCAACCTCGGAAAAGACCCACCATTTGCAAGATAATATTTCCAGGTTTAGAGGGAAAGGTGACTTTTGTCTTAACTAGGAAATTAGGCTAGAAAACCAAATGCCCTCTGCTTTTATCACTGTTATACTCGAGATTCATTAACACCTTTGGTAAGTGGAGGTTATAATACAGTTTTTCCATCAGAGTGCGGGGCTTACATGCAGTTTCTTTCTTTCCTCCTCCTTGTTTTAAAACAACCCTCCTCCGAACATTGTATATTGAAGCCAGCAATCCTATCTCCTTCATATTCTTTACAATATATAAAGGTGGTCTCTTCTCCTCCAGGAGCTGAGCGTTAAACTCCCTTTCCTGGAAAAATCCAATGTGAAAATCATCCAAACGAGTTTCCTTGACTTGCGCGTTTGTGTGGAGGACTCATAACTTCATCCCGTCTGGCACATTTTTCTTCTTAGTGCCGAAAACCAGCCGTTAAATCCCAAAAGCCTCGAGAAGAAAGGACGCGCGCTGGGTTCCTCTCCCTGCTGCAAGCTCCGTAGTCAGGAGCTACACAGCTACATTATGGAAAACGGGGAATTTCTCCCAGTACGTCGCCGCTCCGTAAACTTGTGGTTGACGCGCGGATGCTCAGAAAGTCTCAGTCCTCGGGGCTGGCTGATGCGCGTCCCACGTCACTTCTCTCGCTGTCAAATCTCCCGTCTGTGCAGTAAGTGGAATGATGAGGTGTCTCCCCGAGAGGGGCCGGGAGTGGGGGTGTCGGGAGCTGTCAGTGCTGCTCTCCGGAGCAATTCGGCTGCAGCAGGTGGCTGCCAGGCAATCACCCGCTGACAGCATTCCTGGGCTGTAAGGAGAGGTGAGTAACTCCCAGGTCTGGTCCTGAGATGTCCCTTTCCCACCCTGGGGAGTCCTTTCTCCACCAGATGCGCCCCCCTCTCCCGGCCCGAGGCTGCCACTTCATCTTTAATAATGAAATCCCATCTTCCCCAGAGCCACGGGGTTTTTCTGCCGGGAACTCGGGGCTGAGCTTCGTTAGGGATGTCTCGCTCGTTTTGTCTTGTTGCCCTGCACTTGCTCGTTCTTCACCTGATGGACAGATTTTGCAATGATTTATGTCTTGGCCAGAGTGAGAAGGGGACCAGAAGCTGGTCAGGGCAGAGAAGCTGCTGACTTTTTATGACGGATCAAGGCATTTTGTAACCCTGCCATGCGATAACGCCGTTCAGGTCTTTCTTTCTGCATCGTTCCGAGGCAGGCAGTCCCCGCCAGAGATTAGCCTGAATTTCCTTGGTCCCAGGTTCAACAAAAGCATTTAAGCAGATGCTTAAGTCCACCGGATGAGGATGTTCAGCAGAGAGGTGGCTCCTCGCAGTGTTAAGGGGGGACATCGCGGTGTTGCAGTAGCGGTTCCCTGTTTGCATCAGTTCTTTTCGGCACACCAGGGTGTTCACGTGCAACATTTGGCGCCGGATTTTCTTCCCTGCACACGCTCGGGAGAAAAGCCCATCATTTCTGTGCGCGTATAATCAAAGAAACTCTTCTCTGATTAACGCAGAGTATCCTTGGGGAAGGGAAAAAAAAAAAAAAAATAAGGAAAAGAAAACAAACAGAAATTGGACCCAAGATCTTTCCACATAGTGCTCAAGGCAAACAAATAAAGGATGATAGATAACCAAATACAGGAGAGGAAATTGTGCTCTTCTCTCCTGTAACAGTACCACAAAAGGCCCATCTCTCTGGTTTCCTGGTAATTACCAGCCTCTCTGTCAGTGGGTTACCTTATATTAATTAACGTTATTTATTGCTGTTGGCAGAGTGACTGCTACAGTAAATCAAGCAATTAGCAGCCTCGCATATTGCACTCGGAAGAGAAGTAACCAGGTGCCAGAAAGGATTTACTTTCTGCTTCATGTTTTATTCACGGACTCTCCCTGTAGCGTTGCATTTCTCCGTGGCGGCCACCATTGCGCTGCGAGACGGGCTGGAGGCAGGACTGGGCTCCCAGCGTCTCCTTCAGCCTCCGTGTCCCCACCTCGGCCAAGGAAAGGGACACCATGGCACCGGGGCGAGGGTCTTCTCTCCTCTAAGGAGGAGAAAAAGTCCGTGATTTTTCCCGCTGGTGGTTATTAAATCTAGGTTTAATTACAATCGCTCGCAATAAGGTGAGTGGAAAAAAGTAACTCTGTGCGGCGCTGGAAATGGCTGGTTCTCTTTGTAGGAGTGGGTGACGGGTTGTTGTTGCCAACATTGACCCTGTGGGTGATGGGGGGGACCTTGGGTGGTCCCCGGCCCGGCTGAGCGCTCGCCCCGACCCGCTGCCTTCTCGCCTGGCCAGGGTTTGGTCCCCCACAGGGTTGTGCTGGCTGCCAGCTCTGATTTAATTATACGGTGAGAAATAAAATGTGAAGAAAAAAACAGGGGGGGAAAGCCCCGTGTAGGCATCCAAAGGAGACACTTGGCTTGTTAAAGCAAGGCGATCACAGTTTGCTGCTAATTACTGGAAAAAAATGCAGCAATCCCTGGAGGAGATGGCAAGAGAGAGACTCATAAAAGCCACAATATGAGAATGAAACATTTTCTGGTTTTCGTAATTGTTCTCTTTTTTTCTTTTTTTCTTTTTTTCTTTTTTCTTTTTTTTTTTTTCTTCTTTTTTTTTTTTTTTTCTTTCCTATCCTTTGAAAATCATCTCTGGACTTTGCCTTCTGTCCGTTTTGGCCTCCGGACGCGTGGGAACGGGGCACAACAGCAACACCCTGCACCGCTCTTAGCAGGGGACCCCGGAACTTTTGCGCCCGCGTCGTGTGCGATTGCCGGGGACCGGGAGCACCCCGGCACTGCGCCTGTGGCTCGGTTGTGGTGGGGTGTGGTTCAGAGGTGTTTGATGAGATGCTCGGTTGTGGTGGTGCAGGAGGTACATCCCTAAATATCAAAGAAAGAATAAGTTTTGTCAATTTTGCCAGCTGCTGAAACCAAAACATCTTGGGATATTTCTATGTTTTACTTCTATTTCTTTTCAATGTGCAGAATTGTAAAAAGAAACAGAAGTTTCCCATGCAAGAGTTAACTTCGGGGGGCACAATCTGGTGGAAAATGATCTTTGATAGAACGAGTGAGAACCTGGGCACTCTCATTCCCACCACCCAGCTCCCTGCAATGCCGCAGGGACCGACCCTGGGAGCGCTGCTGGAGCTTCCCGGCAGGTTCAGCCCTTCTTCCACTTGCTCTGTCACAGCTCCCACCAAACGCTGGCTGCCTTGTCCTTCTCCTCCGCGGAGCCGTGCGGTTTCACTGCCGCTTTGTCCCTCCCCAGCTGCCCCGTCCCTCTCCATCAGCGTCGAGCATCGCCGCTCAGCCGCTGGATGTCGGCGCTGGACCTTGAGGGTCTTGAGGTTGGGATGGAAAAAGCCCAGAGCTTAAAACCTTTCCATTTCCATCTCCTGCTCCCTGCCTGACGCTCCGCAGGTGAGAAACAGGCTGTCCTCAGCCAAACGCCTGCTCTCATGCCGTATTTGAACAGTTTCCTAAACACTTCTCCAAGAAGTCCTGTAATGAAAGGAGTGGTTTCCTTTGGCTCCCTTCCCAGACCTACCCAAACAGAAGGATGCTGACCTAAGGCTGTTAAACACTTTGATGTATGGCCGTGTCTCCTTAAGTAGAAGATCCATATTCTTAAACTAAGCTGCCATGACATGGGGACATTATGAACTCTCTGAACCAACTGAATCCTACAAATGAGCCGTTAGTTGGCTGTACGGCACATTGGTTCCCTGCGCCGGAGGGGGCTCCCGTTAAATAAGATAATCATTGCTGTCCACATGCCCGACAGGCTGCTACGTGTTCCTTTTAATGCAATTTGTCTCGCCCCCCTACCCCCCTTTCCCCTGAAGAGGGTGGTCAGAAAAGCCCCATGCCGCTGCGCTGGGGGTTTATGCTGCTCCGTGAAAATGGGTTCGGCAAATTTATTGCCACGGGAGGAACCAGCCGCCTTCCTCCTTGATTTTCCTTGAGGAATATCCCACTGTCGCACCATCATCCATCAAAACCCAACTTTTATCACCCCTGATGGCAAATCCTCTGCCCTGCTCCTAAGCCAGCCCCCAGTAACCGTGCCTGAAAGCTCTCATCGAGGATCAAAACTCTGTCGAGGAGGGGCGCCGGGGTCCTTTCGAGCTCCTGAGCATCCTACGAGCATCCCAAATAAATGCCAGCGCCCTGCTTAGCCCCAGCTCTCGCTCAGTGCTGGCGCGGCCCCTTCTCCGGCCGTGCCACGTTGCAGGTTTGAAGAGCAGCATTTCAGAGACGTTCTCTGGGTAAAAGGAGCCCTGGAGGGTCTTAACCTCAAAAAATAGGAAAAAAAAAAAAAAAGTAAAAGAGGTTAAAAAACCTGCACAAAGGCATAGCATAAACCCAAAAGATTTCGTTGGAAGGAGGTAAAATCGCTATGCCCAGCGCATGGCAAGTGCCCCAGAGGGTATTCACACATTTCTTGTCTCTCCGACGTGCGCCGCCTCTCTTTGCTCCGAACGTTTTTGCTCCCATGATGGATGTAATCTGCCTTGCAGCGTTGTCTGCACGCCGACGTGCGACCCTGGGCTCACCGTTGCGGGGAAGGGACCGGTTCGGGTAAATTATTGCGTGGGAATAAGGAGTCCAACCCCTGAGAGTCGCGGGCGTAATTACAGTTTTCCCCCACGACCTCCTCTGGGTCCTCCTTCGAGGAAACTCTGGTCATTTGAAAAAGGAAGCAAAAATATTTGCTGTAGGTGATTATTCTTTAAGGGACTGCCGCCGCGGTGTCGGTGACGGGGGCGGCAGGAGGAGGAGGTCCGCTGTCTGTCCAGATCAAAGCGCGGCAGATATGTATTCACAAGGCGTCAGTCGACTGCTCTTTAGACGGTTTGCTTTGCTTTCCACCCGAGAGGGAAACTTTTTTGCCAGTGTTTTCGTTTGGTTCACAGGTTTTCAGAGGTCCCTGGTCCTCTGCTGCAGCCCACCGGGACTGAGAGCGGAGCTGCCCCTGATCTGCTCGGAAAGGGCTTTTTCGAATAAGCTGGCCAGATGTTTTCTGTTTCTCCGGTGTTCGCATGAACAGGCGATGTTTTTTCTTCATTAAAAATTGAAGAAAAATAAATAACTGCATACCCCTCGGGGGCGATTACCTCAATTTATTTATGTACCTTGCGAATAGCGGCTGGGGCCGTTGCTCTCTCCGTGGGTAACTCCCAGCCTCGGGGGCAGAGGAGGAAACTGGCCCAATGTAGGGCAACGGGAAAACCCCAGCTCCCCGCCTCTCTCCCTGCCTGGTGAGGCATTAAGGATTTAGAAGGCTGGTTTGCAAATAACAGGCGATGTCGTACCCTCCTCTGTTCGTACCTGATCACCCACGGTGTTGAGAGCATGGGGATGGGGCAGAGAGCGGCCGTGGGTCCCATCCTGGCCGCGGAGCCGTTGGGATGCTCTGGCTCCCTGGGACCGGTCCAGCCGCTCCGAAATCGAGGGAGGGCTTTGGTCAGGGAGGAGAAACAGCCCTGGTCATTGTAAAGCAAGGTCAAGCTTGGCCAACCTGCTGAAACCCAAACCGGGTCATTTTAGCTGAAAAGCAAGGAAGACCCACGGCAGGCAGAGCATTTGCCTTGATTTTATTCTGATTTATTTGTTGCTGGGATTCCTAACAAATATAAGCTTGCACAGCAATTAAATTACATTTAATTTGATTAGATTAGAGCTGAGGGAAGCACTCGTCTCCCTCTACAACGTAAGGAAAAGAGAAATGAAACCTTTCAAGTAAAAAAACATGACTTGGGCTTGGAAATGCAAAAAACCCCAAATTTATCTAGATGAAGAAAGGGAGATGTAATGAACTTCAATCGAGCAGGAAGCCTTGAGAGAGAATCAGAAGTTTGGGAGATTCATCGGAGGACATAATTGCAACATGTATATTGATTTTACAGAGATAAGAAAACAAATGTTTGTGGAGATTGGACTTAGTTTATTACATTTATTTCCCCACAGAGTTGATGTTTCTCCATTAGAAAAAAAAAACAACCCCTGATGTTCTTAAATGCATTGTTTTTTCAGAGATACTTATTAGGTTATTGCCTGATCCCACTGGCTCTGTCTTTGTGCAAATTGGTTTGTCTGGAAGAAGGTTACACTTTTCAGGCAGCTTATGAAGCATCCTTTTTGTTTTCCTTCTCCCCCTTAATTGCTTGCATTAAAGAACTGGGATCTTGCTGTGCCCGTCGCTCCCTGGGAGCCCGATGAATCGACTCCTTTGCCCAAACACTTGCCAAAACCCAGGGGAGGGATCAGCCCTGCCCGTGGGTGGTGGGGATGCCCGAGCCCCTCACACCGACTCCTCAGGTGCCCCTAAAATACTCCATCCTGCCCCTTTTCCATGGGATGAAGAGAGAAACTGAGGCAGCAGCAGGGAAACGACCTGCTCGCAGCCGCGATGCCCAGCCCTGGCGCCCGTCCTCCCCATCCCACCTCGAAACAACACCGGGCAAACCTAACCTGAGACGTGACGATTCCTTTTTTACCCCTCCTCGCGACAACTTTGGCTGCGTACCGTTATTCGGCGCGAATCCTGCTGCAGGCTCCTAAGTCTCCTGGTGGTTTTTCGGGGCCTCGCTAATACTGCAGCTTAATCACAGTTCGGGCACCCCTGTCCGTGGCGGAGAAACACCACTCCCAGGTCTGATTGATTGGGATTTAAGTTCTGATTTCTCTTAGAGCATAATCAGGCCCGAACGGGGAGATTTTTACAGTGACAATTAAAATAATGAAAGTGAACTTTAAATGACATTCAAACACTGTCACCTGCTACCAGCTCCACTCTCCCCTCTGCATTCTGGGAACTGCAATTTTAAGCATCGTTCACTGCAGGGTGATTACAGCTGCATCTATTCAGCGAGTCGAGCTAAAATACTGCAGCAGCCTGAAAGGAAGCATTTTCAGGTGTCAGGACCTGCCACTGTGCCTGATTTCCAGGAAAGCTCAATATTTTGAGCGCGTGATGGGGGCTGAATACTTACAAAAACCTGGAACAGACTCTGGATTAGTTTTCTGTACGTGGTATTTGCAAATCGTAATGAATTCATATTATGTTTGTGGCATATAGTGGTACAGGGTTTATTGATTTACACATCATTATTTTACTATACATTCAGGCAACAGCAACCCGTGGAATTACTCATGTGGCCAGGGTGGGTCAGGGGCTGATCCAAAGCCTCGTGTTTTCTGTTCTCTTCTGGATCTGGGTAAATCAAAGCCCAGCACGGATGAGCTGGAGGTTGAGGGTAAGTAAGAAGCAGGAGGCTCCGGGTGCGTGGTCAGATGTCACCACGTGCAGGGACCTTGCCAAGCGTCTGATGGGATGTGGATGCTACAGGAGGTGGCGGGGACAGGCTGTGCCCCAGGGCTGGGTGGCAGCGAGCAGGACCCCGGGGCAAAGCTCTCCGGAGGGGCTGGGGCAGCATCGGAAAGGGTAGGAGCAAAGTCTCAGCGAGAACCCAACGATTCGTCCTCCTCCAAGCAAACATTGTGAGGCTTGCACCTCGTCCAGGTGACTCTGTGATGAATTTCCATCCCTCGCTCTTCTTTCTGGCAGGGGTTTACCTGGCTCCTGGCAGGATCCCTCTCCTCCAGCCCGGAAAACAAGGACCAGTCAGGCACAGAAAGGCTCCCTCTTGGGCTTGTCAGCTCCTTTGATGAATTAAAAGGGTTCAAGGGAATCGGTGAAGCGGCGCTTGTACTTCCGTGCAGGCAAATAAGTACTCAGTGAGTTCTGGAGAGGGGTGACGTTCAAAGCCACGGCTCCTGAAGGCACGCACAGAGCAGCCTCCCTGGGCTGCCGAGGGGCGAGCTGCCAGGCTGAGGGCGAGAGAAACCTCCTGGGATGGCTTTTGCCCTCATCCCATTCCCAAGCCAGGCAGGGACATGCCTTTCCAAAGCAGCTGCAGCGGTCCTGGCAGCCGGTTACTGCTTGGGCTTGGCCGCCTTCTCCGTGAAATCAGCTTCCAGGCTCTGACGCTCTTCGGTCCTGTATTTTGCTGGGGGAAAGGAAACCAAATCCAACCATCACACCCCGTCACTCCAAACCTTGCAGTGATGCAAAGGATTTTTCCCCTGCCACCTTCAGTCTTCCCCCGAGGTGTCGGCGTGTGCACCTCATTGATAAGGAGGGGTTTGGGGGCAGCTTTCCCGAGCCAAGGAGAGCTCTGCCCTGCTGTGCCACGGCTCGGCAGCGAGCATGGAGGGTTTGTAGGGTGCTGGCTGTAGGGCAAACCCAAGCCCTCACCCCCTTCTTGGTGCACACAGGGAGCCTGGCAGCATGGTACAACCTTCTTCTGCTGAGTGCGATGGGGCTCCTGAGAGCAACGGTAAAAAAGTCGATGGACAAGGGACCCCGTGGCCACCTTCCTGCTGGCAGTGCCCCCGGCCCTGGCTCCTCATCCCGGTCCCCTTGTAAAGCTCAACTGCAAAACCTGCAGCTGATTCTAGGTTGATTCTGTGATGTGAGAGCAGGTATGGCGCAGTGCGGAGAGGTGATATTGCTGGATACATCCCGGCAATCTGTGGCCAGCAGTGGGGTTGGTGCTGTGCTGTGCCGGGAGCTGTGCATCCATAGCAGAGAGCTCTGGTCTGGCACTGAGGATCGTCCCAAAATATCGCTGTGGTGGGAGAGCACAGGGGCCTCACACAACATAGAATCACAGAATGGTTTGGGTTGGGAGGGACCTTAAAGCCCACCCAGTGCCACCCCCTGCCCTGGGCAGGGACACCTCCCACCAGCCCAGGTTGCTCCAAGCCCCGTCCAACCTGGCCTTGAACCCCTCCAGGGATGGGGCAGCCACAGCTTCTCGGGGCAACCTGGGCCAGGGGCTCACCCCCCTCACAGCCAACAATTTCTTCCCCACATCTCATCTCAATCTCCTCTCTGTCAGTGTAAAACCCTTCCCCCTTGTCCCATGGCTCCCCTCCCTGCTCCAGAGTCCCTCCCCAGCTTTCCTGTAGGCCCCCTTCAGGGCCTGGCAGGGGCTGGGAGGTCTCCCTGGAGCCTTCTCTTCTCCAGGCTGAACCCCCCCAGCTCTCTCAGCCTGTCCCCACAGCAGAGGGGCTCCAGCCCTCCCAGCATCTCCGGGGCCTCCTCCGGCCCCGCTCCAACAGCTCCGTGTCCTCCTGATGTCCCCAGCGCTGGAGGCAGCGCTGCAGGGGGGTCTCGCAGAGCAGAGGGGCAGAACGTATGTTCATATGGAAAAAGAGCCAGGGAGACACGGAGCCTTGAAGGCACGTCATTCCCAGGGCTGGGAGCGTGGCAGGAGGCAGCTGGGGCAGAAGGATGCAGGTGGCAAATAGGTGAGGAAGATGGTGGTACCTCCAGGTGGGAGTCGAGGGCAGAGGGTGTTGCTGCACGTTAACCTGCAGCTCACGGGCAGCTCACGACAACAAACCCAAGACCCTGTCATGCCGCCAGAGTCATTTAGCTGCGGCACCAGTTTTTCTGAGACGCGTATGCGAGGGATGTCTTGCCGCTGAACTCATGCCATGTTTTCTCACTGAGCGTCTCTGCCCTCTTCCCCAGCCAGAGGAGCTGCTGCGGGCTTTATCTCCTGCTCAGCAGGAGCCGTGTTAGCTCGAAAAGGCTGCGAGGCAGGAGCCTGTCTTCGGTCCCTGGGAAATCGCCCATCAATCTGCTGCTTGGAGGTGATAAAGCTTTTGCTCGGCTGTTTCCAGCGCGTTTGTGTCTTGGTCTGGGAGCTGCAAGGATGCGAAAGCCCCGGTGCCGCCAGCCGCAGCCATTCGCCCCGTGTTTGCAAACCTCGCGCGTGCTGCTGAGGGGGGACGAGCCCAAGGGCTCTGCAGGGCTGAGAATCAGCACAGATCTGCTGGGGCAGCGGTTTTGTCCCCGCTCAGGCTGCAGGTGACGGGGGACACACGCTCTCCATCACCCCCACCTCCCCCTGCATTAAAATTCATCGCCGAGCCCTGCTCGCGCCTTTGATTTTGGTGGTTGTGCCTTGCCGAGGGACGACACGCTGTTCTGTTCATTTGTTTTCTGATAACCTCCGCCGGTCTCCAAGGCTTCCTTCCCCCGGCTTCAACTGCTGCCTGCTAATTTCCATCCAAATCAAGTGGGGGACTTGGCTGCTCAGCACGCGGGCACGGCTTTTAACCAGTTAGCCCAGTTTGCCTTCTAAAAAGCAGGGATGAGGATGGTGGGGATGGGACAGAACCATCCTTTGCTGCCACGGGCAAGGGACAGCAGGGTGTCCCAGCTGGCAAAGTCACTCCTGAGACGTTACTGTAAGAGGCAGAGGAATCGACAGTGATTCTTCACCAAGACTCACTTGCACGAGTCCTGGGAGTCTCCGAAAATAAGGCGCAGGGCCCTTGGGATGGGAGGCGTAGAGGTGTGTGAGCGCCGAAGGGCTGGGGATGCAGGGCAAGCACTGGGGATGCCGCGTGTCGCGGGGGAGGAAAGCAAAACCCATGTTGTTTCACGAGGGGTGAAAAAAACCAATCTATTAACATCAAAAATCAAGACAGCGCAATTGCTACGGTCTCCTATCTGCAACCAAGGCAGCTTTGCAGCTCTTCACTTCTAATTACCCACAGATAATAAGCGAATACAATAGTGAAGGATATTAGAATAATTTACTGTTCATCAAAGAAAAAAGATTGGAATCATTTGCCTTCAGTATATCCATTTCTGTAACGAGGATCCTACCCAAGAGACCTTCCAATCAGCCCCTTCTGACAACTCTTGCCAAAAATCCGTTATAGCTATTAGCAACAAAGTTATTAGCTGGTAATTAACTCTGTAATTAACTTCAAGTGACTTCGGCAATCAACACTGAGATCTGATGTGAACATGTCGTTAAATCAAGTGCCATTAATGTGTGGAAAGATCTCTCCGCGGTGGCTGCGATGACAACAACCCAAGGTTACCAGGCAGCCGGTTCGCCGGCGTTGGATGCTCTTGCAGGGGGCAGACGGCGACGAGCGGGACGCAAAGGGGTTGGGAGAGAAGCCGCTTTCTGCTCCCTGCCTAAAGAGATCGGCTAAATCCCGACACAGGCCCGGCCATCGCTTTCTGCATCCGCTTCTCCAAGCATCCCGCGTTTTCCAACTTCTCCACCATTCCGGATGCTAACTGTGCTCAAGCCTGCGACTCTTGATGAGTTTTTTGAACCAAAAAGAATTACCTTTTAATTCCTTGCATGAAGCACTGAACGCTTTTCTTCTTATTTTTTCTTTTTTTTTTTTTTTTTTTTTTTTTTTTTAAACAAAGATATTGTCACCTTCTGATCTTCAGGCCAATTTTCTCTCTGGTCTGTCTTGCAGCACAACCAGACACTCCAGCTCAAGTGGGTTTTATCCCCCCAGCTTCTCTCCTCCCCGTCCTCTTCCCTCTCCACCCACTCGCTCCCCGACACGCTTAAAAAAGACACAATTGAGTCATTTTAATACACCCGGCTCTCCTGCGTGAGAGTTATTCTGTCTCATCACGGATAGAGAGGGATAGGGAAGAGATTTGGCATTTAATAGAGCTATCCTCAAGGACACTAAGGCAGCTATTCAGGAACGATCAAATGACAGGTTTGAATATCAAACAGCAGCCCTGACAGCCAGGGAATCGGAGATCTCTCGCCGTACACCTGATATCCTAATCTGAAATGAGAATCTCGGGGGAGGCGCATCCTTTTCAAAGGGTGGTTTGTTTTTTTTTTTTTTAAAAAAAAAAAAAAGAAAAAAGGTAACTTTTCCTTTTGCCTTCAGAAGTTTAACAAAAGTGCATCCATTCAGAGAAATCATTTATCTCCCATGGCAATCAGCTTAAATATGTCCCATTATCAAGCTGCCTGCTACTGTACATCAGCAGGCGCTGGTAGGACACGCGCCCGAGTGCGGGTAACATGCCAGTAATTACTTGTCTTTGCAAAATAACCGCAGCTGACGAAGAGGAGGGGGCAGGACGGAAAAGCAGCTAAATCCAAGAGGGACGGAGCAAGCGTGTGGAGGGCAGGGAGCGTCTGGGAAAGGCTTCACTTGGCTTGGTGGTGATGGGGCCGCATGGGACAACGTCACCCCGAGACATCCCTCTGCTCTTCCAGCCTTAGACTCTCCGAAATTCTGAATTACCTCCAACCCGCAGGGCTGCAGCACCCACACGGGCTGGTGAGATGTCTGCGTGGTGCTGGTGGACTCAGCATCTCCAGCCGTGGTGCTCTCCTATTTTTGCAGATCCCCCGCCGGATAAGGTCCGGTTCCGTGGGGTGGGAAGGGTCCCAGTGCCCAAACCAGGGCAGCAGATACCTGGCTGCGAACAAAGACAGACACACAGGCGACGGCAACCTTCCTCATTTCAAAAAAAAGGTGTAAGCAGGACTGTATCTCTATACCCTATATGTATATTCCTTGATATATAACTTAATAAAACTTTATGGACCTGGGATAAGGAATCCATGCTGAATAGATGAACTGGGATTGAAATATGGTCCAATTAAGTCTGTAACAGGGCTGGCTTTACTTTGAACATCCTCCAACTTGAAATGAAATCTCCACCGAAGGAGATAAATCAGCCGACATAAACCGCAACCCCGCTTCTGCACCGCTCCCAAACGAGCAGGGATCAGCCCCGTACGTGGTTTCGGGGGGGGGGGGGGGGGGGGAGGAAGACGGATTCCTATTGGGATGCGGCCACTCGTAAGGTGTTTGGAGCCTTTTTCGATTGGGATGCGGCCACCCGTAAGGTGTTTGGAGCCTTTTTCGATTGGGATGCGGCCACTCGTAAGGTGTTTGCAGCCTTTTTCCCCACGGCTGGGCTCGTCCCCAGCCTCTCCCGTGCTGGCTCTGCCAGAGCCCTCGCTCATCCCCGCAGAAAGAAAACAAAACAGCAAATTGTTTTGCCGTCATGTTCCCACAGCTGCAATTAGCACATTCATGCATTAGTTTTATTTCCCCTTATTCGGCGTCCTCTTTTTTTTTCCTCCGCTGCTGCTGCTTGAAGAAAAGGAGATTATTTTTAATTACAGTTTTACACTCGATTAATGAACGTCAACAATGTGCTAATGAACGGGACCGCGGCACGAGGACACGATGTGCTTCCACAGCTTTCAAGGGGTTTCTGTAGGCATTATTTATCGCTGCGCTGCCCCCGCGGAGACTTGGAGATGGGGAAGGACAAAGAAGGCAACCAGCGGTGTTATATTCTCCTGGATTCGGGCACATCAATTGCTCAGGACACAGCAGTCGGACGTGCCCCAAACATTGACCCAACATGGTCCCAAGATGGGTCTGAACATCCCGGTGGCACCGAGGAGGGGGCTCTGCTGTTGGTGCTGGCGATTTCGTACGCCCCATCATACACAAGCAAATAGCCCAGTGTTAATGAAAGTTTTATCCTGATCTCGTTCTGCATAGTTAAAAAAAAAAAAATACCACTACTCTAATTTTCTGGTTCATGGTGATATCACCCGTGGAGTTTGAGGCTTTGTTTTTCATCAAAAGCAGCTTTACTCTCTCCCCCCCTCAAATGCAAGAAAAGGTGTGGGTTTTCTGCATGTGGAAAAGGTCATTCCATCATAAAAACCTGCCGCCTGACATGCTGTTTTTATTGAGGTGAAAGGCAGAAGTATTGAAATTCTGCCAAGTCAAATGAAAAGAGAAAGCAAGCTCTCCAAAACAAATAGCAACCCTCCAAAACCCCGACAAAAAAAAAAACCCCTACGCGAATGTTCCTGCAGGGATGAGACAGTGGCTTTCGGAGACAGCCCGGATCGCGCCGGCTCCCCCTCTCCCCAAGACTGAGATGAGATGTGGGGAAGAAATTGTTGGCTGTGAGGGGGGTGAGCCCCTGGCCCAGGTTGCCCCGAGAAGCTGTGGCTGCCCCATCCCTGGAGGGGTTCAAGGCCAGGTTGGACGGGGCTTGGAGCAACCTGGGCTGGTGGGAGGTGTCCCTGCCCAGGGCAGGGGGTGGCACTGGGTGGGCTTTAAGGTCCCTTCCAACCCAAACCATTCCGTGATTCTCCATCATGTCATCTTTGCTGGATTTCCACCCCTCTACGGGGGAAACCATATTTAAATCCTAACGGAAAACACCCCACGGGCATCCCTACTGCTGCAAGGACTTTATCCATCCTTCCTCCTGGCCTTTCCTCCTGAAATCCTCCTCGGAAACCTCCTCCTCCTTGGCTTCTGGCTCCCAAGCTCTGGTTGCCACCCAGGGGGAAGGACGCTGCGTGACTGCCACGGGGCTGGGGGGAGGCTGCGGGAGCACGAGCAGGGGTGGGGGGACCGTGGCACCCCGATGGCACCCCCCCTGCCCTCCCCATGGGTGCCGAAACAGCGTGTTTAATCCCTTGTGCTTCCCCGCTGCAGCCGGTGTAATACGGTTCTCACTTTGTCAGAGAAAATTGGCTTTGCCCGAGCGCGGCGGTGCTGCCGGGCTGATTAGGCAGCATTTTACGCTTAGTGTTACTGCTATATTTAGGGGGTTTTGGCGTATTTATTACATGGCAGGTGTAACCATGGCAAACCCTACTTGGGCTAAAGAGAGCCCGGAGGTGGGGGTCCCCTCCTGGCCATCGTCCCCCCCAGCAGGTTGCTGGGCTTGCTGGCCTCGCATCTGCAAACCTTTCAGCACAGGGTCTGCATCAACTCCGTATGTAAACGAGAGACGAGATCCTCCCAACACCGCGGAGAGGTCTCGGAGAGCTTTAAAAAGCCAGGGGCTGTCACAGGACTCCTGATGAAATCGTAAAAGTATCTTACCTCCTCTTTACCCACCTCCCCTTGGGCTGAGGTCGTATCCATCCATCCATCCATCCATCCATCCATCCATCCATCCATCCGCCTCCTTGAGCCAAAGACCTCTGACATTGCTGTGGACAAAGCACACACACCAAAAAGAGAAGCCGAGTATTAAAACACCTCTTCTTCCTCTGTTTTCCTGATATTTTGAGAAACGTAGGTGAGGACTTTCATTTTTATCTTTGAAAAACACTCTACATTTTCCTGGTGTATTTTTACAGCGACATCGGCCCTTTAAGTAAGTGATGGATTGAATTCCTGCAGTGGCTGAGCCCAAACCAGTACCGCTGACAGGTTGGGCAGGCATCCCACCCACCCCCCACCCCCTCCCCAGGAAAAAAAAAAAGGCAGAAAAAGAAAATGCAACCCAAAGGAAAAGGAAAAAGCAAATAAAAAATGTATATATTTGTCTGCCTCCCGCAGAAGGGCCCTACACTCATCCTATCTCCAAGGCTCAGTGTGCATATGTCCCCAGCATGATAAGGCTCCTTTGAAACCGTTTCCAATCTCCGTGCTCCGTCACCATTGGCTGCCTTGTTACCGAAAATTTACCATGAAAGAAAAGGGGAAAAAAAAAACCCCAAACCCACCCTAAAAAGACTCTGGACTGAGTCAAATCTATTTACTCATAATTCACAGAGCGTTTTCCCTTCCTTCCCCCCGGGGAGGGATGCGGACACCGGCATCGTGCCGGGGGGTGCACTGGGATCCGGGGTCCCCTTCACCCTTCGGGCACAGGGGTGAAAAAATAAATCCCTTAATAAATTCAGAGTCACGGATGGGGTGGGGGGAAGAAGGGGGTGGGAAGGGCTGGGGAGCCTGGTGTGGGAACCTGAGGTGGAGTTAATGCTGCGGTTGTCAGTCACTTTATTATTTATGAGCCTGGAAGGCTTTTATGATGGGAACGTGGTTTGATCCCTCAGCTAGAAAGCAGCAAATATCTAATGCTGTCTCACCCTTTTCCATTTCATTCAAGAGCGGGCTGAGTTTGCCGACACTTTCTGTTTTCATGTGCAATAATTGCTTAATGGTGACGATTAAGCTTGGCAACGCTCTGCAAACTGTCACTCTTCGAGAGCTTGCAATTTTTCCCCAGTTTGGCTGCTTGAGAGATTTTCTGCCTTTTTTTTCTTTTTTTTTTTTCTTTTTTTTTTCTTCTTTTTTTTTCTTTCCCCCTTTCTTCCAGCAGCTCAAAGGCGGAGAAATAATTTGGGTTCAGTTTTGGAAGAGGGGCTGGTGACCGAGGTCCGTATTTGCAAACTGCGACCTGCAGGGAGATCTCTGGGCGTAGCTCTTGAGATCCATACGGAGAGGGCTAAGCTCGCAGATGGTGTAAATCAGCAATAGCACCAGTATTTTCAGCTCCAGGGGGGTTAAACCCCTCACTCTGCGTCTGCCGAGATCCGGGCTTGGAAATCACCCGTAGTTCGCTTTTTTTTGGGTGATGGCAGCAGGGCTGGTGCAAGCCAGACGTACAGCAGGATGTTAAATGCCCAGCAAAGCGTTTAACTCATCCCTACATCACTTAAACAATTATCTTGTAGTAACATTTGGGGTTTTTTCATGCGTTTTAAGGTATATTAATTATGAACAGGTTTTGGAATTGAATTCCCAGGCTTTAATGGGCTGCTTCCCGCCACCAGCAGATGTGAGCTGACTCCGTTTATGGCCATCCTATTGCTGAAAAGGCTCCGTTTTAGCAGGAGGGGAAAATGGTCCATGTCACCCTGAAATGTGAGCAGGGTAATCAGGAAACACAGTGAAATGAAACGCTAAAACACCCCATAAAACCTAAGTGCTTCATCACCATAACTAATGAAAATATATGATTGCCTAATAAAAAAGCCCTTTGAATGGGTCGCGCATGGTGGCCTTGCCTTTATTAACACTTGTTAACACCCGAGCGGTGGCTGCGGTGACAGCCGCGGTGGCTGCGGTGACAACTGTGGTGGCTGTGGTGACAGCCGCGGTGGCTGCAGGGCAACCACGGTGGCTGCGGTGACAGCAGTGGTGGCTGTGTGGACAACCACGGTGGCTGTGGTGACAGCAGCGGTGGCTGCAGTGACAGCAGTGGTGGCTGCGGAGATAACTGTGGTGGCTGTGGGGACAACCACGGTGGCTGTGGTGACAGCCGCGGTGGCTGCGGTGACAACTGTGGTGGCTGTGGTGACAGCAGCGGTGGCTGCGGAGATAACTGTGGTGGCTGTGGGGACAACCATGGTGGCTGTGGGGACAGCAGCAGTGGCTGCAGGGCAACCACGGTGGCTGTGGTGACAGCCACGGTGGCTGCGGTGACAACTGTGGTGGCTGTGGTGACAGCCACGGTGGCTGCAGGGCAACCATGTGGCTGTGGTGACAGCAGTGGTGGCTGCGGTGACAGCTGCGGTGGTTGTGGGGCAACCACGGTGGCTGTGGTGACAGCAGTGGTGGCTGCGGAGATAACTGTGGTGGCTGTGGGGACAACCATGGTGGCTGTGGGGACAGCTGCAGTGGCTGTGGGGACGGCCATGGTGGCTGCAGTGACAATTGTGGTGGCAGTGGGACAACTGTGGTGGCCATGATGACAGCAGTGGTGACTGCAGGGACAACTGTGATAGCTGCAGGGCAACCATGGTGGCTGCAGTGACAGCTGTGGTGGCTGTGGTGACAGCCGTGGTGGCTGTGGCGACAGCTGTGGTGGTGGTGGGGCAACCATGGTGGCTGTGGGGACAACTGTGGTGGCTGTGATGACAGCAGCAGTGACTGCAGGGACAACAGTGGTGGCTACGGTGACAGCAACCATGGTGGCTGCTTTCTTTCTGATAGACTTAATGTTTTGAGCTCTGTGGCCTTACAAAGTTTTATTGAGTCCGTGTTTTTCCATGTTCTTGCAAAAAGTTGGTCCCTGTCCTGGGGTCCTGCGGGTCCCTCCAGGCTCTCTTCTTCCTCCTCCTCCTCCTCCTCCTCCTCCTCCTCCTCCTCATTCTCCTCTTCCTCATTCTCCTCCTCCTCCTCATTCTCCTTCTCCTCCTCATTCTCCGCCTCCTCCTTGTCCTTCTCCTCCTCCTCTCCTGCATCTTTGCTACTGTTTAAGTTGAACAAAAATAACCAACAGCATGGTGGCGAAATAAGATTTTTTTTTATTTTTATTTTTTTTTACTTAAAAAAGCCCCCAACTCCTCACTTTATTCACAGTAGCTAATTCCATTAATTATGTTATGATGCAATTAAGCATTTCATTTCCTCGCTATTAAAGCTTAAATTATTTATTAATAATTACAGATCATTAGCTGATAACGTTCCCTCGCAGCTCGGGAGCTGAATAATTCATCTACTGTGACTGAGTGTGTCCCCCCCCACCCCTTGACATTTCCCTGTAATTTTTTTCTCCAACTTTGCACGTTTCTTTCCCAGCTGAGGGAAGAGCCGCCACCTCCGGCAAACGCCGGTGCTCCCGGGGGGAGCGCAGCAAGGTCTCAGACCCCCCCACTAAGTGCATGAAGCCCCTTATGGTCGTCCCCCCCCCGCCCCGAGACCCTTTTCCAGCTTATTTTATGGTTGGAGATAGAGGGAGATTCACCTTCCCCTCCTTCAGGACAGCAGCGGGTCTTTTGGCTTTCTGAAACATTTATTAGCATCACCGGTATAATAATGATAATAATGATAGTAATAATAGTAGTAATAATAATAATAGTAGTAATAATATTGATATTATTATTATTAATAATAAATAAATAACCAACCAACAATGATCATAAGCAAACCAGCTCGGAAGGACGGGCTCTGGGACCACTGGTCGTTAGCTGGTGCTGACGACGCTTTCGGCAACGCCGCACCTGCTAATGAGGATATTTTCCCCAAGCAGCACAAAAACGTTCCTTTTCTTTATGCGATGACCTTGCAAAAGTCCTCCTTGCAGGGAGGGGGAGGTGGGGGGGGGGGGGGGGGGGGGGGGGGGTAACCCAGGGCTTCTCCTGCGGGAGCAGGGAGGGATGGATGCTCCTGGCCCTGACACCGCGGTCGCTCCCCGCGAGCAGGGAGGAGCATCGCTGAGCTTGGAGACCCGCAATACGTGATAATTCCTAAATAGCTCAATATCCAGCAGGGAATTACCTTGCCTTGCGGAAACAGTGCAACAGGGTTGGTTAAGACTATTGTAGCTTTGGCTTTCTAGCGTTAGGGTTTTTTTTGTGTTTTTTTTTGTTTGTTTGTTTGTTTTTGTTTCTTTTTTGTTTTTTATTCATATATATGAGTTCGCGAGGATCTGTTCTGAGGAAGAGAGGAGAAAGGAATGGGTGAGAAGGGAAAATGAGAGCTGTGCTGTGTCTTCATAGCATCAGATAACTAAACGGATAAGGACTTTCTACTGGCGAGGGCATTAGACACGGATGCTGAGCACCTGTGCTCTATTTCTGGCCTGGTCATCAAATTCCTGCAGGACTTTGACCCATTTACCCAGGCAGAAATGAAGCAGATAAAGCAAATCAGAACTAATATTTCTCAGAGGGTGTGTGGGCAATGGAGAGGTTGCACGGAAGCCCTCTCCAAGGACGGAAGCGACACTTTCCAAAGCAAGGGCTGGCTCCAAAAGTTTCTCTCTCTCCAAACAGCCAGCGGTTCTTTTTTGGACAGGTCTGGAAAGGTCTAATGGGAGCTGATGTGGGACAGAGGGAGAGACAGAGAGAGAGGAGCAAACGCCTTCCCTGCTTCGGAGAGAGGTGTCCAAGTGTGCAAAGACATGATTGTAGCATCAAAGAAGGGTTAGAGTTGGAAGGGACTTTGAAGACCATCTAGTTCCAACCCCCCTGCCATGATTTGCATAAAGCCATCTGAGATGCACCCAACATCTCCTCCTGGGCACCCAACATCTCCTGGGCACCCAACATCTCTTCCTGAGCACCCAGCATCTCCTGGGCACCCAGAATCTCTTCCTGGGCACCCAAAATCTCCTCCTGGGCATCCAGCATCTCCTGGGCATCCAACATCTCTTCCTGAGCACCCAACATCTCCTCCTGGGCACCCAACATCTCCTCCTGGTCACCCATCATCTCCTGGGCACCCAACATCTCCTCCTGGTCACCCATCATCTCCTGGGCACCCATCATCTCCTGAGCACCCAACATCTCCTCCTGGTCACCCATCATCTCCTGGGCACCCAACATCTCTTCCTGGGCACCCAACATCTCCTCCTGGTCACCCAGCATCTCCTGGGCACCCAACATCTCCTCCTGGTCACCCAACATCTCCTCCTGGTCACCCAGCATCTCCTGGGCACCCAGCATCTCCTCCTGGTCACCCATCATCTCCTGGGCACCCAACATCTCCTCCTGGTCACCCATCATCTCCTGGGCACCCATCATCTCCTGAGCACCCAACATCTCCTCCTGGTCACCCATCATCTCCTGGGCACCCAACATCTCTTCCTGGGCACCCAACATCTCCTCCTGGTCACCCAGCATCTCCTGGGCACCCAACATCTCCTCCTGGTCACCCAACATCTCCTCCTGGTCACCCAGCATCTCCTGGGCACCCAGCATCTCCTCCTGGGCACCCAGCATCTCCTGGGCACCCAACATCTCCTCCTGGTCACCCAACATCTCCTCCTGGTCACCCATCATCTCCTGGGCATGCAACATCTCTTCCTGGTCACCTAGGATCTCCTGAGCACCCAACATCTCTTCCTGGTCACCTAGGATCTCCTGGGCACCCAACATCTCTTCCTGAGCACCCAACGTCTTTTCCTGGGCACCCAGCATCTCCTCCTGGGCACCCAGCATCTCCTGGTCACCCAACATCTCCTCCTGGTCACCCAACATCTCCTCCTGGTCACCCATCATCTCCTGGGCATGCAACATCTCTTCCTGGTCACCTAGGATCTCCTGAGCACCCAACATCTCCTCCTGGTCACCCATCATCTCCTGGGCACCCAGCACCTGCTCCTGAGCACCCAGCATCTCCTGGGCATGCAACATCTCTTCCTGGTCACCTAGGATCTCCTGGGCACCCAACATCTCTTCCTGAGCACCCAACGTCTTTTCCTGGGCACCCAGCATCTCCTCCTGGGCACCCAACATCTCCTGTCCCGCTGCTGGGTGAGAGCAGCCTCCTGCAGAGCCTGGCAGTGCTGGGGGGTGCCTGGGGGTCTGGGTGCTCCCCAGGGAGCAGCTCCCACAGCCTGGTCCTCCTGGGCCAAGAAAACGAGCACGTGAGAATAGAGCTTTGGATGCAGGAAGGAATAAGAGGAGGGTGGAGGGAGCTTGGATAGAGTCCCCCTCTCCTCCGTGCCTCGGGGGAAAAAATAAAAGGCACTTCAGTGTAACTCAATTAATTAGTTACTGCTTGTATGGCACTTTGGAGATGTAAAGAGTGAAGGTAAGAGCTCGGCGTTGTTCCTGGTAACTCAGGTGATCAACGTTGTGTGCTGGCTGAGCTCAGAGCCAAAGCCGTACCCTGGGGAGGGGAGGGAAAGGCACCCTTCTTTCGGCTCAGAAATGCTCTCAGCTTCTCCCAGGGGAGCGCCGGGGAAAAGGGACAAGGGAGAAAAAAACCCCCTAAACCCGACCATGCTTAGAAGAGCTCGTTAGGTTTATAATAAGGCGTCATTCAATCAAAGAGAGAGAAAGCTTTTTTCTATGGAAATGGTTCCCCCCCCTTGGCAAAGCTCCCAGGAGCAAGGGTGAGCCGGGCTGGGTAAACGGGGTGTGAAATGAGGCAACGCCCAAAAGCAGAGCCCTGCAGCCCCCCGGCAGCCACCGGTGGGTCTCCCCACTGCGTTCGGCGGGGGGGGTGGTGGTGGGGGGTGCAGGGAGCCGGGACAATGGCCAGAAGGGGCCACATGCCGCCAAGGTGGCCGTGCCTTGGGGACTGCAGCGTTTTGGGGATGAAATCTCTCCTCGGAGCCCGAATTCACCTGGGAAATGCATATCTGGTGGGGAGACGTAGCGATCCTTTCTGAGGGATGCGGGGGGGGGAAGGGGGGGATGAAAAGCATCCCCACCAAGAGCAATTTCCCAGCCCCGGTGCAGCGCGGTGAAAGGAAAGGTGGTAGCAAAGAAAAAGTGTGTTGTCGCGGTTAATTAAACAAAACTCTGATAGCTGAGCTGTATTCCATCCACTTACATAAAACCTGTATATAAGTGTAGGTGTTTGTATAAAACACCTGTAAAATCATAGCGTTTCCTTGCTGCCCGGTGGGTTGTTAGCGGCCCCGGGTGGGGAAGGGCTCTGCTTTCCCAGGCAGCGGCTACAAATTTTGGTATTTTTCTTTTCCTGCCTCAAATAAGGTTGTAAAACTGAAATCTCAGAAGTTCTCCGAGAGGTAGGAACCAAAAGCAGAAAGCAGCTGCTTTAGTCAAACAGCTAGATATGGGGTTTTTTGTTTCCTGTCTGGCTCTTAGTGCTTCTTACTATCAATTAACATTTCAAAATGAAAAGTCATTCTCGGCTGAAAAAGCCGGAGGTCTCAATTTGAAAGCGTCAGAGTTCGACTTGCTGATTATTTCAGCTTTTTTCTTTTGTAACTGGGGGAGAATTCGTTGAAACAGATCCTTTTCAGCACCGATATCCGCTGCTGATAAAACAGTATTTTTTTAATTAAAGGAAAAATTACCGGCGATGAGGCTGGCGAATTTAAAGGGGGCTTGTTGCAGCAAGGGGGACAACGTGTGTCGAGACAGACAGGCTTGAATCCCCCCCTGTTTGATGGCTGAAACCACGTCCAGATGTAATTAAGATCCTGAGTGCCCTAGGAATGCCTTGAACTGCAGTAAATAATTCATATAGGGGGGAAAAAAAAATATAAAATTACTTATGCAAAAATGAAAAAGAATGAAAACCTCCAGGTGGAGAATGTGTGGGTGTTTTGCTGGTAAAAATCCACGATGGGGCTCCAGAGTGAGCGGGAGGAGGATGCGCAGGCAAGAGGGGCCTTGGCGGGGCTGGACCAGGTTTCGTCGGTCCTCGCCGTGCGAGAATCAACCTGTGCTTTGGGAACAGGTTTCAGGCAAAAAGGAGATTGGGTTTTCCCATCCGGCAACACCAGGCTGGGGGGGTGCCCATCCCGCAGCCCCCGGGGTCGGAGCTGCTCCCTCCCAAACACACCCGGAGGAGCAGGATGAGGCACGGTCCGGGTGGCAGGGGGCATCCCCAGCCAGAAATTGCTATTTCCTGGATTAAGTCAGGAACTTACACTCACTTTTTCTCGTATAACCCAAAACTGATGGGAGTTGGTTAATTTGTCCGGACAGGGATTGCATGCGGCCGGCCCCGTTGCTACCCTCCCCCCCACACCGGCGCGATCTGCCGTGCAGATGTTTTGCTTAAGAACCTCGGGTCTTTAAAATAATTCCTAGCAATCTTGACGCCATGAGTGAAGGGGAGGGAAAGATGAAATCGCTGTCAGCGATAAACAGAATTTGTTGCATAAAGCCTGGCTTGAAAAACAAAGAGTGGAGTGGAGTTGACGCTGCCTTTTAAACTTAATTATGCACATGTTGCTCAGCCAGGGTTTATTGAGTCATATGGTATAAACCATAAACAAACACTAAAAACCTGGCTGTGTTGACTGCAACAAGCAACAAAATGATTTTTAAAGATCAAATATTTATTTCCGAATCCCAGGAGCTGAGTTTCCTGCACGTAAGTCAGGAGGGAAGCGGTCCGTTCCCCGTAGAGGTGGCGTACGCGTCTTCCCCCGATCGGGCCACGAGCAGATTACCCAGTCCCTCGACGGAGCCGAGGAGGCGGCTGCTCCGAGGGCTCCGTAATTCCATAAATCTCGGGATGAGCGGGGCGCTGCGGCAGTGGATTGGTTGTGTCCATCTTGGCATAACTCCACCGGGAGATGCAGGCTTGGTTCCTTCCCATCTCCAAGCTCGGGAGCGCGTGCCGGCGTCGCAGGCATGGCGTGTCCCCACGGTCCGGGGGTGTTTATCGGGTGTTTCTTCTCCAGCACAGAATCAGCATTTCTCTTTGCCAGTTTTTCGGGGGAAAAACCCTCCGGGGTGGCTGTGCCCTGTCACGGGCCACCCCAGCATCAGCGGCGTCTTGTGGCCGTCTGGGGATGCGTTTGGGGGCAAAGCGCTGGGGGTTCGTTCTCAGCACAGAATCAGAGAATCACAGGATGGTTGGGGTTGAGAGGGACCTTAAAGATCATCTAGTTCCAAGCCCATGGGCAGGGACACCTCCCACCAGCCCAGGTTGCTCCAAGCCCCATCCAACCTGGCCTTGAACCCCTCCAGGGATGGGGCAGCGTCCCTGATGCTTCTGAGCGCCACTTCTGCCTGTCCCCGGCTCTCGTTGGGGAAAGAGCTAACGATAAAAACAACCACCCGAGCGGCTAAACCTTCAAACCTGGCCGCGGGGCATGTTCAGGAGGGAGCGAGCTCAGCACGCAGCCGGGGATCTCGGCAGTGATTTGACAAGCCCTGTTTTAAATAATTCAAGCCGCGAGCCCTCTGCCCTCTCTCTTCCAGAATTACTCTGCTCTCAGAAGCTCCTTGCGCCAAGGTGTCCCCTCTGACACCCGCCCCGGCGGCGTCAGCTCCTTGCAGCCACCCTTCGAGCGGCCCCTTCCCTTTCTGCTGGTTACAGTCGCCGCAGGGGGAATTTGGGGGACTTTTTGCCCGTGGTGGACCTGTCCCAGCGCAAGGTGGGGTGGGTGCTGTGTGGCAGAGGAGATGCCCCGTCACCATCATCATCCTCTCCTGGGGGTGAAGCCACCTTCCCCCCATGGGTGATACGTGCTGCTGTGGGGACCGCTCAGGAGCAAGGTGAAGGCAGGAGCGGGCGATGCCCGGGATCCTGCCCACGGGATGCGACCTGGGCTTCATCATCCCTTTCTCGTTGTGTCCCCCCCCCCCCTCCAAATTTCCCCCCCTCTGGTCTTTGTGCTGCACTTTAACGTTTACCGGCTGGCAGTGGCGCGGATCGGTGCGCTTTGAGATGCTGCTGCTCAAATCCCCCATGGCCAAGGGGAGGAAATATTTATTTGCGGCTGGGCATCCACTGAAGAGATACGAGAGAGACAATTTGGAAGGGAAAAAAAAAAAAAACAAAACAAACCAAAAAAAAAACCCCAAACAAAACAACTCAGGCAGCCTCTGCTTTATCAACGTGCAAGTTCTCCTTCATCTGCTCTGAAATCTCTATAATTTACTCTTCCTTCCCTTCCAATGTTTATGGCTTTTATGTTGTTTGAAGGTTATTTATAACAATTATGTAAGGGAGGAAAAAAGTGCCATAAACTGAGGTAATTTACTGTAAAATATACGAAACGCTAAAAAAAAAAAAAAAAAAAATAAACATAATCAAGCAGCGCGTTTCGGCGCCGTTAGAAGAGCTGCAGGTGGAGGCACCCGTCGCTGCAGGCAAGGACCCCTCTCTGTCCCGACGCTTTGCCGCTGCTGGCATCCAAGCGATCAGATTAATGACCTCAGATTAGGAAGGAACCGCAAATTATAGCATAAATGGAGAAGTCGTGGGGGGGAACGCGTGGGGCTGCGGGAGCGTGGCCAAACCAGCGATGACCTGGGCTGGGTTTTACCTTCATTTTCCGGAGGAGGGGAACTGCGAGCATCCCTACCGGAGCGCTGGGAAGGGTCCCACTGGGCTCCACACTGGATCCCTCCCAGTCCCGGGTTGCAAATGAGCTTTTCTTCGGCTCCCCGGCGGGGCTGGGAAGCCCTTTGTGGTGCTGGCAGCATGTCTGAAGGATTGCAGCTCTCGGTGGCAGGCTGCTTATTCGGGTCTGCCTCCGCAAATTTGATTATAATGGCTTAAGGAGAATCACCCCTTGATAAGGCTACTAAAAATAATAATAAGGAGAGAGGCTGAATGGGAATAAATGAATCCATCAAGCTGAAAAAATGTAACTCGGTCATTAGAGACATGCAGCGGAGAGAAGGCAGCAAGTGCCGGTGCGGCGTTTGGTATCTCCAGCCCTTCGCCCCCTCTCACCCCCACCCCGGAGAGAGGGAAAACTCAGCAAAATCAGGCAAAACCAGCCAACGGTGGTGCCCAACATGTTGCTGCCGGAGCCGGGCAGGACAGGACAAACCTGCCAAGGGCTCCATCCAGGCTGGGCTTTATAATCCCTCCCGCTGGAGGGGAAAAAAAAAATCATTTTCTTCCCTTTTTGTGCGTGTTTGCGTGTGCTTTTGTTTTCGCTTTGCTTTTCCAGCGGCATAATTACCTCTACGCCAGGCATTTAAGTAGCATCATAAACAAGATGGTACATAAATGGAACGAAAATGGGGAACAATTGGCTGTAAATAAATACGCAGGTAACAAGAGCGAGAGCAAAAGAAGTGTCTGGTTATACCAAGCCCGTGAGCTGTGAGCTCTTGTGGCGACAGCCCGCGCTCTCGATGGAGCAGGTACTGGGGGAATAACCCCGCGAGCGGGCAGTGGGCGGCTCAGCTCCTCCACTGGGAGCCTGAAGGCACCGGCGTGGTCCTTAATGTGCACCCTGGATGGTTACGGAGGTGATTTTGGGGGTCTCCCCAGGCAAACCCTTCTTTCTTTTCCCCCCTGGAGGGCCACGCCGTGGGTGCGGAGCGCGCGGGGATGAACGGACGGGGCTGCACACCCCGACCCGGAGCATCCCTGCCAGGCTCCAGCTGCGGGGAGCTGCTGGGATTGAGAAAGGGGAAAGAACATCGAAAGCAAACGAACCCTGGGGCAGCCGAGCATGTAAAGCGCTTTGGCTTACCACAGGTTGATTTTTTTGGGGGGGCGGGGGGGGAGCGGAGGGAGGTGTCTAGATGAAGGAGCAGAGGGAGGACGATGGCATGACGGTCGGATGAGGATGCTGCATCGCGCCACACCTTGGAGATGGGTTTCGGGAGGCCGGAGGGATGGCCGGTGAGTCGGGAGGGCTGCCCAGCCCCTGCCCTCCCGCTTTGAAGCCGCCTTGAAAGAGAATTCCCAATTACTCCGTTTGGGCTCAATTTTTCCCTGGGAGGCAGCAGTGGCGGTTTTTCCCTTTCCCAGTTCACCCAGTTTGGAGCCCAGTAAATCTGTCCGGAGGCTGCGCGTAATTTTCTTGTGTGAAGACAAAAAAAGTGTGTGGGGGGAATTGGCTTTTTTTTTCTTTCCTTTTTTTTTTTTTTTTAAATTTTAAATGATGTTTGCTAAGTCACTGTGGGCTCTTATCAGCCCTTTCCATTTCCTGAGGAATCCCATTCTCTTTTCTGTCCTCTGTGAGCTCGAGCCCTAGATCTGAAGAGCTGTTTATTATCTGCTTTGCCTTCTGATAAGCTCCTGTTTATAAATTCGCCTCCCCTACTACATATCTCCATTTGGGGTTTTTTTTCCTGATTTTTTTTTTTTTTTTTAAATATAGATAAGCCATTTTCTTCCTTTGCTGGCTGACTTCCAGCCGAATTACCCAGCCCGCGGCTGGCACAGCACAGAGCTGCTGCCTCCTCTCCGGCCGCTCTCCCGACTCTGACATCGCTTGAGTGACGTTATTTCTCTATTTCGGACAAATTAACCCTGCGTGAGGCCACCTGGGGTGGCTTTGTCCCCCTTCACCACCCTGGATGGGACTTTCCCATCCCGGGGAGCTGTGGGCAGGAGAGGACCCGGCTCCTGCGCTGCCCAGGGACTGTCCCCACCTGCCTGCATCCATAGAAAACAGCCAAAAAACCCCTTTTTGCTTCCAATTACACGACTCCCTCGAGCTCAAATTGCCATGACCAGGCTTCGCTGGAGCTACTATTTACAGTGCAGGAACGTCTATAGATGGGGACTAAAATTCAGGTGTATTTTGCAAAGCGAACGTGGGGTAACGCCGTGGTCCTGCCCTGGGAGCCGGCACCCGGAGCAGAGGAATGAGGCGCTGCTGGGATGTTTTGAGGCTGTTCCTGCTCTTGCTTGGACCTCAGAAAGCCGGGATAGTTTATTTTCCTGCCAGCAAACAGCTTTGGGAAACTCTCCTCTCCCTATCCCTACGACCGCCCGTGCTGGGGAGTGGTGCTGCTCTTAATTAAGCCGTGCTTTATTAAAACAAATCTCTCTGTGCTCTTAAAGGATAGGTGACTGCCGCAGTCTCCCCCGGTAAATATTTACAGACGGCTAAGTTTTCTCAAGTAATCATTTGGGGGAGAAAAAAAGGACGATTCATCACGCTGGTGTCAGATCATGGCCTCTTTGTTCCTTGTAAAAGCCAGATCCATCACGCTCTTTCCGAGCAAGGACACTCGGCAAGGTCTCTGTCACTTCCCTGAAATATGCCAGCGCAGCAGAGGCCACCGCGGCCGGGAAAAGTTTGAACAAACTTTTCCTTTTAATTACTCCCGAGTTTCCCAGTGCTCTTCCCATCCACCGAGAAGCTCCAGCTGCTCTGAGCGGGGACCATATGGTCCCGGGGAGCCCGGGCCAGCTTTTCCAAGCGGTGATTAATTAACTCGGCTCCGGGCAGGTGAAAGGGTCAGCGGGGCTTGCTGAGGTTTTTGAGGCTGGGTGTTAAAACCAGCGGGTGCATCTGAAATTCCTGGGCAAAAGTGCCAGGTCCCCTGGTAGAGGTGCAGGGGACCGGGTAGGGGACCCTGCGCCCAGGTCCAGGCTGGAGCATCACGTCCCCGTGGGGGAGCATCACGTCCCCATGAGAAAGTTTGCAGGGGCTGAGTCTAGCGATGAGGCGGCTGAGCTGATTTAATGATGCTCCAGGGTGAAAATGCTCCTGAAAAGGGGAAGGGAACGACCTGGGGTCCACAGGTGAAGGCTGAGAAATGGACTCAATCCGCAGCAACAGGAGGCTTGGGGTGAGGTCCCCCTAAAAATGGTCCCCAAGTCACAACCTGGGGTCATTTATGGGTGGAAGGGGCAAGCGTTTACTGAGGGGATCCAAGAAGAAGGTGGAAAAATATCCATCAGGGAAGGAGGATGCAGGTGTGACTGCTCCAATCCCTCGTTCCGCAGTGGTGTGAAACCAGGACAACTGGTCCCACTGAAGATGGAGCGGCACGTGCAGCCCCGCAGAAACCCCCGCATCCCATCCTGTCCCGCATCGCACCCGGGGGGGGAGCGCACGGCACCCCCGAGCAGCGTGCCAGCAGCTCGCCTGCGCGCACAGCTGTTCCAAGACAATAAAAATTACCCTCCTGGCCCGCAGATTTTTCTCTGACATCCCATTTGGGGCTGATTTGTGGGGAGGAGGAGCCCTGGGTTAGCGTTTGGGCGCAATCAGGCTCTCCCTCCGCCTCGGCGCGGGGGGAGCGGGATGCGTGGCGCTTCGTCAGAGCCTCTTTCAAACAGGATTAAAAATGCATAAGGAGATAAGGATCATAAGCGCGAGTCTGTCGGACCAAGGCAGCTGGGAGCCAGGCTGCTACGCTGCCTTCGCCCTTGGTCCTTCGCTCTCCACATCCACTGCAGGGACCCTCCGGAGCATCCCGGGGACCTCTGGAGCATCCCTGCTCCTGGTGCAGAGAGGCAGGCTGGGGATGGGGGGATGCTTTGGGCACGCAGGACCGTGGTATATGGGCTCAGTGGGTCCAGAGCAGAAAAAAACACCCTACGGCTGGTGTGAAAAGGGTTTTTTTGTGTAGGGCTGGCCATGCCCAAACCCTGCAGGCACGGCAGAGCATGGCAGGGTTCCTCCTGGGGCTGCAGGAGGAGCAGGACGTGCCCATCCTGGCTGAAGCAGGGGCTTCATGACCCCTTTTGAGCTGCCCTGGACTCCCTGCTGCTCCTTGTTCGGCAGCGAAAAAAGGAGGGGTTTGTACTTTGTCCAAAGGATGAATTGGATATGGCGCCGGGCTCTCCTGCAGACCCGCTCCAGGCAGGCTGTGGGTGCTGAGGGAGCTCTGGAGATGATATTTCATCCCAAAATTCACTGTATCATCTTAAATCCTGTCCTGCAGCACACCCTGCCCACGGCCCCTCCAACAGGCACTCAGCCCTGACCCCACACGGGGTTCCTGATGCTACCCCAGCTCTATTTCAAGGCTGTTATCGCCCTCACCTCTGGCCACAGCGATGTTTTCGTATTCTTCAGCTCTCAGCCCCCCCCCCGGCTCTGCCATCACACCCCATCGCTGCCTTTATTGCGCCGCTGTGCTGTCGCCCTGTGCCAATCTTACGCTGCGAAAAGAGATTGCCTGAGATCTATGTGCGAGGTGAAAAGCCCCGCAGAGAGCCGGGACGCCGTCGCCAGCTCCCGACGGAGCCTTGGCGGGGGGGTCTCTGTTTGGTTGGCGGGGGCAAAGGCTGGGGTTTCATCCAGAAAATTGTCTGAGCAGTCCTCCTTTCTTCTTTTCCCCGTGAGATTTCTAGTTTCTGGGAGTTACATTCCCTCTTCTACAGATCCGAGGTGCGGCAAAAACCCCCAGTGCTCAACGTATATGAAAGGAAAGAGGGAAGGAAAAGGGGAGTGTGGGGGGCGAGGGGGCACAGGGCACCAGAAAGACGTTCTTCACGTTCCAGTTCAGCTGATGAGTGTCAGGTTGTGTTACACCGAATCTCTTTCAATACTGACACTGCGCACGGGCCTCAGGGTAAGCTGCGCCGTGCAGAGCGCGGGGTGAAATTCAAATTGGCAATGGGCATTATCCGGAAAAGCATCGTAAATCCAAACGGCGAGGGCCGAGCAATGCACCGAAATCACAATTAGTGTTACCCCGGCTCTGAATTAAGACTAGGGGAAGACGGCACCAAAGAGCATCATTTTGTGTTATAATTGTCGATGTGCCCTTCTGGCTCCGGAGGAGGGGAGGGTGACAAGCCCGTGCCCTGTGAGAGCCTTGGGGGGACGTGTCGGCCTCGCGAATGAAAAGAGCAGCTTTGCAGTTTGTGAGTGCCGTGTTTGGGGGGTGATGGAGTCACCGGGCATGGTGAGGACGAGCCGGGAGATGTTTGGGGGGTCATGGAGCCAACAGGCACGGTGGGGACAAGCCAGGAAATGCTTGGGGGGTGATGGAGTCACCAGGCATGGTGGAGATGAGCCAGGAGATGTTTGGGAGGTGATGGAGTCACTAGGCGTGATTGGGATGAGTTGGGAGATTCCTAGGAGGTGATGGAGTCACCAGGCATGGTGGAGATGAGCCAGGAGATGTTTGGGGGGTGATGGAGTCACTAGGCATGATTGGGGCAAGTTGGAAGATTCCTAGGAGGTGATGGAGTCACCAGGCACGGTGGGGATGAGCCGGGAGGTGTTTGGGAGGTGATGGAGTCACTAGGCGTGATTGGGACAAGTTGGAAGATTCCTAGGAGGTGATGGAGTCACCAGGCATGGTTGCGACGAGTTGGGAGATGCCCAGGAAGTGATGGAGTCACCAGGCATGGTGGGGATGAGCCGGGAGGTGTTTGGGAGGTGATGGAGTCACCAGGCATGGTGGGGACAAGCTGGGAGATGTTTGGGGGGCGATGGAGTCACCAGGCATGGTTGGGACGAGTTGGGAGATGCCCAGGAAGTGATGGAGTCACCGGGCATGGTGCGGATGAGTTGGGAGATTCCCAGGAGGTGATGGAGTCACCAGGCATGGTGGGGACAAGCTGGGAGATGTTTGGGGGGTGATGGAGTCACCAGGCATGGTGGGGATGAGCCGGGAGATGTCTGGAGGGTGATGGAGTCACCCCAGAGGCAAAGCTTCGAGCCGACGTGTCCCTCACCCTGGCAGTTTGCAGATGGGGGTGCTGGTGGCCGCCTGTCACCGTGGCTGCTGCAGCAGCACGTCTCCCCGGGCACGTCACTGCCGTCTCTCCCCGGCGTGCTGGCATTTGAACGCGGGATCTGACATAATCACACGCCCAAGTGCTTGGCTCTAAACATGCTTTTCCTTTTAGAAGAGGTCTTGTCCCTCAGACAGCTGAGATGGATGAAGGCCCCGAACAGGCGGTGACAACTTTCGGCTCTGCCTGCACCGCTCTCCCAGCTCCCCCCAGCACCTCCAGTTGCAGAGACACGGTGAATAAACCACAGCGATGGGGCGATTGCGCAGAGCGTCAGTGGGGCATCCCCTCCCGTGGCACCCGGCAGCCGGGGACGATGGCTTTTGGCAGGGCTGTCTGTGAGCCGGGCGGCACAGGTGACTGCAACCCTCGTTTGGGAAGGGAGTTGCCATGGAAACCCATCCCTTTCTTTTTTGGCCACCGGAGAACGCTTGTTCTCCACCGCCGGGCTGAGGTGGGAAACTTTAGCAGCAAGGGGGTGGGTAACAAACCTGGGGGGAAAAAAATAAAATCAAAGGCAGAGGGAAAATGCCCCTGAGACGGTGCCTTGTCCTGCACATCCCCACAGGATGGGGCCACGGGGTGACATCCTCGGGGGTACCGGGGTCCCCACTGCCCACCCCGGGCGCTTCGGCATCATTTCGGCTGCCGGGCAAAAGGCTCAGCGACGAGCTGCCTCTCGGAGGCACCTGAACTTTCATTCCCACGGGGACCGGCACGAGCTCTAACATTTTCTTGGAGGAAAAGGTTGTTACTGAGATTATTGACCTGGAGGGCAGAGTTAAAGCAGGCTGGAAATCATAAAAAAAAGCGATTCCATTTTCCACCTAGACTATCAAGGCTCCCAGCAAAGTCTTCCCGTCTCTTTTCTTCTCCCTTTTTCTTTTGCTGTTAACAGGCATTTTTTAAGGTCACGGTGCCGGCTTGCTGTGCATTATCAAGTAATTTGCACAAATATATTTCTTCCCTCTGTGTATCTTCTGCTGATAATGTATCAAATGCCAGAGCATTAACAGGAGGTTTTCGTGCGGGTGTTTGCTGTGTAGGCAGCAAGAGCTGAACTCTCCCTTGAAAGGACAGAGGTGGGAGCAGCAAGGGAGAGACGTGCGGAGGAGAGAGCGAAAGGCCAGGCAAGGCGAGAGACAGGAGAAATACCAGAAGAAATCCTTGAATAAACTGTACTTTGCTTTTCCCCCCCCCCCTTTTTTTTTTTTTTTTTTTTTTTTTTTTTTTTTCCCGGCTGCCATACTGCAAGGACAAGGACCTGGGTTTTTAAAGACCTGAGTGTGACACCTGGCTTTGCCCGAGGTCCCCGCGGGCCGTGTCTAAGTGGCGTTTCTCAGGCAGATGCTGCCTCACTTGGCTTGCGACTCACGCTCACCAGGATCCCTCTGCATGCGGAAGATGCTGCTTCCAGCCGCTGCTGAGGGTCTGTCTGGGCTCTACCTGCGCTCACGGGGTGCAGGGGGGACCAAGGAAAATCCCCCCCCCCGACCCATCCTGGTGACGCTGAGGTGGCTCCGGGGTAGATTTGCAGTGCTGGTGGCTCCGGTGAGCCTCCCACTACATCTCATTTGGGCGGGAAAATAACCTTTAGGTTCTACAACGGGCATTTCTGTGACATTCCGCCATCCATCCCATTCCTCCAGTCCTGCCTGCGGGACAGGGACCACCACCCGCCCTTTCCCTGGCCCCCCAGCCCCAGCGAAACGCTGGCGCAGCCCCTGTGCCCTCTGAGGGGTGACGTGAGGCAGAGGCAGCTGGAAGGACGCGGTGTTTAACCTCTTTTTATTTTTTCCCTTTGCTAATTCACACTCCGGGGGACTGTCAGTCTCCGAGTCCCCAAACCCGCTCATCTGTTCTGCTCTGTCGCGAGTGGCAGGGAGATTAAAAACCTGCCTGGGAAGACATGCCGTATGTGCAAGCGCTTGGCAGAGAGGGAGCTGGAAGCTGCTTGACTCCGTGCTCCAGGTAAAGCATCAAACTCCTTCCTGCACACCCGGGGATGCAGCCTGGTGCTGAGGGGGTGGGATTCGGCCCCGAGCCTTCCCCCAGCTGGGGAAAAAGCTTCTCTGTTCTACTGCCATGAGTGGGGAAGGTTGCTTTAGGGCACAAACAGTGCTTTTTTGGGAGTGGAGCCCTGGGCGATGGATTATCGGCAGTGGCAGCCGCAGGGTGTCCATGTGCAGGACCGCAGCCCTGCTGCGGCTGAGCCAGCCCGGGCTGCCGGTAGCCCCAAAAATAGCTTTGGAAAAGGAGGTCTCCTAGGGAAGGTATCGATTAGGGCTTATCCTGGATTCAGGCCACCTCGCTTCAGCCAGAGGCAAAAAGTCTCTTTAGTCATCTACTTCCCTCTACAGTTGCCGGGAAGAAACAGCATCTTCTGACAGCGGCTCATCCCTTCCCCGGGAGAGGGTTCCCCCCAGGACCCAGCAGGTCTGAGCTGGGGTCACCCCTCCATGGGCACCCCCAGGGTCCTGGGGACGAATCCCATGCCGGTGGGGTGCAGGGAGATGTCTAGGGAAGCACGGAACTATCAAGCCCAAACCTGGCTGGTGGCCACGGTATGGAAAGCTTTGGGGTCAGCAGGGGCTCAGTGGTACCCAGTACCCAGGGTGGACTGGGCACACTGGTGCACAACCGGCCTGTCTGCTGCCCCATCCAATCTGGCTTTTAGCAGGACTTCAGCTGATTATTAAAAATAACTTAAAGGGAAGGAGAAAGCACTTCATCGTCTGCCTGGAGCCTGGCAAAGCCCAGCATCTTCTACCCGCTCTCTTTTCCTGCCCGGAGAGCTCCTTTGCTCAGCGGAATCGGCGGCTGCCAGCGGATCTGTGCGCTGCCCGGCTCCTTCTGCAGGTTATTTCTGTCCCTGCCGCTCTCCGCCTCCCTTTTGAGGGGGCAGGAGGAGTTTTACCCCCGAAAAAGTTTATTCCTAGGCTGCCAATGCTGCCAAGCGCTGCCCGTCCAACCCGCCGGAGATCTGCTCTGCGCGCTGGCGGGATGCTCTTTCCGAGGGTAGAAGCGGGCAAATTTAGCTTGGGGAAAGTGAGAATAAAAGGAGAAACCACCCACTTTTGTGCTGGTCTGTGAAGGGGACGCAATGTCCCGTCCAGGTGGGTGGCAGGGGGGTGTCCAGGCTTCGCTCAGGCTCCCAGTCGAGGTGCTGTGGTGGCACCCAAGGTGATACTGGTTTGGGCTGGCAGATGCTGAGCGTCTCCCCACGGCCATGGGAGGTCCTGGGGGACACGTGGGGCTGGAAACGAGGAGCTCTTTGCTATGTGTGGAAAGCAAAGACATGAAAGAAGGGAAACGGTGAGCTCTGAAATGCACTTTCAGAAACACAAGGGCACAGTTGTAGGTCCTCTGGGAGTTCCCCAGCTGTTTGGCTGGAGGTGAATAATTAGGGATTCCGATGTGGTCAGGTATATTAATGTCCCTCTGAAAGCTTCAGATCAATGATGGAAGGGAAAAAAAATAGAAGACATGCATAATAACAATAAAAAAACACCAGAAACTTTGCTTGACATGATGACATTACTGATTTTTTTATGATCTTCTCAAATAAACTCTACAACAGTTATTAATTTAGTGTCGTTAATAGCTCATCCTTCAAATGTCAGGCAGAAACCGAGGCTGCAAAACGGGATTAGTGTGGGTAAAGCTGGAGGGAGAAAAATAGCAATTCAGCCGTGAAGGGCCCATCCCGGCTTGTTCCAAGTGCCTCCCTCAGAAATGGAGTTACACCCACACAGCCCTGGCGTGTCCGTTCGGGATGGATCGATGGTTCCATCCCAAAGGACGCGGGATCGTCCTTATTGCATCAGGCATTAAAAGCCCAAATCTGCACTGGTGGGGTTGGGGTTTTTTTGGTTTTTGGGTTTTTTTTTTTTTTTTTTTTTTTGTGGCCACCCACCATTGATGAGGGGCACAGCCGCACCTGGGCAGCCCCGGAGCAGGTGGAGGCTCTATTTAAGGCTCTATTTAAATAGCCCTTTAAGTGGGGACTGGAGCTGGGTTACTGGAGGTGCTCCAGGAAGGGAGGCTGGTCCCTGAGAGCAACCCCTTGATTCACTTTTCGTAGCCTCGGAAGCCAACTCCGAGTGTTTCGACGTGCTTTGCAGTCAGTTTTGCATCCAGGCTCCACCTAAGTCCAGGTACGTGGTGTAAAAGGGTTTTACAGGTTGGAAGGAGAGGGGAAGGGAAGGCGGAGGGAAGCGTTTTGCATTGGTCAGGATCCCTCTGCCTTCTAGTAGAATATTCCTGCTGTTACCCCCAGGAATTGATGCTCGTGAATTTATTAAGACCAAGAGGCTGCTGTATTTGCAGGAATATGAAAACAGTCTGTTCCTAACCGGAATGCAAATGGTGCGCGTGTGTGTGGGGGGATAACAGCTCTGTGTGTGCGTGTAATTTAATTTTCTGGTGTATAAAAATAAAAAAGGGGGGGGGGGAGCGGGGAAGGGGCAGATGTGACCGTAGTCCCAGCGCTTCAATAACACTGTACAAATAGCGTGGGGATGTATTAAAAGTCGGTGCCTGTGTGTGCCCAGATTTGATGTGTGCAGACAGGGAGGGCGGGCTGCGCTCCAGCATCCCTGAAGGTGTTTGCTGAGAAGGAAATATGGGAGAAAACCACTGTCTTTCGGCTGCTCATCGCCCTTCTGGTGCTCGAAATGAGAATTTCTTTTGCTGGCAGTTGTCTTCAAACCCAGAAGCGTCTGACCATGCATATGGTGAGGCTCTGCATGTGTACACTGGCACGGTACCGGTGCAACCCAGTGAGTTGGAGCTGGTTTTGCGCTGCCCCACGTCTGGGTGGGTAGAAATGTCGCCGCGAGGCCTCTTCTTCCACTTGCGCAGCCACAAACGCTAAAGACAAACCAGCCCTGATGGATCCGTCTGCCTGTCCCCTCGGCAGATGGGGCGGTGTAGGGAGAAAAGGAGGGTGTCTGGGGCTGGGGGGGGGATCTGCAGCCCCCTCCACCCCAGTATACCCAGATCCTTTCACCAGCGAGGGCAAGCATTGCCCCTGACCCAAACAGCCGCTGCTCCTCCATTGCGTAACTCATGCAGCAAATAATGCGAATTTTGTGACTGGGGTTGGGGGGGAAATGGAGACTTCTTTCTTAACCCAGCCTGCAAAGCTCCCCCAGCCCTGCCCGATCTACCCCAGGCTGTGAATTTTGTTCTTTTCCCTCCCCCAGAAAAAAAGCCCTAAATAATCAGGCTATTTCTGCTAAATGCCGATGTCACTGGCACGATGCTGTGGGGACGCTCCGCTTCCCACGGTTTGGGAAGCCGCTGGTAGCGCGAGTGACGCTTGAAATGAATTTCTCCTTCATCCCGGCTCTTCTTCCTCGCGCGGTGCTATTGGCACTTCTCCGCAGCAGAGATGAGCAAATCATGAATTCCTTTTTTTTTTTTTAATTCTGTGAAAGTAATTTATTCTTATTTAGGGAAAAGGATTAAAAAAAGGAAATCATTGGGGATCGACTCAGTCTTTCATTTGACCCGAGGTTAAGTGTTTGTTTCATTTTGGAATTAATTATCTCCTGCTCGGAAACTTGCTCCAGTCAATGTGTCAGCGGAGGGTTGGGGGGGGCTGGGGGAGCGAAATGCCAGGGTGGGAAGGAAAAGCTGAAACTTGTCCAGAGAGTGAGAAGGGGGGGTTCTGCGGTGTTTTGGGGAGAAGGATGGAGGTGCTGCTGGGGAGTTGCTCTGCAAACCTTCTTCTTGGCATAACCCAGCCAGGCTCTTGGCTCTGCAACTGGCCTGAGATGTGTCCCATGCCTGGGGCAGGGGCTCGGAGGAAAGGCCCTGCTTGGTCCTGGGGGGTCCTGAGCCCCCCCCCCCGGTGCTGTAGGGAGCAGAGGTGGCTCCGCAGAGCTCGGAGCAGAGCGCGGTGGGGAGGTCTCCTTCATGCCAGGTCTATGAAATGCGATGCTGGTACCTCCAGAGCACTGAGCTGCTCTGGGTCATTTTTCAGTGAAAAAATGAGAAAGAGGGGGGAAAAAAAAAAGAAATCCATTAAGAGGGAGAAATTGCATGAAGAGGTCAATGTTTGCAAAAGCCCGACTATAAATAAGCACTGGTCAAAGCTGTACGGTGAACAGGGTACACCAAGACATGGCCAGGAGATGAGAGAGAAGCAGGGGAGATGTTCCACTGGTGAGTCCCACCCTGTTCGGGGCTCCCCGGTTCCAGAAGGACAGGGAACTGCTGGAGAGGGGACAGCAAAGGGCCACCAAGATGCTGAGGGGACTGGAACATCTCTCTGATGGAGAAAGGCTGAGGGATTTGGGGCTCTTCAGGCTGGAAAAAAGAAGACTGAGGGGGGACCTTATCAACGCTGATAAATACTTCAAGGGGGGTGTCAGGAGGACGGGGCCAGGCTCTTCTCAGTGGTGCCCAGGGACAGGACAAGGGGCAACGGGCACAAACTCGACCATGGGAAGTTCCATCTCAAGGTGAGGAGGAACTTCTTTGCTGTGAGGGTGGCAGAGCCCTGGCACAGGCTGCCCAGAGAGGTGGGGGAGTCTCCGTCTCTGGAGACATCCCAACCGCGCCTGGACGCGTTCCTGTGCCCCCTGCTCTGGGTGACCCTGCTCTGGCCGGGGGCTGGACGAGGTGATCTCCAGAGGGCCCTTCCCACCCCGGCCACTCTGGGATTCTGTGACCGCAGGAGGTGAGGGAAATCCTCTCCTGCATCCCTCCTCCTGCCTCTGTCCCTCCGGCTCGGGGAGGTTGTGATGGCAGCTTTCCTACGCGCACGCTTGGATGGGCGCCTGCTTTTCATTCAGATGTAATATACTGATTTACAGAAGAAGGGCAAAAAAAAAAAAAAAAAGGGAAACGGAAAAAGCAAACCCTCAGAAATTCAATTAAAGCTGTTGCCTCCTTTAGAAAGCGAAGGCTACTCACTTTGAATGTGGTAAGTGTTCCTTTCTTCTGTAAATCAATTTAGTTTATAAAATGCAAAAGGGGGGGGGGGAGGGAAAAGAGACAGGCCTGATTGTGCATTATCAGCCCACGGGTCCCTCACCTCCCAGCACTCACTTATCTCGCTCGTGTTTGCTCTCATCGGTCCTCCCCCTCCTCTTCTTTTTAATTTGGGGTTTTTTTTTCTCTTTTTTCTTTTTTTTTTTTTTTTTTTTTTCCCCAAGCAGAGTGGGCAGGATACCAGGTGTTGGGGGCTGCCAATTCTCTTGTTCCTGTTAACAGCTTTCAGGCCATCAATATTTCATTCGCGGCGATGTTAATGGCTTTGAACCCCTTCCTTGGGTGCAGTCCAAGGAGAACTTGCCCCGCTTTGCTCTGCTCTGCTCTGTGGGTCCCTGCTGGGAACGGGCTTCGCCGCGGATGCTCCCTTTGGGAAAGGGAAACGGGCAGCAGCTCCTGGGCAGGCAGGAATGCAAAAAAAAAAAAAACCAACCCAAACCCTTGAGCATCAGCTCTTCTGGCCTCTCCTGCCCTTCGGAGGACCCCCAGGTTGCATCCCCATCTCTCAGCAAGGGGTGCGAGGCACAGCTCGGCTGACTCCTTCCCCAGGACCATCTGCAGCGAGTGCGGCCCCGAAAACAATTAAAGCGAATTAGGTTTCAGTGCAAACAAATAATTGGAGAGCGGCGATTGCCGGGCTGTGTTTGCCCAGCTTTCAAGATGCCACCTCTCTCTGCATGTTAAAATGGAGCTTGGCGGATGCCCGAGAGCATCCCACGGCCCCGTCTCGCCGCCGCAGCTCAGAGGAGGTCGGAGCGGAGGGGACAGCCTCGGGTGCCAGACGGGCCAGCGGTCCCCGACCTGGGGCAAGGAGGTGGCCGTGACCCCTATTTTTCCCCTGTAATCGCCCAGCCTGGATGAGGCAGCTACGCGACGTGGTCTGAGCAAGACCTAAATACTCTGGTGCGGTGTTTTGCAACGTGCATATATACAGCACCCAATAAAACAGGCGCTGACCTCAATTGGAGACTCTCAAAGCCACTGCGATATAAAAATTAATGAACTGGCCTGAGGAGAAGATGCTGTCATTCCGGGCTAGGCTGAATTCCCTGTGTCACCACGGCGGTCTCCCGGCTTTTTTTCCTTTTTTTTTTTTTTTCTTTCCAGGGATGAAAATCAGAGCCTGTGCCCGGCTGTCCTCGCTTGGCAGGGTCGGACCCCGCTGGCAGCGGAGCTTTTGCGAGGGATTATGACAGGCAGGGGCTGGGTGGCTGTGGGGAGAGAAGAGGAGGAGGGGGAAAGAAGATGCAGAAACTGCTCGAGCTTAACTGAGCCTCTGTGCTGGAATTCTTACCCCAAATCTTCTAATTAATAGTCAGGATTAGCAGCTGCTGAGGTTGGGTCTTAGCCATCTAATCATAGCAGCACAGACCGGCTGTGCTCAGCATCCTGAGCACAAGGCAGCCTTTCTAGACTACCAGATAAATAAGTTCGCAAATTAAACAACAACAAAAAAAAACCCATTAACATTTGGATGGAGCCGTTGCTTGCAGTTGTGCTGTTCGGAGAGGGAGGGTTTGCTTGTTGCAGTGCTGTTCCTGCTAATAAACCCCTTCTTTGTACTCGGGATCTGGCTCCGATTGCTGTAGCCTTCATCCAAAATACCTCCCATCCCTCCCTGTGCCGCAGAGATTTTTTTTTCCCCCTCTGTCTATGGGTGCTGCATCCAAAGCCACCCAGGGCCAAGCCCAGCCCGTTCCCACTCTGCGTCTCCTCTGGGTGCACCCCCTGTGCCTGCTGTGGGCATCGTCCACCCACACCAGCCAGGCTGGTCCTTCCAGCTGCCTTCCCAAGCCTCCCGAATTTCTCTCTGGGAATGCAGCTACAAATTGTGCCGTAGGTGCCGGGTACCTGGGAACGGTCCAACCTCCTGGAGCCCCAACTGGGACCTCGTTTCGCCACGACTTTGGCCGCTGCGGGGTGGGAGATGCCAAACCCATTGGGGTGTCACTGGACCGGGACACCCCCCCTCTGCGAGGGCAGTTTGAGCCTCGGTGGCTTTAGCCCTTCGCCAGGAGCAGCCCCTTGTCCCCCCTCGATGCTCTTGAGGGGACAGGCAGGGGGGCGAGGACGTGCAGCCCGCAGGGTAGCTTGTAACAGCTTTTTGCGTTATTGGATTTTTATTTTTATTTATTTTTTTTCCCCCCCCCTCCCCTTAACAGCGCTGCTTGCTCTTTTCTTGAATGTACAGTAGGAACAAAGGAGCTCAAGCTGTTTGTCTTCATTTTCTCCCGCTGTCTTCCTTCCGTTCAATCCTCCTGCCTCGCGAGCGGTTTTCCTGGCACCGTGGGGGTGTGTGTGTGTGTGTCTCTGTGTGTGTGTGTGTGTGTTCGTGCACGAATTTGAGATAGGACGTGGTTCCTGGGTTCCCAGCCCTGATGGTCAGGGGGTGCAAGGGGGTCGGGGCTCAGACAGGGCTTCAGGATGCATTTTTTGCCCCTCGTGGCATTCGCAAAACCAGCCCAACTTTGCTTCCTCGTGCATTTTTTCTTTTTTTTTTTTTTTTTTTTCTCGAGTGCCGCCTTCTGCCAGCTGCCTGCGTCAGCTCCGACGGGTATCGGCAACTTTTTCTGCCTGCGCGGGGTGTTTTGAAAACCCCAGCTGTATCGGAAAGCGCGGAGCTCCAAATGGGGGGTTCTTCAGAGCAAAACACAGCTGAAATAATCAAACGCCGCATTGTTCCCGTGCAGAATGGAAATCAGCTCGTAGCTTCACCCGAACTTTGAAGGATTTATGAACTTTGCTGTAACCCCTTTGCCGAGAGCCCAGGAGGTTTGAGAAACTTCCCGTCCCCATCCCTTCCCCGCGGTGTCGCGTATGGGGAGACGGCGTTCATCAGGAGAGTCTCGGGTATTGCTTGTTTGAAAAAAAAATTAATGACTTTCCAGCCTTAGAGACCCTCTGGGAGCTACAGGTGGGGTTACTGGCAGGGCTGGTGGGACTGGGGGGGGGGCGGGTGGACACCAGGGACCCGCAGCCCCAACCTGCTGCTCCCCCAGCGCCTGGCACAGCTGAGCTGGAGACACTTGACAACTTCCAATTCTCTTTTATGGAGCTCGGTACTTGTTGCCATCTGCTCCCGAATGAATGTTCAGTGCAAATCGGCATTCACTTTTATGGTTTTAATTAACCTAATAATAAACCTTGCGTGCCAGCCGGGGCTGGGGGGGAGGCAGGCATTGGGGCTGGGCACGCGCCCTCCCAGCAGAAGCTTTTGGTTTTGGGACAAAACCCATCTCTGAGCCCAAAATTGGGGGAAGCCACAAGGCAGTTGTGCAATAGTTCATTACTGGTGATTAATTAGCACTGTAAGACCCATTTCAGCAGCTCTTGGTGGCAACTGCCATCCCCTTTTGCAGCATCCATCCCTCCCTGGTGTGGATAAAACACAACCGCGTAGACTTTTTTCCTTCTCCCTGCGAAAGTCCAGCACATCTGGGCTCCCAAATCCCCTTGGGTGTCCTGTATTTGGTCCCAGGGCTCAAATAATTTCTTGATATTCCTGTCGAGGGAGAACCCAGCTCTGCTCCCCGCCCCGTTCAAGCATCCCTGTAGCAGCTGGGTCCTCCCTTTGCTCCGGCTCCAAGGAGACTTTTAATTCCATGAGGTTTTAATTTCCTCACTGGGTTGTAAAGATGTTCTATCTTAGAAATAGCTCTCTTTTTTTTCTTTTTTTTTTTTTTCTTGAAGCATAGGGGAAAAACAAAGCAAATGGAAACATGCCCTTTGGGTAGATAAACATACTTTTCTCTCCTGTTTTCTATGATGAATGTGTCGGAGAAGGGGAGGAAGGAGAAGCAGAGGGAAGGATGGTAGTTATAAAAGTGTGTGTGGATGTATGGGTAGATAAACAGACACTTTGTTTCCGATGTTGACTGAGTCACTAAGTGGGTAAATAGATAAATCTCTGTTTCTTATTTCCTTTGGTGGCTGAGTCACGGAGGAGGGAGATGGGGAGATACTCCACGGCCAGATTTCGAAAGCATCATCCATTTCTTGGCCGGTGTAAACTGCTTTTATCCCGGCATCGCAGAATCTGGGCCACCATCTCTCTGTTAATTACTTTAAACTCTCTTTTGCCGAGTTTCTTCTCTTCTGCTGTTTATCCTGCCTTGTATTACCCGTAATAATACCTCTGATGTCTTCCCTCGTCTCTTGCTTGGTCCCGGCGGGACGGTGGTGGGTTTGCGGATGTGTGTGAAAGAACGAGAGAGCAAGTTGTTTTCTTTTATCTCCTTCCCGTTCCATATTATCGCTCCCCATGCCGCCTCCTGAAGCGTGATATAATTGCCTCTGAAAGCACTGCCTGCCTGTCATATCTTATTGCTTGGGTAAGGTATCAACAAAATGCAAAACTGCCACAATTTAAAAGCATTCAGTGTCTTTTTATACGTTTCCGCCCTGTTAGAAACATATTTAATAAAGTTTTGACATGTGGAAAGAGGCCCAGTAAGTGATGATAAAATCCTGAGCAGCGGCGGTGCACCAAAGGGGACGTATTAAAGTTAATGAATAAATGGGCTGATTTCCACTGAAAATGTGATTGTAAATAAGCATAAAAAAAACAAACCCCACAACCAAACCCAGGGAGGGCAGATGCTGCACATCCTCATTCGGGGCCGGCGAGAGCAGAGATAAATTGGGCGCAAATAAAGACCCCGACAAGGGCTGATGAGAATGGATTAAAAGAGAATGAGGAGATCCCTGACGAATTTAACGAAAACCTGAAGGAAAAGCGAGGACTGACCTTTTACTGGGACTTTCTGAGCCAAACCCAAAAGACTTAGAGGAAGGCGGCTCCCAGATGAGTAGCTTAACCCCAGATCCCACCTTCCATCGCCGTCGGTGGGAGCCGGGGGGTTTCCTGGGGGGGTCACACTGTGCACCCATCGCAGGATGGGTGCAGGGATGCTGCGCGCGCAAAGAGCCCGGCGCTTGCCTACAGCAAGTACGCGATGCGGAATATATATGAGAAATACAAAAATGGGCAGGAAAACACCATGTCTCTCCTCTGATGGCTCGCGCGGCAAATAAGCTAAATTCATGAATAAATTGTTTGCTACAAATAGTTCACAACGCTCCGGGCTTCAGTCGCGCGCCGCCTCCTCACCAGGGAGAAATATGTGCAGGCGTCTGCTAATTCCAGCCCTTCGTTTGGTCAAACCCATCAGGCTAATTAGCGGCACCCCCGTGTCCTTCCCCTTGCTGGGAGGAAGGACTTCCAGTTCCCAGCCATTCCTCCCTCTCCCTGGGATGAGATCTTTGGGATGCAGACCTTAAATTCCCCCTTCTTTTTTTCCCCCCCTCTTTTTCATACTCGTGGAAGATGCTGCTGTATCTTGGTGATTGCAAATATATTTAAAGATCACAGCAGAGACATTAAAGCCCTATTAGAGTATCCAGTCTAACCTCCCGCAGGTCCGGGATGGGACCCTCCCATGGACCCCGTAGCTCATATTAAACGGATGCGATATTTCATCTGACAACAAATCATCAGGCACAAGGAGGGATGGAGAAAACAGTTCCTACGGTGATTTCATTCGCCTGGAGCAGTCAGTGCAGGGTGAATATTGGGGGAAAACATTAAAGGAAAACAAACACTTCTTTCCAAATATCCTTAAGAGCTCTGTTTGGTGGCGGATTATTTAGAGGAGCCTTAACGCTTGAGCACCCGCTTTAATACTCCGCGCTTGGGCGTGCTTTCTCGCTGCAATTACGTGTCTAGCCCTTAAGAAAGAGGTCAGCAATACTGTCTTATAGTCAATTAGTCAGGGAAACCAAAATGAGCAAACCAGTGCTTGCTCCTTTCGGGCAGGCTGGAAATGCGAAGTTGATGTGGGTTTTTTTCTTGCCATGATGCAGCAGCACCGTTTTCCCTCTGCAGGCCCCTAGATAATGGAGGGGGGAAAAAAAAGGCAAAGAAGCGTGAGCGACGCGTGTGCTGCGCATCCTCCTGTCTCCCTCTAGCGAGGAGGCGATGCGCAGACATTAATTGGGAATTTCTAATTGCGTTTGCCGGTGGGGGGGGAGTGGGTATTTGTGGCTCGGGGAGAGCGTTTCGGGTGGGCAGAGCTGGGGGTGGGATGCGGTGTGGGTGCATCCGGCACACCCCCCCCCCCCCCCGCCCCGGATCAATGGCAACCCCAGCCAAGCACAGCTGGAAATGAGTTTCGTCTTGGTTTTAACTAGCGATCGCCTAACTCAAGCCATAGCGTTCTCAGCTCCGCTGCTCCCACTTACGCACTTGTAGGGTAACAAAGCCCCCCGGTCCAAATCCATACTAGCTCTGATGTTGCAAACCCCAACGATAAGGCTCAGTCCAGCTCAGGGTTGCTTTAAGCGGAAGCGATCTCGCTGGAGTCAGCCACAGGACGCGACGTACGTTTGGCGCGAACGCGATAATTTTCATTTTTTAGCCCAGCCCGCTCGGGCAGAGCTGCCCCGGCGCTCGCGCCCAAACCCAACCCACCCCAACCCGCCTCAAACGCAACGCCGCTCCCCATCGCGCATCGGTATACGGCGGGTCTGGCCTCGTGCTTAATGCGACATGACGTGTAATTAACTTCCAAGCGACTGCCGCGTATCCCGTTCTGGGAAGCGGCTGTGTGAAGAAAGGGGCACGGTGTGCGTCGTAGGGGCTCCCCAGTTGGAAGAAGCCAAACCGGTGGCCAGTTTATTATGCAGGGAAACTTTCTCCGCAGTCTGAAGCCGTGACTCTGCCTCCTCCCTGGCTGCCAGTACGGCGCTGCACCACTGAACTATATAATTGCATATTTGTTCCTGTTGGGTTTTGAAATATTAGGACCCGGTGTATAATTCCAGGGTGCCTGGGCGGCAAATTCTGCTGTATAACTACAGGCGAGAAAGTTGTGTGAGGGGAGCTGGGCTTTGTGTAATTAAACCAAAATTGGAGTAAAAGCAGGCGGGAGGAATAAATCTATTTGTTCTCTTTGTGCTTCCTCCCCAGCCCGGAGCGGGACGCCTTGGTGCTTTCTGCTGAGCTGGTCCCTGCAGAATGAGCCATGCCTTCATTCTTTTTTTGCTGTTTTCCCCTCTCTGGTCTTTCATTTCCAGGAGAAATAGTTTGGGTTTAGGTTGGAGGCAGAAAGACACAAGTCGTTTTTCACCTTTTAGCCGGCTTCTGCTTCGGCAGCGATGCAGGAGCCCACCAGGTCTGTGCCCACTCAGCTCCCACCTGCCTGGATGCCAGGAAACCATATAAAAACTGGAATATCTGGGGGTTTTTTTTTGGTTTTTTCCCCCTTCCTTTTATCCCTGGAAGGCACACACACTTACTTACCCAGACCAGCGGGTTTAAGTGACAGCGCCTTTTCTTCCTCTGCAGCAATAAAGAGGAAGGGAGAACGCCGGAAAAAATATATGACATATTGGCAGAATTGTTTCTAACTAGAAGGTTTTTCAAAGTTGTCTAAGTGTCAGCAGCTATTCTTATAGCCTGAATTTATTTGGCATGGTGTCACAGTTGTCTCTGTTAAACAAGTCCTCATATGCACCTTTCGGAGCTTAAGAACACCTGAGGGAAAATGTATTAGGATCTCTGCTTTCAATCTTGCTGTAATTTCTGCCTTACCAAGGTGGGAGAAGGAGGGGGAGGAGAGGGGCAAAAAAAGGAAACGTTAATAACGTTAATACCGCTGCTGGCGATTTTTTTGTCACTTATTTATTTATTTTCCTTTTAATCCAAAGTGACTTTTGCGCTGGGGGAAAGGCGTCCTGGCTGCTGGCAGCCCCTTGGGGGTTTATCCCCGGTGGTCCCAGATGTGCCAGGGGGTGTGGGATGCCCTTCTGGGCCCTGCGGGCACCCACTCCCACCCCCCCCTCCGGCCATGAACCCCACTCCTCTGCTTTCCCCCCCCCCCGCCGTAATGCCTTTTTTGCACATTCGGAGGGAATTACGGGGACAACAACCTTAAGATGCTCACGGAACCCTCGCCCGGAGAGCAGGTAGGAAAGAGACCCAAGCGCAAAACCCCTGAGCGTTCTGCTGTTTACTGGGAAAAGCCTAAAAGAAAACGGGAGCTGCACATAAACCCACCCCCGGGGGCGGCTGGAGCTACCCCTCTGCCCCTTTCGTGTGCCTCTGGGTTTTTTCCCTCCCCCTTTGCCTCTACAAGCTGCACACTGATCCTTAAAAAATAAGGATTATAAACCTCTGGCTTGCGCGGGGAGCATCCTGGCTCGGCATCCTGGCCTTCCCAGTCAAGTCCGCAATGGATCTCTGCTTTCCTGCCCCTCGCAGCAGCAGCATCAAGTGGAAAGACTCCATGGAAACCCCCTGCTTGCACTGGGAGCATCCCGGCTCTCCCAGTCAAGTCCCAATGGATCTCTGCTTACCTGCCCCTCGCAGCAGCAGCATCAAGTGGAAAGACTCCATGGAAACCCCCTGCTTGCACTGGGAGCATCCCGGCTCAGCATCCCGGCTCTCCCAGCCAAGTCCCAATGGATCTCTGCTTTTCCTGCCCCTCGCAGCATCACCATCCAGGTGAACGACTCCATCCTACAAGTTGCCAAACAAAATCCAGTTAAGCGGCTGGGGGAGAAATGGAATTGGGACAAGAAGCGGCATGTCTGACGGCGAGGCGTTACGAAGAAAACACAGAAAACAATTTGTGCTTTGCCTCCCCCCTTTCCTGTGGTGCCCCAAACCCTTCAGAGGACAAGTGCGTCCTATGGCTGCGCTCCCAGCCTCCAGACCCTCTCCTAAAAGGTTTCTTCCCTGCGAGGAAAATGAGCTGGAACAAAACATGTGTTTCCCAAAGGATCCTTTGCAATGCGCTTTTGGGAGATGGGGGGTGTGTGTGTGTGTTGGTGAAAGTAATGCTATTGCTTACAGAGGTAGAAATGCATTCTAGAATCGTCTAGGTTAGAAGGGACCTTTAAGATCATTGGGTCCATCCGTTCATTTAGCTCATTAGCAGGAAGGTTGGTGTTGTGGGCTTTGCCCAGGCATGGGGGGGGGCGTCCCATGGATACCCCGCGGCTCATCTGGGGGGCTGAGACAGCTGAAGGGTGGAAAATAGAGAGATTTTCCCCATGGGGAAGGCCCTGCAGGCTGGGGATGCTCTTCAGGCATTACCCGTGTCCAAGGGGACCGCGGCTCCGGAGGATGCGCCCAAGGTCACAGATAATTTGGGATGGGGAAGCCCCAGACGCGATGCACAGTGCAGCCCCTTGCTGGGGGTGGGTGGGGTGGGTGTTACAGGTTTGGTTTGGGGAGGTTTCTTTGCTTCGGTGGTGGTTGTCTGGAAGTTTCCCTGCGGGGACTGACCCACCTTTCCTCCTGCCTGTGCTCAGAAACAACGCTTAATCCACTTGTGCTGTTCCAGCGCTTTGCGAGCCTCGCATGCACAGTGCTGCTAATGACTAAATGTTATTACTAGTATTATTTTTACTCAAAAGCTCTTCAAACAAACACTAAGCCATCTGTTTCTTGAGCAAACCCTCGAGGTTATGTTTCGTCCTAACTTTCCGCTGTTATTGTTAAAGCATGGCCGTTCGGAGCTGCTTCCCATTATCCCCCATCCCCTGGGAGACGTCTCTAGCAACACAAAGAAGTGTTGCTCCTGCGGAAGCCTGTGTAAAATCCTACAGCCGGTGTTTGTGAGGTGATTGGGGGTGGGTGATGCTTGTCCCCCGGGGGGGGTGGGGAGGGGTGTATGATAACCGAGCATCCTATCCTGTTTCCAAGGTCTCTTTCCGCTGGCGGGCTGTGGATAAGTTCAGCCTCCTGCAAGTATTTGAAGCGCAGAACGTGCTTTTATGACTCTGAGTCAGCCGAGCACTTAAAGAAGTGCTTGGAATTAGTGTGCGCTTACACATTTCCCTGACACCAGGCTTATTCCCATGCAACGCTAAGTTAAAAAGAAAACGACCCAAAAACCGCTCAGGGAGGAAGAGGAGAGCGCTGGTCCCCTGCGGAGGTTTATCTGGAGTGATGATGGTTCCATCATCCCGGTGGCGGCATCGCTCGGTACCCACCGGCGACCGTGGCAGAGACCTATTTCCCACGCAGGGATTGGAGCGAGGGGCAGACCCGGGTGATGCCGTTCCAGCCGGAGCATCCCATGGGGAGCAGCGATGAGCCAGAGCATCCCCATGAGCTACGGGAAGGGAATCTCCTTAAGGCCAAAAGGCAATTTCCTGCTTTTTACCTGCTCCAGACAGACACGTCTGGGCTGGGAGCAGGCAGGAGCCCAGGAACCCAACTTGCACGAGCAAGAGACCATTAATCCCCATTTTTTCCTTTGCTGAAGCAAATGACAGCAGAGGGGCACTGGGAAAGGGTAAGGAAAGATTCAGAGATGGGGAAATGTAAGAAATATCGACCCGAGCTGCAGAGTTCAGCTCCTGAATCAAATTTTCCTTGGGTTTGGAGACGTTTAGTGGTGGGGACCAGATCAGCAAGTGGAAAAGACGTCTTGGGGATGAGCATCCACGAGGCATCATATAGCGGAAAGAGATCTATGGATGCACGGCAGACCTCGAGGTTTAACTGCTGGGAAGCAAAAGCCAGGCCCTCTTGCCTTCCCTGCCAGAAGAAGCTGCCTGTGGTCACGTTGCTCTGGTTTCAATCTTCCACTGCAATTATTTCTTCACCTTAATAATCGCCCTCAGTTTATTTGTTTGCAAAACACATGCTTTAAAAAAAAAAAAAAAAAAAGCGAAAAAGAAAAGGTACTTGGAGGATTTCACGGCAAGCCAACCAGAAAGGAGGTGAAGGCGAGGAACGCGCTCGTCCTGCAAGATGAAGAGGATGGCGCGGGGATGAGCGGCTTTGGGACAGCTTCGGGGCTCCTCCAGGACCTCCTCCGGGACGGTGGCTGCCCTTTCGCTGCCACTAACTCTGCCCTGGAGGGAGATGCTAAACTGCGATCGTGTGGGAAGGGAAAGCGGCTCTGATGCCCCACTGCTGTGCCAAACCCACCCCCCCACCCCCGAAAGGGCTCGGGCGCTTTGCCATTCATCTCCCCGGCGGTGGAGACGGGCGCTGCCCCCTTCGCAGGGTGCCAGGTTCCGCTGCCTTTGAAGCTTGGCTGCCGGCATCCCCCCAGCCTTGTCTGTACCACGGTCTAGGAATCGGCTGGAAGGGGGGCTTCCAGATCGCTGATCCGCTGTCCTGAAACGACCACGCTCCTGGCTTGGCGTCACACTTAACGCGCTGCATAAACACGCGTGGTTGTAGGTGCACGTACGCGGAGAGGCGTTGCAGCTGATGGAGAGCTGGAGCGGCAGGGCAGCCGCCTCTCCCTGCTGGGGTTCGGGTGCCTGGGGAGCGGGGGGAAGGTCACCAGCCTTACGGAGGAGAGAGGAGCGAGAGCTCATTCACCCCAAATCCCCCAGAAATGGGGCTGCCTGCGGCACTGTGCAGCTGGGTGAGGGGATGGAGGGGGCCGGGATGTGCCGTGCAGGGATAAAAAAAGCTAAAAAAAAATCTCTCTCAAGGGCGCATCAAGAAGAGCGTGGCCAGCGGGTGGAGGGAGGTTCATCCTCCCCCTCTGCTCTGCCCTGGGGAGGCCGCAGCTGGAGCACTGGGTCCAGTTCTGGGCTCCCCAGTTCCAGAAGGACAGGGAACTGCTGGAGAGGGGACAGCAAAGGGCCACCAAGATGCTGAGGGGACTGGAACATCTCTCTGATGGAGAAAGGCTGAGGGATTTGGGGCTCTTCAGGCTGGAAAAAAAGACGGCTGAGGGGGGACCTTATCAACGCTGATAAATACTTCAAGGGGGGTGTCAGGAGGACGGGGCCAGGCTCTTCTCAGTGGTGCCCAGGGACAGGACGAGGGGCAACGGGCACAAACTTGACCATGGGAAGTTCCATCTCAACGCGAGGAGGAACTTCTTTGCTGTGAGGGTGGCAGAGCCCTGGCACAGGCTGCCCAGAGAGGTGGGGGAGTCTCCGTCTCTGGAGACATCCCAACCCCGCCTGGACGCGTTCCTGTGCCCCTGCTCTGGGTGACCCTGCTCTGGCCGGGGGCTGGACGAGGTGATCTCCAGAGGACCCTTCCCACCCCGGCCAGTCTGGGATCCTGTGCTGTCAGGCTGGAGGGACCTGAGGGCTCCCCATTCCGCTGCATCCCTCTGCGTTAGTGTGTGTAGCATTGATGTGCAGCTCTCTGTCTCCTGTCCCTGAGCCTGTAGAGACGCCTTTAGGCTCAGCAGCAGCCCCACTCTTGTGGGTGATCAATTTTCCAGGGAAAGAAGTTCTCGTTTTGGCTGGTTTTTAGACTAAAATCTCTTTTTCTCCTACCCCTAGAGAGGTGTGAGTGCCCCAGCCCGGAGCTCACCTCTGCCGCGCAGTGTGCTCAGTCATAATAGGATAAAAAGAAAGTGATAATTATAATCGATGCTTCTTACATCTTTATCACCCCCAGGACATGGAGTGTCACAGATATTAAAGAATTAATGTCTGCAGCAGCTGGTAGCTCTGCGAAGCCATGTGCCAGGTGCCCAGGAAAGGGAGCTGAGTGGCGCGGGAGAGAGATGCTCCCGGTGACAAGCCCGTGGGCATCCTGCCCTGCTGCTTGTCCCCACCGGGCTCCTGCTCATGGGGGTGGCACCTCACTCTGGGTGGGTTTCCCTTTCTCCTGGCATCTTCCCATCCTCCTGCCATCTCTGCTTGGGATCCCCACCCTGCCACCATCCCCATCCCCACTCTACCACCATCCTCCCCACCCTGTCACCATCCTCCCCACCCTGCCGCCACCCCCACCCCCACCCTGCCATCCCCATCCCCACCCTGTCACCCTCCCCATCCCCACCCTGCCACCATCCTCCCCACCCTGCTGCCACCCCCATCCCCACCCTGCCACCTCCATCCTCTCTACCCTGCCACCTTCCTCCCCATCTGCCACCCCCATCCCCACCCTGCCACCCTCCCCATCCCCACCCTGCCACCCTCCCCATCCCCACCCTGCCACCCCCCTCCCCACCCTGCCACCTCCATCCTCCCCACCCTGCCACCTCCATCCTCCCCACCCTGCCACCTCCATCCTCCCCACCCTGTCACCATCCTCCCCACCCTGCCACCTCCATCCCCACCCTGCCACCATCCCCATCCCCACCCTGCCACCATCCCCATCCCCACCCTGCCACCATCCCCATCCCCACTCTGCCACCATCCTCCCCACCCTGCCACCCTGCCAGCATCCTCCCCACCCTGCCAGCATCCTCCCCACCCTGCCACCATCCTTCCCATCTGCCACCATCCTCCTCATCTGCCACCCCTATCCCCACCCTGCCACCATCCCCATCCCCACTCTACCACCATCCTCCCCACCCTGTCACCGTCCTCCCCACCCTGCCACCACCCCCACCCCCACCCTGCCACCATCCTCCCCACCCTGCCACCATCCCCATCCCCACCCTGCCACCACCCCCACCCCCACCCTGCCACCATCCTCCCCACCCTGCCACCATCCCCATCCCCACCCTGCCACCATCCCCATCCCCACTCTGCCACCATCCTCCCCACCCTGCCACCATCCCCATCCCCACTCTACCACCATCCTCCCCACCCTGCCACCATCCTCCCCACCCTGCCACCATCCCCATCCCCACTCTGCCACCATCCTCCCCACCCTGCCACCCCCATCCCCACCCTGTCACCGTCCTCCCCACCCTGCCGCCACCCCCATCCCCACCCTGCCACCATCCCCACCCTGCCACCCCCATCCCCACCCTGCCACCATCCCCACCCTGTCACCGTCCTCCCCACCCTGTCACCGTCCTCCCCACCCTGTCACCGTCCTCCCCACCCTGCCGCCACCCCCATCCCCACCCTGCCACCCTCTCCATCCCCACCTGCCACCCCCATCCCCACCCTGCCACCTCCATCCTCCCCACCCTGCCACCATCCTCCCCACCCTGCCACCATCACCCCCGCCCTGCTGCATCTCAGGACGCCTCAGCAGCCCCCGCCCGGTGTTTTCCCCATCCCACCTAATGTAATTTATGCAGAGCTTTCTTCATATTTGCAAAACATAAAAAAAAAAGCCCAAAACCCTCTTCCAACTAAGAGCCTGCTTTCCATTCCGGAGATAGGTTATATTCTTCACTGCACACGTGCCTGCATATATTTGAACAAGTTTGATTCAGTGTAGCTGACACAAAAACCACTTAGTTGTTTCCCCTACATCATCCTAAGTTAATACTCCTGACAAGTACAGGAGGCTTTTCAGCAGTTTTTCTATTTCAGCTCCCTTTGCTTCCTTGCTTTCTGTTTCGCCCCCGCTGTAAAATTTCCCCGAGTCTAAGCAGCTGACCGTACCCCAGCAATTTGTACCCAATACGCTTGAAACAAAAAAAAAAAAAAAAATTTGAAAGGGTGTCCGTGGATGCACGATGCGATGACCTGAGCCACTGAGCTGGATTACATTTCTATGTATTTTGTGCACACTCTGTGTTTTCAAAGGAAATGAAAAATAGGGAGCTGGAGACGTCGAGCTCATTCGCGCAGCCGGGTTAGGGCGAGCTTTGGTTTTATCATTCCTTCTGGGTTGTTGCGAGGCCAGCTCTGCTCCTTCCTGAACTTTGTGTGTGTGTGGGGGGGTTTCTTAGTCCTTCGCTGGGTTCGATTTAGCGCTCGTGTGATGGAGAGGCTGGTCCTGAGCCACTGAGCAAGGTGCGAGGGCTCTCTGCTATTTATTTTTCCATCTGTCTCCCCTGGGTTTTGCGGATGCTTCAGGGATTGGTGGATTTTACCCCAGCCGAGCCTTGAGCTCCTTCCAGCAGCATCCCCAATCCTCTAGCTCCTGCACCTCAGCATCCCCCTGCCCATCCCCTGGGCATCCAGCGCCTCGGGATGCGATCCCCAATGCCCAGCACGGGGAGGAGAAGGTCTCTTGGGTGTGTTTGTGCCTATCCAAGCAGCTCTCGGGATCTCCCGAGCCACCCCGGAGAGGAGCGAATATCCTGAGGTTGACTCCATCCGCGCTCACAGATTGCTGCCGGTGATGGATGCGTTCCTCGGTGGGGACAATCAATTGGTAAAGCAACCCTGTCTGGAATTTATTCAGGGTTGAAATGGGTTCCCCAGGCTCTAAGTCTATCGATTCTCTCGGCGTAGGTTATTTTTACCATTATTTACGTGCTAGTAGCGTCTAGGGGACTAACTCAGATCAGCACTCTATTGTGTTAGATACTGCACGAAACGAGAACCGGCACCTCCTGCCTATAAAGGGGCTTATAAATAAAGGCGAGAGGCTGCGCGGGAGGGCAGCGACGCTCTCGCATCCCTCCTTGGCACCCTGTAGGTAAGCGACATGGCAAGGTGGCCCGATCGGCCCGTGTCGCAGCAGGAATCGGTGCGAAATCTCTGCAGAGCCCGCGCACGACCTCCCCCCGTCCAAGCCTTACCCCTATACCCTGCTTTGGCTCAAAATTGGCCCCCCCAAAAAAAAAAGATGGAGAGGTTGTTCCTAGGGAAAAGGGTAGGCTGGTGATGGAACAATCCCCAAAGAACTAAGCCTTGGGGAACAATAGCTCGTAACTTTAGCTTTGCTAAAGAAACTGGTATTCTTTCATGGCTGATGTGTTAATTGTTTTACCCTTTTCCCGTACTCTGCTACTGTGAGCGCGTTTTCATTCTGCTCATCTTTTGCGGCTGCTCCTTGAAAAGCTGGTGCCTTATCACTCTCCTTTTCTTCAAGTCTCTAAATATTTATCCTATAGTTTCATTCGACTGGTAAAGAAATGCTTACACCTTTTCTGTTCCCTAACGTCGTCTTTTAAATTAATCTCTCAAAAAGTAATTGGGGAAAAGAGGAAGAAGTTGAAGTCGGGCAAGAAGTGGGATGCAACTGTGGCAAAGCAAACTGCTGTAGTCGAATCCTTTCTTTTAGTTAAATTTCAAACCAAGAATAGCCGCAACTATGACATGCACATTTCTTAATTGTTTATTTTCCATACCCCCTGTAGGTAGGATAAGGCGTCATAGCCTGAAATTGTGGCGAGAAAAGTTTGGGGCCGGGTATTACGAGGAATTTTCTAATCGCAGCGAGGGGACGGGAGCGGATGGGAGGCACGAAGGACAAATTGGGCTAAATAATCTTTCTGAGGTCTCTTTGAGCCTTACTTTTTTCCCCCTGATGTTTCGTTTACATCTAGTGTGCCCATCTCTGACATTCAGGCCTGGGTATTTCCTGGGAGAGCGGTGAAATAGCCTTTGATGCCTCAATCTATTCTATAAGGAAAAATAACTCTTTAATTTTTTGTTGTCGACTTTGGGCTCCGATCGGGCAAAGATCTACCGGAGTATTTAATTTTCTGCACCGAGGATCACCGGGGCGATTCGCAGCGTGCAAAATTAAGCAGGTGTATAAGTCTTTGGAGGATCGGGGACCTCATTTATATTAAAAAGTGACAGAGAAATCCAGCTGATTCACTCAGGTTAACAGGTTTTACTGGAAGCCATGACACAGGCTTCCAGTTTCCTGGCTGGAGCTGCCCGGTTCATCAAAACCCAAGGGACACCATCTCGCACAGGTTTCCGCACAGCAACAGGGTTGTTTTGGGGTTTTTTTTGTTTTTTTTTTCTTGCTAAGGATGTAATTCCCCAGCGGCAGAACGGAGTCAGCAAATGTAATGACAATGTAGGTGTTGCATGGTTAACTCCTGCACAGCCCACCCAGCTTCCCCCCTTTTTAACTCCCCGGGAAATAAATGCTACTTTGTCAGCAGCGGATAAAAAAAAAAAAAAAAGAAAAAAAGAGAAAAAAAAAAAAAAAAGAAAAAAAGAGGGGAAAATCTAGAAAAGGAATTGAAAATAAATTGCCTGCTTCATTCAAATACCGTAGCTGATTTAAATCGGGGAATGAACTCTCTCAAATTTCTGGCTTGTAATGAGGACAACGCCGACGTATTGTTCAGACGCTTTCAAGCAAGCTGTATCCAAAACGCTCAATAGAATTAAGCTCTGATCCCGCAATCGCTCACACCCGTGTGGAACCGGACGGTTTCACCCGTGACGTGAGACGGGGTTATTCAGAGCGTTAAGCGTGCGTTTAAGTCCTTGCAAGACCGGAGCTCTGCGTCGAGCATCCGATGCTGGAGAAAGGGCCATCAGGGATGTCCCCTGCCCTGTGTCCCGGCCTCACTGCTCGCCCGCGGGTGCTGGCAGCCCAGACGGGGGGTGATGGGCTCAGACACGCTGCCTGGGCTCGCTCCTTGCTTTAATTCCCGGCATTTCTCATATTCCCGCTGCTCATCTCATTTCCACGAGCTTCTCATTCCCCGCTGTTTGTTTAGTCTCAGTGCTGGACCCTGCTCAATATTTGCCTTTGCGTCCCTACTATTTGCTCTTATTTCCATGTGTTTAACATATGTATTTGTTGCTATCTGCCCAGGAGTCGCAACCGCTTTCCCTTGCCGCTTCCCTTTTCCCTGCTCAGCCCGCGGAGCAGCCTCATAGAAGCTTTCCAAGGGCAGGACGCTCCGAACGCCGGCAGATGCCGGAGTCTCAGCGCAAACCATGGCAGGAGGTGGCGGCAGCAAAGCCGCGAGCTCAGGTTTTTGTTTCTAAGCCACGGAAAGGCTTCCATAAAAGCTCAGTAGATATATATTATTTTTTTCCCCCCCTGTGTGCAAAAAGGTTTTTCCCCACGTCTTACAGGAGAGGCTGTTTCCTGTGGGATGGCTCCTGTGCCCAACAGCGGGTTAATCCTGCGGTGCCGTGTGGAGACATATAACCCCAATTCTCTCCTTCCCCCCATTCCGGAGGCGAGTGATAGCCCTCCTGATGCCAGGGGCTTTTCTGCGTGCTGCCACGACTTGGAGAGTGCTGGAAAATGGGAATAAAGATGAGGAAGAAAAGAAGAGAAAGGGGGGGAAAAAGGATGCAGAGGCAAGCAATAGTCTTCCCGATGCCAGGGACTTTTCTGTGTGCTGCCATGACTTGGAGCGCGCTGGAAAATGGGAATAAAGATGAGGAAGAAAAGAAGAGAGAGGGGAAAAAAAAAATACGCAGTGAGCGAGGCACCGGCTGGAATTAGAATACACTGTTTTGCTCCCAAAAACCCCCACCCCAGCCTATTGTTTCATATCAGGTTTCCTCTTGAGCAAGCAATTGTGAAGCCAACCTGTCCCGCGAAATGAGCTGTCACTCCCCGGCCTGAACAAACACCACTGATTGCGGCGTGGGGGGAGCCAGCGGGGTGCTGGGGGGGGTCCTTCGGTGGGAGGGGGGTTGGTTTGAGACGGGACCCATCTCCCGCTGCCGTGCGTGGGGCTGGGCTGATGCACAGCAGACGGGCAGAGCCTCCGCGGCGGGTGTGGGACGCCTTTGGTGGCACCTCAGAGGTGTCCCCAGCGGGTAGCGACCAAAATTTTGGAAGGCGGACCCAGGTTTTGGCTGCAGAGTTGCTCTTTTCTGACATGTGGAATTTTTTTTTCTGGCTTTTCTGGCCCGTGTTTGTGCTCTTGGGAGGCCAGAACCCTCCAAAATCACCCCCACGCTGCCTCCGCAACCTCCTGCTCCCCCGAGCACCCGGGTACGCTGCATCCCGTGAGGATCGCAGCATCTCCCCTCCTCCTCGCTCCCTCTTCACCTTCCACCAGCTCCGTGCTTTGCTCTAACAGAGGCTTTTGCTTGTTTTTATTATTTATTTGAGCTGGCAGCTCACTCTTTTGCAAAGATCCCCCTCCCTGCCTCATCCTGTCCTTCATTGTATCGCACTCGAGGCATCTCCGTCTCCCCCCCGCGCTGCTATAGCAACTGCCGGCGATGCTACGGCAAGGCCGTCCTGGCCAGGGCCATCTGCACGGGAACGATACCTACTTCAGGCATTTTTAGCACCGAGCAGGTAACGCCGCGTGTTGCGAAGCGCAACCATTGTGGCTCCAGAACAATATCACCATCCAGAGGGTTTCTCAGCTAATAAACCCCCCCCTCCCTTCCCTGTAGCTAGAGGGGCATGTTTCTGCCGCTGGCTTGGCAACCGCACACACGCGGTAGTCCTACGGTGAGTAGACCCAAATGCATCGGCCGTAATCATCCGTCACGTTTATACACCGCGCTTCATCCCGAAGGATCCCAACAGGCTTCGCTGGAGACGTCGTGCGATGGGATCCATCATCCGGCGTTAAAGCACGGCTGGACCCTGCTGGGATGGAGCGCAGCGGCCCTGAACAGGGCTGATATCGATGGCTGCGGGGGGAGCTCATCCCATGGCCCCTGCAAAACCGCGGGAGAGGTGTGGAGGGGACGAAACCCACCTCCACACCAGAGCTGGGGATCCCAGTCTGCTGCTGGGTCCATCCCGCAGCTCTCGCTGGTCCTCCAGCCCCCGGCTCTGCTCAGGCACCCTCAGACCCGCCGTCGTTGCCGCAGCAGATACGTCTGCGCCTGCCAGAAACCAAAAAAAAATACTGTATTTCCCCGCAGCTTGTGGATTTCTCCCGTCTGAAGCAGATAGGCTGATCGATGGGATTTGACATGGCCGTAGCCCAAAGTTGCCTGCCGTGACAACGCTGTTAACGAACAGATTTAATAACAGCCACGCGAGCGGCTTCGTACCCATGACGCAGGCGAGATTCGCTCACTTTGTGAAGAGATGATAAATATTCTCTAGTTTTCCCTGTGCACGTTGCTCTTCTGCGTGAATATTTGAGGTGAAACAGGAGGGAGATGGGTGTCCCCTGCTACCGGCCGGGGCTCTGGATGTGTCACCGCTTCCCTTTCCTCTTGTGTCGCCACCCCAGGGCTCTTTCCAAAACACTGTGGTCATCCCGATGTCTCTCCCAGATCCCTGGGCTGTTCGAAGCCCATCTCCAGCCCTCTCCCAGCTCAGGGGTGGCTGGGGCTGTGCCGTGTCCCTTGTCACCCCCCTGCGGGTCGCTGGCTTGGGGGATTAACGCTGGATCCAAGGGGGAATGGGGGGAAAACACCATGTGCCTCTCGCAGCCTGCGCTGGCCACGGTTAATGGGATCAGACGCGTTATACGGTAACACACTGGTAATATCCCCGTTAACGCACTCGGGTCCCCAGCGAGCACCTGCAGCCCCACCAGCTGGCTAATGAGCAGCGCTCCTTGCATTACCCCCTCTAATTACCCTCGTATTAACGGGAATAATCTGTCGGTGTTAACGCTCTGGGCCAGGATTCCCGTGGTCCTGTCCGCATCCCAGCTGGGGGTGAAAGCGGGGATCCCCGTGCGCCCAGGGATGGGGGGGCAAAGCTCCCCAGCCCCTCCTTCCGACGGATATCGCCCTTTCCATCCTGTAAATGGGGTCGTCTTTGAAAATATTTTGAAATCTACTGACAAAAAAAAAAAAAAAGCACTCTGTCAGAGGTAGATATTATTGATGTTGTTATTATTGCATCTCTCGTCTCCGCTGCAAAGGATGCCTGACCATGCTGACAGCTGCTATTAAGAAAGTTGCACAGCCAGTTGTTTCTGGGGATATAAGTCTTTCTGGGCAAAGTTAAACACTAAAAGGGGTTATTTCACCAAGTAAAAGCGAAAGCTGTGAAAAAGTTTGTCCGTGACACGTGAATAGTAATCATGTCGTATATTATCCGGGGACAGGCCTATTACGAGATCCCTCCATGCTCTTCACAGACACGGCAAAACCCGTCATCCCAATTCTGCAGCTGCAAAGGGTAAACTGGGTGAAGCTTTCCAGGTATTCAGGACAAAGAGGGCGAGAAATGACATTTCTGTCCGAGGAGTTTCTCGTGCTACAGGGCTGAGAAACACCGACGGGGATTGGGATTGTTTTCCCCAGTCTAGACCAAGTTCTGAGCACACGCAGACCGATATGTGGCTTCAGCCCCTTTATGGCTTTAACGTAAAACTGGGAGACGTGTGGTGGCTTGGGCTGGATTTTCTATTAGGTGTTAAAATAGAGGAGAGAGAGAGAGATGAACCGGAGCGAGCACGCATCAAAGCCCTCACCTCCCCTCGCTGACTCCTGAGCATCCCTAATCACCACCTACCGGGACTGCGCTGGCACTCGGGTGACGGCCACACAAAGGATGGAACACAAAAGGGCAGGGAAGGGGGTTCCTGACAAGACCCTTTATTTTTAAGGATCCTTTCGAGCCCTGCTCTGGTTTCCCACAAGCCGAGCAGCAGGGACCAGCCTCAAAGCCCTGTCCCCGTCCCGCTGTCACCCGGTGCTTGGGGACGGACAAGATGTTTCATGCTGGCATCGTTGCCCAGCTCGTGGCTGTCACTAGTAGGGTCCCGGGCAAGTGGCAGAGGCTGCCATCCATTAGCAATTTCCCCAGCGCTGCAATTTATCCCCGTCATTTAGGATTCGCGTGCTATTATTTAGTCTATTTCCAAGATCTTATTACATTTTTTATTCATAGGGAGGTTAGATTTATATATTGAAGATCAATAAAAGGCTCTATCATGGCTACATTATTAATAAGGAATACATTATATGTAGACAGACAGCCCCACTCTATTGGATTTACTTAGTAGATATGCTTTTTGGGGGTAATTCTGAAAATTTACTACCTCTTCGATCTCTCTTCCTCTCCTTGTCTCTCCCCGGGCACCCATCCCTCCCTCTTTCTGCACGGGGATAATAGCGACTTTATTTAGCAGCGTATGTCCTTTTGTCCCTGCAGATGACACTGCCGTGCCTCTGTCCTCTAACAGCCCCTAAATCCACGTGAGAGGCGGGACGTGTGCCGCGGGAAGAGCATCCTCAGCTCGGTGGCATCATGGTCACGGTCTCTTTAGTATTATGGCACTTTATTCCCTTTCTGCTTCATCTGTCACATCGTGGCTGGATAGGGAATGTCCAGCGCCTAATAGCGATGGCCCTGCCGCAGGTAGGAAAAGGAGGCAGCAACGTAAATTGGGAAAACTCAGGATAAAATCAACTGCTGGGGCTTGACGGCGGGTGGTGCAGCCCCGCAGCACAAGCACAGAAACGCAGGCTCCTGCCCCAAACTCTCCTCTCCACTCAGATATTGTGCAAAACGGGGCAAACCAGTTGAAAGCCCGTGATGCTGGGTCCCGAGCCACCAAGCAGGGACCCACCACCACGGGCTTTCAACTGGGTTGCCCCGTTTTGCACTTTGCCGGCCTTCCAGCGCGCTTCTCGCTGTTCTTCACGCCACAGCATCTTCCCAGGGGTGGGGAAGGAGGGGGTCCAACCACGTTGGGCTGCCCAAGGAGCTGCGTAGGGGCAGTGAGAGCAAGGATTTTCCCAAGGGTGACACAGGGAAGGGACAGAAAAGCTCCACGAGCGATGGCCGAGTCCCATCCCCAAGGTGGAGGCAGCTCCTTGTGCCGACGAGGGCTGGTCTCGGAGCGGGTGACCCCCGGCCAGCTTCCCGGGATGCACCCGCTCATAAATCTGATTCTAATCAGCACTAATTAACTCTAATCATCGTAATTAACGGAGAGTGGGGAAATATTAGCTGGAATAATCAAATAGGATCAGTCGGATGCTGCCTTTGCCTGGGAAACCTGCGAGGGGGATAAATCAACTCATCCGCGCCGCACTTGTACCCTGTCAAGGTTTTACGAGTCCATGAACCATCAGGCTCATCAGAAATGATTCCAGCCACGGTTCAGGCCCTGACCTCCTTCAGCTAATTACCAGCGCGGTAGTTAATCACGGAGAAGCATTAAGGGGTTGGTTCCTCCCCCTGCTTTGGCTGCTCTTTGTGCCGGGCAGGGGATGCCCCCGCGAGCTTGGGCGAGCTCGGCGTGCGCTGGGGAAGGCGAGAGGGGCTGGCGGGGAACGCGCAATGGGGCACGTTCAGTCCCGGGCTGGAAAAATCAATGAAATGCATCGAGTTCTTGCATACTGAAAATGGCTTTCCTTCCCCGGGTGCTCTTAGCATTCAGGACCTCTCCGCTCTCAGTGTCGAGCTCGTGCATCGGGGAGAGCAGAGAATATTTGGCTCAGAATTTTTTACAAATCTTTAACGACCATCCCTTCTCGAGAGCTTCGGGTGAGCCGTGTCAGGTAAAGAGTTATACGGAAAATATCTGAGGCACAGATTACAATTAGAGTATGCAGCCTTCAAATGCAAATAATAATATTTATTAATAAAGCATCAGGTGTTGTATCTGCCCTTTGCTTGCTGGAGACCCCGGGAGTGCCCCGGAGCGGCGGCAGCCCCGTAGCGACCAGTGGATGCGGGGCCAGCTGTGGTGAAGGGTGGTGGAGCAGCACATCTGGATCGGTCCCTGGGGAAGGTTTATGGGTGTCTGGGGAAAGGCAGAGCTCCAAATCCCTCCCCAGCTTGGCTTCTGTAGGGAGCAGAGGCTGGTGACACACTGGCCCAGGCTGCCCAGAGAAGCTGTGGCTGCCCCATCCCTGGAGGGGTTCAAGGCCAGGTTGGACGGGGCTTGGAGCAACCTGGGCTGGTGGGACCCAGGGCAGGGGGTGGAACCAGATGGTCTTTAAGGTCCCTTCCAACCCAAACCATTCCGTGATTCTACGAAATAGTCACCCAGAGCAGCATGATGGAGAAAGCTCCTCCCCACCACCCCCCTCTCCTGCTTACGATTTCCTCCTCCAACGCCTCAGCCGGCACTTTGCTGTCTGTCTGCAGCGTTAGCAGCCAGGCGTTGGCATGATTAATGTCTAATTACTCTCACGGCACAGTACGGCCACGGCTCCTGAATGTTTCCAGCCCTCTGGGCGGTAAAACACCTCGAGGCTTTGGCTCGAGTCCCCCCAGGCACTTTCCAGGCTGTCCTGCGTGAGACTCAGCCCTCAGCGTGCTCGTCGCTGCCGTTGGAAGACATTTAAAATAACAATCTGACCTGATTTTTTCCCCCAGCTCTTCTGAAATTCGTATCTTTCCGCCGTCTTCCCAAAAAAAAGGCAACCCAGCCGGTCGGCGGTAATAGTCTTGCAAAGTTCCAAATCATCTCTCTTCTGCTTGAACTAAACCGTGTCCCTGACCAGAATGAAATCAGGTATTAGCGGCATTAAGTACTTTTAACTCCACTATTTATTATGCGGTTTGCTACAGAATTTCTCAGCCATTATATGATTATTTTGGAGGGAATTTTTCTTTTTTTTTTTTTCTTTTCTTTTTTTTTTTTTTTTAAATTCTCTCAGGAGCTTGTAGCACTTAAAATTGTGTTGTATAAGAGTATAATCGTTGAAATTAAACACGTCTCTGCAGTGTGATGCTTTATGTTAATTTTACAGTGCGACAGCAGGCGCATAAGCGAGCGAGCTGTAGATGGGCAGGGGCTGGGAACATGCGCTGGGCCCCGACGCTGCGCCTTTTGGGTGTAAATTAGGGGATGCTCCAGCATCTCGGTGTGGATACGCCGCCTTCAAGCCGGGAAAAGGGAGAGCAGGATGGGACCCGCCGGGGATACGTACGGCAGCGATTGCTCCACAGGTGGCTGCCGTTTCACTCAGAGGGCTTTTAAAAAAATTATTGTTTCCTTGATGGAAAAGCTTTTGCATCGTACATCAGCGGCATGCTTGCAACGGCTTGTCTCCAAGCCGGGGTGAGTTTTGGCCTTCAAATTCCTTATGGGTTCTCCATCCTTTCGGGAATCGTCTTCACCCTCTGCCTCCAGAGCGCCAGCCTCCATGAGCTGCCATTCTCCTGCAGCCACCGGTCCCTGGGGATGATGCGATGGTGTCCCCAGTGAGGGCTGCTTGGCCAAGGCAGGGCTGGGGATGGCTCAAGTGGGGCTGGGCTTGGGGGTCACAGAGATGGCATAAGAAGGACACGGAGCTGTTGGAGCGGGGCTGGAGGAGGCCCCGGAGATGCTGGGGGGGCTGGAGACCCTCTGCTGTGGGGACAGGCTGAGAGAGCTGGGGGGGTTCAGCCTGGAGAAGAGAAGGCTCCGGGGAGACCTTCCAGCCCCTGCCAGGCCCTAAAGGGGCTCCAGGAAAGCTGGGGAGGGACTCTGGATCAGGGAGGGGAGCCATGGGACGAGGGGGAAGGGTTTTACACTGACAGAGGGGAGACTGAGATGAGATGTGGGGAAGAAATTGTTTGCTGTGAGGGGGGTGAGCCCCTGGCCCAGGTTGCCCCGAGAAGCTGTGGCTGCCCCATCCCTGGAGGGGTTCAAGGCCAGGTTGGACGGGGCTTGGAGCAACCTGGGCTGGTGGGAGGTGTCCCTGCCCAGGGCAGGGGGTGGCACTGGGTGGGCTTTAAGGTCCCTTCCAACCCAAACCATTCCACGATTCTATGATTCCAGCCTTGCTCCCAGTTGCCAAGCCCCGTGCCAGGGTGGCTAGCTCTCTTTTGAGGGACATTAGCTAGAGGCAACATTAGCCAGGGCAGGGGTGGAACTGGATGCTCTTTAAGGTCCCACCCAAAGCATTCCATGATTCTACGATAATATATACATGTATTAATGTACACTCCATTGCTTCCCCATTGCTCTTGCCCAGACGCTTGCATCCCTGCCAAGGGGGTCCAAAACGCACCTACAGACGGGAAATCAGCGCCCGGAGCGGTGAAACACTGCTCTATAAACTCAGCGGGCGTTTTGGGCAGAATAAGGGACCAAACCTTAGCTTTCCAGGGCCATTTTGGAGCCGCAGAGCTCCCAAGCACGCCGTCAGCAGGCGAGAGGCGCCCAGGCACGGTGCGGGGCAGAGCAGCCGGGTTACCCAACAGGTTGGCGAGCAATTGGTATGCAAGCTACAGCCACGGCAGCCTTTATATCGGAGCCTCACAAAGGCAATTCCCAGCAATTGATATAAAAAGGTGTCAGTTCTGGTTTAAGTACTGTATTACCAGCAAAGATTTATCTGCTTCAAAGGCAGGCCTCGTGCCACCGAGGGAATAAACAGCTCTTCTCCTTATCTCCTTCGCATAGCGCAATATTTTCTGTGTTCGACTTTGGCTGGAAAAAGACTTTTCCTTCCGCTTGCTTATTCGCATATTGTAATTTAGAACAACCCCCCCTGCCTAAATCTGCGTGGAAATCTCTCAGGAAAAATGCCTTATTGGGATTACTGGGGGGGGGGGCAGCGGAGGGGCAGCTGGTGCCCCATGGGAGGGATGCGGGGGGATGGAGGGGAGGTTTTGGTGGGTGGAGGGATGGAGGCAGCCGGACGGAGGGATGGAGGCAGCCAGATGGAGGGTCCAGAAAACAGCTCCAGCGGCCGTAGCGAAGAGGAGGAGACCCTTTTCCACCAGCCATCGGCTTTTTCTGTGCAGAAATCCTGGAGGGAAACTGCAAATGGCATCAGTGACCACGGCCGGGTCACCCTCGGTGCCAAGCGGGGGGCTGGGATGCGAGCAGCGTGGGATGCAGGGAGGGAGGGGAGGGGGGAAATAATCTCCCCACCTCTTTATTTGCTGAGAAATGAAGGATGGGGGAGCCGGAGCGGCCGAGCAGCCCGCGCGGCTCGGCTGGGTGATGGAGTGGCTGCTCCGCCGGTGCCGGCTGGCGAGGGGGGGGGGGATGGATCGATAGATAAAGCAGTTTTCACTCGCTCCTTTGCCGAGCTGGTGCCGTACCTGGAGCTGCATGGGAATGAGCCAGCTCCAGCCCCGGCCCTTCCCTGGAGAGGGGAATAAAGGAGAAGGTGCAGGATCTGGCGGGGCTGGGGCTCAGCCCCTGCTTGCGATGGATGTGGTGCTGAGCCCCCCACCCGCCCCCCACCCGGGGGGACAAGGGGTCCCGCCAGCCCCAGGCCACGCTGCTGCCCAGCCTCCCGTGGGGTCTTCTCCAAATAATTCCAGCAGACCCTTCTTGAAATTATGTCTTTAGACGTGTTTATACAGGCCACATATATTTTACGTGCCTGCAACAAAGCATTTTATGAAGCATATATAAAAAAAGCAGATAGAAATTATCTATTTCTCCTGTAAAAAGCTTGTCTTTTTTTTGGGGGGGGGGGAAGGGGGAGGGGGAGAGATAACAAGGACCTTTTTCATTTTGCGGTTTGCTGCAGGATGCCATGCAATAAATTGAGAAGGGAAGTTTTGAAAGATGCTTTTTTTTTTTTTTTCCCCCCCATTTTAATGCCGTTCGAAGCTGGAAAGAGCCAGCAAACGGAAAACATTATTTGCAGAATATCAGCCCAGAGCCCCTTTTACTCCCTTCTCTTGTTTGCTCATGGAAATGAATGGGCTCTTTCGCCAGCAAGGATCATGCCGTTAATCGGACCTAAAGAGCGTTGTGTTTGCGAAGAATCAAGGATCTTCCCCTTCGCAAACTTTGCAAAACGGTTCTTCAGCTATTTGGGAACAATTAGATCCAGCTCAAGCCAGAGCTGCTGCCGGGCGCCGATCGGCGGCTCTTCCCCGTCATCAAATATTCAGCGCGGATATTTCATTATCAGCCTAATTCGCGCACCCCAGCCACGGCTGGGTGGTTTTAGAAATTAAACTGTACCCTCACCTCTGAGGAGCGCGGTGCCGGCAGGCGGCGGGGCGGGGGGAGGCTGCCACGGCGCTGCTTTCCCGAGTGGGGCGGGAGGGGGCCGCGCGAGGCTTCACCTCCCGTCAGGAAAAAATTAATCACCTCCAAAGCCATGGGGTGGACGGAGCCGGCGAGTTGTGCAATTACAAGCGGTGTGTGGGAGTTAATTAGTCACCTGCCTTCGCGGCGGAGAGAACCCCGCCAGCCGGAGCCGGGCAGGGTTTGGTGGCGGGGCTCGTGCGTTGGTTTGATCCCAGGGCTGGGATGAGCCAGGGATAATTCAGCTTTTTGGTGATGCTGACCCCGGCGTTCGGAGGAGCGCTGAGCACGCTCTTGGTGCCACGTGGACCCGAGTGGGGTGAGAACCAGGGGAGGGGAGGGGAGGTCTCTCTGCTCAGACACCCGGGATCACAGAATCACGGAATGGCAGGGATTGGAAGGGACCTCTGGAGATCACCTTGTCCACCCAGAGCAGGTGGCACAGGAACGCGTCCAGGCGGGGTTGGGATGTCTCCAGAGACGGAGACTCCCCCACCTCTCTGGGCAGCCTGTGCCAGGGCTCTGCCACCCTCACAGCAAAGAAGTTCCTCCTCGCGTTGAGATGGAACTTCCCATGGTCAAGTTTGTGCCCGTTGCCCCTTGTCCTGTCCCTGGGCACCACTGAGAAGAGCCTGGCCCCGTCCTCCTGACACCCCCCTTGAAGTATTTATCAGCGTTGATAAGATCCCCCCTCAGCCGTCTTTTTTCCAGCCTGAAGAGCCCCAAATCCCTCAGCCTTTCTCCATCAGAGAGATGTTCCAGTCCCCTCAGCATCTTGGTAGCCGGGTTGTGCATTCTGCTTTATGGACTCGATGATCTGAAAGGTCCCTTCCAACTTGGGCGACTCTATGATTCCATGGTCCGTGCACCATCGCCAGGGCTCCGCTCAGCGCAGCCGTCCGGCTCCTCTCCGTGCAATTGGGAACGCAGATGCCGGAGCAGCCCCGGGGCCGGGTGACAGCGCCTTGGGGGGGGGCTGACACCAGGCTGAGAGGTGGCAGCAGCAGGGACGCTGGCACAGGGAACCTAATTAAGCACTTTATGCACGGGTGGTGGTAATGAAAACCCAATTGCCAAGAGGACTGCTCTTGGCCAGGCTCAGGATTCACCGGTGGCGAGAGAAGTGTTTAAAAAAGAAAGGGAAAACGCTCAACGCTTCGCAGCGAAGCGCGGCAGGGCTCTCCCACGCTCCTCCCCACCTCTTGGTTATTAAAAAAGGGTGGCAGGTGGAGGTTTCTCTAACCTGCCGAAGTATTTGGCCACCGGCTACCAGAGGCAGGAAAACTTTTGGATTTATTCATGGCCACCTGTCAGGGGCTGTCATTCCCCACGCTGAGCTACAGCCTGAAGTTTGCCGTGCTATAAATCAGCTCCTCTTGGACATCATAACTCTTCTTTATAGGCGCTTTTCCCCTCATAAATAAACCTCATTCCATATGTATATACTGCAAAAGGCAAGGCTGATTTGCAGCTCCGTGCCGGCTCGGGTGGCATCTCTCTGCCAGCTGACAAAGTGCCTGGGGGATCTTTCCAGCCCGGATGCATTCCGACGTGGGATGTATCCCTGCGTGGGATGTGTCCCTTCATGGGATGCATCCCTGCATGGGATGTATCCCTACGTGGGATGTATCCCTACGTGTGATGTGTCCCTTCATGGGATGTGTCCCTTCATGGGATGTATCCCTGCATGGGATGTGTCCCTTCATGGGATGTATCCCTGTGTGGGATGTGTCCCTGTGTGGGATGTGTCCCTGTGTGGGATGTATCCCTGCGTGGGATGTATCCCTTCATGGGATGTGTCCCTTCATGGGATGTATCCCTTCATGGGATGTGTCCCTGTGTGGGATGTATCCCTGCGTGGGATGTGTCCCTTCATGGGATGTATCCCTGTGTGGGATGTGTCCCTGTGTGGGATGTATCCCTGTGTGGGATGTATCCCTGCGTGGGACGTGTCCCTTCATGGGATGTATCCCTGCATGGGATGTATCCCTATGTGAGATATATCCTGTCATGGGATGTATCCCTATGTGGGATGTATCCCTTCACGGGATGTATCCCTGCGTGGGATGTGTCCCTTCATGGGATGTATCCCTGCATGGGATGTATCCCTATGTGAGATATATCCTGTCATGGGATGTATCCCTATCTGGGATGTATCCCTTCACGGGATGTATCCCTGCGTGGGATGCATCCCCGTGTGACACACCACAGCTGTGGGGGCCAGGACCCTCCGGGGACACCTGGGTGAAGCAGGGATTGGGATGGGTGCTCTTTCCCATCCCAATTCACCTCTGGCAGAGCAGGGAGTGGAGCCAGTCACTCGGGAAGTCCTTCGGCCGCAAAATCCTCTTTGCGCACCGAGAAGAAATGCATTTGCTGAAATTAGGGCCAACCGAAGAGGCGTGTCATTAACAGGAGAAAGGAAAAGCAGATTTGCAAGAGGCGTGAGCGAATCGAGCAAGGTCTGAGGCTGGCTTTCCCTCCCCCTCCACGCTCTCCCGGGGGTGGACGCAGCAGGGATGGAGGTGGCTCCCTGGGGGACGGGATGGAGAAGGTGACAGCGGCTCTCGCTCCGCTCCCCCCTCGGCATCCCCCGGCCGGGAGCGGGGAGGGAGCAGGGCTCGGCGCTCAGCCTCAGACAAAGACCTTGTTTCAGCCAAAACAGTCGAGCAATTTATGTCCCCGCCGCTGTCCACATGAAGAATGGACCCCTCTATTTTTGTCCTCTGGCTGGTATTTTAATGGCAGATTAACAGGAACTAGGTCTAAAGGTGCAATCTGCCCTTTCCCCCCCCCCCTTAAAAAGACTGCAGAAGTGCACGTTGGCATTTGGTTTTTGAAATGGGCTTAAAGAAGGCACCGTCCGGTGACCCCACCATGAAGCCAGGGCCAAGGGACCCCTGAGAGCCCCAGGGCTGGAAAGAGAGTCTTCAGCCATAGCACTTTCTTCTCCCTTTACCGCTCCCACAGGGATGGCCGGGATCCCCCAGGGATGCCAGAAATGCCGAGACCAGACTCAGCCCCGGTGCGCGTGGATGCCATTCCCACCGAAGTCAATAAAAGCAGTTCTCGCCCACCCTTATCCCAACTTTCTGCTGTACCAGCACCAAATCCAAGGGAAGGGAGAGGGAGCAGCCTGTACCCAGAGCACCGCCGTGGTGTGCCAGCCCAGGAGACCTAAAAATGTCTATTTTGAGCTCCTCCTTTGCACGGCCGTTAGGGGTTGTGAGGCTGGGGACAAAGGACACGCTGCAGAGCATCCCTCCCGCCCCGCCGAGCGACGGGCTGGCGCGGGGCTGACTCACTGCTGCTGCCGGGATTAACATTTTGAATGCTTTAAGTTGGCAACTTCCTAAAGCGGAGCGAAGATTAAGCCTGAGCAGAGCATTTTTTTTTATAACTGCAGCATGGGAGACGCAGGGGAGCCCCGGCGCCGATGCTGAAGGGGGTGCTGGGATGCCGAGCACCTTGTAGATCCCAAACCTTTAGTTTTTGAGACCAAAGCATGGGGTTTTCAGCGTCTCTCCTTGCAGACCCCAGCTGTGGCCCCACTCTGAGCCCCGGCAGGGCGGTGGGAAGGCAGGCAGCGGAATGGGCTGGTTTCTGGTGCAAGCAGCTCCCATCTTCTGGCTGCCGCCTCCAAGTCGAGGTAGTTCGCACGTTATCCGCCTCTGGACTATTAACAAAGCCGTCGGCTGCCGAGAATTACTTAGAAATCATAACGCAGTCTAATCAATACTGCTTTCACCCGTGCAGGGAGCTGCTGGGGCGGGAGGGGGCAGCCAACAACATCTGCATCCAAAGCATCCCAGCGGAGCCATCGCAGGCGCACCCAAAGCATCCCAGCGGAGCCATCGCAGGGGCACCCAAAGCATCCCAGCGGAGCCATCGCAGGGGCACCCAAAGCATCCCAGCGGAGCCATCGCAGGCGCACCCAAAGCATCCCAGCGGAGCCATCGCAGGGGCTGGCAGCTCGGCCGTGCAGAGGGGTGCTGGTCTGGGTGTGCTCCCCCCGCGTTTCTCCAGGTGCCGGGCTGGCCCCGGGCTGACACCCAGGTCTTTCCTTTCAGGAGAACCTGTCCCTCACCCGTCTCTGAGCACCCAGGACCGAGAGGATTCAGGGATGTCGCTCTTGACTAAGGATGGAAGAAGCAACCAAGATGAACTTTCCGTCACAGCTGAGCACCGTCTCCTCCGTACCCTGAAGGACTCCGGAGCATCTCTTCCTTATTTTCCCCTTTAAAATTAATATCACAATCAAGCGCCTGTCCAGATTTATACCGGTAGGATCTCCGGTCCTCATGCAGTCACGCAGGTTTGTGGAGATGCTGTTGCTGTGGCCCAGCGACCACAGTGACAAGAGTGTGACGCCAGGAAACTTCCCAGGGCTGCTCCTGATTTACATCCCTGATTCCCCTTCATCACGAGCGCTGCCAATGCCATCCCAGCCAAAGGCAGCTTGTACCAATGTGGCAAAAATTTGCCCTATAAATTATCTCCAGAGCACAAGGGTTTCAAGCATGCCTGTCCTAGATTAAGCCGTGTCCTTGTCAGTTTTGAACTAGAGGCGAAATAAATCCCTCTCTCCTTTTTTCTTTTCGCCTGACCTACCTGGTTGGAAAGCCAAGACCTGGCAGGAGACGAGCCCTGCCCGCTGCTCTGGCTGCCCCTGCACGTGCCTTGTCTCCATCCCGGTCGGCAGAAACATTCCTAGCATCCTTTTCATTTCATCAGGAGGGAAACTGAGGCAGGGAACGAGACAAGGGAGGCTCCGAGGTCCCTTGGGCTTGTTGCGGAGCCAGGGAAAAGGAGCCTGGGGAATTAAAATGTGCCCCAGCAGAGCCAGAAATACCCCCCCAAGCTGCAGCGGCTGGTGGTCCCCCTTTCTCTGCGGCTGCCGGCATGTGTAATTAAATAATCAGTTACGGGCACCCGGGTCGTACGGGGGTGTTTATGCCCCTGTTGCAGGCAGGGGACGGCGGGCTGCGGGGCGGGAGCGTGGTGCTGTGCCAGATGGGCCATCAAACCCCGATGCCGGGCCGGCGCGCGGCTCCGCTGCCTGCACTGTTCTTGTTTGCAGCGAATTTACAAATCCTTTAAGTACGGGAAAAAAAGCGGAGCCTTTTTCCCCCGGGAGAGACAGATGGCTGCAGAGGCATTAGAACGGCAGTCAAAGCAGAGGGGGTTTTTGTTGTTGTTGTTTGGTGGTTAATATCTGTGTGTCTGTGTGCGTCGGCAAATGATTCATTAGTGCTGGACTCTCCTGCCCTCCTCCTCCTGCTGCCTGGGGAGCGCAGGGAGCCCGGCCCTCATTCCCGAGGGATTTTGCTTTAAATCCCACTGGGAAAGGGGGTAGGAGCGATGCTGGGTCAGAATCAGCCCCTGCATCACCTCTTCTCCCGGTTCCCACCATGAAACCACTGCAACAGCAGTTTTGGGGGTGTTGGTGGATGAGAAGCTCAACACGAGCCATCAACGTGCGCTGGCAGCCCAGAAACCCCCCGCAGCCCGGGCTGCATCCCCAGCAGCGTGGGCAGCAGAGCGAGGGGGGGATTCTGCCCCTCTGCTCCGCTCTGGGAGACCCCCCTGCAGCGCTGCCTCCAGCGCTGGGGACATCAGGAGGACATGGAGCTGTCGGAGCGGGGCTGGAGGAGGCCCTGGAGATGCTGGGAGGGCTGGAGCCCCTCTGCTGTGGGGACAGGCTGAGAGAGCTGGGGGGGTTCAGCCTGGAGAAGAGAAGGCTCCGGGGAGACCTTCCAGCCCCTGCCAGGCCCTAAAGGGGCTCCAGGGAAGCTGGGGAGGGACTCTGGAGCAGGGAGGGGAGCCGTGGGACGAGGGGGGAAGGGTTTTACACTGACAGAGGGGAGATTGAGATGAGATGTGGGGAAGAAATTGTTGGCTGTGAGGGGGGTGAGCCCCTGGCCCAGGTTGCCCCGAGAAGCTGTGGCTGCCCCATCCCTGGAGGGGTTCAAGGCCAGGTTGGACGGGGCTTGGAGCAACCTGGGCTGGTGGGAGGTGTCCCTGCCCAGGGCAGGGGGTGGCACTGGGTGGGCTTTAAGGTCCCTTCCCACCCAAACCATTCCATGATTCTATGATTCCAGCCTTGCTCCCAGTTGCCAAGCCCTGTGCCAGGGTGGCTAGCTCTCTTTTGAGGGGCATTAGCCAGAGGCAACGTCACCCATCCCATGGCTGCTCGGGGTGCTGCGCTGGGCTGGTTTAGGAGGTGATGGGGAGCAGGATGGTCCTGGCACGATGGGCAGCGGGGGGGATGGAGGGCAGCTGAGGCCCACAGCATCCTTCAGCGGGGCGAAGGCATCGCGGGGCAGCCTGTGGGCAGGCAGCTGCACGCGCCTCCTTTATTTTTATTTAATTTTTTGGGTTATTTTTATTGATTTTTTTTTTTTTTTTTTTTTTCTTAAATAGCAGCAGCGCTTTTCACATTCTCAGCACGGTGAGTCACCTCACATAGTAAGAGCCCAGGCAAGAGGGTCACCGGGCATGTGTGGGACAGAGATAAATCTGGAGCTGCGCGCGGGGACGGCTGGCTGGCTGTTTAGTTATGGCCCAGGAATAAATGTCTGCTTTGTGTCAGCTCTTTGCAAGGTCCTCCGATGTCCTTCCGGCTCCAGCTCCGCTGCACACATCCCGTCTCAGGCTGAACAAATACCGCCACGGCCAGAAATTGATTTTCTAAAAATGCAATATGCACGCCAAAAAAAAAAAAAAAAAAAAAACCAACCCACAAAAAACGCGACACATATAAAATACGTCGGTTTGTGGGGGAACAATTGCGCTTCTTTCCTGCCCCCCAAAAAAATCAATCGTGAGAGCGTATGTAAAAATACAATGGCACTAAACTCCAAATAATTAGGTGATGGTGCTAAGCGAACGTCTTATTTAAAAATGGCTCAGCAGTACACGGCTGCGAGACACAATCTAATCAGAATGAAGCAGGAAATGTAGCAGTTTCCAGGTGAGTAAGCTGAAATGCAGAAGTCATTGTAGGAAAGGGGAAAAGAGGCGGGGGTGGGGGGGCGTGTGGAAAAAATCAGGGATGGAAATGAGAAGGGAAGGGATGGAAAGGAGGGGAATCAGCTACACAGACAGGAGTAACAGCGGCACATTGCCGTCATTATTTCAGAGCGGAAAGCACAGCGAAAAGAATGAGGGGGAAAACATGAAATTAAATCAAATATGATTACCGAACAAATGGGGAAAAAAAAAAAACCAAACAGGTTTTGTGTTGTTTTTTTTTTCTTTTTTTTAATTTTTTTTTTTCCTGGGCAATGAGGATTCCGCTGGAGCGCAGGCAGGGATGGGAGAGGCCGGGGGACACGGGGGGAGCCCCCATCGCACCCCACTGCGGCCGCATCCCAGAGCAGATGATCCCTTCGGGTCGGGAATGAGCGGCAGGAACAGGTGGGAACCTCTTACCCTAAAAAAAAAAAAAAGAAGTTTTTTAACCCCATTTTCATGCAAATGTCGTTGCAATAAAGAACAAGGATGTTCAGCACAGGTAACCAAGGCATAATCGCTTCTGAATAGATTGCTTTTCGGGGAAAAAGAACACCATTTTTTCTTTAATTTTGAACTCCCCAGTGCACCAGCTGCTCCTTCACACACCTCCAGCCCTCGCTGCTCCCAGTAGCTCCAGCAGCTTCTCCTAATCAACCAGCACGGGGCCACTGGTAGCTTTGGCTCCTCTCTTTTTCCCCGTGGCTTGTCCATCACCGGCGCCAGGGAAGACGCCCATCCCTCGTCCTGCTGCTTTTCCCGGATTTCCCTTGGAGACAGCGGATAAAGCATTGCCACCGGCCACCCAGAGCGTGGCGGAGCGTGGCCGTGCCGCCCTCACTGCCGGGCTCCACCGGGACACCGGGCTCAGCAGCGTTTTACCTTTCAGGCCACCAGTGCCAAGGCTTCCCTGCACGGTGCGGCTCCCAAAAGCGTCCCGCGATGGCAACACCCGCGGCCCGTTCACTGGAGGAGACGCCAGGCCCGCGTTTGGGTCAGAAAAAGACCAGGCAAAGGGTGGAGATGGGGCAATCAGGAGGATAGGGATGATGGAGAGGGACCAGACGATCCTATTTTCCCTCTGACATGAACGTGGTGCCAGTCCCAAGGCTGGACAAGGTGGCACGGGGCAGGGGATGATGGCTGAGGGCATACGGGGGGGCTCGCTGTCCCACTCTGGGGTTCGCCTGCAGGCAGCTCGATCAGATGCATCCTCCTCCTCCCCTCCATCCCTTCCCTCCATGATTTGCCTTTGCTTTCTCATCAAATTTAAATTATTCAGGCGAGGAGGAGAGCCCCCCCCCCCAGCGCGCAGATGTGGCCACCTCCTCCCTCTCGTCCAGAAGCCCTTTGAAGGCGAGCGGTGAGTGATGTGAATAGCGAGCGGGGCCCAGCTTTGATCCGGGCTGGGGATGCAGAGCACCAGCCCCGCTCCCCGGGGGAGGGGAGGATTTCCAAAATCAGGTGAAAGATGAGCGTGGGAGCCCTGATGCCATGGGGTGAACGGGACGGGGGGGGGACACACATATAGGGGGTCCTGAACAGGACGGGGGGGGACACACATATAGGGGGTCCTCAGGGGCAGCGGGATGCCATGGAGTGAACAGTGGGGGGACACATAGGGGGTCCTCAGGGGCAGCAGGATGCCATGGAGTAAGCAGCGGGGGGACACACAGGGGGTCCTCTGGGGCAGCAGGATGCTGTGGGATGCTCTTGTCCCAAAGACAGGCAGCTCCTGGATGGATGCATCGGCTTTCCAGTGATGCCACCCAAAATCCCAGGGCCAGGGAAGGTGCAGCAGTTTCACTTCTTTCCCGCTGCCCACCCCTCCCTGCCTGCGTGGAAAAGACAGGATTTACCCACCCACCCCACCCCCCGCCATCCCTCTCCCCACCGCAAGCCGGGAGATGACCCGGCCGTGCCCGCGCCGCTCGGCACCCGGGGCTGAGCTTGTGAAGGTCACTTCTGCCCCCGTGTTCCCTGCGAACGTGCCCAGTCTCCACCTCATTTCCTATGCATTGAACTTCACAGACCTGGAGGACTCTCCGACAGCAGGGCATGGGGATTTGACCATTATTTTTCCTCTTGCCTTCCCCCCCCCCCCAACATCCCTCTCCAAGAGAGGATTATGGGTCGCACCTATTAATTTTAGACCTGAAGCACCGAGTGGAACTTTGCTGAGTGTTTTATAACCCGCTTTCTCCCAAATCCCCTCTCCGCCCAGCGCCGTGCTTGTGCCCTTCCCGGCAAGGAGAAGCCGGTGCGGATGCGGGAGGGGGATAGGATGGCTGGGGGTGCTGCCCCCGGCGATGGGACACCCAGCCCCGGGGAGGGGGGGGGTGGGGGGGGTGGGGGTGGCAGGGACCCTGCAGCAATTCAGAGCCTGGCTCCCCCTCAAGGAAAGGGATGCCTGAAGCCATCCTGCTGATCCCACGCGAGCTGGGAGAGCGTGGAAAAGCCGGGAGCAGCTTGCACACGGCCCTGGGAGTCTCGGGGAGGGACGGCAGCTCCCCACGGCCGTGCCTTGGAAGGGACCCCTTTCGCAGGCGGGTAAAGCACCAGCATCCCTCGCATCAGCACGAGGAAACGCTTCCTGATCCCCCTGGGCTTCACCTCCCCCTGAAAATGAGACACGCTCCCATTTTCAGCCGTGTCTATTAACCTGGTTCTCGCCAGCCCTATGGGGGGGGGGTCGGGTCTGCCTGGGTATCTCTGCCCAGCACCTTGCACGCTGGCCGGGGGCCCTGCATCCCAGCGCGGCCGAAAGCATCACCGACCCCGAGTGCTGCCTGGCAGCCGCCGTGCCGTAGCCCCCCTGCCAAAAGGCGACAAAGGCGGTGCCGCCACGCTGCGAAATCCATCTGGCAGCTCCCCGGGGCCGCGCCGGTCCCGCAGCAGCACGGGAAAAGCATGGGGCAGGCACCCTGGGGAGCCCCAGCCACCCTCGCACCCCCCCCCCCAATCCCCCCAGTGGGGGGTCACCCCCTTTTTCGGTTGGTATTTGCAGCGGCTGAGGGAGGATGCTCAGCCCAGGGCACAGCTGGGCAACACCAGCCAAACCCCCTCATCCTTGCACAAGGAGAAAGGCAGGAAAAAGGCTGGGATTTGGTTTTGCATACGCTTTTAGCCTTTTTTTTGGGGGGGGGGGTGGGGAGGGGGGGGGGAATATCAAGTAGGACTTCAGCCGTGCTGAAAATGTGAAATGTTTGGTAGGGCTGTCTATAAACTCGGCGATGATGGATTGATTTCACTCCCAAACTTTTACATCCCGAGTCCACAGCCACTCGGGGAAGGGTTTATAGAGCATAAAGGCACAGGCGCCATAAAATAAGGGGAGACGGGCTGGATTAAAGCAAGCCCCGCTCCGGAGGAGATGCAGGCATGAACATGTGCGTGCCAGGGGACATTTGCTGCCGTAAAACCGGCCACCGTCACTGTCACCCTTTGGTCCCTTCCTGCCAGGCAGCTTTACGCGCACCAAGACTCCATGCATCCCCAAGGTGGGATGGGAAAGAGAAGGATCCCAATGGATTAACCCATCGCAAGTGCTGTATCAATGGTGCCACAAGGATTTTTTTTTTTTTTCCCCATTTTTTTTTTTTTATTATAAATAGCCACAAGACTTGATCCCAATTCCCCTTTAAATGGGCAAACCATAATATTGATAGTTTGCAACAGATGCAAGATGAATTGGACTCCTCCATCAGCCAGCAGAACCTCTTTTAACAGGGGATATAGCGAAGCCGTAAATTCTTGAAGACAGGACGGCTATGCAATAGCATAATACATCTTCTATTCAATCTTTTATACATTATGTTTTGTCCTGCATTTTCGGTCGAAATATTTATGGACTGGGAGATGTTCCTTGAAGAAGTATCGGCCCTAAGGGTCTCTTGGTGGCCTTGGTGGATTATTTGCAGGGATGCTGCAGGGATGCTCGTCCATGGGACGGGTGAAGGGGCTGGGGGGGGGCAGGCTGCCTTTTCTGAGGCTTCTTTGCCCTCGGTTCAGGTTCAATATTCGGCCTCAAGGACGCCTGGAGCTCCTGTTCCCCCAATACAAAAATAAATATCCGTATGGCATGAGCCACCCTGGGACACCAGCAAGTCCCTGCCTCTCCTCTGCGCGAGCACCGTAGGAGACTTTAAAAGTCATTTCACTGCATTTTTCTGTGGGTTTCTTTCTCTGCCTTGAATGGGAAAAGCACCAAGGAAATGCACTTTAAATAGGTAAACAAAACGAGGAATTCTCCCGAATCGTAATTTCCTTTCATGTGGCTCTGCCTCAAGGCTCTTCTGGCTGGTAAAATTAAAGAAATACAATTAAACTCTAGCTGGCTCCCCAGTGCCTCTGTGCAAACTAAGGCAAAATACTACTGGCACGCACAGAAAAAGCACCCAGGCCTCCATAACTGAGCTGCTTTAATTTAAGCTTCTGTTCACATCCCTGTCAGCAACCAGGAACCGGTCCCATCTGCCGCTACTCCATAGTCTTGCATGACGTGCGCTGGCAAATCTCACCTTCGTTCCTCATGGGCAGGTGCCAGCACGCTTAAAATACGGCTAAAAATGACCCTTTTTTTCTTGGCAGCCTCTGGGAAAAGCTGCGGCAAGACAAGTCCTGGCGAGGAGCGGTGCGAGCTTTTTCACTGGGAAAAGGTGATTTTTTTTTTTTTTAATTTTTATTTTTTTTTTTCCCCCATGGGAGCCACCTGGGCGCCCGGTGGGTTTTCTGTCCCATGTTGGCTCTCGATCACGGTCAAGTCTGTCACTTAAAAGAAATGTCCCAGCGCTCCCAGGGCTTGGCAAGAGGGGATGCAGGGTCTGAATAGCTGGAGCTGTGCGGGAGCGGGAGCTGGGATGGAGCTGAGCAGAAAAGAGCATCTTCATCCTGCAGGAATTTCTGATCTTTATGCCTTTTTTTTTTTTTTTTCTCTGTTAAACAAATTCCCTTTTTTCCAGAAATAAAAGCAGCCGGTGTACTGAGCATCCTTGCTGTCAGGACTGCGATGACCCAAAGCAGCGGAGGGTTTTAACACCCCTGATTTTTGGGTCCCGGCCCAAGCAGTGCACTTTGTGTTCACGCGTCGGGGGCGAAACCAGATAAATCGGGCACGGCCGGCCCCTGGGTGTCACCGGCAGAGGAGGACGAGGAAAGTCAGCGGCAGGAAAAGCGCTTTGGAGCCCATCGCCCTGACTTCTGGAGAGGGTTTTATCTCATTAAAACAAACAAACAGATGACTATTGCCTGCGTTGACGGCGGGGGGGGGGGGGGGGGGGGGGGGGGAGGGGGAGCTGCGCTTCCCGATTACACTTTATAAACCCCAAGCTGTTTAATGCCGCGGCAGATAAGTGGAGCTTTTATAAGAGGAGGAGATACAGTCTGGGGTTTGGAGGTTTAATAGACTTTGTATGTGTGTGTGTGGGGGTGACAACACCACGAGCCCAAACTCTATGCGAGGCTGCGGCTTCTGCATCACCCCCCCCCGAGTGGTCCAGGGATGGAGCATCCCCCCCACCCCCGCAGCACCATCGCGGGCAGGGAAGGGGGGATCCCCTCTGTCAAGGACACGAGATTTTATGGGGTTTCCGTCATCTCTTTGGCCACGTCCAGCCATTTTCGGGGCTCCAGATGTAACGGATGCACACAACATAAAGCACATCTTAATCAATGTGCGAGATTCTGCTTAAAACCCGATGATTTTGATCTGGAGCCTGACAAGGCGGTAATTTATATGCAGTGCAGCAGAACCAAAGAGCTTGTTATGCAAACACAGACCACTGATTTGACAAATCTCCTGGAAACAGAATTAATGTCTGTATTCTGTGAAAAGATGTAATTTATTTTAATATTTTAAAGAGAGAAAATTATATATGCATGTGTACGTGGGTATAAATAGAGCTAAACAGAAATAAACACATATGCACATGCAGATATATACATTTACAAACATTTCGGTACGGCTATGCGAATATACATGAACCGCAGGGACAAGGATGGATAGCTAGGTGGATGGATGGATAGATGGATGGATGGATGGATGGATGGATGGATGGCTACTTAGTGGATGTAGATCATCTTATTTCGACTAGTGTCAGTGGGATTATGGTGATTTACATCAGTTTCAGACGTGGCCAAGAGCGGATAGTTAATTAGATCCATACTGATAATCCAGCCCTTCTAAAATGACGGGGAAATGCTGCTCTAAGCCAGCGCGGCGCCTGGCCCTCCAACACGGTTGCTGTAGTTTTTGCACCGCTGCATTAAACAATAAGACGCTGAATTGGAAATGACCTCCTGATCATCGGTGCCGTCTCTCACCGGCTTTATTTATGGCCTGCAATAATATTAGTATAATATTCTTCTTGTCCTTTTCGCAAACTGCGCTTTATTTATGGCGGTGAGGTAGGAAAACACAGTCTGCATAACTGAGGGTTTTGGGTTTTTGTTTTGTTTTTTTTTGATGGAACAAAACATATGTGAGAAATTTCTTAATTTGATTTCCGACACACGCGACGCTCGCTACCCAGTCTCCTTATCTCCCCGTCTATTTGTCTTGCTCCATATGGACACATCCATTTATCTATCGCTCTGTTACTTCTGAGGCTCCTGCTTCTCCGGGATCCAATTTTTTTTTTTTTTAATTTTTTTTTTTTTTGTGTTTGTGGGGGAGGCAGAAAAGCTGGTGGGGACAGAGAGGGGCAGGGAGAGAAGGGATGGCTGGGGACGGAATGGCGAGGGGAGGAAGCTTTGAAGATGTGAGGAAGAGAGAGACACCTCCAGGGGGAAAAAATGGGAAAAGGGACAGAGAAAAAAGAACTGTGGAAAGTTAAAAATAATCTCCCGACAGCCCAGGACTTGTGTGTCAATGCCGACGTTTATGGCCTTGCTCTCTCTCTGCCAACTGTCTGCCACCCATCCCTCCTCACAGAAGATAACGAAGCAGCCGAGATGGTCACCTAGAAGTTTTATATCATTCGCATGTCTTTCATTAGCGCAGTTTGATTACCGTTAGCGGTGCAGAGCCCTCTTGCTCTGGCAGGACTTGGTCAATACAGCGGTTTCCCCCCCCCCCGGCCCCGCCAGCCCACGGGCCGTGCCTCAGGCACAGCCTGTCCATATGGGAGCGTTTCCCTTCCCAAAGTGGTGAAAGGGAATTGATGGCCCCGGCATCGATCGCCATCCTCGTGGCCTGAGCCCCAGCTCTCCTTTCTCCCCGCTCCTCCGACCCCATCCTTATTAATTAAACAAATAGCCCCCCCTTCTCCTGTGACCCCCCCCGCCCCGTCCTTGCAAGGCGATGGGTTGCCCATGCACGGCTACCTACGGGCACCGCTATCTACACGTTGCGCAAGCAGGAGAGGCTGTAGGAAACTAATTAAGCATTCTGTCCTCCTTTTGCCTCAAAGATGCTATGCAAAACCCAAAGCCTATTGAACGTTCAAGCAGAATTCTTATTAATTTTATGTGGGAGATAGGAGAATAATTGCCTGGAAACCGGGTTTAAAGAATGGGAACACAGACTGGCTCTTCTTTTCTTCCTTAATTTGTATTGACTTTTTTATTTTTATTTTTCTGGGAGCCGCGAACGCGGAGTGTGATTTTCAGTGCTTTAAAAACGTGTATTATGTCCCCACTTAAGGACTGGCTGTGAAGTGGCTTCGACTAGTGAAAAAGCACTGCCCTGAATACAAGCAAAATAGTACCACTAATAATAATAATAATAACAATGCAAATGTCAGGGCTGTCATCACCGTGCTGTACAAAAAAAAAAAAGAAAACCCAAACCACAAAACAAAACGTGGCTTTGCTGCCTTCGGAAACACTCAAGCTGGTGGGAATCACCTTTACCAGCCCTTTGTAAGCGTGCGGAGCCGGCACAAGCAGAGAAGCACACGGCATCGCAGTGCCCAGCCCTCTCCCCTGGCCATAAATCTCCCAGAACAGCACTTTCCTCGGCGGGGAATGAAAAAGTCGTCAGCTGGGAAGGGAGGGAGGGCAGGGAGAAAGGAATGCACAGCACCAAGCAGGAGGAAGAGGAGGAGGAGGGCAAGAGGGACCCAGCTCAGCATCTTTGCTGGTGCTGCCGGCACCCCTGGTCCCTTCGCGGCATCACGCGCTCTCGCCCTCTCCATGTTCTCCATGCAGGAATATTGGCAGTGACCTTTAAATGTCACTTCCAAATGCCAGCCCTGGCTAAGTGGCTACAAAACGCAATGTTTATGCTAGATTATGGGGAGTGATGGGCCTGACCCGCTCACCTCCTGATGGGAGCGAGACAGGGATGCTGGAAAAAAGCAAAGGGCCCCTTGGGCAGTCCATGACCACCTTCTCCTTCACCCCACCACTAGGAAAATGCAGGCAGGCCACCCCATCCCCTTGTCCTTGCCCTCCACGGGAGGGTGTGCACCCATGGGGGGTTTTCTTTTCCTCCCCTTTGCCCTTGCAGAGGGTGCATTAGCAAATGCTCAGTCAACGCGGTAATGAGTTTCCGTGTGGGAGACCAAGTGTGGCTAAGAAGGGGTGGTTGGCCGGGCTTCGTGCTGGCGTGGCTGGTGTCGGCATCCCCAGCCGGGGATGGTTGGGGTTGGGAGGGACCTTAAAACCAACCCAGTGCCACCCCCTGCCCTGGGCAGGGACACCTCCCACCAGCCCAGGTTGCTCCAAGCCCCGTCCAACCTGGCCTTGGACAACCTGATGCTGCTGCTCACCGGGCTCGGAAGCATCAGGAGTTCAGGTCAACCCACCCCCCCCCCCCCGCCCAGGGCAGAAATCGGGGCTCCCCCAGCACCGGGCGGCTGTCGAGGCTGGGATATGTTGAAGATGTTCCTGCTTACTGCGGGGGGGGGGGGGGGGGGGGGGTTGGACTAGATGACCTTTAAAGGCTCCTTCCAACCCAACACATTCTATGATTCCACCCTGCCAGGGATTGCTGACCTGTGGCACGCAGCGAGTCGAACGGCAGCGTGATTTCCCCTGCTTCCTGGTCACTTTTAATTAATTAAAGCGAATTAGCAAATCACATTAGGAAACAAAAAAAAAAAACCCCAAAAAACTAGAACCAACCCCAACCAATATCGTATTTCAAACGCATCGCAGTGTTCTTTCCACGCTCCCGAGCGTACGTCTCCAATTCGACCCGGCCAGTTTCTGGGGGAGAAAAAATCAGTCAAAACTTTGTTTTCAATTGATTTGAAATTTGGGTGAACAAGCTGTTCCCGCACGGTTTCCATCTGATCCCCATTAAATCCCGTGCCCTCCCCCCCCCGCCCTTCCCGCAGCGCACCCCAGGCCGGTCAGCCGGGCCAAAATAAACCTGACACCCCGTACTTTTATGATCAAATAAAATAAAAGCGCCAGAGCCGCTGCTGCAATCGCTGTCACGCTGGAACCATCAGCATTACCCGGAGTGAGATAGCTATCCAGAGGAAAGCGAGAGGCTTTGGCTACACAAATTGTATTTCCCTAGGCAGTGGATTAATTAAAACTATCAAGTGTTCCCAGCTTTTTGAAATTAACTTTGAAAGTGTTCGGATAAAAAAAAAAAAAAAAGCGGGAAATAAGGAAAAAAAAAAAAGCCAGAACAATTTTTTTTTTTTTTTTTTGGTTTCTTTTCTTCTCCCTTGAGTGCAGGGGAAAAAGGAGAAAAGGGCAAATTTTTTCCCCCAAACCATTTGCAGGCCCATGGGGAGCCGAGCTTTAATTATGATGTTGAACCCACGGACCTTGGGCCGAGCATCCCTTCTGTTCAATTGCTACTTTGGGGGGGGAGCTGCTTGGTTTTCTTGAGGTGGTTCCTCTGTTTGGGTTGGTTTTTTTTTTCTCTCCATATCTGGGGAAAAGTGTCCCTTCTCCATCCCAGCCCGGTGGCGGGGACCGGGCTCCGTGCTCCAAGGGGGCCGTGTAGGGTGGAAATCCCAGGGGAAAACCGCTGGGATGCGGCAGACGGCACCTGATATAAACAAGAGGAGACTGGGGAAATAAAAAAGGGAAAGGGGGGGAAAAAAAACCCCAGCCGGCAGCCTGCGTCTGAGGCATTAGGGACTATCAGGGAGAATCATACTCCAGCGCGGGATGAAGAGGCTGCACCAAATATACAGGAGCTGGCTGCCGGCGGGGATGGAGTCGTGATCTAAGAGAGCGAGCGGGGAGACGGTGCCTCCTTCCCGCAGGACGGAGGTTTATTTCTCAGCAGGTTCAGCCGCGCGGTAGGTAAATTACGCTCCGCCGTACTTCCTCGGGTCTTATTTCATGGCCCAGCGATGATTGTGCTACTGATCTTCCGCGGAAGGGGGTTGTTCTGGGCTGGAGAGATCTTATAAATAAGGATGTGGAAACCATCCAGAAGAGACAATAGCTAAACACACCGTATAGGCATCCTGGCTTATGGCATATGGGGTAAAATATGGCCGAAGAGCGCTGGAATAAGGAACATTTCGCCGTGCAGCAGTTCCTCGGCACTGGCAAAGTGGGAGCAGGGGATTCAAACCCGGCCAGGCAGAGCAACGTGCCCGATAAAGGCAGAGATATTTGCAGGAACAAGCCCCGCCAGGGTCAAATTTTATCGAATTTTTAGGTTTAGGGCAGCGCTTGGACCCTTCTCTGCCGATGCCAATCTGGGTTAGCAGCAGGGGCTCGCTGGGGCTGTCCCAGTTTAAATCAGGCTCCCGCCTCCCTGCCCAGCCCCGTTCCCAGCGTGGGATGCCCCGCTCCTGCCATGCGGCAGGGCCGGTGCCCATATGGGTCCCCTCCCAGCACCGAGTTTGCCAGCATCACGGCAGCTGCGTCACCAGCGGTGCTGCGAGCTCGGCGGTGACGCTGCGAGAGCTCTCTGGCACCGCTCTGAGCTCCCCAGATGTTCTGTGAGCTTCCCAGTGCTGCTGCAGGCTTCCCAGTGCTGCTGCAGGCTTCCCAGTGCTGCTGCAGGTTTCCCAGTGCTGCTGCAGGCTTCCCAGTGCTGCTGCAGGCTTCCCAGTGCTGCTGCGAGCTCCCCGGCACTGCTTGCCAGACAGGCAGCAGCTCCCACTGCTCTCTCCTGCCTGCAGTCCCTGCCTACACTCTCCTGCCTGCACTCCCTGCTCGCGCTCCCTGCCTGTGCTCCCTGCCTGCAATCCCTGCCTGCACTCTCCTGCCTGCAATCCCTGCCTGCACTCTCCTGCCCACACTCTCTTCCTGCACTCTCCCTGGACTCTCCTGCCCGCACCCTCCTGCCTGCACTCTCCCGCCTTCAGTCCCTGCCTGCACTCTCCTGCCTGCACTCTCCCGCCTTCAGTCCCTGCCTGCACTCTCCTGCCTGCACTCTCCTGCCTGCATTCCCTGCCCGCACTCCCTGCCCATGCTCCTTGCCCACGCTCCCTGCCCGCACTCTCCTGCCTGCACTCCCTGCCTGCACCATCAGGCACGGGCTGAAACTTCCCTTCTTTTGACACGTACAACTTCACCACCTCCAATAGAACGTGCTGGGAGCGGAAGGAGCAGACCTGGGATCCCGAAGGGTCCTGGATCAAACCTAATTACTCTTCAAATGACTTCTAATCATCTCTCCCGCTCTGCTCCCCGCAGCACCCAGTGCTCCGGCAGCCGCTGAGCTGAAAAGAGGAAACAAATGCAAACTGAATAATTGGGAAACAAGAGAACCCAAATCTGCCCGACCCCAGCAGACAGGGAGCAGCTGGGGGGTTCCTGCAGGATGGCTTGGCCCGTTTTCTGCATCTCGGCTGGGGCTCTTGGTTGCCCGGAGAAAGGTTTCCTCTGCCCCTCACTGCCTCTGCACCTTATCTTCAGGCTCAGACGAGCTGCTTTGGCTGCCAAGGCTGCGGAGTCACTAATCCTGGCTCATCCAGGGAGGGTGGGAGCGGAGGCAGCGTCTCCGAGGTTTCATCCTGGCTTCTTCCCCCTCCTCAGCCCCCGCCGTGCCCTCCTCAGGCTTCCCCTTCGTGCCATCCACGTGCCGTGGGCTCTCAGGGGACACTGGCACCCTGCGCCTGAAGCCCCAAGGGAAAGGTTTCCCCCGGCCCAGGTTTGGCATCACTCCGCTTTTAAAAGCTGCCCTCCCAGTTCTCCCAGTCTGGCCAGTGGCGAAGGGACCGCCCAGGACCCAGGGGAAACCTGTCCTCCAGCTCGGTGACCGCAGTCCCCACGGTCCCTTAGGGAGCTCCGGCACACAGACTGGAGACTGGCTGCAAATGTCTCCTGTTCCCAAGCTCTCCCCTTCCATTAGTTTAAAAAAAAATAAAATATAAAAATCAATCAGATGCTTTTTATTTGTTATTTCCTCCCCCCGCCCTGCTGCAGCAAGTCTTTGCCAAGCACAAACATCCCATCCTGGCTGCTGGTGGTGAGGCCGCTTTCTCCATCCCAGGTGGCTGAAGGGGTGGGATGGATGCGGTGAGAAAGGCTGTGGGATGGGACTAGGTGGCACAGGACCAGGGTGACATAGGACCAGGGTGGCACAGGGCTGGGGTGGCATGGGGCTGGGGCGACACCAGACTGGAGTGATACAGGACTGGGGTGGCACAGAGCTGGGGTGGCACAGGACCAGGGTGGGACAGGACCAGGATGGCACAGGGCTGGGGTGGCATGGGGCTGGGGCAACACCAGACTGGAGTGACACAGGACTGGGGTGGCACAGGGCTGGGGTGACACAAGGCTGGGGTAACACAGGACCAGGGTGGCACAGAACCGGGGTGACACAAGGCTGGGGTAACACAGGACCGGGGTGGCACAGAACTGGGGTGACGCAGGACCGGGATGGAACAGGACCGGGGTGGCACAGGACGAGGGTAGCATGGGGATGGGGTGACACAGGGCCAGGGTGGCACAGGACAAGGGTGGCACAGAACCGGGGTGACACAAGGCTGGGGTAACACAGGACCGGGGTGGCACAGAACTGGGGTGACGCAGGACCGGGATGGCACAGGACCGGGGTGGCACAGGACGAGGGTAGCATGGGGATGGGGTGACACAGGGCCAGGGTGGCACAGGACAAGGGTGGCACAGGACCAGGATGACATAGGACGGGGGTGGCACAGGGCTGGGACGACACAGGACCGGGGTGACACAGAGCTGGGGTGGCACGGGGCTGTGGTGACAGAGGACTGGTGTGGCACAGGACTAGGGTAGCAGGGGACTGGGGTGGCGCAGGGCTGGGGTCGCACAGAGCAGCGGTGGCACAGGATCGGGGTGACACAGGACAACGGTGGCACAGGACCGTGGTGGCATGGGACCAGGGTGGCACAGGACCAGGGTGACAGAGGACCAGGGTGACACAGGACCAGGGTGACACAGGACCAGAATGACACAGGACCAGGGTGGCACAGGGCTGGGGAGACCGTGTTGATTAACGCTGCGATGCGCGATGTAAAACACAACATTAGCACAAAACCTGCTCGAGCGCGTTCTCCCGATTACCTTGGAATTATAATTACACTGGCCCTTAATATCCCCACATCCCAGTAATTACAGCCGGCTTACCAGCCTCCAGCCGCGAGCTGATAGTAACTTTTAATCATCTTGTCTTTGTGCCGGGGAAGGGATGGCTGCGGCGAGCTGTGCTTTTTAGGGACAGTTCATCAGCATCCCAAACCCAGCAAGGGACCAGGATGCAGGGAAGGGGACCGGACTCTGCATCCCTCCCGGGGGAGCCTTTGGTGGCCAAGCACAGGGGTGTCCTGCTTTGAGCACGGTCCCCATCAGTCCCTCAGGCTCCATCACCGCAGTATCTGCATCCTGGGCATCCTCACCACCTCTCTCCCAGCCCCAAACACTCTCCCCCGTGCTGGTCCCAGGGCAGCGGAGAGGCAAAATTCCATTAAACCTGCCCAATCTGCAACAGGGGAAAGCGCTGATATCTCAGGAGCCGAGCGGAGGTGCCAGCTAAGCCCCCGCCGGTGCCCACCTGCCAGGGGGAATCGCTGGAACAGCATTGGGATTACAGGGAAAAGACAAAATTAACAGAGAAAAGAGGGAAAAAAAGAAAGAAAAAACACACCCAAACCCTCAGATAGTATAAAATATTCTCCCTAGAGGACCGGTTTCAAAGACATTTTTAATTAACTGTGCATTTCGCTGGAGCTTAGCAGCAGAATTATTGTATGTTAAACAAATACCAGTTGATTATTAAGAACATATTTACCGAGCCTTAAGTATCGCGGGTCACAGATGTAGGCTCCTGTTCGGTACAGTTGTTTCAGAGTAATCAGTTATTTACTTTTCAGCCTCTGTTGCTGCAGGGAAGGGGGGAAAACTTTGGGGGCAGAGGCATCCCTGACCCTGGGAAATCTGCTCCCCGAGCAGGGATGACCGTAAGGAACAGGGGACTGGGACGGAAGAGGGTTTTTTCTTTCTCCATTTCCCCTTTCCACCTCGGCCGTAAGGAAAAGCCGCCTTTACCGTGCATATTTATCAGAGCTGTAATAAATGAGGGTCCGAGCCTTTTCCCCCGATGATTGATGGACACGGGGATTAGTTTAAGCACAAGGGGAAGCTAAGCGGTCTGGCTCGGCCCACAGCACATTCATCAAGTCGACAGGCAGAGCACGGGTCTTATTCCCACCTTTGCTGGGAACCTTTTCTTTTTTCTTTTTTTTTTTTTTTTTTTTTTTTAGAAAAAAAAACAAAAAAAAAGCACTTTGGATTTGATTAGAGCAAATATACGTCCATGAACCAGTGCTCGTCTTTATCCAAGTTAACGGCAAACCGTCGTAAACTGGGCTTGGTTCACATCACAAGAGAGAGTGTGTAAATGGTTAACGGCAGCAATTCCTGCCCAAAATGAGCCGCCTGCCCACCTTTTCTAGACCTCCCCATTGCATCGAAGCCTTGGGCACAGGAACGGGGCCAAAACTGCCCTCTTTGCCCCAGAAAGGGGCTGTAGAGGTGGCTCCGAGTGCAGATGCAGGAATCCAGACGTGGCTCCTTCGGAGGTAGACCTGTTGTCCCAGCGGGGCCTGACCTCCCAGGGCAAAACCTGTGAGAGTCCCCGGGCGACGGTGGAAAACAAAATCCAGATCTTGTGGCTCCCAGCCATGTCCTCTTAAAAATAAATTCATGGCTCCTGTCTGCCTGGGCCATCATTTCGCAAGGTTTATGCACAAACAACATACGAGTAGACTGGAAACATAAAATTATATAGGGCAGTTAATTGAAAAACTGCCTGCGCCGCATGCAATAATTGACATTAAGTGTTGTTTGGAGCAGGAAATCACTCGATATTAAACAGGCTTGGTGGTACCGTAACAGCGCTGAGCAGCTCCGGGGCCAATCCCAGCGCCTGCAGAAAGCAGGAGGAGCGGCTCCACTGCCGGGATTGGGATGGAAAATCAAGTTTCCATGAAGCAGGAGTTTCCGTGGAGGGTGTTGATGCTACGCAGGTCCCGCGGTATGTACATGATAACCAGGAGGGCCCGATAGCTGGGAAGAGAGTCATAACTTCAAGTGGTGGTTTAAATCAGTGCAAGAAAAGACAGCTAATGAGACTTGTATTTATCTTTTTATTTTTTAAGTACTGAGAGTCAAAGTTTGCAGTCCCCTGCATTTCTTATAGGATTTAAACCATCCGCTGAGGTCAGCTGAGTTATTTCCCTTCCAGTAACTACCCCGTGATGGGCCCCACGGTCCCAGTCCCGTCGCGCGGGGGCTGTGCATGGGCTGCAGATGAGCGCTATCAGTGCAAGTCGTTTAAATAGACGAGGGAAAAATTAGGAGGGGAAAGAGAGAGCAAAGGGCCTGTGGTTGCTTGGCCAAAGACAACCAGGTCAAAGTCCTGCCCCAGTTATCTCCAGGGTATCATGGAATGGTTTGGGTTGGAATGGACGTTAAAGACCATCTCATCCCAACACCTGCCCTGGTCAGGGACACCTCCCACTAGACCAGGTTGCTCAAAGTCCCATCCAACCTGGAAAAGATTCAGGTTATTCCTCTCGATGCGGTAGGAATAACCCTGTCACCCTGCTAGACCCCGTTGCGGGGGTCACCAGGGACCCCAAAGCCCCCTCCCTTGCTCTGGTGACAAGGCAGCGTTTGTTCCTGGGTTCGGGCCGTGCTTTCCCTCAGCTGGGACTAAGAAACAAGGAGATCTGGAAGTCCCTGACTCAGGAGCCAGGGTTTAATGTGCTGGTGGCATCGCCCACTGCCTTATTAGCAGCATCAAGCAATCATAATTCATAGACACTTTTCCAAAGGGGAATTATCAATATATTTATTTTGCTGCTGATGTACAGCTGAGCCGTGCATAAGGGTTTAATAAGCCTTGCCAATTTTCTATCTTCTCTACGATCTATAGGTTTTTCCATACAAACATGTCTCAGAATAGATTTTTTTAGTATCAAAAAACCCCTTTCAGACCCTTCTGCTCCCCGAGGACACGGGTGCTTTCGCTGCCACAGCCAGGCTCCTGCAGTCCGTCCGTTGGGGGTGACTGGCTTGTTCAGGAGACATTGCAATATGAGCAAAAAATATTAGCTTAATACCTTCAAGAACTAGGTTGAACGTGGTGTGGCGCGTTCCATAATGCATAAAATGACACCTTTGCTGTCGTCTTTTCACGGGGGAAACCAAAGCGACACCGCAGGTTCCCAGCAAAGGGCTGAGGAATTGCAGGAGCTCTGCTAACCCCATCTCCCAGCAACTTTTGGGTGCTTCCTCCAGCCCATGATGCTCACCAGCATCCCAGAGCAGGAACATCCCAGAGCTGGAGCATCCCAGAGCCAGAACATCCCAGAACTGGAGCATCCCGGAGCAAGAGCATCCCAGAGCTGGACCATCCCAGACCCGGACCATCACAGAGCCAAAGCATCCCAGAGGCACAGCATCCTGGAGCTGGAGCATCCTGGAGCCAAAGCATTCAGGAGCCAGAGCACCCCAGAGCTGGAGCATCCTGGAGCCGGAGCATCCCGGAGCCAGAGCATCCTGGAGCTGGAGAATCCCGGAGCCAGAGCATGCCAGAAACAGAGCATCCTGGAGCTGGAGCATCCCAGAGCCAGAGCATCCCGGAGCCAGAGCACTCTGGAGCCAGAGCATCCTGGAGCCAGAGCATCCCAGAGCCAGAACATCCCAGAGCTGGAGCACCCCAGAGCTGGAGCATCCCGGAGCAAGAGCATCTTGGAGCCAGAGTATCCCAGGGCATGCCATAACCGGAGCATCCCAGAACCAGAGCATCCTGGAGCCAGAGCATCCCGGAGCCAGAGCATCCCAGAGCCAGAGCATGCCAGAAACAGAACATCCTGGAGCCGGAGCATCCCAGAGCCGCAGCATCCCAAAGCCAGAGCATCCCGGAGCCAGAGCATGCCAAAACCGGAGCATCCCACAGCCAGGGCATCCCAGAACTCAGCCCAGCCCTGGTCCCCAGCATCTCTGAGCACCCCCCGGCTCTGACTGTGCCCGCAGGGAGAGAAAGATCCCATCCATGTGCCAAAAGCGTCAATCCAAGCAGCATCCCACCGATTTCTCCTTCTGGGGGGGCCCCGAGGGCTGGCTGAGTTAAGGCAAGGAGGGAGAGTGCACAAACCGAGAGCCGCCGGAGCTCGCTCATTTATTTGGGCAACGATAGTTTAGCTTTAAATATTTATAGCAGTTCCTAATGTACTCGTAAGTGTGCTGTAGTATGTTCTGCAAAGACGATGAGCCTCTGTGAGCTCACTGCAAATATCAGTGTCTCTTTGCTGCTGAATCGTTGATGAGAATTGGGGAAGAAGGTGGATTCGCGCGCGGGTGTGTGTGTGTGTGTGCTGACAAGCCGTCGGAGCGGAGGAGGAAAAATCCTAGAGAGCAGATCTGCCCCTTGGGGGTTTGGGGTTTTGTGTCCTCTCCCCCCACCCCCCCCCCCACCCCCAGGTCCCCTCCTGCAGAGCCGCCCTTCGCCTGGGACTGATGATGAGCTCGGGGGAGGAAGGCTCTGTCACACAGCCGCCACCTCGGTTAATAAATGCCGGAGGAGAGCACTGGGAGGCAGCCAGCGATACCTGCCTGTCACCTCCGCTCCTCGCCACACGGACCAGGACGGAGCCGTGTCCCCCTGCCCCTCCAGCTGGCGTTGATTCACCAGCACCTTCCCCCCCCCCCCCGGCCCCGAGACCCAGCGCTCTCATTTCACTTGTGATGCAAGGCCAGGATTTATTTGGGGAAGGCCCCGATTTGCCTCGATTTTAAGGATTTTTCCTACGGATGGGCACGAGCTGCCAGACAGACATCCTCCACCTCTCTTCAGAGCGGCTGAAAGGGGAAATTATTTAATCAGGGACTATTTAAACTGCAGGGCGGACTTCATTTACCGTTACGGCGTGACATAAAAGCTCAACAGCTTTCGCACACGCACACCAAAATAACCCCACCCTATGATCCACTTTTCCACCCCTTCAAGTTCTTGTAATAAATCTGCAAATAGGGAATTTATCATCTCTGTGTAAATGTGTCCCTTCCCCGCCGGCTCCGGGGAAATCCCTCGCTCCGAGCGCAGCTCCCACAGTGCAGCCGCGGCGCTGGGGACCGAGGTGTCCCTGCTGCCTGGGGACACCCTGGTTGGGACACAGAGAAGCATCTTCCCCACGGTGTGACGGGGAACAGCCTCATCCTGCCCATGGAAGGGCTCGCCATCGCTTCCCGACGCTCCCTGGATGCTCTCCAAAGCACGGGGAGCGCAGCCTGAACCTTCAGCCCAGCCTGAACGATGGTTAATAATGAATCGATAGCGCTAATATAACCCTGCAGGGCAGTTTTGCTATCATCGGAGGCGTCTTATTAATAGGAAGGGAAGAATTAGACCCTGACATCCCGGGGAGAGGGAGGCTTTGAAGTGCAAAGAGCTGCTGCGGGCTGAGGCAATGCGGGACCAGAGCATCCATCCAGGAGGCTACCCCTCAGGGCGGGGGGGTTGGAGACAAGACCCTCCTGGGGAGGGGTCCCTGCCACCCCCCCCCAGCCCCTCCAACACCCTCTCTGCAAGCAGGTAGAATCCCCATGGGGAAGGAGCTGCCCCCCCGCAATGAGAGCCTGGAGAAGAGCGAGACGTTGCTGAGACCGGGAGATAAGCTACAGATCATCACACTGGTGGGGGCAAAGCTCAGCAGGGATCTAAGCCCCCCCCACCCCTCCCTCCCCGCCCCCCCAGCAAGCAGCCTGTAAGCTGGGGTGACAAAGGGTCCCCTCGCTCCCCGCGGCTCCGAGCCCGTCCTCGTCCCTCTCCCACCGCTCGGCGCCTGGCGCGGCCGCATCGTCAACCCAGCGAGGAACGCGGGCAATTTTGCAGGGGAAATAAAAATGTATCTATAATTAATGATCCTCCAAGAACACACGGCCCCTTATTAATGTAGCAATTTGGTGAAACATAATTTATGAGACACTGAGCTTAATCATCAACAAGATCCCGAGTCAGACGCCCGGGAAGGGAGGGAAAGGGGAGTCGCCTGCTGTGATTGCACATTCAAAGGACACTTGTATCATCCAGCTCTCTTGGCAGGAACAACCCCCCCCGCGATAGCGCTGGAGATAACCCGAGATGGGCCTGATGTGAGGGAAGGGGGAAGCAAAGGAATCCAGACAGTCCATTTACAAACACCCTTTCCACGAGTGCTGTGCTAATGATAACATCAATAGACCCGAATCTGCTCTGCCAAACTGCCCCCCTCCACCCTGGGCCATGGAGGGGGGGGTGGGATGGATATTCCCGGGATGGCCCAGGAGGTTCCCAAATCCTCTGGAAGTGGCTCTTCTTCTCCACCCACTGTAGGACAGGTCCGGAGCGATGGGTTAGACCTTTTATAGGAGGTGCCTGGGTGAATCTGGAGGACGAAGCCTCCCACGCGTGCGGCTGGGCACGGCAGTGAGACATTCAGCAATCCCATTAACCTTGGCTTTCCGCACGGAGATGTCTAGCAGGGTAGCGTTCCCACAGGTTTCTGTGGGAAATACCTTTTTCCAAGGGAAAAGAGAAAAACCGAAACACCGACTGGGTTCTGGTTACCCGAGCCTGAAACCACAATCATTCAGATTTTGATTTTCAGGTTTCCAGTGCAAATCCTCGGCATATGCCGAGCGGCATACGCAACGCGGCGCGGGGGCGGGCGGCAGGCGAGGAGATATTCCCAGTCAGCACTGGAAAGGCCCCAATGCAAAAACCATTCGGAAACATCAGTAGCTTTTGCAAAATCATGTTCTCATTTCCCGTTCCTTCCCCAGCCCTGGCTTTGGATGCTCAGCACTTCTGAAAAGCAATCCAAGCTGTGATGCCACATGCTCTCTCCGGAGCTGCCAGTTCCCCGTGTGAACGGCAACTATCTTTTATCTGGGAGCTATTACCAATTAAACAAACCATGCTCCGTTATTTATTTTCTGTCTTGCAAAAGCTCTTAGAGACCTCGGGTGTAAGCCAGGGCTCGGAGAAGCGCCTTTAAGGCGACGCTGTCTGCATTTAGCACAGGCAGCATAGCAAGATATCTGATGGAAACACATGTTCCGCTTGCCACAGCCCCCTCTGCGCAGCATCTCTCGGCTTGGTTTAAATTAATTTTAACAGGGATAAAAAAAAAACCCAAACCTCGTGCGCACATGGGAAACTGCATAAAAAGTGGTTTTTTGGTTTTCTTGTTTTTTTTTTTTTTTTTACTGGATATTTCCCAGCATATGACTGATGGCGGCGGAGCAGCGCTGGCAGCTGCAGGAGTTCTCCCCCAGGTGCGTTTCTCTTGGGGCGATGTGGGCTCCGAGCCACGCTCGGCTTCATCCTCATCCTTGTTTCCCAAGGAGTCGGCTGTGAAATCCTCCAGCCGCCTTGGATTTGTCCCAGGCCTTTTTGCCGGCGGATTTGAAAGCTCATTACACGGGGGTAAAGCGGCGAGGCCTGACAGCCTTTCGGGGAGGAGGAGGAGGAGGAGGAGGAGGAGGAAAGCAGGCGAGAGCGGGATAATCCCACCGCCACGCTCCCCAAAAGCCAGCCCGCTGGCTTCACGCACAGGAGGACAGCCGAGCCATGAGCTGGGGCGGGAGGGGGGGGATGCTCACGCCTGCCCACCCCCGCAGCACAGCCCCCGCTCAGCCAAAGCCCCCGCAAGGCACCAGCTCCGCCGCTTCTTGAAACCATGCTCCAGCCTGATAAGCGTTGGAGAGCCTTTAAAATGATAATTGCACAGCACGGGATAAAGCTGCAGCAGCCGCCGCCTGAATATTCATGAGCGGGGGGGGGGGGGACCAGGGATGCTGCGGCTTTCAAAGGGATGCGGGTGGTACCCACCTCTGCCAGCAGCCCCGGCAAAGCATCGCTGCCCCTCCGGACCACCTCGGGAAACAGTATTCCCGCTCAGCCATTAATTTGTCTTGCTGATCTCCATTAGCCCCCCCTCCCACCCCCCCCCGCCAAAACCACTTCATTAGCACCCGGACTCCCAGGGCTGAAGGAGCAAGAGGCAGGATCCCAGACAAAGAGTGCGGAGGGTGGCGATGCTCGGAAAACCCGGCCAGGTCCCGCTGTTCGCAGCCTATAAACACCTGTATGTTCCAGCCCATCGCTGGAGCAGCTAATTAAACCCATCCTGGCTGCCGCTGACCCCGCCGCCGCTGCTCCGAGGGCTTTGACATCCATAAAGAAAAAGGGCCGTGAAATCAATTATCCCAAAGTCTGCGACGAGGGGCCTCTGGGAGAAGGCAGTCAGCGCTCGGATCGCCAAGGGGCCGTCCACACACCACAGCTGGCACCCGAAATGCTGCAAAATGTGCTTTCGGGATAGTTTAATTAGCGTGATTTATGTCGCCTTCAATTGATTGGGTCCCCGGAGCTTCAGGAATCTATCAGAGGGAACGGGCGGCATCGACCCTTCATTTGGAACCTGCGCTAGGATCACAGCAACTCGGGCAATGGTTAATAAGGAAATATCTTGCTTGGAAATAAAGCTGGCGTGTGCCTGGGCGTGCAAAAGGTGGGACAGGGTTGTCGCTCCCCCAACCCCGCACGGGGATGGTGTTCCCATCCCGGATCCGAGTGGGACCCGCCGGGGCAGCCCGGATGGATGGGTAAAGCAGCCAAAATTGGCAGTGAAAAATCAATCCGAGCCTACAGCAAACCAAAGTCCTTGAGAATTAATAAAAAGAGAGGGTTTTCTATCTTAGCACAAGGAGGTGAGCAGGTCCCGGCTGTCCCCTGCCGTGGCGGCCACACTGGTTGGCACTGGGACACCAGGAGACGCTTGCTATGGGAAAAAAGCATCCTGCGGGATGCCTTCATCCTTCCCCAGAGCACCCAGCTCTTTGTGGCGGTTGTTCGTGGCGGTTTGGTTGAGTTTCTGTCTTGATCCTAATAAAAATTAAGTGCAAGCGAAATGAAAGCAAAAAAAGCTTTGCAGGGTGAGGACGGAGCAAGGCAATTAGTTTGTGCTCCTGAAAATTATTCACTAATTGTGCAAGGAGTTGTCTACAAAAAGGGAACTAATAAAAGAGATTTAATTTGATTCTGGGAAGGGAAGGAGAGCGGAACGAGCAGCAGAACTGAGTGCTAATGGGCTCTGCTGGTGCTCAGCGCGTCCCCGAGCAGGTACTGCCTGGCAAAAATGGATTAAATCCGCTGATTTTGGGGCTCTGAGCAAATTACCTGTGACTGCGTGACCGCCTCCTCCCCAGGGACCCTGCCCCAGCCTGGTGTGACCCCTGGGCTGTGGGGACAGCTTTTGGGGCAGCCCAGAGCTGATCTCCAGCACAATGATGCCGCCTCGCTCCGGGGATCCCTGGCCATGCCTTAATTTTGCAGATGGGGAAACTGAGGCAGGCAGACATGGGTGCAGAGTAGCCTCCTGGGGCCTCCGGGCTGGCTAGGGGAGGGGCGAGCAAACACCTGACCCCCCAAACCTGCTGCGGGTGGCTGGGGGTGGCTTTTCATCCCGGATTGGGATATTTTGGGAACTTCCTCCCCACAGAGCCAGGGGCTGAGAAGGAGGGAGCAAAGGCTGCCCAGAGACATCCCGGGGATGCTCGGGGGGCACGGCAGGGACCGCTGGCACGCGGATGCCCGCGCCGAAGGTCTCTGTGTGGAAAGCAAGGAGTATTATGTTCAAGCCTGAACATAATAAAAGCTCCGTGATTTTTCCCGGAAAATGCTCCGAGAGCCGGCTCAGTGCTCTTGGGAGGAGCGACAGGCTTTTGGGTGGCCATGGGGAAAATCAGCGCCAAGATTTCCCCTCAATTCCTCCCGGCCGGGACTGTGATTTGTCCCCAGGTCCCCCCATGCATCTGGCACCTGCCCCTTGAATCCCCCTCGGTCCCATAAAATCCCGGCCCGACGCCGACGTCTCCAGAATCAGCTCTTTTAGGCAGCAAAGAAGCTGGCTGCTGGGTCGCCCAGCGCATCTGTTACCGCTCCTCAGTTTTTCACAATCCCCTCCAAAGCCTTGGCAGAACCCCTAGGGATTTTGCAGCGGCAACACGGGATCAGTCCCCACAACACGAAAAAACGAAGCGGGGGGCAGCACCGAACCAGCCCTTTTGCTGGCAGATGCTTCTCCCAGTCAGCTCTAATGCTCCACCGGGAAAAGCGAAGCCTTCAACTGGGAGCTTTTCTGCCTTTCACGGATCTAGACATGCCAATTAATTTGCCGTGCTCTGATACATTAAACACACACTTGTATAAACGGGTTCTGGGATATTATTATCGCTATTCCTTAAATCGTGGCACCAAGACAGCAGCAGGCACCCAGCATCGCTGGCTCCGCCACTGGTGCATACTGGTGTACACCTCAAAATCCTGTCCTAGCTGTCACAGGGCTAAACATAAACCCTGCCAGAGATGCTCCCTGAGTACCTTTTTCTTTTTCCAGCCTATTTCTCAATTATTTCACAGAATCACAGAATCACAGGGGTTGGAAGGGCCCTCTGGAGATCACCTCGTCCAGCCCCCGGCCAGAGCAGGGTCACCCAGAGCAGGGGGCACAGGAACGCGTCCAGGCGGGGTTGGGATGTCTCCAGAGACGGAGACTCCCCCACCTCTCTGGGCAGCCTGTGCCAGGGCTCTGCCACCCTCACAGCAAAGAAGTTCCTCCTCGCGTTGAGATGGAACTTCCCATGGTCGAGTTTGTGCCCGTTGCCCCTTGTCCTGTCCCTGGGCACCACTGAGAAGAGCCTGGCCCTGTCCTCCTGACACCCCCCTTGAAGTATTTATCAGCGTTGATAAGATCCCCCCTCATGTCTGCTCTTTCTCCAGCCTGAAGAGCCCCAAGGCTCTCAGCCTTTCTCCATCAGAGAGATGTTCCAGTCCCCTCAGCATCTTGGTGGCCCTTTGCTGTCCCCTCTCCAGCAGTTCCCTGTCCTTCTGGAACCGGGGAGCCCCGAACTGGACCCAGTGCTCCAGCTGCGAACGCATTCCTAAAATATGTAAATATTTAAAATTTAAACTACTTCCCCTCTCCTCCACAACTCATTCCCAACCCCTGCGCGTGGACCCGCTCACGTTCCTCCCCGCCCCGTTATTTTTCTGCTCTATCTTTTTTTGACAGGAGCGATGACATTTCTGAAAGCTTCAATAAAAAGCACTTTAGCCGCTATCACCGCAATCTCATTTCCAGTCAAATCCCACCACTTTCCCCATCCCGGATTAAAATAAAGGCGCGAGTTGCCTGACAGCCCATCGCAGGCACAGCCCTGCCCGGTCCGTGCCCTGCTTTGGGAACTCAAGGACAAAATATTTGCTAAATGGCTGGAAAATAACAGAAAAAGCAGCGGAAAAGCCGATGGCAGGTGGGGACAGTGTCCCAGGCACGGCATAAAGTGCGGATGGTTTATCCGGTGCCTTGGATTGGGGACACGAGTGCTGCGGATGCCGGGCTCAGATCCGCATCTCTCATCCTCTCTTATTCCCCCAAATTCTCACATTTTGACATTATCAAAATGAAAGAGTTTTCTTTCAGCTCCGGGATTGTTTTGACAGCGTTGAAAGAAAACGATCCAACGGCACGGCAGTTTCTCGATCAGACTGTGCTTATTAAAAGAAAATAATAACTACATATATATATAAAAATCGTCATGGTAGGAAAGTTTCCAGCTTTCAGCTGTTCGCTTTGATTCAGAAGGAAAAAGCGAAATGGCAGTTCCCAACACCGTCAGAGCACGGGGTGCCGCCGGCGTCTCTCGCCAGGCTGGGGGACAGGGATGCACCCGCGGAGACATGGAAAAACAAGAAAAAAAAAAACAAAACAACCAAATATCCAAATCTCCAGCACTTTGTGCTTTCTAATTCCCAGGCTGCCCTCTGTGTTGGCGTCAGTGCTCTGCCATCCCGGGGGGGGGGTCGGCCGTGATGCTCCCGGGGAGGCAGGATGAGGCCATTTGGGTTGTTTTTTTGTTTTTTTTTTTCCTTGTCGCAACATTTCTGCTCCACTTTTTCGGGCTTTCGACTCCACATTGAGCGCCTGACCTCAAACACGGGTTTTCACGCCGCTTTGAAGCCAGAGCGCGTTTAACAGCAGCTGGAAGCAAGGAAAAAAGGGAAGACAATGCCAAGTGGCTCCTGAAAAATTTCCATAAGGGAAAAATTGCTCGGGAAAAGCTGCCTGGAGCGAAGATAGGGTGGGCAGAGGGGCCAGCGGGGCCAGTCCTCCCCATCCTCATCCTCACGCCGGCATTTCCCCGTGCAGCGGCAGAGCTAAGTGGATGTCAAACGCCAGCCGAGGCGGAATAGTGGCACTTTATATTCACTTTGCACGGGTATAAATGACTGCGGAGCGATGGCAAACGAGGCCCCTGAGCCCTCGGGGCCGTGCTCGCCCGCCTGTGTTTGCTATCCAAAGCACAATAAACCACAACATGGGATTAATCTCGACTCTGCATTATTCAGGTTCCTTGCTCAGGCAAGTCCTGGCAGGCTGGGGCTCAGCGCATCTCATTTTTTGTGCTTTGCCACTCACCGGAGTATCAAAGGTCCTTATTTAATGGTTGCTCCAATTTTATGCAGACAAATTGCCTTTGAACTCAAGGACTGTAAGGGAGGCTGCGGGTATTGCCGGGCTGCAAGTTTCAAGTCCTGAGGCATAAAACTAATCACAAAATCCCGAAATCCTCGCTTCTCCGTGACTCGGTAAAGCCTCCCAAAGCTCCCGCTTCTTCGCGCTTTCCCTTCCGCGGCCCTTCCCCGGCGCTGACGGGCTTGGCGATGCCTTGGCCGTGCCCACCCCGGGTCCTGCATGGCCTCAAATCCCCGCAGGGGTAAATGCCCAGCCCGCTCGGATGCTCTCGCATTGCCCCTTCAAGGCTGGACCAGGATGCCCATGGCACACGCCTGCCCCATCCCAGCATTCCCAACCCCAAAACCTGCCCAAATCCACCTCCCCAAAACACCGAGGAGAGAACAACCCCTGGGTAAGGCACCGCGCTCCCTCCCAGCCCCGCTTTCTGCCCAAGCATCGCTCGTCCTGGCGATTTTCTGGGCACCGGGCAAAGTGTCTGAGCCAGGCTGGGCGGACACTGCTTTATAGATGGAATATAGAAGAGATGGAGGGGGGGGGGAATAATTTCTTCTCTCCCCATCCGAGCCGACATGCTGAGCTCCAGCCCCACGGGCAGCCCATCATGGGTTATAATGGAAACACTGGAACTTTCCTGCCTGCCTTTTCCCTGCAAGGTTTGACCCTCGTGGTCTGCCAGGGAGGAAAGGGCTGGTTTCCAGCGTCATTTCAGCAGATGAGTTTAGTCAGGGTTTTCCTCGCTCCCCTCCCAGCCAGGGGAGAGCCGTCCTGACCCACATACCAGCTGCTGGCACCACTGAGGTTTTGGGGACAAGCCCCAGTGGGGTCCTGGGGAACCAAACCAGGTCAGCCCGGCACCGCCGGCATTCCCGGTTCTCCTCCCCGAGCGCCTGGGAAGGGAAAGTAGGGCAGGAGGAGGAGAACCAGGTCCCCATGTTGCTGCCCCATCCCAGTCCTGCCTCTGCCAGCATTCCCCATCCCCAAACCCTGCCCAAATCCTCCTCCTCCAAAACACACCCCAGCACATAGGAGAGAACAACCTTTGGGCAAACTTACTTGGGAAGGGCATTATTTAAAGCTATTGAGTTAATGACATATGGATGTGCTTCCCCCTACTCATCTGAGGCTGCATCTCTGTAACTGCCCTTCGACTTTGCCCCCTCTGCCCTCTCCTCTCGCCGGAGCGGGAAGGGGAGATAAGGGGGAATTGGTATGCTTCGCAGAGACTTCGGGACATCAGGGATTTATTTTAATCCAGTCCATTAATCAATTTCTCTGTTGAAATTGAATTAACTGTCTTTCATCAGCATCACATCCTGGGACTTGAAAACAGTAAGAGGCACAGAGGAATGCAGATGAAGCGGTGCTGCCTGCCCCTGCATCCCTGCCTGCTCCCGCATCCCTGCCTGCTCCCGCATCCCTGCCTGCCCCCGCATCCCTGCCTGCCCCTGCATCCCTGCCTGCCACTGCATCCCTGCCTGCCCCCATATCCCTGCCTGCTCCGTATCCCTGCCTGCCCCCGCATCCCTGCCTGCCACTGCATCCCTGCCTGCCCCCGCATCCCTGCCTGCTCCCGACATCCCTGCCTGCCCCGTATCCCTGCCTGCCACTGCATCCCTGCCTGCCACTGCATCCCTGCCTGCCACTGCATCCCTGCCTGCTCCCGACATCCCTGCCTGCATCCATGCAGGCAGTGCCAGCCCCTCGGCTGCCAGAAGAAGGGGTTTCACTGCCTCCCGGCCTCTGCGAGGCACGAGGTTCTCGTCAGCCTCTAATTGGGAAACGAAGGAGACAAGGTGTCATCCTGCAGCCCGAGCCGGGCTCCTCTCCCTTCCTTAACAAAACAAATTCACCATCAAATCTCACTCCTTTATACTCTTCTTATTGGGGCAGGGTGGGGAATATTTGATGAAATGCAATTTAAAACGAAAGCAAATCAGATGTGGCTCCCCGATTCAAAGGCAAAATGCTTATTACTCTGCTTTTCCTGCCACCGGGATCTCTAACGCTATGTAAATTTGACGGCACTGAAAGAAACCAGTCCTCCCGTCTCTGCCTGGAAATCCCCCTTCTCCCACCGCTCCTCACGGGATAATTGAAGGTAATTGGGGACAATGAGGACCGTGAAGGACTCAGCAATTCATGTATGGCCCTGTAAAGGTTTTTCTCCCTCTTCTGTGGGTCACCACAGCCTTATCCTCACATCGGATCCCATCCGAAGCCTACTCGGAGACTCCTCGGCACAGCTACCTCCATAGCTTGATCCAGCATCCACCCAGATCAATAGGAGCTCCTCCGTTCTCATCAATAGATACTGGAGCAGAGAGTAAATCTGGGCTCTGGATAATGGCTTTATTTTAATTAGTCTTCGGCCTTCCAGTCATTAGCTCTCAACAGCTTAACTCAGTGCGAGTTGCAATGAAGACCCCACCAGCGCATATTAGTTTCCAGCCCTGGCCTAAGAAGCAAGAAATAAGAGTGGAATTTGCAAAAGAGTCCAGTTGCTGCATTATTTAAAAATTTGCTGATGAATAATTCAGGCAAATGAGTCTGTGAACATTAGACAATATTGCATTACAAAATAAATCAATTACAATATATAGGGGAAAAAGAAAAAAAAAAAAAAAAAGCCCTCCTTGGCGAAGAATGTTCCCTTTTTTAAAAAAAAGGAGGAGTTTTAAATAAGAATCTGTTATGATAACCGAGGTGCTACCGCTAGCATCTCCGCGAAGGGGAGGAAGCATCCTTCCTCTCCCCCAGCAGCTTCTCTCCATTGACATTCCTCTCCTGTTTCGGCGAGGTTGACCTGGAGCTCGCCGGGTATCCCGGCTTTCGGAATGTTTGAGTTAGTTGCCTGTAAATACACATAAATTAACATCTCGTTGCCTCGTCACGAAGGGCCCGGCTGCCGGGAGCCTCGCCGAGCACCGGACCACTCGGCATCTCTCCCGGTATTTAGAGCTCCCCCCTTGGATATGGGGCAATGTCCTTGCCGAGACCTCCCCAGAGCACCCATAAAGCCTTTGGAGCTGGGAGAAGGGACCATCACGCTGCTCACCTTATGTTGGGATGCTGGGAGAGCAGCTCCCTGCTCATCTAAAACTCCCTTGAAGCCAACAGCCATAAGGAAACTGCATATATATATATATATATATATATGGATAGTCCCATAAATACAGGGAGCGGCTGGCAGCCGAGCCGAGCAGCTCTTAGGGACAAAAGGAATTTCAATTTCTGCCTGCCCGTGCCGAAGTTGGGCTTGGGTTTGTTACGGCTTGATGTGGGGCTCGGGGGGGACGGGGCGGGGGGGTGGTTAAGGAGAGAAAGAATGAAGAGAGAACTCGGGAAACCCCCAGGCTGGGGCAGCCGGGGGCTTCGCTGAATCCTGAAAACGAGTTAAATTGTTAAGCGTATTCCTGCCGGTGGTAAATGGCTGTCGGCTTGATGGAGGAGACCTCTGCGTGTCCTTAGCTCCCGTAGCACCTGAGGGCAGGGGGAGAGAGCGAGGGCAGGGGCACCCGGTCCCGTGGGGACACGGGGACACCGCAGTCTCCTGCCATCATCCCCGCGACGCCGGGCACCAAGCCCGGGCATCCCAGCGTGGCTCCAGCCAGCCTGGATGCTGCCGAAGGGTTCGACGGAGGGCTTTGTTCTGGACCTTTTCATTTAAGGATAAAGGAGCAGGAAAAATGCTTTATTTCCAGCCCTTTGCTTCCTCAATCGAGGCTATTTCCCCCCCCCCCCCATCTTCTGTTCATGGCTCATAAACAACCTCCTTCTGTTGAGCTCTTTCTCTGGTCCTGGCCTCTCTCCTCTCTCTGCCCCGGGCTCCTTCCCTATTTATTCTCGAGCACAACAGCCCTGCCGACAGCGGGATGCTCACCGGCTCCTCGGAGCCAGTTTATCCTGCGGTGCTGGGACTGGGAGGAACACAAGGCTCCCTGTCCCCTCCATCCACGTGTCACTGCCCAGAAACCAGCAGAATTTCTCCCAGGATAAACTGGGGGAGCACCCTCAGCCGGCCGGGGCACCAGCTAGAAAACTTGCCTCTCTTATCCCAGTATCAGAAGCCGGGTTTTTAAATGATTTTCATTAGCGCTATGTACTCTCTGCCTTTTGAACCTTCCAATTAACGGTGCTTTACAAGCATCAAATGGAAAGAAATCTGAGATGCTCCTGTCTTCACGTGAGCCATGAGCCAAGCCTTTGAGAAACCTCAAAAATGAGGACATCTGGGGCTCCTGCAGCCCTCCAAACCCATAGGACCCCATCCAGCAGCGAGATGGGCAGACACCGGCTCATCCCTGCCCAGGAAAATGGGGACCCACGCGGGGAAAAAGGCATCTCCCACCCGCACAAGCCCTGACGTTACTGCAAACCTATCACCGAGAGGAGCCGACGGAGAAGAGAGTCCAGGCCGTTTAATTAAAGATAGGATTCTTCAAGTGCTTATCGCAAGGGCAGCGAGAGGCAGGCGCCGCCAGGACCCGAGGTCAGCCCGAGCGATTTAAAACTTTCGGCGTAAAAGCCTTGACAAGCGAGACGAGGATAGAGGGGTGATAAACCGGCAGGAAAGCGCTGCCGAAGGGGATGCGACGTGAGGACTGTCACCTGGAGAAAGAGCAGCCGAGGAGAGATGGGAAAGAGCTTTGAGCATCGTGTAATCCAGCCTGGGGGATAACTGGTCCTGGAGCGGTACCCAAAACCACGCCGATGACAGCTCAGCATCTCTGCGCGGCCAAAGGCTTCCTGCGTGCCAACAGACTCCTCGTTTTCGCTTTGCACCGCAATCTTCTGTTTCTAAAGTCGGACTCGCAGCAGTCCTGGCTGTTGTCACAGGCTTAATGTCCCCAGAAACGGGACAACCTGCTGCCCGGCGCCATGGGAAGCTGCTCAACGCCTCTGCGGACTCCAGGGGTCAACAGCCCTTGGGATTTCCCACGCAAACACAAGCACATCACCCCGCTGAGAGCCAGGATGAGCGGCAAAGTATCCCGATACATGAGAAAAAGAGGGAAAAAAAAAAAATAGGGAAAAAAAAAAAAAGCCAGAAACACGATCAGGGGTAGTTGGTGCTGGGGTCTTACGGAGAAAGAGGATCCATCACCCCAGACCACACACCGGCTTTGGGAAAAACAGACCCCGCAGCCTCGGTACAACCACAAAGAGCCCCTGGGCCTGCGGATGAGCATCTCCCTGTGCCAGGGGTGGGGGGGACACACGCAGCGCTGCCTGCCCCCGCTGCCGGCCCAGGGGAAGGTTTCCGAGCAGGCAGTCAGCAATTTCTCTCAGCCCACGCTCGGCGAAAAGTTCAGCATTGCCAAAAAAAAAAAAAAAAAAAGAAAGAAAAAATAAAAAAAAAAATCTGAAGATTTCTTCCTTGCCCTCCCTGCTCCCACATCCCTCGGATGCATCCCCCCTCCTGCACCGCCAAAAGTCAATTAAAAGCCCCCGGCATTTGGGGGCTGCAGCCACCCCCGTGTGCCCAGGGATTTCCCCCTGAGCTGGGAATATTTTCCCAAATTGGGGCGCTCTGGGGTTTGTGCATTCGCCATCGCCGGGGAAATGAAAAGGCAGAGCTGGAACAGCTTTGGCGTGACTCGGGGGCTTTGCTGTCCCTTTGCGTGCCCGAGCTCCGCTCCCAACCCTTTCTTTTCCCTCGAAATATGACAAAAAGGAGGAATATTTCATTTTAGAGCAGATGGGACGGGGATATTCCTTGACTAGGTCCATCTACCACAACCAGGCAAGTCCATTGTATATGGAAACCCATGGGGAAAAATAAAAGGGGTGTCGTGGAGCAACTGGGGCTGAACCAGCCCTGCCCTGTACCCACGGTGATGGACAGCTGGAGCATCCCCTCTGCCATGGGGCGAAGGGTGCCCAGGGAGCGCCCAGCTTCCATCCCACCCCGAGGAATGGGCCCAGCACCCACAAAACCAAAAGCAGGGGGGGGGCGTCGCCGCGGGAAGGAGGGGGCCGTTTGGCTATTTTTCACGACGGAGCGATACAAAGCTTGGAGGTCACTTTAGCTTTTAAAATTGCCTTCTGCTGGCTGCCTGTATCCCGAGAAAGCGTGAGCATGTATTACCAACTACCAACATGTGTACAGGAGGAGGGAGAGGGAGGCTGCTATGGGTTTAAGAGTCGCAGGTCTCCTGGGTTTGCCGGTTCATGGGGGTGTCTGGGAGAAGGGCAGCACCGGGGAGAGATCTGGTGCCAAAGGAACCCTTGAGATCCACCAGATCTCATGGCAGAGATGGAAATATGGAACCGGACCAGTTAAATCCCAACCGTCCACCCGGGATGCTCAAAGGACTTTCCACAAACTTCTCTCCGGCCTTTCTGACATCTCCAGGGGGGTTTTCAGCAAAACCAAATCACTGAAAAATAACCCCAACTTGGCCATCTGTCCCATATGGGGCTGAGCTGTGGGGTCGCAGCCCGAGACTGCAGAAAGGAGGCTCAAAACCAGTAGCGGAGCTGCTAGAGCTGGGTTTAGGGGTGCTCACACTGACATCCCAGGGATAAAAGCAGACACAGATCACCTTTTCGGCTCCAGCAGCAGCATCTCTGCGAGGGAGATGGGTCGGGAGGGCTCCAGGCAGCGCCAGGCATCTCACCCAAATTTCTCGGGCTTTCCGGAGCTGCGGGAGAAACCGGCTTCTCTTGCGTTAATTAAATCGCAAGAGGAAATGATAAGGGTGGATAAAAGCAGCGAGTGCGGAGGGGCTGGGAGCTGGTGCGAGCCCGCGCTAATGACGGCTGATTTTGCATTAGCATGACTGCCTTCGGTGAGCAGACAGAAATATGCTGAAGCAGAGGCTTTTGTCAAACTCGGGCCAAAACGCATCTGTGAATAATTGAACAATATTCATGTCGGAGGAGTCAGCAATTTATGGCTGGCTTCCTCCGCAGCCTGGGAGGCAGGGGAATGGCTTTCGGAGAGGGAGAGGAGACAAAGCCAGCTCCGGCTGGTTCGTCAGCAGCCGGATAACGAGACGGGCAAAGGTGATGCTGGGACCTGGCGTGCGTGACCAGATCCCCAGCGTTTCTGCCGCGCGAGAACCCGTGAGCAGATGGGAGAGAAATCCAGGAGGAGGAGGAGGAGGGTGGAGGGGAAAAGGTGATAGCTGTAACATCAACTTTTGAATCCCGCATCATTTTTCTCCCCCTCGAAAGGTCAGAGACAGCCGGCGCTATTAACAAGGACCTTTGGTGGAGCAAATTGCCTTGCGAAAAGGTGATTTCCAGGAGTGACACTCTATCGATCGCGCTGACTGCCCACCGGTGTCATTTAGGGACCGTCAGGCTGCTGCCCCGGTGCTTCATCCCGTTCCGGCCCACTCCCGGCACGCTGCGACCCACGGGGCTGCCTGGCATCACCCTGCTGCTTCACAGCCAACAGTAACGGGAAAATCACCGGAAAAAAGAAAGGGACGGGCACAGAACAGAGCAGGGCTTTCATTTGATGAGCTAAAACCAGGTTTTCCCTTTCTCCCATGTGGGATTTTGTGTGGGCAGGACGGTGGCTGGGTGTGGAGAGCAGCCAGCACCCTCCCAGGGACCTGGAAAAGCCTCCAGGGAGGAGAAGGCTTGGGCAAGGCTGGGTTCTCGTGCCCGTCAGGCCCAAGTTCAAGGGCAGCGCCACGATGCTCAGCTTTCCAAACCGCCCCATCCTCCCTGCGCGGACGCCTCGGCAAGCCCGAAGGTCGAGCCAACCGGGAAACCAAAGTTGCTGCTGCAAAGGAAGCGACGGGAGGGGGGGGATGCAAAGGTTTTGCAGCATCTTGCGGAAAAAAAAAAAACAAACCAACCAAAAAAAACCCAAAAAAACAACCCAAAACAAACCTGGAAGAGGCGAAACATTTCTCCTTTGAAAGGATCCCTACTCCCATTTTCAAAAGAATTCTTGAGCTACAAAACAACATCAGTGAAACTCTTTGTTTCTCGCTGGCGTGTTTTTAAGGGGGGGGGGGGGGATAAAAAAAAAAAAATAAAAAAAAATCACTGTTTTCACACACTCCATCCCGAAGCTCCAGCGTCTGCCAGGTCCCGTCCGGCCACACGCACTGTTCTCCCCCCACGTTAGCAGCACGGCAGAGCGTGCGTCTCACCGAGCTGCGGCTCCTGAACACATTTGTAAAGCTGCGGTAATAACAGCGCCGACAACAGTAAATCTTTGCCCCCATGTTCAAGGCTGACACTTCTGCAAACTCGAATTTGTTTCCAACTGTCCGTGTCCGCCCCCCCCCCCCGGGCCCCGAACAGCCCTGTTGATACATAAAGGCAACCGCCCTCCCCATCCTCCTGATGGCTGTGCTTGAGGCGACACAACAGCCCAACGCAGCCCAGAGAAACCAACGGCGGCTTTGCCAAGGAAAGAAGAGGCTGGGGGGGTTAAATTAGAATCATAGAATGGTTCGGGTTGGAAGGGACCTTAAAGATCATCTAGTTCCAACCCCCTGCCCTGGGCAGGGACACCTCCCACTAGATCAGGTTTCTCAGAGCCCCGTCCAGCCCGGCCTTGAACCCCTCCAGGGATGGGGCTTCCACCACCTCTCTGGGCAACCTGTTCCAGTGTCTCACCACCCTCGTGGTGAAGAACTTCTTCCCAACGTCCAGCCTGACCCATGTCTAGTTTTAATCCATTCCCTCTAGTCCTACCATTACCCGACAGCCTAAAAAGTCCCTCCCCAGCTTTCTTGTGGGCCCCCTTCAGATACTGGTAGGTCACTATAAGGTCTCCTCGGAGCCTTCTCTTCTCCAGACTGAACAACCCCAGCTCTCTCAGCCCATCCTCACAGGAGAGGTGCTCCAGCCCTCATTGCTCATGGTGCAGCATCGCCGCTGCACTTCCCGATGATGGGAATTGGTTTGATGTCTTGCAGGGGTTGATACGCTGGGGGAAATCCATTTTCTCTGCTCAAATCTAGGCGAGCGCATCGTTAGCATTGTTGTCTTTGAGTGGGACCCTTCTCACCAAGTTTTTCCTCTTTCTTACATTTTTTTGCTAAAGTTTCTTTCCATTAGTACCAAAAGCATCCTCCTTCCCTCTGTGGCTCTTCGCTCCCTGCCCGGTGTCCCCAGTGCCTGCAGTGCTCTGGGGCAGTGGTAGGGCTGATGGAGGAGGTACGAGAGCGCAGAGAAAGACCAGCATGGAGCTCTCACCCTCCTTGTGAGCAGCGGTTGCAGCGCTGGGCTTCCCTGCGCGCTCGAGGAGACGGTCCCCAGCTTCTCTTCTACTCCACTCCGGTGAGACCCCACCTGGAGTCCTGTGTCCAGCTTTGGAGTCCTCAGCACAAGAAGGACATGGAGCTGTTGGAGCGAGGACGGAGGAGGCCCCGGAGATGCTGGGAGGGCTGGAGCCCCTCTGCTGTGGGGACAGGCTGAGAGAGCTGGGGGGGTTCAGCCTGGAGAAGAGAAGGCTCCGGGGAGACCTTCCAGCCCCTGCCAGTCCCTAAAGGGGCTCCAGGAAAGCTGGGGAGGGACTCTGGAGCAGGGAGGGGAGCCATGGGATGAGGGGGAAGGGTTTTACGCTGCAAGAGGGGAGATTGAGATGAGATGTGGGGAAGAAATTGTTGGCTGTGAGGGGGGTGAGCCCCTGGCCCAGGTTGCCCCGAGAAGCTGTGGCTGCCCCATCCCTGGAGGGGTTCAAGGCCAGGTTGGACGGGGCTTGGAGCAACCTGGGCTGGTGGGAGGTGTCCCTGCCCAGGGCAGGGGGTGGCACTGGGGGGGCTTTAAGGTCCCTTCCAACCCAAACCATTCCATGATTCTATGATGATTCGCTGTCGTCAGCCCAGGCTCCAAAGGATCTGCCCATCCCTGGGGAGGAAGCAGCCCCTGTCCCTCCTCCGTGGGGAGCGATGCGGTGGATGGAGAGGGTGCAGAGCCAGGCCAGCGAGCAAAACACAGCCAAGCGCGCTCCGAGAAAGCATCTGCCTCCTTCCAGGCTGGGTGCCCATGGGTCAGGCTTATTTGCAAGCTACGGCACAGCCAGGCATGAGCGTTACGCGCTCAGCTACCAGAAAAGCAGGGAAATGGAGGGGGGGGCGGATTGAACGATGGCTTGGGGGGGGGGACTGTGGGGTCCCTGGGCTGCCATCGCCTGTCCCCAGTCCAGGGACCTGCTCCTTAGGGCTGGCGCTGATGAGTAAATGTCCCCTCTGCGGTCCCCGAGGGGAGCGAACTGGGTCCCCCCACTGCCAGCAAACGTATCCAAGGATTAGCGAGCGATTAGGAAGTGGTTTGAAAACATAAAGCCCGACAGAGGCCATAATTATTTAATAAGCGAGAGTAATAATGAAAAGCAAGCGGCGCGGAACAGCCGGGTCCAGATTTTTAGCAAAGGTTTGGACAGGTTTAGGACAGGTTTTGGGGGGGCAGGGGGGCGGTGTTGTGCTTGTCCTCCCGATCCCTTCTGTCCTCCCGTCATTGCTTGGTCCACAGCCCAGACCCTGCCCCCGATCAATACTCTGTTAAACGGGGAAGAATCCCAAAGGATGCCCGCGGGATCCCGCTAGGAGATGGGGAGGGAAGAGCAGAGCCCGTGGGACGCAGCGCTGGAGGGCGGGGGGGGGGGGGTGCCAGGGTCTGCAGGGGGCTTTAGCACTAACGACAGCACCGATGCCGGCAAACGGCATCCTCGGGTGGCAGAGCCAGGGGACACGGGGACACCCCCCACACACACCCCGAGCCACCCACCGCGGGTGCCAGTATTTGAGTCCCCCGTCCCCAGCTCCCCGCGGGAGAGTGACGAAAAGCAGGATTGGGGGGAGCGAAGGCACAGGAGGCTCCCTCTGCTCCTCCGAACCGCTGCCACGCGGGGAGCCTGGGAAAGCCTCCGCAGGATCCCCGGCGACCTGGGGAGATGTTGAGCTGCCGAATTTGGATAAATCCATCATCGACTCCCGCTGGAAGGGGTCCCGAGCGAGGCAGGGGGGAAGGAGGCGGGGGGGGGGCGGGTGCAGCCGCGCTGGAGCTTTACACCTTGCTTACAAGTCGCTGGGGCTCGGAGCCAAAAAACCACCCTGCCGAGGAATCCCTGCTGCTTCTCCCATTCCTTTCCAGACCGGGAATGGCGTGGCCCAGGAGAAGTTAATTATCCAGCCCACGGGGGAATTGAAATTGCAGTTGCGGGCAGGAGGCGATGCCCGTCGCACAGAGCTGCGGTGAGGAGGGTGAAGGTCTGGAAAACAGAGCGGCTCCGCCACCTTCTCTTGGTGGTGGGAAAAAAAAAATCACCCGCGGCACATGGAAATAATCAGGGTAAACATAAAATTAACATGTTTCAGCCAGATTTGACATGCTCTCCCCCCCCCACCGCCACACACCTCCAGACGGATGCTTTCCCATCCCCAGCATCCAGCCTTGGCTGGGAGCTGCCATATGGATTAGATTCTTTTCCTGGAACTTGCTCTGTAATACGCGCATAAAATGAGTTATTTTCACTTGGGCCCAAAAGCTGCCGTCGCTCCCCGCTTCCCTTTGACCTATCCCGTTTCTCCAGCTTATTTATGGGCATAATTACACCCCGCTATTGATTTCCTGACAGCTGTCCCGACGCTAACAGCGTTACAAGAAATCAGGCTCTCTGCAGCAGAGGTTTTCATGGGGTTTTCACCCCAGGAAGGCGGCTGACGCAAGGAGTAAATGGCATTTTTCTGCTGGCACTAAGATACCTGCTCCCGGTGCCAGGGCGGCGCCGGGGAGGTGACAGGATTGGGTCAGCCAAGGGCTGGCAACGGGGACCGCGTCCGTCACCTCCTCCGGGCGGAGAGCAGGCAAAGGGCAAAAATCGCAGGAGGTGGATGGGGACCCGCTGAGATGCTGGTGACGCAAGAAATCCGCTGCCAAACAGCTTGCGCACGAGGTTTGGAGGAGATGCTGCTGGCTTCCTTAGCGCGGCGTGGCTTTTGCACCAGGGGGGGGAAAAAAAAAAAGGCTTTTCCAGGGCGTCAGGCAGGTTTTTCTCACTCAGACTTTCCCCCTCCGAAGGGCGCCAGGAGAAATATCAGGGTTTCACGGGGAATTTTGACACAGGTTTCCATCCCAGACAAGTGAAAGCCGTGGCAGCTTTAATGGAATACAGAACAGAGGGGAAAAAAATAAAATAAATTAAATCAACTCGGTATTGAAAGGCTCCCTTTTCCAGAATTAGGATTCAAGTGAAAGCACATTTAAATAGTGACATTTCCAAGCGGTGCGTAAAACCACGATGAATTCCTGTGCGTAGGAGGGGAAATAACCGCCCAAATCAGCTTTCTTTCTCCGATCTGATCCATGGCTCAGGCTCAACGGTGAAGCCGAGGAAAGCCGGAGCGGCCAGGGAAGGGGGAGCCCAGACGTCAGGGTGATGGTCGGGCGAGGAGGGGATGGGGGCGGGGGGGATATTGCCATGAGCAGCCTGCCGGGCTCTCGCGGCTCTCCCGGGACATCCAGCGACTGTCGGTTGTGTCAAGAAGCTGCTGGTAGGTCCTTCCCCAGGCAGGGATGGCGTCGGAGCCTGCAGCGCTGTCTGCTCGGCTCTTTGGGGAGAGCCGGAGCCGCGGCAGTGGGTTTAGCAACCTTAAATAAAATCAGCCCGGCAGCTCGAAGTAGATGAAGTCGCAGCCGGCGCACGGTGGGGAAATTAAAATTAATGCTACAGGTCCCAGCTCCGCAGAGCTGCTCTGACCCACTTGCAAGGAGGAAAACTTCCCGCAAAGGGCCTGTCGGATGCTCGCCGCTCGCTTAACTCCCGCCAGCCCGGCTTCTCCCGCTGCTTCCCAGGGGCCGGGACACCCCGAAGCCGGGCAGATGTGCCACCCACCAACAGCCTTCCAACGCCACGGTCCTTCCACGCACCCCCCCAACCTTCCCCTTGGATAAACCCGGTGCGTTCCCACTTTTTCCCTGCCCTCAATGCCTTGACTGTAGTGGAGCAGCTAAAAAAAAATCCCAGAAAGTGGAGCAGATATCCACGGAAAGGGACCATCAAACAGCTGTCCCACCAGCCCAGGCTTCAAAAGGCAGCTTAAAGAGAGCGTTTTCCCGATGCAGCCTCCAGGGAAGCACATTCCTCTGCACATTCTGCTTTTCCCGATGCTGCAGCGAAGGGAAATACAAGCTGCACCGCCAGAAACACATCTCACCTTTTACAGCTGCTTTTCAAGTCGCTGCTGGCTTTTCCCCAGGTGCTGGTACAGCTCAGGATCGCTCCCTCCCATCCCTTTCCCATCCCTGATGTCTGCGGGGACGGATCCCGCAGCCCCCTGGCCCTGCTCGTCTCTCCGACCCGTCCCCAGAGCCAGAAAAAATGCTTGCTGGGATCAAAAGGAGCACGGGGATAACGGAGCAGCCCCGATAGGATTTTGTATCGATTGGCCGCGTTGGGGCCGTGCCGATTGCTTCGCATCGATTCATCCCTGGAGGGATTCAAAAGCCGGGTAGACATAGTTCTCAGAGGTACGGTTTGGTGATGGTTTTTGTCAGTGTTGGGTTGATGGTTGGGCTCGATGATCTGAAAGGTCCCTTCCAACCGAGACAATTGTATGATTCGGATCCGCAGGGCTGGCAGCGGAGGCAATGGGTCCGGAGGGGATGTCGGTGCGCAGGGAGGGTGCAGACAAACGGACACGGGGACAGGGATGCGGGGAATTGCTCAGCATCCCTGGCCAAGCCCCATGGGATGCACCGGTAGCACTTCCAGACCCCCGGCACTCCCCGCCCCACGCCGAGCCCCCTACTTCGGTACACGGTAAAGAGATTTTCCAAGGGCTGCAATTCATCACAGCCCTCGGACACGTCTCTTGACTCATTTCCTTTAAAGGGCTCATGGTGGGTGGCAAGTTCTGGGGACAGCACGGGGCTGGCAGAGGGGAGAGGGGGGGCGTTTCGCTCCGGCGAGGCTCTGCACAACCCAGCACACGCTGCTCGTGCAAGCACGGGGAGCTTGGAAAAACAGGCCAGCCAGGAACAGGGGATGTCTACACCCCTGCTTGGCTGTAAATGCACATGTACGGTCACGTAAGTACCTAGCTGTTCCTGGCATCCTGCCTTGGGATGTCTCCAATTGCCGGGCAGACGTTGCACAGCGTCCCCCCCGGCGAGCCCCACGCCAGCGGGGAGCGGGAGCAGGGGGAAAACGCCGCTGCAAAAGCGCTTTTCTCAACCCGCCCGCTCCAGCGGGGAACGGGGAACCTCAGCAACGGGGCCGCGAACTTCTCCCTCGCCCTTCTCCATCGGCCAAAAAAACACCCGTCAAATTCGCATCCCCCCCCAAGCCACCCGGGCGGCGGGAGAGCGAGTGGCGGATGCAGGATGCTCCCGCGGCGGGATGAGGACCCGGGATGCGCTCCGGGAGCCAACACGCCGTAAATTCCTACCGTAAATCCCCGCCGTAACCCCGTCCCTCGGCAGAGCAGCCCTGGGTAATACCAGGCAATAGTGTGTTGCTCTTTTTTTCTTTTTCCCCCCCAAACAGGTCATAACAAGTAGCAGCCATTAGACTAATTAGCCCCCGTGAAAACAGAAGTGTGGGGAGGATTCGGCAAAGGCGGTAATTGAAGCCAAATAATGAATATTTAACTCTCTTAAGTAAAGTTTAATTAAGTTATCCTATGGCTGAGGCTTTTTGCAATACTGCTGTGGCTTTCAAGCACATTAAGATGAACCAAAAATAACCTTGCCAGGGACATGGGGTACTCTCCCCCCTCTCTGCTCCCCCTCTCTGCTGAGCTGCATCACTCTTTAGCCTCTGGATTTCATTAATTTAGTTGAATTAATTCAGAACAAGGCTCCTCTGGCCGGGCCGCCCCTGGCCCCTGCCCTTCCCAGGCTGCAGCAGTTTATTCCCCTCGCAAATGGGGGACGGGGGTCACTGGCGGCTTTTAAGGGGTTTTTAAGCCCTGGATGGAGGAGGCTGAGCCGCCCTGCATCCCGCGGCTCATCCCAGGAGCCACCGCCACCCTCAAAATCCCCGCAATTGGAAAGAAACGCAGCAGCTCCGGCTTCGGAATGAAGACGCAACAGGTGGTTTTAGCATCCCAATTTAAATTGCCCCTCCAGCCTATGCCCTGGGGAGGTGCCTGCTGGATTTGCGTTGCTTTTCCCAGGGTGGCAGGGGAAGCTACACAAGGCCAGGGAGCAAAGGAGACTTTTCTGGGCTCCAAAAAGTGTTTTATAGCACAAAACCCCCCACCCACCCTTCATCTGTCCCCTGCGGGGAGGGGGACGGCTGTCCCCTGCGGGACGGATGCGGGTCTGGCTGCCGATTGCTCTTTTAGCAAAACCCGAATTCATTACCGCGCTTCCCCTCTCTCCCAGGTTTGCCCTTTCCAGCTCTCAGCGACTTTTGTTGACGAGCATTAACTTCCCCTCCAGCCCGCCGCTGGGAGTACACCTGATGAGCGGCTTTAATGTCACTCGCTAATTGCAGAGCCCTCCATCTCCCCCAGCTCCGGCAGCTGATGCTCCATTAGCACTGGGGCGACGGGGGCTCCGAGCCCCCCGCTTCTCCCCACCAAAGCCTCTCCCCCCGCCACCATCACGGCAATCAGCCCACTGCGGCCACGCTCCAAAAACGCCCGGGGGACGCCGATAAGTGATTCGTAACAACACCCCATCAGGTACACGAACCTTCCTGTAATTGCCTGTCCTTCTCGGGGCTCTTAAAAGCTTTCCACGGGAAGAGAACAGAGGCTCCTTGTCAGAAACAGGCTATTATACAGATGAAAAGAGTCTCCCCCTTCTTCACCGCCTCTTAGGTTGGTTTGTTTTTTTTTTTTCCTTAATGTTTTATTTTCCATCCTACCCCCTGCCCCACGGTTCTCTCCCGAGCGGTGGGCGATGCGGAGACGCGGCTGGAAGGGCATCGCTTCGGGACGACGATGCTGCTGGGAAGGGTTTTACCGGCCGGTTTTCGGAAGCTGGCAGGAGTGTGACCTTTGACGTGGGACTCATCGCACGCAGGACCACGCGAGACCAGGGACTGCATGTTTTATAACACAAAATCAATCCTCAAAGGATCTGGAGCAGCGTGGGGGGTGGTGCATCCCCAGTTGCCCGTAGGGACGATGCCACCCGGTGCCCTGAGCCACCACGCGATGGTCAAGAGCAATTTTGGTCACCAAGAGGGAACGCATCATCCAGAGCATCGTGTAGGGACAGAGTCCCCTGGGGCACCCATCACCCCGCCGGCACCGGGGACACTTTTGGGACGCCCATTGGCAAACGTCCCCCATCCCCGTGGGATGACGGCGACTGCTCCGGCTTCAAAACGAACCCAGCGAAGGTGTTTTCAAACAAACTCCCTGCCCGTCTCCCGGAGATCAAACCGCCAGCGCGGAGTAGCGCCGCTGACTCATAACGCTTCATTAGCGATTCGCCGGCAATTAATTCATCTCTTGATGATGGCTGGGTCACTTTTATCCGCAGAGAATCATATTTTCATCTCCCTCATGCTGGTTTTGCGTTAGCCCGCCTCTGCTGGCTTCAGCGGGGCCGGGGTTGCTTTGCCTCCTACCAAAAACCAGCTCCTCTGTGCAGAAAAGTGGGGGGGGGGGAAAAACCAACCAAACAAAAAAACCCCTCCGTTCAACCAGCCTTTGCTTTCTCTCTGATTTTCTGCGTCTTTCTTTAAAAGAGCTGAGCCCGGTGACTTTCTGAGGCGGGGAGATGATGTTAGACGGGCTTCTGGCTTGATCCAGCCTGACAATGCTTCCGCTCCACTGATGTTTGTATCGAGTACCACAAGGTGAGGGAAATGGGGATTTTCCTTTTGAATCAGTACTTAGCCTGCTTACAAGGAGCAGTCAGGGTCACCGAATGGGAAAACCATTTCATTCTCCCAAGAAATAGTCCATTACGGTGCCGCTAAGCTGCGGGAGCAGAGGGCAGCGCCGCGCGAAAAGCAGATATACCTCGACTCATTTGCCACCCCCAGCCCCTTAGAGCAGCAGCTCCAGCCAGGAAAGCACCCACAAAAAGCTCTGGGGTGCAAAAACATCCCCAGGGCACCCAGAAAAACAGCAGGGAAGGGGGAGCCCCGGGGAGGGGGGTGGGGGGCTGCAGGGTCAGGGCTGCCAACACCTTCCCCTGGGGCAAGGGGGGGCGTTCGGAGATTCCCCAGCCCAAGGCACTTTGCTCCAAGGTTTCACCAACTGCGCTCGAAAAATCTGACTTTTTACAGCAGGGGGAGAGGCAGGCAAAGGGGAAACACGGTCAACCCCAGTCGGCAGAGGGGGAAACTGAGGCACAGGGTAGTTCTATATATAAATATGTATTTTAAAAGCTCAACTCCATTGAAGATCGATCTTCCTACCAGGCCAGACACCGCAGCCCTGCTCAGATACAGCCCCTCTCCCACACCAGCCGGATGTTTGGCCTGGAAGAGCCAGGGTGCCAGTTAGAGTTTGTAAAACTCTTCTTCCAAAACCAGAATTTGGGGCCTGAAAGGACTTGGCAATGCCCCCCGTATTTCCCCCGCTGTCCCCAGAGGAGCCGGCACTGAATAGATGTCCTCTTTGATTCAGGGAAAGAGATTTTTCTCTCTGCCTGTGACTGCCCACAGTTCCCCCATCGCTGGGCAGAGGATTCCCAGGGTAGGCTGGGACAGGCATGGGAATTCAGGGGGGGAGATGCTCAGGAAAGGAAAATATGCATCTCCCCCCTAGCCTGGAGGGATGCTCCGGCTCTGACCCCAACCTGGAGGGATGCTCCAGCTCCAGCTTCAACTCCCCCAGCCCAGAGGGTTTGGAGCACCCTCCCCAGCCCAGAGGGATGCTCCAGCTCTGACTCCCCCAGTCCAGAGGAATGCTCCTACTCCAACCTCCCCCAGTCCAGAGGGATGCTCAAGCTCCAACTCCCCCAGTCCAGAGGGATGCTCCTACTCCAACCTCCTCCAGCTCAGAGGAATGCTCCAGCTCTGACTTCCCCAGTCCAGAGGGATGCCCCAGTCCCAACTCTCCCAGCCCAGAGGGATGCTCCAGTCCCAACTCTCCCAGCCCAGAGGGATGCTCCAGTCCCAACTCTCCCAGCCCAGAGGGATGCTCCAGCCCCAACTCTCCCAGCCCAGAGTGATGCTCCAGCTCTAACTCCCCCAGTCTAGTGGGATGCTCCTGCTCTGACCCCAACCCCCCCATCCCAGAGGGATGCTCCTATTCCAACCTCCTCCAGCCCAGAGGGATGCTCCAGCTCCGATTTCCCCAGCTCAGAGGGATGCTCCAGCCCCAACTCTCCCAGCCCAGAGGGAAGCTCTGACCCCCCCCAGCCCAGAGGGATGCTCCAGCTCCGACTCCCCCAATCAAGAGGGATGCTCCAGCTCTGGCCCCAATCCCCTATCCCAGAGGGATGCCCTTTGCACAGATCCAGGACCAGACCCTCTGCCCTGTTGAGTTTTTTCCCTGGTTTCGGGCACTTTACATCCCACGCAGCAGGATGCGGGTCACACTCTGCACCCCTGCGCGAGAGCCGCAAGCTCTCACCTCATCCTCTCCCTGCCAGCCAGCCCCCATTTCTCTATTTCTGTGTCCTTCTTTTGTTCCGCCTTCTTTCTTAACACTTTTCCCCACTTCCCCTCCCCCCCACCCCCCGTCCCCATATGTTACTTCAGAAGAAGAAAAAGTTGAGATGAGAACCCAAAAGAGGAAAAAATACAAGCAGAGCAGGGCGTTTCAGGGAAAAAACAACCAGGATTATTTTTAACAGGGATGGAAACAATTACAACCCTAATGGAAAGCTATAACGAAGATTAGCCTGGGTGGTGGTTCGGTTTTTTGTTTTTTGGTTTTTTTTTTCCTACCAGTAACAGCTTCCATCATGAGGGAGAGAAGAAAAACCAACAAGAAAAGGGCAGATTTTCCCGTAACTTTAATTTGCAGTGATTTTCCTGCGAGGCTCAGCCAGCTCCGGAGGGTTTTGCATGTTCCTCCAGAGCAGCGGCACAGCTGAAGGCTCTGTCACGAGCACCCGCGTTTGCTATGAGATGGGTGCAAGGAGAGCACCCAGCTTTTCTTTGGGCTGGGTGCAAGGAGAGCACCCAGCGGGGGAAGATTTGGGGCTCGGTGGCGGAGGACAAGGGGGTTGGACACATGTACACACACCCCCCCCCCCCAACCAGGCAGCCTCAATCAGCTCCCATTCATCCTCTCCCCATGCCCTGGGCTTCCTCTGAAAGCCCTTCATCATTTCTCTTATCTTCCAGATGAAAAGGCGGTGGATAAGGACAGCGGGGTCCCCTCCACGTGCTGGGGAGAGGTGACAGCACGGGACGGGATGAGCACAGCGAGGATGGGGATGCGGGATGGATGAGGCTGAAGGGTCTGTAGTCCCAAAACCAACCAAATTGCTCCTTTCCCACCGAAATATCCGGGCTGACAATAAATTTCCCGCCCCTGAAGATCATCAGAGACGCTAAACAAGAGCCTTGGCACCCGCCAAACTGGAATAACCGAGGGTCCTTCGTGCAACGAGCTCTTGCCCAAACCAGCACCTCCGGCTTCCCATCCCATTGGCGTCCCCGCTCCCCCAGTCCTGACCTCCCCGGTCAGCTTCTCTAACAGTTCAGCATATTTTTCAATGGGAAATAAACGTTATTTTCTCGCCTGCCGGAGCCCAATTCATCTTGCTGTCAGGCGAACCGGCGGGGAGAGGGCGAGCAGCGGCAGGCCACTTACCGCTTACCCGCGGCAAAAAGGGGATAACGCTGCTGCTCACACAAATCCTGCCTTCCTTGTTTAATCAAGCTGAAACACGGCTCGTATGGGGTTGGGAGGGAATTAAAAATAAAATAATGAAAAAAAAGAAAAAAAAAAAATAGGAGGTGGAAAAAAAAGTTACCTTGTTCTCCTCTCCCGTCCCTTTTGTTCTGTCCAGAGCTATAAAACCCAGTGCGATTTTTATCTTTTCATAAACTTTTATTGAATCTGATGTTGGGAGGGCCGTGGAGTGCCATCCAATTAAACTTCCCCCTAATCCCACTCTTAACTCCGCGGCACCGATGGGAGATTAAGAACTAATAAAGATGACAAATGAGAGCAGATAAACGGGAGCCGAGGAGGAGGAGGGAGGGCAGCAGGGCACCAAAAAAAGGGCTTTAATTGTGTAAGCCGTAACCCCAGTAACTCCAGAAATATGGCTTTCATATACTGCCGGGCAAATGGAGCCGGGTAAAGCTCATATTAAACACAGCCCCAGCTTCTGCTGCAGCCAGGGCTGCCCGGAGCTCGCGGCCGAGATGCTCTTGCTGCAGCCACGGTGCATTCACAAGGGTCCGCGCTCCTTCGTAGAACCCCCCCCCCAGACTTGTTCTCTATCCAAAAGTCATTTTCCCCCCCGCCCCCCATCCCGCACATATTTTTGCTGGATTTCTGGGTGGAGAGCAGCACGAGGAGAAGGAGTCTCTAGGAGAGATGGGTGGAGGCTGATGTCCCCGGACAAAGCCATGGCTCTTTGGGATGGGCATCCCCCTGCATGTCACCCTGGACCAGCCCTGCCGGGGCTCCCTGGGCACTCAAACAGCCCATCCCATGCTGGGGGGGCAGCCCTGGGAGGGCATCCCAGAGCATCCTCCACTTGCACGACCAGAAAAAAAAAAAAAAAAAAAGAATAAAGAAAAAGAAATTTACAGAGCAATTCCAGGTCACAGGACAGCAATGGCGACGCTCAGCCACCGAAGTTTGTGTAACGCTCAGTGGTGTAATGCTCACGAGGATGGGGAGCCACATGCTCTCCCAGTACCCGCCTGCTGCTGGGCCAACTGGGAGCTGCAGCAGGTCCCTGAGCTGAGCATCCCACTGCCAGCACCGCCAGCGGGGACGAGAGCCCGTGTCCCTGCAAGACTCCAGCTGATGGGCTGCCGTAAGCCGTTACCTGCCCTCCTCCCCACAGCCCGGCTCCTCACCCATGCGTTTTCTCGGCTCTGTGTTATTTTTATAGAGAGAGACAATAGGTGTCATTAAAGTTTCTAAGAGACCGTGTTTCACTGAGCAATCATCTGACAGGCAAACACCTCTCTAGCAGAGAGAAAAACCCATGTGTTTATCCAACCACCTGAGGTGGGACCCAAAGCCCCCCACCAGCATCCCCCAAAGCAAACAGCCCGCCCCCCCCCCCGCCATCCTCCACGACCGATTATCATCCTTTACGCCATCATTTTGCCTCATAGACCAACCGGGTGCTGCTACTTTCGCCACGCAAAAGGGGAAAATAAGCTAAATTCCTTGAGAGAAGACGGGAGAGGAGAAGACGGGAGAGGAGAAGACGGGAGAGGAGAAGACGGGAGAGGAGAAGACGGGAGAGGAGAAGACGGGAGAGGAGAAGACGGGAGAGGAGAAGACGGGAGAGGAGAAGACGGGAGAGGAGAAGACGGGAGAGGAGAAGACGGGAGAGGAGAAGACACCAGGGCAGGTTTCCTGGGAGCCGTGTCTCTGCGGTCCATGCGTTTCCCTCCCGTTTCTCCGAGCAAAACGTAATTGGCCTTGAGCAGGAGCTGCTGCTTTTAATTCATTTACCACTGACTCATGCCTCCCTTTCCCCAGCACCCTGTTCCAACCGGCACTCCAACGCACTGGAGCTATTTTGACACGCTAAGTAAATATCAATTAATTCGTCTTAACAAAAAAAAAAAAAAAAAAAAGAAAGAAAGAAAAGAAAATTAAATAAAAAAAGCTTAATTGGAAAAAAAAAAAAAAAATTCCAGGTCCAGATTTGCAGCCCAGCATTTGCCAAGGGAGCCTTGTTTTAAGGCTTGAGTTTCTCAGTTGCTGGGGATTTTACAGCTCCCACAAGCCGAAGGTTGAACAGTCAGAGAGAGGGGAGGAAAAACAAACAAAAAAAAAAGGGTAAAATATTCCCTTCCAGAAGGGTCTGAGCTCCCACCTGCAGGGGGGGGACAGAGAGCCGGGATAAGGGGGCGGGGTGTCACAGGCTGGGGACCCCCAGCAGGAGGTGTGGGACCCCTTTGGCATGTGGGAGAGGAGGGATGCGGGTGCGTGGGACAAGGTCCCTGCGAGAGGGGAGCGGAGCCGGGGGCGCTGCAGCGGGAGGATGAAATAGCAGGGATGCTGTTTCCCCCCCCCTCCCCCCAACCGTCAGCCTGGCGGGAGCTGCAAAACACTGAATTTTGCCCAAATATCAAGGCGGTTGGTCCCAGCAGGAGCCGGGGCTGGCACCCCATCGCTGTGGCACGGGGCCAGCCTCCCCAGCACGCCACCAGCGAGAGGCACCATGAAGGCTTTGTATTTAAAGGGGGGGGGGGAGAAAAAAACATATAAAATAAAATAAAATAAAAATCCCCAGCCCCTGCAGAACGACTTAATTCAGTAAATCGCTTTGACTCAACGCAATTATTTGCTGTTAAAACGCAATTAGCTGATGAGCCTCGGCTTTGTTTTGGGTTTTTTCCTCCGCGCTGGTGCCGCGTTAAGGAAGCGAGTGCGTCATCGGCACCGAGTCCCCGGCTGAGAGGGGACACGCCAGCGCCCGGCCCCTGTGCCAGCAGGGCTGTTCTCTGGAAAAAGGCACAAAGACGACCTCTTTGGAGCACGTTTTGCTGCTAAAAGTTCCCCAAAAAAGAGGCTGTGGAGCAGCGGAGGGAAGAGGGGAAGTCACTCGCCTGAGTCTGTGCAGCAGCAGCGATTCAACCTGAATCATCTGTTCATCCCAGCATCTTTCCCTACACCTATGAGGTGGAAAGAAAGGCCCCGTTTCCCCAGGTTTTGGTGTATTTTCTTTGCAATGAGGTGTTCCCCGCTCACAGCGTACGGCCTGCGCGCCCTCCCAGCCCCGCCACTGCTGAGCCGCGAGCCCCCCGCCCCGTTGATTCACGAGCCGCCAAAGCACGTCGAGGAGCCGGGGGCTCGGCAGAAAAGCTGAAACAGCTCAATCACTGGACCCCCTGGTGCAATGACCCCCAGCGAGCATCACCCACCCCCCTGGCAGTGACACACACTGGCCGAGGAGCGATTCCCGTCCTCCAGCAAGGAGACATCAACGGAGCATCCTTCAAGCATCCTTCAACAGCTACTTAATCCTAAGTATTTCTCCAGATATTTTCCCTCCCCCCTCAATACCCAACATGGGCAATTTCCTTCTACATCTCCCAGGCTGAAAACTGAAACAACCATTTTCATTATTTAAAAGGAATTAGCTTTTTTCCACACCCCCCCCCAGGATCTGTTGCTGCCATAAAACCAGAGTGCAAAGGCAAGCTCAGGACCGAGGGGGGGGGGGCGGCTGAGCCCTCAGCTCCTTTGACACCTTCTAATTAGGGTTACCCTTTGCAGCAGCATGAAACCACCCTTTTAATTACAAGGCAGAAGGCAGAACGTGTGAGACGCTCTGTATTTTTAGACAGCGTGAAAAAATAGATATCCGACACATTTCCCACCCCCCCCCCCCCCGCCCCCCTTTCTGCTCTTCGCAGCTGCCCTCAGCTGAGAACTTCAGCGCTTACGAGTGAGAAAGGGATGGGGGAAAGGTTAACCAAGCTGCCAGAAAGGGGTTTTTGGTTTTTTTTTGTCCTCCTCTTAAGATGGCAAAACAGCAAAATGTGTTTACTGTTGGGCGTTGGGTAGCTAACGAGAGGTAGGTACTTCGCCGGCCTGACACTAAGTGCCTTTGACATCGATGACGGCCCTTTGGTGGGAGCAAATTCACCCGATGCCGAAACAGATTATTTCAAGTGTCTGTTGCTGGAGAGCACCACTTTGCAAATATTCTAACGTTTGAACTGCCTCATTTACCCAGCTCTGCAATCCAGGCTATTTTGCGTGGCGTGAGCCGCGGCGAGGAGAATTAGAAGGCGAGAGCTTTCATTTCGGATGCTGCGTCTTTGGAAGGCGACGGGTGCAAGCGGGGCCAGGCGCCGGTTAACAGGTTGTTCCCTTTTTTTCTTTTTTTCTTTTTTTCTTTTTTTTTTTTTTTAAAACAATTCCGCAGTATTTTTCCCCCTCCGCCGCCATCACCCAGATCTCACAGCAAGTACCGCTGCTGACGCGCATCCCAACCAGCCCGTATCGCCATGCGTTGACCCGATATTTCGCAAACACGAAACCCCCCCCAATGGGAGCTGGGGGCACGCTGGGGGCACTGCTTCCCAATGCAGACACATCCCCCACACCCCCATTTTGGGACCTCCTTCCCACCTCCAGCTGCTTCTCCCCATTTTTCAGTCCCCATTCCGGTGTTTCCCAACCCCAGGCATCCATCCCAGCCCCCAGCACTGAGGAAACACATCCAGCTTCGGGGGAAAACAGCATTTTCTCCCCCCGTGGCTGGGAGGGGGGCAGAAAAGCTTCCCCCGTCCCTTGGGTATCACGCTTGGGGGTTCGAAAAATGTCACAGGGCCAGGAGAGGTGATACGAGATAGAGCGTGTACGACGGCGGCAGCAGAAAAGACACCAAAAATAACCCCCAACCTTTTTTACATAGCAAACGGCATCAATTCACTTCATTATCACTCACTGACGCCGCTTCGTTGCCGCTTCGTTGTTTCTTCTAATATCATTAAAGGCAATCGCGCGGGTGTTCCAAGGGGCCGGAGGGGACAACGGCGCCGGGGACAGTCCTACACCAAACCCCCTCTGCTCCCCGGCTCCGCTGGCGTCACGGGCTGTCCCGGGGATGGATATTTCTATGCAAAAAAAAAAAATAAAATAAAAAAAATCCCCTGAGAACAGAAACCCTGGGGCAGAGCAGGGAAGAGGCACAGACAAATGACAAGAACTGGCAAAAATTCCGCAGAGGATGGAGCTCAAAGAGCTCAGGCTGCTTAGTTTATCAAAAGGACAAGGGAGGTGACTTGATTGCCGCGAGTAAGTGCCTTCCTGGGAGAAAACACAGGCTGCTAAAGTATCTTTAATCTAGTGAAGACAGACATAACAAGAGGCAGGAGTTGATCGTGTCTGGCTTCGGCTTCCCACTGGAAAAATAAGGCACATGTTTGAACAGCGAGGCTGATGAACCGCTGGAGCCGATGCCAGCAAAAATGATGAATGCGGCGGTTTTTAAGGGCTTCGAATCCAGGCCAGGTCCCTCTCCAGGGACCAGCACCCACCTCTGCCTGCTATGCAAGGGGAACCGGACGGAATCGGAACGCGTATGGTACATGAAGCAGCCAGAACTGATTGTTTCCAGATGATCTCATGGTCCCTTTCAAAGCTCGAACTCCAACACAACACAAACTGCCCCTCCAGCACTCGCCCCGGGGCCCCTAAAAATCCAGCTCGGTCTCAACTTGTGCGATCTCCAGGACAAAGAGACACAACCCGCACAGACTCTACGGGGCTCGCGGGTGTCTCGCGTAAATCCACCTCGGAAAGTTCAACGCGTTCATCCCACTGTACTCACGGACCGGTTGCAGCACAGGCAGAACTCCCTCATCCACGGGGTGATGCCGGTGGGCGACTGGGGACACCTTTTGGGGACTGGTTTGGTCTCCAGGACTCCCAGTGCTCTGGGTTTGCCGGCAGCGCCGATGGGTTTGCTTCTAACGCGGGCGACAAGACCTTGGTGACTTGGGGGAAGCTGAAATCTGGATTTCTCCTTCTTGCAGCGTATGTTTGCTGGTGGAATTGGGGGAAAAAAAATAACAAATGCAAGCAAACAAGAGGGCTCAGAAAGGGAGTGGGTCTGTTAAGCCTGATGGGGACTCTTGCTTGAGGAGCACTCTGTTGAGGAGGGTTGGTGGGCACCTTGAGAAGGTCCCATCCCAGAGCAGAGACATGCTCCAACCTCCTCTTGCCTTTGCAGGACCACACACCTTAAAGGCCCCCCCAGCCCTCTTAAATCCCTGCCCTTAACATCGTTAGCACCCGGTAACGACCTGTGGGGCAGGTGCCCAGGGGGAGGCAATCACGCAGCAGTGCCGTCCTACAGCAATGTGATCACGCAAAAGTCCAATAATGCAAAAGTAGAATAATTCCAAGTGGAATTATTCCAAGGAATAATTCCCTGCTCAGGAGGGCGAGGCAGCTAAAGCAGAAGCCGTAAATCGTGCAGCTAAAGGACAAGGAAGAGCCGTAGGAGCCATTGCCTTCTTGGAAGCCAAGCAGCACGGATTAGAGTGGAAAATACTGGGGAATCTTGGTGGGGCCGGGCAGGGATTGCTCAGGGCTCAGTGATTCTCTCCGCTTCCTCACCGGGTTGTTGATTTACTCGTTGCTTCGCCATTTATAGGGTGCACGGGCACCCAGGCGGCAGCTGGCTGGGAAATTCGGGGAGCAGGGAAGGTGCTGTGTGTTTGGAAAAGCAAATTAGAGACGGGAAACGGAGCTGGGGACGGGGGCGGAAGGAGCCTGACCCTCCTGAGCTCCCTCTTGCCCAGGTTCTCCCCAGCCACAAGAAGCCAGCAGCGTGTTGAAATGATGACTCTGCTCCGTTTTTTTTTCCCCCGAGATGTTAAAATCTGCCCGCGTCACCAGGCAGCCCACTCCCCGCTCCCCGGCCCCGCGTCACGCCGCTTATCCAAGTCCCGTTTTTAAAGGACAAATTCGCAGGCGCCGCTTCTGCTCTCATTCCTTCGTTTCTGAGCGTGTAGGTGGACAAATTTTCCCAGATTATCCCCGCACCACAGCGGGTGGTGCCAGGGAGGATAAAAAGATAAGTATATATAAATATATATCCAAGAGCCTGTGAAGTCACTTGGCTCCGGGAGCTCAGCCCTTAAATGCACCGCACTGAGATGTCGCCAGGTTTGGTACCCGCCCCGGAGGGCTGGCAGGGATGCTCCCATGGAGCCGATGTCACCTCTGACATCCCCAGAGCTGTTTAGACTTTTTAGGAATGAAAAGAGGCGGCTGAGCAGAGTCGTTAAATGTTTCGGAAAAGCAGAAATGCAGCCAGACTCGGGGGGAGGTCGGTATGGCATAGGTTTGTGGGGGGTCGGTGCCAGCGGTGGGGGGCTCGGGAGGAGCAGAGGGGGACAGGGATGGGGACAGGGATGGGGATGAAGGGTGCAACTCTCTCCTCTCCCCATGCATCAGCATCCTGGCGAGCCCTGCTCACACCTCGAGGGTGCCGGTAAAGTGAGTAGCATCTGGATGATGTCCTTGGGCAAGGGGCTGCATCCGTCTGGGCACACAGCTCTCATAGAATCATGGAATCATAGAATTTTCCGGGTTGGAAGGGACCTTTCAGATCGTCGAGTCCAAACCAACCCAACGCTGCCTGAACCACCACTGACCCATGTCCCTCAGCACCGCGTCTGCCCGGCTTTTAAATCCCTCCAGGGATGGTGACTCCACCACTGCCCTGGGCAGCCTGTTCCAATGCTTGACAACCCTTTTGGTGTAAAAATTATTCCTAATATCCATCCTAAACGTCCCCTGGCGCAACTTGAGGCTGTTCCCCCTTGTCCCATCACCTGTTCCTTGGGCGAAGAGCCCGACCCCCCCTGGCTGCCCCCTCCTTTCAGGGAGCTGTGGAGAGCGAGAAGGTCTCCCCTCAGCCTCCTTCTCTCCAGGCTGAACACCCCCAGCTCCAGGCAGCTGGAAAGCAGAGCCTGGCTCTGAGCGCGTGGCTGGGAGCTGAGCACCCGGAAAAAAACCCAATGCCGAGGACGCAGAGGAGGGATATGACCCTCCGGGTGCTGAGCAGTCCCCCTGCACCCTGCCCTGTCCCTTAGGGGACACCCCGGAGCGCGGAGGCTGCCTGGCATCCCGCATCTCCGGCAGCAGACGCGAGCAGAGTGTCTCGTCCCGCTCTGCAACCTCCTAAACCTCTCTGCCAAACCCGACGTCTTTATTCCTAACCCCCTGCAATCTGCGGAGGGACAAGCAAGTCAGCCTAAGCTGTGCACCGAGCACACTTTTCGCTTTATATTACCCAAAGGAATGAACCGCTATTATGAAATCATTAAATTAATAACTTGGTAATATAGGCAGATATATAAAACAATCTGTTCCTAGAACAAAAGAAATTACTACGTTCCAAACATTCATAATTTAATTTAACAGTGAATTAAAGCGGCATACATAATTTCACCCTCAAAATGTCAATAGCATTATGTAAATAGAGCCCAGCGCGCTGGCGGCGTGTGCCAGCGCTGCACGCGCGGGAGAAGGTGCCCATACACGGGGGAACGTCCTTTAGGACCAACCGCCAATTGACAGGAATAGATTAGCTGCTCGCCTTTTAATTAAGGATGTACTAAACATCCAAAGCACTTGGCAGGATGGGAAAGGAGGGAGGAGAGCGGCAGCTTGGATTGCACCCGGGCGGAGAGGGTAAATGAAGGACCACGGGGCGGTTTGGGGTTGGGATGCTCGCAGGGATGCGGATGCGGCCAGTCCATGGGGATGCCGCAGGGATGGGGATGGTGTCACAGCCCTGATTCTGCGCACACCCACTCACACTGTCACCCAGGTGCAGTAAAACACCCAGCCCATGTCGAGCATCATGACTGAGAGCCTGAGTGGGGAGAGGGAGAGGGAGAGGGAGAGGGAGAGGGAGAGGGAGAGGGAGAGGGAGAGGGAGAGGGAGAGGGAGAGGGAGAGGGAGAGGGAGAGGCTCGATTTGTACCAGGTAGAGAGAGTAAAACAAGGGACCACGGGGCAATCTGGGGTTGGGATGCTCGCAGGGATGCGGATGCGGCCAGTCCATGGGGATGCCGCAGGGATGGGGACGGTGTCACAGCCCTGATCCTGTGCCACCCGCTCACACCATCACCCAGGTGTGGTAAAACACCCAGTCTGTGTCGAGCATCACGGTCCCTGTTATTTTTTGGCTGTGGCAACACGTTCCTCAAGGGGAAACCAAAGCACTGAGCCCCTCAGACCCCACTTCTGCACCTTTTCTATTCCTGATCCGTCCATCCAGAGGAAAGGAAAACACTATAACCAAATACAGTATTTAAATTAGCCCGACTCCGATCTTGCTTATTCTTTTTTTAATTTTATTTCCATTTGTGCTACCTAATATTTTTCCCTTTTGTTTGAAATTAATTTGCTATAATTTATGGGAGCGTATTTTGATTGCTTTTGATTAAGTTTAACAAGCAGAAGAAAAAAAAGTCTGCCGCGTTAGACATCAAAGCAAACAAATCCGTTTTCTAGGCCCGCTTGTGCATAATTAATAAATGCTGTCACTCCTCGTACAGTAAATATATCTATTATGTTACAATAAAATCTGTGTTGTAGCGATTAATACACACAATCAAAATATGTTCTGGGTAAACCCATCAAAATCTGGGAGTAGAAGTCGCTTGTTTGCATAATATCTGGGATTCAGGGCAACCGTCAGGACTTCAGAAAATGGGAGAAGTTTTCCTTCGGAGAGGGACGGCAAAGCAACGTGATCTCAGCAGCTGAAATTACAGCATCGACAGAAATTCCCCGTTATTCCTCTTAACCGCAGTAACTATTAATATGGGGGGGGGTGTTAACTTTTAAGTAGGGCAGGGCAGACTTTCAGGCTGAATTCTGCTCTAAGAACCCGCTCCTAAGCTCAGCCACAATTAGGAGGCAGAAATCCCGGTGTGCAATCCCCTTTTTCTAGCCAAAGCTCTTGGAACCCCGGCTGGGAGCGGATCGTAACCTGGTTTCTCCCGGGAAGAGGCATCGGTGCGGAGGGCTCTAGGGCTCAGGGATGCTGGGGAAGCAGCTCCTCTTAATTACCCAAGTTAGACAAAAAGCTGCTCCAAATGCTTATTTTGATCCATCACTCCTAAAAAAATTCGGGGGTTGAACCCTTTGCCAGCACTTCCATGTCTTTTCCCACCAGATTTTCTGGGTGGAGGGAGCGGAAAATGGTAAAGATGTGGGGGAATAAATATGTTAAAACAAAGACAACTCCTGGAAAAGGGAAAAAAAAGCCCTGGACAGTTGGTGCCACTTCTAAACACATTAAATATTTATGGGCCCTTGCTCATGGCTTCAAATGAGCTGTAAATTGAATGGAGGTTATTTTCTAGGTAATTAAAAACGGAGAGAGAGATGGAGGGGACTGTTTATGGGAAGCCGTAAAACCACAGCTACCAAGACGATTATTGCTGCATCCCCCTCCGCTGCATCCCGGCTGCTGCATTCCTCTCCGCTGCATCCCTTCCCCTGCATCCTGGACTGTTGCATCCCCCTTCCACTGCATCCCAGGGCATTGCATCCCACTTCCCCTGCATCCTGGGTTGTTGCATCCCACCTCCACTGCATCCCAGGGTGTTTCATCCCCCTTCCACTGCATCCCAAGCCATTGCATCCCCCTCCACTGCATCCCAGGCTGCTGCATCCCATTTCCACTGCATCCCAGGGCATAACATCCAGCTTCCACTGAATCCCAGGCTGCTGCATCCCACTTCCACTGAATCCCAGGGCATTGCATCGCACTTCCACTGCATCCTGGGTCATTGCACCCCACTTCCACTGCATCCTGGGTCGTTGCATCCCACCTCCACTGCATCCCAAGCCGTTGCATCCCCCTCCACTGCATCCCAAGCCATTGCATCCCACCTCCACTGCATCACAGGCTGTTGCATCCCCCTCCACTGCATCCCAAGCCATTGCATCCCACCTCCACTGCATCCCAGGCTGTTGCATCCCCCTCCACTGCATCCCAAGCCATTACATCCCACCTCCACTGAATCCCAGGGCATTGCATCCCAGTTGGCTACATCCCCTTCACACACAGGGCTGACCGAAGACCAACACAAACACATTTCAACCCCCCAAGTATTATCTGCCCATGGTCACCCTTCCCCATCCCACACATAAGGCTTGGTGAGACCAACCAACAAACTGCTCGGGGAGCAGCGCTGTGATTTTCCAAGTGACGCTGGAGCATCCAGGGCTCAACCCACCATAGGGCCACAGGTCTGGATCCTGTCCTGGGGGCTGGGGCTGGGGTCGCCTCCTCACAAACTCCTTCCAATTCCAGGGTTCGGCAAAAAACAACAGCCCAGAGGTTGTTTTCAATAACAGCCCCCTTCCATCCCTGCGCAGAGTCATTACCATCCCGCTCCGCAGCAGGGCTCTAACTCAGCCTGTTATTAACGTCAGCTCCGCTGCAAACCTATTCCCGTGCAAATTAATCCTTCAGGGAGCGGAACCCTCCCGGGCCGTGGATGTCGGTGCGCAGGACACGCTCCCTACACCCCGGCCATCGCGAGCGCTCCCCAGTTTGTGCTCCCAACCCCGTCCTTTTGCAAAAAGTCACCCCAACGGGACCGGGGAGGGGGCTGAGCACCCACCCGTATGGCGAGGTAAATCCCGCATGGGCGAGGAGCGGGAGCCAGGGGCCACGGACCCGCTGGCAGCTGCTGTAAATCAGTGTGACAGCCCTGACCTCGCGTCCCTCCGGCCGACAGCCTGACCTTCCTCCCCGTCAAGCTCTTCTTCCTCCAGGTCACCCCTTTCCCAGCAGGTCCCCACCGCCCGACCAGCCTCCGCACGCCCCCGGCGCATCTGCTGCTGCCGAATCTAGAGGAGCCGCAGATAACCCCGGTTTTTCTTTTTCTTTTTGCCCTGTTTGGCCAGCACTGCGGGTTTTTTTTCCATCGTTTCACTCTGATGCGCGTATAATAAGTCGCAGCCTTTCCCTCCCTCCCTCCCAAGAAACCCCAGAGCAAAGCGGAAACAAAACCAAGTCCCCGGGCTGAGCAGAAGCAGCTTCACGTCACGTTCTCCGGCTGCATCACGCCAAGGTTTGGACGGGATGGAGGAAGCAGGAGCAGGGTCCGACCCCGGAGGCAGGAGCAGGGGAGGGGGATTAAGGAAGGGAAGGGCTAAGGACCAGATATCCCGACCCTACGACTTCTCCTCCACCAGGGAAAGACCTGGTGGCACCAACTGATGCATCTCAGCGTCTTCCTGGAGACCCACCATGCGTTTCAGTGCAAAGGCAAGAGGCTGGTGGGGGTGCTCCATGGCTTCCAGCCCCCTGTAGCACCCCTCGGGGTGCTGAGGGGACCCCAAAGCCCTGCCAAAAGCAGGGGGGACTTTTCCAAGCTTCCCACCCACGCGTGCGGAGTCAGGGCTCTCCCTCCTGCGCTTTGCATTGACTTCTCTCTCTAAATGGTTCAGCAGATGGTCAATGCCTTTAAAACGATCCAAGCAATCCTTCCGAGGTCCCGACACCACGGTCCGGCCTTCCAAGGCATGGTTTTCATGGTTTTCAACGATCCAAGCGATCCCCCTGAGGTCCTGACGCTACAGCCTTGCTTTCCAAGGTGTGGTTTTCATGGTTTTCAAGGATCCAAGCAATCCCTCCGGGGTCCCAACACTACAGCCTTGCCTTCCAAGGCCTCTTTTTCATGGTTTTCAACAATCTAAACAATCCCTCCGAGGTCCTGACACTACAATCTTGCCATCCAAGGCACGGTTTTCACGGTTTTCATGGTTTTCAACCCAGTGTCTGCAGGACAGGGTGGTGGGCGATGGGGAAGCCGCGCGTCTCTTCGCGTTTCAGTAGCAGGGCAGTAATTCGGGAAGGCTATTGCACTGGGATTCCTTGGGATTAATCATGGATGCTGCCAGCTGGGGGGCTGCGGATGCCCGGCTGGGGGCCCAGGACCCACGCAATGACTTTTTGCCTCTTATTAACGCAGGGAACCAGAGGGGGAGCGGTGCAATTAGGAAGAAGGAAGGGGGGGAGAAAGGAGGGAGATTAACCAACAAACAAACAAAACAAAACAAAACAAAAAAATAAATCCCCAAATCCATCAGAGCGGAGGCTACAAAACAAATTAAAGTTGTTATGGCAACTGGTGTGTGTGGGCAGCAACACACGTCTCTGAACGCACGGAATTAAAACAAGCGTCATGTTCCGCAGCTAATTAAATAGCGCTGGCCAAGCCGGCTGCCTCGACGGGCCACCTCCACGCTGCCGGGGCCAGCACGGTGCAGCTGGGCTCCCGCTCGCCCTTGGGCATGTGTGATGGCTTCCAGACACCCGTCCCGCCGGGGCGAGCTGAGGGTTCGCTTCCTAAAAAGCTCCACTGGTAACTAGAGATTTTGTTAGTTAGGAAGGGCGAGCAACGTGGATGCGGCGACGTCAACCTGGGTACCCACAGCGTACCCCCCCAGTGCCCCCCCAGCATCGCCCGGGCACCAGGGAGGGTTTGGGAGCCCCGGCAGAGCTGGGTGGGGAATGTCAAGGCTGACCATGTCCCCCCCCTCCACTTTCCCCACACACGTGATTTTCTCCAAAAAACGGCCGTACAAGGTCACCGAAAGGACCCTGAGGCCACAGAGCCCGATGGAAACAGTGAAGTCCCTGTTCCTCCCATGTCCCACCCCCCCGCCGGGGGATCGACGCCCTCGCCCGCACAAGGAGCGGGCGGGAGGATGCTCAGCAAAATGCTGCCTTTATGCAGCGAGGTCTGGGAACGGGGATTCCTGGGGCTGGAGCAGCGGGGCCCCATTTATCAACACCAAAGCAAAACAGGGCTGCAACCAAGACACCTTTAACCAGTTCACTGCCGGCACGGGGAGGGGGTTTTCCCTTCTTGGGATCCTCAGAAAGCGGAACATCCCGTGCTCTTCCAAGGAGGGGTGATGAGGAAGGTGGATGATGCTTTTAGGGGCAGCAGGTTTTCGCTCCGGCATGGGGAGGGGGTTTTCCCTTCTTGGGATCTTCCGAAAGTGGAACATCCCGTGCTCTTCCAAGGAGGGGTGATGAGGAAGATGGATGATGCTTTTAGGGGCAGCAGGTTTTCGCTCCGGCATGGGGAGGGCGTTTTCCCTTCTTGGGATCCTCGGAAAGCGGAACATCCCGTGCTCTTCCGAGGAGGGGTGATGAGGAAGATGGATGATGCTTTTAGGGGCAGCAGGTTTTCGCTCCGGCATGGAAAGCTTGGCCGCGCACGCCAGGAGGGCTGGCAATTCGCGCTGCAACCACCTGTGACTTCCCAGCTCTCTACTTAATCCTCCTTGACATCCCCCAGTTGCCGCCGCTTCTATAATGAATATACGGAGAGGGGATTAGAAGGGCCTTCTCTCGGTTTTATTTTACCCACTGAGTCTAATTAAGGTATGCAAAGACGCGGCACTCGAGCCGGCAGTGCGGAATAATTCAGGAGGACGGGGCCGGGCGGGAGGGAGCCTGGCAGCATCGCTCCCACGCGTGCCTTGCCCGGGCTTTGGCCAGAACAAAGGGTTTTTAAACCGTTTTTCCAAATTTTACCGCCCTTTCAAAACATACCAGCTCAACCCAATGAATTCCTTTAGCGGAGGAGCCCACCCGTCGTCCCACCCTGGGGTAACGCGCCGTGTATCACAGCTGAGAATTACCACAAGCGCGTTTCATAATTAGCTTTATATAACCCTACATAAAGCCCAGGAGCTTCTTCTCGCGTCCATGCATTTCTTCCCAAGGCCGTAGGCTAAATAAAAGAGCTTTGGCAGTTGTAAATTTTCCTGAGGGAAGACGAGGGTTTGTTCTTCCAACACAGCCGCCACAAGGGCAATTTTACTGGGGTTTAAATCTCCTTTTCTCCCCTGGAAGGTTTGGTCTGTCCTGCAAAGCTGCTGAACTGGGGAGAGAAGGGGATGAAGCATTGGAGATGGTTCCTCTTACATCTCGAGTGGCTGGAAAGCCTTGCGTCCCTCCTCCACCCTTTTTTACCCCCGTTTTACCTGGTTTTGCAGGACCCCCAGCTGCCCAGGACCCCCAGACCTTGCCATTCCTCCCATAAATCACTCTTTATACCAAGTTATTAAAACCAACTTTCTAGAATGTGTTTCACCCCCCCCCACACCCCAAGCTTGATGGTACCTTACCTTTGTACATTCGTATATTTTTGCTACAAACTGAAGATATTTTTTAAAAATATCTCCGAAAACACTTTTTCTCCCCCCCCCTTTTTTTTTTTTATTTTTTTTTTTAATTTTCTGAGCGCTCCCACCAGTTGGCATTTCCTGCAAGGGGCGCAAGAAGGTGTTTTTGGGGGGGGGGTGTTTGGTTTTTTTTGTTGTTTTGGGGTTTTTTTGTTGGTTTTTTTGTTTGTTCGTTTGTTTTGTTTTTTTCCCCTTTCCCCACCGCTTAAAAAGCCGGTTTGCAGCAATTTGCCGTGAATAGACCTCATGCCGGCGCTGAGCTCGATTTACGGCAGCGAGCGATGGGGCCACGGGCGAGTCCCCCAGGGAGGAAAAGGGGAAAAAATAACCCAAAAAACCCACCCAGCAAGCGAGGATGCTGAAGGTGAAACCATTAACGGACACAAACTTCCCGTCCCCTCTGCCCCCGAGTGTCCCCCGGGGCTCTGGGGACACGGAGCATTTGGCCGTTCCTTTGATGGCCGGGAGCAAAGAGCTTGGAGGTTTGTGCACAACGTTAAGCAAGACGCTTCGGTCTCCAACTAGGTTAAAGCGCTCGCTGTATTTAAATCGCCTGCGAGCCGGTCGGACGCGAGGCACAGCTGCGGAACGGAGCCTTCCGTCCAGTGAGCAGAGGAGGAAACCCTCGTGGATTAATCTAATTAGGAGATTTCGCGGCCCCTTCGGCACCGCTCTCGCGGGAGAGTCGGAGGAGCCGCTGTAAAAGTGCCAGCCCCGGGTGAAAGGCAGTGATGCTCAGGGGCGCAAACTCTTCCTTTAAGCTCACCCCAAGCTGCAAAGCGGCCAGCACAAGCCCTGCCTTTCACAACGAACCCAAATTTCGCCAGGGCGGCCTTCCCTCCGGGCAAGAGCCGTGACGTTGGCGCTCCGGCTCTGCCAGGCTTGTGGAAATAAAGAGCAAAAAAACAGAGCGCTATTTTTCCCCTCCCGTACCAAGCAGCGACGCACGGGAGCGTAAGCCACAAGCTGTAACTCCAGAGCAAGAATTAAACACAATTTATTCCCCGGCTCCTTTAGCTAAGGCAAGGGTGGCTCTCGCTGGGAAAGCTTTAGCGGTTTTCTTCAATTATTGTTTTACGCAACATCAAAAAAAAAAAAAAAAATAGTGGTTTCAGCACTTTCTCATATCAGGGAAGTAATTGAGTCAAAATGAAGAAGAAATTACCGATGAAGTTAATTATCTAGCAGACATGTTTTACACTCAGCCATTTTTCACTGCTACGCAGTAACTGGAAGCACAGGCGTTTTTCTTTCCTGTAATTAACGTACTCGGAATGCGTTGGAGAAAGGATCAGGGGTTAGTTTTGGGCTGGAGGAGCGCACGTTGGAGATGAGTTATTGGCCACCGGAGCTGGAGGGGGGATGGGAATGCCGGGAAAGCGGAGCGAGCCCAGCCAGGAGGGTTCCGAGCCGGGCTGGGAAGACTCCCGTGGCTGGGGGATGAGGTAGCCCCAAAGCCAGGCTTGGTTTGGGAGCCGCCAGGGACCAGCACGGGGACCTCTGCTCCGACTGGGAGCTTCCCCGTGCCAGGAGAAAGGGAACCTGGAGCTCCTGCCGTTCTGACGTGGGCCAGTGCTTGAATTTGCACAAGCCGAAGCAGCGTTTTGCTCGCCGCAGCCTGCGCGGAAACTGGTTGCTGCTTCCCACGAGCGGCTGCTGCTGTCGATCCAGAGTTTCTGAGCATCTCCCAGAGCCAGGAGGATGCGAGCAGCCTCCTCGTCACCTTCCCTCCCCACGGCCGCTTTCCGCAGAGGAGGTTTTTCCAGTGGTGATGAAGGGACCCTTTCAGCCCCGTCCCCACGCAGGGGATGCCCGAGCCTCCCAGTCCTGACCCAGTGCGGGGCAGCCCAAGGACCGCTCCCCCACCGCAGAAGGGACTCAAAACTGCTGCCGCCCCCACGCAGCAAGCGAGGCAGAGCGAGCCCCCAGCTCCCCCCGGAGCAAAACGCACGTTAAAGTCCCCTTTCTACCAGCTTTGCCCACCCCTCGACATCAAAACCAGAAGAGCATCCCCAAGGACCGCTCCCCACCAGCCCCACCACAGCAGGCGAGGCAGAGCGAGCCCCCAGCTCCCCCCCCCCCAGCGCAGAACGTACATTGAATTCCCTTTTCTCCGGCTTTTCCCACCCCTCCACAGCAAAAGCAGAAGAGCATCCCCCACGGCAGAGCCTCGCAGCAGCCCACGCTCCGCACCGGGCACAGAGACCCTCGGGAAACGCAGATCTCATCCCTTCGCAGCAGGGAAGCAAACACAAGCAAGGGTGACAGCGAGCTTTGAGGGGGGAAGGGGCTCCACATTTCTCTTCCAAAGCCCCTCTGCTCTTCCAAAGCTGCGCCAGCAGCCCAAGGGAAGGGAGAACCCCCCTTTTTTCGGCTCCGGTGGAGCTGTCTGGGTACCAGCGTGTTAAAAGGGCTGTGATGGTGCCTTGCTGTGGGAGCACGTGGCTACAAGGGAGCGAAATTTGCTTTAATATGGAAAAAAAAAAAATCAAATCACCTTCCATAAGGTCTCACAGCGGAGGTGTGACATGTCCCTCCATCCACCGCCGGCTCGGAGCCCCCAGCTCCGTCCCTGCTCTCCACCCCTGGCAGCCTGGGTCCTGCGCCGGGCTCTTGCTCCGGCCCTGGGTTTTGTTTCCAATTTTAACAGACTTTTGGGAATCCCCTCTGGGCACGGAGCCTGCTGCATCCCTCCAGCAGCTCTGCCATCTCCGGGGGAGCTCGTGCAGCACCTGCGCGGCAGCAGGGTGATGCTGCGGGGACCTACCCGGGTGCTCGCCTGCACCTTTTCATGCTGGAGCCGGGGCTTTCCTCGCCATCCCTGCCGACATCCCCTTCCCGAAGAAGAAGATCCAAAAAAAGAAAAGCCTCGAGCACGCCAGGAATCGCCTGCCTCCAGAGAGACGGAGCTGTGACCCCTGGCAGCCATGCACAACTGGTGCCTCCTCCCGTCTTTCTCCTTGATTTAATTCATTGTTCACTTACCGCGGTAATTATATTAGGAAAGTGTAACGCAGGACACAGGAGTCCCTCGGAAGCTGCTAATTGTTGCTGGAATGAGGCCATTCGGGCAGTAATTGAGAGGAACACGTGGATCCTCCAGCCCAGCTCCCCTCAGGGACATGTGGCAGCTGAGACAACTTGGGGCAAAGCCCCACAGCCCCAGCTCGTTACCCACCTCCTAATTGCCTGCTGAGATCAGGGGGTGCCACTGAAATAAACTTTCTCTTTTTTTATGGGGGAGGTGGTAGAGCTCACTCACGCTGATGGGAAAAACAAATTTTTATACTAATATATAAAGTAGGACCCTTCTGTGTTTTCAAGCCAGCCCTGTGAGCTTTGGGGGCTTCTTGGGCACCCCCTGAGCCCTTCTTCTGCCCCGGGGACAGTGGCTGCAGCTGGCCTGGGCAAGTCCAGACCCCCTTTTGCCTCCCTGGTGTCCCCAGCCCTGGCTCATGGGGCAGAGACCCCCGCCGTGCCACCTCCCCAGGTGTAGGGTGCTGCCCCTGGGGAGGAATAACCCCCCGCACCAAGACGGGTTGGGGGTGACCTGCTGGAGAGCAGCTCGGTGGAAAGAGACCTGGGAGTCCTGGGGGACAACAGGGTGACCATGAGCCAGCCATGGGCCCTGGTGGCCAAGAAGACCAATGGCATCCTGGGGGGCATCAAGAAGAGCGTGGCCAGCAGGTGGAGGGAGGTTCATCCTCCCCCTCTGCTCTGCCCTGGGGAGGCCGCAGCTGGAGCACTGGGTCCAGTTCGGGGCTCCCCGGTTCCAGAAGGACAGGGAACTGCTGGAGAGGGGACAGCAAAGGGCCACCAAGGTGCTGAGGGGACTGGAACATCTCTCTGATGGAGAAAGGCTGAGGGATTTGGGGCTCTTCCGTCTGGAAAAAAGACGACTGAGGGGGGACCTTATCAACGCTGATAAATACTTCAAGGGGGGTGTCAGGAGGACGGGGCCAGGCTCTTCTCAGTGGTGCCCAGGGACAGGACGAGGGGCAATGGGCACAAACTCGACCATGGGAAGTTCCATCTCAAGGCGAGGAGGAACTTCTTTGCTGTGAGGGTGGCAGAGCCCTGGCACAGGCTGCCCAGAGAGGTGGGGGAGTCTCCGTCTCTGGAGACATCCCAACCCCGCCTGGACGCGTTCCTGTGCCCCCTGCTCTGGGTGACCCTGCTCTGGCCGGGGGCTGGACGAGGTGATCTCCAGAGGGCCCTTCCCACCCCCACCGTTCTGTGGTGCTGTGAAATCACCTCTCCAGCCGCTCCCCCGGATTGAAGCGGAGGGTCCTGGTGTTCCTGCTGCCTGGCATCCCGCTCCCGCAAATCCTTTAAATCTCCCGGGGCCATCCGAGGCCCTAGGACCTGTGAGAGTCTCCAGAGCTTCACTTCCAATATTAAAGATAAGAAAATAAATCAGTTCTGGTTTCTTCTCCTTGGCGGAGCCCTCACCGAGGCTCCTGCTGGTTTCCTCCCTTGGTGAGATTATCCCAGCTAACGAGGATGGGTGATTTGAGGAGATGGTTGGTGGGAATTGCTCCTATTTAACAAAAGGGACCAGTTTCCTACGTCCTCCTCTTTCTCTCCCCACTGGTCCAGCATCAGGTGAATTTCTGGGCTCAAGGATCAAGAGGTTTCTAATCTTGAGCATCCCGGCTCCAGGCACATCCCCATCCCTGACCCACAGCTCTGCTCGTCGCCACGTGGCCGGTAAAGGGTTATTTTTTACACCTTTATAACTAAACACAGCACAATGGGGGGAGGAGGAAAAAAAGAAAAAGAAAAAAAAAAAAAGTGTTTCTTGGGAAGCGAAGCAGCTGGGGAAAGTTAATGAGACAAAAATACCTGCTTGTGGGAAACCTGGAGGTGTCAGGAGAGCCCCAAGGTGACAACTTATTTAACAGAGGATTAAAAAGAGGGAGGAGGAAGATGACACCGGGGCGATCGCGCTGGTTCAGGTGCTTATTAAAGCCTAAAGGAGGACACGGAATTAATTATAGAGGGCAAAGCTGCCATCCCGTCTATTTTCAATCATGTTGGAAAAGCCTCTCGGTGAAGCTGCCCTTGCTGGGAGAGACGGGGCGAAATCCAACGGGATGTGCCATGGGGGGGCAAACCCCAAACCAGCAGCACCAGAAAACTTGCTCTTGGAGAAATGAACTGCCTTTAATCCCTTTTTTTTTTTGCCGGGACCGGGGTGGGGGGAAGTGCTACGGCGAGAGGACGGGCACAGGTGAGGGGTACGGCAGCATCGGGGAGGGAAGGGGTTAGTGCCCACTGACTGCCCATGGGATGTGCAGCTTCGGATATTCCCTAGGATTTGGGAAGCGGTGGCAGACACCTCCTTGCACCATCTCGCATGTGTATCTGTGTCAGCGGAGGAAAAAGAGAAGGAAAATCCCGTTTGCAGGCAGGCCTGGTCCCTCGCGCTTTACAGCCCTCGGGTAGGTGCAAGTCGCTGGACCCCACGCTCCGCTGGGACGTCTGGAAGCCGCCGGGTCCATACGGCTCCTTGGGGTCATGGATTTTGCAGGCTGGTTGCTGGTCCTCTGGTCACGCCGAAGCTCCCACTAGCCAAAAACCAGCAGAGCATCTCCGCTGCCCGCACGCCCACCTCCGGCACGCAGGACCCATCCCTCCTGCAACGATGGAGCAGGGTGGGAATGGTTCGGAGCAGGACTGTCCCTGCCGCCGTTTGCAATGCAGCCCCCGGAGAGCCCACACAAGGTCTCCAAACATCCCACCGGCGTCTGGGGTCTCTCCAAATCCAGGCGAGATGAGGTTCGGCTCCAGCTGAGAGGGGCTGGAGAACCCCCCGGACCCTCCTGGCTCCATTTGTGCTGCTCCCCGAAAAGGACCATCCCCAAAACACCACCACGCAAGCGCAATCCTCGTGTCCGTCACGTAGCCTCCGCCAGCGGGAAAGATCAGCTCCGCCGCATCCTCCAGAACAATTTTCCCCGGCCTCCTTCCGCCGCTGCGCAAGCAGAGAGCGTCTCGTCCCCTTGCCCTCCTTCCAGGAAAGGCTTTGCGTTTGGAGAGAGCGGCTCAGCGAGGCTTCGGGAGGATTCGCTCACCGGGATTTTGCATCTCGGCCTCCCCAGCCCCGGCATCAGCGCGTCCGCCTGGAAGAGCTTTGCTTTCAGCAGCTTGGAGGCAGCCGGCACCGGGATGAAGGCGGCTCATCAGCACGGCTAATGCCGTCATCCCGAACGGATGGATATTCAGCAGCTCCAGCACAAGTCCTGTGCACAGGACCCAGCCGGGAAGCGGGGGGACAGCTGGCATCCGGGGTGCTCCGGGTGCTGCCCCATCTCTCGCCCCACCGGCATGGCCTTGGGTGCTCGGGGAGGGCACGGCACCGCCAAAACACCCACAAAAGCGAGGGGACACCTCTTAACTCAGGCTCATTGGAAGCTCTTTGCTTTCTGCTGATGGCTCCTTCGCTTGGAAGAGCCGGAGAGCAGGACGGACATCTCCTGCGGGTGCGGGTATCCATCGGGAATGAGACACGGCATCAGCTACAGGACGGAGACGTTTCTCCCTGACCTTTCCCGGCAAAGGAGTTCACACGCCTTTCAGAACAGCCTCGAGCGTTTCTAGCCTCCTCGGGGGAGAAGGAAATCAAACCACCCCCAAGAAGAGCAAGCCGCACTCTATTCTGCATCCCCTTTCCTAAAAAACCACGCTGCCGGTGCACGGGGAAGTGTGTGTGGGGGGGTCCATCCTGAAACTTTGAACCCTGGGCTGAAGCAGGGAGATTTCAGCTCACAGGAAGGACCCCGAAATTTGCTGGGAAAGCCCTCAAACGCCGCCTTCCACGCCTAGATGCTCTTTTATTTTTCGGGGTGCCGAACTGCCCGGCGCACCCGGCCCCGGCTTGCCAGAGCCGTCGTTTTCCTGGCTGTTGGAGGAGAGAGAACACGGTAAAGAGCAGCCAGGGTTTGCAACGCGACTCCTGCGAGAGACGTGACGTGTTTATTTTCCCCGCGCCAACTTCCACATCAAACGTGTTTTCTTTTTTTCCGCACTGCAAAAGGGAATATATATATATTTTTTTATATATATATATTTTTTTTATATATATATATATATATTCCTCCCTCCCCTATCCACCAGCGCCCTGCAAACAGCCCAGCCAGTCCTTTAACTCAGATTTCAGCATCCCCAGGTCCCCAAAATGCCCCCGACACCCCATTTTCCGCAGGCAGAGCTGGATGGGGGTGGATGTTTCTGCTCCCCGGCACGAGCCGTAAAAAAAGGGAGGGGGGGAAAAAAAAAAAAACCAAAAAACCCATAAAAATTAAATAAATATCTTCGTCTGACTCGAGCAACTCGATGTTTTGCGTGACCCAAATCTCAATGTTTCAGTTTGGTTCTAAGCGCTGTCAGGTTGGCGGGGGGGGTGGGGGGGGGAAGACGTTAAGGAAAAGGGATGGTATTTTCAAAAACAAAGTTATTGCAAATAAAAAACAAAAACAAGCAAACAAACAAAAAAAAAACCAACCCAAAAACCCACCCTGCCGCATGGGAACGTGTCAGCTCCTTTGAAATGTTTGCTCGTCTCCCGGAGCAAAACAGTCAGGGGATTGTTGGCAGCGCTGCAAAATATTGAAGACTGACCCAAATCCCTGCGGTTTCTGCAGCCGAAGGGTCTCCCCATCGTGTCCCCCCCACACACATCCCCCCCACACCCCAGGGGGGGCTCAGGATGCTCAGCCCGATACAGACCCCGGCACAGGCTGATGCTCGGCGGAGCTCGTGCTGCTTCGGTCCTCGGTTGGTTGTTCTCGGTTTATTTTTCTTTTCTTTTCTTTTTTTTTTTTTTTTTTGCTTTTCTCCATTATAGACATTATTAAAAAAAATAAACTTTTACAATAATACATTTTTAAGTTGCTGTCGCCATTTGAGCATTTTTTTTTTTTTTGGAAAAATAAAGGAAAAAAAAGAAAAAGGAAATTAAAAAAGCCACACTGTAGATGTATATGGTTATGTATATACATACATATATGTAGGTATAGGTGAACGCTATATACATACATATATACTATATATGTATATATAAAAGAAAGAAAATGGAGAGGAATATATAGAGGTTTCTGACCACTGATGGGTCAGATCCCAACCCAAATTCGACCGGACACAGGCTTAAAAAACAATAAAAATAAAAAAAATAAAAAATATCTCCCCCTCCGAGTGACAGATTGAGAACACCAGCACAACCTCACAACGTTTGAACAGGAGCTTCTTTTCTCTTCCATTTCAAAACTCTCGCCAACCACGGGAAAGCAAATAAAAACCAACCCCAATTAACAACGTCAAGAGCTCGAGCGAGTTCCCCTCGGAGGATGCGGAAGAGCTTCCCGATGGCACGTCCATCCTTCGGGATGCTCCGATACGGAAACCTCGCCGTCCCCAGCGCACCCGGCCTGATGGGGCCGGCAAATAACCTCCGCTCGAGGCTTATTTTCCCTCCCCGGTGCCATTCGCAGCTCCGGATCCCCCGTGGCAGGGCACTTCGGGGGGGATTTCACCACGAACCGTGGGCTCCTGCTTTAGAAAAGAAACCCGGACGCACCATAAAAGCCTCCCCACCCCCAGGAAAAAAAAAAAAAAAAAAAAAAAAAGGGGAAAAAAGGAAAATAGGAAGAAAACCACCCAAGTTTCCCAGCGTGGTGAGGGTCCTCCAGCCGCCCCGGCGTGCCCGGGCTCGGCATCCCCGCTGGTTCTGAGCGTTTCAGTCTCCGGCACCGGGATGGTCCTTCCCTTCCCTACGGCTGCAGCGGGAGCTGAGGCGGGAGTGAGGGTGCCGGCAGCCCGCTCGGGCGAGTGTCCCCGTCCCCGCTGGCCACCTTCCTCGCCCCCCTCTATACCACCAGCTTCAGGAGGAGGGTGAGCACAAGGGGCAGGATCCGGCCCGCCCAGTGTCGGCTGCCGCCTGCCTTCTGGTCCACGAACGTCTTCTGGTCCGGCATGATGTCCGTGGTGAGCTGGGTCTGTGGGCGAGGGGAAAGCAGGGTTTCGTCAGGCTCCTTTTGGGGGAAAACCATCCAAATTGGGAAAACACCTATTTTTGCCCTCTGGGCAGTGAAACCAGCGGTCCCTGCCACGGCGCTTGTCTGGCACATCCTTCCCGAGCCATTTGCAGCCCTCCCAAGCCCCAGGACAGCCCTCCCCAGGCTCCCCCTGCCCCATGACCCCCCTCCTCTGCTCCCCCTTGCCCCAGGACCCCCCTTCCCTGGCTCCCCCTGCCACAGGACCCCCCTTCCCTGTGTCCCCCTGCCCCAGGACCCCTCTCCCTGGCTCCCTCTGCCCCACGACCCCCTCCCTGTCTTGCCCTGCCCCACGACCCCCTTCCTCAGTCTCCCCCCTGCCCCAGGACCCCTCTCCCTGGCTCCCCCCTGCCCCAGGACCCCCTTTCCTTGGCTCCCCCCTGCCCCAAGACCCCCTCTCTGGCTCCCCCCTGCCCCAGGACCCCCTTTCCTTGGCTCCCCCCTGCCCCAAGACCCCCTCCCCTGGCTCCCCCCCTGCCCCAAACGTACCTCTGAATAGCACAGGCTCTGCTCTTTGGACTTGTTTAGCTTCGCTCCGTGCTCCTGGAGAGGAGAGAGGAGAAAGGCAAAAGGCTCAGGGCAGGTACGTGCAGCCAGGGCTGTTCCTGCCGGGGGTCGCACCCCGAGGTTTGGGGTCCCCAAATCGCCCCCCCCCCCACCCCGGGAGCTGCAGAGCCGCCCTGTGAGGGTGCGAAGCGATGCCTGCAGCCCTGTGCGTGGGGCATTGGCAATCCTGACCCAGAGCACAAGCCAGTGTCGGAGCATGAAGTCTCCCCGTGCGCTCCTCAAGCACCCAGGGCTCTCAGAAGAGCTCGGCAAAAGGAGAGAAGAAAGAAAAAGGGCTCATCCCTTCTCCCCCGGCGGCTCAGGCTCTTTGCTGGGCTCCCGCCCGAAGCAGGAGAGAGGGCAAACAAAATCAGGCTGGAAGCACTCACGCAGATTTGCTCCCTGCTGCAAATCCTCCTGCCTACACCGCTGTGACACCCACCAGTCACAGGCCCCCCCCCCACACCACCTCCCCCCATCCCACTCCTCTCCCGGCAGCATCTTCCCACGCAGGGAGTGAAGCATGAACCCACAAGCCCGGCACAACGCAAGAAAATAGGTATGTTTTTCAGGTTTCCCAAAACCACGTGGGATTTGAGCTGTTTTCACCCTAAACAAGCCGGGGGTAGGAGAAATTGGGCTCAGGGCAGCTACACCAGCCCGGTACCCCCCTCCCTGGCTCCCCCCTGTCCCAGGACACCAGCACAGCCCTGTGCCAGGCAGGGGACGATGCCCAAGAGAGGGAAGGGGATGGGCAGGGCACGGATCCCTCCCTTCCCCATGCCGTTCCCATACCAGGGATGGCCGGATCCTGCCAGGCACCTAGGTACCAACACGGCATCCAGACCGAGCTGCATGCACTGAGTCCACCCACTCCACCCAAAAAAAGGAACTTTTTGCTGCCCATGGGCTGCAGCCCACCTCCCAGCTGATGGACCCACCGAGGGTCCAGACCAGTGCCCCCAGTTTGCAGCAGGGACCGGGCTCGGGTCTCCTACCTGGATGGAGGTGCAGGTGGTGATGACGCTCGTGTCGTACATGGTGTTGCTGTCGTTGATGTCGTCCGGCAAGGCAGGGCTCTTCTCCGTCTTCGGCGGCAGGGTGATGGGGGGTGACGGGTTCTTGGGGGAGAGGTTCACGTCGGTGCCGTTGCCGAAGGCTTGGATGGCGTTCCCTGGGGACAGGAGATGTTTAGGGGGGGGGGCTGCACCCCCTGGGTGACGGGGCAGGGTGAGGAGAGGGATGGGGAAATGCCTTACGGAGACAGGGGTTTTCCGTGAAGTCCCGGAGGAACTTCTCACACTCCTCCTCCATGTTGCCGCTGCCTTTGCAGGAGCACCAGGGCGAGATGGTGATGCTGGTGGTGCTGGCGTCGACGTAGTTGGGCGTCATGTCAAAGCCTGCTCCCGGCAGAGGAGGAGGAAGAGGGATGAAGGGCCGCGGTGGGAGAGACCCTTCGCCATCCCGACCCCCCCGGCACTCACCAATGAGCCCCGCGTAGGAGCCCAGGCACGCCTGGTAGTTGTCCCCGGGGCAACTGGTCAGGGACTGGAAGGATGCTTGGCAGTTGGTGTGGAAATCGGCCAGCCGGGACCTGGGTGTGAAGAAGAAGAGGGAGAGAGGTGGGATTTCACCGCCGCTCACGGCAGGGAGCAACTCATCAGCGAGGAGTGACATTTTTCACAGAATCACAGAATCCCAGACTGGCCGGGGTGGGAAGGGCCCTCTGGAGATCACCTCGTCCAGCCCCCGGCCAGAGCAGGGTCACCCAGAGCAGGGGGCACAGGAACGCGTCCAGGCGGGGTTGGGATGTCTCCAGAGACGGAGACTCCCCCACCTCTCTGGGCAGCCTGTGCCAGGGCTCTGCCACCCTCACAGCAAAGAAGTTCCTCCTCGCCTTGAGATGGAACTTCCCATGGTCGAGTTTGTGCCCGTTGCCCCTTGTCCTGTCCCTGGGCACCACTGAGAAGAGCCTGGCCCCGTCCTCCTGACACCCCCCTTGAAGTATTTATCAGCGTTGATAAGATCCCCCCTCAGTCGTCTTTTTCCCAGCCTGAAGAGCCCCAAATCCCTCAGCCTTTCTCCATCAGAGAGATGTTCCAGTCCCCTCAGCATCTTGGTGGCCCTTTGCTGTCCCCTCTCCAGCAGTTCCCTGTCCTTCTGGAACCGGGGAGCCCCGAACTGGACCCAGTGCTCCAGCTGCGGCCTCCCCAGGGCAGAGCAGAAGGGGAGGATGACCTTTTATTTTAAAAAAATAAAAGCAAAAAAAAGAGGATAGAAGGGACAGAGAGAGGAGATCGAAATGAGATCTAGACTCAGGAGGTGCTAATTCTTGTCTCACCCCAGCCTGACGGGAGGGTCACGGGCGAGGGAGGGGTGTCTGCCCATGGGGGGGACCCATGGGGGGTCATCCCCCGGGTGTGGGACCCTCGTGCCTCCATCCTTTACAGCTCCCCATCTCCCCGGCCCATTCCCAGGCGCATCCCGCCGGGCAGAGCACACCATAAACTTCACCACCTCGTTCGGCCGTGCTGCTCCCGGCGTCGTTACCCGGCTGTAAAATTTCACTCCTCGTTTTTTATCTTCCCTCCCCTGAAACGTTAAAGCTCGGAGAGCGCAATTAAAACGCCTGAGGTTGGGGGTTGCGTTTTTTTTCCTCTCTTGCTTTGGCAGCCGAGAAGGGGGGAAAAAAAAACAAACCCAAAGGAAACCTCGCGGAGACCTCGGGGCACGGAGATGCTCGTGCCCTGCCAGAGTCAGCTTTGGGGGCAGAAAGATGGGGAGAACGGCAGCAGGACCAGGAGGAATACAGAAGGGACAAGAGGAGGCGATTTCCACTCCTAACCTGATTATTGGCTTGATTATCCCATTCTCATCTTCCCTCACTGCTCGGAAAAAGCCCAAGGAGCGATGGCAGCACAGTTATTTCCAGGTGTATCCATAATGTGGCTCTGCCGACGCAAACCCACGCTTCCCACGCGGTGCTCTGGGGATATATTTTTTATTTTTTTTTTTTCCCTTGGGATGGACCGAATCACGGAGGCAGGAGGATAAAGACGGGGGAAGGATGCAGAAGAAGAGGAAGAGACGGACCAGGAGGGCAGATGGATGGGCTGCGGTTTTCCAAATGGACTCGGTCATTATACGAAGAGACACGAGGCTGAACCGTGGCCCAGGCTGGATCTCAATCACGGGCGGGAATCGCCGCGAAGCCGCCAAGTTGCTGACACGGTCGATGAGACCTTGCATTTCACAACAGAAAATCTCCCCGGCTCTTCTTTTTTTTTTTTTATCCCCCACACTTCATACCGAAAGAAGGCAGCATGCATTATTTTCTTTAGCTCCCTTTTCCTTCCTTCTTAATTAAATGTCATCTTTGTCCAACCGGGGATTGAATCATCCAACGGTACCTGCCTAAAGCCATACGAACCGATGAAAATAAAGGCTAGAAATTGTGGTGGTTTGGTTTTTTTTTTTTCTTTTTTTTTCTTTTTCTAAATAGGAATGATTTGTTTTCAGCAGGTTTTGATGAAATTAAAGGTGGGAACAAACGAAGCAGTGACTGAATGGAGCAGAAGGGATCTGCAGCGGTACTTTACATCCATCCGGCACTTTCCATGGCACCCGATCCCAAGGGCGCTGAGGGAGTCGGGGGGGGTGGGGGGGGGAGGAGGCAGGTACCCCCAAAATGCAGCCAGTGTCGGGGAGGAGCAGGGATGCTGCTGCTGGGCCTGTAGCCAGACGGCCACCGCAATTCCGTGGTCTATATACTGGGGAAAGGACAGGAGAAGGAATAAAGCACAGGATCAGAGCACGGGATGCTCCATGGGGGAACGCAGCGGTTTCCTGGAGTCTTTTTTGCTGTTTCCAGCCATCCGCGACTGGGGCTTTTTCCAGGTCACGGGGTTTCGCAGCCACCGGCGCAACCGTCTTCTGTGGAGTGGCTGAGCCTCTTCTGGGGACACCCCGGTCCTTTGGGGACCCCAGCATCGCCCCACCGCGAGCTTTGCTACCCAAGCACTTGGGTACCTTCTTTTTGCTTCTTCCCAGGGCCGGCCGCGCTCAGTTTTCGCCCGTTGATGGGCTGCTGGCGGTGGGAACTGGATTATTTTCCCACTTCCACCAGCTGCCTTGACCCACTTCCAGCCTCCCGACAGGCTGCAGATTTCCAGGGCAAGGTCAGCCTCTCCATCTGGGTTATTCCAGCTCTCCCAACGAGAAGACGGGACCCCTGGGCACGTTGGATGCTAATAAAGAGCCGTAACGCAACCAGCACTGCCTGTCCCTCCCCTTCCTCCTTCAAACACGACTCCCCCCACCCCGTCTGCAGGTTTATTTTGGCTGGACCCACATTTATTTTCCTCCCTCAGGAGGAAAGATGGGGGTTCCCATCCTGCGTCCATTCCCGGGGCTGAGGCTCAGCTCTCGGCACACGTTCTCCCCTTGCTGGAGCCGCGCACGAAGCCCAGCGTGTGCAGAAAAGCTTTGCCAGGGGATATTTTTGTGTGGTGCTCAGCCCTCCCCGCAGCCAAATTCAGCCTCAGCTCAAGGGGTTTTGCTCCCCATTTGCCAACCGGGAGCAGAAGGGAAGAGCCTGGGAAGAGCAGAGAAGCTCCAGCCCCGCTCCTTTCACACAATCCCCGTCGCAGGGAAGGTATCTGGACTCCCTCCTCCTCCCCTCCGCGGGAGAGGAATAAAGTTTCCGACAGCGTTTCCCCCTCTCCCCAAATTAGAGGTGAAGGCACGTCAATTCGTTTAAAGAACTGTGGCAAGTTCATCACCGAGCGCCACGAAAATTTGTCACGCTGCTCCCCGGGGCCCTGCTCCTGGCTTGTAGCATCCTCTAAGGCAAATGTTATTCTTTTCATAATACATGACAAGCCAGCTGGTAATCTTTCCAGAATATCCAAGCCAGATGTCACTCTTTCCGTTGTATACAATGAGTTTGCAGTCGCTGGATGAGACTCTAACTGCCAGGAATAATCCCTACTGGAGCCGGCCCATAGTTTCTCAGATTTCTGCTTTTAAGTGCCCAGGAAAAATAAAAAAAATAAATAAAAAATAAAAAAAAAAAAAAAAGGAGAGGGAGCCAAGTCCATCTTAGCAGAAACAGGAGGAATCGGTGCCAAATCGCCGGCTGGCAGCTCCAGGCAGCAGGTGGGGCCGGGCAGTCTCTGCCTGCAAGGGCCAGAGCTGGGCTGGGGACGGGGAAAGGGGATGGTGGCACGGGGAGCTGCAGGGCACAGCCCCGGCCAACAGGGTATTTTTCCTGAAAGGCCTCCAAATCGCAAAAAAAAAAAAGGAGTTAAAAAGTGATTAATTCTATACATATATTATACTTCAGCTCCGGGGAGATTGGGTCGTGTAAAACTCTTAAAAATAGATACTTGAGCCAAAATTGTAAACTACACTCTATGGATCATCATCGATTTGGTGTGGGACCATGGATCCAAGGCACCATGATTGCAGAGGAGGCCCCGGAGATGCTGGGAGGGCTGGAGCCCCTCTGCTGTGGGGACAGGCTGAGAGAGCTGGGGGGTTCAGCCTGGAGAAGAGAAGGCTCCGGGGAGACCTTCCAGCCCCTGCCAGGCCCTAAAGGGGCTCCAGGAAAGCTGGGCAGGGACTCTGGAGCAGGGAGGGGAGCCATGGGACGAGGGGGAAGGGTTTTACACTGACAGAGGGGAGATTGAGATGAGATGTGGGGAAGAAATTGTTGGCTGTGAGGGGGGTGAGCCCCTGGCCCAGGTTGCCCAGAGAAGCTGTGGCTGCCCCATCCCTGGAGGGGTTCAAGGCCAGGTTGGACGGGGCTTGGAGCAACCTGGGCTGGTGGGAGGTGTCCCTGCCCAGGGCAGGGGGTGGCACTGGGGGGGCTTTAAGGTCCCTCCCAACCCAAACCATTCCATGATTCTATATACACACACATATATCCCAAACCCTCTCCAAGTGCTACATTTCGTAGAGTCACAGACTGGGTTGGGTTGGGAGGGACCTTTAAAGATCACCCAGTCCAACCCCCCCGCAGTAAGCTGGGACATCTTTCACTAACAGTTCCAAGTGAAGGGGTCACAAGCTGTTTCTCTTTGATGCGCCTAAAAAATACATTTTGCGTGAAAAGAGCAGGACGATGCCAAGGGCGGGCAATTCCCAGGGTTCCAAGGGCTTTAATACTTCCCTTTCTCCCTGCTCGTCCAATCCGGATACCTCCCAGGGACCTGGATCCCTGGGGTGCCTGTATCCCTCAGTGCATACATCTCCCATTTAGGGGACTTCATGCATCGCCGCAGGGACCATCCCATCCCCTCCTGGCCGCCAACTCATCTACCCTTGTTATCACGCAGAAATTCAACTTGCCAGCGAGACACCCTCACTCCGGCATTAAAAATTACCTACACAGCAGAGGAGTTTTTGATTACGAGTTTATTTCCCCCCCTCTCCCTTCCCAGGCTCGTTGGTGCATCGTACTTTTTATTTATTTATTTTTTTTTAAGCAGAAAAAGCCCCGGAACAGATGCAAGGTGCCTAATTGGGTGCTAATTGCTCCCGTCACCGCATGCCTATGAGAAGTCCAAGCCGGGCGCTGGTAATAACTCACCACCCATCAAAGCGAACAGTATCAGGCTCTTGAATATTTCATGCAGAAAACCTCCGAGATGCGGAGATTACTCAAGACGTTTTGTGTTGTATTGCTTTTTTTCACAGGCAACTTACAGGGACCAAGGAAAAATGGTTTTAATAGACACGAGCGTGGAGAGGCGGCTCGGAAAAGCGTTTTTTCCCCCCCCCCCTGCAGAGCAGCGGATGCTCAAGAAGCTGCGACAACATGCAAAAACTCAGCGAGACATGGGAAAAAAAACAAAACCAAAACCACCGGCCCGCTGGGCATCCTCCTCCCGACACGCGCTCTGCCTGCTCGTCCTGCTGGGGATGAAGGCTTTCCAAGCCAGGAGAAGCTGAGATTAAAAAAACCCCCAAAACATGAGCCTCAAACACCAAGAAGAGCAGTCAGGGAATTCAAAGAGCCCCAGGGATGGGGATGGGCTTAAAAAAAAAACATCCCAGAAGCTGGAGCAAAACTCCGCTTTGTGGGATGACCCCCTGCCAAACTAGTAAACAGATCACAGGGGGAAAAAATAAAAAAAAGATCAATGGAAGTATTTGTTTTATCCAGGAAAAGTTGTCTGCCACCTCTGGAGGCTGAAGTCACCTGCTCTGGTTGTGAGCTAGGAGGGTTTTAATTCCTGCTTTTTAGGGGAAAATCACATCCCTGCAATAGGACGGCATCTCCCCGTGGGACATGGGGTCCCCCATCCCAAAGCCGCCCCTCGCCCGGGGAGACGGGGGCAGGGGGAAAGAGGCAAAAAAGCGAACGATCTGGAAATCCCCAAATGAAAGTAGAGCTAAGCCAGCAAGAGGAGGAGGGGGGGAAAAAATGAGGACAAACAGACACCAGACCGACTGCTAAGTTAGGAGCCGTTAATTACGAAGTTTAGTTCGCCGTATGTATTTTTAGGACACCGCATCTTGATTCATCACAGACAAGAGCAGTTGAAAGACTTTTTTTTTGTTTTTTTGGGTGGGTTTTTTTTTTTTTCTTAATCCTCTTGCCTCTGCTCAAACCCTATCATTACCCGGTAAGAGAAGGGAAGAATTAAACGCACGCATCATTTGATTTTAATTGAAGGACTGTTCTATTTCATTGAACTGCTAACTAAGCCGAACAGGAGATTGTGTTTACATAAGCAAACCCTGAGTCCGTATAGACTTGCTGTCACATTAAGTCAATACTTATGAAGGCTCTCTATTTAATTATTCAGCGCGAGTTGACTTATTATTGTGTTAAGAGCACGCTTAGCCTTCAGCAAGGTGGCCGGGGGAGCTGAGAGACCCCTTCCATGGGGTGACCACGGGGTCCCCGGCGGAGAAGTACCCGTGGGGTGCTGCCCCACTGTCCCCCTCCCTCTGTCCCCCCCCCCCATACGGGGAAGCTAAAGCCACCAACCCTTACAGATTTGCTAATTTAAGGTCAAATTTGAGGGTTCCCCCCCCGCAGGTTATCACATCCCCGGTGCAGCCACTCAACCCTGGGGACCTGCCAGCCCTGTGTCACCCCCCCCCCCCCGACTCCAGACACGAGCATCGCTCCCCTCCGCCAGCTCCCGGAGCCGCTGTGAAATCCAGGAGCATTTTTTTTCCCCCCTCCTCCTCCTCCTCCTCCTCCTTCTTCCCAGACAGCTCTATGGACAGCCCGGCCGTACTTCTGAGCCGCTCTCATTACACGCCGTAATGAGAAAGTTGAGCTGCCGCGCGGCTGTTTATCAAGGAAACATCCATTACAGATGGCATTTTTGTCTGTGCTAAACAAAGAGCGTGAAGACGAGGACGCGGGTTAAAAAAAAAAAAGATAAAAAAATAATAATAATAAAAAAAAGCACGTTTTGTTCCCATGTTTGGTGTTTCATCAATACCAAGCCAGGCTGGATCCATCCCTCCCCGAGCCAAGCATCCCTCGTGGGTCCTTGGGCGATGAAGCAAAGCTTCCCCTTCCCCGGGGTATCGCTCCTGAATTAGCAGCCCAACCCCAGCCAAAATGTGACGGTTTCTGCCATTTCTGCCACTGGGCGCAGACACAGCGGTCCTGCGAGGAGCTGGGCAGGATCCGACCCCCTCCCCAGAGCCACAAATACGCTGAAAAAGGGGGAAAAACCTCAGGCAAATGAAACATCACCCTGCTTTTGGATGCCGAGGAGCTACAGCCAGTGGAGGCAGGGAAATTCTTCAGCACCAGCATCACTGAAGCATGTAAGACCAGATTATTTGTGTTCCTGACTTGCTGATGCAAGATGAAAAATACAGCAAACTGCAGCTGCTGAAATCAGCTCTTTTCTCCCCTTTCCTTCCCTTTCCTCTTAGCTGAGGTTAGTGTTTTGTGAAAGGTTTTTATATTCTGGGAGCTAAAACCTGTCCGTTGCAATCAGACACAAAGCTCGGGGAGTTTGTCAGGCTCCTCCGTTGTGCTGGGAAAAGCTTCCCGGCACGAAAAGCTTCACAAATTGCAGCGATCTGAGCCTGATTGCTCCTGCTCTTGCAGACGGGAGCCGGGAAAAGGGGCTCGGGCATCTCACCGGGGACTTTTTTTTGCAGCCTCACAGGTCAAGGCCACTCGAATTGCTCCGCCTAGAGCAAAATTCAGGATTTCAGCCCAGAATAACCCAGATTTGGCACCCTCCTCCTGCGAAGGGAAGGGCACAGTTGAGTGCTCGCCCTCGCCAGGACCTGAGCCCATGGCAGGGATGCACGGGAGCTCCAGGGCTGCATCCTGGCAGGGATCTGTTGGAGCGGGGCCAGAGGAGGCCCCGGAGATGCTGGGAGGGCTGGAGCCCCTCTGCTGTGGGGACAGGCTGAGAGAGCTGGGGGGGTTCAGCCTGGAGAAGAGAAGGCTCCGGGGAGACCTTCCAGCCCCTGCCAGGCCCTAAAGGGGCTCCAGGAAAGCTGGGCAGGGACTCTGGAGCAGGGAGGGGAGCCATGGGACGAGGGGGAAGGGTTTTACACTGACAGAGAGGAGATTGAGATGAGATGTGGGGAAGAAATTGTTGGCTGTGAGGGGGGTGAGCCCCTGGCCCAGGTTGCCCCAAGAAGCTGTGGCTGCCCCATCCCTGGAGGGGTTCAAGGCCAGGTTGGACGGGGCTTGGAGCAACCTGAGCTGGTGGGAGGTGTCCCTGCCCAGGGCAGGGGGTGGCACTGGATGGGCTTTAAGGTCCCTTCCATCCCAAACCATCCCGTGATTCTATGATTCGTGCCCTCAGCCTCTACGCTGTGCAGCACATGGTGGGGCTGCCCAGCACCCTCCTCCTAGCCACAGGGACCCCCAGGTGATCCAGAGACAGCCCCCCCCAGCACTGGGACACTGCCTGCTGGTTAAAATACCCCAGTCCAAAAACACCACCTTCCATCAGCAGTGATGGAAAAGCTGGTGGCTTTTATCTCCCCAGCTTGGTGACCGCTGATGGGACAGGGGCTGGTGTTCAAGGGCCATTTAGCCACCAACCCTGAGCAGCTGTAAAGAGGCAAAAAGCCACTAAAACTTCCAGAATGACTGTTTTCCTTGCTGGACCATTAATTTCCCCTCTTCCCCAACTCCTCTGCTTCTTTCAGGACGGAAACAACGCGACCTCAGGGTGGGCTGTGTCCTGCGGGAGCAGCAGCCCCTACGAGGAGCATCCCCACGCACCGCGGCGAGATGGCAGCAAAAATCTCCCCGCAAAGTCCTATCCTGGTACCAAGGGCTTCGCCGTTCATTAGGCGATCAGCCAGGAGGCTTAATTATGCTCGCAGCCCGCGTGGGGAACATTATCTCATCTCCTGTCACCGCTGGGTTTCGGAGCGGCTTGCCGATCTGCTTCCAAGTTCAACGCCCTTGCCAGTCCCACGCGCAGATAAGGAGGACGAGCATCCCTCCGCGATGCCGGCCCGATAAGCGCAGACGTGGTTGGGAAACCCCAGGGCAGACCCCAGCCTTGCCTGGCCCGCAGGTAGGGGCTCGGGATGACGGGACACGGAGGAGTTTCATGCCCGGGTGCTCCTGGTGGGTGCAGATGCCACGGGAAGGAGGACAAAGCCTGCACGCTCTATTTATACACATTCCCGGCACCTGGTGATGATCTTGGCAGCGGCTGCCTGCCAATGCTTTGTTATTTATAAACGCAGAGGGCTTGGAGAGGCAGGAGAGAGAGAGAGGAGAGGGCCCCCCCCCCAGCCCTAAGCACCCTGCAGACCACCCTGTCCCCACAAAACAAGCCTGGAGCCACTCAGCAAAGGGGACACCAACCAACCAAACCCACCCCGGGCGCACGTGGATGCAAACCCCACCAGGATTTTGCAAAGGAGCCCAGCAAGCTGCTCCCCCAGAGCTGGACCAGCACCTCCAGGGGTCCAGGAGCCACACACCGGAGTCTGTGGATGCCCCACATCGGGTGCGCTGAGCCCCTCTGCATCACTGCTGAATGAGCCCCCCCTTGCTCCAAGCCAAATCCTCCCTGGATACCTTTGGGCACCCCCACATCGGGTGCGCTGAGCCCCTCTGCATCACTGATGAATGAGCCCCCCCTTGCTCCAAGCCAAATCCTCCCTGGATACCTCTGGGCACCCCCACATCAGTCAAAACCCTCCGACGAAGCGCAAAGAGCAGCCGCCGGAGGAGCTGGCATCACCCACGGGGCGGTTAGACAGCCCAGATTTCCTTCAGCTCCTTCCTTCGCTGGGTGCTCTTGGCCTGGAGCAGCTGGGAAATGCCAGGGATGTGCAAGGACGAGGAGAGGAGGCTGTGGGAGAAGGGGTTCAGCCGGCGGGTAAAGCCATGCCCAGCTCTTAAATTGGGAAATTACACCCACAGCAACGGGAGCCGCGACTCCCTGTCCGTGTTTGGGGCAGCGCCGGGGTGGACGGACCGACGGATGCTGGAGTCGGGCAGCCAGTGCCAAGCAGACAGGGCAGCAGGCTCTCAGACAAGTCTCTTGCTTGTCTGAGCTTCCAAGGAAAATGACGGCTTTCCTTGACCAGCTCTGCTCCACATCCTTTCCCCATGGGCCAGGGGAGGTGATGATGCCCAGGCATCCATCAGGCACAGCGTGCAGGGCCACTCCCTCATCCCTGGGGAAGACGTGCCAGCAGGAGACCTCCAGACAGAGATCATGGAATGGTTTGGGTTGGAAGGGACCTTAAAGATCATCCAACCCCCTGCCCTGGGCAGGGACACCTCCCACCAGCCCAGGTTGCTCCAAGCCCCGTCCAACCTGGCCTTGAACCCCTCCAGGGATGGGGCAGCCACAGCTTCTCGGGGCAACCTGGGCCAGGGGCTCACCCCCCTCACAGCCAACAATTTCTTCCCCACATCTCATCTCAATCTCCCCTCTGTCAGTGTAAAACCCTTCCCCCTCGTTCTATTGCTCCAATCCCTCACAAAGAGCTGGAGGGGGCAAAACAGCAGCATGAAGTGCAGCCCACGCGCGCGCGCTCGCTCCCAGGGCAAGCACAGAGCACAGACCCATCCCCTGCAAGAAGGCTCTGCCAGATCCCTCTCCATCCCAAAAGCCTGGGAGAAAACAAGCCAGACCCTCTCCCACTTGCAACGCAGCATCAATAGAGGAAAAATCCTTATTTTTGCCCCCCCCTCCCCTCCCTGAGCTCAGGTGCAAGGCACAGCTCACCCCCGGGTAGGTCGTCGCTTCTAAAACGCTTGCGCAGCTGCAAACACAAGGAGGTGACACGAGCTGCTGGAGCGTGGCAGCAGCTCCGAGCATCCCCCGGCGCCTCGCCGCGGGCTCGTAACCCCTCTCATGCCCCACTGCCGCAGCCTGGGTAATGGAGCCGCTTTTCATGGGGGGGGTCTGGAGCAAACCCACCTGCCCGAGCCTTGGGGGGCAGCGCCAGAGCCCCCCGGGAGAGGAGCGGGCGGGAGGGGACCTGCTCCTGCAAGCCCAGATCCGAGGGGTGCATCCGTGGGCAGCCCCACGCCGCCCCATCCCGGGGAGAAAACAGCCGAGGTCCAGGCAAAACTCGGCAAACGAGTGCCCAAAGCTGGACGCGTAAATAAATGCCGGATTTGGGGGCTTTGCAGAGCAAAAGCCCCCACGCGGGGCCGGGCAGCATCCGTGGCACTGCTGGAAAAACACATTCCCAACTCGGAGCAAGCTCCCAAAGTAGCCGCTTCACGCTTCCCCCTTCCCTGCTTCACCTCTTTTCTGGTGGAATTTCATTCCGTGCAGGAACAGGCTTATAATTAACGCTGGGCAGCTTTGTGGCCTCTCCGGTCCCCCCCCCGCAATAAGCTGCTAACGGGGGTTTATCCCCCTCTGCAAACGGATGCATCCGCAGCATTCAGCATCCGAGGGAGCATCACGCCTGCCGTCGGAGAGGCGCTACCATTAATTCGGCCAGGACTCAGCGCAGGCCCTGGTATCTTTTATTCATAGACGTTGGCTTATTGTATTACTTTTTGATAAAAAGCCACATTCCCATGTTCCACGCACACTCGCAGACAGAGGAGGACCCGAAGCCGCGTTAATTTATTTATTTCACCACCAGGCTCCGGGAAACTCCATCACCTCGATGGCAAAAAGACCCTCCTCCTCCTCCTCCTCGGAAACCTGTTCTTTATGAGACTGATCCAGCCCCCGGAGGGTGACGGGAGGTTTTTTGCTGTATGAATAATGAGTTTCATAACAGAAGAAAGGGCTGATTTCCTGACTTTGCTCCGCCAAGGGGGAAAACAGGGAATTTTTACCAGCCGTGAAGTTTGGCTGGGGACGCTGAAACCACGCCAAGGGACTTTGCTGCTTGTAGGGTCTGGATGCTCCCACTGCCTTTCGCAATTCACAGGATCCCAGAGGTGGGAAGGGCCCTCTGGAGATCACCTCGTCCAGCCCCCGGCCAGAGCAGGGTCACCCAGAGCAGGGGGCACAGGAACGCGTCCAGGCGGGGTTGGGATGTCTCCAGAGACGGAGACTCCCCCACCTCTCTGGGCAGCCTGTGCCAGGGCTCTGCCACCCTCACAGCAAAGAAGTTCCTCCTCGCCTTGAGATGGAACTTCCCATGGTCGAGTTTGTGCCCATTGCCCCTCGTCCTGTCCCTGGGCACCACTGAGAAGAGCCTGGCCCCGTCCTCCTGACACCCCCCTTGAAGTATTTATCAGCGTTGATAAGGTCCCCCCTCAGTCGTCTTTTTTCCAGACTGAAGAGCCCCAAATCCCTCAGCCTTTCTCCATCAGAGAGATGTTCCAGTCCCCTCAGCATCTTGGTGGCCCTTTGCTGTCCCCTCTCCAGCAGTTCCCTGTCCTTCTGGAACCGGGGAGCCCCGAACTGGACCCAGTGCTCCAGCTGCGGCCTCCCCAGGGCAGAGCAGAGGGGGAGGATGAACCTCCCTCCACCTGCTGGCCACGCTCTTCTTGATGCCCCCCAGGATGCCATTGGCCACCTTGGCCACAAAGGCCCATCGCTGGCTTAATTCCGTCCCCTCCACAGCAGCACAGGGAGATGGAGCAGCCCCGGGTGGGGAATAGGGACAGCGTGGTCTCCGGGGACCCCGCTCCACCATTCAGGGCAGAAAAGCGGCTCCGTCCCCTGCTGCTCTGGTTCTGCCCCACATCTCTACCCCACCCCGGAGGGCATCGCCCCACGGCGGCCTCCCAGGCCAAGCAGAACCAGTTTTACACCGGGGGTTTCGGAGCAGATGAGAGCTCAGGGTGGGGTGGGGGGCTCGGCTGGCCAGCCCCTCCGCTTGCCAACCACACGCAGCCCCACACAAACCCACGGGATCACCTCGTGGCACGAAGGACTAAAGCCGAAGCCACGCTTCAGCCTCTCCACGAGCCGCCAAAACCCATTCTCTCTGCCCCATTTTCGCGCGCAGAATTACAGCCCTTCCTGGAGGAGACCGCACAGCCTTGGGAAGACGCAACCAAAAAAACTTGCGATAGGGTCCCGCAACCCATCCACCGCCCCGCGCAAAACCCCGGCTTGAGCCCGCAGGTCACGCTCCGGCACCGGGAAAGGCTGGGAGAAGCCCACACAGAGCCCTTACCGGCAGAGGTGATCCGTCCGGCACGTGTTGCGCAGATCCAAGCAGTTGGGCTTCTCCTTATCCTCGTAGGAGCAGGAAGGGACGATGGTTTGCCGCCGGCGCTCGGCGCAAGCCTGGTCCTTGCAGGAGCAGAAGAGGAGGCGGTAGGTGTACTCGCTGGGGACGCGGTCGAAGAACTGGCGCAGAGCCTTGTGGCATTTCCTCCGGCTGCAGTGCTCGGTGGCCGAGATCTCCTTGCTGCAGGTGGAGATGTAGCCCGAGCGCAGGCGCTTGCAGTTGTCGTTCAGGTTGCAGGCTTTGGCCGCGTCCAGGCAGTGGTTGCTTTTGGAGTTGGTGGCGGGGTCCATTCCTGCCCGGGGAGCGAGAGGGAGGAGGGATGAGCGTGGTACCAAGGGATGGGGAGATGCCCTCAAGCTGGGGAGATGCTATGAGGAAGGGGGATGGCACTGCTGTCACCCCCTGGCATGGCTTTTCCCTGCCCTGGAGAGGGCTGGATGCACCTCTGGGGTGTCCCCCCCCCTTCATCCCCATCACCCTACACAATTTCGGGGGCCGTGCTCCAGTACAGAAGTGGTTAATTTACACCAATTGCAGCAGGGGGACCTGGTCAAAGAGCCTTCGGTGCATAATTCATGCCATGAATTCGCAATATATATATATTTTTTTTTCCCTGTCAATTATTCAAAGAATAATTATTAATTATTCAGCCTGCTCCAAAGCAGAATAATCTGCCGAGCTGCACAGGGTCCCTCCAGCCCCCGCCTCCTCTCCTGGGGGTCCCCAAAACGGGGTCACCCCCAGCCGGCCCCCCCGCCCAGGGCTGAGCATCACCCAGGCAGGGATGACGGGGACAAGGCTGCCACCGGAGCTGGGGACCAGCCACCAGCCCCGCACCGACCACATCCCGCATCCGCTCTGGGAATCCCAGCCATCAGCAAAAAAAAACAGGGAAAGGATGGATGAAGCCAAACCACCGCGTGGGAACAAACGCTGAATTTACCTTTTTTTTTTTGTTGTTTGTTTTGTTTTGTTTTGTTTTGTCAAAATGATGGATGGCTCTCGGCAGCCCAGGTGCTATTTTAGAAGCCACCTGACTGCACCAGCCACCGCGTCCCTAATTTCCTCCCCTCCGCGGCCCAGCCAAATCTGTGGATTCCTCCATTGTCTCCTGGCTTCTGCTGGCAAAGACAAATGACAGCCTGGAGGAGGGTTTCCTCACAGACCTATTTGTAGGGCCCTGCTAATTAGCGAACGGCAGGCAACTGCCCGGGCCAGCGTTTCCCCCCACCTCCCCCAGCTGCCCATGGGGGCTGCCCTGCAGGTGGGCAGCGTTTTGGGGGTGTCATTTCCAGCATGGCACCCAACTTTGTCTCCTTTTCCCATGTTCTTACCCAGCCCGGCGTGAGCCTCTCAGCCGGGAGCCGCAATCACAGCACTGCCTACCGTTAAGGGGTCCCAATTAAAAGGCGAAGCTGGAAGACCACCCCCCCCCACCCCCCACCAGATGCTGTCCCATGCAAACCCAACCCATGTTTCGCACCCCTGGGGGGGATGTTTGAGCTGCCGGGGGCTCGGTGCCACCGTGATGGCCATGGGGTCCTGACCGCTTCCATAATGGCCATGGGGTCCCCATAGCCCCCATCACCCAGGGCCAGCCCCTCCAGCTGGGCTGCGATGCCATGCGACCCCACAGCCAGGGGCAGGGCGGGGGGGGGCAAAACTTTTAGGAGAGAACCCTCAAAATGCCAAACGTGTCATCCCAGTGATGAACACACACCCCACACCCCCCCCCCGCCATGGAGATCTAGCAGGGACGGGGGAGTTCCGAGGAGACGTACGTCAAGCGAATAGTTCTTATGATGTATGATTTATAAGTAGATCTGCCTTGGAAAATAGTGCAAGAGGCACGAAGGTCGCCTGAGCTAAGAGAGACGTTTGAGCTGACGGATGGTCAGAGCACGAACCGGTGCTGCACCGGGTTGGGGGGGGGGTGGGGGGGAGGGGGAAATCCTCCTCCCTGCTCCTCGTGGAGCCCTGTTCGGAATAAAGCCAGTCTTTTGGGGCTTCACACCCTCCCCAGGGATGGGACAGGGCAGAAATTGCCATTTCACAGCAGGAAACCCCAAACCTAGAGAGTGCTTATGGGGTCCCTCCAGCCGAGGGCTGAGGATGGAGCCAGCTCATGACACTGATGTCAGAGGAGAAGGGGAAAAAGATGCTTGAAGAGGTTGGGGGGCACATGGCTCTCTTTTTTCACCTTGCCCAGATTAGCTCCCAGTTTTGGGGGGATGTGATGAGGACTTCGAGCCCCATGAGCGGTTAACGGCCAGCACGGCAGCTCCCCGGCACAAATGCGGGATCCGTGCAAAGTGCCAGCTTATTGTCTAATCCTCCGGAGCATCGCTCCTGCCCTGCCCGGCACCTGCAGGGACCTGGATGCATTTTAATAGAGCCGACGCTTGAAAGCGCAGGGTTCCTGGGGAGCTCATTAATAAAGCACAGGCATGAAAATTTCATGAGGTGAGGAGGAAACGGGGGCCAAGAAGCCAGGGAGGGGACGGCGTGGTGTCACCAGCTGTCCCCTCGGCGGGCTCTTCCCAGCCTCTCGGCACAGGATGGGGTCAGGGGCAGAGGAGGAGGAGGAGGAGGGCGATGGGGAAGGCAGAGCCTGGGGGTCTGGCCCCCACCCGCCCCGTTTTGGTGCCCAGGCGGGCAGAAACACAGCGTGGGGCTGGTTTCCCAACCGGACCCTCATCCTTCTTCCCTGCAGGCTGCGAATTCCGCAGGGCGGACTCCGGCAGAGCATCCTCGCCGCCGGCCCGGGATGCTCTTGCTCCATTGGGGGGGGGTCCGGGAGCGCAAAGCCCCCCGCATGGGGAGGGCTGAGTTGCTCACTTGCATTGCTCGCTCGCCTCGCTTACGCAGCCCCGTCTCTCTAGAAAGGTAAGGTAATGCCCCCGCCATCCCCACAGACAATTAGCAGCGCTCGGCCTCAGCCTTGTTAGCCAGGAACAGCACTAACAGCTCATTTGCTTCAATCGCTCGGGCTCCAGGTCGGGGCTGGGGGTCCCTGGGGGGGCAACCGCTCGCCGCTCCCACCCCTCCAGCCCCAGGCGAGGCGGGCAGAGAAGGGGTGGAAGAAGCATCGAGGCCACCCCGATGGCCACGGCACGTAACAACGGCCAATTCCCCCCCACCACCTCCTTCCCCCAGCCCCCAAATTGCCAGACAGGCTTCCTTCTCCTCTCGCTTTGCATTTTATGAATAAATCAACTCATGAGCGTTTAATCCCCCACTCCAGACACTTTGCTTTTCATACTTTCCAGCAGCTAAAATATTTCCCTGACGCTAATGTAATCCAGAAAGGCGGGTGGGAGACGGGAGGGGGTGGCATCGTCATCCCGAACCTGGTGCTAAGCCTCCCCGGAGGGAAGGAGGGAGCCTTGGCGAATTCGTTTCGGGAGCTAAAACCCCAGCAGGTGACGGCAGCGAGGGGATGCAGCGTCACAGCCCTCCTCCCAGGTGTCCCCAAATGAGACGAGGCGGGGGGGGGGGGGGGGGCGGCGCACAGCATCACTGCAGGGTCCCCGAGGTGCCACCACCCTCTATGTGCACTCCATGAGGTCTGGGGACGCAGGGAGCCCCAAAACCGGCGGCGGGTGGCTCTTGGGGAAAGCGTTAAGAGGAGGAAGAGGAAGGAGAAGCCAAGGTTTCGTGACCTAATTTGAAAAAGGGGGGATGAGGGGGGGGTGGCAGCACGGAGGGTTGTCATGGAAATAGATGGCATTCTCCGAGGATGATGGTGGGGTTCGGGTTCCCGAGAGGAGGAAGAGGAGGCAGAGCGATGCTCCAAAGGGCTCGGCATCCTTCTCCCAACGGCATCCCATAGCTCGGCTCAAGGCTGGGGAGGGACAGCGAGGGGGGACCACCCCGCCTTCCCCACAGACGGGGCGTCCTGCCGGTCCCAAATCTTCCAGAAGACAAAACGCTTTACATCGAGCCATGGATGGGCAGCGGGAGGGTCTGGTCCCCCCATGCCTGCGCCTCCCTCTCGCCCCCACCTCAGCCGGGGCTCACCCGCTCCCAGCAACGTCTGATCCCACCGGGAAGGTCGGAAACAGAGAGAATCTATCCCAAAGTGCACCAAATCCCGGCAGCACTCGGGAACCAGCCCCTACATCGTTCCCCTTTGCCAGGCACCGGCCAAAGGGGGGGACATGTGTCGTCCCCAGGGGATGCTCAAGGCATCAGGTCCAGGGTGATGGGTGAAGAGGAGCAGGAGGGGCTTCAGTGTGGCCACAGGGGCCGGAGGAGCAAAGGACCAAGCCACGGGGGAAGGAGTTGCAGGTTTTCCTTGCCGGGGAGCTTGGCAGCAGGTCTACGTTCAACGGGCGAGAGAAGATAAAGCAGCGGAAGCCCGGTGCTTTTATTACCTGAGAAAATTGAAGCAAGTCTGAATATATCAGAGAGACGAGAGGTGACTGGCTCGTAGGGCGAAGCTTCATAAAATTCTTCTCCTAGAGTGGGAAGGAAGACAGAGAAGGGGGAGAAAAAGCAAATTAAAAACTACAGCAAATAACCTCAGTCACCGCTGGGGTTAAGGCCGGGTGCGGGCAACCCCCCCGGCATGGCAATATGCGATTTGGGGAGGAAAAACCAAAAAACGTTTAAATCACTGCCCTGCCACAAAAGGAAAAGCCCATTTTGGACCACTCAGCTTAATTCCTGCTGGCTGTCCTTCGGCAAGTCAGGTTTGGCAGCGGCTGCTCTTCAAACTGACCTCAAGAATTGAGGGTATTTAGATTCGAAAGGTCAATTTTTCGTGACTACGTTTGCGGAGTCGGGGCCAGCAGCAAGTCTTAGGGTCTACACTCAACGCTGGATTGTTTTATCGTTGTTGCAATAAAAAATAAATAAATAAATAAATAAAGCAGTCGCCTAAAAAAAACCACTGTAAAGATTGTTTTCCACTCTGCTCTGCCTCTGATGCACCTGGGGAAAATGGAAATCGTTTCAGCGGGGGAATAGAGACCCTCGTCATTTGAGCGCCAGAGCATCACCCACGCTGCACTCCAGGGGCTCATCCATCGCAGTCCGCACTTTCCAGGGGGAACCTGAGACCCTCCGTCTGTCCCCAGGCTGGGAGCAAACCCCCTGATTCAATTTCTGTGATTTCAGTGCAAACCCACGTGCTTTTGCTGCCTGCCCTTCGTGTTGTCTCCAGAAGATGCTGATTTCAGGAGAGCCGGCCACGGCTCTCAGGAGAGGAAATGCTCTCCTCCAACCCCATCAGCCACAAGACAAAAAAAAAAAAAAAAAACAAAAAACAAAAAACAATATATATAAAAAAATAAAAATCAATGGCTGGACTTTGAAAGCCCCAGTCGGAGGTTGACCAGCAGCCTGGAGCATCGATCTCCGCTGTGCCTGGCAGCAGCATCCTTGCCTGGGTGTTCCCGCTGCGGATGAGCCCGGTCGGCCCCGGGGACGGTCCCCAGCAGCCGGAACCGCTCCAGCCCACATGGGCTCTACCCAGTTATTATTAGGCCAAGGCGGCAGCATTTATCCCGGGTAATTAAGGAGCCACTCGAAGCCCTGGGCTGGAAAACAAGCTCATTAAGAGGCGGGGCACAATGCGGGAGGGCTCGCTCCAAACCCAGCAGCTCCTTGGAAATTTGCGGGGGGCAGAACCGGGTGGCCAAGCAGGGACATCCCAATGGGACAGTATCTCCAGCAGCTGTGGGTTTTCAGCCCATCACCCCGCGCCTGGCCTTGCCGCCACCCTCAAGGTGATGCTGGGTGATGCTACACGGGAGGGGGGAACAGCCCCCGATGGTCCTGCTGGTCGGGGGGAAGGAAACACGCTCCAAGTCCTCCCGCTTCAGGCCAAACCCCTTCACCTCGCCGGGTTTCCTAATGCTCCGATGACAAATAGCACCTTTATTAAAGTGCATTTAGGAAACACTGTAACCTCCCGGCATATTGCTTTGCCAATGTAATAAATAATTAAATACTAGCTGAACCCTGCTGCTTGCTAGGAAAATTACTGAGCATTAAAAGGGCAGCGGACTTTTCTTGAGCTCGCCGAGATGCAATTAACCTCCAGGAATAAGGCTGGAGTGAAAGCAGCCCTCCCTAATGGCAGGGACAGCCCAGCTCCTGCAGACGAGGGGCTGGACCGACGGGAGGCACAGCATCTTTGCCAAAAGGCAGAAGTCTGGGGTCTACTTTGGGCTCCTCGTGGCTTTTACGCTGATTGGTTTGTGCTCGTTAAAAGGCATGAGCTGCTGGATGTCCCCAAAGCTTCGACATCTCCTTAAAACTTGGCGTAATCACTTCTCTTCCCACCTCCTCCTCCTCCTCCTCCAGGTACGGGTCCTGGAGTGCCCACCAAGCAGCACAGCATCCTTCATTCACGTTTGCAAAGCCCTCTGCAACTGCTGAATGAGGGCTGCTAATGAGGGGTAGAAAACAATTAAGCAGTAATTCCTGCTCTGGGCCGGTTCTCCTCCCTCCCTGTGCTGACCCAGATTTGAAGGCAATTTCACCCAAGGGGGGAGGTTTATGTGCTGGGGGTACGGCTCCCCCGCAGCCTCGCCGCTGCCACCGAAGCCCTCCCAGCACCTCCATCACCACCTCCGGCTTCAATCCCGGCTCCCGAGGGAGGTGAGAGACCTGCGCCCGCTGCGGGAAGGCGGCTGCCAGGGGATGGGGGGCTCCTCCGCAGGCTCCATCCAACCCCCCGCTTTGGCTCATGCTGCTAAAGGAGGCGGCTTTAACGAAATGGCAGAGGAACGAGGACTTTTACAGGCTCAAATCGCTGGTGGAAGCGGGGACAAGCTGCCAACACACTCGGTGCCACGGGTGGCCGAGGGTCCGTCTGCTCGCAAGGTGCCACCAGGCGGGTGGCACATGCCCTTGCGAGGACTGTGCTGCAACTCAAGGGCTCTGGTACAGAGTTTTGCACAAGCCGAAGCTGGATTTAAGAGCTTCCATGTGCAGAGCCGGTCATAAGCCCATTAAAGGGATCTATACTGCTAAACTGCTGCTGGCTCTGCTCCTCTCCAGTCTGGGGCCAGCCGGGCGCTGGCAGAGCCACGCAGGGGTGGCAGGTGGGGGCAAAGCCGACATGACAGCGAAGCAAACCCCCACCAGCACCGGCAGCAGCCCCAGCGGAGCCCCTCACAGCCGCTACCTTCCTCCGAGCCCAGCAAAGTGCCCCTCCGCAGCCCTGGACCAGCAGCAGGAGCCCCCAGCCTTGGCGATGCCACTGCAGAGGGGCCAGGGCTTCACCCCCGGCCTCCCCCTACCTTCAGGCAGTAGATAATCCTGCCTTCAATGAAGAAAGCAGCCCCGGGGGCTAGTAAAATCCAATTTCAATTACCTGCACTGCTCCAGCCTCTGATTTACTCCTCCACCAGGCTGCAATTACGGCAGGCTCTGGTGCACCCTCTCTGCGCACGGCGAGCCCTCCCTGCGGCTCCCCAGCCCACAAAACCCCACCGGAGCAAGGGCTAACGGGGGGCTGGGGGGGGTGGGGTGGTGGCGAGGAGGCAGTGACAACCTCTGCACCCCAAGAAATCCCCAGGGCTGGTGTTGAGGGGCAAAGCCGTGCCCCTCTGCGCCTCTTCTCCTCCAGGGCAGGCGGGAGGGAGGGAGCCGGGTGGGAGACAAGCCCTATCCCAGCTTGTGGGTGCCCGGACGCCCGGGCACAAGAGTTCTGCCATGGCCATGGTCAGTTCTTGCTGCAGCCCCCAGCCCGTTCCTCCCTTTCCCCGTGCCCACATCGGGCAGACCAGCTCTCAGCATCCCCCAGGAAAGTGGGATCTGCCTTGCCTGGTGTCCTGGTTGGAGCGACATAGGACTAATTTCTCTTCTAATGCTTGGGAAAACCACACGTTTAAAGACTCTGGTGTCTGAGCTGGTGAAAATATTTACTTTATCGCCAGCTATGGTATGTGGGTTTCACGGTCTCAGTGTTTTCCAGCTCCCAGGTGCGAGGACGAGGAGGAGCGAGACCCGGGCACTTGACCCAAGGTGCCAACAGGGTTATTTCATACCGTGAACATCACATTCCACAGAAATTAGAGAGTTTGCTGAGGAATTCTCTCTCTCCTATGATGGCTGTGATCTGGAGAACTTCTTGCCCTGATGCCGGACCTTCCTCCTTCCTCCTGAAGCCACGGCATCCGACATTTTCTGTCCCCTGCTGGGATTGCCCGGCTTCCTCCTGATAGAATGGGCTGAGTATAGCCCTTGTGTGTTTTACATTGGTATCTGGATCAATACTGGTTCTTTAGTATTATTAGTGCTAATTATTTAGTAGTATTCTATTAAATCTGTTTATATTTCAACCCTCAGGTTGCCTTGTTTTTTCCTGATTCCCCTTCCCGGGTGGGGAGGGGTCATCGGGTGATGGAATAACTGTCTAAAGGGCAATAAATTGGTGTGGGTTCCTCAAACCAGAACACGCTGGGTGCCCGCGCAGCCCCGGGCACTGCTCAGTCCCTTTTTATCAAAGCACCGAGGTGCCCTTGGAGCTCCCCAAGCTTGAGGCGGGTCAGGACCCCCTCCAACACCCTCCACCCCGCCGCAACCCCGCAGAGCCCTGCCCCGTACCTTCGGTCAGCCCCAGGTGTATACTCCAGTAGATCTGAAGGCACTGAAGCTCCTTCTTCATCCCACGCTTGCAGCGGCAGTCGTAGAGGGGGCTCTCCTGCAGCACCTCCAGGGCCGCCTGGCATTCCTTGTTGGCCAACATGGTGTTCCTGTCGCGGCCGGCCAGGCACTGCCGCAGCGTGCGGTACCGGGAGCTGCAGCTGGGCTCCGCCGCGCACAGCTCGTTGGCTCGCACGCAGTCCACGGCCACCCGCCAGCCATGGGGGGGGTCCTGCCCCGGCGGGGACTGGGGGCCAGCCAGCGAGCGGAGGATCTCATCTGGGCGAGGGGCAGGGGGAGGAAAGACGAGGGCACAGACAGGTGAGGGAGGGCGGCCGGGTGGCGTGAACCCCTTGCGTCCCCTCCCTGGGACCCCACACATCAGCCCGTGCCACGGTCCCCGACTGGTCCCTGGTGTTAGAGACACCTTCAGAGTGGTCCCTGGTGTTAAAACCGCCTTCAGGCTGCTCCAGAGAGGGAGAGCATCCTTCCATCATGCCTAAACCGAGCCGGGATGTGTCCCCAGCCATAACCCCACCTTCGGACTGGTCCCTGGTGTTAGATCCATCTTTGGACTGGTCTGGAGGGAGAGCATCCTTCCATCATGCCTAAACCGAGCCGGGATGTGTCCCCAGCCATAACCCCACCTTCAGACTGGTCCCTGGTGTTAGATCCATCTTTGGACTGGTCTGGAGGGAGAGCATCCTTCCATCATGCCTAAACTGAGCCAGGACGTGTCCCCAGCCATAACCCCACCTTCGGACTGGTCCCTGGTGTTAGACCCATCTTTGGACTGGTCCCTGGTTTTAGAGCCACCTTCAGGCTGCTCCCGAAAGGGAGAGCATCCTTCCATCATGCCTAAAGCGAGGCGGGATGTGTCCCCAGCCATAACCTCACCGGGGGCTGACAAACATGGCAAAATCCAGCCTGAAAAAGCAAGCGGAGCCTGAAAAAGCAAGCGGGATGTCACGGGGCCACCACCCCCCCGGCAGTGGTGATGAGCCCCAAGGCACGGGGCGGGGAAGGTGGAAGGTCAACCCAATGGAGCCACGTGATGCCGCGGGACTCGCTGTTTCTGATTAAAACCAAACAAGCAAATAAATAAGCACAGCGTTTTTCCAGTCCAGGCACGACCTCTCAAGAGCCAAGGGAAGCAGAAAGCCCATCCAAACTCTCTGCCCCCATCGCTTTTTGGGTTTTTTTTATGTTTTTATCTCATCGTTTTCAGGCCTGACACAGGGGTTTTAGGGCATCTGACTCATGGGTTTTTGAGCCCTCGGGCTTGGCAGGGCTGCAGATCGGCTGCAGCTCGGCACAAACTCTTCCCCCCCGCTCCGGGGACGGCCTCCTGCGTGCCTCTGTGCTAGTCGCCCCTCGGGGTGGCAACCGTCCAGCTCGCCTGGCTCCTGCCCGTGCACAGCCACTACCCGCTCCTGGGACCCCACCTTGGCACGTCCTCCCCTTCCCGCCCGGCACCCCCCCGGCTCTCACGCCATTTCCTCATTTGGTTTTGCTTTTTTGAGACAAGATTCTTGCCAAGTCCATCCCAGGCAAGGCCACCGACCCATCCCATCACGGGTCGACAGGTAAGGGGGACAGGCAGCGCTGGTCCCCCCATTCCCACACCAGCCGAGCGATGGGGACGGGGTGGGCTGGACCCCCTGGCGCCGCAGGCAGGGAAAGCCCTTGGAGCAGGCAAAGACGGGCACAATGGGACATGGAAGGCATCCTCAGCCCCCGCGCCCCCCCGGAGGGTGATGCAGGGGGAGACCCCACTTCGTGCAATGCCCAACCCCGTTGGTGCCCCCGGGGCACAGCTTCCCCTTCCCCTGGCTGCCACATGCAAGGCACCACCAGATGGGCACAGCAAACCTCAGCCCCTCTCCAACAGCTCCCAGCCCCTCTCCAACCCGTGCCCGCTCGGCCGGGTATGGCAGGGGGACAGTGACACCTACAGGCATGTGACAAGGGCCACCCGTGTGTCACCCCCCCACACCTGCCAGGGGCACAAAGGCAGGTCCCAGGTTTGGTGGGCATCCAGCCCCAGCAGCGGCTCGTCCTCTGCCACCACCACCCTGGGGCGGACACCCCATGTGCCTCCTGTGTGCCACGGGAGCCAAGTGGCCACGGGAGCCAAGCGGCCACGCACACCGCTGCCCGCCTCGCCCAGTCGGGACCCGCTCCTCGGGCCACGGGGAGAGGAGAGGGGATGCTCGGGTCTGCGAGAGGGACGGGGCAACGCCGGGGGTGAATGAGCAAGCCCCAGGTGGAAATGCCACCGCTGCCTGCGGACAGGTCAAGGAACAGATCCTGACCTCCTGGTCTTCAGCCGATGCTCCCGAACAAACACTGTTGGGTTCAGAGAGGTCTGGAGGGCGTCCGGGTAACCATGAGCACACGCAGAGCCCCTACACCCACGTTAGATCCAATTTTGGGTGGCAGATGTCCCTTGGGAAGGCCCTCCTTGGCCTTTCAGGATTATATTCCACATGGGAGGCAGGCAGGATCCACAAGCCTGGACTGGTGGAGGAGAAACAGGCATCCCCAAATGCTCCTCAGGGCAGAAATGCCACCTCTTCGCCAGGAGATGGATGATGCTTTGGTGCTTCGAGTAGAAAAGGGCCAGTTCTGCACCTTTACACGCCGGGAAACGCCATCCCAAGGCACCCCGCGCAGCAGCTGGGACAACCCACTCCTGCTGCGGCCATCAGCCCCAGGGCAAGTGGCTCCCAGGCATGGAGAGCCATCCCACAGCTCCACCGTGTGCCATTCCTCCTTCCAGCCCAGCTGCAGATCCATCCAGTGCTCGCCTCCAGCCCTCTGCCCTGAGCACACCCAGGTCTCGGCTCCAATTCCGTCTTCTCCAGCCGACGCCATGAAGCCTCTTCCCGAAGCCTCTCCTGGGCTGTGATCCCATCTCCCTGCTGGCTCCGTGGGCCTCCCAGGCAGGGACTGGAAGTGCTGGGCAGGCAGGCAGGGAAGGGAGATGGCCTTGCCCTGATGCCAAAGGCGCTGGACCACATGGAGCATCCTCGCGAGGGACCCCAGCATCCTCGTCGGCATGGCGGGCAGTGCTCCATGCCGGGATGGGAAGCCCAATGGTAAATCCACCCGCCGGGGAGCCATCAGGGATGCATGGCGGCAAGCTGGCCCCGGTATCCTGGTTTTTGCCACCTTGCTTCTTCCACAGCCTCGCAGAGGGAGGGTGCCCGCAGCATCCCACACCGCATCCATGCCGGCAGTGCCAGCAGACCCCGGAGCGCGGCACAAAGCCATCCCGCTGGAGGAGCAAGGGCAGAAGCAGCCCTTCCCCGCGGCTCACAGCCTGCACAGGACAGCTCGCTCCCCCCCAAAATCCAGCAGCATGCTCGGGCTGGCTGACGGCTCGGTGTTTTTTCCTGGGGGGCTTCCTCTCCTCCCGCTTCCAAGCCAGGGAAAGCTCCGCAGAACCCCATGGAGGCGCGAGGTGGGGAGATCGGATGGAGGGGCAGGCTGAAGGGTGGGGTTTTTTTTCCTCCCCCCCACCCGAACAGAAATCGCCTCGCAGATCCACCACCCGCCAAACCCCTATCGATAAAACATCTGCAGAGAATTTAAACCTAATCCTCAGCAGTCTCCGGGGTGTCGGAGCGCAGCGAGGATTTGCAGGCAGATGCACAAGGCTCCGACAGCCAGCCAGCAAACACCGCGATGGCCCGCTTTCCTCTCGCTCCCGCAGCTTTCCCCCGGCAGCATCAGGCCGCGTTGCCTCTCTTCTAGCCGTAATACTTGTTTCCTTTTTACTGGTCCTGTCAGAGACCTTTGGACACCGGCAGCTTCAGAGGTAAATATTTATCCTCGCAACTCAACTCCAAAAAAAAATTAAAAAAAGGCTCAGGAACGTGCAGCCTCCCAGCCCGGCCGCTGTGGCACCGATCGCTTTCTCCCAAGGAAAGGGCTTTTTTGGCTCATGGGAAAGCAGAGCCCAGACGTGGAGAGCTTGGGCTTCCTCTGCTCTGCCAGGCTCCTCACCACGAGGCTGCATCATGGGGGGGCTGCTCCCCAAAGCAGCAGGATGAAGCCCCCCAGGCACCCCATCCCTCAATCCAGGGGTACAGCTTCCCGGTGATGACTGCTTGGGGTGTCACAGCCCCTCCGGCTGCGGGGGGGGGACAGCCTCCTCATGCAGCCTTTCCCTCCCCCCCCCTCCCTCGCACCCATGAAACCTTTGGGGCACCCAGGATTGGGGGCAGAGGGTCTCGCTTGCATGCAACCTCCCCCACCAGGGGGAACGGACCGCGGTTTGGATGCCTTAGGGAGGGGAGGCATCCCGGAGGTCCCTGTCCTCCTGCATCTCGCTCCTGAGACGTCCAGCAGCGAGTCAGACATGCGTACAGATGGCCAGTGGCCAGCTTGCCCCCCCAGCCAGTGCTGGAGAGCCCCTCCTCTCCCCTGCCCACATGTATCCCCACTCGTTGGCCCCCCACCCTGTCCCTGGAGCATCCCTCCTTGTTCTCTCTGCCTCGGAAAGCTGGGCTGGCACCCCCCTGCCCCGACACTCCCCGGTGGGCTCTGCTGCTGGCAGGTCACAAGAAAGGATGCCCCAAATCGGGGCTCACCCCCCCCCCGCCCCCCACACTCAGGCCTGTGTCCCACCCTACACAAAGGCATGTGAGAAACCAGCACCCCCCCGGCGGCACGTCACCCTTTCCCCTCGCCAACCGGGGATTGTGCCGGGGAGCAGGAGACGGGAGGAGCCCCTCACCCCCAATTTCCACCCAGGGATGCTGAGCACCCCAGGCAGGGTGGTCCCTCCGCCTGCCCCCCCCCCCCGCCCCTCCAAGCCCTGCAGAGCGGGATGCTCTGGGAGGGGGTTCGCTCTGCCAACCTTCAAGTCTCCCTCAGCAGCTGCCCGTCCCTTCTCCGTGTCCTCGCAGGCCGGGGGGACGCTCCTCCAGCCCAGCCGAGCCCGGCGGAGTTTTTCGGGGCGCTCGCCGCTGCGGTGTGCCGGGGGCTCCCACACACCACAACCCCCCGGCACACCACCGAGTCACCGCCCTGCGGCCACCCAGCCTCGCAGGAGGCAAAAAAGGGACATTTTGCCTTCCTTTTCACCCCAGACCCACCACAATCTCCGGTTTCTCCCCCTTTTTTTCTTTGGCTGCCCCTTCCCCAGGGCGGTAGGAGCCTGCCCTAGAAATGCAAAGCTTTTCCTGCTGGCAGGGACAGGGCTCCTCAGGAACTCACACAGGAGCTAAAGCCACACTCATGAATTCCAACGGAGGGGGACGACAATTCTCTACCCCTCCCACCCCCCCCATGCAATTAGCTCAACTTTCCAACCCGATTCTCCACGCCGAGTTCCAAGGAAGGGTGCGGGGAGGGGGGGGGGACCCGGCAGCCACGGCAGCAGCGGGTGGAGGGCGCTGGGAGACACGGGTGGGGGGGTGAAGGGGGGGTTACAGCTATCCTGCGAAACGCAAATCCGTGGGGAATGACAAGGAGAGAGGGGATCAGGGCTGCGCTGCTGATCGCTCGTCCTGCCCGCTCCCTTGGATCGCGATAGCGATGCCAGCGGCGGGGGCTGCCCCGATGGGGTTGTTGTGTGTCGTCGTCCCCCCCCCTCCCATGTTTTAAGTTTGATAGAGAATAAGAAAATAAAGTTGCCCCTTGTTAAAATCCTCGCCCCTCTGCTGATGCAGACCGAGCCCCGAGCAGTGCCCAGCTCGGAGGAGCGCCGGTCCCTCTCTCCAGCCCCCCCGCAGCCCCCAGCCCCGGGGAAGGACATGCCACCTCTGCCACCCTGCCCGGCCAGGCGACAGCATCCCTCCCGGCCTGCGGGCACCCCCGCCGGGGCCACTCACCTAGGAAGAGGACGATGCAGAAGGCGTTTGCCAAGATCATGTTAGTAAAATCCACGCGTTCCTCCACGTGTGCAAAAAAAAAAAAAAAATTAATTAAAAAAAAAAAGGAAAAAAAAAAAAGAAGCGGAACAACAACAAAAAAATAATAATTCCCAAGGTAGATCCCAAATCCGGGGGAGGTTGTGAAAGAGAGGGATGGGGGGGGATGTGTGTGCTCCCCCCGGCGCGGAGCCGGGGCCCTCAGCCGCTCGCCGCCTCCCGCATCCCCGCCCGGGCTCCCGGCGGCTTCTGCCGAGGCTCTGGCTGCCGGGGGTGGGGGGGGGAGGCACGGCGAGGGGCGGCTGCGCTCCGCCGAGCCCCGGAGAAGGGGCAGAGCCCGGCCCCCTCCCCGCCCCGGTTCTTCCCCCCCCCTCCGCGCCTCTCCGCCCCTCCGCCGGGCCCGGGAGCTACGCACCGCGGAGGGGGCAGCGCAGCCGCGCACGCCCTTCCAGCGAGGGGGTGTGTGTGTGTGTGTGTGTGTGTTGTGTGCAGACCCCCGGCTCCCCATCCATCCCTTCCTCCCTCCTACCCCCCTCCCTGCCCCCCCCCGGGGCGCCCCGAAGGCTCCCACCCCCCCGACAAAGCCCCTCCGCCGGGCCCCAGAGCCGCGCACCGCGGTGCCCTTCCACCGGGGGGCATGTGTGTGTGCAGACCCCCGGCTCCCCATCCATCCCTTCCTCCCTCCCACCCCCCTGCCTGCCCCCCTCCCCCCCCCCCGGGGCGCCCCAAAGGCTCCCCCCACCCCACCCCAAGCCGCCTGGGAGCAGCCCCGGCCCCCCCTGCCCACCATGGGGATGGGGGTGCCCATAGGGGTGCAGGGACCCGGATGCCTCGTCACCGGATGGGTGAAAGGCCCCCAGGTGCGGGGGGGGTGGGAAGGGGAGCCCACCCAAACGGGGACCTACCAGCTGATGTGCGCTCCCCGCTTGCTGGGGGGGTGTGGGAGGAATCGCACACACACACACACACACACACACACACACACGTACATGTGCACACAATGCACATTCAGCCCAGGGAATTATTCATTCACGTCGGAGGTTCCGCAGGCAGCCCGGCTTCCTGGGCAGCAGCGCCTTCCTCAGCCCTTCCCGGCCCCCGGTCCCCTCTGTCCCCCACCCTGAGGCTGGGAATGGGGGTCACCCCCCGCCCCGACCCCTCTGATGCACCCCAGCTCTTGCGAGTGAGCAGGGTCCTCGCTGCAGAGGCGTGGTGCCTCCTCCTCCTCCTCTTCCTCCTCCCAGCCCTGCGTGGGGTGGTGGAGCCTCTCACCCCCTCTCTGTGTCCCCAATCTGGGGTCAGGACCCCACAAGTGCCAGTGATGGGCGGGGGGGGGGGGGTCCTGGCCCTAGCCCCATGAAGGTCATAAGCAGCATGGGGGGGGATGCTCGGCTCCCTTCTCCTCAATGCAATAAGGAGGGGAGCGGGGGGAGCAGCCCCTCTTTGCTAAGCCCCGTAGGCAGTGTGTGGGGTTGGGGGGGCACCACGCCGAGCCTCCCCCCGGTTCGCATCGCCTTGTCTCCGGAGCAAGGGGCTTCGAGAAACCAGCTGGCACATCGCCTTGGCCAACGGCACGCAGGATCACGCTGCGCTTTGAGGAGAGGTTCAGACAGAGAGAAAAGGGGGGCGGGGGGCGGGGGGACACGACACGACGACGCGACAAACAACAGATCAGAGCAACACGCATTAGTGAGGCTTCCCGTTTAACAACATCCTTCCCCGTCCTATTCTTTTCCTGCTCTTGGCTCTCCCTGGCTTGCCTTCTCTTTTTAAATAAAAGAAAAAAATCAAGATCCGGCAAAACACATAGACTCTGACTTCGCAGGGTGTTACTGTTCTTTCAGGGAGCCTAAATGGAGACAGCGGTGAAAAGCGGTGTCCTCAGCTGCCCAGCATTGCTTTAATTTTGTCAGGTCTCAAAGTGCCTCCGTGCACTGGGTGTGACACTTGTCTTCCCGCAGTAAGATTACCCAAAAAGTGCCAGTCCTGCCGCAAAAAAAGCCGCCGTTCCTCTGTCCCCCTTTGTGCCTCTGCTTGTCCCCTGCCTGCGCCGGAGATGGGATCCCGGCAGCAGGAGCAGCAATAGCTGCTTCAGCCCATCGCCAGCACCTCTGGAAGGCAAATACCTGCTTTAATACCTGCTTTAATGCCATCTTGGAGCCGAGCGGAGGGAAAGGATTTCCTCGGCCAGAAGAGGGAACTGCTCTCCGCTCTTCTCTCCGCTCTTCGGCCTCACCGCTGTCTCCCTCTCCTGCCTTCCCAGGCTCAAGGCCGGACTGTGTCGGAGGGGAAGGGTTGCTCAGCACCCCATCGAGGTGACATCTGAGGACTTTTGTCCCCACGGCAGCTCCTGGAAGGGAGACGAACAGCTTCGAGCCTGGGGTTTCCCTGCATTTTGTTTCCTTGATGTGCACGGAGGCCACCAGAGACCCTCAGGGATCCCCCACGCACACCCCAGAGGCTGCCGCTGCTTTCAGCAGGGGCAGCTTTGGGCTTCCCAGCCCGATTCAGTTGGTGCAGGACCCTGCGGGATGCGGGATGTCCAGCCAACCCCATCCCAAACCCTCCAGGATTCTGTGTGTCCCACCCCTGCCCCTGTCCCTGTCCTCATCCTCTGGGTGAGCACCCAGCCAGTGCTGGGGACTGTGGGAGAGCACCCACCTCTAATTACCTGAGCTAAAGCAGCACATTTATTAGCATTTATTAGCACAGCCACAACAGCCACCTGATGGAGGGACCAGGCAGGAGCCACGAGCATCACGCCCCGGGGGGTTAATCCCACTCCCACTGCAGACATCGCTTGTGGCGCGTCCCCGCTCCGGAGTTATCAGGAGCAGCCAGCTACCTGGCCTCTCATTTAGAATTTATTCCCGGGGAATTTATAGCCCGTGTCACCGGGAGCTCCTTAAATCAGGAGCTAGGTACACCAAGCATCACGCCGCCCAGCCCGCCTTTCGGGGGGCAGGGGAGGTGGCACCGTCCTTTGGGAGAAGGGGAGATGGGGTGGGGAGGATGGCGGAGGCGGCTCTTCCAGCGGTGGCTTGGTGGGGGCTCTCCCTTCCGCAGCCCTGGCAGCACAAAGGGGGCTCTGTCTGGCGCGAAGCTGCACGGCCGATGATGAGCTGCTGCTGTCGGTCGGAGGGAGAAGGGAGGCGGGGAGGGAGGAGGATGGGAGGCAGAGGTCTGTGGGACCACGGGAGACCTGCAAGGGACCGTCGTGCCAGGGAAGAGGCACGAGCACCCGTACAACCCTGCAGATGTTTATGCTTGGGGGGAGAAAAACCAACCAACCAACCAAGCAAACAAACAAAAAAACCCCATCGACAACAAACCCGACAACTTTATTATGCCACGGCGCTGGGCAAATTCAGCCCCTTTGTGAAATGACAAGGCTAATCGCCAAAGCCGATTACAAGAAACACAACGGCTGGGCTGGCGCCGGCTGCCTGCGCCGCTGCCAGTTGCTCGGGTGCTTTCTGCTGCCTTCGGCGGGGCCGGGCACGTTTTGGGGCGAGGGAGGGCGGATGGCAGACACGGGTTACTCCTCCTCTCCCCAAATTATCTTCCATTTCCAAAGCATCCCGCTCCCGGCGGCTCGAGCATCCCCTGGGCGGCGGCGGGGAGGAGACCCCTGGCAGCCGGGCTTTGTTTCTGCACCGAAATTGATAAACGCGACTGGAGGATTTCTCCCCTCCTTCCGTTTAAGTCCCATTAATTTGAGTTGGATTTGCTTACCCTCCTGACTTTAGACTTTAATTCTGCAAAGCGTTATCACATTAATGGGAGTCAAGGTTGTTAAAGTGATGGATTATGCATTAGCAGTGTAATCCATGGGGGGCAGGACCAGCCTCCGAGCTCTCCCCAACGCTCGGTGTCTTCTTCTCGTCCTGACAGCTACGAGAAGAGCATGAGCATCTTCCCAGGCAGCGAGAGGGTGGCCCAGGGTCCGCGGCTTTGTGCTGGGTTTCTGCCCTCGGCTGGTTGCGCAGGCAGGGGGACGCCTGGCCGAGGGGATGGGGACGCGTCCCTGCCTGGATTCCAGGGCTCACAGTGATGCTATTTCCCCCTCTGCTGGTACCCTGGCTCTGCTCTCCACAAGATGCTGTATTTCAGGCAGCCGCAGCAAATCTAGGTCCCCCGCAAGGGTTTTTTGCACCTCCGGGGCTTTGTAGGGTCCCGCGTGGGTCCTAGGGATGGCTGGGAGGCAGGACCTCACCCTCTGCTCCCCTGGGGGGGGGGGTCCTGCAACCCAGGGGCAGAGCAGGACCAGCACATCATCTCCCCAAGCTGCAACTCAGTTTTTTCCAGAGCCCAATATGGGGCTGCGAGTTCCCAGGCCAGGGTTTTGCCTTCCCGGGATGTGCAGTAACGGGAATTCCCCACCGTACAGCAACGGCCGCCCCCAGCCCCGGCTCCGCAGCTCCCGTAGCGCTCGCTGGAGGGATTTCCCCAGGGGCTGTGAGCGATGGCAGCCAGGACCCCATCACTCAGCCACGCTGCGAGAGGCACTATGTCACGGCGGGGTGGCCGCACAGGTACCGCCGTGTTCCATTTCTTTAGTGCCTTTTAGCTCCAAAGCCTTGGGAGTTTGCCCCTTTGTGTTTCCCCCCTTCCTTGAAGATCATGGAATCACAGAATGGTTTGGGTTGGAAGGAACCTTGAAGATCACCCAGTGCCACCCCCTGCCCTGGGCAGGGACACCTCCCACCAGCCCAGGTTGCTCCAAGCCCCGTCCAACCTGGCCTTGAACCCCTCCAGGGATGGGGCAGCCACAGCTTCTCGGGGCAACCTGGGCCAGGGGCTCACCCCCCTCACAGCCAACAATTTCTTCCCCACATCTCATCTCAATCTCCCCTCTGTCAGTGTAAAACCCTTCCCCCTCGTCCCATGGCTCCCCTCCCTGCTCCAGAGTCCCTCCCCAGCTTTCCTGGAGCCCCTTTAGGGCCTGGCAGGGGCTGGAAGGTCTCCCCGGAGCCTTCTCTTCTCCAGGCTGAACCCCCCCAGCTCTCTCAGCCTGTCCCCACAGCAGAGGGGCTCCAGATGGGACTCTATTTTATATTATTTTTTAATAAGAGGAGAAGGAACGCAGGCGAGGGGCTGCCCTGTGGAGGGAGCATGGCTGGTTCACTGTGGGCCCATTTTCTGTGCGCACAGAGATTTTCCTCACGCGAACCCATGCACGTGGCGCGGGGCACCCGTGGGGAATGGCTGCGTTGCTCCTCGCTGCGCAAAATGCTCATCCGCAGCCGGCTGCGCCCTTGCTGCTGCTGCTGCTGGGGAAGCCCCGCGTTCCCGTCCTCCTTCAAACGCGGTGTCTGACCCGGGTTTTCCACCCACGGGTGCCCTCGCAGAGCTGATTCCCGGGGGCTGCCTCCGCCGATGCCACCGGAGCTCTCCCTGGCACCGACGGTCACGCTTCGGCTCCCTCCGGGTGTCTCCTTGGGGACCACGTTTGCGGGACTGCTGACAGCAGCCAGCTCATAGCCACCGGCTACGGGAGCCCTTACAACACCCCGACACTGATGGACCCCGACAGCTACACGCAAAGCGGAGGCTATTTTTTCCCTCACGGCTGTTTTCCCATCTCATTCTCCCTTTTTTAACCCCTGCTGGGGAAACCAGCCCTTTCCTTTCATTGCTTCCCCATCAGCTGATGTCCCAGGGATCCCGGGGGAAAAGAAGCGGCACCTACAGAGGCACTGAGCGAAAAGGAGCCCGGCTGATATCAAATCTCACTTTGACCCCTCTGAATAAACACAGGGCTGGTTGCCAGGTCCCAAAGGTGCTGGCCCGGAGAGCATCACCGGCCGGCTCTGCCAGGAGCTCCTCCTCTGCCCCGTCCTCCGCTCGTCTGGCGGCTCTCACTAACGAGAGCTCCTTGGTGACAGCCACCAGCCCTATCGATCCCGCTCCCAGCTCTGTCCTGCCGGAGAGAAAGCGATACTTGAGGGAGGACACGATTCTCCCTGTTAATTGAATGCTCTGGCGCGGGGCCCCATCCGGCACACTGACAGCACTGATCGATGCCTCTGCACTGAGGAGGCTGGGCTGGCAGCGTGGCTGGGGACAGGAGACATGTCCCACCCATGCTTGAGGCTCCCCAGTTCACGAAGGACAGGGAACTGCTGGAGAGGGGACAGCAAAGGGCCACCAAGATGCTGAGGGGACTGGAACATCTCTCTGATGGAGAAAGGCTGAGGGATTTGGGGCTCTTCAGGCTGGAAAAAAGACGGCTGAGGGGGGATCTTATCAACGCTGATAAATACTTCAAGGGGGGTGTCAGGAGGACGGGGCCAGGCTCTTCTCAGTGGTGCCCAGGGGCAGGACAAGGGGCAACGGGCACAAACTTGACCATGGGAAGTTCCATCTCAACGCGAGGAGGAACTTCTTTGCTGTGAGGGTGGCAGAGCCCTGGCCCAGGCTGCCCAGAGAGGTGGGGGAGTCTCCATCTCTGGAGACATCCCAACCCCGCCTGGACGCGTTCCTGTGCCCCCTGCTCTGGGTGACCCTGCTCTGGCCGGGGGCTGGACGAGGTGATCTCCAGAGGGCCCTTCCCACCCCGGCCAGTCTGGGATTCCGTGTCACAGGGTTGGGGAGGTGGAAGGTGCCATCAGTGATGCCGGGTCATCGCTCCCCATGGTCCGCTCACGGGATGCTGCAGCCGTTCCCCTCCCCTCAATGAGTTTTTTTGGGGGAGTTTGCAGTGACCCGAACAGGGACAGGCGATTGGGCTGGTGGCACTGGGAGGGGACGATGATCCCAGCCAGCTCCATTCGGGACACGCGGAGCTGAGCTGTCAGGTCTCATGCTCACACACTCGTCAGCCTCCACGGCCCCAAATTACAGCTGACATTTAATAAAAGCCCACGGCACCTGAGCGAGACGCCGAGCTGGAAGGGAAGCGGTTGGGGGATTTTCTTGCGAAAGAACATATTTGTTTTACTCTGCACTCTCCCTGGGGTCTGAGCGGAGGCTCCCAGCTTCCCAGGAGCCCCACAGGGAAGATTTGCTGGGTACATCAGCCCAGGGACACCCTGGATTTTATCCCGGGACCCTCCTGGTACAGGGTGACAGACCCCTCCATGTGCAAGCAGCTCCTTGTTCCCATGGGATGAAGGGCTCAGGGATGGAGGTGAAGGCAAGAGAGGAGAAAAGGGGCTTTTCAGACGCTCTGGGAATGACATGGGGAAAAGCAGGGCAATAATGAGGGCTGGTTCCAGCGTCACGCACTCAGCCCTAATCAGGCAATGAAGCAAATTGAGTTTCGCTAAAAGCTCAGGAGCCCGGGCTGGGTGGCCCCCTCCTGCCCCCACTCTCCCTTGTCCCAGGGAATGAGATTTCCATCCACTCCCTGGAGGATAAATGAGTAATTGCTGCGGTCTGCGCCGGGGCAGGGAGCGCTGGCGTGGGCACGGCATCCTTGGCTGACGCTTCCCGTGCCTTCGCTGCTCAAGTGGATTAGCAGGACCGGGGCCCGCGTTGGGAAACAGCATTAAATTCCTATATATCAGTGTTCCGGCAGCGCTGGCAGCAGGGGGGCTGCAGAAGGAGCTGGGATCCCTGCAGTATGTGCTCAGCATCCTTGGGGGATGTGGGACCTGCTGCCGGGCTGGGCTCAGCCTCAGTGCACGGCGCGGGTCCCCGTCCCTCCTCTACCTCCTCCGCGCTGGCACCGTCACGCTGGCAGCCGACCCTCTCGGCCATCTGGCAGGTGGGCAGATGGCCCGGCGTCGGTCCGGGCACGAAGGGCGAGTAAAGCGCGTGGGCACCCGGCCAGGCTGTTGGCACGGGCAGCGATGGCGATGCACGGCCAACCCCCTCCTCCCGCAGGGTGCCCAGGGGGTGTCACAGCCCCCCCACGCTCCCGTTCCCCCTGGGGGAACCCTCTCCGTGCACACTCTTCCAAAGACGCCGAGGCTTCCAGGCAAGGCGGGTGTAAGGGGAAGGGAAGGAGGAACGGGCAGCGCTGCTGGTTTCTCCCAGGGAAGGATCCAGCACGCAGCGGCTGGGATGGATTTGGAGCCTGAAGCCTGGGGTTGGCCACCAAAAACCCTGGTGAAGCCGCTGACAACCACAACCCAGCAGCGCCGAGGGCAGGAGAGCAGAGCCAGGGTGCTCCGTGCCACGAGCCATCTGAAATTTGGGGAATTCCAGCTCTTCCCTGTCCCCTCTCCTGATTTCTGGGGGACGGAATGGCTTTGCTGAAGTTCAAACAATGCCCAGGGCATCTCTGGAGGCACAATCCCAGAAACCTGGTGTCATTTAAAGGGTATTCCTCAATCTTTGTCCCCAAACACACCCTTTTCTGAAGCAGCATTTTCTGCTCCTCCCTCCACCCAAGATGAACATGTGCAAGGTCCAGCTGGGCACTGGGAGCTTGAAATAGCAGCTGGGTGGCTTTGTGACCTGTTAGGATAATTTAAATCTTGGGGAAGAAGCAAGGATGGGGATAAAAGCAGCCGAAGGGATGGCGAGGAGGAAACCAGAGAGGCGGCACATGGGATGTTTTCCGTTCTCTGCGGTACGAGGGAGAGCTGGGGAGGCGAAATGGTGTGACCAAGGTTGGGGGGAAGAGGTAACAGAGGGACAAATCAAAGCAGGGGGGTGGAAAAGGCAATGAAATCTCAGCAAGCCCACTGCCATCGCCGGATATTTCCAACTGCTGGCACCGCGCAACTCCGCCGCGATTCTCCGTAAAGGAGAAATTGCTCCAGTAGGAAAGCCGGGGGGGGGGGCGGCGGCGGTGGGGGTGTCGGGGAGCCGCTGCCTTCTGCAGGAGCGGCTTTGCTTTCCCCTCCGGGTTGTGGGACCTTCCCCTTGTCACATCTGGGATGCAAGTAGGGTGGGACGCGAGTAGAGTGGGATGCTGGATGCTTTCCTGCTGGCGCAGGGCCGGGGGGTGAGGGGGGGACTGGGAGGGATGGGAGATGACAGGCTTTCCCGCAGGTGTGTGCCAGATGTTTCTGCATCCTCCGGAGAGTGGTCCCTGGGTGCCAGGTGAGGTTCCCCATCCCATGCAGACATGGATTTCTTGGCCCCCCCCCACCCCCGGCAGTGTCTGACAGCCCTCTCACCTCCCCGTCAGCCTGGCACCGGGAGGCAAACGCCGCCTGGGCTGTCGGGCTGGGAAGAGAGGGAAGAAAACCCCGCACGGTTCCTCAGAGAGAGCTCAGATGGGCGTCCCTGCCGCCGGAAAGGCTGCGGCAGAAGGTGCAACCCTGCTGTTAGACGTCGGAGCACACACAGGGGACAGACGCCCCTCCCGGGGAAAACACGGCGGGAGATGTCCGAAGCCATTCCCCGCTCCGCTGCCGTGACTTGCCCCTCGGGTCCCTGGCAATAGCCCCAAGTCCCTTGATTATTTTTATTGTCTCTCCCGCGCCGAGCCCTGCCTGCTGTGTCAGCAGGCGCATTTATAGCACCGCTCTCCTCCCAGACTGATGTCAGGAGCATCCTTTCCCTGGTCGCTACCTGTCACTCCCGGCTTTTTCACGCCGGCCAAAGCACTTGCAGCCACTTTTTCTCCGCTGCTCGCTTTCGGCTCCTCATGGGCACGATGTTCCACCGGCAAAAGCCTTCCAGACATCTGCAAGGTGACAGGGAGCCCCGGGGGATGTTGCCAAGGGGGTGTCCATGTCCATGCCAAGGGGTAGGCGCACGGAGGGTCCGTGTTCCCGCGACAGCGACCCTGAGCTCAGCTCCAGCCAGCTGCCCCCCCCACCCTCCCCGGCTCCTTCTGCCTGGGATTTACTGCTTTCATTTTCCTTTCCTTTTTCCGAGATTAATTATGGATATTTTCCTCTGCATTAATAACGTTTGCAGCGCTGCAAGGCAGGACAATGGGGCGAGGGAAGCCAGGACCTCTGCTCCGGCTGGGATCTGGGGGGCTGTGGGAGCAAGGCAGCTCTGCCACCCCACCTTTTCCCTTGGAATACTGTTGGTGCTGGATGCTGCCTGGGCCAGCACAGCTTGGGTGACGGCTCTCCAGATCCTGGAGGGGTGAGCGGCATTTAATGAAAGTGATCCCTTCCTGAATGCAGGGGGGAGAGATGCGCGATGGCCCCAGGGAGCACCTGGGGGGGCTATCGCTGGTCCCAACCTTCCTCTTCCTCGGTGGGATGAATCCCCGGTGCTGCTGGGAGCTGCTTCTCCTGCTCTTCGTGGTTGCTCTCAAGGGTGGATGCAGGGGAAAATCATAGAATCATGGAATGGTTTGGGTTGGGAGGGACCTTAAAGGCCACCCAGTGCCACCCCCTGCCCTGGGCAGGGACACCTCCCACCAGCCCAGGTTGCTCCAAGCCCCGTCCAACCTGGCCTTGAACCCCTCCAGGGATGGGGCAGCCACAGCTTCTCGGGGCAACCTGGGCCAGGGGCTCACCCCCCTCACAGCCAACAATTTCTTCCCCACATCTCATCTCAATCTCCCCTCTGTCAGTGTAAAACCCTTCCCCCTCGTCCCATGGCTCCCCTCCCTGCTCCAGAGTCCCTGCCCAGCTTTCCTGGAGCCCCTTTAGGGACTGGATAATCCCTGTACAATTCCTAGAGATCCAGCACAGCAAGGGAGATCTCAGTGGAGCGCTGAGGAGCTCCAGCTGCTGGCTCCCACCCCAGGGATGAGCCCAAGGTGCCCATTCCTGTCTCCATCCAAGCCGGACACCCCATCCCAGCGTCACCAGAGGCCCTGGGCGGGGGATCCCTTTGGAGAAAACCCTGGAGAAACGCTTCCCTTTTAGCAAAGCAGCGTCTCTGCACCCCGGAGCTCGTGTGCGTGGCCACGGACACCCACAGCGATTGCAAACCAAGCCGAGCACACGTTCCACTGTCACTTACTCCTCGGTTCCTCTGAGGAACATCAAGGAAGATAAGAGGGTGCAAAGAACAATGATAATACTCCAAATAATCCAAACCCTCTCTGAGAAGCAGATCCCACCAGCTCAAAGCCAGTCTCCCTTGGGAAAGCCGTTTCAAGCACCATCAAAAAAAAAAAAAAAAACAAACCAAAAAAAAACCCAAACCAAAAAAGCCGTTTTCTTCCAGGAGCCCCCCATCCCTCTCTGCAAAGGAGAGCGGGCGTTTTTTTATTTATTAGCCAAATAGTAATAATAACAAAATACTAATAAGCCGTGACGGCAGGGGAAGGAGCGCCGCTGCCTGCCCCCGTGCTGGGCGTGGGGAGCGATGGGCAGATGCCAACCTGGTGTTGAAACCAGACCTTTATTAAAAGCAGGTCCAGCACGCAGAAAGTTCGCCCGCCTCTGCAGAGCGGGCAGGATTAGCCCATTTTTCTTTTTCTGGGTTGCTTCCGTGGCAGTGCTCCAGCCTCCTGGATAAACCAGGGCACGGCAGCACGCCTGGCTCTGCAGGGGCTCGTCCCGCAGCCGGGGCATCCAGGAGAAATCCCTCCAGGATGCTGCGAGCCCCGGCTTGCATCCCGAATTGGGATGCAGGGAGGTGGCTGCCCACCACCCCGCTGCGGCTCCCGGGACCTGGTGAAAAGGGTTTGCGTTTTATGAGCATGCACAAACCAGTAAGCCCACCCTGGGGTGGGGAGGGGGGTTATAATGTTTTGAGGGGGACAAATCATCTTAGCAATGCCCAGTATCGTGCTGGGATGGTCCCCAGGCACCGACCTACATTTCCAAGGGGAGCAAATCCTCCTGCCCGGTGCCTGAACCCGGCAAAACCTTCCCCATCACCCATCGGCATGGCAGGGAGAGCTGGCAGGGTGACAGGAGGGATGGAGACACCTCTGGCAGGGTGGCAGGAGGGATGGGGACACCTCTGGCAGGGTGGCAGGAGGGATGGGGACGCTCCGACGGGCACGAAGCAGGTGATGCCGCCCCACAGCCACGGTCCATTAATCAGCGCCCTAAATCTGCCGCTCCCCATTAAACCCACGGAGGGGGGGGAGACCTGCACACACAGGGCCCCCCAAAAATGCCTCTCTCTCCAGGAGCAGAGAGTTTTCCCTCTTGGCCCCCATGGGAGGAGCTGGATTGGAAGATCTCTAATGTGCTGGTGCTGGTTTCCTTGGGGCAGACCCATGGCGTGGGCACAGGAGCTGGCTGAGCATTCCCAGGCTCGGCTCCGCATCCCAACCTCTCCATGGAGAGCTGCAGAAGCCTGTCCCCGTGCAAGCGCTGGAGGAAAGCTTTGGGCTCAGGCACCTCGGAGGGGCTCCTGCATCCTTTTCTGCCTTGGGTGAGCACGTAGGAGAGCTGAAAGCAGGCAGAGAGGCTGAGGATCCCCGGAGCCACGGAGCTGGGTGTTCCAGGAGTTCTTACATGGAGTTTGCCGGCATCAAACCAGCCCAGCAAAGCGCTGAGCTGCCCCAGCTCCTCGGGGAGAGGCACAGGACACGCTCCCACGATGGCATCTCCATCCGGGCACAGCCCCGCTGCCCCTGCTGCCGGCACCCCCCTGCCAGCCCCGTGGGGAGACGGGGGTGGGTTTGATTAGAAATGCCAGAGACGGCTTAATTGAGCTTCCCAAGGCTGCTGCAGGCACAAATTGGATGTGCCCGGCTCCGAAAGCCAGCCCGCTCCCCAGCTCCTCTTGTGCATACTGAATCTTCATTTAGGCAGTCGCTCCTGCCAACTAACTCAGGGCCTCTCGTTAGCGGCCTGGCATTGATTGGCCTGCCAGGGCTCCCCCTGGAGCTGCTGGGGCTGAAACAAGCCTGGAAGCGGATTTGGCTCCTGCAGCTCCAAGCCGTGTCAAGGGGCTTTGGCTCTCCCATCCTCTCCGTGCTTCAGCCTCTTCTCCTCTCCCCTTCCTCCTCCTCCCACAGGCATCCGACCCTCCCGCCTGCCCCAAAAACCATTTCAATGGACCCATTGGGAGCAACTCTGCAAGCAGCATCACCTCCCTTCCCCGCAGCCCAGCTCAGCTCCAGAACTTCGGTACCCAAACCTTCCTTTTTGCCCTGAAATTGGGGTATCAGCATCCTCCGGAGTGAGCTGTGGGTACCCGCGCCTCGGGCACGGGCTGGCACCTCGCCGGAGAGCATCCCTGGCAGGATCCCGTGGCTGGGAGCCGGGGAGCGGGGGGGTGGGGGTGGGGGGGGTTGGGCAAAGCCTGCTGGTTCTCCGCAAGCAGGTCATTACACAAACGAGCTCTGTGCTTAGCGGGGAAGGTAATGCGCTGCGGGAAAGGCTGCGCTGATGGGCTGGGAGCAGGGATGCTCTCCCCCCGGAGGCTGCTGCCTTTCCGGGCTCTGCTTCTGGAGAGATGCAAAGGCAGTGGCCAGCACCCACGCAGCCACGCAGAGCCAAGGCTGGCGGCCAAAAAAGCTCTTTTTTCCCCCGTGCAGACCCAAGGCCAGGCTGGTCCTGCCCTGCCAATCCCTGCCAGCGACCAGCGCACACCAAATACCAACCCAGCTGCCACTTCATCCAGCCCAAAAGTCCCCGGCACCAGGAGGGGACAAGTCCTGGGACACACGTTGCAGCTCTGTTTGCAGTGAGATGGGTGAAGGACAGAGGTTTATCACAGGACGACCAGGCGGGCTGTAATATTTGCCCACAGAGAGTCCTTGCCCTTTGCACTGAGCATAGCGGTGGTGGGGACGTGTCCCGGGGCTGTCCCCAATGTCCCCGAGCAAGGGCAGAGCCCCAAGGTTGAGCTGGCTGGGGAGAGAAGCAGCTGGAAACGTGGATCCAGTTGACTTGCTCTGGGTAATATCTCCTGATTATTTCACTGCAGCATGCTGAGGCTGCAGAGTAATCGAATTAGGCAAATATTATGGGGAAGAAAATGGGCAGATAAGTAGCTTAAAGTGATCGAAATGACCTGGAGGTGGCCATGCAAATGGTCTGTATAATATCCTGTAATAACCCTGTCCAGGCAGCTCCGAGGAGGCTGAATTCCAGTAACAGGGCACCTGAGCAGGCTCAGTCGCAGCGGCCGGCGAGGGCTGGGGGTGGCTGAGCCTCCCAAGTTCTCCCCCTTGGGGGGGCTCAGCCCGGGACCCCCCTCCTCCCCAGCACCCAGGCAGGGGGGAGCCTCCAGGAGCCCTGGGAGAAGCTTTGGGGCGCGGGTGGTTTTGCTGCTGGGGGAGGATATGCCCCCCCAATGCATGCAGCCGTCATGGACCCACCTTCCACGCGCAGTACGGAGCCTCCCCAGGGATGCTAAAGAGGGTCGGGCTCGGTGAGACACATCACATTCCCATCTCCCAACCTGATAAATCACTGGGAAAAGCTCAGAGAGGGGCAGGAGGGATCGATACGGGATGGCGCGCGCTGAGAGCTGCAGAGCCCCCGAGACACCCTCAGGCAGAGCCCCCGAGGCACACGCAGCCGGGATAGGGACAAAAGGATCCAAAGCGCATCCCAGGATTGGGATAAAAGCTCTGTTTAAAACTCCTCCCGGCCCTTCCTGCAGGTAGGGGAGCCAGGAGCGGTGAAAGGAGGTGATAAAAATAGTTCTGCTCCCGGCGTCGAGCAATGAAAGAAGCCGGAGCCGTCAGTCCCACTGCCTCTCCCTGGGGATGCTGACACCACTGGCACTGGATGGGGAGCAGAGCCCACCCCCCTGGGACGCAGGACTGGCAGGCGGGCACAAAGGAGACCTTTTTTATCCTCCTTTTTGCTGGATGCATTGAAGGAGATCAAGGGAAACCGTCCCTCCATCACTGGAATGGAGAAGGGAGCAAAAATAGTCCTGGCTGGAGACGTGCGTACAACAAAGTCTCCTGTCACCCGCTCGCGGCAGGTAACAAGATGCTGCTGCCGGTGCCAGCCCTTGCCACGATCAATTAAACTGACAGCATCCGCCGGTCCCTACTTCTTTGTCTCGCTGGAGCATCCAGAAGGCGAGCGAGGGGCTGGCAGGTCTCCCGGGTGGCAGCTTGACGTTTTTCCCACATCCCAAGCCTTTGGGATGCGGGATGCAGGCGTTGCGCCAAAATCCCTCCGGAGCAAGGTGCAGTTCAGACACAGCCGGGGCAGCAGCAGCCCTCCAGACCCCTGTTTTCGGAATGTCCTGCATTCCCAGCACAGCCCAGTTCTTCCCAGCCTGTGTCCCCTCTCTTGGTTCTCCCGTTACCCAGGAAAGACCCCGGGCTCTTTGCTGGTTGTGTCTGCACCCCACCAAGTGCTGATCTTTGCTCCAGGTTTGTGGGCACAGGAGTAACGATAGTTCATCAGAAATAGCCTTCATGAAGTGGGATGGGTTTGTGCCACTGGGTTTCTTTCCCATTAGGGGAAAGAAAACAAGAGGTAAAGTGAAAAAACCCACCCAAAACTGGGTGCCCTGATTGAAAAGGCATAAACGATACATAATCCAATGCGCTTGGGGAAGCAGCTCTTGAAAGAGATTGACTTTGACAGCCTAATAAATGTCGGCTTCTGACGGGCCCTGGCTCCGAGATGAATCTTCCAAACTTTAATTGGAGACATGATGCTCCCATTACCCAGAACAGCAAATCCCACCTCCCTGCCTCGGATTTCTCCATTGATAAAATTATCTCTTTTTTTTTATGCCTCTAATTGATTGCAATGTTGTCCTTCCCCTGGAGAATTTGCTCCTGCAGCCTGGCAGGGCTGGAGAGGAGCCTCGGAGATGGCTGGAAGGGTCCCTGCGCTCCGTGGGGAGGGGATGGGGGACACAAGGAGACCCCCAAGACCCATAGCATCCTCAATGGGCCCGTCTGCTTCTTCATCTTCTTGTTCTTCAGAGGAGGAGGAGGAGGCAGGGGCTGCCAGGGAGGGATGGCAAGCGAACCGGGAGGGGGGGAGAAGGAAGGGCATCGCAAAAATTAGCTGATAGCCATCTCCCTACCTGATTTTAATTATCCTGTCGGATTTAGCGGGCAGATTTCAGCCCCGCTCGCCGGCAGCTGACAGAGCCTCGGCAGCGCTGACAAGCAGAGATTAGCGGGGCTGAGCCGGGGAGGGGGCTCCCACCGCGCCTCCGTCTCTGCCCACCGGCAGCTCCGGGATGCAAGGAAAAGGGGGTTTGGCTTCTGAAATGGAGCAGGGATGAGGGGTCACAGGCCACCTCCAGCCCCCCGGGGGCACAGCGGTGCCAGGGTGCGGTGATTTAACGCAGCCCCTCTTCTCCACCGTCTCCTTCCCGAGAGATTCCAGGAAAACCCCGACCAGCCATCAACTCCAGGCTAACGGTCCATATTTTGTTTCCACTTTCCTGTCTAACAGCTGCTCCCGGGCTCGCCGTCATTTTTCTCTCCTCCCTGCTACTGCCAGCAATTACTCCCCAGCATTTGCATTTAATGATCAAGGCCAGGGCTGGGTGTTTTGAATAGATGTCACACGATCCGCGCGTTAACAGCGACGCTGCTCCCTGTGTCGGGACAAGAGGGAGGGGGAGCCGGAATCCGGAGCGGCAGGAGGAGCGTGAACGGTCCATGAGCATCCACGGGACTATTGGAAGCAGCTAAACCAGTACCATATGCCTCCCCAGTGCTACCAGCATGGAGCAAAGCAAGGGGAGTGTTTGGAGGAGCCAACCTGGGGCTTACCCCTCCCCTTGCCACGCAAGGCAGGGCTCACCGTTAATGATTTATTCTTAATTAGGCTGTTCTGGCTGTCGCAACCGCGATCGGGCATCGTCGGTACCAAGGTGTCTGGGAACAATGAATGTCTTGGCAGGAGGATGAATTCCCCACCTATGGCTCAGGCAGTGTGGAAATAATTACATAGCAACGAGGTGAACGCAGGTTTCAGGAGGGTCTCTTGTTCACCAGGCGCCTGATCCCGAATGTTGCCAGTAACGGATACGGCAAACACACGGCTACACAGGCACGGCTACACGGAGAGGGATGAAGGGGGGAAGAGCGAGGCGCAAACCCCGGCACAGCCTTTTTGCGCATCCCAAACCGCTCCTCGTACGGGTTCAGCATCACCCGAGATGGTTCAGCATCCCACCCCTCAGCTGGGAAATCAGGGGGAAGGTTTAAACTCGGCATGTTGGAAAACAGAGGGGAGGGAAAAAAAAGACCCAGCCACGAGAGAAATCCAAGACACCTCATTTTAATGGTCTGCCGCTCTCGGCTCACCAGCAAACGCCTGGCACGAGGCGCGGCAGAGGCGTTTTCCAGCTGATGAGCAGCGGTTGTCTTCATTTACAAATAGCTCCTCTGATTAATTGCAGAGAGGCGACGCGGTTTCTCCCGGCATCGCTGATGAGCCCTTGGGGGACTGGGGTGACATTGCCGGCTCTGCTCCTGCCCCAGGGAAGGGCTGGGGCTGCGCAGGGGGGTCCCCGCAGCCGCGGCGTGGGAGCGGGACCCCTGGAGCTCTGTGCCGGACACCAGGTGACCCGGTCACCTTCCCTGTCCCCTACCGGAGCCCAGGACCCCCATGTCAAAGCAATGGGTGGCACACGGACCTGAAAGTGGCTTTTGACTCTGCAGCGGGGGACGCAGGGAGGGGATGCCAGCAGCCTTGCTGGGATGGAGAAAATCATGGAATCGTCCAGGTTGGAAGGGACCTTTCAGGTCATGGAGTCCAACCATCAACCCAACACTGCCCAAACCACCACTGACCCATGTCCCTAAGTGCCACATCTACCCATCTCTTAAATCCCTCCAGGGATGGCGACTCCACCGCTTCCCTGGGCAGCCCATTCCGATGTTTGACAACCCTTTCAGTGTAGAAATTTCTCCTAACATCCATCCCAAGCTTCCCCTGGCACAACATGAGGCCGTTCCCCCTTGTCCCATCGCCTGTTCCTTGGGAGAAGAGACCGACCCCCACCTCTCGGATTGCCACCCTGGTGCTTTTGCAGGGCAGGACAGCCCTGCCATCGGGCATATATTACTGTATTAAACTTAAAGCCCACGTGCAAGCTGGCAGAGCCGGGGGACAGGTCCTGCTCTGTGTGAGCGTCCCACAACAGCGCTTGATCCCGCTCTTGGAAGCTGCCTGCCTGCACCGCAGCCCCCAGGATGCTGCATCTCCAAAGTAAAGATGAGCAGGAATGAAGAAAGCTGGGAAAAAACCCCTCCCTTCACAGCAGAGATGTGGGGAGGCAGCTTTTGCATCGGGAGCATCCCGATCCCCGGCACGGGAGTAGCACAGGTCCCCGGTGCAGGGAGAGAGGCGTGCGGCAGAGCTCGGGAGCCACCGTGCTGCTGGAGGCAGCAGCTCTCCCATGAACCAGGCACACAAAAAAAAACCCCCGAAAACCCACCCCCCCAACACCAGCAAACAGCGGGCTCCTGCCTCTCTGAGGCCGTTAAAGAACCCACAGCCCTCCCTGAAAGAGTCCCCGCACTCACCCCAAAGCCCTGGCCCGGCTCCAGCCGCGGTAATTACATTCTGCCTCTTAAGATCTCCCCTGCCTGCGCAATTAGGACATTGTAGAATCACAGAATGGTCTGGGTTGGAAGGGACATTAAAGATCACCCAGTTCCAACCCCTCTGCCCTGGGCAGGGACACCTCCCACTAGCCCAGGCTACTCAAAGCCCCATCCATTAGCCCCATCCCTGGCCCCACTGGGGGCTATTTTCGGAGCAGGTTGGTGTCTCGCAGCGGGAGCCCCTCCATCTGTGTCTCTCCAGCCACTCCAGGGATGCTCTGGGGGCATTTTACCCCTCCCAGACCAACAACATGCCCCTGGAAGATGCTCCCCTCCCAGCTGAACCCACAGCACCCACTTTGTGGTACCCAGTGCGGGAACGGGATGCTCCAGAGGAAGAAAAACCTCCTTGCAAGGACCTGAGCTGGAGGGGGCTCAGTGGCGTGGGGATGGGGGGCACCCGAGGGTGTTTGTCCCCCTTCTGCCACCCCTCATCGGCATGTGCCGGGGCCGAGCGAGGGAGCAGCTCCCGCCGGTGACAGGTTTATGCAAGATGAGTTGTATAAGCCGTGCGGAACCGGAGTCAGCAGTAATGAGACGCTTGTGAAATCTTGCACCGATCTGTGTCAGTGGCCTAATCGCAGGCGACAGCTGGGCTCTGCGGCTGGTTGGAGATGATAATATTAATGTCAGGAAGCATCAAGCGGAGGACGCGCCTTTCAAAGGGGGGATTACACTCCGCGCCGAAGAAAAAGGAAACAGCCCTAATCTTTGCTGTTGGATCCTGGGTGCTGGCAGGAGCCTGGGGAGGCATCTCCCAGTGACCCGGGCTGGCACTGTGTGTGCCGGGGTGGCCACATATGGGCAAACAAGGGCATGTTTGCAGCGTGAACGCCGTTACAGTGGTCCAAGTCCCACCACCTGCTTCTCTTCCATCCCATTCCCTGCATCCATCCTGCCGACGGAGGTCGAGGGAGGTGATTCTGCCCCTTTGCTCCGCTCTCGTGAGACCCTCAGCTGGAGTATTGTGTCCAGCTTTGGAATCCCCAACATCAGGAGGACACGGAGCTGTTGGAGCGGGGCCGGAGGAGGCCCCGGAGATGCTGGGAGGGCTGGAGCCCCTCTGCTGTGGGGACAGGCTGAGAGAGCTGGGGGGGTTCAGCCTGGAGAAGAGAAGGCTCCGGGGAGACCTTCCAGCCCCTGCCAGGCCCTCAAGGGGCTCCAGGAAAGCTGGGCAGGGACTCTGGAGCAGGGAGGGGAGCCATGGGACAAGGGGGAAGGGTTTTACACTGACAGAGGGGAGATTGAGATGAGATGTGGGGAAGAAATTGTTGGCTGTGAGGGGGGTGAGCCCCTGGCCCAGGTTGCCCCGAGAAGCTGTGGCTGCCCCATCCCTGGAGGGGTTCAAGGCCAGGTTGGACGGGGCTTGGAGCAACCTGGGCTGGTGGGAGGTGTCCCTGCCCAGGGCAGGGGGTGGCACTGGGTGGGCTTTAAGGTCCCTTCCCACCCAAACCATTCCATGATTCTATCCCACCTCCTGCCCGTCATCCCTGCATCCCACCTCCTACCCCACCACACCTTCCCTCCCCATCCCCTGTGTCTGCCCCAGGGCTCCGCATCACCACCCGAAGAGAGGAAACTCAGGCTGAGAAGCAACTCCAGGCACAGAAGAGAAGCTCCCTTTGTAATTCAAGCGGTTTTTCCCCCATCTCCGGGTGCGGCTGCCAATCCAGAATTTATTAGCATGCAATCTGCTCTCATGTGGGATGCCGGTGGAAGGGGAGCTGACAGGCAAATGCAAACAAACAAACAAACTACAAAAGCAAAGGGCCGGGGATGCTGCGGATCCTGACGGATGCCAGGCATCTGGGTACCGCGGCTGGGTGCAGGCTGGCAAGGCTCGGGAGGGAAAAATCCCTTAAGGATCACATTTTTCCTCGTTATTCACCACGAGCGGTCTTCGCAGCTCAAAAAGGGTCAGCGGAGCCTTTCTCCTGTCCTCGAACTCCTTTTTGCGCTTATCAAAGGATGGCTACAAAGCCCTGCCGTCATTATTATGTATCTCTGCTGCGGGTACGTCGGCTCAGAGCCCCTTTTGGGCCAGATGCTCCCAGTAACGGCAACCAAATCCCAGCGCTGGGAAAACAGCTGCCCCCCAGCTGGGACTGGGAAGCTGGGGAGGCAATAAAAGCCTTGTGGGGGGAGGGGGGGGAGAGGGCTGGCTTTGGGCTCTGCTGGGATACGGCAAGGTGGGTTGCATTTATTTCTTTATTCTTTTTTTTTTTTGCAAGGGAAAAAGCCCTTTTCGCTTTTCTCAGAGGACCGAGCCGAAGCAGAAGCTCGTGGCACTGCGCCGGGCAGGTTAAACGCTGCTTGTCACCTGCCCAGAAGGGCTTGTTTTTAAGCCGTCCCTCCTCGGCAGCTTTGTGTTTTGCTCTTTTCTGCTCGCTTTGCTCCCCAAAGCCTGATGTTCCCGGCCCTGGCCCCTTGTGCCATCCGTGCTCCCGCGTTCGATGCTGCTGTGCGGGATGGCTGGGGCGCGGGCGGGATGCAGAGAAGCGGTAACAGAGCAGCTGGGGGAAAAACATAAAGCAATAAGAGAGAGCAAAAGTCCCCCATGAGAGGGGGGAATTAGGGATCAATAACCCCGGAGGCAGAGAGTGCAGCATCCCTGGAAGTCGCTGAGGAGAGGGGACGGGGGGAGCAGTTATCCCGAAGGAGCAAAGGGCAAAAAGTGCAGCGGAGGGGCCCGGAGCTGGCGGTTAACGGGGCTTTGGGGGACGGTAAAGAGATGATGGCTGCAATAATGCACCGTCGGCTCCAGCACACGCCGGAGGGGCTGCGGGGCCGGCCGGGGGGAGCACTGCACTTATGGTGGGGGGGAAAAGGCAATCAGGTCCTCGGTAATGGGTCTGAAAGGGGGAAAGGGGGGTGCTGGCTTTTATTGTTTCAGCCCTGGGATGCCAAACGTCTGCTCCCTGACACCCCGGAGACTGAGGATGAGCGTTTGGGGCAGAGGGAGCATCTCCGTGCTGGTGCAAGGTGTAAAGGGGATCAGCGTTGCACAGCCAGGTAACTCTGCTCCCTTTCCTGCCCGCTCCCCATCCCCAAGGAGCAAGGAAAGCTGTGCCCGTGGGTTGTTCGAAGCCTCAGCCGTGGTATTTCACAGCTTCCCTCGGTGCCGGGGAGAGAGGCGAAGGGGCAGCAGCTCCGTGTGCCCGTACAGCCGCAGCCGGGCAGGATCGGGTCCCACGCATGGACCCGGGGGTGCGTTTAGGGGACGGGATGAAGATGTGGCCTCAGCGAGCAGCTGAGAAAAACAGGTTATATTGGCAGCAGGGCCGGGAGAGGCGGGTTAATTCGAAGCAGGAGGGAGCCTGGGGTGCTCGCGAGCTCCGAACTCCTGGAAAAGTGGATCTGTGACTCAGTGATTGACTTTTTAACTCAATTATTCTCGAGGCTGCTGCATGGACTCAACTCAACACCGCCTTGGCTCTCTCCGGAGCGGATCTGCTGCTGTTCAGCAAAGATAAAGCTGGTGCTCCTCCGCTGGGCTCCTCCGTCTCCCCACGGCACTGGGAATGGGGACATGCCCTGGGTGGCACCTTCCCGAGCACAGCCGTGTACCGGGGCCGGGAGAGGTTGGTGCCAAGCCCCGGGGGATGTGGGGGGAGAGCCCAAAAGGTCAGGCACGCCATAAATCCCACCGAGCGCCATCGGAGAGGGCAGCTTTGCTTCGTCTCCATTATTACTTCCTTATGCATAAATAGGCGGCATCGATGGGGCCATGAATCAAATGCCGGGGCTGGGTCAGCAGGAACGGGAGCTGCCGGCAGCTCTGCCTGCACCGGGCCTGGTCCTGCCCCCTGCCATCTCTCTCCTGTGCCCCCCGGGGCTCAGGGGGGGTCTGGGCTCAGGGCTGGAGCCCCTCTGCTGTGGGGACAGGCTGAGAGAGCTGGGGGGGTTCAGCCTGGAGAAGAGAAGGCTCCAGGGAGACCTTCCAGCCCCTGCCAGTCCCTAAAGGGGCTCCAGGAAAGCTGGGGGGGGACTCTGGAGCAGGGAGGGGAGCCATGGGATGAGGGGGAAGGGTTTTACACTGACAGAGGGGAGACTGAGATGAGATGTGGGGAAGAAATTGTTTGCTGTGAGGGGGGTGAGCCCCTGGCCCAGGTTGCCCCGAGAAGCTGTGGCTGCCCCATCCCTGGAGGGGTTCAAGGCCAGGTTGGACGGGGCTTGGAGCAACCTGGGCTGGTGGGAGGTGTCCCTGCCCAGGGCAGGGGGTGGCACTGGGTGGGCTTTAAGGTCCCTCCCAACCCAAACCATTCTGTGATTCCATGATCTTGGAGCCCCCACGCCTTGGAAATTTGGTGCAATGAATTCTTCCCCGTGCTTAGCCCAGCTCTGCAACAGGGCGAGGAGCAGTGCCCTGGATCCCTCAGCTTCTGCCCGCTCCAGCCATCCCCGCAGCCTCCCGGGATCCTGCTCTGGAGGGGGTGGAGGGCAGGGGAACCCGCTGCCGGGGAAAGGGATCTGCCGCTGCCACCTCCTAACCAGCTGCAGCAGCTTCTGCTGTCTTTTAATGCACCAATATTTCTCTGAGACTGTACTCGGTTGCTTCTCGCCCCATTATCACTCAAATGTATATTTTATGCGACTGCAACAGAGGCAGGTCATTCCCGTTACGTGCCCAGGTGGAACGGCTTTGCCAGCACGACGCCAGGGTGAGGGGCAGGAGGCAGCCGGGGCCGCCCCATCCCACCCCACAGATCTGCCCCTCTTGTCTCTCCTCCCTATAGGCACCAGCCCCACAAGCTGTCACCTCCTGAGCCCTTTTCTCCCTCCTTATTCCTGCCCTTGCTCCTTCCTCCTCTCTCCATCCCTCACCCTCCTTGTTGGAGCAGCCCCGGGGAGGGGGGAAAAATCCCACATCTTGCCACCCTGCAGGCTGTAGCATCTCTGGGGGTAACCCAGGGGTGCGAAGGGCACAGGGGGTACGAGGACTGGCTTTTCACAGGTGAAGATTCCCCCCCGGCAGAGCCCTTGCCCACCACTGCCCGTGCAGAAAGCTCAGGCAGCCGCGGCCACGGGTTTTAATTAAAATTAACCGTTGCCCGCAGCTCCTGGACACAATTACTCAGTCACCAGGTATCGGCTCTGCTGACAGGGAGTGTAATTAAGACGTGAGCGTTTTCTCCTTCCCCGGCTGCCACCTCTGCCCTGGCACGAAGCAGCCTTCCTCCCCCGGCGATGCTCCTGCCCTCCCGGCCACCGCCGTGTCCCCAGGGACAAATAGTGACGGCACCCCCCCCCCCTCCCCACCGTGGCCTCCTTCCCGGGGCTCCTTCGCTCCCGGGGTACGAATCGCTCCCGCGCCCCGTGCTGGGAAGCGTGGCGCAATCACGGTGCTGGTTGTCAGCCCAACCCTTCATTAAGCGCCATGCCCCCACTCGAGTAATTACTCCTATTTATAACCCAGCGTTCGCAGCCTGCCCTGGATAACGCCCCCCCCCCCCCACTTTCCCGGCTGCTCCTGCCGCTGACACAGAGCCGCAGCTATTTTTACCCCTCTTCCCCTGGAGATGTTTCGCTCCCGATTCCAGTTGGTGGGATTTAAAGAAATTCTGCCGCTCCTGCCACCCCCTGCCCCGGGGTCCCTGGGGGCCGAGGGGGCGATGCTGGCACCCTCCTGCCAGGGCAAAGGCTCGCCGGGTCCCCCCTGGGTAGGGGACACGGGGTCTGAGTGTGACCTCCTGTTATCCACCTTCAGGCGGGAGATGCTCCATGCTGTCCAACGTGGGATGGCGTTAATCCAGCGCCTGGAGCCCTCCGAGGACCTTGATCTATCCATCTCGCCAAAGGACGGAGTAAAGCATGATGCGGGGGGGGTCCACGGGAGCAGCTTTGCAAACCAGCTCTTCCCAAGGACCGGGGCCTCGCTGCACGCTGAGGCCGGACAGACCCAAAGGAGAAAACCCCTTGGGGCGGATCTGTGTCCAAATGAGGCCCCGTTGCTGTGAAAAGACCGTTTTTCCCTGAATATCTGCTCCCATCGGTGCTCTCCGGGGTCAGGGCGCTGGGCTGAGCCCAGCCGGGGTGAGCGGAGTCGAGCAGCAGCAACCCATGGCACCGGCTCCCGCTGCCCGGTAAAAATAGGAACCATTCCTTACTTTCACACCAGCTATTTCAGATGCGATCACCGTGTTTCAGAGAGGAGATGCTGCTCTGAACTCCGCATTAACACCTCTCAGCGTCGTTTGCCACCGCGAGTTCAGGAAGCAAAGCAGCGCTTTAACGTGCTCCCGCGCCCCGCCGTGCCGGGTACCAAAGTGCTCGCAGGTGGCTCAGGCCTTGGCGAACCCTCCAGCCGAGCTGGAAAACACCCTCCTGTCCTTCTCCCCATGCAGGCCAGGCCTGGGATAGAAAAGGAAACGATTCGTCTTCTGCTCCGACATAAATCCAGCGCGGGATTCTGCTTGTGGGGAGGGAGAGCCTTTAGCATCCCACAGGGCTGAGCAGCAGGAGATGCTTCGCCTCCGTCTGTCGGGACAGCAGGGCTCTCGCTAAATTTCTTTGGTATACTTACATTATTATACTTATATTTTATATTTTACATATATTTTATATATATATATTATATATAATTATAAATATATTGTGTTTCCTCATGGAGCTTGCTGACGGACCCGCGGCTCTCCGGGCCTGCCAGCATCCCTGCTCCCTCACCCGGCATTCGGGGACACCGAGAGGACTTTACCTCAAGTGCACGGGGGTTTTTTTTTGGTTCTAAGCAGTGATGGGTGCTGTTTGTGACCCCGTGCCGGGCTCTTTCTGCCGGTTCACCCTATACTGGGCACGTCCCCTGCCCTCCGTCCCCTCCCGAGGAGGCGGCAGAGCCCTGCATTAATCATTCCCGCGGCACGTCGAGCCATCTGGATGGTATTGGCCCTTCTGCCACACCACGGAGGATTGTTAACACAAAGCATATGCTTTGTTTGAAATTAATAATAATTTTAGGCTCTCACCAGCTGCTGGTAATTGGCTCCCCTTTCGCAGAGATAACTGAGAGCAGCGGGGTGGAAATTCAGCCGCTTCCTGGCTCCTTTTCTAATGAGATGAGTCCTGGGGAAAGGTGTCCGTTCTGCAGGGGACAACGTGACACCGGCCGGGGAATGGCTTCGAATAACCGGCTACACGCGCCCTGCGCCACGCTGATGGCGACACACGAGCACCGGGGGGATGCTCGGGGACGCCGGGGTCCCCTCGACGGGGAGCAGAGCCCTGGGCACCGACCCGGCTGGGCAAGGGCAGGTTTTAGCATCCTCGTTTGCTGCTTAATTGTCGGCGTCAGCAGCAGATTAACACAGAGGGGGTGGGTTGTTTTTTCTATACTTTCCTGCTTAAGCATCAGTCTGGGCAGGTGGGTGTTGGGAGGCGGGTGGGGATATTTATATTGCAGTCCTGACAGAATCTGCGTGCGGAGGAGCTCTGTAAAATATCCAGAGCATTATTTGCCTTCAAATACAGCGCGGGTGGAGGCAAAGGGAACACGCTCGGCGCATCCGCTGCAGCCGAGACATAGGGGAGCTGCAGGCTTTTAAAAAAACCTCTGGATGCCATCTAGGCTTTTAAATGCAACCTGCCCCACGCCGGCTCCGCGGCTGCAGGGGGTAGAACGGGCAGGACGCTGAAAATTAGGGCTCTGGACGCATTTCCCCCCATCACCACCACCTTCGCCGTCATTAGGGTCCAGCTGATGCCTTTAATGGGATTCCCGTAATGAAAGTGTGGGAGTAGCGATAGCCAAAGAGCTAAAACGCCCTCCCGGCTTCGGCGCGGCGCTGCTTTAATGCAGCTTATTGGTGTTTTAGCCTTCCTCAAATATTCAGCACTGGGAAAGGAGATGGGGGGATTTTCGGGGTCGCGGTGGGGTGCGGGGACCCTTCCTCCCGCTCCCGTTACCCTCCACAGCCCAGCGAGACCACCAGCACTGTTCCCATAAGAACGGTGATCCCTTGGACCAAAACCAGCAGCAAGTTGCCTTTCCAGAAGGCAGTTGCCCTTCCACCCCCGTGGCCACCAGCCCTCCTCGTCTCCTCCGAGCCCCAGCAGCAAATTCGGCCGCTCCTTTGCTCCGGGCTCTGCACGCACGCTCTCCCCGGAGCCTCTCCGATCTCACGGGGCATCACGCTGGCCTCAGCGCATCCCGGTGGGAGATTCCAGCCGTGCCCTTCCGCATCCCTCCGCCCCCCCCCCGCCAGAAGGATGCTCCCCAACCCCTGCCTCCATCCAGGCACCCCCGGGCACCCTTCCCCAAGGCGTTTGGGCGCTGATGCTTCAATGTGCCCCTTGCAGCCACAGCTACAGGGTTGGGTTTTTTTTCCCCAAAGCCACCGTCATTATAAATACTGCCAGCTGGGTGGGAAGGAGAGGGGGGACAAGCGGCTCTGCCACGGGCTGGCACCATCCCGGGAATTTGCACCCAGGGTTAGCAGGGGGCCAGGGATGCTGCTGGTGCCAAGGGGGTGCGGGCTGGCCCAGGTCCCTGGGATCGATGCAGGTGGGTCTGCGGGGACCGAGCACATCACCCCGCAGCTGAGCCGCGGCCGGCAGAGGCCACGGGATCAATGCGGAGTGAAGGAAATACGGCTGTGGACACTCGGCTTTTTACAGCTTCCTTCCCCAAGAAAGGCTGGGGTTTATGGACTTCTGGTAATTGCCAATTAATTTTGCTGAAGCCAAGGGCAGGAAGGCAAGCCAGCTCTTCGAGGGCACCCATGCAGGGGTGGGCAAATGGGAAAACAGCCTCCTTTTTCCCATCTATTCTCCATTACGGTCCTCAGCAGAGCCTGGGTTGATGCAATCCCTGCAAAATCCCAGTAAAGACCAGTCCTGCGCTTCTCGAGCCGCTGAAAAGGAAAGAAAAGTCCTCAGCAGAGCCTGGACTGGTGCAATCCCTGCAAAATCCCAGTAAAGACCAGTCCTGCGCTTCTCGAGCCGCTGAAAAGGAAAGAAAAAAGCAGGCTGGCTGGAGTTGGGAGCTGGCCGTAGCTCCAACCCGTGGCCACGGTCCCCACCTCGCCGCTCCTCGTCCTGCACCTTGTCATCAGCTTCATTTATTCCCCATCCCGAGAAGGCAACCGGGAGCCCCGGAGCTCCAGCGAGGAGACAGGCGAAGAGAATCCAGACCCTCCCAATTAGGCAATTTTTCTGAATGAAGGGCCCTGCTCCGCCTTACGCGGGGAAATGTGATTGACATAAATCCCGGGGCTGATTAGGGGCTTGTCATTTAGCACCTATAATGCCTCCCCCCTAATAGTATTAGGGCCTCCTTGGCGAGACGCTAATGCAGTTTGCAGCTGCACCGTGGCGCCTGGGATTCGGCCGCCGAGCGGCGAGCGCGCTGCAAAACGAGCACGTCTCTAATCCGAGGAGACAGTAATGAAAAAAAAAAGGAGCTGCTTCCATAAGGTGCACAGAGCAAAGGGAGGGAGGGGGGAAAAAAATGGTCCTGGGATGCCCGGCCCCGGGAGCATCGTCTCCTGGCCGTGGGCAGCATCCCCATCGCGGTCGCTCGGGAGCTCGCTCCTTCCTCATCTCCCCATCCTCTGCATCCCGGAGATGCCCATATCCCTTTTTCCTCGCTCTGTCCCTCCAAGTCTTTCCTGCCCAGCCTTCCCCTGGGATTGTCCCTGCTTTCTCCGTGGGGGCTGCATCCCTGATCCCTGCCCCTCGCCCTGGGATGTGGCTCTGCCTCCGCTCCCGGAGGGAAGCGTGGGAGAGGGACAGGGGCTGGAGGTAACGACCCTTAAAGCTCCGAACAAATCTCTGTTTTGATTAGCCTTGCTTTTAAATGATTTATAATCAGCATAATACAATAACGACAATAACTCCCTAATCAGATTAAAGCGCTCTCCATTCGTCTGGGGCTTTGCTCCGTAATCTCTTCCTCCCCTCTCCACCATCCGTTCTCTTCACTCAGCCCCTCGCTGAGCCCCACCGAGGGTTTTTCCAGCCTTTGCATCTTCCTTCCCTGGGCTGGATGTTCCAGGAAAAGTCCCTTTTTCCACCCTAAACCCCATCCGCGCAGACGGGGGAAGCCGTGAGCCGTTTACTCCCGGCACTTTGCCCGTCCCGTGCTGCCGCCGCTGTGAAATTTGATTAGTGCCGTTCCCTCGTTAGCCTGACTGGCACGGTACAAATCTCGTTAGACCCCGAGGAACTTTAAGTGAAGTCCGGAAGGTGTTTCCATTTCTTCGGTTAATGAAGAAAAATAGTGGTTGAGGCGGCTGGAAGGAGCGGGGATTGCAGCGGGGAGCCGGGCTGGAGGATGGCGAGGAGAGAGGACTGTGTTAACACTGATTAATAATAAATAACCGCTATAATGAGCACTAATTAATAATAGCACACGCTTAAGCAATTGATTCCTGGTGAATGGCATCGTGCCGTCAGGAGTCCCCATCGCTCCAGCTAACGAAGCCGGCGGCGCTGCTGGATGCTCCTGACCATGCCCAGGTTGCTCAGGGTCCGGAGATGGGGACCAGCCCAGCCATGGATGGGGATCATCCCTCGCTGCCGTAGGGACAGACCCAGGAAAGGATAGGGAATGGCGGGATAAGGAGCATCTCCTATCCCTCAGTTCATCCTGCTGCCTCCCCAACCTCTGCCAGTGCCGTCGGCAGGTCCCAGGGCATGGCAAGATCTGCCTCACTCCATGCTTTTCCTTGGCCCGATGTTCACTCACTGGAAAAACCTGCCAGAGATTTCTTTTTTTTGACCGATTTTAGGTGTTTCCGCTCATGGAGCATCCCTATGCCCTGCGTGATCCCAGCTGGGGTGGGCAGCACGAGGCGACCGCGGCTGCCGGGGACCTGGTTTGTTTCCCAGCCCCTTCAATCCAGTGTGCGATAGGTAGATTGATACGGATCTTTAATCAGCGTAATATATAAAGCACTTAATTTGCCTTATTAAAAGTCTGCACTTTGGATTTTCAGGATCCGGGAAATTAACTCAAGCACCTAAGCATTTATTTGATTGAAAGAGATTATAAATAATTCATGCCTTTTCTTTGCCTTTGGTGGCAGACCTGACGGGGTGGTGGGCGACCGGCGGTGGCTCCTGAGGTCCCTCGGTCGCGGTGACGGAGCCGGTGAGCACCGGAGACGGCCCGTGCGGGGTGATGGGCACCCACAGAGCCCGGGACAGCCCTGGGAGACCACTCTGTGCCAGGGGCACATCAGGGAATTGGGGCCAGTGACTCTCACCATCCCCATGGAGGGGTTGGATGTCCCCTAGCAAGGGCTGTGCAGGGCTGGAGGTGGCCGGGAGGAGGAGGAGGAGGAAGGAGGAGGGAGGAAGAAGAGGAGCAGGCTGACCCAGGCTGTGTCAGTCCGCGTACAGGTCTCACTGTACTGGGAGGAGAGGAGCCAGCCGCTCAAATCACCATGACAATAAAGCTGAGTGTTTCATCTATAATTCAGCAGAGCTGGAAAGTGGTTTTATAAAAAAAAAAAAAATAAAATAAAAAATAATTAAAAATAAGAACGTGGCTGAGACGGTAGAAATTTATGCCGCTGTTCTTGCTGAGCGAGGATGTGGTGTGACCTTCATTCGGACAGGCTCGGTGCCCAGCCCCGGCCGTGACACTGGCTGCTGGGGGGGCCGGGAACAGGCACGTCCCGGGGGGGGGCTGCGTGTGGCCACGGTGCCATCCTGGCAAGGGCTGAGCGGGCGAAGAGCGGTGTGGGCAAAGAGAAATCTGCAGGCGGGGGGTGTTTGCTGTGTGAGCTGAGCATCCTCCGGCTGCCTTCGAGTGTGGGGTATGCATCCATGGGGTGCGCATCCATAGGGTGTGCATCCTGCATCCATGGGTTGCGCATCCATGGGGTGCGCATCCATAGGGTGTGCATCCTGCATCCATGAGTTGCGCATCCATGGGGTGCGCATCCATAGGGTGTGCATCCTGCATCCATGAGTTGCGCATCCATGGGGTGCGCATCCATAGGGTGTGCATCCTGCATCCATGGGTTGCGCATCCATGGGGTGCGCATCCATAAGGTGTGCATCCTGCATCCATGGGTTGAGCATCCATGGGGTGCGCATCCATAGGGTGTGCATCCTGCATCCATGGGTTGAGCATCCATGGGGTGCGCATCCATAGGGTGTGCATCCTGCATCCATGGGGTGCGCATCCATAGGGTGTGCATCCTGCATCCGTGGGTTGTGCATCACCAGCCAGCCCTTGTAGCATGGGCCGAGCATCCCAGGGCTTTGCACCATCCAGCTGCATCTTGAGGTGTGGGATATGAATCCCTGGGGTTGTGCATCACCAACCAATACGGGCCGAGCATCCCAGGGCTGTGCATCATCCGGCTGCATCTTGGGGTGTGGGATTTGGATCCCTGGGGGTGTGAGTCACCAACCAGCATGGACTGAGCATCCCGGGACCGTGTATCATCCAGCTGCATATCTTGGGGTGTGGGATGTGCATCCCTGAGTGTGTGTGTCACCAACCAGGGTGGGCTGAGCAACCCAGGGCCATGCATTTTCTGGCTGCGTTCACGCTATGGGATGTGCATCCAGGGGGTGGCATCACCAGCCAGCGTGAGCTGAGCATCCCAGGGCCGTGCATTGTCCGGCTGCATCTTGGGGTGTGGGATTTGGATGCCTGGGGTTGTGCATCACCAGCCAAGGTGGGCTGAGCATCCCAGGGCCATGTGTTTTCCGGCTGCATCTTGGGGTGTGGGATTTGGATCCCTGGGGGGGGTGCATCACCAGACAAGGTGGGCTGAGCATCCCAGGGCCGTGTGTTTTCTGGCTGCATTCACGGTATGGGATATGCATCCCTGGGGATGTGCACCACCGACCACTGTGAGTTGAGCATCCTGGGGCCGTGCATCATCCGGCTGCATCTTGGGGTGTGGGATTTGGATCCCTGGGGGCGGTGCGTCACCAACCAGCACGGACTGAGCATCCCAGGGCTGTGCATCGTCTGGCTGCGTTCACGGTATGGGATGTGCATCCTCTGGGGTGTGCATCACCAGCCAGCGTGAGCTGAGCATCCCAGGGCCATGCATTTTCCGGCTGTATTTTGGGGTGTGGGATTTGGATCCCTGGGGGGGGTGCATCACCAGCCAAGGTGGGCTGAGCATCCCATGGCCATGCATCATCCAGCTGCATCTTAGAGTGTGGGATATGAATCCCTGGGGTTGTGCATCACCAGCCAAGGTGGGCTGAGCATCCCGGGGCTGTGCATCGTCTGGCTGCATTCATGGTATGGGATGTGCATCCCCTCGGAGGTGCATCACCGATCAGCGTGGGCTGAGTGTCCCAGGGCTGTGCCTCGTCCAGCTGCATCTTGGGGTGTGGGATGTTCATCCCTGGGGGTGCACATCACCGACCAGCGTGGGCTGAGCACCGTCCGGCTGCGTCTCACGCTGTGGGACGTGCATCCCTAGGGATGCGCATTGGGGTTTGGCAGCACGCAGAGCTGGGCTTCCCGAGGTTTGGCCGGGCAAGAAGCGGGGAGGGCTTGGGGTTTGGTCCTCAGGGTGCTGCGGGGGGGAGCCTGGGGGTGCTGGGAAGGTCGGAGCGGAGCGGCGGAGGGGCTGCGGGGGGGGGTCCCGCCGCCTGCCCTGCCCGTACGGCGGGCGGACAGTGCCCTCCAGCGGGCGCACCCCGGCTGCCGGCCCCGCAGCTGGCCAGATGTGCTCCGCAGCTGGCCAAACGTGCCCCGCCGCTCCGGAGGGATGCCCCGTCCCCTCCAGCCATAGGTGCGATGAGCTGGGGGCGGGTCTCAGCTCTGCCGGGGGGGACACGGCGGGCTGGGGCGGGGGGGGGGGGAGGAAGTGCCAACCGCGGGATGTCGTCTCCTGTCCTTCCCTGTCCCGCTCACTGCAGGTTCCTCTTCTTCGCAAGCTTGAGGGCCACGTTGTCATACTCGGTGTCCCCCAGCCACTCCTTGCCCTGCAGCAGGAAGGGCTGCCGCAGAGGGACGGGTCTCTTGGGCACCGCGTAGTCATCCCGCTGCGGGTTGTAGGGGTACTCGTGCCCGGGGGGCTCCTCCGAGGCTGCCTGCAGCCTCCACGCCTCCCCCTTCACCTCCTCGGGCTCGTCGTAGACGGTGTGGGAGGACAGACCCTCGGGCTCATCGTAGATGTGGTCGGGCTTGGCAGCGGCGCGGCGCGGAGGGGGCTGCTGGCTCGCTTGCCCCCCCGCCGCCCCGATGCTGTCGTAGAAGGGGTCGGGGACCTCCTCGGGGCGACGGGCCAAGCTGCCGAACTTGCCAGCCACGAAGCTCTTGGCGATGGTGTCGAAGGGGACGGCGTACTCGGGTTCGGTGGCCGCCTTGGCTGGAGCATCCTGCCTCCACCCCTTCTCCGGCACCAGGGGGTTCCCCCGGCGGAGGGAGTTGCAGGGCTCGGTGTAGGGGCAGTCGGCACCGCGGGAGGGCAAGAAGGTGCCCGACGGCTCCCCAGCCCCGGGGCAGCTGCTGGGGGGCATCGCTGGCTTGGCTTTTGGCCCCTTTGCCTCCCAGGTGGGCTCCGGCTTGGTGCCACCAGGCTCCTCGTGCCCCTGAGCCCAGCTGGGCATCTTGGTGTGACCAAGTGGCCGAGGGGCTTCATCCCCGGGGCCACCCCGCCACGGCTCCTCGGCCACCCGTCCCCGATGCACATTGATGGCCGACTCAATGGCCTGGAAGATCTCATTGCCTTGCCTGGTCTCAAACTCAAAGTTGCCTTCTCCGGATGCACAGCGCCGGCCGGCCTCGAAGGAGAAGGTCACCTGGGGATGGGACAGGATCAGGTCCCCGTGCCGCAGTCCAGCGCTAGCCCACCCTCCCCGGTGTCCCCCTCACCTTATCCCGCCCGAAGCGCCGCAGGAAGCGGTAGGGCCAGCTGTAGATGATCTCCAAGGTCTGTAAATCCAGCAGCTCCAGCGCTTCCTCCCCAGCTCGCAGGATGCACCCTCCCCAGAGCCGGCAGCGCTCGGAGGACTCGGTGGCCCTCACCGTCACCTTGAACGCCTGCTCCAAGCCGGCTGGGGACAGAGGAGGGTGGCGTTTGACAGATGCTAAAGCCGCATCTCCCACCCTGGAGAGGTGCCGTGGGGACCCGTCATCCCCCCACAGCCGGGGCGGCGGGGAAGCGGCATCCGGCTGATAAGGGCTCAAGGGCTCCGGCTGATAAGGGAGCAGCCCCATAGTGCAGCGAACCCCGGCCCTCGGCAAACCGCAGAGCAGGAAGAGGCTATTTCAGAAGGAGACTTTCCACCACGGTGACGTGCAGGCTGCTCCCCAGCACAAAACCAGCCAGGGTGCCTCGGGAAGTGGGGGGGATGAGATGCTGCGGGATGTGTGTTGCCTCCTGCACAAGCAAACCCACCTCTGCGAAGCCTTCCCCACCTCCCGGTACCCACCTTTGTCCCGGGAGCTGTAGAGGGAGTTTTCCTCCATGGAGAACTCGCCGTCGGTGCCCTGCGAGCTCTGCTGGCCATCCTTGCCTGCTGCCAGCTCCTCCCTGCTCCTCTGCCCCGGGGGGGAAAGAGCAATGGGTGAGCGAGGGCAGAGCACCGCATCCCCCATCGGGATTTTCCCGCATGGATCCCCCTGTATCCCATCCCCCGGTTATCCCCGGCGGCTGCCTACCGGGAAAGCCAGCTCGCACAGCTTCTGGATCCAGTCGGCCGCCTCCATGCCCTCAGCTGCCAGGAGGTACCGCTTGTCGGTGGTCTCCAGCAGGAAGGGGATGGTCTCCTTGGGGCAGGCGGCATCGCCGCTGGCCTCCGCCACGTGCACGCAGTCGCTCAGCTTGACCAGCCGCTTGCTGCCCTCCCCTTTCCGCAGCTTCTCGGCAGCCGGCGGCGCCGAGCCCTCGAAGAGCTCCAGGCGGGCGGTGGAGCAGGAGCTTTCCCGGTACAAGATGCCCCAGAACTTCTTCCATTTCTGCAAGCGAGGGGAGCGAAAACCCAGAATCGTTCAACCCTGCCGGGGGTTTTCATCCCTTCGGGATCACGCGCAACCCCGGGGCAGGATATCGGTGCGAACCAGGCAGGGTCTCGCACCAGTTTTGGTGGACTGGCCAAAGCCGGGGGGGGTGAGATAAATTGGGCAGAGTAGGGAAAATTATCCCAAATTAACAGCATAGCCAGCCGTATCCCTAACACAGCACAGCCAGCAGCCGGTGGAAAGGCTTTTCCAGCCGGGAAAGGCACCGGCAGCATCCCAACCTCACCCCACACCGGGATCCACCCCACGCCTGCCCCCTGTAGTCGTGCTGATGGCCCCCCGCTGCCGAAAGACTTTCAGCTCCTCGTTTGCTCTGTTTTCCCTGAAAATAGCGACTTTCCAAGCGGTTCCCGACTCGGGAGGCAGCCGTTCGGGGCGCAGGGTGCATGGGAGGCACCGGCAGCGGGGAAGCGCTGGCAGAGGAAGTCTTGCACCCAGATCAGAGCTGCGGCTCCCTGTGCCGGGGGGTTCGGCCGAAAAGCGGCACCCTTTTGCCGGGGGGTGGTTTTGGGACCTGCCCCCTCCTCCATCATGGCTGGCATCGTGCTGCGGAGAGGCGATGCCATGCCTGCCACCCGCCTGCCACCCGCCTGCCACCCCCCCGCCAGCCTGCCCGTGGCATTTTGAGCCCCCGTGGATGGTGGCCCCGGGGACCCAGCCTCGGCTCTGCCCCCTGCCCGGGTGTGGGACCCGGGGACGCCCCGGTGGCTCCTTCTCCTTCTTGCACAAGAGCGGGGGCCATTGCTAAACCCCGGCCGTTATCAGCCACCGAAGCAATGAGGCTCTGGGTGTTGCCTCTTGTGGGGGGGGGTCCCACTGCGGTGAGGGGGGGGGATTTCTCTTGGTGGCACGTCCCCAGCTCCTTCCATCCCCCTGCCCGTCCCGACAGAGAGCCAAAGGATAGTTGGGGAGCCAACAGGTGGGAGCATCCCATTCCCTTTGGATGCAACCCCCCTGTATCCCCATGCCCAGCCCAAACGACGCCCCCCCCCAGGGTCCTTCCCCAGGGACCGAGCAGCCCCCCCGCCATCTCCTCACCTTCCCGAAGGTCTGCTGCAGCTGGAGGTAGAGCACGCCCTGCTTCACCACCGCCTCCTCCATCCTCCAGCCACCAGCATCCTCCTGCGCTGCCCCTCCGCCACCGTCCCCCCCTGCCCCGCAGCCCCGGGGGGGTCCCGTCCCGGCTGCGCGCCCCTGTCCCGCCGCAGCACTGCCGTCGCGATGGGTCGTGTCGTCTCAGCATGTGACGTGCGGTCGGGCTCTTCTGCTTCCTACGCTCGCACGGCGCCGGCTCTGGCTTCCTGCGCCTCTGAGCTTACCATAAAGGGCAGCGGCAGCACAGCCCCGCCACAGCCGGGCCTCGACTTCCCCATCTGTGAAATGGGTCAAGAGGCAGCTCCAAGGGTTGCGCCGTTGGGGTAACGACCCCCCCAGCTCAGCTGATCTGCCCGCTCCCAGGCATCATCCCAGCCTAACCCAGTGCTCCCAGTAAGGGTGGCGTAGCCCCCAGCCCCGAAATTGGCTGTGGTGCAGCTGGGAAGGGGGTGAGGGAATGGGATGGGGAAGGTGACGGCACAAGATGGAGGAGGGAGGGAGACGTTTGAGGCCATGAGCAGCGGTGGTTGGGCAGCACCCAAGGCTGCCGGGGCTGGGTGCCCGGTCAGGAGCTGGGATGGCCATGCTGGGGCTGAGCTGGCACCACATGGCCCCTGGCTGGGGCAAGTGGGGGCGCTGGTGCAGGGGCTGGGGTAACTGGGAGCACTGGTGCTGGGCACTGGAAGCGCTGGGAGGCCTGGTACAGGGAACTGGGGTAACTGGGAGCACTGGTGCTGGGCACTGGAAGCACTGGGAGGCCTGGTACAGGGAACTGGGGTAACTGGGAGCACTGGTGCTGGGCACTGGAAGTGCTGGGAGGCCTGGCACAGGGAACTGGGGTAACTGGCAGTACTGGTGCAGGGAACTGGGGTAACTGGGAGCACTGGTGCTGGGCACTGGAAGTGCTGGGAGACCTGGTACAGGGAACTGGGGTAACTGGGAGCACTGGTGCAGGGAACTGGGGTAACTGGGGGCACTGGTGCTGCACATTGGAAGCACTAGGAGCCCTGGTGCAGGGAACTGGGTAACTGGGGGCCACTGGTGCAAGGAACTTGGTGCGGGGAGGTAGTTGCAGGACACTGGGAGCACTGGTACAGGTCACTGGGAGCACTGGTTGGAGGCACTGGGGTCCCTGGAAGCGGAGGGGCCGCGGGAGCTCTCCAGGTGCGCGGCCCCTTTAAGCGCCATGTCAACAAAGCCCGCCCCTCCCTCCGCCTGCGTCGCCGCCGTCGTGACGTCACCCGCGCCGCCGCGCGCGCGCGGGGCGTGGCGGCGCGGGGCCGGGCGGCGGGTGGGCGTGGCGCAAGCGCGCGCCGGGCGGGGGGGGGCGTGGCCGGGCGTTGGGCGCAGGCGCGGTGGGGCGGCGGGGGCCGTGGCGCGTGCGCGCGGGCGAAAGCGAGGCGGCGGCGGCGGCGGCGTGAGGAAGGGGGGGGGGCAGCGGCGGCGGCGGCGCGCGGCGGCGGCGGGCGCGTGCCGTGCCCGGCGGAGGCGGAGGGAGCGGAGCATGAATGGAGCAAAATGGCGGATCATGTGCAGGTGAGGGGACGGGCGGGACGAGACGAGACGAGACTCCGCTCCCCGCCTCAACCGGCCGTGGGGCCGGGCCTCGGCGGGGGGCGCGGGTAGGCCCTACCCGGCCCGGCGCGGGTAGGCCAGGCCCGGTGAGGCCTGGTCCGGCCCGGTGAGGCCTGGCCCGGCGCGGCGGCAGCAGGCCCCGCGGTAGAGGCGCCGCCGCCGCCGTTGATCCCAGTCTGGCAGCTTCGGCGGCTGCGGGCCCGGCGGCGGGGGGGCGCGGGCACTGGCATGGCGGGCGCGGGGGCGAGCGGCCTTGCTGGGCCGGCGGCGCGGCCTCCTCTTCCCCCGGGCGGCTCCAGGCCTGTGTCACCGCCGGGCCCGGCCTGGCCGCCCCGCGGGCGAAGAGCCGCCGGGAGGGCGATTTCAGCAGGGGAAGCCGGCGGCGTTTACCGGACGAGCGGCCTTTGCCTCCTCCCGCCGCCGCTGTGGAGTTTTCTAGCAAACACCCGGGGGAAGAAGACTCCCCCCGCCGCGAGACCCGGTCTCCGCCGTCTCTCTCCCGGTGTCTCTGCGGGAGCCGGGCCCCTGCAGCCGCCCCAGCTTTGGGGCTTTTGCATCCTCGCTTTTCCCAACTGTGTTTTATTTTCTAGCCAGGCTCGGCCTTTAGGTAAACCGGGTTTGGTTGGCGTTAAAAACAAACCCCTGCCTGGATGCGAGCGTCGCTGTCGTGGGCAGGAGCTGAGAGGCAAATGGAAGGTGCCGGTGGCTGTGACCGAGTCAGGTTTGCGTGGTAGGATGGAAAACCTGCGAAAGAGTTGGCGCTGTCACCGACAGAAAGAGTAAAAATAGGCACAGCTGGGGGAAACGCTGAGGGTTTTCTTTTTGCATAATATTTTAGTTGAACCCGCGCAGGATTTGCATGGTGTCCAAAAGGCTGGCTAAACTGTAATGACACTGGTAGTTACATATTATCTATGCAACTTTTAAATAAATATATTCTCCACATGATACCCTTGTGGACCACAAGGGTGAGCAGTTTATTAACTCAGAACGGAGCCGTGCAGCTCTCAGGTTGTCTGGCAAGGTTGCTGGCAAATGTCTCTTGGGTAATCTCAGGGGAGGAGAGGAATTACTGCATTATTAAACAATTCACAGGCTCTAAATTTACTGAAGAAACTCTGAATTTGTTTGCTGCAAGTCGAGTCTTACCTTCCAAACTTAGCCTGTGGTTTGACACCGAAGGCAGGTGAAAGAGCTGCTCTTGTTGCTTTAAAACTGTGCTTCGTACCCTGCTTTTCTTTGTTAAATATTGAATTGAGCAAATGGAAGGTTGAGCCGTAAGAATGGGGTCGCAGTTGCTGCGTTCGAGTTGGTTAGTTAAAGTTTAACGTCAAAGGCTTGGAAGATGTTCCACTCGGAGGAAAACTGATTTGCAAATACGGTTAAGGCACCTGCAGCTTGGTGCAGTTCCCGCACAGGACAAATATAGCTAACGAAATTGTTACGTGCTGTGACTGGACGGGGTTTACTTGTTTTTTATTGTCTCTTTTCTTCTCTCCAGTCCAGGCAAAAGCGGTAGCTCTGAGGAGCTTTCCTTCACAGAGTGTGAGGCTCCCTTCAAAACTGATTGTGGATTTTTGTGGGTGGAGGAAGTAGTGATTTTTATTAATAGATTGAATTTTTAGTGAGAGATCTTTCTGTAGCCTGAGATGCCAGTCTTTTGGACATGATTTGAGCTAAGTTGCACAGACTCCCGTATCAAACATCACGTTCGCTTAACAGAGCGGTTATCGAGTTAGCCAGCGTCGCGAGGAGATGTTGATTATCAGCGTGAATAATTGAGAGAGTTGTCTTTATGGCATATGCTGTGGGAGTTGGTCCTGTTTGAATGGGAACGGGGATTTGCAAATAAATACGGGCTGCCAAAAGCTGTGAGAGTTTAGCAGGTTGGTAAAGTCTTGCTGCTGCTTCACGAGAGCTTTGGTTTGGATGTTGCGTGTTCGCAGTGGAAGTTCCTGGAGTTGTACCTGGTGTGTTTGTAGGTGCTTGAGCACAAATATAGGCTGCAGCTGTCCCAAAGTTATTTGCTTTGCATTATGGGGCAAGAGTAAGGATAAAGACAAACTTCTAAGGCCGTGATGAAAGAGAATATCGTGTTCTCGTCTTTAAAAAATAGACATTATGCAAATTGTGAGCGAGTCCAGCAGTTTTGTCGGTGGGAATCGTGTAGCCAAAGCTAGCTGTGGTGCTTTCCTGTTGAGCCGCTCGTCAAGGGGGGACTGTTCAGCGGCTGGAAACAAAGGATGCAGTGATACTGATACAGGAGCAGAGAGAATCAGATGATTTTTGCGGGGCTGAAAAGAAGTCCTGCGGTCTTAAAGCAAATTGTTGTATGCCAACTTCTCCACTTCTCAAAAAGCAATTCCAACCTTGTTTGGAATTAATATTTCTGGCTGTTCAAAGTCTTGTTACCATCACCTAAACTTGCTCACAGTAGAGAGGGAGAAATGCAGCGAGGATGTCATTGCAGTTAGTTTTGTGGGAAAATGAGTCCCCTTCCCCCTTTTTTCCCCCCCTCTTGGAAGCAAATTTATGTCATCTTTGTTTTTCTTCCGCTTTCCTTGCCCCTTAGATGCTTTCCGTGCTGCTGCCCTAAAATGGGATGCACTTTACTGAATGTGAATATTCCTGTGGGAGAGCGTTTGTTGCAGGATGATGGTGGATTCTGTGACTGTACTGAATGTTTAATTTGTCTTGAATTTTAAAAAATCATCGCACTGATTAGAAATGGTTGTCACTTCTATGTGACATGTTACTGTCTTTTCTTGGTGGCCTGACTCCAAGTTGAAATGAAAGAAGTTTGGGACCATGAGACGAACAAGACAGGTGCTGAGGTGGCTACTTGTAATAGAAAAATAAGAAATCTGCCATGTAAAAAGGAAATTGCATCCCTTGTTTTGCTTCCACTCTATCTGATTTTAAGTTCAGGGCTGGGTTTTTCAAATCCCAGAGACTGGCACCGAGTTTTCCATCGTTTTAACTCTTAAATGAGCTGACAGCGTTTTGCTCCAAGCTGGAAAACTTCCATGTTTGGAGCAGTTGTGTGTTTGTGCAGGTTCAGGATTTCTGCTGGGGCCTCCAGATGCATTGGACGGGCTGCAGGCAGAAGTGGCTTCTTTCTTCTCAATATAGTTGGGGAGGAAGTTCGGGGTGGGGGGAGGAAATCATATAAAAGTGTGTGAGTGACAGTCTGGTGTCATGTCCACCTCATGTTGGTAATTCACAGAAATGGGTTACATTGTGTGAGGAAGGACACAGGGATTTTCTCACCGGTGCTGGCAACTCCTTTGTGCTGTAGTGGGGGGGGACACAACTTGTTTATTTGAGATTGTTTCCTAGGGCAATTCCTTCTCCATCCCTAATAGGACCTCAACTTTTTTTTTTTTCTTACGTGTTTCTGTATTCTAAAGGACATTGTTTTGGCTCAAACACAAAATCTAATTTGGCTCTAGAAATCTATAACATTCAGCTTGCTCCAGAGGAAACCCTGGAGACTGAGATGCTTGTTTCCCATTTGATATCTCGGTAACCTTGCGCTTGCTTGGTAAAAGAGTCACGACGTAGCCTGCTGCCCAACTACAAATTGCTTAGAATACTTTTTCGTTTGTTGTAGTTAAAGCTTTTACCTTCCTTGTGTCATTGGACTCGCTGAAAGCTCTAATTAAGGACTTGGATTTATCTCAGAATAGCCCAAGGGAGTGCTCGGGACCTGGGGAGGGGGAAACATTGGTTTGACTAAAAATAGAGCTGGCGATATTTCTTTTGCAAATTAGGCTCTTTTTTTTTTTTTTAAGTTATGCTCTTTTTTTGAACTGCGCTGTTTGGACGCGCAGCGCTGCAGTTGCCGAAGGTGTTTAGAGGTGGATTTCAGCTGAAAGGTGGAGGTGTAAAGTTGCAGTTCCGTATCTCGAAATATCTGCAGCCAAACTTTGACATGTAAAAAAATAAAAAAAAAAAGAGCGGACGCTTCTTTTCAGCTCTGGGGACTCCACTGCCAGCAGTTTTATTCCTGGTCCTCTAGCCGACATCTGGAGCGTACTTTGGAGGTCCCTTAGGAAGCAGGTAGGGGGTCCAATACATATCTCCTGGCAGCAGACCCAGCCGGCTGTCCCTCTCCTCCACAAGATGGTATTTGGAGGCGGCTCAGATGGGAAGGGAGAATGTGGTGGCTTCGTCGTGGGCCCAGAGACGGGCTCGAGGTGAAATCCTGGCCTCGCTGAAGCCTGTGGGAGATTTTGTCACTGAATTCGGTGAGCTGCAGCTACTACTTTGTGTTTAAGGTATAATTCTACCCATAGTAGTTCACGTGAAGATCTCAAAAGTTCTGTGTCGCAAAGAGGGAAGGCAAAGCTGAGTTCGGCATGAGCTGGGTGCCTGCTACGGCAGTAGAAGGGCAGAGAGAAGCAGCAGAAATGGCCAGGTCGGGGCTGTGAGCCTGCTCTCAGATGGCGGGTCTCCTCTCCCTGTGCTTTAGCAACCGGGCTACGTTCCCTCGGGTAGCCAACACTAATACAATTAAGGAGGATTTGTTCATTTTAATCATTTTAAGAGAACACTGAATGCTCTGTAGCTCAAGAACTCTGTGACTGTTAATAACGTCTTGTTGCCCTTGGTTTTGGGCAGCGCAGTTGTGTTTTATGAGTCTGTAGGGCTCAGACCTACTAAAGCAAAGTTCAAGAAGTTACATTTTTAGTACTTAAAATTGCCAGCAAAAGTGCCATTTTTGTCTTCCTGCTTCTAAGCTGTGGTTTCAAGAAGGCATTTGTGGATAGTTTACGATACTTTTTCCGGTGATACTGTTGTGTGGCTTAGATGTAAGATTTTTTTTTTTTTTTTTTGTAAAAGTAACCGGTGTCATCTGTGTCTGAGGTCACTCTCGTTTTTCCCAGCGTAATTATACTGGTGCATCTTTGTCCTTTTGTGCGACAGCAATGCTGGTACCCCCAGGCCCCTCCATAGCTCTCTGCGCATCTTCAGCTTTAATTTGCAAGAAGGGTTTTGCTATTTCTTTGCTCATCTGATTTTGGCACACCTGGCATTTTCTCAATAGTGGGTTTGCGGTCTTGGAGAAGAACATCTGAAAATTGGTTTAGTTTTCCAGTCGAACCTGGTTGATGTAACCTCTAGAAATGTCGTAGTCAAACACACCGAGGTGTTAACATGATAAGGTGTTGCTCACAGTCTTCCTATCTCTGATAGCCTTAAGTCAGAGCCCACTGATTGGGCAATTAGTGGGCGGTAGGTCCTTTCTGGCTTGCTTTGGGTTCTCCCTGTTCTTGATTGTGCAAGGAATATGGGATTTAGACCTTCTTAGAGGGAAGAGTTTTAATTAATGGATCCATCAGGCTCTATCACTCACTGAATCGATGGTTGGTGTGGCCTCATGCATGCAGTTGATGATGGTGCTGTTCTTGTTGGTTATTTTTAGTATGTGTTAGTTCTAACAAACTAATAAAAGGTACTGTTGGAAGGTAGTTACTAACCCACCCAGAAAATATCTCATGAGGAGCTTGACATTTTTGCCTTTGTTTCTCATTAAGGCCAAAATGTGAAGTTTATTCACGGTCCCTGCTAACTCCAGTAATGCTTTGCCGGTGGGCCCCTTGTTGCCCTGGTGTGGTCAGGATAAAACATCAGCTTTACGCTCTGGCGCTTGACATCTTACCGGTGGCATACTTTGTATATTGGGTGATGTAAGATCTCCATGATAAATGTGCTTTGATAGCCTGATCCTTCTCTTCTATCTCCCCTTGCCTGTTGTCCTGCCCTGGAAAGCAGAAGTAATTCTCCAGGCTGAAAAACATCCTGCACTCCAGAAAAACAACGTGCAGCAGTGGAGTGCTGTGAACAAGAAGTATTTTTTAGCAGCTCCTTGACAATTTAAATTATTTTTGGGTGCAGTTGGCCAGTGATTGCACTGTGTGATGTGTTCTCCTGTTGTTTGTAGCCGCTTGGGGCTGTGTCTTTTGCAGTTTTGCCCGTGTTGCAGGTGGGCACGGGGCAGGAGAGACCTGCGCCAGGCTGGGCATCATGCTGCAATACCCGGGGCAGGAGCGCTGGTTAAGCGTTACGCTGTGTGTTCGCAGGGCCATCTGCCTCACCAGGGCTTACCTGGTACGAGCCTTGCATATAAATCAATGCCCACCTTGAGAGCAAGAAAAGTTATGTTTTAGAAGAGGAAAAACACATTTCAGCTTTTAACAGACTGCCTTCTCCCCTTTTCCCTCGTTTGAGATCAGGCAAGTGCTGTATATAGTAAAAGCACTTCTTGCTGCTCACAGCATCTCAGTAGTTTAAAGTATAATTGTGGGGGTTTAGCCAAACTTTTCAAATTAAAGTTTACAGTTCTCCTTTTAACATATTGTTCAGTATTCTTGTATAATTTGTTAACAAGAACACCACAGGAACAAGAAAATCAAACAAGAAGGTATTTGCAGGAATCAGACAGGCAATTTGTGTCCTTACCTGCCTGTTTCAGCTGACTACTTTGCTAGCTTGCATGGTATCTTAATTTGATTTCTTGTAATGGGGAACTGGATGAATTCTGTAAATGAAGATTTTTAGTTTTTTTTCTTTTTTTTTCCCAAATGGAAATGGGGATGCTTTGAAGATTTCTCTCTCACTTTGACAGGTCAGAAGGAAAATCTGTCATGTGTATGTATCAGTATAGCCAGGCAGCAGGAAGAGAAGGTAGGGTTGGTAGCAATTGCTTTCTTTTCTGTTTTTTATTTAATTTGTATTGTTTTTATTCCCTGCCTGGTTGGCACAGCACCCATACTTGTCTCGGATTGTGTTGACTGATCAGCACCATCGCCGTTGCTGCCGCCTTTATGCTCGTGGCACACAAGTACAAGGTGACTCAGTGTTTTGACGCCCTTATGGCCATTGGGCAGTCGTAGAGAAATCTGAAGGGCCTGGAGTGTCTGACACTAATAATTGCCTTTTTCCTTCCAACTGTAGGATTTAAAATAACATGATTTTAGGGATATTAAAATGGTGTATAAGGCACAAAGGTTGTAAAGCAACATGGATGTTTCTGTGCTGCTCGTTAACATCATATCTGTGTTTATAGCTGAAATGGGCTCTGGCCTTGGAACTCAGCAATGGAGAACAGGCTTTAGCCTGCTTCCTCCAGGTTTGTTTGTAGTTCTGGAGTCCTGTCTCTCATGATGGGAGAATATATTGGGATGGAGAGCTCCATCCTCAGCTATTTTAACTCCAACCGAATCTGATCGGGCTGAGGAGTCGTATCCACAAAGCGGGTCATCCAGAAATCTGAACATTTTAACACCTTTTCGGTCTCAGCAGTGAGAACTCCTGCTATTGCAAGGAAAGGGTCACAATTCCTAGCCCAGCTGACCTACTATTTTCTGCAGCTCATGTAAGCCTTCTTGCTCCAGTCCATCTACCTAATGTCCAACAAATCTGATCGCCAGTTAGGTAAGATCATCAGAAAGATTCTTCTTAGTTGAGAAAAGTGTGATTCAGTCCCCTTACCTTTTAGCGGGATTACCAGCAGACAGTGCACTTTCTCATGTTGTAAGATCAGTTTATAAAAGAAGTAGCCTCCATTTTTCTGCTAAATACCTCCACTTCATGATCAACTTTAAGTCCTTTCCATCCTTTTTATCTATTGCCCATAAAATGGGCTCTGCGTCCGTATACCCTGTGGACTCACAACTCTAGATCTGCAAAGGAGTTATGTCCGTCCTGCAGTGGCATTTTCTGTAATGTACAGTTCTTGAACGCACCTTTTACATGGCTTATTCCACAGCCCATCATTCTGACTTAATTATTCTCCGTTTACAGTATTCCTATTGGATGGGGGTGTTATTGCTGCATCAGTGAAGTGTTTTGGTTGAATTCCTGTTTGAAAGCTCTGTGCCCTTGTGTCACCAGTTCAGAGTCTTTGTGAACACAGTGATTACAAGAGTTATAGTCCAAGGACATTGTACTGGAAAGTACTAATTCTGTTGTTTCTCTTTTAGCACTTGATAATGTCCATAGCTGACACTAGTTTAATCAGTAAGTTGAAGGTGATTTGCAGACCTTAGATTATCTTGCTGTTTCTGGATGGCAAGTTTGAGCAGTCCTATAGTAGCTTTAGTGTTTTGTATGATCAGAGGTGCCTCCAGAGTTTTCAGGGTCTTTGTAAGACTTGTGCTTTCTCCTGAACCATCATCTCAGCACAGCTTTGTGTCGCAAACAAATTCACATGCTCCATGCCAGCCGCTGACCTGTCGGTGTGTGGGGCTTGGTTTTGAGTTGTTGGGGGTTTTTTTGGTAGCTTATTTCCATTTGGGTAAAACGCTTCCTGCTTGCGGTGTCTTGATGTGTGGCATTGATTCTTACACTTGAAGGTGGCTTGTTCTGCAAAGCCCGTGCCCTGAAAGTTGTCTGTTATCTCTATTAGAGAAGATGAGACCCAGAAATCTGAAAGCCAGCTTGTTTCACTGCAGCTACCTTGCTCAGTATTGCAGTTGCCTGAGTTTTTCTCCCTAGGCTCTGCCATGAGACTTCTTACCTTGTGTTCCGTGTCCTGAATGTGGTGGGATGAGGCAATGCTGAAGACTTCTTTTTTCCTCCTCTGTAACCGAATGTAAAGCAAGCAGAGGCATCTGTGACCTCAAAAAGTAACTTTCATTCAGATAATTTTGTAAATGAGCTGTTCTTCCTAGAGTTCAAAGAAAAAGTATTACATGGTTAAAGCTATCAGAAGATTAGAAGGTGTGTTACTGGCTTTTGTGTGGCGCTCCAAAGTGGCGCCCCGCTGGGGTTATCCTATCTACACAAATCAAAAATAATCCCCCCCAATGCTAACAGCACCGTTTAGAGAAGAGCGTTGTTCTGTAGCTCCAGCTCCCGCTCACATCGTGTGGTTGCAGTGCTTCCAATCTGTCCCTACCTTACAGACCTGCATGGGCAAAGAACTGTGGTCCCTGTTGCCTTATTTTGTACTTTTGAGCCGCAAAACTTATGCTGTCTCCTTCCAAAACGACCATCTGAGGTTTCAGGGGTGTCTTTCAGACTAAATACCCAAAGTCCGATTCCATTTACTCTCTAGAACTGTATTCACACCTAGAGGTATCCGGATTGTACTGTTAATCCTAATAATATGAAAAATATTTCTGTTCACAGCAGGAAATGCAATGACCTTGGTACCTACCTGGACTGTGTGCCCATGTCACTGAAACGGGGAATGCTGGTTTGCATGGCATGACTCCTTTCTCTTTATAATATGTTATCAACAGGTAGAAGAGATTTTTGAAGGGTTTGGCTCATCCAAATGATCGCCGATTTCCCGACTCTGTGTGTCCAGCACTGTGCTGGTCCTGTGTGTGCATTGTCCTTGCAGTTTCCTAATTTCCTGGTTGCTGCGCGTTAGGAAATGGCCAGCCTTTGCCAAACGAAAAGCCCTCAGGTGCACAGGGAACGTTCAGCTCTGCAAAAGAGAGGTTAGAAGGGTATGATTACTGAAGTGGTGCCTTAGCTGTGACATATAAATAAAAAGGTAAAGAGAAACAGGAGTGACTCATTCTCCCATTGTGGTAGCAAAGGTGTTGGTGCTGCTCCAGCCTCTCCTTTTTTATTCTCAGAAGCGGAGGAGCACCCGCTTGCTGCAGTTACCGGGCCGATTGTGCTCTGTCCTTGCTTAGGGCCCTGCTGAGTCCTCCCACCGGAGAGAAACCTTTCTTGGGGTAGAATTCAGTAATTCATCCATTCCTAGGTACTACATCAGTGGGGATCGAACTCAGGAGTGGCTGCCTTAAGTTTAGTAGAAATCTGTTATGGTATAGAGCTAGTTTCTTTAAAACATGATGTGATTTATTGTTTTACCTTTCCCGTTTGTTCTATAACAAACCTCCTCTTCTAATTGAATTAGGCATTCAGGTGAGTTATGCTGCACAATTAACATGTAGTGTTCAGAGCAGATAATAGATATGCGACCATTTTCCATAAGAGTCAGACCTTCCAATTAGCAGTTTGAGACTCGGCGCTGCATGAAAGAAGTGCAAACCCAGAACATGGTCAAGGTGAAATGAACACTTCCAGCTGGCCCGCCCTGAAAGCAGGGATGATTCCCAGTTTCGCTGCATCTGTTTCATTCTTTAAAAATAAATAAATAGGAGTCTGATGCATTGTCAAACCTCTTTTTAATTTATTTCGTGGCTGTTGGTATATGCACATGGCTTCTGCTGGCATCTGGCAGTCCTCATGATGCAGAAATGTAGAGGTTTCTTTTGGAGATTTCAGCCCTCGATCTGTTCTCAGTGCTGCTGGCCTCCGAGGTATAATTAGCTTCAGGACTGTCCACTTAAGACATGCCCTGTGTTAGAAAGCCAAACGTTACCTTGTCTTTTCTCTCCTTCCTTAGCAGAGAGCTACACAAATGACTGTCCTTATAGCGCTAAGCCTTGATAAAATTGTGCACAAGTATTTGTTTGCACCCAACTAGAATATTGACGAGTTTCTCAGCAGTTCCACCACCCACTAAGGGTATCGTGTTCCTCCTCTTTAAGCTCTTTAGGATAGAAACTGCCCTGTGTAACGGTTGAGGTTATATGTTGTCAGTACTAAGTTACGGGAAGTGTTTGTGTTAATTTCAAGTGTTTCTGCAGGGTGGTGTGTGGAGTCGCTCTAAAGCGTTAACGCAGTAAAATGACAGGGCTGAATGCTGACGGCAGCCCTGTTCCGTCTGGGCTTGGAGACCGTTCATCTTGGAGAAAGAAATGAGAGCTCTTTATTGATTCCCCGAGAGATGCAGGGAGATGCCTGAAAATACTACTGCAATAAATAATTTCGAGATGTGCTGGAAGGGTATAGGTAGGTTTGCTTTCTCTGTTATTAGTAGGGTAAATGGAAATGGGCAATTTGTTGTTCAGATTCTCTTAACGAACGAGGGTGATGAGCCATGAGACCTTGATTTTTACAGCTATGAGTGCTTACGACGTGCATCATCCTGGTCCTTGGCAGTTAATAGTTGCATCACTCAGCTTAAAAGCTTTTTTATTTTGGGTTGAAATACCTGACATTCATCAAGTGACCTGAGGCATTCTCTGAGCCTTAGTCACTTAAAACACCAGGGCCCTTTGCTACGATGCATCTTCATTGCACAGTTGCATTTGCTCAGATGCGGTGTTTTGGAGCCCCGACTGCATGCTGCATCTTTTTCCACCCTGTCTTGCTGTAAAGTCAGCAAGAATTGAGGGAAGTTAGTGAGTGTCTACAGCTTGAAAGAGCAGAAGATGACGCAAGCTGTACAGCTCTGATGGCCGGTGACTGAAGGCAAGCTTTTGGGTGCTGGGTTAGAGGAGCGTGCACTGCATCTCACCTTAAGTTAACATCATGCATGCTAGGGGTGTGCATGTTTATGGACAGGTATTGAAATTGATATTCCTTAGATGCAAAGTGCTCAAGGGAAAGCAAAAATAGATAACGGTCTCTCCCCACCACCTGGAGGTGTTCAAGGCCAGGCTGAACGGGGCTCTGAGCAACCTGGTCTAGTGGGAGGTGTTCCTGCACAGGGCAGGGGGCTTGGAACTAGATGATCTTTAAGGTCCCTTCCAACCCGAACCATTCTGTGATCTTTAAGGTCCCTTCCAATGCAAACCGTTCCATGATTCTCTGATTCTATGTCACATCCTGGAGGTACACGGGTGACTCTTCTTCTGGAGCCTATTGCACGCTCCTGGTGAGCAAGGACATAAACATCTCGTTGCCTGCCCTGCAGTCGCCCAGCACTTGCGAAGTCTGACTTTGATTATAACATATGGGGGAATCGGTTGGGGGATACTAAAATGGATGAATGTGCTCGGGACAAAAATAACTGTATTAAACATGTTGCAGGATCTCTGGCTCAGGGAGTCAGTAACCATAAGGCAGGAGGAAGGAATGTCTTGGAAACAATGTGTGCCTGCAGGATTTACAGCGATGCACATCCTTCAGAAGAACCACCAGGCAGCAGAAAAGTTTGGATTGATCTTGTTAAGCCCAAATGCTCCATTTTAGATGTTGGAATCTGTGGGGTTATTGCTGGCCCGCTCCCCCCCGAGTGATGGGGGCTGGCTGTGTGGGCTCCCGCTCTACTTTCTGGCTCTGCCATCTTGAGTGTGCCGAGCACAGCGTGTGCGTTTCCTCAATTTTCTGAAATGGGAACTGTCAGCGTGGCAAAGTCAAACTCTATTGAACTAAACCTGCCTAGAGCTTATTGCAGCCCTTGGATGTAAAGAGTGTTGCTTAAGCAACCGTGTAATATAGGATCAATTCCACAGCCATCCCCCCCGGGGACTCCTTTTAGGTAGCTGTTACTTTCCTTGTAGTATTTATCATTTTAAAGATGATCACACATTGTTTATCTTCACCATGGGGAAAACACTGAGCAGTGGCGAGTTTTATTTGTAGCTTGTAGTATAAATGAGATTGATAGGTTGAGGTTTCTTTCCACATTTTGAGCTTCACGGCTGCTCTTGGTGGACAAACATCTGAGGCTGGGATCATCCAAAGGAGGTGCCACGCATGGAGGAAAACTCATTTCTTCATCACTGATGATAATAACATTGTCAGTGTTTGATGCTATTGAAGAAATAAGCAATAACGTGATGCAAAGTTCATGTGAGGCTGATGGATTGGCAATTCCTGCTCAGGACTATGCAGCCCACGGTGGGGAGAGCTTCGCTCCATGCAGGGCTCCAGTGGGAAGGTTGGTTGGACTAGATGGTCTCCAGAGGTCCCTACCATTCTGTGAAAGGAGCCTCCTGCTCTCTCTAGGACGTTTGACCTGCAGCAAAACCTCCCTCAGAGCTTGTTGCTTTTGAAGGGAAGGGGAGTGAAAGTTTTGCTAATTATTTGTCAAATTTGCTGGTTTCTGGTAAATATACTTTCTCTTGTTGAAAAACACTTCTACCGCATACAAAACAATGGCATTGGAGTCCATGGTAGACTGTGTTCCGTTATTCTCCGGTGCTTTGCATTGTAGGGCTGAACTTCAGTATCATATCTTTAATCCAGCTCCCCAAACTGTTTTGGGCTTTTTTTCCCTAGGAACACAAACTTATTCAACTTCTGTTTGCAAAAAAAAAAAAAAAAAAAAAAAATAGTGTAAGGCTTGTAGACAGTGACATAAAGAGACGTCATGCCTGGAAGCTGCATTTAGAAGAACGCTTGAGATAGGATGATTTCCACTTGTTAGGCATTAATTGCCACACTTTATTGGGGGGCGGAACATAGGCTTTGTTTGGGTCTTGGCTTCGGAGGGGAAAAAAAGTGTGCACATAGGAGGAAAAGTGAAGCGATCGTCGTCTGTGCTGAGCTCGGAGTCGAGAGGTGGCGATGTGAAAAATTCAGTGGCAGTTTAGGCTTTTCAGTATGCATTTAAGCCACATACTCTTAGCTGGGAGTACGACGGGTGTTTCAGGTTGTCATTTAGCCTTCATAGTGCGATGTTTGAGAGAAATTGGACCGTGGGGGTTTTGTTGTTTTGGGTTTTGTTTGTTTGTTTTCTTATTACTGCATAAAGTACATTGGGTGTTAATAGAATATGGTATTGCGCAACTGTAGAAAAATCCTGGAATTTCAGTGCTGTCATGTGAGGAGCAGATAAGAGCGATTCGGAAGGCTGGGAACTGGAGGGAAGGAGGGGTTTGACACTCGGGACAGTCTCCTGTGACTCAGCAGTTCTCCTCCTAAAATGCCATCCCCACCGCTGTCCCCGTCGGACCCCGAGCCCTCAGCGACGCCTCCTTGCCATCCCTAGGTGCAAAGAACTGGTATCTTCTTCTTACAAAGAGTTTTTGGAGCTGTTTGTTCTCAGAGGAGCCACAAACACAAGTTTTGGTTAGTTGTAATTGTGTTTTTAGTGCTGTATTTTTCTTTTCGTTTCACTGGCCGCACACCTTCCCATCCTGTAACCCCTGCGTGCAGCGCGGGTGGGATGGCATAGCGTCTCCCTGCTTCAAACACTCTGCTGTCTCATGCTTTAGTCCTTATCTAGACCATGCAGAGCTCTTGCCCTGCATAATCGTTATACTATATGGTATTTTTTTTATCTTGGTTGAGAGAGAGGGTATTGCCCGGTCTCTGTAGCGAAATAATCCCTAACTAATTGCAACTTAACCTCTGGCTTTCGAAGCTGGGTGCTGGAGTAAGGCATGCCTGATTTCTACCCCATCGGCAAATACCCTCGTCGTGGCAATATTAAAATGTGCTGAAAACTTCAGCTTGCAAACCTGGCATGCAGGATCAGGGCAGCTCAACCGCTCTGCCTGTCGGTGTGACAGATAACCGAGTTAGGGCATGAGAGGAGAAAAGAAACTTATTGGCGAGACAACCCTGAGAATTATGCGTAAAGGTTTTTCATCAGAGAAATTTGGTCAGATTGCAGCTTATCATGAATGTGGGGTTTTTTTGGCTATTTGAGCACATTAAAAAATAAAATGACCACTCACTCACTTGAAATAATGGATGAAAACTCCCAAGTTCGGACATCAGCTTTCCTGCTGAGTTGTGCTTCTCCTTGTGCCCTAAAATACTCCCCATCCCGCAGCCCCCTCTGCAGCTGCAGGTTTGGGAATACTGTCAGGAAGAAATAATGAGTGAAGTTCAACTTGAGGACTGTGTGGACAAGGACACTCGGGACAGCTGACACTGCACAACAAGAGATGTGTTATTAAAAATACGTTTAAAACCTGGTGTGGATGCTTGGCTTAATCTGATGTGAATAGAGTTCACTTTTATTCCTCCTTGAGTTGCGATTCACGCTCCTGGATGATTTGGAATAGCTTTTCCGTGTGTGTAATTTTTTTTTTTTTTTAACAGGAAGACTATGCCTTAATGGTAGTTTTTTGGGGCATTTACAGGGCCCTTGTGTGCCGTATCTCTCGGGCAGCAGATGGGCTATTTGGTTGATGTGGTTGGCTTTTTGGAGTTTGTTTTCTTTGAGTCCCAGAGGCCATGTGTTTCCTCTGGCTCCGAGGGAGTTAACTGACTGTAATCTGCAAGAAGGCTGGCACGGATCACGCACTGTGCACAAACAAGGGTGTTTTGTCATGGCGAGTGTCGCACAAAAGGATCCATGGTTATTGCCACCACCTCCCAAACAGTTGCAGGGAACTAGCGTTTCTCAGAGACATGAAGAAAGCCGACTGCAGGGAAACCCCATGCATGAATTTCTCAAAAAATCAGTGTTGGGTGGTGTAAAACACTTAAAAATAGATAATTTAGCCAAAATTGTAAACTACACTCTATGGATCATCATCGATTTGGTGTGGGACCTTGGGTCCAAGGCACCATGAGTGCAGAGGAGGCCCCGGAGATGCTGGGAGGGCTGGAGCCCCTCTGCTGTGGGGACAGGCTGAGAGAGCTGGGGGGGTTCAGCCTGGAGAAGAGAAGGCTCCGAGGAGACCTTCCAGCCCCTGCCAGTCCCTAAAGGGGCTCCAGGAAAGCTGGGCAGGGACTCTGGAGCAGGGAGGGGAGCCATGGGACGAGGGGGAAGGGTTTTACACTGACAGAGGGGAGATTGAGATGAGATGTGGGGAAGGAATTGTTTGCTGTGAGGGGGGTGAGCCCCTGGCCCAGGTTGCCCAGAGAAGCTGTGGCTGCCCCATCCCTGGAGGGGTTCAAGGCCAGGTTGGACGGGGCTTGGAGCAACCTGGGCTGGTGGGAGGTGTCCCTGCCCAGGGCAGGGGGTGGCACTGGGTAGGTCTTTAAGGTCCATTCCAACCCAAACCGTTCTATGGGCTGCAGATCATCATTGTCCCACTGGGGTGATGAAGCTGGGCTGAGCTGCTTCCCAAGGATTCAGTCCATCGTACACATGTGGGCTGAAGAGTCATGGTAGCTTTTCAGACTGATAAATGGTGGCAAGGAGTTTGGAGGAAATGGTGTTTTGTTCTTGAGCTGAAGACGATACATTAACAGGCACCTTTCTGTATGTAGACTTGGCCACCTGATTTTAAGTAACTGAAAGTGCATTTGTAATGGGAAACAACAGGTGCTGACAAATGCTTAACCAGAGTTAATATGGTTTATAATTGTTTATGGTTAAAAATGGTTCATAGTCATCCTAGGTTTTTGAGGATTTTCTGTGTAGAGCTTAAGTCTTTGGGTTTTGGCTTTCTCAAAAATAAAACTGTTGAACTGCTGACTGGCACCTAGCGAAGTTCTCTCATTTCTGTAATGTAGTGAAGCTGTCGAGGCAACATCTTCCATGAAGTTGTTGTTTTTAAAAAAATAAAATAAATCAGAGCTCTGGAATATGGTACGAGGTAAGCAAATTTTTGCAGAGGGTCCCTCCTTGTCTTTCTTATCACACTGTCTTATCTGATGACCATCTCGGCAGCAGAGCATCAAAAACTTCTGTGTGCTTTTGGCGTGGAATTGCTGGGTTTGTGTGTAAGAAAGCGTTCAGCTGTGCGCTGATGTGCGTGAGTCCGTCGGCTGACCCTGCAACTTGCCATTTGCATAACAATCTCTTCTCCAAAAATAAAACTAGGTGACTGATGGTATCCTTTTTACACACGCGGAAGTCAAAGCACAGAAGTTATGGTATGCTTGTAATGATTTACCCCTGGAAACCTAGAATGTAGCCCTAAAGCAATTGAAAATACCTGCTTATTAATCTGACAGTAAGAACCTAAGGGAATATTTATATCCATCTGTGAAGCCCTTTTTTAACTAGGACACCTAAGATTTCACTGGGGGAAACCATCTGCCTGGATCACAGTTTATGGCAAATATTTTCCAGTTGTTTGAGCACACAGAATCTGTCTGGTAGTTTTATTTCCCTTCGAACGCGTTCACAGAGACGCTGCTCAAAGGCATCCATCCCATTCTTCATTTGCCCTGTTCTGCTTTAGGTATTTTTGGCATGTGTAGTGCAGAAGATTTAATGTGAGATCCTTCCAGCATCCTGGGATGCTGAAGTCTGTTACGGTGCCCTGCAAAGGGAATATAAAACCAAGTTGGGGGTGGGGGGGGGGATTTGACACTGTATGACATAAAAACTAGATGTGAGAATGTTTTTTTGCTGTTTAAAATAGGTGGGTTGGGATTGTCGCTGTTACAGCACATGCTGTAAGAGGTTTTCCAGACCTCGTCAGGCTGGGTGAGCGCTGACTCTGGGAGTGCGCGCCCCAGTTCAGCTTAAAAAAGGTGAAAGTGGGGGGTCAAGGTGGTACTTTGTCAGCTGTAAGAGGTGGCTGTGAAATTCCTGTATGCGTAATTTAGTAGGTGAAATTCATTTAGTTGATGGAAGAACATGCTATGAGTCGAGCGTTTTCCTGCCTTTACGCAAACAGTAAAGCGATACGTGTATGTATGTATATGAACATATAACCTGGGTTAAAACGCTGCATAACTAAACTGTAAAACCTCTTTTTTTTTCTGACTGATTTGTTTTCCTGTGTTCCAGAGCCTAGCCCAGCTAGAGAACCTGTGCAAGCAGCTGTATGAGACCACAGACACTGCGACACGGCTCCAGGCAGAGAAAGCCTTGGTTGAGTTCACCAACAGTCCAGACTGCCTGAGCAAGTGCCAGCTTCTTCTAGAAAGAGGGAGTGTATGTAAAACAATATAATTGTCCCAAATGGATCTTGGTATTTTGGGCATTGATAAGGGAAATAGCCCCAAGGTCTGGTATGCAGTGTTGACATTGCACACCCAGCGCGCTCTCACGTATCTCAATTTGTGGGCGGCCTGTGCCAAAAAAAAGCATTGGCTGGGATGGCTAATTGTGCTGCTGCAGTGGGTACTACAAACGGTTGTCAATTCTAATGTCTTGTGGGCCTTGCTGCATTCTTCGCAGGCTGCCACCCAGACATGGCAAGCTTTAAGTTGAAAACATTATTATGGCGGTGGGGTTTCATAGACTGTGGGAACCGCTGCCTTCTCTATAGGCGTTGGGGAGAAAATGGTGTGTGCGCGGGGGTTCGTATGGGATAAAACCAGCCGCGTTTCTTCTGGAATGTTTCCTTGGAAAATTGCCCCTCCTGTAGTGTTGTCTTAATAATCCAGCAGTTTGAAATAGGGAAAATTAGATCATGCGCTTTAGAATCAGCGTTACAGAAAGGATGTAAAATATGCCAGCAGTAAATCCTGCCTGACTCTCTTAGCTTTCTTCTTTTTTTAAGTGGCCATTTGGTTTTTACTTTGGATCAGCACAAATAATGTTTGAAATGGCTTTGCCACATGATCTTGCAAGATTTGACTTTTGGCAGAACGTGCATCCAGCTTTCATATCTATCAGATCGGAGCCTTGTTCACAGAAATAGGAAACATTAAACAGCCTCTTGTAAAGAGTGAGTCCTCCAGGAGGAGAGGGAGAAGAGTGACACTTAACAGGCTTAGCAAACTTACAGAGAGCCAATTATTTAACTTTTTGTTAAATTTGAAGTCCGGTGAATTCAAAACAAACTGATTTGAAGCTCTTCTGGTGGGAACTACGAACTGGTTTACCTGAGGACAAATAATTATATTTATTTTTAAGGAAAGTTCCTAAAGCCCAGTTTCATTCTCTGCGTGTGAGCCATTGACCCTCGCCAGAGGGTTGTGGGGCTTTTTGTTCAGTCTGGGATCTGACTCACTTTATACCCAACCGTCCTTGGGAATGTAGGAATAAATCGGTTTCCTGCATCTCGGATGCTCGCCTTCCTGCAGCACTGTATATTACAGAAATTAGCATGCAAAATGCTTGTCATTTCCCTGGCTGTAATTTATGGTATCGGGTGCAGCCAGGGGTTTTAGGTGGTTGAATGCCATCATTTGTGTCCCTGAATTAGATTACAGTTCAGTGGTCTGTGTGCTGTTCTGTAAGAAATAAATTTTAACCTGTATTTAGTAATAAAGTGGAAGTTCTAAGTGCTTCTTGATGTATAGTAACGTACTCCTACAGCTCAGAGGGCTAAATGTCTTTTTCAGGCATGGGACTAAGTCAAACTGCGTGAAGTTACCCTATGTTTGCAGCTTTACTCCTGCCTTCCGTGGTGGTTCTGTTGTTTTCTGCTCTTTAAAAGCTTTTCCTTTCTTTCTTAAATGCTTTCTTCAAGTATCTGGTTTACTTTAGCGTCTCTAAAAACAGGGAATCAATGCTATGTAGAGTATTTAGACTTACCAATTAAAATAATGCTTTCAACTCAAATTTCCAGAGAGCAATTAGCTGAAAATCCAGCATTGCTTGATCTTTTGCAGTGTGCAGTAAACTTCTGCTTGTGTTTTCGTTTGTTTTTTTGTTTTTCTTTACAGTCATCCTACTCCCAGTTATTGGCAGCTACATGCCTTACAAAACTCGTGTCACGCACAAACAACCCTTTACCGTTGGAACAACGAATAGATATTCGTGAGTACAAGGCTTAATTTTTCTAACCAAGCTGATGTGAATGTTTGTCATATGGACTTTCATCCGCGGGTGGGAGGTTGTGTGCGAGCTGCCGTGCTTTACAGTTTGGGCGTCCTAAGGTATAGGATGCCCAAAAGGCAAAGAAATGTTTCTCTTAGGTGATGTCTTCACCTGTATCATTATCTAACAGAGTTCAAGGCTAAATATACAGAATTTTTTCAGATGGAAGGGAATGACAGCTCTGTGGTCTTGTGAATAAACAAGTTTTGTTTAATTTTTTAATTTTTTTTTTGAGTATGAAATAGGCATGGTGCTTGCCTCTTTTGAGGACATGCTTTCAAAAATGAAAATCCTTTGTGGGTCTCCGAAATATCATTTAGAGTATCTCCTAAGGGAGCAGCGAGCCTGTCACGATGCTCTGTCGTGGAGAATGGCTGATACTTCCTTTCCTCCGAGGAAGGAGGCTGAATGCCATTCAGACCGCTTTCTTTTTTACAAATGATGATCATCCCTGAGGAAAGGTCTTGAAATCATTTCAGCTTTTCTTGCTGTTTACATATGTTTACAGAGGATTGGATCAGATAACACAAAAAAAGTCAGGCGTGCGGGGAGGAACTCTCACCTGTCCCTAACCATTTCCCAGATCTGTTCTAGAGCTTTAGTACGTTAAAGCCACAATAAAAGGTCAACGTTTGTATCTAATCCACTACTGTGATGATTTTTTTTTTTGTTAAACAGCTTTCAAAAAGATGCTTTTTCTTATCAGTGTTACCATCTCAGCTCCATCTGCCAGGATTTTGTCTACAAATACGCCTCTTCTCTCTGTTTCAGGGAACTATGTGCTCAACTACCTTGCCACTAGGCCAAAGTTGGCAACGTTTGTCACGCAAGCACTGATCCAGTTATATGCGAGGATCACAAAGTTGGGCTGGTTTGACTGTCAGAAGGATGAATATGTCTTCAGGAACGTGATCACAGATGTCACAAGGTTTTTACAGGTCAGATTTTTTTTTTTTTTTGTAAGATGAATACACACCTCGTGGGATTTGAAAGTCCATGAATTTTCGGTTGTTGTTTCGCACTTTAGTGTCCATCTCTCCAGTCTTTCACCTGTGTATTTGTTGATTCAATAGTGGCTACCAAGGCTAAGCAGCTGACAACTGGCAGGACAGGTCAGTTTTTATAATTAAAAGTTTGATGGGGCAGGAATTTATTTCTGGAAACTGCCGCCGTTCATATTCAATGGTAAGACAAGTCTCTTAGTGTTCCAGTTGCACAATTCTTCTTTCAAGCTTCAATACACCGTGCTGATTAGTGCAAAATGGTAAACACGTGGGCTTATTGTCTACGCGGGTAATATGTGCCGTGCTTGACTTGCTTTCGTTCACTGCAAGGGTGATATATCTGTGGAAGCCATGTTTGATATTTAGCTGAGTTATCATAACAAAAGCTATGTCTGTTCCAGAAACATTATTGTTAACAGTTTTCTTTAGAAGTCCTGACTTTTTGATAAATGCACGTGCTGTCACCACAGTGTAGGGTTTCAGTCCAACCCAAAAGACTGTGTAGGTAGAAGGTTGCGTTTTTATCAACAGTTGTCTCCAAACAGGAACAACTTCCCGTAGAGATCAGTAAATCCTGTAACACTATGAACGCTGATTTATTTGCTCTGAAATTTGTCCCAAAATCAAAAGTCGGAGGAAGACAGTAGAAGAGATCGGAATGACCAGTGTGGAAAAGGAGATGTAATGCGTACAGGGCTTTAATTCTGGAGTGGTAGAGTGTGAGCATTCAGAAAATAGACTAACTACTATTATTTTAAGCATTTACAGATGTCTGAAGTGAAGTAGGATCTAGACAACGTTAAGTAATTTAAAGATCATGTTCCTTTCTCAGCTGGTAACTATGTCCCAAATAGTTTTTAGGTGCTGTTAGCTGAAAATTATGAGAGCTAGATGCCTCACTCTCCTGGCTCATGACATAGGGAATGTGTGCTTTTTAATCCGGAACCTAATTAAATGGTGTGAATATCGACTCGCTGTGTTCAGTTGCAGATGGTCTGTTCCCGTTTGCTCAAGTTACCTGTTCTGGCTGCTAAAGGGGAGAGGAGGCTGCACTTTTTTAAAGAGATGGGGGTTCAACAAAGTTTTCCAGTGGCTTCTGTCTAGATATTATCATGTAAATACTAAGTGAGTCATGAAGAGCTGGCTCCAGTAAAGAAGCCATCGGTCCCAAGCCTAAATATGCTTGAATTTCTCTATTGCAGATGAGTTCAGTCTTTGAAGCTGGAGATCAGGGCAATTTGTGCAGAAGGTGCTAACCAAGGTAGAGCTAGGAAAGGCAACATCATTTATCAGTTACAGAACAGAAACTGGGGCAAAGGAACAATACAGGTTGTTTCTCTTAAATCGTTTGATAAATGGATTACCGTTTCTAGTGAAGAGGTATCTGTAACAGCCTTATTTCACAATTGGCCCCTTGTTGGCAGTCTCAAGTGCAGCCAGAGGCTGGGCAGGCTGGGAAGAATGGGCTCCCTTCACGGGGAGATAGGCTGCCCTGCTTGGCAGGAGGGCCCCGGCGTGGCCGTGGGGAGAAACTTGGTCAGCTGCTTCTCCTCTTGTCCAAGGGCCATAAGTTTGAAAAGGGGGGGGGTGGTATAAAAAAAGTTTCTTTCCCAGAGTTTTCATCTAGCAACTTTAACACTGCAGAAGTTCCCGCATGCTTTACCGCAGCCTCGGTTAAAATAAACTGATTTTAAAAAAATCTAAATAAATCTTTTCAGAGTCAGGACATAACACAAAAATGTTGATTAAACTATTAAATAAAAGGAGCCTATTTTTATCAGCTCACGTTACCGAACTCTTTAGAACCCTGTACATTGTTAACAACATCCGAGTATTGCAAAAGCACTTTTTAAATTCTCTACTTGGTATCGCTCACGGGCTTTTTTTCCAGTCACAGTGCTACAAAGGTAAAGCATTTCTCGACAAACATGTCTAGAAATCTTCCAAGCAGAAAGGCCTTTTGAATGACGGTGAAGCTTAACGAGAACATCCTGGCACTGCTAACTGCTTTCTCCGTCCCCCTTTCCTCCCTCAGGATAGTGTAGAGCACTGCATCATAGGAGTGACAATCCTGTCCCAACTAACTAATGAAATTAATCAAGTAAGTGCTACAGCCTTCCTCAGTGAAGTAAGTGTCCAATTTTCTCATTCATATTGTTTGTGTCCTGCTGTGTGTCTGTGCATTGTTTGGGGGTTTTCGTTTGGGTTTTTGTTGGGGTTTTTTTTTTTTGGTGCGTAGGGGTGTTGTGTGGTGGGTTTTTCTTTTTTTTTTTTTTGGTTATTTTTACACAGTCATGTAGTTTTGTGGTAAGATGCTGAAACCTCCTGTCCTGAGGAGTTGTTTCATTTCACTGGCATTTTCCATCTTCTCTCATATTTTGATGTAATCTTCTGAGATGAAAAAGGAAAGAGCAACTAGCCAAGCCGACCTAGCGAGGACAAAGCCCCGGGTGTGAGGACATCCCTGGCACCTTCTGGTGTCTGTCCCCGTGCATTATTTCAGCTCTTGTGCCAAGAAGTGAATGGAGCGTGCCCTCCTCCGTATTGACCGGGGAGACGAAAACAAAGAGGATTTCTCAAACTGCACAGATTTTTAAAGGGGCCTTTTCGTTCAGTACTAAATTTCGTAGCGTTGCCAGCAGGTAGTTCTCAAATTCTGCTGGTTTGTCGGGGCTGAGTGCCGATCGCCTTCCTGGCAGGAGAAATACTGGGCACGCCGAGTCCATGGTGCTCTGATGTGGCACCCAGTCGTGCCAGCTGCAGCAAGGTGTTGATGCAGAAGTCTTTCCAGGTTAGATAGTGGGTTCTAGAGCCCTCTAACGTTATGCTGCCGCTCGGTATTTGTGTTTAAACCTGGAACAAGCAGCTTTACTTGGTGCCATCGGAATTTACATCCCTTTCCTAATCGGTCAGGCAGACTTTGCTGTAGCACCCTTGATGGTTACCACTGTCCTAAGACAGCGTGAGGGTTGCCATGTGTATAAATGTCTCTAATTTTGCTGAGGACCAGCTGTAACTAAGTTTTTTTTTTACTTTTAATATCTTACTAAGGAAACTAACCTTTCGTTTTTGCTGGTATGTTGACTAATCCAGGCATTGGACCCGAGAGATCCTTGAGTGGGATTTGAAGGATGATCGCTAATTGTTTTCAGAACTGGAAATGGAGGGAGAAGGCTTTGTCCTGGCCAGAGCAGAGCACCAGTTTCTTCTGCTGGACTTGCAGAAGTTCAGCACATCTGAATGGCTTCTGCATCCGTTTCAGACCCCAAATTCACTTTCATTCTTCAAGCCTGGCCTGATGAGTAAATCCTGACCCATAGCTCTCCTCCTAAATCTTAAGCCGTGTCTTGTTACGGTTACCATTTCCTTGCCCAGACTTTTGTACAGTCCTCACTCCGTCTCCGCAGCGGGCCGGTCCTTCACTTCCTTGCATCAAGGATGAAAACAAGTCTGTTTTTCTCTAGAAATTAGTATGTGTCTGTCGGCATCTTTGTGCAGGCCTACAGCTTCTGCTTGCGGGAGAATGGTCAGCACAGACACCGTCACCCATCCCAGTTCCAGAGTCTCTCCAGGTTCATACTAAAATAAGCATGGAAGTTAAACACTTTAATCAAAAAAATCTCTTCCTGATATCTTCGGTATTAAATCTGCCACAGTTTACTACTCGTTCCTAAACACGCTTTGTGCCAGCAATCGCACAGGGCTGGATTCAGTGACTCATCTTGGAAAGTCTAAAACTGCCATTACTTGCAAAATAATAAATCTGTCAACATACCCGCTCATCAGAGGGGGGTCGTGTGGTGGACATAGCAAAAAATCACCCAAAAACCCCTTCTGGGGCTTCTCTTCAGGCTTTTTTTGATAACTATTTAAACTTCCAACTACATTGCATGAAAGCTGAATTTTCTAGAGCTCTGTTTACTAAAGCTTTTGTTCCACATATGAATAAAATAGAGTGCTGGTAACTGTTTTGAAGTATCACTTTTTGTCCTGTAAGTACTGCACAGATGTGCCTGGAGGTACCGAGCATCCGCTCTATTGTAGGAGTTCACTGATTCAAATGAAGGAAAAGGAAATGCTCATTTGCCACAAGCCCAGAAATACATAAGATTTGTAATAACCATGGAGAGAGTAAATAATGCTCACTTTCTTAAAGACTCTGAAATCTGACAGCGTGAGCTGAGGAACGATAATTCAGTCGTTAGAGCACCTGACAAATTTAGGTCCAGTTCTGATCTGCCGCCAGCTAACTGGGTGATGCTGGGCTTCTTTTTTTCAACTGTAATAGAAGAGATAAGATTGTTTGCATCCTCCGTGGGGTCGTTGTGAAGGTTAATACGCAAAAGTCAGGTCTGCAGGGGTTAGAGCTGTACTGGTTCCTGCAATACTGGCTGAGATGTGTGCAGATTTAAGGATAAAAGCGATATAGCGACAAAAGCATCAAGGAAATGAAGATTTAAGTTGTGTTCCTCTGCACGGGACTACATTAAGGTTCTATCGTGGATGCACTGTGATAACCAGCTGCCCATCAAATAACTTATCCTGGGCAAGCGGAATTTTGCTGGCCTGTGTGCAAATAAATGGCAAAGGTGTGAAGTATCACTTCACTTTTCTCCCTTTCCCTAGAATGTACTCTACAAAGTGACGTAACCCGCGCTGCTGCTCACCTCGCCCATGCTAGAATGCATTGGTTGAATCAATTGGAGACTTTATTATCCAGTATAAAGCGATATATGTGTATTTGCCTCTTGGATCATATGTCAGCTTTTTATTCTGATATGGTGAGAGGTCCGGAACTGGAGTTTGTAATAGATATGGCAAAGTTCAAACTGGCTGTCACTGGTTAACTCTCCTTCTAGTTTTCTTCTCATCTGTGCAGGTTCAGGAGGGGAATTATAATTGCTAGTAGTTGTCCATGTGTCTGCCCAGCGGCTTCAGGTAGGATTTAACTCCTTAGGAGTTCGGAGCACTTTAGAAAGCAGTGTTCAAGTTTCTAAAATGACTTAAGTGCTGTCAAAAATACGGATGATCCTGCTTTGGAAGAGATTTAAATGAACTTGAGAGTAAACCCTGCTTTCTTGCAGGGGTAGAGTGAAACTGCAGTGTAAGTATTGTAGGTGGAAAGTCCTTTCATCAGCCAGAAATATGATTTTAGCCGTGGAAGACCCACTGTTCTGCGGTAGCAGCACATCGCCCTGGTGTAACGTTGCTCTGGGGAGGGAAGCCTTGATGTCCCAGTGCTTAACAGGGTTCCTATGGCTTCTGCTGCTCTTGTTCCGCCTCTGCCCGTCACTTCTAAGCGCTGGTTTTCTCTCTGCTCAGGCGGATACTACTCATCCATTGACCAAGCACAGGAAAATAGCCTCTTCCTTCCGAGATTCATCCTTATTTGATATTTTCACGCTGTCATGCAATTTACTGAAACAGGTAAGGAAACCTTCGTTTGTTATCTCTCTTGGGGCAGTATGTTGGGGTGACAGACTTTGGGCTGAAGCTCTCCTGGAACAAGCGCTCTTGTTCTAAAAGCTATGTTCTGGACTTGGTTTTCAGGAAAGCTTCAAGTTAGGTTTGTATTAAGGAAAAAAAAACCCCAATACAAATACAGAAATGTAACTCTTATCAACAATTTTGATTGAACGTCTGTGCCTGCACCACGAGGCTTGGGTTAAACTTTCCTGTCTTAAAGCATCAGGAAAGAGGCGAGATGTTTGTTTTACGTTTTAAATATCTTTGATTTACAGCACTGGCAGAGAGGTTTCCTGTAAACTAAGTCCTCGTCTCTCTTTTAACCTCCGTTTAAAACCCACATAACAGAAAAAAATGCCAGTGAAGATATGTTTAGTAGATTGAGACTAAAGATTGTCCTTGATGTTTTAACACATGATAAATATTAGACTCTCCTGTGTTCCCCAGGTTTTTATTTTGTGCTAGTCATCACACTGGAGTTAACTTGCTGTAAAATACTTATCCTGGGAGACAAGGCAGCAATGCTGTGGTAGTAGGGTTGGTTTTTACCCCCCCAAAAAGCAGTTTCTCTTTCCACTGAAGTAGCACGTGTATATTTTGTAAGCAAGTAGATTATCTGAAGAAAATTCTTGATTCTGGGTCAGGTTTCTCTTCTAAAGGACTAATGTGGAGTTCTAACGGTGCCTTGAAGAGTAGCCCTTTATGAGAAAGTCTGCCCCAATAAACTGAGCAGCAGTAGCACAGATTTGATTAGTTCAGCTATTATCCTTCCAGCTGAGTGAAGTGTCAAAGTTGACAAATAGCACAAAGAGTGAAAAGGAAATTTTATTTTAAAGATATTTCAAAATGAGCAGCTCTGGTTCTGTCAGTAATAAAGGTGGGTACGTGGGTGTCATTTGATCTTTTTTTCTCCTCCTGGTTTCTAAAGGAAGCAAGGCTTGTACAATTATTCCAGTCATCCTTTCCCAGGCATCCCTCCTCCTGAACCATAACAGCTCTGGTAACTTCTGAATTCATTGGCTTATTTTAGGTGCATTTGATGGTCAATTAGAAGTCTCAGAAACAGAAAGATTCCTCTGGTTTTGTGAAAAGAAGCTCCTGGGGAGGCTCAGGCAGGACAGGGTCCTTATCAGTTTCCAGACTTGTTGGAGCGGGGCCAGAGGAGGCCCCGGAGATGCTGGGAGGGCTGGAGCCCCTCTGCTGTGGGGACAGGCTGAGAGAGCTGGGGGGGGTTCAGCCTGGAGAAGAGAAGGCTCCGGGGAGACCTTCCAGCCCCTGCCAGGCCCTAAAGGGGCTCCAGGAAAGCTGGGCAGGGACTCTGGAGCAGGGAGGGGAGCCATGGGACGAGGGGGAAGGGTTTTACACTGCAAGAGGGGAGATTGAGATGAGATGTGGGGAAGAAATTGTTGGCTGTGAGGGGGGTGAGCCCCTGGCCCAGGTTGCCCAGAGAAGCTGTGGCTGCCCCATCCCTGGAGGGGTTCAAGGCCAGGTTGGATGGGGCTTGGAGCAACCTGGGCTGGTGGGAGGTGTCCCTGCCCAGGGCAGGGGGTGGCACTGGATGGTCTTTAAGGTCCGTTCCCACCCAAACCATTCTGTGATTCTATGGGAAGATTCAGCCAGTGCTGGTACTCGGCCAGGAGACATAAACCAGAGCTGCTTAACCTGGTGTCCCCAGAGCTGCGCTATTACTGTTTGTCCTCTACGTGTAGCTCTGGCTGAGCTCTTGCCCACACTACTGTTGCTGTGTGACCAGGGGGACTTAAACCATGTCTTCCCAGTCTCTGTCTCAGGGTGGAAAAGTAGAGGCTTCCTCCTAACTCTTAATCATCTTGCTTTTGTTTCTTGAGATGCTGTGGTTTAAGACAGGCTGTTATGTTTTCTGTTGTCTTATGCAACGTCCTTGTTTTCCTGTGATTAAACACCTACTACCCAAGTAATGTCTTTTTTTTTTTTTTTTTTTTGTCTAATAGTAGCTGTCTCAAGCTTCTGTGTATAAAGCAGAAGTTTCCAAGGTGATGCTTTTGAGTGGGGAGGATTTGGGCTGTGAGAAACCGATGCTCATGTCTGTATCCATGTCCGTAAAACAGGGGGCATTTAAGCAGGCCCAGAAAAATGTGTCTTTGTGATACAGGGGAGAGAGTGAGGAAGACATTCCTGCGACCACTGGCCTTGGCACAGTGCAATGTGTTATTTGCAATAGACTTAAGCTGGAAGAACTTGGTTTTGTTTTAAGTACAGAGCGATAATACAAAGGATTTTTGTCCCTGGAGTACAGACCCGAGTGCTACATCTAAAGCGCAGTGAAATGACCTGGCATTTCGTGGCCATCGAGTTCTTTGTGTTGCTTGAGAGTATCCATGTTTTCCCTGCCCGTAGCAGAGCGTTGTAACTGGAGCAGGGTTTAGACAGATCATCTGTGCAACAAAAGTGAATGCGCTCGTTTCCATATGAGGGTTAGGTGGAGCAACAAGATTCCCTGCTGCTAAGTGCTTGTCAGGCAGAAAATGTATTCTTGTGTTTAACCCTAATAAGAACTTCCTTATCTCCGGAATCTCACAGTATAATTGCAAGCTGGCAAGCCCGTCTGCTTTTCTCCGGTGCTGTACAAGCCGAGTGAAAAAGAAAGCGCTGTCTATTTATCCCTCTTGTGTAAAGACTGAGCATGTAAATACACATGCTGTCTGTAAAAGTGCGTGATAGCTGGGGTTGGTGCTTGTGGCATGTGATCCTTATGATTGTGACATGTTTAAAGTTGAATTACTGCCTCAAACTCAACTGTCACCTCGATTTTTTTTTTTTTTTTCTTCTTACTTTTTTAATCCGCTGTATTTCGTAGGCTTCTGGGAAGAACCTGAATCTAAATGATGAAAGCCAGCATGGTCTGCTCATGCAGCTCCTTAAGCTCACACATAATTGCCTGAACTTTGATTTCATTGGCACATCAACAGACGAGTCCTCAGATGATCTTTGCACTGTGCAGATCCCAACCAGTTGGAGATCAGGTAATCTTGCTGGAGGAAGAGGGCTAACCTACAGCACGCCAGCTTGACAGCGCGGGTGACTTGCAAAAGCCCTCTCTGTATTTAGCGAATAAACTTTTGCATACAATGCCAGATGTAAATTCCAGCCTTTCCTTAGTGCGGTCACAAATGTGAACTGCGCTTGGGTTGGTTATCGTGAGCTATAAAAACGCTGCTCTGCCCTTTCAGTCTTACACCTGCCAGTTGAAGGAACAGTAAAATTTTTTCAAAGAAATATAAATAACAAATAACTCGGCACCTGTCCTCAATGTCCTTGCTGTTCTCACCAGTCATTTTGCAGGCGGTTTCACAGATTGTGTTCTTAAAATATTTTCCTGTAATTTTGTCATAGTACCAAGTACCACTGGGTTTACTTTATTTCTGGGAAAGGCAATAGTGTAAAAATGTAAAATCCTTTGGAAATTTTCCCGTCGTGTGGTACTTCATGTGACAAGTCCGCATGCCATTGTTGATAAGATAAGCATTAGAGACCTATGGAAAGCAGTAAATGGAGATGTACTTAGTAAAACGCTCTGTTCTGTTTCAGCATTTTTGGATTCTTCGACCCTTCAGTTGTTTTTTGATCTTTATCATTCCATCCCTCCTTCGTTTTCTCCTCTGGTAAGTTTAGTGTTTATTTTCCTTACAGACTCCACTACCAGAAAAATGTTTGTAGGATTCATCTGGGAGAATTACTGTTGGTCAAAATGCCATCGGCTGACTTCAGACAGATACCCTCACTGCGATGGCGCTGCCTTGTGCTAGAGCGACAGAGGGGAGGCTGCTCTGGGGCTGCTGCCTGGAGTTTTGAGGCATCTGCGGGTTTTGGATTTGACCTAAGAGCAGCTTGTTTGCTGGAAGTCCAACCTCCTCCTTCATCCTTGCATGGCTTAGAGTCTTGCCCTGCCAGCAGGCCCGTTTTGAGGGTTGTAGCTCCTGTTATTTCCATTGTGCTGCTCAGTTGATCCTAAAACCGTGATGCGAGCAGGTAGCGAGTCTGGGAGCACGACTGAGGAATGTAATTTCTCCTTCCACGCTTTAAAACTAGGCCGTGTCCCAGTTGCATGAAATGGCCGAGAGCACAACTGAACTAAAAGTTGGATTATTTCTTCTTGAAAAAAGTTGCCTGCCAGGCATTTATCTATCGGATAAATATTTTTCATAATTAATGCTACAATGAAAACATGCCCTCTGGCTAGGGAGGGAAGGGTCCTTCAGAAGTATTTTTTTCCGCTGAGACTCTCAGCACTCTTCATTATGTTGAAGGGTTACTTGCTAATTCTGAATTTAGAGCCTCAAATATTCATGAGAGATTTTAAGTGTGAAGTGCGCTTTTTTTTTTTTTTTTTTTTTTTTTTTTTTTTTTGTTACTTGAATAGAAATCTGAAGCAATTACGCCTTTAATTGTCCTGCCTCTTTGATCAGTAAATGTAAGAGGCAGCAAGAACGAGAGGCTTAGCGAGGTAGTCCTTAGGCTGGGCAGAGGGATGGGGCTTTGCCTCCGGATAAGGACTGCAGGGTGCTGCTCGTACCTGACTGCCGCTGCTCTTCAAAACCTAGTCACCAGCCTGTTACTAAGCTGCACCCTGGCGATTTACTCTCCATTTAAATTTCAGAGGTCTGCGTTAAGAACAACTTAATTTTTTTGCTTCCCAGTTTTCTGCGATGCTTTTCTGAGCCTGTGTTAAGTTTACCAGCTTTCCCCGCCACTCCGAGTGTATTTCCAGTCTTAACGCCATCGGTGTTCTCCACCTGAAAAAATCCCAGCGTCTTTGGGAGCAGAGTTTGAAACGCCCCTTTGACTGTCCGCATGGAGATGTTGTTCCTTTGGTTTTTATCCCTGCTGTAATTTGCTTCTACACTTCTACATAGACATAGAATTGCAATGATGATGGCTGTAGCTTCAAATCCTCTTTTGAAGTGAAGGAGCTGTTGTGTAGCGTGCAAAGGAGCATCAGGCTTAAACGATTTGTTGCGTCATGAAAAGGAAACATGCTGTCCATTTTATTGTTCTAATCCCTCCCGTTCTGTTTATTCTCTTTGCCCCTTTTAGGTTTTATCCTGCTTAGTGCAGATAGCCTCTGTACGCAGATCCCTCTTCAACAATGCGGAAAGAGCAAAGTTTTTATCTCATCTCGTTGATGGAGTTAAACGAATACTGGAAAACCCACAGGTATTTCAGATGCAGTCGGTGGAATTGTGTCTCCGCTTCCTCTGCATCAAATTTCTTCACCAAAAATACTTTCTAACGTACATGTCCTGCTTGTGGCACTGGGGGGAAGGGGGCAACATCTTGCTGCTCTTTTCCTACTGTTCCACCGTCAATCTGTGCCTCTTGTGGCTGGCTGCCACGTGTTGCGAAGCAGTGCTGTTTCTCAGTTCTTCTCCTCTTTTTCTCCTCTCAGAGTCTGTCAGACCCAAACAACTACCATGAGTTCTGCCGGTTGCTGGCCCGGTTGAAAAGCAATTACCAGCTGGGAGAGCTGGTGAAGGTGGAGAACTACCCTGAGGTCATCCGACTCATTGCCAACTTCACCGTGACCAGCCTGCAGGTACAAAATGGTTTTACTTTACCCTCCGTGGGTGTTCGTGCCCCTCGTCTCCTCTTGAAACAAAATTATCACCCTCTTGTCTGTTCTTTGCCCCTTAATTTGCCGTACGTTATTTTTACCAAAAAAACCCTGCAGACTCTGTGGCAGAATCCTGTGGTGTGGCATTGATTATTCTGTGAATTCCTACTGAATGGAACAGGAGCAGTATGTGGGGGAAGGCAGGGTTGCTATGCCTCCAGAGTCTTTCCATGACCTAGCAGGGGAAAAAAAAAAAAAAAAAAACAAAACCAAACAAAAACCAAAGCCTTGTTAAATAAGGCTTATTTTTAGAATTATGTATCACTCCATTATTAAAATGCAGTTGCAGGGATTGCTAGTAATGTGAATATCATGCCATGTTCCCACTGAGTTTTGCACTGGTGTACAGCTTGTAACTACACCCCTGCACAGAATATGGTTAAAAAAAAAAATTGTATAGCTTACATAATGCCTTTGTTTGTTAAATTTTAAATTTTATCTGGAAAACAGCTTTAAACTGTACATTCGGTTTGGGAAGCTGTCTGCAGCACGCTACAGCATGAGCTCGGCAGTAGTTTGGGACGAAAGGCTTTGGCTCAGCTACACAGCCAATAATATAAAAAATATGAATACAAGTACGTGTGGCATGTATATATCTATAGAATATAATATATATATCTATACACAGTGTAAAAAAAATAACTTGGGATTATCTTTCAGTCTTTACTGACTGCTGATAGTGCCCACTGAATTCAGGTGTGAACTGAAATTCATTGTTAAAATTGGCAACCGGATCATTAAAGCGTTGATATGTTGCCATATCCAGGGCTGCGTGAGTCAAAATAATATGGGTAAAATAATCGAGGCTGGTTTTCTTCCCTCTTCTGTCTCTTGGCTCCTGGTAGCACTGGGAGTTTGCGCCGAACAGCGTTCACTATCTCCTGAGCTTGTGGCAGCGGCTGGCTGCGTCGGTGCCCTACGTGAAAGCCACGGAGCCTCACATGCTCGAAACGTACACGCCAGAAGTCACAAAAGCTTACATCACGTCCAGGCTGGAGTCTGTGCACATCATACTGAGGTGAGGAAAGCAGAGAAACGGCAGCGCTTCTGCTCGTTGGCACCGGAGCCTACCGCAGAAGGCTCTACCGCGTGCGTCTGCTGCATTTTCTTTTTAAAATGGCCATGACTGCAGGAAGTTTGGTGAGTCACCGAAGGATATCTAAGGGAGGTTTACTTAAATCACATTTTCTCCCTCTTATAAAAAAGAGATTTATAGGTGGTTTTTTTTTTTTTAAGATGAGGTGGTGTTTTTTTTTCTTTAAGACCTTTCTCAATCTCAGATGTCTGAGATTGATCTGAGTGTTCTCTGACATATTATGAGTAGAATTCATCTTACCTAGCACCATACACCTGCAGCATCCCCTTTACACGCTGAACTGCCATCGTAGCAGAGATGAATAAGTATGCAAAGTGCGATTCACTTCATTTTTAGATTTCTGCTGTAGGATGGCACAAATTATACCTAAAAGTATCTTTTTTTTTTTTTTTTTTTTTCTTCCTTTGAGTGTCGGGGCGGCCTGCAGGACTCTTTCGGAGTGCCTGGATTTGTGGGGGATGAATTCCACCTTACGTGTGTTTGTATTTGATGAAAACAAATGGTCAAATGTAGAAGAATAATGCCTCTCTTGAGGAAGACTGATCAGTTTATCCCTTCATAGGTATCTAGCAATGCAAGGGAGGAACAGCAGGTTTAGCTAGTTCTGGAGTTCGCAATGAACTTAGTGTTGAGGTTAGTGTCTTTAGGAGAAAAGGTAACTAAAGCATTGAGAAAGACGGAAAGCTTTGTTACACAAAGACAACCAGACAGAGACCTTGTTCTTGGCACTGCACATTGTGTTCAAAGACCTGGATAAATGTTAAAGACGTAAGAAGAGCTTAGTCATCCCTGCTCCTGACAGCCTTTCCACCTGAACCACTACTGTTCTTCTGATTTACGGCCACAGTAATGACCAGATGATTGTGTCGGTCTGTGTAGCTCTCCATCCTGCCAAATATGAGAGGCAGAGACTTTATCCATTGGGATTGCTGTATGCCTGGGAACGCATAATAGAAATAAGCTTATGATATGTGTTAGGTCATCTCTGCATCTTAAGTCCTTGCCTAATCTATGTTCTTGCTGCTTAGGGATGGTTTGGAGGATCCACTGGATGATACTGGCCTGGTGCAACAGCAGCTAGACCAGCTATCCACCATCGGCCGGTGCGAGTATGAGAAGACCTGCGCTCTGCTGGTGCAGCTCTTCGACCAGTCAGCCCAGTCCTACCAGGAGCTGCTGCAGAGTGCCACAGCCAGCCCCATGGACGTTGCGGTACAGGAAGGTGAGCGTGTTTGGAGAACAAGCTTGCAGGAGGTTGCCCGTTCTCAAAAGTACCATTTCAGAAGCCTGCATTGCTGGTGAATTCCGTAAATGGGGAGGCAAATCTCAGAAACATTCCCTTGGGGAGGTGCCGGTATGTTGTAGAATATTTTTGGCTGTGGACAGGCACTCCCAATGCACACAGCAGTGCTGGCTGAAGATATCGCTGTCCTACAACTGACTCCATTCCTTTTTTGGGGAAAATTTAGTGCATCTCCTTGCCCAGTCTTTCAGAGACAAGTTATGAGGGTGTTCCCCCCCGCATCCACAGGTGTCCAGCACTGCCTGCCCCATCCCTCTTTTGTCTGAGGCAGATACGGAGCGCTCATTTGAACCTCCCTGCTGGCGATGTGGCAGAAACCTTCAGCTGGTGGTTGGTAATGAGTAACTGGGAGTGGGCTTTTCAGCTGGTGCCACTGGTGTCTGTCCGCAGCACTGGGTGGGTTCAGTGTGGAGGTTTCGTACTCGCACAGCTGGTTGGGTTAGGAATTGCTTAACACTGGCCATAAAGAAGCAGTTCCTTTGGCGGTTCGGGTGGGTTATGCCCTCTCTCTAATAACTTAGCTGGCTTTTGTGGAGGAATTGGGCACACCAACACAAGTTTGGAAACTGTTCCTCTTCCTTCTAAAACAGTATTGTCTGATCTAACACAGTACACCTTTTTTTTTTTTTTTTTTTTTTTGGTGAGTGGGCAAAAATCCATATGATGTTGACTTCTCCACCAGCCACATGTACTTTGAAAGAATAAACGCTGCCTGCTGGCATCTGCATGTGTTTAAATACGTAGAATACGGTTTTGCAAGAAACTGGCTTTCTGCAGTGGAACAGCTTTAAATAATGAAAATCTTCCAGGCAGACCTGGCATTCTTGTTTCTTTACTAGTAAAGTCGTGCCTGTTCTCCACCGAGTGGAAAATTGAGTAATTTTGGTACAGGTGGGCACTAAAGCAAAAAGATACTCCTTGTGAATCCTGTCTTTGCCAAAACATAATGCAGATTTCCTCAGCTTCCTCTGTGTAATGTGTGACGTGCTCGGTTCTGATGTCCTCTGTTGGTTTCAGGGCGCCTGACGTGGCTCGTCTATATTATCGGGGCAGTGATTGGTGGTAGGGTCTCGTTCGCCAGCACGGATGAGCAGGATGCGATGGATGGCGAGTTGGTTTGTCGGTAGGGATGCTGACTGTTTTCTAGCTGCACCACTCTTGAAGTCAACAAAATAATTGCTATTGTGAAGCTGCCATCATGTTCTTCCCCTCTTTTCACTGAAAAGAATAGTGTGGAATTGGCCATCCTGAAAGAAGAGATTGGCGGCACCGGCTAGAGCTGGTCAGCAGAATTCTGCTGGGGCTTGGCTAAATTGGGAAATCTTGGGTTATAAGAACGAGAATGAGAGGGGAAGAGCATGTAAGAGGGGAATTATACTGGGCTTAAATGCATGCATTGGAGTAGAGCTAAATGCATGATGGTTCTTTGCTGGGGTGGGGGGAAGTCTTTTTCCTAATTAACAAGCCCAAGAGGGTTTTGTCCATAAATACACTGTGAATATTGTAGTAGTTCTACAACTATTAAAATGTTACACTGTCTTTATACTTACAACACGTGCTGGATTTTCGGGATTATAAATCCTCTCCAGCGCAAGCTTTATTTGATGGATGTGAGAACATGCCGCTTATACTCGTGAATGACCTTGAGTCACGCTGAACGCTTTGCGGTCCAGAGCCTAATTGCTCTGCTTGAAGCTGGCATAGTACAGGAGCTATGGTGTGAGCGTATGGAAGCTGGCCTGTTGGTGAGCCAGTAGATAACATCAAGCACTGGCTTCCCGTGTAGCTGATGAGTTACTGAAGAGGAAATCGTGAGACCCCATATATATTTCAGCTACCTTTAGCGCCAGCATATATGGTAGATGTTCGTAGAAGTCTGTCTATGTTTTATCTTCTCTCCCACTCTGTGTTTTGTGACACTTGCCATAAAGAATATCGTTGCTTTTGCCCCCCTGTTCTGCTGCATGTGTGTTACTTACCCTAAAATCCCTCCAGCCCTTCCTTGCCAGCAGGGTCTGCTCCTTGAGCCCACGCATCGGTCACAGCATTGTTTCCGCAGGGCTCACGGCAAAAGCCAAACTGAAGTGGGAATGTCGTTTAGAGTCTGGCTCTTGTGAGGGGAGCAGGTAGTGGTTTCGCAGGTGGGTTTGAGAACGTGTCGCTGGGTAAGTGTGCAAAAGCACCCGAAACTCACTTCTGCAGCAAATTAAAACCAAGGTCTTGTATCCCTGTTAAAAGGGATATAGAAGCCTTATAATGGCCTTGCACAGCAGAGGAATGTGCTTTAGTCAGTGTTTTGTTATCAGTTTTGTCAGTTCTTGACCCAAAATAGCAATGCCCCACAAAAAGTGAAAAAAAAAAATCCTGTTGCACGCAGCCTGGAAACAAGACCACGTGCCCGAAATCCCTCATTTCTCCCAGTGTCCATCAGCAAGGTGTGTTTTTCCCCACCTCTCTGCAGAGTGCTGCAGCTGATGAACCTGACGGACTCTCGTCTGGCGCAAGCTGGGAATGAGAAGCTGGAGCTCGCCATGCTGAGCTTCTTTGAGCAGTTCCGGAAGATCTATATTGGAGATCAGGTGCAGAAGTCTTCCAAGGTAATCAGTCCCCTTGGCTATGCCTCTTTGGTGATACAAAGCCCAGTAATAGCTTCTGTTTTTAAATAAAAGCAAGTGGCATTACTTGTTTTCTCTTCCTTACAGATGAAAATATTCAACAGACCTGTCTGCTGTGTTTTCTAGATACATGTCCAGTGTTACCATTGCAAACCTTGAGCTTTTTGAAATATATTTTTGAAATACTGCGTTCTGTATGCGTCAGGAAGGAGCCAGTGGCTATCACAGCCTAGAGCTTGAGACCTGGATTCAGTTTTGTTACCTGACAGGTTTCTGCTGTGACTTCAAATGAGTCCCATAAGCCTACGGACCTGTGAAAGTGTGAGGTGCACCACCTCGTACACCCGTGAGGAGCCTGAGCTCAGTATCTGAGCCTTGCTTCCTCGGCTCTGAAGTGAGGCTAGACATCCATTCTCTTCATCACAAGGCAATTGTAGACGTCCTGGACTTTGAATGCCTTGGTGCATCTTTAGAGATGCAAAATACCTTTTTTAAATGAATAAATGTAAAGAATGGGAACATGATTACTCCAGAATTAGGTTCTCTTCCTTTCCAGTAATGTATGGCCTTCCTTACCCACCCTGGAGACTTCGGAGGGTCTCTGTGTGTAGGTGCAGGTGGAGGAGCATGGTTGTTATGTCCCCTTTCCCTAGGAAAAGCAAGTGCCCAGCTTCTGTCTGGCTATGACTAGCGATAGAAAAAGAGGTAGCAGTGATTAGGGCAAGTATTGATCTGGATCAGATCACAAGCATCTCTGTGCGTTGTTCAACTGATCTGGGAATGCCCCGAGCGTACACCCTCCCAGGCACGTGTGCCACGAAGGGAGAACAAGTGAAAAACAAATAAACCTTGATCATTACTTGTTTTGTTGACAGCTTTTAAATTGGCGTTATTTTTTTTGCCCTCCAGCTGTACCGCCGTCTCTCAGAGGTCCTGGGGTTGAATGATGAGACTATGGTCCTGAGCGTCTTCATAGGAAAAATGTAAGTGTTCCTGCTCGCAGGCATCAGAGATTCCAGGGTTTATTTGAAGGTGTAACCAGCAAAACTGCAATATGAGGGAGTGTTGTTCAGTCTAAAACTAGTAACATCTGGCTACTCGAGAGAATTACAGGCTTTTATCAGAGCTTAACTCACGCACAATATCCAGGATTGATTTATCCACCGTGGAGCCACAAAAATAAGCCGTACACCAAGATAATGGATTCTCTTCCCAGTGCCTGCTTAGTAAAACCAGAGTCAGAGAGGGGACAGCCTCAAGCACTCGTGCTCTGTCACTTGACTATTGGCAATCACCAGCCACGAAAGCTCTATGGGGAGGGCTCTGCTCCTTCAAAGGTTTTCTCTGCAAATTGTGCTGTTCAGTACCAGAGTAGCGCAAATGCTTTTCTTAAAATTCTTCCACTCTGGTAGGCACCCTATTCGGCCTGTTCCTTGGCAGCTCTCCTCTGGACTAAAACTGTCGACTGGCTTTTTGTCCTGTCTTTGGCAGCCTCCATTGGCATTTTGAACCAATTCAGTAGCTCCGATGCTGACGCCCAGTGCCGTGCGCCTGGCGACGTGCAGCCGCTAGCTCCCCCTCGCCTTCTTTAGCATCGCCCCCATCTTTACCTGTATGGGGCTTTGCCTACCCTCACACGCCCCAGCTGCGCATCATCCCCAAGGGGTGAAATGGCTCTCCTGGAAGAAGCAAGGGCTACTAGAATTCTGCAGCTGACAGTGGATGGTGCAGGTGCAGAATTGCATACGTCTGCATGTAGTCACTGCCGCAGAATTCTCTTACCCTTGCTGCAGAAACCAGCCCTGGAGTGCCACAGAATTCCAAGGGCCTGGGTATGGGCCAGTGTAGCTTGGGACCCAAGTAGTGAAGATTATCTGAAGGATAATTTTCTAGTCAACCAAATGTAAGTACAGTAATTTTATACCAATATTTTGTGGCTTGTGATGTCTGTGGTTTCGGTGGAGGGTGGAGCTGATGATGTTGGGTGACTTATGAACTGTAAGAATCTGCCGCACAGCAAAGGGGAAGCTGAGCAAACCCCTCTGATCCACCCTTGTTGTCCTCTTCCCTAGCATCACCAACTTGAAGTACTGGGGTCGATGCGAGCCTATCACCTCCAAGACGCTGCAGCTGCTCAATGACCTCTCCATTGGATATCCTTTGCAGAAGAGCTGGTGGGAGCGCAGAACACTTAAACCTCAGGATGGGGGAAGAGTGACCCAGATGCCCGGCTGGAACAGGAGCACTCTGCCTGTAAAAGATTCCTGAACCGCTTCGTCTTTGGGGTAGTGAGAAGAGCAGAGGGCGAGTGCTTGGCCAACGTCTTATCTAGCTGTTGACTTGCAGTAGATGGCTATATTGGAGGGGGGAATAATTTTGGATCGTAATTCCTTTGTAGTTTACCTTCCATGGTTAATTTGTTTACAGTCACAGTCTGTCTTATGGTCTTCTATTTGTTCTTCCTGACAAAGTAAATAAAAATAGTCACTGCAGGTCTCTATAGTAATAGAGATGTCTGCAATTTGGTTGCTTTTGAAACAAATGGAAGAGAAGCTAGAACATATTGAATAATATAGATGTAAGTCCCCTTCCAGTTTTGCCCTGGAAGGTGCTTTGCAAGCATTGCAAGAAGTTTTTCTGCTGACTCTACTGCTTCCTTAACACCCCCTTTACATACAGTAGTGTTAGAAAGCTGGTGAAACTGAGCGCCGTACAGTTCATGCTGAACAATCACACGGTAAGTCCTTTCACCTTCTGCTTTTCGTCTCGCAGCAAACTCCTCCATCTGCCTTTTGTGCAGCTGAGATCATCCCCTAATTTTAACACCTGGACACACTTTTGAAGTTTACCTGTCTCCCAGACGATCCTGGATGAGCCTCTAGAAAACGTGATCCATCTTTGTTCAAAGCCTGCCCTTCAATTTTGAGGGGCTGTAATTATGTGGGGACCTTTCATCCCCGAAGGGTTAATGTGGGTGTCTCTTTACTCAACACTGAAAGACAGCGATCTCCAGAGTGAAATGCGGGAGACAGCCGATACTGTGTGCAGGCAGACAGCAGTGAGCGCTGTTTACGCAATTTAATGCAAAATACAACAGCATTTCAGTGCCCCAGCTTTCATTCTGAAGGCACTGATTTGGAAGAAGTGCCATCACTTGCAGTGGACAGGATAGCCGTCCTGTTCCTTGGTCTCTACCGGTATGGTACTCCCTGTGCCCATCTGGGATGCCGACTTGAAATCAAAAATGTTGGAATCGGCAACTAGAAGCCAGCAGCAAAGTCTCAGGTTTCTGACTTGCCCTTGGGAGCATGTGGTCATTTGATGCTGTGATGCTGTAGCGATAGGAGTCCCGGCACCACATCAGGAAGGTTTGCATTGACTAGTTGAACGAGGCGCTGTATTCCTTGAGCTGGGGGCTATTTTGCAGGCAGTCCCACCTCCTGTGTTTGGCCCAGAAGCTGCATTCAAACTGCGTTGTCTGGGGCTACTGTTTCTGCGGAGAATACGGGCAGAGCAACTGGGGATCTGTCTGGTTTTCAGCAACCTTAATGCCTGAAGGGTCCCCATGAGGAAGGGGGGCAGATTGCTTCTCTGCTCCGGAGGCAAAGCAAGACTTCCTTGTTCTTCTGGTCCCTGGGGAATTCCAAGATGAAAGATGATAGCTGGTATCTTTGCCAGCAGATAGGAGGCTGCTCCGGGGCGTGCAGGCGCGGTGCCTGTTGCCCTCTGGTGGCCTGTTCTCCGAGGTGGTTGGCAGATGTGAAGCGGTTGCGTGATAACCGTACAGCTCGCTGCTGCTCATCCTGCACAGGCTGACAATTAGACAGGGGAATGAGGGATCCTCAGCCCTTGATAGGCCGTTCAAGGTTGTCATTCCCTTTTAGAATCATAGAATCGTCCAAGTTGGAAGGGACCTTTCAGATCATCGAGTCCAACCATCAACCCAACACTGCCTGAACCACCACTGACCCATGTCCCTCAGCACCGCGTCTGCCTGGCTTTTAAATCCCTCCAGGGATGGTGACTCCACCGCTGCCCTGGGCAGCCTGTTCCAATGCTTGACAACCCTCTCGATGAAAAATTTTTTCCTAATATCCATCCTAAACCTCCCCTGGCGCAACTTGAGGCCGTTCCCCCTTGTCCCATCGCCTGTTCCTTGGGAGAAGAGACCGACTCCCCCCCAGCTACCCCCTCCTTTCAGGGAGCTGTGGAGAGCGAGAAGGTCTCCCCTCAGCCTCCTTTTCTCCAGGCTGAGCACCCCCAGCTCCCTCAGCTGCTCCTCACAAGGCTTGTGCTCCAGACCCCTCACCAGCTCCGTTGCCCTTCTCTGGACTTGCTCCAGAATCTTTTGGAAGTGAGGGGCCCAAAACCTCTCTTAACCCATCTTTAACCCATCTCTTCTCTTCTGTTTGCAGAGTGAGCACTTTTCCTTCCTGGGCATTAACAATCAGTCCAACCTGACTGACATGAGATGTCGGACTACGTTCTACACTGCACTTGGACGTCTTCTTATGGTGGATTTAGGTACTTAGGTCTTTTCCTGGGAACCAGAGCAAAACAGTGACTTTGTGGTTTGGATGCTGGGCTCTGCAGTAGGCTGGGCCCTGCTGTTCAGGCAGCTGTAAGCTCCTGCAGGAAAGGATGCTAGAGTGGGAGAAGCCAAATGGGATAAGAAGAAGGAGGGGAAAGAAACTCGGGAGCGGGTTTGATGCCTTGTTGCTGGGTACAGGTAGTACAGAGGTGCACACCACCAAGGCTGGGGCCAAATTTTTATATTGGCGTATTGATATTTAGATATTGGGAATGGTAGATCACCTGCCTGGAAACCTGTGGTCTGCCTGCCTCTAGCTCCGTGGGCGAGCAATGTCTGAATGTCTAGCACAGGCAGTACTGCAGGGATGTGCAGTTTATTTCCTCCTGATTTCTTTTTTTTTTTTTTTTTTTTTCCTTCTTTCAGGGGAAGATGAGGATCAGTATGAGCAGTTCATGCTTCCCCTCACAGCTGCCTTTGAGACTGTGGCACAGATGTTCAGCACAAATACTTTCAACGAACAAGAGGCAAAAGTAAGTTGGGCAGGACCTTCCCTGTTACTCATGCTCTCCCTACTCTTTCCCTTAAGGGCTTTGACGTTTTCAGTTCAGGTAGGCAGGAGGGAACAAGTAACTCCTGCAGAGGGAGAGCCATTCTGCCCTCTGAACGAGATGAGTAGATACTGGAGCGATAGGTGCTTTTTTTTCAGTATATGGGGAGCGGCATTGTGCCTTGTATCCCTTGGGGTCGAGGTGTAGTTCGCAATTGAAGCTTTCCTTCTGTTGGGAATGAAATAACCCAGTACTGTCACGGCGCTGGCTCAAATTGAAGAGGGCTCCTGGCACCGAAAAGGAAGAACTGTCTAACCTGGGATCGGCATCCAGCACGGAAAGGCTGTATTGCCATTGGGATGGGAGGAAGGGAAGCGGCTCTGGGCTGGTGGAGCCAGGGAGGGAGAGATCTGTATGTCTGTGATGTTCTAACATATCTTTTCTTTTGCGATACAGAGAACTTTGGTTGGTTTGGTGAGAGACTTGAGGGGAATAGCCTTTGCCTTCAATGCCAAGACCAGCTTCATGATGCTGTTTGAGTGGATGTATCCTTCTGTTGCCCTAAAACTTGAGTCATCCCGTCTGTCAGGGGGGAGAACTCTGGCTGACTGCATACAAATGGCCTGTTTTCCCTGCTAAATCCTGGCTGGGGTTTCTCTGCACTTTTATAGTACTCGGTGTCCTGTCTCTGAGCCCTAAAATAGATTTGACTTGGTCTGTCTGCAACCAAATCAACCTAGAAATCCGCTGAAAGCCAAACTGTTGGGGTTTTTCCGATTGGACCTAAAGAGATTTGACCTGTAAAGCACAAAGGCCTTTAATGGGATGCTTGTGCCTCAGCAGCAACAAAAGCTTCCCTCTTGCTCGCTAAAGCCAGCAGCAGTTGGTATCTTTGTCCTCTTGGTGAGAGCATAGCTGCCCAAAGAGCACGGTATCTGGGCTCCAGATTTCTCTTTGGCTGGTGAAGGTCAGCTGTCTGTTGCGGTGACGGATCTTTATCTGCCTTCCCTTTCATTCAAAACCTTTTTAGTTCTGCTTTGTCCTCGTAGAAGAAGCGTGTATGCAATTCCTTCAGTGGACTTAAGATTTTTTTTTTTTTTTAATTTTATTTTTTTTTCTGTGATAAAGCAGACCCCAGCGAGCAGCATCACTGTTTAACCTTGTTAAGCAAGCTCCTTTGCGAGGTTTGAGTGCACTACGCAAAACAGACCTTGTTGGCAGAAGTTGTGACCTTTTCTCTTCGTACAAAGCAGCAAAGTCCCTTAGCTTTCACCTTGCAGCTACCCATCCTACATGCCAATCCTGCAGCGGGCAATCGAGCTCTGGTACCATGACCCAGCCTGCACTACGCCTGTCCTCAAACTGATGGCCGAGTTGGTACATAATAGGTACGAGCCTCCAGCAGCTGAAAGCTGGCAGGCATTTGTGCCGTTGTGTGGGTGTTGGTGTCCAGTTGTGTTTTCTCTACTTTGGTCTATTTATGCTACAAAGGCTGCCAAGGGGACAGGGGGGAACCTGGCATTGTTTCAGTAGGGAAGAAAAAAAATCTAACAGTTCAGATATCAGTCGTGTCATGACTCAGACCAAGAGACGCGATCAATAAACATTGAATTCGTTCAGCGTCTGTTTTCAAGGACGGCACTATAAAATGGAGGCGGGCAACTCATGTTTAATTTTTAAAACCTGGGTTCAAAACGAGCGTTGTTCTATCTGGCAGCCAGATGACAACTTTTGCTTTAGAGCATCAGCTCTTTTTTGCCAGCAGAGAGGTACCTCTGACGCTATTCAGATAATTCAGAAGCTGTCTAATCTGGTAGTGGAAGGTTGCCAAGATGCTGCTCTGGCTTAGAGCCATCTGAACGCAGCCCTGTAGGAAGGGACCGTTGTTACAGCCGAGTGGAAGGGACACAAGGTTGAGGCACAGTCATTTGAGAGCTGTCTCTCCATGCTGTCGGACTGCCACATCCGAGCGGCATCTTTGCAGTGGGACAATCCTTACTGGAATACGTCCGCTTGTTTATTTCAGAGGTGAACTGGACAACTCGCTGCGCTTCAATTGTAAGATCTATTCACTGTAGGGGAAAAAATGCCAAGCTCTGAATTCTTGGTCGCGTTATGAATAGGAGCCAGTCAGCCTGCCCCACAATGCTGCTTCCAAGATGTTCTCTGTGTTTGTGTACAGTAGCCTAGTGACTATTGCCAAGACAGGATTTCCAGCCTCGATCTTGTAATAGTCCTAACGTCTGTGGAATATAGGCCCTTTCTTCTCTGACGGCAGAGCTCGTCTGGCCCTAAGTGGCTGTGTCCTGTCTGGCGTTGGTGATGAACAGCGGTATTTTCTACACCAGGGCATTTTGTTGAACTCTGGGGAGCAGCCCTGGGAGGACAGCAGTGCAAGGAGGTGCTGGAGCGTTAGCTTTGTTTTTATTGCCAGGTATGTTTGAGCTCCAATTTATTCCCTTTCTTTCCGCTAGATCCCAACGGCTGCAGTTTGATGTGTCCTCACCGAATGGCATCCTGCTCTTCCGAGAAACGAGTAAAATGATAACTACGTATGGTGAGTATCCAGCAGGTGGGATCCGGGCAGCCTCCCTCTGTCCTTGACTCCTCCGCTTGCTTGGGGAGTGAGGGCTGGGGCACTTGCCAGCTGGGAGAGCGAGCCCAGGCTGGGAAGCGGTGCCAAATCGCTTGCCGAATGCATGCTTAGATACAGGGAGATGCTGCTGCTTGAAGTGCTGGGTAGGCAGGCAAGCAGAAGGGGCAGAGTGTTTGCCTTGCGAATGAGGAAGGAAATGATAATGAGGAGCAGGAGCCCAGCTGAGCCCCTTGTGTGTGTGCAAGGTGACGTGGGCCAACCTGGAGAGCAATCCTGTCCTTATGCTGTCCTGTTTCCACTGCGAAATTACATGCAATTGTGTTCTCCCGTACTTCCTAGTAGAGCCACACTTTTAACTTGTAACGGTTTCCTTAACCTTCAGCTGGGGAATAAGTCATCGGTGCTTGTGGCTGACTTCAGTCACTCCTTATGGCTCTACTTACGTTTTTCCTGCACTCTGGGGGAGAAAAGGGTTTGGATGTAGATGCTGAAATACTGAGTCCGCTTCTGTGCTCATGCAGGAAATCGTATCCTAACGCTTGGGGAGGTCCCAAAGGATCAAGTCTATGCCTTGAAGCTCAAGGGGATTTCCATCTGCTTCTCTATGCTGAAGGCCGCACTGAGCGGGAGCTACGTCAACTTTGGGGTCTTCCGTCTCTACGGGGATGATGCCCTGGACAATGCCTTGCAAACTTTTATCAAGCTTCTGCTTTCCATCCCTCACAGTGACCTTCTGGTAAGCCGATGCCTGTGATTAGCAGTGTAAACACATGGCTGGGGAAGGCAGGGTTGGAAGATTATACAGTGAAGGAACACTTCAATCACAGAGACAACTGAACTTGTGCCACTTCCTGCAACCCCAGCTATAGGCGCAGGCTAGCAGGAAATTACAGCTGCTGGAATGTGCAGCGGCAGGTCCTGCGTGAAGACTGTAACCCCCCCACCCAAGGGCCTGCTGGGCAGCCCCTCTGCTCAGCTCTCCCAGTCTCAGCAGAGCAATCACCAAAATAATTCCTCCTCTCTCTGAAAAACACTTCCTGCGAGTGAAGGACTGTTCTTCCCTGTGTTGCCTGTGGGCAGAGATCTCGATGCATCAGCAATTGCAGTGCAACCTGCTTACTGAAGACATCCACCTACAGAGTCTTGCTCCTATCCAGACCTTGTATCCAGAAACCCATTATGCGGCAGAGCTTTGAGACCCTTTCAGCACCGTCCTGCTTGCCAAAATATCAAGGAGAGAGGGCAGCAGATATTCCTCCAAGCCTTTTCTGTCTTATTACCGTAGCAGGACCTGAAGGAAGTTGTTGCCGTCTCTGTGACGGCATTCAGCACGTTCTTGATTTAATATACTTGTGGCCAAACCCCTGCTTTTGAGACGTGCAGCTCAAATAGCAACTCTGGAGGTGGGGACACTTTACAGGACACCCAGCAAGTCCCCCCCAGGCGTGGGGGCTGCGGAGGGGTCTGTGGCACTGACTGTGGTGCGGGCTGCTGAGCCCAGCGCTGTGCACGTAGATTTTTAGGTGATCTGGCGCTCTGCACAGACACCTGGAGAGCCAGTGCTGTCTCTGCATCTCCAGGCGTTAGCCAGCTAACGCTCCCCCCTTCAGAAAAGAGGGAAGCAGTGGGGAAAGATGTTTTGATACAACAGCTGGTGTTGCTGGAGCCTGTTTGGAAGGCTTTTGGTGGGGGAGAAGGGTGGAAAATATGTTGGCCCATGAGTTATGCTGTGAGAGAGGTTGGTTTGTTCTCTTTCCAGGAGATTCAATAAGCACTTTTCAGGTGATTAATGAATGGGTTGGGTCGAGCAGAAAGCCATAACTGCTGGTTACAGGCTAGCTACGAGGCCTCAAAAGTCTTCCTCTCTTCTCTCTGCAGGATTATCCCAAGCTCAGCCAGTCCTACTATTCCTTGCTGGAAGTTCTTACCCAGGACCACATGAATTTTATAGCCAGTCTGGAGCCTCATGTAATCATGTATATTCTCTCTTCCATTTCAGAAGGCCTCACTGCACTAGGTAACTACTTCTGTTCTCTGTTGTGCTCTTAGGGCTTTCATATGGAAGTGGGGAAAGATTTTGGTTGCTTTAAATACATACTGTTTCAGGCTAACAGATAAGATATACCATGTGAATGGGTGGAGGAGTTTCACCTCTGTTAAAGCTGGAACGTTAGAGATAGTGAATATGTCAGTGAGGGAGTTGCTGACCTGTTTAGGTGGTTCTTGCTTACAAAGTCCCTAAAAGGACCCAAGATAAATGATGGTGTTTCCCTGGGAGCCTGCCCAGGTGTGTCTGAGCAAGGAAAATGCTGGCAGTGCCCCAATATCTCCCCTCTTTTTTTTTTTTTTTTTTTTTCCTGCAGACACCATGGTTTGCACAGGCTGCTGCTCCTGTTTGGACCACATTGTCACCTATCTCTTCAAGCAACTGTCTCGCAGCACCAAGAAGAGGACCACACCTCTGACCCAGGAGAGCGACCGGTTCCTGCACATTATGCAGCAGCACCCGGAGATGATTCAGCAGGTAAAGACCGAAGGCGGAGGGCCTTGTTGTGGCATAGCAGGGGGAAACTCCCCGATAAGTCCTGAATTTTCTTAGCGTGATGTAATCTGGAGGCTGCATGCTCCCTGCTCTAGAGCCTCGGGCTCTTCCAGAGTAAAAAAGGATTTTTTGCTAGTGTTGCATCTCTCCTACACATTCATCACATCTGATTCAAAGCTGTGCTTCAGGGCTCTGGTTCTCCCTGTGCAAGGAACACTGGTTGTGCGTTTCAGATATGAAAGGAAGTAGCCAAAAATTAGCTTTTTGGGGTTTTTTTTTTAAGAGAAATACAGTTATGGGCGGTGCTGGCAGTTCATAGAAATGAAGCCAAGAACCATACCTTCAGCCAGAGAGCGCGCGCTCTGCTGCTGCTATAAAAAAAAAAAAAAAAAAAAAAAAAATCAGGGTTTGTTTAAATCCCTGGAACCGATTCAGTGGTGCGTGTGCACTCGCAGCAGAGCAGGCACCGTGGGGTCCCCACGCGTAACAAGGCTCTGCGTAGACTTTAGGATGCGCGAACAATCTCAGCTGTGGCGTTTGTGTTGGGACCGTGTGGAAGTTGGGTTCGCGGCCTGTTGGAGCTCGTGCTGCGTGCGAATTTGATAATTGAGCTTTACACGCTGGTAGCGCATCTGCCGTCTGTCTTCTGCCTCCAGCCCCAACACCTCCGATAGACACGGAGCTTGCTGGGATTTATCTTCTCTCCGGGTCAGGAGCGTGTGCGATGGCAGAGGATTAATAGTGAGCTGAGACATTCCTTGCTTAGATCAGGCTTAGCTCAGCATATACCAACCCGTACCGTGTAGTTTAGGTGCCTCTGTGTCGCTTAATGACAGATGACTCTGCTCCCAGCGGTTTTGGTGCTCCAGAGGGCCCTGTGTTGGGATCTGGATATCCATACCTTATCGCAAAACGCTTTTATACGCCTCTCGCCTGGCCGTGCTGCTTTGAAGAGCAGCGCTCGGTGCATTTCTGATGGCGTTATCCAACCTCGCTCGCTGGCACTTGTCAAAGTGTCAGCATGACTCCCACGTGAAAGCGGGGAGTATTGTTCCACCCTTACTGGTAGATCAAATGCAAAGAAAAGCAGGCTTTTTGGGGCGGGGAGAGGGGCCTAGAAGCTGTGTTTTCCGAGGATTAAAAAGAGAAACTGCATCTTCCAAACCAGCTAGGTTAGATACTGGCTTTAGCCTAGGGAGGCTGTGGAAGGGAATGTGGCCCAGAGGAAGCTCCCCAGGACACCAGAGCGTGTGTTCTCCGCATTGAAGCACTTGTTATTACCTTCTTTAAGTGAAGATGAGACAATCTTCCCCTGGCTGCCTTGGGGCGGGGATGGAATGTGTCAGGAATAAATACCCTAACAGCTTTCAGCACCTCCTCCATGTGCCTTCAGTGAGGTTCTCCACCAGTTCATGGAGGCACCAGGTCCTCCTCTGGTCCTGTGGTGCTCAGAGCTCTGCGGCTCCACCACTGGAAGCATGGAAGGAGAGCGGTTGCTCCTGAGCTTGCAAGGTGCGGTGGCGAGGAGAGAGCTGGGATGGAAGGGCTGGTTTTAAACCTCGCTCTCCCTCTTCCAGATGCTGTCAACAGTGCTGAACATCATCATCTTTGAGGACTGCAGGAACCAGTGGTCAATGTCTCGGCCTCTGCTTGGCTTGATACTGCTCAACGAAAAGGTACATGTCCCACCTCCCCATCGCAGCTGGAGGAGCCGTCTGGGCTTGAGTGACACTGGAGCCTTCGGGCTGAAGGGAGCAGAATGGTGTCAGGGCAGGTGGTTGGGACACCGGGACTGGAGAGATTGTGTGTCGAGGAGTGTCCAGCCCCTCCCTGCGGCAGCCGTGGCACTAAGGAATCCTGTTAACTTTCATTCATAAGGCCACTAGAAGTCACCTGAAGAGCTGTAATGCTTTTTCTCCCTCTTCATTTTCTGCATGCCCTGTCCCAAAGCCAAGGTAGTTATTCCTCTGAAAATGAACCTCCTCTGAAAATGAACCCATCCTTCTCTTGTCTCCCCCAGTATTTCTCTGACTTGAGGAACAGTATAGTGAACAGCCAGCCTCCGGAGAAACAGCAGGCAATGCACCTCTGCTTTGAGAACCTCATGGAAGGCATCGAACGCAACCTCCTAACCAAGAACAGGGACAGGTCAGTGTGGGTCAGAGACCCCTTTGTGGGGTTGAGCCCGTCCCGGGGCATTCGGAGCCCATCCCAGAGAGTTTGGAGCACGTCCTGAGGCTTTTGGAGCCCATCCCAGGGCATTCAGAGCCCGTCCTGAGGCTTTTGGAGCCCATCCCAGGGCATTCAGAGCCCGTCCTGAGGCTTTTGGAGCCCATCCCAGGGCGTTCAGAGCCCGTCCTGAGGCTTTTGGAGCCCATCCCAGGGCATTCGGAGCCCGTCCTGGGGCTTTTGGAGCCCATCCCAGGGCGTTCGGAGCCCGTCCTGAGGCTTTTGGAGCCCATCCCAGGGCGTTCGGAGCCCGTCCTGAGGCTTTTGGAGCCCATCCCAGGGCATTTGGAGCCCATCCTGGGGCTTTTGGAGCCTATCCCAGGGCGTTCAGAGCCTGTCCTGAGGCTTTTGGAGCCCATCCCAGGGCATTCAGAGCCCGTCCTGGGGCTTTTGGAGCCCATCCCAGGGCGTTCAGAGCCTGTCCTGAGGCTTTTGGAGCCCATCCCAGGGCGTTCAGAGCCCGTCCTGGGGCGTTCGGAGCCCATGCTGAGGCTTTTGGAGCCCATCCCAGCGCTTTCAGAGCCTGTGCTGAGCCCCCAGCTTGATGCCGAAGCACAGCCTGTCGGAGAGTCCATGGTCCTCGTGGCAGCCTCACGGAGAGCGAAACGCAGGAGGAAGGGGGCAACCCCCTGCTCTAACGCGCCGCTCTGCCTTTTCCTTTAGGTTTACGCAAAACCTGTCGGCGTTCAGGCGAGAGGTGAACGACTCCATGAAGAACTCCACCTACGGTGTGAACAGCAACGACATGATGAGCTGACGTCTCCCAACTCCGCCTGTACAGAGCAGCATCTCTTTGGCCTGGCCCAGAGGGGTTACCGTTTCCGATGGAAAGAAAAGAGGGCGTTTCTAATCCCTGCTTTTCCCCAGGGCTGGATTGCGGCGCTCGCTTTGGGCCGTACTCCACGTCCCGAGGGAGGAGGGAACAGGAGGGGGTTGTTGAGCTCACCGGGGCACTTCTGTTTCCATGGGAGGGGGTGGAAGGGCAAAAACCAGGTGCAAGAATCCAGCGTCTCCCTACCCGAATGTCTGCGTGGAACGCCAGCGCTCTGCTGCAGCCTGCCTTGTATAAACATGTACATTTTTTCATAACATTTTGAACAAGGTTTATATTGACTTCAGTTTAAAAAAAAAAAAAAAGAAAAAAAAAAAGAAAAAAAAAAAAGGACAAAAAAACCACACACACAAAAAAAAAGAAAAAAAAAAAAAAAGTGTGATTGAAATTTTTACAGAGTCCTGGTGCACCGGTGCTGGCGTGAGGGTTGTGTATGCGAGTGAGGAAAGCGTGTCCTGCAGGCCTGAAGCTTTACTGGGCGAGGGGGTGGGTGTGTGAAAGCGCAGAGATATATTTAGTGACAAGCGTAGAGAGAAGCAAAAAAAAAAAAAAGGAAAAAAAAAAAAAAAGAAAAAAAAATTCAACAATGACAACAAAAAAAAAAAAAAAAGAAAAGGCATTGTAAAATTCCAAATGTATATTTTTTCTTATTAAGCCCCTTGAAAATCACAACTTCCTCTTACCGTCTTTGCCCTTGTTATTAGGAACTCTAAGCCATGCCGCGTGATCTTTCATTCGTGCTTGCTCGTGGGTGTCTCCCCTGTCCCCCCCGTGTCCCACCCCCCCGGTGTAGCAGTAGCCTCTGTCCCCTCGTCAACCCGCTTCTCGCAGGGCCCTCGCCACCCTCCTCACTCTGCCTTCTCCTTTTATTTTATTCCCCCCCACCCCCATCTCAGCGGAGCGGGTAACGCGCGTGGGACGCGCTGGGGCTGCGGGCGAGAGCCGGCAGCCTCGGAGGGTTCTTAATAACAAGGTTTGCCTAGCATGAAGTATTTAACAAACCTCCCCCCCCTTTAAAATGATTCCATTGGGTTTTTTGTTTTTTTTTTTTATTTTTTTGGTTTTGGTTTCTCTAAGTCACCATAATAAATGTTTGGGATATAAATTGACTTCCAGAGGAAAGCTGATGGGGGAGGGAACCTGTTTGCCTTGTATTTTTTCCACTATTGTTGCTGCTAGTCGTGTGCATCCTCTTGCTCAGCTCTACCCACAGACACTCGGTCCTTAGGGCTTCAGTTTCTCTTCCCGGACACCACCTTATTCTTAAATTTTTATTTTATTTTATTTTGGTTTTTTTTTTTTTCTTTTTTTTTTTTTTTCCCCTCGGTTTTTCTTTCCTCTGGCGATTGTGTGTTGGGTCCTTTTTTTTCGTTTCGTTTTGTTGGTGGTTTTTTTTTTTTGGTTTTTTTTTTGGTTTTTTTTTTCCCTCGCGTGAGCAGATTGCTGGTTGACTTGTAAGGGTGTTTGCTGCATACAGTGTAAGCATTGTGACTGCAAATAAAACTTCAATGGTTTCTACTGAGCCGCGTCTGCCTGGCCATTGCCTGCACCCGCTGGGGCTGGGGGGGGGGGGAGTTTTCCAAATAAAAAGGGGTTAAAAACCCATATTTCATTTGTGTGGGTAGATGCGACTCTGGCACAAGGGCCAGGCAAAGCTTTAGCCAAAATCAAAGCGGATTCAGCTTCAACATTTTGGGTCTGTTCTAGGGTACAGCCCTTCCAGCACCTGCAGCACAAGGAGTTGTTATTTTTTAAAAATATTTATTTACAGTCTGTAAACAGGGGCCGGAGGTGGAGGAGATGGAGGGGGGGTTTGCGGCCCATCCTCACCCCGATGCCGCGTCCTCGGCCGCCGGCTCCCTGGCGCTGCCGTAGACCACACTGTTACAGCCTTCCCTGTTCCGAGCGATTTCGATGGCGAAAAACTGGATTCTGGTGGCTAAGAAGAGAGAAAAAACTTAAAAGAGCAAATCCATGGCTCCAGCTTTCCCTTTTCCGAAGGGGCGGGGGCCGGGTGCAGCCTGCCCGCGGCTCCCCAAAACCCACCGAAGATGGTGTTCTCCTCGGTGTAGCCCTCGCGGCAGTCCAGGCGCAGCAGGGTGCCGTAGTTGAAATCCTCCACCACCCCCTCGAACCGCAGGCAGAACGGCCGCCACTTCTGGGGAGGAAAAAAAGCATCCGCCATCCCTGGAGTTTAGGGAGAAAGTCAGGGGTGGGCAGAGCAGAAAATTCCCCTGTCTCCCCACCTACCTCCTTGGCCGCCTCCGACTTGAGCTCTTCTGGGTCGAGCACGTCGATTTTAAGATCCTTGAAGGTTTTCCTGAACTCGCTGTAGATCTGGTCGTCGACTTTGGTGAGGTTTAAAAACTTGGGGTCGACGGAGGAGATGAGCTGCAGGGGAAAACTGAAGAATTAACCGTGACCCCCCCCCCCCCACCCTGCCACGAGCCCCCACCACCGCCGTGACACCACCACCCCCCCCCCGGGGACTCACGTTGAAGTAGACCTGGGCGTGCTGGTGAGCCTTCATGGCCCAGGCCAGCTCCACGCGGGGCTGCGGGGACAGGAGCGGGGATCAGGCATCGCGGGGGGGGTCCTCGCCTCCCCTTGAGGAGGGGGGACACAAAGGGAATAGGGGGGGATGGCTTGCGGGTGATGGTGGGGGGGGTCTGTGGCCAGACAGACCCCCAGCACAGCTGCGGTGCCGGGGGGGAGATCATGGGTGATGGTATGGACCTGCAAAGCCCAAAGCACCCCATCTGCATGGGACCCCCCCCTCTGGGTGCTGGGGACTCCCCAGGACTGGGAACCCTCTCCTGGGGTTCAGACCACCCCCCCCTCCAGTGTAGGGAACACCCATGGGCTGGGACCCCCTCTCTGGGGCTGGGATCCCCCTCTCCCCTCCTAGGACTGGGATATCCCCAGGATGGGGTTCCCCCCCCAGGACTGGGACCCCTGCCCCAGCACTCGGATCCCCCCAGGACTGGGATCCCCCCCCAGGACTGGGACCGTCTTAGGCTGTGACACCCCTCTCGTAGGCTGGGACCCCCCCAAGGCTGGGATCCCCCCCCTCCTCCCCTAGGATTGGGACCTCCCGGAGGCTGAGACACCCCCCCCTCCCCTCCCCTCCCAGGACAGGGACATCCCTTGCCCTTATGGCTGGGAGCCCCCCCAGGACTGAGACCCTCCTGGGCTGGGGCTCTCCCAAGGCTGGGATCCCCCCCCCCAGGATTGGGACCCCCCAAGGCTGGAAAAATCTCCCCCACACACAAGGCTGGGACCCCCCTCCCTGGGACAGGGACCCTGCAGGTTGGGACCCCTCCGGGGACAGGGACACCCCCCCTCGGAGGCTGGGATCCCCCCAGGACTGGGACAACCCCCCGGGACAGGGACTCCCCCGGGACAGGGACCCCCACCCCGGGGACTGGGACCCCCTCAGTGCTGGGACAACCGCCCGGGTCTGGGGACCTCCCCCCGGGACAGGACCCCCCGGGACAGGGACCCCCACCCCGGGGACTGGGACCCCCCCAAGGCTGGGACAACCCCCTGGGACAGGGACCCCCACCCCGGGAACTGGGACCCCCTCAGTGCTGGGACAACCCCCCGGGTCTGGGGACCTCCGCCCGGGACAGAACCCCCCGGGACAGGGACCCCCGGGGACTGGGACCCCCTCAGTGCTGGGACAACCCCCCAGGTCTGGGGAAACCCCCCCCCCCCCGGGCCGCCCCCCCCGCACTCACATCGTTACCGAAGGCCTCGGCCGGCAGCGACAAGGCGTGAGCGGCCGCGGCGGCCTCGCCGGGTCCCTGCGCGGGGAGAAGCTGCTGAGGGGGCGGCGGGGGGACCCCGGCTCCGGCTCCGGCCCCGCGCCCCCGGCACCCCCCCGCGGCCCCGCCGCCGCCGCCGCCCCCCCGGCCCCGTCGGCCCCACCAGCCCCGCCGCCGCCATCGCCATCGCCGCCGGGAGCGGGCCCGCCCCGTCCGTCCGCGCCTGCGCACACGGGGGGGACACGGCGGGGACATGGGGGAGCGGGACACGTGGGGACGGGACACGAGGGGACGGGGGGACACGGGGGGGGGGACACGAGGGGGCGGGGGGACACGAGGCGGGGGGACAAGCCACGGGGGCATGGGGGGACGGCACACGTGGAGAAGGGGATACGAGGGGAAGGGGACATGAGGGGAGGGGGACATGGGGGGACGGGACACGAGGGGAGATGAGGGGACACATGGGGGAGCGGGACACGTGGGGACGGGACACGAGGGGACGGGGGGACACGGGGGGGGGGGACAAGCCACGGGGGCATGGGAGGACGGCACACGTGGAGAAGGGGATATGAGGGGAAGGGGACATGAGGGGAGGGGGACATGGGGGGACGGGACACGAGGGGACGGGGGGACACGGGGGGACGGGACACGAGGGGACGGGACACGAGGGGACGGGGGGACACGGGGGGGGGACAAGCCACGGGGACATGGGGGGACGGCACACGTGGAGAAGGGGATACGAGGGCAAGGGGACATGAGGGGAGGGGGACATGGGGGGACGGGACACGAGGGGACGGGACACGAGGGGACACGGGGGGACGGGACACACAGAGAAGGGGACACGAGGGGACGGGGACACAGGGGAGGGGGACATGGGGATGGGGACACACGGGGAGGGGGACGTGGGGGGACAGGACGTGGGGACGGGACATGAGGGGACAGGGGGACATGGGGGGACGGGACACGAGGGGACGGGGGGACACGGCGGGGGACAAGCCACGGGGACATGGGGGGACGGCACACGTGGAGAAGGGGATACGAGTGGAAGGGGACATGAGGGGAGGGGGACATGGGACGGGACACGAGGGGACACATGGGGGAGCGGGACACGTGGGGACGGGACACGAGGGGGCGGGGGGACGGGACACAGAGAAGGGGACACGAGGGGACGGGGACACACGGGGAGGGGGACGTGGGGGGACAGGACATGGGGACGGGACACGAGGGGACGGGGGGACATGGGGGGACGGGACACGAGGGGACGGGGGGACACGGCGGGGGACAAGCCACGGGGACATGGGGGGATGGCACACGTGAAGAAGGGTATACGAGGGGAAGGGGACACGAGGGGACAGGGACAGACAAGGAGGGGGACATGGGGTGACAGGACACGAGGGGAGGGGGACACGGGACACATGGGTATGTGACACGAGGGGATGGGACACAAGGGGAGGGGGACACAGGGACATGGGGGGATGGGACACAAGGGAACGGGGACACGGCAGGATGGGACATGCCGGGACAGGGACATGGGCCATGGGATGGGACACAAGGGGAAGCGGACATGGCCCACAGGACTCGAGGGTATGGGACACGTGGGGACAGGGACACGGGGGGTATGGAGACAAGAGGGGATGGGACATGGGGGGACACACGGGACATGTGGGGACAGGACATGCAGGGTACGGGGACACGCGGGGGGGGTGCAAGGCAAGGTGGCACACAGCAGGGCACAGTGGCCTGTGACACTACGAGGTGGCACACAGCAGGGCATGGTGACCCGTGGCAGACCAAGGTGGCATGTGGCAGGACGTGGTGACCTGTGGTAGGGCATGGTGGCACACAGGAGGGCATGGTGGCCCATGGCAGGGCAAGGTGGCACATGGCAGGTCACAGTGACCTGTGACATTACCAGATGGCATGCAGCAGGGCACAGTGACCTGTGGCAGGGCATGGTGGCACACAGGAGGGCATGGTGGCCTGTGACAATACAAGGTGGCACATGGCAGGGTACGGTGGCCCATGGCAGACCAAGGTGGCACATGGCAGAGCATGGTGGCCCATGGCAAGGCACAGTGACCTGTAGCAGGGCATGGTGTCACACAGCAGGGCACGGTGTCCCATGTCAGGGCATGGTGGCACACAGGAGGGCATGGTGACCCGTGGCAGACTGAGGTGGCCCATGGCAGGGCATGGTGGCCCGTGGCAGGGCATGGTGGCACATGGCAGAGCACGGTGGCCCATGGCAGGGCACAGTGACCTGTAGCAGGGCATGGTGTCACACAGCAGGGCACGGTGCCCCGTGTCAGGGCATGGTGGCACACGGGAGGGCATGGTGACCCATGGCAGACCAAGGTGGCCCATGGCATGGCATGGTGGCCCGTGGCAGGGCACGGTGGCACATGGCAGGGCAAGGTGGCCCATGGCAGGGCATGGTGGCCCATGGCAGACCAAGGGGGCACACGGGAGGGCATGGTGACCCGTGGCAGACCAAGGTGGCCCATGGCACGGCATGGTGACGCATGGCAGACCAAGGTGGCCCATGGCACGGCATGGTGGCCCATGACAGGGCACGGTGGCACATGGCAGGGCAAGGTGGCCCATGGCAGGGCATGGTGGCACATGGGAGAGCATGGTGACCCGTGGCAGACCAAGGTGGCCCATGGCATGGCATGGTGGCCCATGGCAGACCAAGGTGGCTCGTGGCAGGGCATGGTGGCCTGTGGCAGGGCAAGTGGCACCTGACAGGACCCCGGCTGGGTCCCTGCTCTGCCTGAGCCCCTCGTCACGGGTGCCGGGTGCTGGCGGGGGGGCGGCGGTGCCAGGGGCTGGGTGCCCCCCCATCCCCTCACTGGGGACACTTGGCCCACGGGGCTGATCTTCCCCTGCTGCAGCTTTTGGGGTGGTGGGTCCCCATGCTGTGACACCCCCCTCCCAGGGTGGGATGCAGGGAGGGGGGCTCCTCTGCCGTGATGTGGGGCAGGGCTTGGGGCCAGGTGGTGGTGGGGGGGGATCGCACACACCTGAGGGGCTTAATTAAAATTAACAGCCCCTGACTGATTGGGTGGGTGGGTGATTGGGTGGGGGCCCTTCTGCCTCTATAAGACCCCAGGTTGGGGGGGTGGGGGGGTTTGGAGGCTTCTCAGTAATTAAATTGAGAGTAATTAAATTAAATTGGCTGGGGGGGGGGGTGTGTGAGTTTCCTCGTGTGACATTAGCAGCTGGCAGTGTCCCTTCTGGGGACAAGGTGTTGGGGGGACACAAGGGGTGACCTGGCCTCTGGCTGCAGCTGGTGTGGGGCTGGGGGGGGTCCCAAAGCCCGGTGGGAGGGGGGGGGATCCTCACTGAGCTGTGTGCTCCCCCAGGCCGAGAGGATCCCGCAGCCATGTCCCTTACGGGCAGCGCTGACGTCGATGGCAAATCCGAGAAGCCCGTGTCCCTCATGTGGGGTAAGTACCGGCTCCCCCCAGCAGCATCCCCTGCCCCCCCACCCCCCCATAGCAGCCCCTCTCTGACCCCCCCCCCCCCCCCCCTCAAAACCCGCAGGGTGCGAGCTGAGCAGCCAGCAGGACTTCCACACCTTCCAGATGCTGGAGGAATGGCCGCGTGAGCAGCAGCTGGCCCTGTGGACGGTAGGTGGTCCCTGTCCGTCCCGTGTCCTCCCCCCACCCCCCAAAACCCATGGGGGGTCTCAGACAAGGGGTGCCCAGATGCTATAGGTGTCATGTTGGGGGCCCCCCCCCCCTCGACTTCTCCCAAAGATCTCCCTGGGGGAGGCGGCGCGGGATGAGTTCCACGTGGTGGAGATGGTGGCTGTCGAGGAGGGGGATGCTCACGCCCCGGTGCCCCTGGCCACGCTGAAGCCCTCTGTGCTGCCCACGGTGAGTGCCCGGGGCACTGGGGGGGGATGCCCCGGGGAGGGGGCTGCTGCTGCTGCTGGGGGCTGCCACCCTCCCCTCTTCCAGGCCACCCTGGTGGGAGTGGAGCTGACGCCTCCCGTCACCTTCCGCCTGAGAGCCGGCTCCGGACCCGTCTACATCAGCGGCCAGTTCCTCACCAGTAAGTACTGGGGTACCACCACCCTGTGACCCGACCCCCCCCCCCCCGCCCCCCCCGGGGAGCCAGGGGCTCAGCCGGCCTCTCCCGCAGTGACACCCGACCTGTCCTGGGAGGAGGAAGAGGGGGAGGAGGAGGAAGAAGAGGAGGATGCCGAGGAAGAGGAGCCAGCAGAGGAGTCCCCCACGGGCCAAGCTGCCAGGAAGGGCAGCGCCGCCAAGGTGAGCCCCCCCCCCCCCCACACTTCATCTGGGGGTGCGGAGGGGTCCCAGCACCACGGGGCAGGGGGGGGGCCGGGGATGCTCCGCTGGGATCTCCACGGTGCCCTGATGCCAGGGATGGGCTGCTCCCACCGACCCCCAGCCCCAAACCCCTCTGTAATGGGGGTGAGCCGTGATCTTCGTCCCTCGGGGAGGAAGAGTCAGAGGCTCCGTAGCCAGTCCCCGTCCTGCCTTGTGCATTCCTGGTCCCGGCATCTACGTTTTCCTCTTTCCCACAGAAGAGGAGGCTGGAGAAGGAGGATGAGCTGTGAGTATGATGGAGGGAAACGCATCCACCAGCCCCGCCACGGAGCTGGGGGCAGGGGGGGGGATCCCCCATGCTGCTGGGACCCCGCACCCCTAATCCCAGCCCTCCCCTTCTCTCCCAAGCAGGAATAACGTCTCCCCCGAGGATCCCCTTCCCAGCAAGGTAGGAGCCGGCCGGGGTGTCCTCCTGCATCTCCCACTTACCCCATCACAGCGGGTTAACACCCGTTGACCGGGACTGGGAGCTCCTGGGGAGGGAAAGGGGCTGATGTGTGATGCTACGTGGCTGCTGAACCCCCAAAAAAATGGGGCAGAAACGCAGGGTCCGGCTCTCCTGGATGGCTGTGCCCAGGCTGGGGGGGGGGTTGGTCCCCATGCTCAGCCCTGTCTCTGTCCCCTCAGGGGCGAGGAGCCGCCTGGAGCAAGAAGGCAGCAGCAAAGAAGTAGCAGGAGCTGCAGCAGAGCCTGGCCAGGTGCGGACGGGGTCCCTATGGGGCTGGGGTGGTGGTGGTGGGGGGGTTCTGTGTGTGCCCCCCACCTCATAGCTGAGTGGGGCTGGGGAGGACCTGCCCCCAAAGTTATACCCAGCCCAGGCTATCGGGATGTCAGACCTTTTCTCCTTCCTTTCCAGGTGTGGAAGAGCCTGGAAAGCCGCCGCTTTGGTCTCGTCCTTCCCCAATAAAGGCTATTTTGCACTCCTGGCCCTCCGTGCTGGGGTGGGAGGGGGGCCGGGGGGGGGAAAGCTGTGGGACCATCCTCCATCCTGGCCAGGGATGCTCCTGCCTCCCCCCAGGCCTGCCAGGAGCTCCGTGTCCCCTGCTCTGGCTCTGGGGGGCTGCCTGCCTTGACAGCATCCTTCCCTTTGGGGCTGGGGGGGCCGGGGGCAGCCCTCCGCCCCCCCTGCCATCCCCGTCGCTTGTGAGTAGGAGACAAAGGGGGATTAGGGAGCAGCGGGGAGATGATTATAACCCATTGACCTGCCCTTGGTCTGGGGGCAGCAGGTATTTGTGGAGGGTCTGGTGCCCCTCGGGAGGGTCTGGGGAGGGGGTTGGGGACGGGATGGGGACGATACACTGCTGTGTCTCAGATTGGCTCCGAGAGGGGAGCTGAGCCCCCCACAAAGACAGGCTTTAGTCTGCTCCAGGTGTGGGGCAGGAGGGCTGAGCCCCTGGGGGATGCCAGGTTTGGGGAGGTGGGGGGGGGGGGGGACACGACGGATGACCTGGGGCCAGGTTGGTCCCTATTCAGGATGGGGGGGTCAGAGGGTGCCCTGCCCTGCCAGGGCCACACACAGAAGGCTTTGACAGGCAGCCCTGTCCCTCCAGCCTTTCCTCACCCCGCAGGGGCTGCTTGCACAAGCCGGCCCCCCCGCCGGTGCGTTGACGGCTCCCCGGGACCCTCTGCCCCAACACGGGGGGGGACACATGCCAGGAGTGATGAGGGCTCCATGGCCATCAATCATCCCCCGCGGCTGGAGGGGACGAGGCACAGTCAGGCCCCACGACCTCCCCCACCAGGGATGGGATGGGATGGGGGGGTGGTTTTGTCCCCACAGGGACTGGGGGGGGGGCGGGGAGAGAAGGGGACCGCTGAGCTGGGGGGTGCCACGCTTGTGGTTATGGGGGGGCTGCACACCGAGTTTCGGGCTGAATTCCTGGCCCAGGAGGTGAGAAGGTGTCAGGCGAGGTCTAATTTGGGTCATTAGCACTGAATCAGGCCCCCCCACACTCCCACAGATGGGGGTGCGGGTACCCCCCCCCCCCCCCCCCCGATCACCATTGTGCCTTTCCTGTGGGGTCCGATACCCCTCCTCGGGCTGATGGGGAAACTGAGGCACAGGCATGGAGGCAAGTGCTTTCCGTACCAAACCCCTCATCCCGTGTGCTGTCCCCTCTGGGCCACCCCACGGGGGTGTTTTACCCCCCCCCCAGGGCATCACCCCAGCTCCCTGCCAGGTCATTTATAAGGCACTTAGCACCTTCCTGGCCGAGCAAACGGAGCATGGAGGGATGCGCAGCCTCCTGATGGGGAGCCGATACCCGATGGATGGGGCTGGGAGCAGGGAAAAGGGGGGAGCTGGTGGAGGGGGGGTGTAACAGAACAGGACCCCCAGAGTTGTGTTGTGTCGTGTCCCCCCCCCCGCCTCCGACACTCAGCCAGCTGTTTACAAACCGCTGCGGTGCTTTTCTCTGCTCTGATGCCCAGAGCGGGGCACCTGGGTGAAGGGAGGGTGACAAAAAGCATCCTCCACACCAGCGCATCCCTCCCCGAGGCCTGGCAGGGCTTTTTCCCCACAGCGGGGGCTTTTCCCCCACAGCAGGGGCTTTTTCCCCACCCCTGCTACCGTCGCCATCCCCCACAGCATCACCCACCCACCCCGCCCCCCCCACCCCGCCATCTCCCATTCCTCAGCATCCTCCCCTCCGCCGGGCGAGGCGGGGGGCTCCATGATGGGGACACCCCGAGCGGTTGAACCTTCCCCCCCACCCCCCCCCACCTCCACTTCCCCCGTCCCCTCCTCCCACTCTATCCCATCCTCCTTCCCTCCACCGACTGCCCTCCCGGGAGAGGTTCGGCCCCTCTTCCCACGGCATCTCCCCACCTTTAAAGGCTGCCGCTTCGCGCGTCGCCCACCCGCCTTCCATCGCCGGACCGGGATCGGGAGGGTGCTGCCGGCTCCATGGAGCTGGGTGCTGCCCTTGAGGGTGGGCACCCCTGCCCTGCCACAAGCCGCCTTTCCCGCTAGCCACTGCAAACCGGCGACTAGCCCAAGGCCGGGAGGCTGATGGGGTGGGGACGCAGGGGACAGGATGGCTCTGGATGTCCCCAAGGCATAGGACGCGCAGCCCCCAGGGCCAGAGGAGGAGGAGGAGGAGGAGGAGAGGACCCGACCCCGGCTGCCTCCCCCATGCTCCGTCGTTGCTGCTGCTCCGGAGACATTGGCATCGCACGTGGGCTCGCAGCCTGGCTTTTACCCCTTTTTCCCCTCGTCCGCCCCAAAAGCGGGGGGTGACCCCAGGAAGGAGGGGACGGGGATGTGCCGGCGGTGAGGGAGGGCAGGTTCGCGGAGAGCCCGCGGCGCTGCCGTCGTTGCATGCCGGTGGCTGGGGGACTTCGACGCGCGCCATGCAGCCCCTCAGCCTGCAGAACCTCTCCATGTAAGCCCCGCGCGCCGCTCCCTGCCGCCCTTTGCAACCCGGGTTTTACCAGGAGTTTATTCCTAGTGCCGTTAGACGGCTCCTTGCAGGGGATGGGGTTGGGGGGGGGGAACGGGGATGGGAAGAGAAAACAACTAATCCCCAACAAAACACCCCCTTTCTCTCCTCTTCTCTTTTGTCTCCCAGATGTTTCCAGCTCCTCATGTTCTCCTGTCAGACCCAGGTACGTGGATGTGTTTTCCTCACCCCGCGGCACATCTGGCAGAGCCAGCTTGGGCCGAGGCACCCGCTCTGCCCCCCACCGTCTGCTTCGGGGATGTCCTTCGCTCTGGTGGCGGGGAGAGGGGGGGGGCTTTCCTGGGGGGAGCCGGTGCGTGCCCACCCCAGGTGGTACCCAGCGCCAGGGAAGGGGAGGGATGCTGCCATGGTGCCCGCGAGGATGGGTCCCCACCGGAGCCGGTTGTGCCCATCGGCACTGGCCTCGGGGCGGCAATGGATGGGCATGGGGGTATCGGCGATGGGGAGGCGCATCCTCCCCGGACCCCTCCGCTTTCCCATCTGCAAGGCCAGCGGGGAAGCCCTCCCGGGGGCAGGAGATACATTTCTCGCAGCCTTGCTGGGGGAGGGACGTGCCAAGTATCCATCAGCCTTGAGCTCCCAGGGCCGGACTCTGCCCCCACCGAGGCCGGCTGCTGAGGGGGTTAATGGGGCAGAGCAGGTTCTGGTACCCCCCGCTTCCACCGGTGGGGTGGGGTGAGCTTTGACACCCCCTTCCCTTCTCCCCCCCCGCTCCCCACCCTCTCAGGCTGCACCATCCCTTTTTGTGCGCTTTAGAAAGGCAGCGGCTATTAAAATGCACTGTTCCATATCAGCACCCTCTGCTCCGGAACCCGAACAAAACCCCCGTAGCTGCTGGCCCCCCCGGCAGCCTTAATACATGCTCGGGACCTTTTTTCTTTTTTTTTTTTTTTTTTTTTTTTCCTTTTTTTTTCTCCCCAAGGTAAATGCTTTTATTTCTTTCAAAATGAGAGGGGAAAGGAACCGCCTTTGATGGAGAGGGGCCATCCCCCCACAACCCCCCCCTCAGCAGCCCACCTCCTCGGCCAGCCCCAAAGGCTTTAAAGTGGATCCTGGCAGGAAATGAGTCCCCAGGCGCACACAAAGGTGGGGGGGAGCTGGGGGGGGGGGGCGGCTGGCAGTGCCCCCCACCGTCCCGCTGCTCCCCCCTATCCCCACAAGAGCAGGCAGGGATGGGTCCCCTCATGCCGGCCTTTGCGCCCAGCGAGGTGATGCTGCAGCGGGGGGGGGATGCGGGGTGGCAGGTCCCTGAGCGCCCGGGTGATGCTCTGCACCCCAAACCGGGCAGCCGGACTCCCAAAACTCCCGGAACCTGTTCCCCTGCCCATAACCCTTTTGGAACTGGTTTTTGGGATGGTTCAGCTGGGGCTGGTGTCCCCTGGGTGCTGCCCTGAGCCCCCGCTTCCCCCTTGCACCGGGATTAAATCAGGTCTCCTCTTACGATGCACGTCGAGAGATGCTGGTTGGAGTCCCGTACGCTGACGGGGGCCGACCACCGGCACTAATCCCCCCCTTTCCCCAGCTCATCTGCAGTAATTAGCTGCCTTTTACCGTACAATAACCCCCCTGCATTTGTGCTGCCCTGTTAGCAGAAGCCACGCAGCTGGTTGGGGTCCGCGAAGTGTTTTATCCCTCCGGTCCCAGGGTTGGTGCGTGCTCGGGGTGGACCGGGAGGGGACGGCTCTGCTCCTGGGACACCCAGCCCGGCTTTAAGAGGGTCTCACCCCCTCAAGGAGGGACCCGGTGGGTGTTTTGTGAGCTCAGCCCTTGCATCCCAGCTTGTCCTTGGAGCAGAGGGTGCTGCTGAGTGTCCATCTGGGCCATGGGAGCATCAGCTCGACCCCGCTCCCGAGGGACCGGTCGGCTGTGCCCAGAGCAGAGCATCCTTCCCCACGAGACCCTGCATCCTCCTTACGCAGGGGATGCAAAGCAACACCTCTGCCTCTCCCTGCCCGTCACTCTCAGGCCCAAAGCATCCTCTCGGTGCCTTCGTCGTGGCTCCAAGGGGACCACTTTGGCCGGTGATGGCTGGGAGCTCTCCCTTGCCCGCAGACCGGGGTGGCGGGTGGATCTCCGTGTCCCCCGGGGCCAACCCCAGCCCCCCCCGGGCTCCCCGTTCCGTCCCCTTGCCCTCGGCTGTCCGAAACAAATTGATTTTATTTTTCCCTTTGTAAACAAAGGGGGAGAATCAACCGTCTCCTAATTTTAACCAGTACGTGAGGGACCAGGGGGCCATGACCGACCAGCTGAGCCGACGGCAGATCAGGGAGTACCAGCTCTACAGCCGGACCAGCGGCAAGCACGTCCAGGTGAATGGCAAAAGGATCACCGCCACCGCCGAGGATGGCAACAAGTTCGGTAAGGGGCCGGTGGCTTCCCGGAGGGATTTTATCCCCATCCCGGGACAGCTGGAAAAGGCTGGGAAACGCATCCCTTCGCAGAGAAGTTTTGCGGGGGAAAATGAGGGCTGGGGGGAGGTTTTAATTGCGCCTTCTAGCTGGCTTTATACCCAAAAAATCCCCCAAGTGAGTCCGGTGAGAGCACGGCTCCCAAGCAGTCAGCCCTGACCTCAAAACTTCCAAAATCAGGCATTTCTCTGATAGCGCACGGCATTTCTAAGCCCTGTATTTAGGGCTTTTGCTTCCTGATCTCTTCCTGGCGCGAGACAGGCAGCTTTTCCCGGAGGAGAATCACCGGATCCCAGCATCAGCCTCTTCAATCTCCGTTAACGTGGTGGGCAGCAGGGGCAGCCCACCCAGGGCAGAGCCCACCCCGGCCCCATCACCTTTCCCTGGACCGGGGCGGGTGGGGGTTTGCTGGGGATCCCCAGCCCTGACGCCACGCTGATGGGCACCACAGCCCCGCAAAAGCCAGGCTGGCGTCCCCAGCACCAAAAAAGCTTGGGGAAAAGGCTTTTTCAAAGCTGATTCCCCACCTTTCCAGGTCTCCCTGGGCTGTCCGGGAGCGCAGGACTCGCCGGGGTCATTGGTTTCAGTGTCGGCTCCCAACCTTTGGAGCCAGCGGAGTGGTGTAGAGACACAATGAGGACAATTAACCCATCGGGTGCCGGACTCTGTCTAGCCCTGGAAAAACCATTGAATGGCTGACAATGAGGATGTGCCAGGGGTGGCGCGGGGAGGGCAGGGGGGGGAGGAAGGGGCCATTTCTCTCTCCGGTGCTTTCATCAAACACCCGGTTTGACTCTGCTGGGTTTTAACAAAGGCCCTTTAGCATCATGGCTGGGGAGCATCCCCCCGCAAGGGCTGCCCTGCCCCGGCTGCGGGGGCTCGCCGTCCTCCTGGCCCCACCGGCGATGGGCAGGGAGGGATGCTGGGGGGCGAGACGGAGGCAGGGAGAAGGGGATGGGGGTGGTTTGGGTGCTGGTAGCTCTTTAGGGGGGGGGGTTGGGGGTGTCGCAGCCCACCGTGGGACACTTTTCCCTTGCTCCCTTCCTCACAGCCAAGCTCATCGTGGAGACGGACACCTTCGGGAGCCGCGTCCGCATCAAGGGAGCGGAGAGCGAGAAGTACATCTGCATGAGCAAGCGGGGCAAGCTCATCGGGAAAGTGAGTCCCACCCCCACCTCACCCCCCCCACACTCACCCTCTGCGTGTCTCCAGGCCCCAGAGCATCCCACTGAGCGACTGGACATCCCCCAGCCCGGGCATCCCACAGAGCATCTGGAGCTGGGATGCTCAACCAAGCTGGTCCCCGTGTCCCTAGTCATAGGGGGCGCAGTGTTGGGGAGGAGGGGGGGCTTTCCCTGCCCCCCCATAAGCTGCCAGTCCCCCTTCTCCTCCATCAGCACCGTGATGCTCAGCCCGGCTCCTGCAAGGAGAAGCTTTTGGGGAGCTGGTCCTGCTGGAACAGGGTTGGTGCCGTGGTGAACATGGCAGGGAGGGTCTCGGGGGGTGGCAGGGATGGTCTTGGGGGGTGGCAGAAGTGGGCAGCGGGGTGGCAGGAGTGGTCTGGAGGTGGCAGAGGTGGGAAAGGGGTTGGCAGCACCTCGTGGGTCCCATCCCCAAGCCCCCATCCCCATCCCCGCGGGTGCTAATTGCCCCCCCCTCTCCTCCTCCCGCAGCCCAACGGCAAGAGCAAGGACTGCATCTTCACGGAGATCGTGCTGGAGAACAACTACACGGCTTTCCAAAACGCCCGCTACGAGGGCTGGTACATGGCCTTCACCCGCAAGGGCCGGCCCCGCAAAGCCTCCCGCAGCCGCCAGAACCAGCGGGAAGCCCACTTCATCAAGCGGCTGTACCGGGGGCAGCTGCCCTTCCCCAACAACGCCGAGCGGCAGAAGCAGTTCGAGTTCGTGGGCTCGTCCTCCCCCACCCGCCGCACCCGCCGCACCCGCGCCCCTCGCCCACGCACGTAACGGCGCCCCTGCCCTCCTCATCCTCGCAGCCTTCGGCCCCGCCAGACTCTGCCCCTTCGTCCCGGCACCCTCCAGCACTGTTTCTTCCCCACTTCTTCTTCTAAAGATGCTCTATTTTTATACTTCTCTTGGGCACCGCCAATAGGTTGGGGAGCGCGCGGTCACTGGTGTCCCTTCGTCCCTGGAGCATCCTGTGGTACCCACAGTCACCGCCTTTGCCCATTCCCCTTGGAGATTTGTCCCCATGCCACCAAGGGCTTGGGACCCCCGGCCGCGTTCCCATCCCCACAGGCATCCCTCTGAGTGCCAGGGATGGATGGGACCGGCCATGAGACTGCGGGATGTCCCCACCGGAGCGGGATGGGGAGACTGTCCCCAGCCCCGGGACTGGGGGATGCTGTGCCCGTCCCTGCAAGGGATGGCAGGGCACCATGGGCAGACGGGTGATGGGGATGGTGGGGTGCCAGTCTGTCTGTCCATCTGTCTGTGCAGCTCCAGAGGGAAGGCGGGGGGTGCCCGGGCACGCAGACCCCGTGGCCAGCACTTGTATCCCCGCGGCCGTGGGGTCTCTGCCTTATTTATTGGAGGGGAAGGCCTGTGCCCTCTCCCGGTGGCACCGGGGTGCTGGCAGCGTGGGGACACACGTGGGTGCCCACCAGGTTCCGCTGGCCAAAGAGAAACCGCCTTTAGGTTATTTTTATTTTTGGATCGGTTGTTTCTGTGTTTTTACCAGCTCTGCTGTTTCCTTTATGCGTCAGTTTTTAGGCCTAAACGGTTAGACTTTGGAGTTTATTTGTGTAAAGGAGGAAACCCCGAGGCAAATAAAAGCGAGTGTCTAGACTGATGGGGCCTGGGGGAGTTTTCGTTCCCGTGCCGAGGTTTTGCCGCAGGCTTTGTGCCTGCTGGGATGGGGGGGCACCCACCTGCCCCTGGGCACAGGGTGCCCTCACCCACCCAGGGTGCAAGCACCTGATGCTTGGGGAGAGATGCTGCGTGGCAGGAGGATGAAGGTGGTGACTGCAGGGGGGGTCCCCGTGCCCCCGTCCCTGTCTGTGCCCCCCCCCCCCCCCCCAGGTTTGTGTCCTGGGGGTGTCTGCTGCATCCTGGTGAACAGGGAATCACCCTTTGGCATGGTACTCGGTGTGGTACCCATCAAAGATGATGTCCTGTGGGGATAGCCAGCCTGGTACCTGTCGAAGGTGATGTCCTGTGGGGGTACCCAGCGTGGTACCTGCTGCTTCATGCCAAGGGTGATGCCCTGTGGGGGTACCCAGTGTGGTACCCATCAAAGGTGATGTCCTGCGGGGGTACCCAGCGTGGTACCCATTAAAGGTGATGTCCTGTGGGGTACCCAGTGTGGTACCCATCAAAGGTGATGTCCTGCGGGGGTACCCAGCATGGTACCCATCGAAAGTGATATCCCGTGGGGGTACCCAGTGTGGTACCCACTGCTTCACACCGAAGGTGATGCCCTGTGGGGGTACCCAGTGTGGTACCAATTGAAAGTGATGTCCTGTGGGGTACCCAGTGTGGTACCCATCAAAGGTGATGCCCTGTGGGGGTACCTAGCCTGGTACCCACTGCTTCACACCAAAGGTGATGCCCTATGGGGGTACCCAGCGTGGTACCCATCAAAGGTGATGTCCCGTGGCGGTACCCAGCCTGGTACCCATCAAAGGTGATGCCCTGTGGGGGTACCCAGCCTGGTACCCATCAAAGGTGTTGTTCCGTGGCGGTACCCAGCGTGGTACCCATCAAAGGTGATGCCCTGTGGGGGTACCCAGCCTGGTACCCACTGTTCCCCTGGCCTGGGACCACCAGCTCGCCCACCCCTTGGTGGCTGCCGGTGGGGCTGTCCCCCCAGGCCCCGAGCTCGGTGCCCCCCGCCCGTGCCGCCCCACCCTCCCCATAATTGCTTTCCCCTCCGACAATGCCCTGGGAGGTGGCGGCCGGACCATGGGGAGGACGTAATCCCTTAACCGGGGCTCACCCAGCCCCTACAAAGCCCCGCCAGCATAATGATGGGGGGGGGACACACCGTGCTGGGGTAAGGGGGGCTGTGGGGAGAAAATTATAACAGTTTGAGTTAAATGAAGCTTTAAAGCAGAAGAGAAATGCAACACCCAGCAATTACGGCCGAACAATGCGGTCGGCACTGCCTGCCCAGGTGTGGCGGGCAGGAATTAGCCGAGCTGTCGGGGTAACTTTTTAAATTTTTTTTTTCCCCCCTCCTGTTTCCTTCGGCCCCACAACCCCCGGCTCCTTGTTTCCGCAGGAATTCGAGACATTCTTGAAAGGAGAGGGCTTTGAGAAAGGGGCCGACTGGGTCCGGACCCTCCCTACCCCCGCCGCCCCCTCCCCAATTTAGCCAAAGCTTCAAAGGTAGAGGAGTTCCCTTTGTGTAATCTCCGCTTTAATTTTTTCCCCGTCCCATTCTCCCCCCTCCCTCCTTCTCTTCTCCTTCCCAAGCCCTTCCTCTCTTTTCTTTCAGGGTTTTCCCCTTCCTCCCCTCTCTTTCTTCTCGACCTCCCGGGATAGAAAGGGCTCGGAAGGGTGAGTCCTTTTTAATTATGACCGGGGAAGAAAAGGAAAAAAAAAAAAAAAAACCAACCCAACCCTCAGACTGCTTCTTTCTTGTTTTTTGAGGTGAGACCTGGGGCGGGGGGCGGAGGTGGGGACAGGAATGTCCTCTGTGCAGAAAGTGCACTGGAGGGTGTCTCGCCCCGCCGCGGCGTGCCCAGCCTTTCCCAAGGCTTTGCTCTCTCTCGGGGGCCTTGGGATGTTCAGAGGAGTTGGGATGCTGTGGGGAGTTAGGATACTGGGGGAGCCTTGGGATGCTGGGAGGGCTTTGGGATGCTGGGGGGAGTTAGGATGCTGGGGGAGCTTTGGGATGCTGGGGGGCCCTGCTATGGTGGGGGGAATTAGGGTGCTGGGAGGGCTTTGGGATGCTTGGGGGAGTTAGGATGCTGGGGGAGCCTCGGGATGCTGGGGGGACCTTAGGATGCTGGGGGGGCCCTGGGATGCTGGGGGGAATCAGGATGCTGGGGGGAGTTAGGATGCTGGGGAGCCTTGGGATGCTGGGGGGCCTTGGGATGCTGGGGAGCCTTGAGAAGCTGGGGGGAATCAGGATGCTGGGGGGGCTTGGGATGCTGGGGAGCTTTGGGATGCTGGGGAGCTTTGGGAAGCTCAGAGGAGTTAGGATGCTGGGGGGAGTTAGGATGCTGGGGGGACTGTTCAGGCAGCGAGGGCAGCTCCCCTGCAGCCATGTCACCAGAGCAACCACGTCACTGCCGAGGTGATGGGTGCCAGCCCCCACTCCCGCTGCCACCCCCCCATCCCGCTGCCATCCCCAGCCCCTCGTACCCCAAAGGGTCCCAGCGCCAACAGGGAGCTCCCATGATCTGGACTGGGGGCATCACTGGGAGGGCAGGTGCTGGTGTCCCCTGGGACACGGGTCGTATCCAGACCAACCCTCGCAGGGCTGCTGTCACCAGGCTCCTCCGGGGCAATGCCCCCTGCAAACCCAGCTGGGGGGCGATTTTGAGTCGGGTAAACACCTCACAGAGGGGCTGCAGGAGGGCTCCTCGCCCCCATCCTGAGGGGCGGCGAGGCCGAAGGATGCTGCTGCCCATCCTCCATGGCTCGGTGAAGCCGAAGGATGCTTCTGCACATCCTCTGTGCCTCGGCGAGGCCGAAGGGTGCTCCTGCCCATCCCTCCGTGGCTCGGTGAGGCCGAAGGATGCTCCTGCACATCCTCCATCGCTGGGCTCCAGTGGGTTGCGGCGGGAGGCGGTCGCTGTAGCAACGTGCCGTGCGGCGCAGGGGAGGAGATGCTCGGCGCAGGCATGGCTCCCAGCGGACAGGCAGACCTGCCTGCGGCAGGCCATGGGCTCCCTTGAAGGTAGGGCCCTGCTACCCCTCTTTCCCCTCACCCCAGCCCCCCCTAGCAGCACACACACCCCCCCCCCCGTAGGAAACCAGCAGCTCCCTGTCATGGTCCTGGCTTTGAAAGGCATCGCCAGGCTGGGGGGTGACCCCATGGGGCTGGGGGGCTCTGATGAGCATGTCTGGGTTTGGCTTTCATGGGTGCACGCCAGGGTGCCCAGCTGGTGCAGGATACGTGCATTTCCAAACTCCTCCCTCCCTCCGGGCACCCCCGGAGTGCTGGGCTCGTGGCGTTGTGGGGGGGGGGGCTGAGCCCACAGCGGGTGTCACAACCGGTTCAGACGCCCAAGCGGCCCCGGGTGCAGGTGGCAGCCACCGAACAGCCGCTGCGGTCGTCTTCATGCTTGAGAAACTGGGTTAGCATGGGGCTGGGGGGGGGGGGGGCGGGGGGTGAGAAGGCGGCTGCAGCCTCGATTATTCATAGGTAGGGCCCCGGGGGGGCACCTGGAGGGGCTGGCGAAGCCCCTTCACTGTGGGGACACGGTGGCATCTTGGGGCCAAGGCCATGATGCTCTTGGTCCAACCAGCCAGGCTGGCCTGGGTACCAGAGGGCGTGTGCGTGCATCCCCCTAGATGTGCATCCCTGGACCTGCATCCCTGGGTGTGCATCCCCCTAGATGTGCATCCCTGGACCTGCATCCCTGGGTGTGCATCCCCCTAGATGTGCATCCCTGGACCTGCATCCCTGGGTGTGCATTCCCCCCAGACGTGCATCCCTGGACCTGCATCCCTGGGTATGCATCCCCCCAGGTGTGCATCCCCCAGATGTGCATCCCTGGACGTGCATCCCTCCAGATGTGCATCCCTGGACCCGCATCCCCCCGGACATGCATCCAGGGGGGTCCAGCGGCCCTCCACTTGAGCCAGGAGGGAAACTGAGGCAGCAAACAGCATGGAGTGTAGCGCTGGGGAGGGGACCCAGCAACGGAGCCGCTGTCGCCAGGCAGCTCTCTCCCACACAGAGCCGGGAATAGACACCGGCTCCTGGTGCTGCGACGCCGACGCAGCCCTGCCACCCCCGGTTTGGAGGGGGGGGTGTCTGGCCGTGGCACCAGTCCCGTGCCCCAGCCACCTGGATCCTCGGCCAGGTCAGCGTGCCGAGGGGGTCCGGAGGGATGGGGCTGGCCACAACCTCCCTGCCCTGCCCCAGCCCAGCCCCACCGCCGAACCCCGGGGGCTCTGGGGCTGGACCACGGATCCCCGGGAACTGGGGGGGCTCGGGATGTGGGGGGCAGCAGCTCTCCCTGCTGCCCGGCTCCGGGCTCTCCCTGGCAGCGTGGAGGTCAGAGTTTGATTTTCAGCAGATTCCCAGGCCCTCACTGAGCTCTCTTGGCCCCGCGGATGGAAATTCCTGCTGCGTTTCCCCTCCCAGGGCAGGGAGGGGTGGGTGCCGCCCTCGGAGCACCCCCAAAACCCAGGCTGGGGTTCGGGCTGGACCGGGGGTGGGGGGGGGTGTGCCATCCTCACCCACAGCCCAGCCCACACTCCGTGGGGTGCTCAGCCCCCATCTTACTCAACATTGTAGGACTCGGGGGTGCCAAAACCCCACCTGGGGGTGCCAACTCCCCCCTCCCTTGGGGATGTTCTCCCCAACTGCATCCCCTCTTTACAGCAGGGGCTGGAGCGAGGTGAGGGGAGGTGGGGGGGGATGTGTGCTGGGGACCCCCACCACCTTCCGGGCTATTTCTGGGCGAGCAGGCGGTGTCGGGCAGGCTGGGTTTATTCCTGTTTTCCTCCCTCTTTGTGGCGGGGAAGCGGTGGGAGCGGGAGCGAGCGGCGGCCGTGGCAGGAGCGAATACTGCTTCGTCATGATGCCGGCTAATTCTCCTCTTGTTGGGAAAGGGACTGAGCCAGCAAGCAGAGGTGGGGAGAGGCGAGCGGCACCCACCCACCCACGCACCCACCCACCCACCCACCCACGCACGCCCTCCCCGGCGCCCGGCAGCGGTTATCGGTGTGGCGGGCGGCACAGCCGCGGTGCTGGGGCCGGGAGATAGCGGCTGGCTGGCTGGCTAGCTGGCTAGCTGGCTGGCTGGCTGGCTGGCTGGCTCGCCCGCACGCTTGCCCGCCCGCGCTTGGCTCGTCACGCTCTCGGATGTGCGCCGCAGCGCGCCGGCGGTGGCTCGGCCGCAGCCAGGCCAGCCGGCCCGCTAGCCCACGGGGTCATTCGGTAGCCGGCCGAGCAGAGGAGGCCCCTGGTGTCCCCCCCCCACCAGCTCCGCACGGCTGGAGGCATGCGGTGTCCCCATCTCTAGGTGAGTGGCCGTGAACCGGGGCTTGGTGGGGAGGGAGGCAGCCACGGGTGGGGGACCCATGGCCGGGTGGGGGGGGTCTGGGGGGACCGGTTCATCGGGGTCGGTATCGGCCGCCCTTTGCTTTCCCGTCGCCTTTCTGGTGCCGCCGCTCCCCCTCCCCTGGCTCAGCGTAGCCCCCTCTCCCCGGGGGGCTGGGGACAGCCCCACATCTTGTTCTCCGTCGTCTCCATGCCCCCTCCCCACGCCTGGCGCTGCAAAGCCGGCTGCCTTTGCCGGGGGGGGGGCCGCGGGGACAGGAAGGGCGGTGACCTGAGATGGGGACGCGGGGACACGGGCTCCATCGCCAGCGGGGTTACCCCTCCCCGGGCTCCCACCTGCATCCCCTCCCGGCAGCACGGTGCTCTCTCAGCACCCCACTTCACCCCACAACCCCCCCCCCGGGACCTTCCCCCAGCAAGGCTCGGCCACTGCCGGTGGAGCAGGGGCATCCCCTGTCCTCCTCCCCTGGGGACATTGCCATCCCACCGTGTTTCCCGAGGGAGGAGGCCAGAGCAGCCCCGCCATTCCCAGCCCCACTTGTGGAGTGAGTTTGTGGGGTCTCAGCATCGTTGCTGGGGGGGGGGGCACACCTATCACGCCTATCCTGCTCCCCCCCCCCGCCCCCCAACAGGCTGTGATGGGGTTTGATGCTCCCCATGTGCAGCGTGGTGGGGTCGTGGGGGTCAGGGTCTCGCCATGGGAATGGGATTTTTGGAGACACCCCCAACTCCTCCTGGCCCCATCCAGCCCCACTGAGGGGTCAAACTCCCATCGCCCCACTGCCACGGACCACCGGGGGGCTACCTGGTGGGGGGAAAGTGGGGTGCGAAGCATGGCCCCCCCCAGCTCTTCACCATGGATGGAGCTATCCCCCGGGGGGGAAAGCGGCTGCTGGCCGTGGGCGTGCGGGGCTGGTGGTCAGGCAGGGCTAAGCCCATTCTCTCCTGGGAAGACCTGGGCCACCAGCTGCCACCTCGTCCCCGGGGAGCCCCCGGCCGCATCCCACTGCCCAGTGTCCTCCCAGGCGTGTGCCTCGCTGCACTGGCCCCACGCAGGGCGTCGGGGCACCCAGGGACCCGCCGCCCCGAGGTTCCAGATGCAGGGCATCCCGTGGGGCGATTCCCGCAGCCAGCGGAGCTGGGGGCTCCTCAGGGACCGGGAACACCACCAGCCCCATGCCAGGAGCCCCAGAGGGATGCGGCCTCCCCACACACCCCCAGCGGGTCCCTCCCGGCCCCTCTGCGTGCGGGATGAGCAGGCTAATCCCATTTTAATCCCAGATTACGTGCCACGTGAGCCGCTGCCCAAAGCGGGCTGCAGCATGGCCATCAGGGCAGAGGGGCCAGGGATGGACCCCCCCACCCAGGAGCTTTAGGGCGAGCGCCACGCATCCCCGCTCTGAACTTGTTGGGGGGGCTCCTGGGGGCCAGGAGAGCAACGGGGTTGGCCCAGATCCCTCGGATGGGAGGAACAGGGAAGCCGGAGGTGGTGGAAATGCCCCTTTCGTCTCCATCCACTCCTGGATGGGGTGGGAGGATTGTTGTTATCTTCCTCCCCCAGCCAGGGAAACTGAGGCACGGAGCAGCCCTGTGTCCGCCGGAGGGGAGCTGCGCAGGGTGTACCCTCCACCCTCCCAGGGATGGAAAAATCCCGGGGGCCAGGCGCTGGCAGCTGGTGGCTTTTAAGGCCACCGAGGCATCCCTCAGTGCAGGGTGCAATGGCACGGAAGCAATGGGCTGTCAATAGCCAAAGAGTCGCTCCCCACTGCCGGGCGATGATGCTCCGGCGGGGAGGGAAAGGGCGAGAAACAGGACAAAGGAGGAACCGGACACCGGTGAGATGCGGGTCGGGGACCCACGTGCTCCCCGCCGTGATCGAGTTGCCGGTGGGGCCCCGGTGTGCGGCGGTGCCTCGGTTTCCCCCGGCGAGGCGGGGAGGATGCTTGGAGCCTCTCCCAGGCTGTGTTTGTTTGGGGTTTGTGATGGGAGGAGGAGGAGGAGGCCGGGGCTGGTCTGGGAAGCACCGGACACCGTTCCCAGGGCTGGCGGGAACCGTCTGTTCGGGGAACTTGTGACCCCGCCATGTCCCCCCCCCACCTCCATTGCTGGCTGGGAGCCGGGGCAGCTGCGGGAGCGGCAGGGTGCCCGTGGCCAGCACGATGGCGAGGGCAAGGCAAGCAGCGAGGAGGAGGAGGAGGAGGAGGTGGGAGAGGGGAGGAAGGCTGGGGGTCCCTGCCCACTCCCCCCCCTTCCCTGGGGGCGAGGGGGTTGTTGCAGCCTGGCCCCCCGCCCAGGTGCCGGGCGCTGATGGCTTTGGCGGCTGCGGAAAGTCAAATCCGGATTTCCTCGGGGTGGGGAAGAGGGAACTGGCCTCTTCCCGCTGCAGCGACAGCCCTCCCCACGGCCCCCCCCGGGATGTGCCGTGCAGGATGGTGGAGGTGGGGGGGCCCAGCACCCCTCCAGCCTGGCAAACCCCTGCCGGCACGTGGTCCGTCCGTCTGTCCATCCATCCCTCCCTCCATCGCTCTTCCTCTTCCCGTGCATCCCTGCCCAGCGCCTTCCTCTCCCCGCTCCCGCACCGTGGGTACCCGCAGCATCGCCCCGGAAAGGGGGGCACGGCGTTATTCCCTCCCCCACCCTGCCCCCAGCCCCTTCACGCTCCTGGCCAGGAAAATCCCAAACACACGCCAGGCCGGCCTTATCGCGACGAGCAAGGGAGCGTGCGGGGGACCTGCAGGGGAGATTGGAGGTTGCCATGGGGAGAGAGGCTGCCATCGGGGCGGTGGCTCTCTGCTTGCGCCAGATAAGGTGTCCCCACGTCCCCCGGCCGGGGGGGTGACCGTGTCCCAGGCTGGTTGTGCAGCCCCAGCACCCCTCTGGGCTCCATCGCGGCATCTCTCCGCACCCCTGGCTCTGGCTTGTTTTCCTTCCCCGCCGGCATCCGCATCCACCCGTCCCCGCACCCACCCTCCCTCGGCCTCTGCCGCTTCCTCGCTGCCTCCTGCTCTTTGCCGTCTCATCCATCTGCTCGCTGCCGCCGCCTCCCCCACCCCATGTCCCCCAGCCCACCCGTGCCCCCCCAGCGCCGTGGGGTGCCAACCGGAGGCAGTGGGGAGGGGGGGCAAGGGGTGTCAGGGGGGGCATTTGCCCTGACTCTGCCCCTGGAAAGTGTGAGCTCATGGGTGTGTGGGGCGGCCGCTGCTCGCCCGGACAATGCCGCCTTGTACCACGCTTGCTGCCGATCCGGGGGTGCCCGTCCTACTGGCAACCGCGTCCTGCAGACCCCCGGGAGGTGCTGGGAATGGGTGTGAGTGGGTTGGGACACCCCCACCCCAGCGCCCGAAGTTGGGGGGTTATTTGTTTCTAGGTGGTCTCGAAGGAGGGATGAGGCTCAAGCCCGGAGGTGCCGAGCACCCTCGGCAGAGCATCCTCGTCCCGGCTCGACCCTCGGAGGAGGGAGCCGAGGGCGGTACCTCGTGCCGGGCTGGCAGATGCTCTAGGCTTTGTCACATCTGGGCCTTCTCCATCTCCACATCCCGCAGGGATGGGCTCTGCGCCCACGCTGGGAGCCATGGGGCTGGGGGGCAGTGGGGTTGGGGGTCCCCAGAGTTGGTGGCATCCCCCCAGCCCTATTTACGAGCTGCTGGGGGCCGAGGGGGGAGGTTTCAAGGCTGGAGGGCTCCCCGCTGCCGTTGCTGTTGTTGCCTGGATGGCACGAGGTTTTTCCCAACGCCCTCCCCTCTGAAAGGAGAAGTTTTGAGGAGAATGGGGAATTTTCCCCTTTGTGTGGGGCATTGTGGGTTTAAAGCCCAGGGAGGGCTGAGGCCCCGGGGGGCTGCGGGGCAGGGGCTGAGCGCAGCAATGCCCGTCCCGCTGCCGCTGGAGCCTTCTCGAGGCCGCTCGGGGCCGGCAGACAAAGCGCTTCATTACCTCTGCTCCGCTTGCCAGCCCTCGTCAGCAGCCACCGGGCAGCGGGGCCGGCAGCTGGCACGGGCAAGGTTGGGGGGGCACGCAGCAGGGCAGGGAGCTGTAGGCACCGGGGTTGGGGGGGGGACGACAGCAGGGACAGCGGGAGGAGAAGGTTGAGCTTGTCACCCTCCGTGGTCACCCTCCGAGCCGCTGTCACCTCTCTCTTCTCCATCGCAGAGGCAGCACCCGAGCCCCAGCCCGGCGTTAGAGCCCAGAGGGATGTGGAGCCACAGAGGTGAGTGGGGGTCCAGCATCTCCCAGCACCTCTTCCCTGCCCTGGGGTCACTGGGGGCCATTCGGCCACCCCCGGGGACGGTGTCATCCCCTGGCAAGCCTGTCCTATTGCCAGCATGGGAATACTTGTCAGTGGGGCTGTGCCAGCCTCACGCCACTTTGGGGTCTGGTGCGTGGGGGCACTACTGGGCTCAGCCCCCCAGCAGGAGGGCGATGGGGAGCTGGGGTCTGGCCAGCCACCCCCTGACCCTGGGACCAGCCTTGGGGTGCTCCCTGCCCACCCTGGCAGCGCCCCAAAAGCCCTGCTCTCCCCACGCAGGACCCTGTGACTGACACAGCCCCCCCAGCCCGCAGCTGAATGGAAAGACTGCAGAAGGTAAGGGGGGGGCCGTGGGGTGGGTGCTGGGGAGTGTGGGGAGGGTGATGGGGGCTGGCAGGGTGTTGGGGGCCATGGGGATGGTGCTGGGGGTGAGCAGGCAGCAGGGAGCCCTGCACCTAGGGAAGGCACACAGGGGCTGGTGGCCAAGGGCAGGGGCTGGTGGCCAAGGACATCGGCAGAGTCACCCTGGGATGCTGCTAGAAGAGCCCTGCCTTCCTCCTCCTCCTCCTCCTCCTCCTCCCAGCCCAGCCTGGCAGCACCATCTAGTGGCAACGTGGCCCTGCCAAGCCACTGTCACCTCCCGGGTGTCCCCTGCCCTGATCCACAGCGCTGGAGCAAAGGAGACCCCAGCGCCCATCCAGAAATACCCCATCCCGAGGACGTTTTGCCCCAGTGCACTGAGGTCCATGGGGCACAGGGGTGTCCCCGCCCCCCCCCCCCCCCCGCCATACCCCGGGGTCCTGACCATGACCCTGAGCCCCTTCCTGGGCTGCCCGTGCGGAGGACGAGCTTTGCTAAGATCTCCCCTTTTCCTTCCAGCAACCGCTGACCTCCCCTGGGAGCGTCTGTTCCTCCCGCGGGTCCAGCGTCCCAGGGTCGCCCTCCAGCATCATGGTAAGGAGTGTCCCGTGTCCCCCCGCCACATCCCTCCATCCGTGGCGCCACCTCCCCAAACCCTCTCCATCACCCCAGCAGGGCCACAGAGGATGCCAGCCCCGGGGAAGCCCTCCCCGTTCCCCAATATTCCCTTTCCACACCCAAAACCGAAAGCGTGTTTTTTCTTTCCTTCCAGGCCAAAATGGACAACGAGGTTCTGGGTTACAAGGACCTGGCCGCCATCCCCAAGGACAAAGCGATCCTGGACATCGAGCGGCCGGATTTGATGATCTACGAACCCCATTTCACCTACTCGCTCATGGAGCACGTGGAGCTGCCCCGCAGCCGAGAGGTGAGGGGTGCCCCGGGGCCACCCGTGTCCCCTGGGACCAGTGGGGAGGGGGAACACCCTCCCCCCCGCCCCCGGAGAGAGGGGTCCTGCAGGGCAGATGTGGGGCTGCTGGAATAAATTGCTTTTTGCCTTCTTGCAGCGCTCCCTGTCTCCCAAATCCATCTCTCCTCCTCCGTCTCCGGAGGTGAGTACCGGCACCGCTTGCCCTGACGAGAAATGAAAGGGGGGGGGCTCCAAGGAGGAGGGCGTGATGCCAAATTGGGGGTCTTGCTGCTAACTGGTCTGCTCCCCCCCCACTTGCCCGCAGGTCATCCGGGAGTGGCTGGAGAGCCGGACCCCCAGCAGTGCCCCACAGCCCCCCTCTCGCCAGGGCGGCAGCTCAGCCCGCAGCAGCGTGCAGCACTTCCACCGACCCGGTACGCTCCCCCCCCGGCACAGCGATCCCCCCCACCACCCTGATCCCCCCATCCCCGGGATCCCCCCAATCCCTGGACCCCCTCCCCAGCACTGCCCGATCCCGAACCCCATTGCGAACCCACCACAGGGTGGGCAATCACCTTCCCAGAGCCACGACCTCCCTATTCCCAGCCCCCCCGACCCCTCTTTTCCCTTGCAGAGACGGACACGACGGAGCTCAACATATACAAGAAGCCCCCGATCTACAGGCAGAAAGGTGAGCGGGGGGGGGTCTGTCCCACGGGATGGGGCACCCCTGGGCACTGCCTCACCCCCCACCCCCCCCACCCCCATCCCCGTGCCCCACAGACCACCATCCCGGCGCCCACCACGGGAAGCATCTCATAGAGGACTTGATCATCGAATCCTCCAAGTTCCCGGCGGCGCAGCCCCCAGACCCCAACCAGCCCGCCAAGATCGAGACCGACTACTGGCCTTGCCCCCCATCCCTGGCCGTCGTGGGTAGGTGGGGAACGGGGGCAGGTTTATCCCCCCCGAGACACCCCGCGGGGGTGATGTGGATGGATTTAACGGCCCCTCTTTTCTCCCAGAGACGGAGTGGAGGAGGCGGATGGCCTCCAAGAGAGGGGAGGAGGAGGAGGAGGACCTGACGGAGGAGATGAAGAGCCTGCGGGAGCTCCAGAGGCAGGAGCTGAGCAAGGTGAGGGGCGGAGCGGGCCAGCGGGTGCCCTGCGAGGGGCTGGGGATGTGCTGATGCTGACACCCCCCCCACCACCACCCGTGTCCCTTTTGCCCCCAGGTCACCTCCAACCTCGGGAAGCTGATCCTGAAGGAGGAGATGGAGAAATCTCTCCCCATCCGGAGAAAAACCCGCTCGCTGCCGGACCGGACACCCTTCCACACATGTACGTGGGATGCTCTTCCCGCATCCCGTCCCTTCCCTTCCCCAGCGGGTGGCTCCGGCTGCCGGCACCCCTGCCAGCACCTCTGCCCGCGCCTCTGACCGTCTCTTGTCCCCTTGTAGCCCTGCACATGGGGAGCTACAAGAGCTCCTCGCTGCCCGCCTCCGGCAGGAGCACCCTCACCCGGGTGAGTGGGTGGGTGGGTGGGCGGCTGCCCCCCCCCCGCGCTGCCGGGGCCACACAGCCTCAGATGGGCCCTGGGGGTGGCACCGCTCTGATGCTGTCCCCTGTCCCCTTTGCAGCTGCAGTCGGCAGAGTTCAGCTCGGCGGGCAGCGAGAAGGGCAGCCCGGGTGAGCATCAGCCCAAGGCGTGGGGATGGGGGATGTGGGGGTGTCCCCAGGGATGGGGGATGTGGGGGTGTCCAGGGGGATGTGGGGGTGTCCCCAGGGATGGGGGACGCAGGGGTGTCCAGGGGGATGTGGGGATGTCCCCAGGGATGGGGGACGCAGGGGTGTCCAGGGGGATGTGGGGGTGTCCAGGGGGATGTGGGGGCGTCCCCAGGGATGGGGGATGTGGGGGTGTCCCGGAGGATGTGGGGGTGTCCTCGGGGTTGCAGGGGTGTCCTGGGGAATGTTCTGGGGGATGTGGGGATGTCCTCAGGGATGGGGGACGTGGGGGTGTCCAGGGGGATGTGGGGGTGTCCAGAGGGATGTGGGGATGCCCCCAGGGATGGGGGATGCAGGGGTGTCCAGGGGGATGTGGGGGTGTCCAGGGGGATGTGGGGGTGTCCCCAGGGATGGGGGATGTGGGGGTGTCCAGGGGGATGTGAGGGTGTCCCCAGGGATGGGGGATGTGGGGGTGTCCAGGGGGATGTGGGGGTGTCCCCAGGGATGGGGGATGCAGGGGTGTCCAGGGGCATGTGGTGGTGTCCCAGAGGACAGGGGGGTGTCCTGGGTGTTGCAGGGGTGTCCTGGGGAATGTCCAGGGGGATGTGGGGGTGTCCCCAGGGATGAGATTTGCAGGGGTGTCCTGGTGGATATGGGATGTCCTGGGGGATGCAGAGGTGTCCAGGGGGATGTGGGAGTGTCCTGGGGCTTGCAGGGGTGTCCTGGGGGATGTGGGGATGTGAGGATGTCCCCAGGGATGGGGGATGCAGGGATGTCCAGGGGGATGTGGGGGTGTCCTCAGGGTTGCAGGGATGTCCTAGGGATGTGGGGATGTCCCCAGGGATGGGGGATGCTGGGGTGTCCTAGGTGATGCGGGGATGTCCTGGGGATGTCCCCAGGGATGGAGTATATCCCCAAGGATGGGGGGTGCTGGGGCAAGCCTGGGCTCAGCAGAGGGTGGAAAACCACCTCTCAGGGCCCATCATCACCCCGGGGAGGAAGGGGGGGGGACACATCGGGGGGGTCCCTGGGGCTGAGCCCTGCTCCTCTCTGTTTTCCAGGCCTGCAGGTAAGCACCCGTCTGACTGCCGGCGTGGAGACCCAGCGAGGGGGTGATGTACGCTGGGGCGGGGGGGGGTGGGGGGAGCAGGACAGACACCGGGGCCACCTCCGTGATGGACCCCAAAGAGAATTGCTGGAGATGGGGAGGGTGGATGTGCCGTGGAGCCCATCACCTTGGCTTCAGTTCGGGTGGGAGAGGGCAGCCCTTTGGGGAGGTGGGGGTCGCGACTGATGTCAGGCTTTATCCCCCCCCCCACCAAGAACGGCCAGCGCGGGCGCATGGACAGAGGCAATTCCCTGCCCAGCATGCTGGAGCAAAAGGTGAGCGGGGCTGGGGGCTGCGGGGGCTTGGGGAGGGTTGGGGGGGGGTAGGGGGGGTGGCTATGGGGAGGGTCTCACAGCCTCCCCCCTCCCCTCACAGATCTACCCCTACGAAATGCTGATGGTGACAAACCGGGGCCGCGTGAAGCTGCCACCTGGTGTGGACAGGACCAGGCTGGAGGTAGGGGCTGAACCGGGGTCATGGGGGGGGGGGGGGGGGGGGCGGAAAAAAGGGGAGGACCCCGCACCCCATCACCGTCCTTCTCTCCCCCCCGCCTCATTCCACAGCGACACCTCTCCCCCGAGGATTTCCTGAGGGTCTTCGAGATGCCCCCCGAGGAGTTCGGCAAGCTGGCCCTCTGGAAGCGCAACGAGCTGAAGAAGAAAGCCTTCCTCTTCTGAGCCCCCAGCTCAGCCCGTGTCACGCCGTGTAACCGCTTTAGGGCTCTCAGCCGGTTTTTACTAGGATCCCCCCCCCCCCACATCTTCCCCTCGCCCCCAGTCCCCCCCGGCTCTGCCCCCCCCAGCCCCCCGGCCTCTCTCCTCCTGTGGGAAAAGGGTTCCCGTGGGGGGCTCGAACCTGCGGGGCGATGGGGCTGCCCCGGAGCAGGCACGGTTCAGCCGGGAGGGGAGATGTGGGGGGGTCTCTGTGCTTTATGCCCCCCCCTCTCCCCCCTCCAGGCACTGCCTGGCTCTGCTTTTGGCCGGCCGGGAGCGTGCCGGCTCCGGTGTGTGGGAAGCAGGGGTGGCTTCCCTCCTCCTGGGGGTCAGCTGCCTTCGGCCCCCACACCCGGGGTGCCCTTCTGCCCCTCCCCCCCCCCCCCCCCGGGGTATCCCTTTGCCCCCCCACACCTTCACCCCCCCACACCTTCACCCCGAGACTTGGGAAGAGCCTGGGGGGGGCCAACTCACTGCCAGATGGATGTGCTCTCGGCAAAGCCAGGCCGGCATCCTGCCTTGCCCCCCTCTCCAGCCCCCCAATTTTAACATCCCCCCCCCCCCAGCCTCAGTCCCTCCTGTGCCAGCTGCTGCAGCGAGGACCCTAAGGGACACGTACACTGCCAAAACCTGCCTGGCACCGGGCTGGTGGAGGGCAGGGCTGGGGATGCCGGCAAGGGAGCACGGCGGGATGGGTGGCAGAAGCAGGGGGGGGTCCCACTGGGACCCCAGGGCAGCTCCCACTGCATTTCTAACAGCAGATGCACCCGCAGCATGGTGGGGGGGGGGGGATGCACTGGGGGGATGCAGCAGGGCAATGGGGCAATGAATTAGGAGGATGCAGTGGGGCAGAAAGGAGCAGGGCACGGCTCGGTCGGCACCGGGGTCGCCGGGGGTCCGGGCAGCGCTGCCTGCCCCCCCACCCCCCCCCGCCCCCCCCACCCCCCATGGCTGTGCAGGTAGGGCTCGGCACCGGGCAGCACCTTCCCTCCTCACACCTCTCCCCGTCCCCTCTTCGGGCACACGTTTTGGGCAGGACCCCTCTGCCACCCCCCCCCCCCCCCCCTCACGCTCCCCGGTTTCTGTTTTCCAGCCACTTTCCAGCCGCTAGACCTTGTTGGGATGTAAAGAATGTAATTTATCGGGAAATCACTGGCCCATACTTGCCTTTCACTGCTACTCTACAAACGACATATCTATAAATATATATATAAATATGGGTTGTTTTCTGACTGGACTACAGTGATTCACTTTCTCTGTTTTGTTAATTTTATTTGCTAGTGTCGGAGAATCCGCGTGAGAGTGATTTTTTGCTTACAATTAAAGGTGAAATGGCTTTATCCAGCCCGGGCTCCGCTGCTTTTGCTTTTCCCCGCCTCTCCCCACCCCACCCCGCCCCCCCCCCGCTCCCCAAACCTCCCCCCTCCCACGGCCCCACATCCCTGCAGATGGCGATGGTGCTCCGAGGAGGATGCGGAGCCCTTCCCCGCCTCCCCCCATCGCTCCCCCCGCCCCGACCGGGCTGTGCTGGGGGCCCACAGGGCGTGTGCGAGCCCAGCTGGGCCAGCCTTTGCCCCGGTCCCGGTCCCGATCCCGATCCCGGTCCCGGTCCCGATCCCGCCGCGATGTGAGCGCTCCCGCACCATGTCCCGGCAGAGAGGTATAGGGGTGAGGGGGGGTGGAGAGGTGGATAAAGGGGTCCAAAGCTGCGAGGGGTTGGTAAAAGGGGGGGGGGGGGGCAGAGGGTGTGCGTGGGGTGGAGCAGGGCGTGGGGGTGCTCACGGGGGTGCGGGGCAAAGGGGGTGTGGAAGGGAAAACTGGGGTGGGGGGGGGGACTGTGCAAAAGAGGGAAAGCGGGGGTCTGGGGCGGTGGGGTGGGTGCTGGGGAGGGAAGGGGTGCAAGGGACAAGGCTGGGGTGTCGGGGCTTGGGGGGGGTCAGAGAAGGGACAGGGTGGCTGGGTACCCCCAACGCAATGGGATGCCATGGCAGGGTGTGGGATGCCGGGGGGTTCTGCCACGGGGCAATTTGGGGGTGCAGAGAGCATGGGGGGGAGCGCCTCCACCCTGCAGCCGTGGCCTGGAGCCCCCCCCCCCTCCCCTGCAGTGACGGGTCACGCTGCGGCCAGCAGCAGCTCCGGGCTTGGGGCGGCCTCCAGCCTCCTCTGAGTCATCCCGCACTGGGCGAGAGCCGCCCTGAGCGCTGGAGGGGGGGCCCTGGGGTGCCCCCACGCCGCTGCACCCCACGGGGGGAGCAGGACTGAGCCCGGGCACCTCTTGCCCCTCGTTGCACGAAGAAAAGCTCACTCGGCCACAGGGTAGAGGTGCCAGCCCGGAATCCCCTGCATCCCAGCATCACCCAGGGGTCGTGCCTTCCTGTGGCATCCCTTGGGTAGCCCTCTCCTTCCTCCTCCTCCTCTTCCTCCAAGGAGGAGGATGAGGATGCCATGGGGCTGGGCCATATCCCATGGGAGCAGGGTGCTTTGCTGGGTGTTTGGGGGGCGTTTTCCTCCCGCCCTGGAGACGGAGGCAGCTGTTTTTCATCTCGGCGTCCTTCCCTTGGCCCCGGCAGCAGGCAGCTGGCACGGCTCCGTGGGTGAGGGCAGCTCCTGCCTGCTCCGCACTGGGCTGCGGGCACCCCCGGGCACCCCCCGGACACGGCTTCCCTGCCCTACCAAGGGCATCGGGGCCGGCCGGGGGGAGCGCGGGGGTGGGGGGACACAGGGAGGGCTTGGGGGGGGTGAGTGGACGGAGATGTCATTGCCGAGGAATTTGGCCTGGGCGGAGGAGAGGAGAAGGGGAGGGAGAGGAAGAGCCAGGCACACCGGGCATGAGGGGGACAGTCCCCGTGTCCCCCCCACACTTGTGCTCTGCCCTCGGGTCCCTTCGGCCAGCCCCTGCCCCAGCCCCCTGGCCAGCCCCCCCCAGGGAGTTGGTTACCCCCCTTGTCTTCCCTAGTTTCCAGGGAAATCCAGATGTTTGGGCCCAGCTCCGGCGTTGCTCAGCCTCGCTGCCCTGCCAGATGTTTCCTCTCCCCCCGGGGCAGGGGTGTGTGCTCCCCATCCGGGGACACCGTGGAGAGGGGATGATGCTCCCTCCGTGCCAGCGCTACCGCAGGGGCTTCTCCCACGTGCCCTGTAACACATGTGGGACCAGGGGGCTCCTTCCCCCTGCCTGCCCCTGCCTCCCCCTGGGGGCTGCCGCTTTTCTTGGGGGTGCATTGCACCCCCACCAGCCCGGAGCCATGCGGGATGCAGGGATGTGACAGGGAATGGGGATGGCATGGTCACCTGGGGCATTGTGGGGTGTCATCGGGGCAGCATCCCAGCCATCCGTGGCTTTGCTGGGGTTATCCCTCTTCCAGTCGGGAAATGGCAGGGGGATGGCAAAGAGGGAGGCTGGGGGTGGCGTGGGGGGAGCCAGCACTTCCAGGCCCCCCCATGCCAGGAGGGCAGTGGGTTTTGATGGTGCGTCTGCAATGTTTTATCCCAGCTGGGAGCAGGGAGCGGAGCAGCTGGAGCAGAGCGATGCAAACCACTTCCAGATGCATGGCAGGAAGGGAAGGAGCTGGGGGGAGGCAGGCAGTGACCCTGGGGGGGCTGGGGGGCATCCTGCAGTGACAGCTGGACATGCCCAGGGGGAGGGGGCTCTGCGGGAGCAGGACGAGGGGCTGGGGGTCTGCACGGTCCTGCTCTGTCCTCCAGCACAAGGAATGCCTGCACAGACCCACAGCTGGTGGGGCTCCCACCATTTGGGGCTGGAAGGACCCTCTCCCCACATCCACAGCCCTCAGGGGGGGGAGGTGGGATGGAGGCAGGGCTCTCCCATCCCACTGCGCAGGCTGGAGTCCCCAGCCGGGGCGAGGAGGCACAAAGCAGCTCCTTGTCCCTCTCCTTCCCAGCATGGCAGGGTCGGGATCCCCGGCTGGTGCTGAGCCCTGACCCCGCTCCCTGCCCTCGGGTGAATGCTCAGCATTTCCAGCGTGCCCAGAGCAGCCTTCATCAGCTGCTCCCATATGCCATGCCTCCTCCTCCCCTTCCTCCTCCTCCTCCTCCTCCACAGCGCGTTGGGCTGCCCGGTGCGGCCCCCGGCCACGGCTCCCCTCACCCAGCCAGGAACAAACCCGCTCTGTGAGCACACACAGAGGAGCCTTCAGCGGCGCGGGTCCCCGTCCCCCCCTCCTCATCCTCCCCCGTCCCCCCGGGCCCGTCAATAGCAGGATTGTGCGGAGCCGGGGCAGGTGCCGGGGCACGTAACCCCCACCTCTGTTTGCCTGGCATCGCAGAGCCCCCGCCAGCCCCCTCCTCTGGCGGGGTGTGATGGAGTGTCCCCGTCCCCTGCAGACCTGGACAAGCTGCTGTCGGACCTGCGGTCCTTCCTGCTCATCCTGGACCGGGAAAGCCTCAGCGCCGCGGCTCGGGCCAAGAAGAAGTCGGTGGCCGATCTCCTCTCCCGGCTGCAGAGCCCCTCGCGTGAGCGCGGGTCTGCGGGTGGGGGGGGGACACACACACGGGGTGACCACCCCCCCGATTAGCGCCCGGTGGGCAGCAGGGAAGGGGCCGGGAGCGGGGCTGTGACCGGGCGCTCCCCCCGCAGCAGAGGATGCAGAGTACATGATCATGCGCTGCCTCTCGCCTTCCCCGGGGACCCCGCTGGCACGGGGTGAGTCTCACTCTCCGACCCCCACCCCATCTCCGCCGGGGGTGCCCGGGCTCCTGGCCGAGCCGCTGCACTGCTGTCACTCCTACTTTTCCCCCCAGGAACCAGGACGGCGGATGCGATAGGAGGGAGACTCAGCGAGTGCCACCCATCCAGCACCCCGAGCCCGCATGGAGGGGTACGGGGGGGGGGGGCAGGGAGAGGTAGGGGGCTGTGGGGGGGGGTCAGGCTGGGATACGGGATGGGAGAGGAGGAGCCGGCAGCCACCCCTATGCTGCAACCTCGCTCAAAGTGGTGTCCAGGCAGGCTGGGACCCACCAACCTGTCCCTTGGGGACCCTGCGAGGTTCACCCCGGGGGGGCAGCACCTTTGGAGCATCCCTTCTCTCCCCAGAGCAAGGCGATGGGCATCTCGCCATCCCCACCAGCCGATGACTCCTATGAAGATGCCGAACCCCTTGGCTCCGGCAGATGCGCCAGCTCTGGTGAGCGCCCCCCCCCCCCCACACCCCTTCCCCAGCACCCAAATGCACCCCGCACCCTGACACCATCCCGGCTCTCAGGCGGCGCCGACACCGACAGCAGCCACTACGAGTCGTACGGGGAGGATGAGGATGGCGTGACGGACCGTGCCCACTACCTGCGGCGACCCCCGGCCCCTGGCCCCGACGCCGAGCCCCCGGGTCGCCCCGAAGCCCAGCTCTGCGGCTTCCTCTGGAGGAAGCGCTGGCTGGGGCAGTGGGCAAAGCAGCTCTTCATCGTCCGGGAGCACACGCTGCTGGTGAGAGTGGCCGCAGGAGGATGGAGGAAGGGGTCAGGAACGGGTTCCCCGAGCTCTGCCCACCCCGTTGTTCCTCCCCAGTGCTTCAGGTGTGCCGCCGACCCGCAGCCCGTGCTGGAGCTGGACCTGCGGGGCTGCCGCGTGGCCTGCAAAGCCAAGCATGGCAAGAAGATGCCGCACACCCTGAAGGTGACAGGGACGACGGGCGAGGTGCTGGTCATCGGCTTCCAGAGCCGGCAGCAGGCTGAGGACTGGAGGAAGGTTTGGAGGTGTTGCAGCCTGGCAGAGCTCTGCGTGGGCAGGGAGAAATGGGGTGCTCCCAAGGTGGCCCCAGCTCTTCTCCCATCCCGGGGGTGCCTGGAGCCCCGTTAGGTGGGGGAGTGGGCCCGCAGCATTCCCCCTCTCCCTTGGCAGGTGATCGAAGAGGTCAGCAGCGATGCCCCGAGTGGGCTGGCAGCCATCAGCGTCCCAGCATGGCCCTCCTCGAGGCTCAGCAGGGTGAGCCCTTTGTCCTCCCCCCGGGAAACCCAGGCATGGGAAAGGGGCTGCCAAGGATACACCCCAATTCCCTGTCCTGCTGTCCCCGTTGGGTGATGCTGGGGAGGATTGCATTGCCTTGGCTGGGAGGTCAGGGTGCGGGGGGCCTAAAACCTGCAGGGGACGGGGCTCTCTGGATCTCCATTCTCAGGCTGCCCAGCTTGGTGAGGAGGAGGAGGAGGATTGCTCCCGGCAGAGCCCTGCCCACAGCTCACGGCCCGGAGAGGATGCTAAAGGAGGTGCGGTGCGTGGTGAGAGGGCGAGGGGGTGTCCCCGCACCCCCCCTGCCACTGCTGACGGGGGGGGTGGACCCGCAGGTTTCCTGGCGGTGCGGCTGCGCGGGCGCTGGCAGCGGCTGTGGTGCGCGGTGCGGCAGGGAGCCCTGCGCATGTTCCCCGAGCCCGGCGGCACCCAGCGCCCCGTCTGCGCCCTGCGGCTGGAGGGCTGCGAGGTCTCCCCGGGGGCGGCCGCTGGCTCCCCCCAGCACCTCCGCATCCGCATCGCCCAGCGGGGACGGGAGCTCGCCCTGCTGCAGGTGAGCAACCGCCGCGGCACCCCCGCGTCCCTCACCGGAGGGGGGTGGGGGGTGATGCGAACCGCTGATCCCGGACCCCCTGTCCCACGCCAGACCCGTTCAGACGAGGAGAGGGAAGCTTGGCTGAAGACCCTGCGGGCCAGGGGAGGAGAGGAGCCGGCCGGTGACACCCCCCGCACTGAGACCCCCAGGCTGGGTGATGGCAGCAGCTGCCCTGCTGCAGGGTAAGGAGATGCTGTCTGGGGTACAGCCGGCCCCAGTCCTCCCGCTCTGCTGTGGGGCAGCAATGGGACCCCCCTCCTGCTTGCAGGGGGCTGCTGCTTCGCCGTGTCCCGACCCCCAACGCCTACATGGACGACCCCTTTGGGCAGCTCCCGCCAGCCGAGGCCCCCAAGCACCTCTACTCCAACGTGGAGCGGCTGCAGCAGCTGGTAACCGCTGCTGATGCACTTTGCCCCCCCACCATGTGAGCCCCAGGGCAAGAGGGATGGCATCTCACCATCCACTTGCCCATGGGCTTCTCCTGGGCTTCCTTCTGCAGCAGCAGAGCTTGGACCGAGTGGTGCAAGGGCAGCGCAAGAGACCCGTGTCTGCGCTGCCCACCGGTGCCTGCAGCATCGCCTCGGGCAGCGCCCTGCCCTCGCAGGCAGGTGAGCAGGGGCTGGATGCTCCATCCAGGGGAGCAGGGGGGTCCCCCCATGCACCCCAGCCCCATGTGCTGGGATGGAGTTTATGGTGCCCATGAGCACGGTGTTGTGCCGTGATTCCTCTGCCTTTCCTCCCGAGCATCCTTCCTCTGCCCTTCCTCCCCAGCATCCTTCCTCTGCTCTTCCTTCCCAGCATCCTTCCTCTGCCCTTCCTCCCCAGCATCCTTCTGCCCTTCCTTCTGAGCATCCTTCTGCTCTTCTGCCCCAGCATCCTTCCCCCCCAGCACCTTTTCTCTGCCCTTCCTCCCCAGCCTCCTTCCTCCCCAGCATCCTTCTGCCCTTCCTCCCCAGCATCCTTCCCCAGCATCCTTCCTCCCCAGCATCCTTCCTCTGCCCTTCCTCCCCAGCATCCTTCTGCCCTTCCTCCTGAGCATCCTTTTTCTTCCCTTCTTCCCCAGCATCAGCGGCAGCTCTCCGAGGCAGGGCTGCCAGCCCACAGCGGACGAAGATGAGCCCTGAGCTCCAGAACAGGGATCTCTCCCGATCCCAGCGCACCCTGACGCTGCCGGAGAGGAAAGGGGCTCGAGATGGGCTGGATATCCTCATCGGTAGGACCGCAGAGGGGCTCTGCCCCTGTGCCGGGGGATGCCTGGCCCTTGCCCGAGCAGACGGCGGGGTCGAGGGGTGCCCGGGCTTGGCAGTGCCCCTGCTGTCCTTGCAGGGAAGAGAGCCTTCCCCAGGCTGGAGGAGAAGGTGGGGCAGCTGGAGAGGGCCTGCCGCATGAAGGGCAGGCTGAAAGCCGGCTCTGAGATGAACCTGCTGGCCATCGGCAAGTCGCTGAAGGGCCACATCGCCGCCACCGCCAGCTCGGCTGGCTCCGAGGTGGGGACGGGCATCGGGGATGGGCACCGGGGATGGGCACGGGTTGCAGGGGGTGCGAAGGGTTCGGGAGGGCAGGCATCACCCTCTTTCCGCTCCGTTTTTCCAGCAAGGCTCGTTCCTCGCGCCGCTGTTGAAGCGCACCGTGTCGGCGAAGAGCGCCCTGAAGCCATCTCCCTCCCCGGTCATCGTCGAGAAGGGACAAGTGCTGCAAAAAAGAAAGGTACCATCCGGGAGCTGCATGGGGTGGGCAGGGGGAAGGTGACCCGTGTCCCCCCACATGGCCCTGGGACACCAAGGCAGGGGGTGACCACCCATCTCGCCCCCTTCTCCAGGAGTGGGAGATGAAGTCTGCGATGTGACCAGCCCTGCAGCGGTCCCCGGGGTGGGGGGGGGGGCTGGGGGGGGGCCAGCTCTCGCCCCCAGGACGTACCTGCCGGACCGGGCATCTCCCGTCGGAACGTAGGGCTGCGCGTGGATCGTGCAGGACCAGCCCGGTATCTGTTTGTTAACCATCAGTATCAACGCTACAACTACGCACATCTATTTTTATATATATATATATATATATATATATGTACATATACATATAAACTCTCCACCTGTGGGTTTCCAGTTTCTCTGGTGCGAGGCTGGAGGGGGGCGAGCCCCTTCGTTGGCTCACTGCCTTCTCGCTACCCCCCCCTCCCCCCCACCTCGTCCCCAGCACCTTGGTTTTGGGGCAGATTTCCCCGTTGCAACCACGTGAGCCACCAACTCTGTCCCCGATGAATGAGGGTCCGGTCGAGACCGGCAGCACCCCAGCGCCCACCCCGGGGACACCCCGTGTGTAGGTGTACCCCAAACCTGCAACTGGGGGGGACAGGCAGTCTGGGGTGGTGGTGGTGGGGGGGTGTCACCTAAATTGCACCTTCCCTGGAGTCAGCAGGACCCGGGCTGGGCCCTGGGCTGCTTTCCAGCAGCTGTGTTCGTCATGGCCTGGGTTTAATTGTAGAAACTTTTTTTTTTTTTAAGGATTTTAAAAAAAAAAAAAAATTAAAAAAGCCCAAGAAATCGTAAAATTTGGCTTCTCGCGGTTTGTGCCGTGGGAAGAGGTGAGCTGGGGCGGGAGAAGGAGGCGGGGGGTTGTCCCCATCCTGGTGCCTGGTGGGCACAAGGGGTGTCCCCCTCCCAATTCGAGGTGTGCGTGGGGGGATGGCACTGTCCCAGTTCGAGGTGTGATGGGGGGGTTGTCCCCATCCCAGTTTGAGGTGTGATGAGGGGCTATCCCTGTCCTAGTGAGAGGTGTGGACTGGGGGGGTTGTCCCCGTCCCAGTGCGAGGTGTGCACTGGGTGGGGGGGCTGTCTGCATCCCAGTGCTAGGTGTGGGCGGCGGGGGGCTGTCCTCATCCCAGTTCGAGGTGCGGATGGGGGGGCTATCCCTCTCCCAGTGCGAGGTGTGGATGGGGGGGTTGTCCCCTTCCCGGTGCGAGGTGTGAAAGGGGGGGCTGTCCCCGTCCCGAAGCAGTTTTAGGGCGAAGGAACCTTTCCAACCCCCCCGCCCCCAATACTCCTCCACCACCCACCCCCCTCCCCGCCACCTCCTCATCCTCCGTCCCTCCGCCCCCCAATCCATCCCCATCCCCACCCCTCCCACACTGCTCCCCAAACCCCTCCGGAGCCCGGAGCCGGAGCGGAGCCTCCGGAGGAGGTACCGGGGCCGGTCCGCCCCCCCCCCCCCCCCGCCCCCTCGCCCGCCTCCGGGCGGAGCCACCAGCGGAGCGGGGCCGCGCCGGGGCGCAGCGGAGCGCGGCGGGACCGGCACCGGGGGGTCGGGACCGGGACAGGGGGGCGGTACGAGGGGGTCTCAGCCATGCTGAGCCGGCTGGGAGCGCTGTTGCAGCAAGCGGTGGAGACGGTGAGCGGGGCCGGGACGGGGCTGGGGGTCGCACGGGGGGGACCGGCACCGGGAGCTGCGGGGGAGGGGCTTCCGTACCACCCTGACCCCGGCCCCGGTGTGTGCAGCGGGAGCCAAGCGTGGACCTGCTGGAAGCCTTCACCGAGCACTGGAAGGGCATCACCGGCTACTACCTGGAGGCCACGGGTAAATGGAGTGGGGGGAGACAGGGTCCCCGTGCCCTAGGATGGAGTCCCCGTAGCCTAGGATGGGGTCCCTGTAGTCCAGGTTGAGGTCCCCGTGGCATGGGAACAGGGTCCCCATGCCCTGGGAGAGGGTCCCTGTGCCTAGGGAGGGGGTCCCCATGCCCTGGGAGAGGGTCCCTGTGCCCTAAAATAGGGTCCCATGGCCTGGGAATAGGGTCCCCGTGCCCAGGGAGGGGGTCCCCGTGGCCGGGGAGAGGGTCCCTGTGCCCTAAAAGAGGGTCCCATGGCCTGGAAATAGGGTTGCTGTGCCCAAGGAGGGGGTCCCCGTGCCCAGTGATGGGACCTCATGCCCTGGGTTGGGACCCTGTGCAGCAGCAGGGCACCGTGCCCACCCTAGTGCACCGCGTCCGATCCGACATGCAGGGTTTTGGCGTGGGACGCCCGTTCCCACACCCCAGGAGGACTTATCCAACCGAGAGCTTGTCCTTCCTCGGTCCTGACCCCCCTGCACACCGGTGGGGGGGTCAGCAAGGGTGGGGTTTGGGTGGGTGCGGATTCCCCTGGGAGCGATTGCAGGTTGGGGCACGTCCCTCCCCGGGTACGTGCTGTTTTCTGTGAGCGCTAAAAGCAGGGCTCGGAGAGCTTCAGCCTTTTTCCCCACTGTTATCTCGGTCCTTCCCGCTTGGCCCTCACCACCCCCTTCCCCTCCTGGGGCCGTGCTGGAGGGTCTGTGGGGCTGGCAGCACCCCCCGGGACAGCCGGCACCTCCGACCGCGGCTCCGTCCCCAGCGGGGATGGCTGGTGGCTTGCTAGGCCATGAGCGGAAGGAGCAGCCTCGAGTGCTGCTGGGACTCCATCATCACATTGCCATCTAGCGTCGTCCCCGCTCTCGGAGGATTCTGGGCCAGCGTGGCTCGGGGTGCCACTAGCCAGCACCCCACATTCGCACCCCACCATGCGGCGCTCCCCTCGCCCAGCTTTTGGGGGGGGGGAACACAACACATGCCACAGGCCCCCCCCCCTTCCCGATGCCTACGTCTGCAGATGAGAGCATCCCCGCCAGACAGACGGACATCCCCTGGCGCCTCAAGCAGATGCTGGACATCCTGGTGTACGAGGAGAAGCAGCGCCCAGCGGGGGAAGCCGGGCCGTGTCTGGAATACCTGCTGCAGCACAAGGTCCTGGAGACGCTGGGCACGCTGGGCAAGGCGGAGGTGGGTGCACAAGCACCGGGAACACCGCTTTTGAGGGAGGGGAGGGGATGGATGGACCCCCCCGGTCCAGCACCCGCAGCCTTTTCCAGCTGCTTTGCACGGTGCTGCTCAGTAATTTTTTAATTTCGAAGCTTTTCTAGCTGGGCAATGGGTGTTTGTGGAGGGCGAGATGCTCGGGGTGCTTGGTTTTGTGTTTGGTGGTTTTTTTTGGGGGGGGGAGGGGGAGGGGGGATTGCTGGGTGTAAAATGCCCATTGGGATCCTCTCTGCGGCTCCTCCCGACGGCTCCTGTCCCCCCATCACGTCCCTGGTTGTCACACCTTGCTGCTGGGGTTCGCGGGGCAAGGGTTTGGTTTTTTTTTATTTTAAACAGCCTCTCAAAGTAAATACTGCCCAAATACGAGGGCTCTCACTGTTCCTTTCTTGCTAATAATAACGAGGCGCCCTATAAATAGCCTTTTGCTCAAACAGAAGCAAACACTAGCGCAACGTGGGCCTCGGAAACACGCGCTGGCCCTTCCGTGGCCATGAGGATTTGGGTTTTTTGGGTGGTTTGGGGTTTGGTTTGTTTTTTTTTTTTGTTTGTTTGTTTTTTTTAACTCCCCATCACTGGCATTGTAGCAGTGGGAAAGGGGAAATAATCCTCCCCGTGTTTTTTTTTTTTTCTCTGCGAGAGAGTTCAACTCCGAGAACTGAGTTCAGTCCCTAATTGCTAAGGGAGAGGAGCCCGGGACAGTGGGACGTCCTGGGGGGGGTCTATTTGCATCATTTTGGGGGTGCAGACCCGGGGTGTCTGCTGAGGGTGTTCTTGCAAACCACCCACACTGATTTTTAGGTGACCCGGCAGGTGATTTGGGGTAATTACAGGGTAATGAGGTACGCGGGCAGATAACTGGGCGCTGGCTGATGCCTCTCCCCATCTTCCTCCCAGTACCCCCCCGGGATGAGGCAGCAGGTCCTCCTCTTCTTCAGCCGGGTGCTGGGGCAGATGCAGCACCCGCTCCTGCACTACCTCAACGTCCACAGGCCGGTGCAGGTGAGCCGGGAGGTCCTGGTGGTGGTGCCGCCGGCGATGCCATGCGCTGGGGGCCGGCCGCATCCCTTGCCAAACGGCTGCCGGGAAGCGATGCCCAGCATCCCGCTCCCTGCCCCTGCCAGAAGCTGCTCCAGCTCAGCGGCGACCGCCTGGGCTCCGGCACGGAGAAAGAGGAGGTGCAATTCGCGGCCGTCCTCTGCACGAAAATCAAGCAGGATCCCAGCCTGCTGGCGTACATCCTGGAGGTGAGCAGCCCCCCGGGAAGGCCGGTGCCGGTGGGACACCTCTGGGGCTCATCGATGGGGTTTGGCTCGTTTAATCGAGCTTTTTCACGTGCTTTGCAGCGGGGCTGGAGCTGCGAAGCTCCTCAGGGCAAGTGGGAGGAAGGTGATGGCTACGATGCTTTGCTACTCCTCTTCCTCTCCAGGGCAAGAGCATCCTGAATGGGAGGAGAGCCCAGGAGCTGCCGGCCAGCCCCGTGGAAGAGGGCACGGAGCATCCTCCGGGTACCGCCGCCGCTGCCAGCACCCCCCCGACCGAGGTGTCCCCTCCACGGAGGGACAGCAACCTCGTCACATCCTTGGTGGGGCTGTGCAAGAGCCAGGTAGGGGGAAAGGGCTGGCAAAGAGGGGGCGGCGGGTGCCACCGGTTGCGTGACCTCCTCCTCCTCCTCCTCTTCCTCTCAGAAGAGCAGGGTCGCGCTGAAGGCTCGGGAAAACCTGCTCTCGCTCGTCGGGCTCGCCCAGGAGGCGGCTGCTGCCTGCCTGGTGCGGAGCAGCGCCCTGTGCCAGCTGCTGATGGAGCATCTCTGTGACCTCTACAGCGCCGTGCCCCCAGGCACCGACCCCTCCGACATCCTCGCCCTGGAGAGGGCCAGCTGGAGGTACGGTGGGCACCGGGCAGGGTGGCCCCCGGGCACCACCAAGGCTTTGCCGCAGTCCAACGTCCTCTACCCCGCGCAGGTCGCAGGGGGATGCTGCCGGCGACGGGGTTTTCCCAGGGAAGGAGAGCCTGGCTGCCTTCTTTGCCTGGCTGGACTACCTCGATGAGCTGGTGATGGGCGCCCACCCGGTAAGGAGCACCCGGCCGGCCTTTGCAGAGCACGGGCATCCCCGTGCCCACCCCACGGCTCAGCTTGTGCCGTCACCCGCAGGTCGTGGCAGATGCCATCACTGAGGCCGTGGAGGAAAAGTTTTTCCAGGGCATCCTGCAGCCGCAGCTCCTGGAGATGTGAGTGTCAGAGGCGCGGGATGGCAGCTGGGGGGAAGTTTCTCCATCAAGGACCCCCTTGGGGGCCAGGAATGCGGGGTGCCCCGTGCCTGCACCTCCTTTTTCCCTGCTGTGAGGTGCCGTGATGCTCTCAGGACCCCCCTTCGCAGCATCCCACCCTGTCCCCGGCAGGTCCGAGCTTGCCATCCTCGACGTCACGGCCATGCTGACGGGCACGGTGCGGCAGCTCCGTGCCCCCCCCCTGCTCCGCCGCCTCGTCCTATTCCTGCTGGGGCCGGACCAGCATCCCGAGACCCCGGGGGACGCCCCCCACCCTCTGCGCACCCACCTCATCGACCGCTGCAACCACCTCTCCGACGAGGTGAGCCCCATCCTTGCCGGGGGGACAACACGGGACATAGGTGATGCTGGGGGGGCAGTGGCGGGGGTCTCACCCCCCCTCGCCATGCCGCAGATCAGCCTGGCCAGCCTGCGGCTCTTCGAGGAGCTCCTGCGGAAACCCCACGAGCACGTGGTGCGCAACCTGGCGCTGAGGAACCTGGAGACGAGGGGCTACCTGCAGCGCGGCCCCCCCATACCCGACGAGCGCGGCCCCCCCGAGCTGGACCCTGATGAGGATGGGCTGTGAGCAAGGGGGGAACCGGGGCAAGGCGGGGGGGGGGGCAGCCCCCCCGGTGCCCACCCAGCTTGATGCTCCTGCACTGGTCCCGCAGGGACCTGGAGGAGGATCCCTATTTCACCGATGGATTCCCGGATGCCGGATTTAGGATGATGAAAAAGCATCTGCCAGGATCGGCCCCGCCGGGGAAGGGGCAAGTGAGCGAGGTGGTCAGCAGGTAGGGATTCACGGGGGGCTGCTCCGGCATGGCTGGGGGGGAGGTATCCCCCTCCCCATCCCCCTCCCCATCCCCCTCCCCATCCCCCTCCCCATCCCCCTCCCCATCCCCCTCCCCATCCCCCTCCCCATCCCCCTCCCCATCCCCCTCCCCATCCCTCTCCCCTCTCTTCCAGCTTCCTCTGCCTGGTCCCCGAGGATGCGAAGACCTCGTCGTGCATGGAGGAAGGTGGCTACGACACCTATGTGCACGATGCCCTGGGCATGGTGAGTAGCTGGAGGGTGAGGGGGGGGGGTCCCCATCCCCAGTGGTGCCAGCCCCCACTGTGGCTCTCACCCACCGTGACCCCCCTGTCCCGGCAGGTCCAGGCGTGCCGTGCCAGCGCAGCCCCATGGGGGTGGCCCCTGGCCCCCCGGCCCCTCGATGCCTGCCACCCCGAAGTGACATTTTACGAGGGCCATTTCCTCAAGGTGCTGTTTGACCGGATGACCCGGATCCTGGACCAGGTACGGGGAGAGGGGGGGGCCAGGGACGTACCTGGGTCCCCACCCTGCTCTGCCCTTCACCTTGCCGCAGCCTGGGGGGGGAGCTTTTTTGGGCTCTCCGGGCTGGCACAGCCTTTGTCTCGCCTTGGGGGGGGTGTGTTTGAATAGAGGATGCTTTGCCTCCCCATGGCTATTGCCAGCCCTGTGCCCCCGGGGACCCCCAGCGGAGGGTGGCAGCCCTCTTCTCCAGGCTTTGGGACCCCCATAGTGGGGACAAAGCGCCCAAGAGCATCGTTGGCATCTGCAGCCACTGAGCTCCCATTGGTGGGAACAGCCTCGGGTGTGTGTTTGAACAGAGGATGCTTTGGCTTCCCGTGGCTATTGCCAGCTCTGTGCCCCTGGGGACCCCCAGCGGAGGGTGGCAGCCCTCTTTTCCAGGCTTTGGGACCCCCATAGTGGGGACAAAGTGCCCAAGAGCATCGCTGGCACTGAGCTCCCGTTGGTGGGGACAGGGTCAGGTCCCCGCTGGGGGATGCTGGGGGGGACAGTGACCGTGCCAGCTCCCACTGAGCATCCCCCTGCCCCCCGCTGCCACCCCAGCCCTACAGCCTGAACCTGCAGGTGACATCGGTGCTGTCCCGCCTGGCCGCCTTCCCCCATCCCCACCTCCACGAGTACCTGCTGGACCCCTACCTCACCCTGGCGCCCGGCTGCCGCTCGCTCTTCTCCGTCCTCGTCAGGGTAATGTCACCTGCTGGGGTGGGAGGGGGACGGGGACACCCCCCTGGTAAACGGCACCTGATTCTTCCCCCCCCCCCCCCCAACCCCGTGCAGGTGATCGGGGACCTGATGCAGCGGCTCCAGCGCGTGCCCCATTTCAGGGCAAAACTGCTCCTGATGCGCCGGCAGCTCATGGGGATGGTGCCCGGAGAGCAGTAAGTGCTGGCCGGGGTGGGGTGGGGGGATACACCACACAGGATGGGGGCAATGCATGCACTTTGAGGGGGGGTGTACCCCACAGAGCCTCCCCCCCCCCCCCCCCCCCCCGCCTCATTGCTCATCTCCCCGCAGGATGGACCACACGATGCTCTTCAAGGGGGTGGTGGTGCTGGAGGAGTTCTGCAAGGAGCTGGCTGCCATCGCCCTGGTCAAGGGACCGCCGGAGGGACCCCCCTGAGCTTCAGCCACCCCCCGCCCCTCACCAAGCACCCCCTCTTCATCCGGGCTGCGGTGGCCACCGGGGATGGCCCAATCCATGTGCCGGTGGCCTCTGGTGGTCCCGCTCGGACCAGCACGTCCCCAATAGCCGGGCATGGCGGTGGCACCCCGGGAAGGACACCGTCCTCGCAGCGCCCAGTGAGGAGGAAGAGGAGGCACAGCGACCTTCGCCACCGCCTCGGCCATCCCGGAGGTGACACCACCCCCCCGCCCAGTGCGGGATGCGACCCCTCGGGGTGGTGGGTTCCCGCTCTCCCCGTCCCATGGTGGAGCTGCCCCCACCAACCTCAAGCCGGGGGAGGGGGGTATTTTTTGGCAATAATCGGCCACACGGGCACGGTGCTGTCCCCTGCCCACGCGGGGCAATGCCACCCCCTCGGCTGCAAGAACTCAATCCTCTCCCCCCCCCGGCGCTGGGGCAGGAGGTTGTGGGTGTGGGTGTGGGGGTGTATCTGTGTGTGTTTGTGGGTCCTGCCTGGCGGGGACGGTGCACCCCCAACCCCGCAGAGCTGGGCACTCTGTCCCCTGGGTGGCGGGACTTTGCTGCAATAAAGCCGTGAGCTCAGCACCCCGCGCTGTGCCATCTATACTGCACCCGTCCCCCCCCCTTCCCTTCCCAAACATCCCCAAAATCAGGCTCCCCGCTCCCCACTCCCCCCCCCACCCCATCTTTAACCGCAGCCGGGTGGATGCAAGAAGCAGCAGCCAGGTTTATTTCTGCTCTGGCTGGTCCTTGGTCCCCATTTCTCCCCCTGGGACCAGGACACAGCAAAGGAGTGGGGGGGCCACATCCTAGGGCTCACACCTTGGGCACTGCAACCCCATGTCCCAGTCAGACACACCCACACACACACCCCCCGCCACATGCCCAAAGCTGGGCTAGCTGGCCACTAGCTGCAGACGGGCACGGTGGCCGCAGCCTGGAGCCGCTGCAGGATGCGGCCCCTCAGGCTCTCCTCCTCCACCCGCCACCAGCGGAAAGCGGGGCTGTGGGGCTCGGGGGGGGCAGCCCCGGGGCTACTGGGCGGGATGCTCAGCAGCATGTTGAAGCAGACACCGTCGCCCCCCCCGGCACCCCCAGCCCGGTGCTGCAGCCCCAGCAGCCCCAGGGGTCCCGGGTGGGGGTCCGGGGGCAGGCAGTCCCGCAGCAGCCGCAGCACGGGCAGGCGGAGACCCCCCCGCAGCTCGGCCGGGGACGTGCCACAAGCCACCATGGGCAGGTGGGGGGTCCCGGCCGTGCCCAGCAGCACCCAAAGGCCCCCGGCATCATTGGAGAAGGCCAGCAGGAGCCGTAAGCAGAGCAGGGCGCAGGGCAGCTCCTGCGGCAGCGTGGGGGGGTGTGGGGGGCTGCGGCGGTAGCGGGCGGCGAGGTCCAGCAAGGGCAGGATGTCCAGGGCTCGTAGAGGCAGGGCACAGGGGTCCCCGGGCCACCATGTCGCTTGCAGGGACTCGGCGTCAGCCTCCTCCAGGGTCTTCAGGGTCCCACCTGTGGGCAGAGAGATGGCAATGCCCCATCATGGGGGTGGCCAGGGATGACAATGCCCCAGCACAGGGGTGGCAGGGGACAGCAGGACCCCGGCACTGGGCTGGCAGGGCTTGCCAGTGGCTAGTCATGGGGCTGGTGGGGCCACTGAGATCCCATAACTTGGCTGATAAGGGACACCGATACCCCAGCACAGGGCTTGTGGGGGGATGCCAGTACTGGTGGTGCTGGTAGGGGACAGCGGTGCTCTGGCACAAAGCTGGCAGGGGACACTGATGCCCATCATGGGGCTGGCAGGGGATGCTGATGCCCTGGCATAGGGCTGGCATGGGACAATGATGCCCTGGCACAGGGTTTGTGAGGGACAATGATGCCCTGGCACAGGGCTGGCTGAGGATGCTGATGCCCATTATTGGGCTGATAGGGGATGCCAATGCCCTGGCACAAAGGTGGCAGGGGACACCAATGCCTGAGCACAGGGCTGGCTGAGGATGCCAAAGCCCATCGTAGGGCTTATAGGGGACACCAATGACCTGACACAGGGCTGGCAAGGGACAATGATGTCCTGGCACAGGGCTGGCTGGGGATGCTGATGCCCATTATTGGGCTGATAGGGCATGCCAATGCCCTGGCACAAAGGTGGCAGGGGACACCAATGCCTGAGCACAGGGCTGGCTGAGGATGCCAAAGCCCATCGTAGGGCTTATAGGGGACACCAATGACCTGACACAGGGCTGGCAAGGGACAATGACACCCTGGCACAGGGCTGGCTGGGGATGCCAATATCCATCCTGGGACTGGCAGGGGACACTGATGCCTGAGCACAGGGCTGACTGGGGATACCAAAGCCCATCGTAGGGCTTGCAGGGGACACCAATGACCTGGCACAGGGCTGGCTGAGGATGCCGATGCCCATCCTGGGGCTGGCAGGGGCCACTGATGCCCATCCTGGGGCTGGCAGGGGATGCTCCAGGTGAGCTGCGTCCTTCCCACACCCCTTCAGAACACCAAAGGGCAGAGGCACGCACCGGTGGGGCGCGCGAGGAAGGCGAAGCGGATCCACGCCGGCCCCCTCTCCTCCAGCGCCAGCAAAGTGAGGGCTTCGCACTCCAGCCCCGTCTCCTCCTTCACCTCCCTCCGCATGGCGGCCACGATGCTCTCGCCGGGCTCCATCCTCCCGGCCGGCAGGTACCACTTCCCCCGGCATTCGGGCTTGGCCTCCTGCACCAGCAGCACCCCGTCCTGCGGGGACGGAGAGGGGGCCGGGTGGGCACCGGGCACCGGAGGAGTTTGGGGGGAGAGGGGGTCCCGCGGGGGGCTGCCTCACCTCCTCATTGAAGAGCACGGCCAGGACCACGTAGCAGGCGTTCTTCCCCAGGCGGATGGGGCCGGTGGGTGGTGGGGGGCCCTCGAAGGTCCCCCCAACATCCCAACCGCCGCCACCCAGCACCGCATCCAGCTCCGGGGTCGGAGCCTCCCCCATGGGACCCCACTGGCTGGATGGGCACTGGGGGGTGTGGGGAGCAGAGCCCTCAGGCACCCACTCAGGGGGTAGCAGGGTGTTGGGGTGGGGAGGGGACCCCCCAGACGTGCAGGCGGGGGGAGAGGGAGCCCCGGCGCTGTCTGGGCTGGAGGGGGAGGGGGTCCGGTGATTGCGGGGGGCACGGGGAGGTGCAATGCAGGAAGGGGTCCCCCAGCAGCTGTGGGGGACCGGAGGGGAAGGGTTTGCTGGACTGGGGGACGTGGAGGGGGGTGTAATAGGGGAAGGGTCTGCTAGGCGGGGGGGGGGACGTAGCAGGGGAAGAGCTCGGTGGCTTTTGCAATGCAGGGAGGGGTGCAGAAGGGAAAGGGTCTGCTGGACTGGGGGACACCCAGGGGGGCGTAGGAGGGGAAGGGCTGGCTGGACTGCAGTGTATAGGAAGGGAAATAATAAGGGAAGGGGTCGCTAGGCTTGGGGAGGCGGGGGGGGCTGCAGTAGTGGAGAGGCTTGCTGGACTGGGGGAGGCATGGGGGGGCACAGTAGGGGAAGGGCTGGCTGGACTGCAGGGTGTAGAGGGGGCTGTAGGGAAAGAGGTCACTGGATTTGGGGATGCACGGGGGGCTGCGGTAGGGGAAGGGCTGGCTGGACTGGAGGACGCAGGGGAAGCTGAAGTAAGTGAAGGGTTTGCTGGACTGGAGGAGGGAGGGGGGAAAGGGTTTGCTGGACTGGGGGACACTGGGGGGGAAGGGGCGGCTAGACTGGGGGATGCTGGGGGAGAAGGGCCTGCTGGACTGGGGGATGCCTGGGGTGGGGTAGGAGAAGGGCTGCGGGGGGGTGCAAGGGTCCCACGGGCAGGGGTCAGCAGGCTGGGGGGGCCAGGGGGTGCTGGACTGCAGGGCGCTATAGGGGAAGGGCTGGTCAGAGTATGGGGTGCATAGGGGGAAAGGCGGGGGGGAGCGGGGGGTGCAGGGGGGCGAGCTGGGCTGCAGGGTGCTGGGCTGCGGGGGGCAGCGGGGGGCTGCGGGGGGCAGAGGAGGGCTTGGTGGCACCCAGGGGAGGTGCGCTGGGGCGAGGGGTTGCGGGGTGCGGCGGGGAAAGGGTTTGGGGTGCAGTAAGGGAGGGGTTGGGGGGGCTGCAAGGTGGAATAAGGGAGGGGTTGGGGTACGGGCTGCAATAAGGGAGGGGTTTGAGGGGCTTCAGGGTGCAGTTAGGGAAGGGTTGGGGTGTGCAGGGGGAGGGTTTGGGGTGCAGGGTGCAGTAAGCGAAAGGTTGGGGTTTGCAGGGTGCAGTGGGGAAGGGCTTGGGGGGCTTCAGAGTGCAATGGGGAAGGGTTTCGGGGGCTTTAGGGTGCAATGGGGAAGGATTTGGGGGGCTTCAGGGTGCAATGGGGAAGGGTTGGGATGTGGGGTGCAATGGGGAAGGATTTGGGGGGCTTCAGGGTGCAATGGGGAAGGGTTTCAGGGGCTTTAGGGTGCAATGGGGAAGGATTTGGGGGGCTTCAGGGTGCAATGGGGAAGGGTTGGGATGTGGGGTGCAATGGGGAAGGATTTGGGGGGCTTCAGGGTGCAATGGGGAAGGGTTGGGATGTGGGGTGCAATGGGGAAGAGTTTGGGGGGCTTCAGGGTGCAATGGGGAAGGGTATGGGGTTTGCAGAGTGCAATAGGAAAGGGTGTGGGGGGCTTCAGGGTGCAACAAGGGAAAGGTCTGCGGTACAGGGTGCAATGAGGGAGGGGTCTGGGGGACTTCGGGGTGCAATGGGGAACGGTTTGGGGGGTGGGGGGTGCAGTAAGAGGACTGGGGTGCTGCAGGGTGCAGTGGGGAAGGGTCTGGGGGTTGCGGGTGCAGTGGAGAAGGGTTTGGGGTTTACAGGGTGCAATGTGGAACGGTCTGGGGGGCTTCAGGGTGCAATTAGGGAAGGGCTGGGGTTTGCAGGGTGCAGCAGGGGGAGGGTTTGGGGTGCGGGGTGCGATAGGGGAAGGGTTGGGGCGCTGCAGAGTGTAGCGGGGAGGGGTCTGGGGGTGCGGCGTGCAATGGTGAGGGTGCGGGGGGTGCGGAGTGCAGCGGGGAAGGGTTTGGGGGGGCTGCAGGGTGCAGTAAGGGAAGGATTTTGGCAGGGGGTGCAATATGGGAGGGCTTTGGGGGGGTGCAAGGGGCAATGGGGGGGTGTGGCTGGGGGTGCAGTGGAGGGGGGGGGGGGCGGGGGTCCCGGAGCGCGGGAGGGCGCAGCAAAGGGGGCTCCGGGCGCCCGCGCCCCCCCGTCTCCCCCCCCCCGCGCATGCGCCGGGGCACTCACCGCGTCCCGGGGGCTCCGCCGTACCGCCCCCGCCCACCGCGCTCGCCGCCCATTGGCCGCCCCGCGGGCACAGAGCGCTTCCCATTGGTTAGTCCCGCCGCCACTTCCCCGCCCGGCTGATGGGAGGGGCTTGGCCTTAAAGGGGCCGGGAGGGGCGTGGAAAGGGTCGTGGTGCGCATTGGGTGGGGGGGTGCGAATTGGGCGGTGCTAATTGCGTGGTGCCCATTGCACGGTGCTAATTGCATGGTGCCCATTGCACGGTGCTAATTGCGTGGTGCCCATTGCACGGTACTAATTGCATGGTGCTAATTGCATAGTGCCCATTGCATGGTGCCCATTGGACGGCGTTAATTGCACAGTGCCCATTGCATGGTGCTAATTGCACTGCGCTAATTGAATGGAGCCCATTGCCTGGAGCCCACTGCACGGTTCAAATTGCACGGTGCTAATTGCATGGAGACCATTGCATGGTGCCCATTGGACGGCGCTAATTGCACGGTGCCAATTGCCCAGTGCCCATTGCACGGTGCTAATTGCACTGTGCTAATTGAATGGAGCCCATTGCATGGTGCCCATTGCAGGGTGCTAATTGAACGGAGACCATCGCATGGTGCCAATTGTATGGTGCCCATTGCATGGTGCCCATTCTGTGGTGCTAATTGCACAGAGCTAATTGCACGGTGCCCGTTGCAGGGGCTGCACAGCCCCTGTCCCACCTCCCACAGCGGGCGCCGTGTCCAGATGTTTTCCAGTTCTCTGTGAGTCTGCCGGCGCAGAGACCGCACCGAACTCATCTCAGCAGTGGCCTCCACCAGCCACCCACCAAGGGCTGGGACCACCCCGTGCCACCCTGCCAGACCCCCACCCTGTCCCCTGGGTCACCCTCAGGCAGGGATGGGGATGAAGGCAGAGGCCAAGGCGGGTGCTGGTGCTGCCGGTGGCCCCGGCACGGTGCAAACACTTTATTCCCCGGCTGCCCCACTCCTGCCCCGAGCATCCCCAGGCCGTGGCGGAGCAAAGCACCAAGCCAGAGGTGCTGGGTCCCCACGACGGTCTGGCTGTGGCCGTGGCCACCAGCGCTGGCTTTGTTCGAGCATCCTCCCGGCGTGCCGTGGCCACCTCACTTGCAGCCCCGCAGGACGCTCACAGCCTCCCGCACAGCGGAGAAGATCATGCCGTCCAGCTGCAAGGGTGCAAAGATGGAGGGGACAGTGGGTCAGCACCCCTCACCCCCCACCAGGACCCCCTCTACAGCCCCCAAATCGCTGCCCACCCACCTGGGCGCGGAGCTGGGGGTGGGTGCTGTGGTCCTGCAGGCGAGCGGCATTCTCCAGGGAGAGGAACCGCTGCTCCACGCTGATAGTGCCGGTGAGGCTCTGCACCTACCCGCGGCACGGCGGCGTGAGGGGCCGCAGCTCGGCCGTGCCTCAGTTTCCCCAGGGGGTTTTGGCACAGCTGCCGCCCCGAGGTGGGGTGGGAGGGCGTTGGAATCGAGCTGCCTACCTGGTGAGGAGCCCCGGCGGGGACCAGCACCGCATCCCCCAGGAACTGCAGGAGGGTCCAGCCGCTCACCCCGCACTCCTCCCGCAGCTGCCTCCGCAGCGAGACATCCAGGTAGCAGCTGGGGGGCTCCGTCGTGGCCACCCCCTCCTGCCCTTGGTCCTCGCATGCCTGCGGAGGGGTGGGGGTGAGCGGAGTCAGGGGTTCAGGGGGGTCCAAGGGGTGATGGCACCCACCTTCTGCAAGAAATCCTGAATGCGGCCGGCATCCTCGGGGCGGAAGACGTGCCACAGGGCACCAGGCTGGCTGCCAGCATCCCAGAGCCGCTCCTTCAGTGGCGCATCCAGACCCTCAGCATCGGCTTGTGGGAGCAGGTCTAGGGGCCAAGGGGTGCTCAGAGGGGGGTCAGGGTGGGGGGCTGGGGCAGGGAGACACACCCCCCCCCCCTGCCATGCTCCCACCTTACCCTGCCGTGCCGCGGCGTGCACCAGGACGTTGATGGAGTCGGTTGCCTCCACTGTCAGGTTTTTGGTCCCAATGGTCCGGTCCTGGGGATTGACACCTGCAAGCGGGAGCGGGGCGGTGGGCGAGCATCGGCATGGGTGGGGGGAGCCCAGCTCGCCCCCTCCACATCCCCGGCACGGCGGGGTTGCCGGACAGCACTCACCATAAGCCACGCAGACTCGTGGGCGCAGCCAGCGCTGGGCCCGCTGGCCCCGCAGGTAGGTGGCCAGGTTGAGGCGGCCGGTGGGCCCGCAGTACTCTGGCAGCGGCAAGCTGGCGCTCAGGTTGGTGGCCCTGTGGCACAGGCATGGTCCTCAATGCTGGGACATCGGGTAGAGCTGCCCCCAGCCCTCCTTGCTGCATCCCACACCAGGATGCACCCTTGCTGCTTCAGGGAGCTGGCGAGGGGAGGGGGCACTGGGCTGCCAGAGGGAGGATCCCCCCCACACCCCGCTGAACCCTCTGCCATCACCTACCGGCGCAGCTCCATGTCCCCAAAGCCACTCTCCAGCTTCAGCAGGTCCCCACTGCCCTGCTCCGGCTTCGGGGATGCTGCAGGATGGAGCACGGCATCACTCAGGGGGATGCTGGCGTCCTGCCGCCGGGAGGGAGGGATGGGTGCCGAGGGAGGGATGGATGCTGAGGGAGGGAGGGAAGGATGGATGGATGGATGGATGAATGGATGGATGCCGAGGGAGGGATGGATGCTGAGGGAGGGAGGGATGCCAAGGGAGGGATGGAGGGATGCTGAAGGAGGGAGGGAGGGAGGGAGGGATGGATGCCGAGGGAGGGATGGATGCTGAGGGAGGGAGGGATGCCGAGGGAGGGAGGGAGGGATGGATGGATGGATGGATGGATGGATGGATGCTGAGGGAGGGAGGGATGCCAAGGGAGGGAGGGATGGATGGATGGATGGATGGATGGATGGATGGATGGATGCCGAGGGATGGATGGATGCTGAGGGAGGGAGGGATGCCGAGAGAGGGAGGGAAGGAGGGATGGATGGCTGGACGGATGCCGAGGGAGGGATGCGCAGGCTGGCTCACCCTCCCCCCCACCCCTTACACCCCAGAATGGTACTTGGGACCCCACAAACTCATTGCACACTTACCAGTGCTAGCAGCGAAGCCATCCCAAAACTCCCGGCTGCTCATCCTGACTCGGCTGCCTGGTACCCGCAGGTTCAGCACCTCCACCTCCTGCTCCCCCCCGGCCGGGCAGAATGACTCCGGCCCCCACAGCCGCCCCTCCAGCCTCTTCTGCAGCCCTGAAACAAGGACAGGCTGCCGGGGCAGCCAGGGCTCAGTGGGGCCAGGGGGTTGGGGGGGGGGGGTTGGGGGTCCACGGTGCTGCCGTGCATCCCCGGGGTGGGGGGGGCTCACCTGGCCCCTCCGCCAGTGCTCCTGGAAGAGTTTGTAGTTGCTGGAGTGGCCGGGGTCGTGCAGCCAGAGCAGCCCGCTGGGGGCTAGGATGCAGTGGGAGGCAGGGGGGCCGGAGGGACAGGGGGGGCTAGGGGGGCTCAATTCGCCCCCTGCCTGCCTCTGCTGGATCTTTCTCTCCACCACACGGGCGATGATGCTGTCCAGGATGCTGGTCAAGTGGTTGTCCTGGGGCGGGGGGGGGGGGGCAGGATATAAGGAGGGGAACCCCATCAGCCCATCACAGCCCCCCCTCCCCCCCCAGACCTGCTGAGGGGTGTCGGGGAGGTGGGGGGGTGGGGGGGTGGGGGACAGGACTCACGCTGGGCAAAGCGGGGGAGACGGGGGCGAAGGCCATGCGCACCCCGTCCTGCCCCAGGCACAGCTTGACGGCGGTGGAGGCGAGGAGGTCGCAGAGGGTGGCGGTTTGCACGGCCCCCCGGGGGGGCGGCTGCCCCGGCGATGGTGGCCCCCCTTCGGGGCTCTCTGCTCAGGGGGGAGAAAGGGGTGAGGGCTGCTCGCGCCCTCCTCCGTCTCCCGTCCCCCCACCCAGGACCCCATAGGGGATGCAGTGCAGCATCCCCGAACCCCCCCCGCAGCAGGGCTGTCCCCACAGCGGGGGGGCCGCAGCCGGCCCTACCTTCCTTGATGGCTCGGGAGGTGTCGGCTGGGCCATCACCGCGGGACGGGAGGGTGGGCACCGCAGCCCCCGGCAGCTCCTGAAACACCCCGGTCCATGCGGGCATCCGCAGGGGACCCACATCCCCTGTCCCCAAGGCTGGTCCCCTCCCCAGCATCATGCACGACCCCCACCTCGGGCACCCTTTTGCAGGGGTTGGGGTGCACCTGCACCCCCTTTTACCCCCAGTCATGCCCCCCCCCGCCCCGGTACCTGGCTGCTCCCCGGCAGCTCCGCTGTGCTCTGCTCCGCAGCTCCCTCCCCACAAGGACAGTGCGACTCGATGCCGAATTTAGCCCGGACCTCATGGAGCAGCTTCCAGAGCTGGATCAGGACTGGGGACAGATGGGGACAGGCAAATCAGCCCCTGGCATTGGGCAAAGGGGGGGTCCTGGGGTTGGAGGGGGACGGGGACACTCACCGCGGGTGGGGACGAACTGCGTGGGGACAAGGGACGCGACGTGGTGGTCTTGCCCCGGGATGCACTCAGACGGCTGCGCCGGACCCTCTGCATCAGAGAGAGGGTGCGTTCGTTCCCACCAAGCCCCCGCGGGGCTGACACCCCCTTCGCAACCCCCCCCGCCCCCAACGCTGTCCCCATACCGTGGCCATCAGCCTCCTGCCTGCTGCGGTGGCACTCGGGGCACAGCTGGAAGCCACATCTGGTGCAGCTCCAGTGGGAGTTGAAGAAGCCGCGCTGGCAGCAGTCGCAGAGCTGGGGGGCTCCTTCCCCCCGCCTCCAGGCCGTCACTCCTGCGGGAAACACAGCCCTCAGCCTCCTCAGTGCCACCGGTGTCACCCCCCCAACCCGGTCCCTGCTTACCCTTGGGCCCACCAGGGGCTCCCAGCCACACGTCCCTGTCCCGGCGGACGGCCTCACAGAAGGGGTCCCCCAGGACCCCCAGCAGGTACTTGGCCAGGCAGAGGCTGCTGCCCGCGCTCCTGCTCCCTCGCTCGGGCCCGGACCCCTCCAGCCGCAGTGTCATGTCCCCATCCACCTCCCCCAGGGTGCAGAAGCCATCGACGCTCAGCTCCCCGTTGTCCCCAAAGGCAAACCTGGGGGAGAGAGGGGACAGGAGGGGATGCTCCGAAGTGGGGTGACAGGGGAGGATGCTCTAAAGCAGGGTGACGAGAGAGGATGGTCCAAAGTGGGGTGCAGGAGGGGATGCTCTAGATGAGGTTAATGACAGAGGATGCTCCGAAGTGGTGACAGAAGGGGATGCTCTAAAGTGGGGTGACTGGAGGGGATGCTGAAAAGTGGGGTGATGGCACGGGATGCTCTTAAAGTGGTGTGATGAGAGAGGATGCTCAAAAGTTGGGTGCAGGAGGGGATGCTCTAGATCAGGGTAATGACAGAGGATGCTCCGAAGTGGTGACAGGAGGGGATGCTCTAAAGTGAGGTGACAAGGGAGGATGCTCAAAAGTTGGGTGCAGGAGGGGATGCCTTAAATCAGGGTGATGAGAGAGGATGGTCCAAAGTGGGGTGCAGGAGGGGATGCTCTAGATGAGGGTAATGACAGAGGATGCTCCGAAGTGGTGACAGGAGGGGATGCTCAAAAGTGAGGTGGCAAGGGAGATCGCTCCAAAGTGGAGTGGCAGAAGGGGATACTCTAAAGTGAGGTGACAAGAAAGGATGCCCGAAAGTGGGGTGACTGGAGGGGATGCTCTTAAAGTGGTGTGATGAGAGAGGATGCCCAAAAGTGGGGTGACAGGAAGGGATGCCTTAAATCAGGGTGACTGGAGAGGATGCTCAAAAGTGAGGTGGCAAGAGAGGATGCTTAAAATTGGGCTGACAGGAGGAGATGCCTTAAAGCAGGGTGATGAGAGAGGATGCCCAAAAGCGGGGTGCGGGAGGGGATGCTCTAGATCAGGGTAATGACAGAGGATGCTCGGAAGTGGTGACAGAAGGGGCTGCTCTAAAGTGAGGTGATAAGGGAGGATGCTCAAAAGTGGGGTGCAGGAGGGGGATGCTCTAAAGCGGGATGATGGGAGAGGATGCTCCAAAGCTGCTGGGAGCCCCCCATCCTGGGCAGGGCTGTGAGCTCCCCAGGAGCCCCGGGCTCACCTGCGGAAGTGCAGCAGCCTGCAAGTGCTCTCGGGGGGCTCCTCCTCCTCTTCCTCGCCTTCGGGGTCCCCCGCGGCCCGGGCAGCGCAGGCACAGCACCGTGGGATGCTGTCGGGCAGGGTGGTGCAGGGCACGCTCTGCAGGCACCAGGGCTCCCGCGGCTCCGGTGGCTCTGGGGGAGACGGGAAGTTGCTTTGGGACACCATGGATGGGGACACACCAACCGGGAGGGACCGGCACGCAGCGGCGGGGGTTGGAAACTGGGCCAGAAAGTAGGGCTGGAAAGTAGGGCTGGAGATTTGCGGAGGTCAGGGCTGAGATGCCAGCACCGCCCCGAGAGCTCCGAGCCAGCCACGGCGGTTGCCACCCCCTGGGGCATCACACCCGAGGATGCTGCGCTGCTCCAAAGGGGCATTTCTCTAAATCCCTGCCCTGGGAGTCGCTGCCAGAGCCAGCCGTGCCGGGAAAAACCCCAGCGCAGCAGGTTTCCCAGCCCTCACGTGTTCGCGGCTCGTGTTTGTGGGTGCCTGGAGATCTGATGCTGCCACCACCCTCTCCCTGGACCCACCAGGCATCCCCCCCCCCTCCCCCGACCCAGCCTTACCTCCCTCTCCCAGCTCCATCCTCCTCTCCTCCGCGTCCCCTCGGCTCTCCGGGCATGCCACAGCCATGGTGGTCTTCATGCCCCGTTTGGCAGCCCCGGCACCCTCGCTGGCAGCGTGGGGTCCATCGAGGGTGCCGTGCGGGCGCTTGGCCGAGCGTTTGCCCTCACCGGCCGTCTCGGGGCCACCATCCCGCCGGGGAGCCTTGCAGCGCGGCAGCGACTGCTCCGAATGCCGCGTCAGCCAGGTCTTCTTCAGCTTGGTGTGGTTGCTGGGTGGGCACGGAAAACGGCCCCCAGGGATGCCCAGGGTGGGCTCGAAGGGGCCAAGCACCCCGCAGCCCACCCCTGGGCACCCATCGCAGCCCGGTGCAGGGCAGAGGCAAGCCGGGGATGGCTCTGGCTTGGCAAGGGCCGGTGGGTAGTGCCCGTCCGTGAGCGGAGGCGATGTGTCGGGCTCCCCCGGTTCTCCGAGACTTTGGTACTCCAGGTCTTTGGGCTCGGAGGGATGGCCTGAGCCTGGCTCCGGGGGGAAATCGGCGGCATGGGCACGTGTGCCCACCCAGGGGTGCCCACAGCCCCCCGCGGCACCGGGCTGTAGGAGGAAGAGGGGGTGGCTGGCACTGGGGGGAGGCATGCGGGCATGGGGAGCTGGCACCGCCGAGCTGCCCCCCGCTCGGCCATCTCTCCACGGGGCTCCCGGCAGCTCCGGCACCGCTGGTTCCCCTTCCCCGTCTCCGTCCTGCCCGGCCTGGCCCTTGCCCAGCATCTGCGATGGCGCTTCGTCCTTGGCCGGGGGGTGGAAGCTGCGTTCTTTCTTCAGGTAAAACTCCTGGAGGGGAGCAGAGGGGCTGTCAAGGCTGGCGTCACCCCAGATATGGGTCCCCGTCCCTGCCTCCCTCACCCACATCACCGGGAGGTGGTGACGGGGAGCATGCCGTGGCCGTGCCTCAGTTTCCCCACCACCACCCTCCTGAGTTGGGCACCCGCCCGGTGCTTCCCAGCCCCGGGTGCCCGATCCTGTGGGGTGCCCGCGTCACCCCTGCCCGCGTGGGAAAGGAATGGGGAGCCGCAGTGGCACGGGGTGCGACGGGCGCACCCACGGGCTGACGGCTTTGCCTCCCGCCGCCTCCGTGCCACGGCTCCATGACTCAGCCCCGGGGGCTTGCATCACGCCAGCGGGGGGCGGGGAGAGGAGAGCATCATCTCCCCCCTAGCTCCCCGCCATGGGCACATTGCCCCATCCACCCCTCCGCAGGGGGGGGGGGTGGCTGGGACCCCCCCCACCCTGCCAAGCTGCGGGAGCGAGCGAGGGGCTGCGTCGCAGTTGGGGGGTCACCGATGCCGGGTGCAGCCCTGTCCCGGAGCCGGTGCCAGCATCACCTTTCGCAACCCGCCGCTCCCAGCCGGGTTCAGCTGAGGCTGGAGCCCGCTGTCACCTGGGGCTGGGGGGGGCCAAGCCCTGAGCATCCCGGGATGCCAGAGCGGTGCCACCATCGGCGCCAGCGTGGCCACCCGGGGTTGCCTACCTTGTTCCCTGAGCTGGAGCAGTCCTCAAAGGGGGACGGAGCCGCCTTGCACCTCGGCGGGACCCCCAGGTAGATGGGCTGGCCCCAGGCGGGCACGTAGGAGCCCAGGCGCCAGTCCACGCCAGCGAAGCACCCATCGGCCATCGTCCCCGGTCCCTCCGTCCCCCCGCCGCCAAACGGGGGGTCAGCCAGGGGTCCGGTGGGCAGCAGCGAGGACAGGAGGAAGGGGCTGTGCTTGGCCTCCACGAGGAAGGGGCAGTGGCGGAAAGCCAGGGGGTCACTGGCCCCGTCCCCCGCAGCGGCGCGGGGCTTGCCGGCGGTGCCGGGGCGCTGAGTCTCCATCCCTGGGAAGGGCAGGGAGTAGCGGTGGTACGCGTGGCTGTAGAGGGCCAGGGGGGCCAGCACGGCCTCAGCCCACCGTGGGCCCGGGTGGTCCTTGCAGGGCTCAGCCCAGCCCGCCTTGGGCTGCCCGTTCCTGAGCGGCAGCAGCGGCGGGAGCTCGGCTCCATCCTTGGGGTGGCACAGGGTGTCCCGCAGACACGGTGGGGCCGGTGGGTAGGGAGAGCCCAGCCGGCCACCGGCGAGCTCCCATCCTGTCCCCAAGCATCCCTCGGAGCCCCTCCAGGGACACCCCTTCTCCGTGCTGTAGCTCAGCTTGCCGGGCTCCTGGTAGCCCGGGAGTCCCAGTTCGGCGGCGGTGCTCTGGGACAAGACCACCCCGCTGCTCTCCATGCCCCGGGCGTCCCGCGCTGCCTCCTGGGCTCTCCTCCACCGTGGTGGGGTCTCCCCCACCCTCGCGTCGCTGGCCATGTCACTCTGCCGCTCATGTGGTGCTCAGCGCCGTCCCGGGCTGGCCGGACCCTGCGGGCAGGGAGGGGGACATCAGTGGGACACACCACGCCGCACTGAACCCTTCCAGGACAACCATACGTGGGTGGCAACAGGGGGAGGGGGGGGGAAACTGAGGCACGGGGATGGTGGGGGTTGGTGCTGGGGTGGGGGGGGGGCCGCTTTCAACCTTTCAACCCCCCCAGCTCCATCCTCCCACGCCAGATGGGAGGCTCCCCGGTACGGCGAGGGGATTGCGGGCTCCCCGTGCCCCGGGAGGGCACATGGCCGGAGAACGGGTCCCCACCCTGTCCCGTCCCTCCTGCCCCCCAGCCAAGCGGGGCTGGCGGCCGGCACGCACCCTGCGCCCACCCGTCCTTCCGCACCCAGCCTGGCCCCGCGCCCGGCCGCTGGCACCCAGCGTGGGGAGGCCTTGCCCCGCGCAGGTATTCGCCTCCGGCCAGGGCTGGGCTGCGCTTCCCAGGAGGGTTTGCAGCAACGGAGGTTGGGGGGTGGGGGGGGGGAGGGAAGATCCCAGCTCCCAGAGGCCCCTCCTGGGAGAGATGCCTGGGGAGATTTGCTGGATTAACGCTCCTCCGGGACCCAGGCCACACGCAGATGCGGGGTTCAGAGCCAGTCCTTGCTGCAGCCGGCGATCACATCCCTTCCCGGTGGAGAAAATGCCACCCCCTGTCCCCCAGCCCTCCCTGCTCAGCGGCCGGAGAAGCCGAGGGGGACAGGCATGGGGTCACCCAGCTCCGAGCCCTGATGTGGGGCAGCACAGAGCCACCCCCAATGGCCGGGCAGGTGGCTGTGCCCCGGATGGGACCGTGTGTCCCCAGAGCCGCCTGTCCTCATCACATCTGCTTCCCAGGGGAGGTCAAAGTCCCCATTCCCACACTGCCGGGAAGATCCTTGCCCAAGCAGGGACACCCTGGGGCGTGGGGACACCCTGGGCAAACCCACCCTGTCCCCCCGGGGGCACGGGACCCAGCCGGGCTCTCCCACCCAGCCCCGCACCGGGAAGATGCTCTGGGCACTGGTGTCCCAAAGCTGCCTTGTCCCCCTGTCCCTTCAATCCCATCCAGAGCACGAGAAGCCGGTCCCACAGCTCGGCGAGCATCCCCGCCGTCCCACGGCACAGCCAGCTACCTGGAGGGTCCATGGGGGACCCCGCCGCCTCCCTTGTGGTGGCGAGGACAAGCAGGCGTCTCCGCCGGTGGCACCGGGTCCTGGAGAAGGTGATGCCGGGGTAAAAGGGGGGCGTCGGGAGCACCTAGACCCACAGGCTGAAGGGATCCGGCTCCGGGATCTGGAGGAGGCAGAAAGCCGCCCGGGCGGCCCTGGGGACGTTCTTCTCCGAATGCTGGAGCTGGAGTTTTTGATCCATTGGTCTGGGGAGCTCCGTGATCCTCCTGCCTATCGTCCTAGCAGTGGGGGGGTCCTGGCGTGCTGGGGCGGCGAGGGATAGAGGCACCCAAGGGAGCGTCGACGGCAGCCGGCAGGACCTTCCCCGCGGCTCTAGGCAGCCTTGGGCATCTTGGGGCGAGGGATAGCAGGACGAGGCGGCGGATGGCGGCTCTGCTCGCTGCAGCCTCCGCCGGCTCCTCCGGCAGCGACTGGGCGGCCGGGAGTGAGCTGAGGGCCGGGAAGCGGCGCGGGTGCCGGCGGTGCCGCCCAGCCCCGGGGGTACCGGCGCAGGCAGCGGCGGCTGTGCCAAAGGCGGGCAGGTGTGCTCTGCCCCGCGCGAAGAAAGCGCCCTTTGTTCGGCAAGGCGGCCCGAGCCACCCTGTCGCCGATGAAAGACGCCGGCCGCCCGCTCCGGGCAAAACTGGAATGGGAGAAACACCGGGATGGGCCAAGAGCCTCAGCTCCCAGTGCTATGGATGATGGGGGGGGGGGGCTGGTGGTGGCATGCCCGGCACGGAGCACGTGGCCACCCCATGGGCTGGGGGTCCCGGGGGCTCATAACCCCTTCAGATTTGTTCAAACCCTAAGGATTTGGCCTCAACCTGTGCTGCCACTTTGCCCATGCAACAGTCCAGGGTTGCCCTGCGTTGCAGCGGAGCCTTGTCCCCCCTGCCGCCATCCCTCCCCCTGCCGCCATCCCTCCTCCTCCGGCAGCCTGGGATGAAGGCAGAGCTCCTCTGCCTCCCCTCTGGGCTGTAGAACTCGGATGCCATCCGAGGGGTGCCGAGGGGCGAACACAGAGCACGGAGGCTGCTACGGCAGCATCCGCCCTGCCCACGGCTGAGGAGCCCCTGGGGCCACCTAAACCCCTGGCCCGCAGCCCACCGGCTGAGAGCCAGGACCCGCCACCCTGGCAGAGCTCACACAGCATCGTCACACCCCCCCCCAGCACATGCACCCCCCCCACCACCACCCCCGGCACCGCTACATCAGCGAGACACACCGACCCCAAACCCCCCGTCTCCCACCGCCCCATTGCCCGCTGCCGGGGGTGGGATGCTCCAGCCGGGTGCGTGGGGCAGCAGGTCCCCCCGGTGGGCTCCGGGAGAGGGACCCGGGGGGGGACACAACACACACACACGACGGGTGCCACCGGGTTTATGTAACGTGCGTGTGTCCCAGCGACACGCTGCGTGGAGCTCGCACGCCTTACATAAACCCCAGCCGTTCCACACAGCCTCCCCCGGCACGGCACGGCACGGCTCAGCTTGGCTCGGCACGGCAGCCGGGGGGCTAGCGGGGCAGCCGGGGGGCTAGCGGAGCGATGGGGTGAAGGCAGGCCACGGCCCGCGTGAGCTGAGCAGCGTGATTAACATCAGACCACGGGGCTTCGTTACAGCTCAGCAGCTGCCGTGCGGTCTGGCCCCGCTGGGAGCGGAGGAGCCATGGTTAACCCTTGCCGGCACTGCCATGGCTCGGGGCGCTGGGTGCCACCAGGGTGCCTTCGCGATGCCAGCGGGTCCCCATCCCACCTCCAGCGTGGATAAACCCACAGTGGGGTCCCCTCTGGCCCCACTCGGTGAGGAGGGGAGGGCTCTGGGGATGGGGCAGGGGGGGGGTTGCGGCACTCAGCCTGCTGCTCGCTGCACCCACTGGGTGCCAGGGAACAGGGAGGGGACCCAGACAGGGCTCGGGGCATGGGCGAACCCACGCCTTGCTGTGATGAGAAGGTGCTGAAAGAAAAACCCTCTTCCCGTCATTCCCTCCCATCGCTCCCCAGGGATGATGGCTCCGGCAGGGCTCCGGGGAGATGGGAGCCGGGAGCGCCCTGGGAAGGGTTTGCAGCATCCTGGCACGACCAGATGGGCTAGCGGGTGCCCAGGGCGATCGGGACCACTGCGGCGGTGCCAAGGGAAGGACGGAGAAGAGGATGCTGGCAAGATGCTGGCAAGCCCCAAGGAGGGAGCCATGAGCTGCAGGGAGCTGGGGGCGGGGGGGGGGAGGATGCTGGAAGGGCAGGATGGAATTTCCCACCCTGCACTGGGGCAGCATCTCCGGGCGCTGCACCCTCCCAGCCATGGCAGGGCTGCTCCTCCGGTGCTGGGGAGGCCCTCGCGAAGCCTCCCCTGGGGCCAGCGCAGCCCCCGCAGGGCTTATCACGCTGCCGGCAAGCTCTTCTGGGGCTTGGCCACCATCCCGCCCCATCTTCGTGCCACGGCACAGCGGCTCCGGCAGATGGGGACAGACAGGGATCTCGGCGCAAAAAGCTCACTGGTCCCCCCCACAGCCCCGCTCTGTTGATGCCAAGGAACCTGCCAGCGCTGCCCCAGCGCCCACGTCCCCTGCCCTGCCCAGGCCAGCTCCAGGGACCCCAGGAAAGGTCTCCGCAGGCCCCAAAACCCACAAGTCACCTCCAGAAGCCACCAGCCACCTCCAGAAGCCACCAGCTCCCTGCCCATCCCATCACCCACGGAGGGTCCCCTGGGGCAAAGCAGGGGGGTCTGGACTAGGCTTGAGTCCTGCCAGGCTTTGCTGGGAGAGAAACCCCCCCCTGGGGGAGGACACACTCTGCCTTGGTGGCTTGGCCCCAGAGCTCCAATCTCCCTGGTTTTTTCCTTAAATCGGAGGGCGAGCAGAGGGACGGCGAACACCCACGAGCCCAAGCGCTGGCCAGAAAGACGCTGCGGGAGGCCGGAAGCTCCCGAATTAGAAACCTCGGCATCCCTGCCCCGCTCGACGCCGGAGGATGGGGACAGACGCCGCGAGGACATGGGGTGGAGGGACACTGTCCCCACGGTGTCCCCTGGGACCATGGGGGGATGCGTGGCCGTGCGGGGCAGGGATGCTCCAGCACTGGGAAGGGGGACGGATGGGGATGGATGGGGATCTCGGCGCAAAAAGCTCACTGGTCCCCCCACAGCCCCGCTCTGCCAATGCCGAGGAGCCTGCCAGCGCTGCCCCAGCGCCCACGTCCCCTGCCCTGCCCAGGCCAGCTCCAGGGACCCCAGGAAAAGTCTCCGCAGCCCCCAAAACCCACAAGCCACCTCCAGAACCCACCAGCCACCTCCAGAACCTACCAGCCACCTCCAGCCGCAAAAACAGCCTGAAATTCATCCTTTTTCTCATGCACAACAGCCTCGACATGCCCCTTCTCCTGCTTGCCCAGAGCCCCCTCCGGCTCCCTCTGCATCCACAGAGCCCCAGCCCTTCCTCCTCCACCTCCTCTTCCTCCTCCTCCTCCTCCTCCTCCTCCTCCTCCTTCCCTCCTCCTCCCAGCCCCAGCACCGAGCCTGGTACCTACCTGCCTCCACCGTGGCGCAGGTGAGGAAGATGAGGGTGCAGGCGGAGGAAGGCAGCCGCGTTCCCCCCCTCCCCCCCCCTTTTTGCCCAGCACCCGGGAGCGATGGCAGCGAGAGCTTTCGCTAATCTGCACCCGGTGCTTAAAAAAAAAAAAAAAAAAAAAAAAAAAAAAAGAAGAAGAGAGAGAAAAGAAAAAGAAGGGGAAAAAAAAAAAAAAAACCCACCAAAAAAACCCACGTCAAACCTTCAGGAGTCTGGAGGCTGCGGCGGAGCGGAGGGCACGGGAGGACACTCACTCCCACACGAGCAGCTTTCTGGGAATTAGGGCCACAGCCCAACTGCTCTGGCAGCCTGCGCTCCCCTCCAGCCCTGGCTGCCGGTACGGCGTGGCCTGGGCAGCCGCCCCACCGGTAACGGCCCCGCCGCCGCAGGGTCGGACACCGCTCCCGGCCCTAATCTCCCGCTTTTCCCTGGGGAGGTGAGTAAGCAACGCTAATCCCGCTCGCTCGGCCGCTGGGGAGAGAGGAGATGCTCCCCCACCACCACCCCGGGCTGGGGGGTTGCACCCCGACACCCCCTGCCCTTCCTAAACCCCCCCCGCAGAGGGGTGTGCAGCGCAGGTCACCCCATTCCCGGGCAGCTCTGGGATGCTGCGCGCCCTCCTCAAGGAGAAGGCTGGGATGGGGCAAGGAGATGGAGGCAGGTTGTCCCCATCAGGAGGGACCGGCTGCGAAGAGGGGACCGGGGGACGTCGCAGCTGCCCGCCGCCAACCCACCTTCGCGGGTGTCCCTCATGCCCACGCGGCTGCGTGCCAGCCCCACGCACGGCGAGGGGGGATGCTCAGGGGGATGCGGGAGCCGGGGCGGGATGGCGCTGGATGCTCCCGTCCCCGCATCCCTCCTTCCCATCCCGGGGGAGGACAGGCAGGACGAGATGTCCCAGCGAACCCAAGCGTGGGGGCACAGTGCCCGTCCTGTGCCACCCCCTCAGCACCCCCCCCACCCTCCCGGGACTCCTGTTTACCCAGCCCAGCGCCAGCAACCGGCTTCAAATACCTTGATGTAATTAAAAGCTCACCCCCGGGGCCAAAGGCTTAGGATGGCAGCCAGGGACACGGGCAGCCCTCTGCCACCTGCACGCTGCAGAGGCAGGGGCAGGCAGCTGTCTGCTGCCCACTTCCCCCCCCCCACACACAACGTCCCCACAGCACCTACCTGGGGGCAACGGGGGTCTCCTGCCCCTCTTCTGCCCCCGCCGCCAGCCAGCCATGGCGATGGAGCAGGCGATGGGGCCGCACGGCTCCTGGGCGCGGGGAAAAAAGAGTCACCGACGGCGGGCAGCCCCCTGCCCACTCGCTGCCCACCTCCTCCTGGCTTTCCCTTGGTGCCCGACGATGCTGCGTGGTCCTCAGAGCCCAGCAGCTCCCCCCCCCCCCCCCCCCCCAACCAAAATGCCCAGGGACGAGTGTCACGGTGGGGACGTGGCTCCCGCCATGGGACGCGGAGCCGGAATCGTCCTCGGTGCCAGCACAGGCTGTGAAAGGGGCTGGCTGGGGAAAGACAGGTCCCCGGGGGGCGGGGGGGGACGGACAGGCGGCTGCAGGGAGGATTGGGGAGGGGGGGGTGGGGGGGGGATGCAGCATTCCTTCAGCTGTGTCCTCCCACACCCCCGTCACCTCGAACGCCCCTTCCCCGCCTGCCGCCGCACTTTCCCACCCGCCATCCTCTTCCTCGCCATCCTCTTCCTTGCCAGTGGGGTGACGGCAGCCCCCGGGGGCAGGTGTGCGTTTGAGGACGTGATGGTGGGGGGGATGCAGGAGAGAGTGCTGCATGCGTCCCCCCTCCCCAGCATGGGGGAGGAATGTCTTACCTGCCCCGCGGTGAGGGGGCGGGGGGTGGGGGGGGGGGTTTACCCCCTGCCCTGCCAAGCCCCGTGCCCCCTGCAGCTCCGCATGGTGCCTCCTTGCCCTCTGCGGCGGGAGGCAGCTGAAAGCTCCCCGGGGGGGCCGCCAGAAAAAAAAAAACAAGAAGAAGCAAAAAAAAACCAACAACAACAACAAAAAAAAAAAGAGGCTGCATTTAAACAACAGACATAATTATGCTTTTGATACCGTCTGCTAAAAATACAGCGCTGTGCCGCGCGGGGAGCCATGTGTGCGCGGCCTCACATGGCTCCTGATGGAACAGCTGACTCAGGCGGTGGGGACGGAGGGGGCCGGCGACGGGGGGGGGGACACACCCGGCCAGGACACCCAGACCCCCACCATGGTGGGGCCGGCTTGCAGAAGGGTGCTGCTCTGCCAGGGACCCCCAAAACAGCCGGCTTGGGGGGGATGAGGGCAGCCCCAGGGGTGGCACCAGCATCCCCCCCCCCCCTCCTCCAGAAGGGCAGCAGCCCCCAGTTTGGCTGCAGTGGGGTGAAATGAGCTGGGAAAGGGGCAGGGAGGGAGGTGGGGGGGCTGCAGGGTCGCTCGGTGCCACCAGCATGGGGCCGGAGGGGCTCAACCGGTGCTAGGCCCCCGCAGCAGCGCAGGGGGATGCTGAGGGGTGGGGGCAGTGAGACACCGGGGATGGCACCCAAAGCCACCAGCGGCTCCCGGGGAGGTCTGGCCGGCAGATCCCGCTAATGAGTAACGATCCCCTGCCACCCTGGGAGCCAGGGAGGGAGCAGAGCCAGCCATGGGGCACAGGACCAGGGCTGTCACCTCCCGCGGCACCCAGCCATGGCACCCCCCCCAGCGCTGACCTTTGGCAATGCCAAGGCACCGGTTCATGCCATCTCCGGGCTGCTGCCCACCAGGAACGGGACGTGCCTGTCCCCGGGGCCACCAGCTGCCCCGGGGTTTAGTGTCACGCTTCCTTGGAGCATCAGACGTGTGTCCCTGTCCCGCTGGGAGAGGGGACACCCCTGCGTCACCCGGTCTCCCTGCCAGCAATCAGGGATGCAGGCAGGAGAACAGGGAAGCCCCGGGAGGGGGGAATGGGGGGCACAAGGAAGGCGGGGGGGGGCTGGCAGGAGCCAGCGGCCGGGGCAGTGACCTGACCCTCGCTCCCACTAATGCCTTTCCATCGGGGAAGCTGCTTAGTGGGACGCGAGCAACCCGGCTTACGTGACCTTCGGCAACCCCAGAACGCAGAGGAACGCTTCACCCCGCTCCGGTGGGGACCCCTGCCCCAGGGAAAGGTGGGGGGGACCCCGCAGTGGGGCTCAGCCCCCCCCTCACTGCCAGCACAGCCCCGCCACCCCCCTCCCCGGAGGGGACGGTGGCCACGGGCGGGCGAGCTCAGGTCAGCCACGTAATTGCCGGGCTGAAGCGCTGCCAGCCGAGGGAGATTACGGCTTTGCTGACTGCAGCCTGGCACAGCCCCGCGCGCTGACACAGCTGGGATCAGCGCTGGCACCGGAGGGGGCTGCCTCAGACCCCAGGGGGGCGGGGGGGGGAGCGGGGAGGGACAGGCTGCACCACCCCGGGCAGCTTTCGTCCCCTCCTTGGGTTTCTCTCCCTGGGGAATACGCAGGGCTCTTGCCAAAACTGGGGTTGGGCGCCAGGAGTCCTGGTTCCCTTCCCAGTTCTTAGAGGTCGCTGGTGCTTGTGCCTCAGTTTCCTCAAGTTGGGCAATGGGGCACTCCCCACCGACCTCCCGTCCTGGGGACAGACGATGCTCCCATCCAAGGCCAAGTGCAAGGTCCTGCACGTGGGTCAGGGCAATCCAAAGGACAAATCCAGGGTGGGCGGAGAATGGCTGGAGAGCAGCCCCGAGGAGAAGGACTTGGGGGTGTTGGTAGGTGAGAAGCTCAACACGAGCCATCAACGTGCGCTGGCAGCCCAGAAACCCCCCGCAGCCCGGGCTGCATCCCCAGCAGCGTGGGCAGCAGGGCGAGGGGGGGATTCTGCCCCTCTGCTCCGCTTGGGGGAGACCCCCCTGCAGCGCTGCCTCCAGTGCTGGGGACATCAGGAGGACACGGAGCTGTTGGAGCGGCGCCGGAGGAGGCCCCGGAGATGCTGGGAGGGCTGGAGCCCCTCTGCTGTGGGGACAGGCTGAGAGAGCTGGGGGGGTTCAGCCTGGAGAAGAGAAGGCTCCGGGGAGACCTTCCAGCCCCTGCCAGGCCCTAAAGGGGCTCCAGGAAAGCTGGGGAGGGACTCTGGAGCAGGGAGGGGAGCCATGGGACGAGGGGGAAGGGTTTTACACTGCAAGAGGGGAGATTGAGATGAGATGTGGGGAAGGAATTGTTTGCTGTGAGGGGGGTGAGCCCCTGGCCCAGGTTGCCCAGAGAAGCTGTGGCTGCCCCATCCCTGGAGGGGTTCAAGGCCAGGTTGGACGGGGCTTGGAGCAACCTGGGCTGGTGGGAGGTGTCCCTGCCCAGGGCAGGGGGTGGCACTGGGTGATCTTCAAGTGACTCCTCCAACCCAAACCACCCTACGGTTCTACGCTGCTGCCACCGCGCTCACAGCGTGCCCCCAGCCTCCTCCCGGCCAGCCCTGGGGCGGGGGGGGCCGGTACCCCATCCTGCGGGTACCCCACTTCCCAGCTCAGCATCCCAACCGCGGTACCTGGGGAGGGGGCAGGCAGCCCCAGCCTCCTCCCCAGGCTGTATCCTTGGAGGAACAGCGTTCCCTAAGCGGCTTTAAGGGGGATTACGGGCAGCCCCCTGACCCTTGCGTTGTCCCCACCCAGCCTTCCTTCTCCGCTGCTTTAAGTAATCGTCTCTGAGACAGTTTTACACGGCTAATCCAGCCACCTCCACCTAATCTGCTCCAACACCCCTGCTTGTCCCGGGATGCCCCCCGACCAAGCTCCATGGAGGGGGTGGGCTGCCCCCCCTGGGGGTGGCTACAAGCAGGGGCAGACGCTCTCCCTGCCCTGGGACGACCCCTAAAAGCAAAAAGCAGCCAGGGGCTAAAAATAAAGCTGGCCCGAGGGGAGAGGGCAGGAAGGATTGGAAGCGAGGGGATTGATGCCAGAGAGCAGGGCACTGGGGGACAGCAGGGCTGCCGGGGGCACGGGGACAGGAGAGGCAACACGAGCAGCATCGTCACCTTGCGCCACCCTGCCCGCCCCGCAGAGGCTTTGTGCCCCGTTGTCCCCCACCCCGGGCAAGGGATAAGACGCCGGGGGAAGGGGCAAAGGGAGCGGAGATGGGGGGAGCCCCGGTGGGGAGATGCCCGTGGCCGGGAGCACTGGGACAAGCCGGGGCTGGTGGCCAGGATGGGGACATCCACCCGCAGCCCTGGCTGTACGCCGGGGACCCGGGTGTCCCAGCGGGGACAGGGCGGCTGCTGCCACGCCGTGGGGGACACGGCTACTGCAAGGAGGGGCCGAGACGCGTCCCTGCACCCCCCGACACCCACCGTCCTGCTCTGCCCCACGGAGACCACCCACTGCACCCCACCACAGCCCCACGCACCCCAGGGGGGGTGTGTGTGTGTGTCCCCTCCCCGGGGAAGGGGACAGCATTTAAGCAAAGGGGACGACTCCCGTTTCTGAAAGTCTGATTATAACATTTATTTTTTCCCCGTGTACAAAAAGCCCCCGTCTGGGAGGGGAGAAGGTTAAAAGCCACGCGGTGCCGGGCAGGGCACGGTCAGGCACCGCTGCCCCGGTTTCAAGTATGGGGGGTGTCAGCTTTGGGGGGTGGGGGGGACACACCGTGGCCAGGGGCTGTGTCTTTGGCTTCAGAGGACAGACGGGACAAGGCACGTCCCCTCGCTTTCTCCCAGGGGATGTGGGGAGTAAGGCATGACGGCAGCAGGAGAGGTCGGGGAGGGGGAGGCCCAGCAGAGCCTGTAGTGTTCATGGGGTGGGAGGAAAGGGGAGGGGGGCCAGACCCCACGGGAGAGGTGCCGACCCGCAGCAGCGGGGTCTGGGAGGGGACACGGCCGGGATCAGCGTGGGGACCGAGCTGTCTCACCGAGGGAGGTGCCCGGTGTGGCCGCAGAGGTCAGGGACGGTATTTACAGTGTAACGCAGGGGGGGGGAGCCCCCTCCCCAGGGCTGGGGAGGCACTAACCGTGGCTCCCCCCCTCCGCTGTTTCAGCAGCAAATTCATCTTAAGACTCGCGGCAGAGGATTTTCCCGGGACCATTAGCTGTCCTGCTCTGGCGGAGCCACTTTCTTCCTGATCCGGCTACGCAAGAGCCGGGAAGAGCCCTGGGCAGGGAGAGGGATGGGTCAGGTCCCCCTTGTCCCCAGCCCCACGCCATCGCATTTTCCCCCCCCCCCGCCACCGTTACCACGATACCTCTTTGCCCGACATCGTCTTCCTCACTGAGCGAAGGCTCTGGCTGCGGGAGAGGGGTTTGTGGTCCCGGCTGCGGGGGGAAGGTTTGGGAGAGACCTGCGAGTCCGACCAGAGCTCCTCATCCTCCGTCTCGCTCTCGTACTGCCGGCTGGCCACGGGCACGCTGTAGGCTGGGGACAAGGGGACACACACCACAGCTCCCAGGCACTGTATCCCACGCATAAATCCCCCCCCCCACTGCTGTAATTTGCTCCCCCCCCCCCCCCCCCCCAAGCTCACCCAGCAGCTGCCTGTGGCTCTCCTGCTCCTCCAGGTAAAGGGGGTCCCGGTAGTGCAGGGGGGTTTCGTCGGGGATGGAGCGCAGGTCCTGCATGCTGAAGCTGCGGAGCCGCCCGGCCAGCACGCCCTGGCTCTGGGAGTGGGGAAAAAAAAAAAAACAAAAAGACAAAAAACACAGAAAAGATGGAAATGAGCCCCACAGGACAAACCCCAACCCACCAGGGCGATACAATCCCACCCGGCAGGGCTCAGCACCCAGACACCCCTCTCCTGCCACCCCGTGCCGGGGGCAGCAGTTTTCTCCCAGCATCCCCGTGGATGAAGCATCCTCAGGGAAGCGGAGGATCCTGTCCCCTTCCCGGTACCTTGGTGGCCGCCTGGATCGCGGCGGTGGCTGCCATGTTGAGGCCCCTTTTGCCAAAACGCACCACGGTTTCGTAGCTGCGTTCCCTGGCCTGGATGATGTAGGTGTCGATCTCCTGCCGGAACAACCGCGGTGGCGCTGAGCATCCATGTCCCAGGGCATCGCCACGTCCCAGGGTCCTTCTCAGCCCCCCCCATCCCAGGGCACACAGGACACCCACCCCCCCCCGCCCCCGGAGCCAGGCAGCCCTTACCTTCTCCTTGCGGGACAGCGTGGGGTGCACGAATTTGCGGTAGAGCAGGCTGGCCCCTCGGGTGTAGGGGGAGAGCAGCCAGATGATGAAGGCCATCTTCATCTCGTAATAGAAGGGAAACCTGCCAGGGAAAGTGGGGGGTGGAAAGAAGAGAAGATGCTGGGGGGGGGGGGGGGCATCCAATGGCACATCCTGCTCCCTTGCAGGGGGGATGACGCCCCTCACCGTAGCATCAGGCCCCCTTCCTTCCCCTCTCTAGGGGACGGGGACCCCGCCAGACCCACTCCCCCGCCTCGTCCCCCAGGCTCACCAGGAGAGGAGGAGGTCGGTGACAGTCTCGGTGGCCATGAAGAGCGCGAAGACGATCCAGTACATCATCCAGCGGACCTGGGGGGAGTGGGCAAGCGGGTCACCCCGGGGGGCTAGAGCCCGGCAAGGAGCTGCCTGACCCCCCCCCCTCCTCTTCCATACTCACATATTCCCGGATATTTTTGCTCTTCACAGCCTTGTAGGAAGCGTAGGCTGGGTACAGCATCCCGAAAACCAGTCTGTAACGGAGAGGGGGGGTGAGGCACGCCGGCCACCCCGCGTAGAGCAGCAGCAGGGTGGAATAGCAGAGCCGCCCCCCCCAGCGCCGCAGTTTGGCTTTGAGCCCCCCCAGCGCCATGCCGGCCCCGCGGCCCTCGGGAAAAGGCACAGGAAAACGGGAGGGAGAACCGGCAGCGAGCGTGGCGGCGCTCCCAAAAAAAAAAAAACCCACCCCTCGCCCACCCTCGATGAGGACCGGCCCGACCCGTCGAGGCGGTGGCAGGAGGCAGGGCAAGGATCGGCCCCGCCGGTGACAACCTCCCCGCTGCCCGTGGGCGAGGTGGCAACCCCAAACGCGCAGCTGGTGGCCCAGCGACTCGGGGCTGCGGGTCACCCGGTAGGGGAATCACTTGCCCACTGTGTGACATCGCCCTTGCCATCACCCTGATCTCCCACCCGGGGATGGGGCGGTGGGTGCCTCCCCCCTCCGCCATGGGCGCACTTGGCCACCGGCCACCCAGAGCCCAGGTGGCCACAGCGTGGGAGTCAGGGGAGCAAGCGGGCTCGGGTGGCAAGGACCCAAGGCCGAGCTCGCCCTCCCCTGGAACGGGCAGGGGGCCAGCAGCAGGTCCGAGACACTTGCCCATCTCAGGGGCGGAATGGGGGGGCTGGTTGCCCCCATAGAAGCGCTGGTCGCCCACCAGCGGCCCCCTCCCCCCTCCTCCAATTCCTAACTGGGGCAGCTCCGCTAAAGCGGGACCGGTATAGGGACCCCCGGGGGGGGCTGCCCGTTAATCAGGGACCCCCCGGGGATGGCTGTCCGTTAAATAGGGACCCCCCGGGGCAGGGGGGGAGCTGTCCGTTAAAAGGAGACCCCCCCCCGGGCGGGGGCTTGGCCCAGCTCCCGCGGGCATCCCCTCCCTGCAGCCCACCCCCGCCATGGGAACCACCCCGGGCAACCCCCCTCCCTCCACCGGCGGCTTCCCCCCCAAATCGGTTGCACCGGGACCCCCCCGGCCCCCACTCACACGATCGCCCGGCTGAGTATCCAGGACACCATGATGCGGGCGGGCCCGCCGTGCCGGGCAACCCCGGGACGGGCGGATCCGCGTTATCTCCACTCCCACCCGGACCCCCGGGTCCGCCCCGAAACGCCCCCCCGATCCCCCCCGCGGTAACGAACGGCTTGAATGTTGCAGCCACCGGTTCCGCGCATGCGCGCCCCAGGGAGAGCGCGGGCCCCACCGCTCTTAAAGGGGCAACGGCGGCCCTTAAAACGGCAACGGTGCTCTTAAACCGGCCACGGCGGCTCTTAAAAGGGCAACGGCGGCTCTTAAAAGGGCAACGCCCCGCGAGTGACTCGGTGGCGCCCACGGTGCTTGTGCCCTTGATCACCAAAATCGTAGAATAGGTTGGAAGGGACCTTAAAGGTCACCGAGTCCAAGCGTTAGCCCAAGCCACCACTAACCCATGTCGCTCAGCACCGCGTCTGCCCAGCTTTTAAATCCCTCCAGGGATGGCAACTCCACCACTTTCCTGGGCAGCCCGTTCCGATGTGTGATAACCCTTTCGGTGAAGACGTTTTTCCGAATATCCATCCTAAACCTCCCCTGGTGCAACTTGAGGCCGTTTCCTCTTGTCCTATTGCTTGTTCCTTGGGAGAAGAGACCAATCCCTCCCGGCTACACCCTCCTTTCAGGGTGTTGTAAAGAGCGCAAATCATTGGGTTTGTATTATTGGTTTTTTACAGGCAGGGAAGGGAGGGAAAGACCCTTTGCGTGATGCTGGGGGATTAATTTTGGTTCTGGAGGAGGGGGGGTGTGATGCTCGGGTGGGGTATGTGCGCAGGGTGGAGTGTGCTGAGCACCCCACTGCAACACCAGGGGTGCAAGAGGGCAGGGAGGGAAGGGCTGCGGGAGCCGGGGGTTTGGGCGGAGGCGGGAGCGCTGCTGGTCATGCCAAGGCAGTCAGATGTGCTGGCACCACCCCGAGGTGTTGATTCAGCGGGGTTTTACCCTCAGCTGCTGCAAAATCCCGTCCCCGGCGCACCTCGCCTGGGTTTACATGTGCGCTTAACCTTAAGCAGCCGCTCAGGCGTGTTGCTGAACCCGGGCCAGGGCTCTGCGGCGGGCGTGGAGCCCTGCAGGATGCTCGGGGGAAAATAGAAGTGGATCCCTGTAAGATGATGCTCAGGAGAAAATAGAAGCTGCTGCTTCTTCCCGGAACCAGAGCGGGGCTGAGTCCTCTCCGGTGGACCTGGCATCGCCTCTGGGCCACCTTCCCCTTAGCCGTGCATGCCCAACAGTGGTCCAGGGCACCCCTATCCCAGTCATGTTCACTATTGGGGTGCCAGCACCCTTCTGCCCCGCTCCCTGTGCTTCCCACCTGGCTTGAAAACCTGCCCTGTAGGGAAACTGAGGCAGAGAAGCGCGTCGATGCTCTGCAGCGGCACCAGATAGGGCTGGGTGCTCTGCCCTGCCTTGCACCCAGGGCAGGACCAGGTCCAGCCGCGGGGCTGCACCGGGGAAGGGATCAGATTCAGATCCTGTAGCTCCCCGAGGTCAAACCCTGCTCCCCAAAAGCCGGCTGTGCCCCGGAGGTGCCTGTTCCCATTGAGAGGATCTTTATTTGTGAGCTTAATTGGTGGTTTTTCACATGCGTATTAATATACCTGGGGGACAGGGAAATGCTCCCCTGGAAAACCAGCCGGGCGGCTGCTGGGTGCTGGTGCAGCTCGGGGTGCAGCAGGATCCAGCTGGGACTCCCCTCCCTGGGGAAACCCCTCCCGCTTCCCCTTCCCTGGCCACGGGCCAAGGCATCTGCAGCCAAAAAAAACAAGCAGGCAAGACATGTGCAGGGCCTGGGGGACCCTAAAATAAGGGGTTCCCCCCTCCTGGGCTTGTTGAAGGAAAGGGGTACCGTGGGATCCTGGCTGGAGCAGGACCTCTGGGCAGGGGGACACCATCCTGGGCATCCCATCCCATCCCATCCCATCCCATCCCTTCCCATCCCATCCACCAGCCGTGGGTGGTCACAGGGTGACCGCAGACGGACGCAGACAGGGCCGGGTGTCACAGTGTGTTTATTGTGGGGAGCGTTTCGGTGGGCACGTACACCCCGGGTCCAGCTGGCACGCTGGGTCCTGCCCGGCAGGGGGGGCCACAGAGGGAGCTGCTGGACATGCACGGAGAGGGATGGGAACAGCCCTGCTTCTGCGGGTGGCAGCACTGCCTTGGCAGCATCCCGCCAGCCTGGAGCATCCCTCTGGCCTCGGGCATCCCATCCTCCTCAGGGCTTCCCATCTGCATCCTCCTCGGAGCATCCTGCTGGCCTCGAGCATCCCATCCTCCTCAGGGCATCCCATCTGCATCCTCCTCGGAGCATCCTGCTGGCCTCGAGCATCCCATCCTCCTCAGGGCATCCCATCCTCATCCTTCTTGGAGCATCCTGCTGGTCTCGAGCATCCCGTCCTCCTCAGAGCATCCCATCCGCATCCACCTCAGAGCATCCCATCCACCCTGGGCACCCCATCCACCTCGGAGCATCCCATCATCCTGGGAGCCCCGCAGTGTCCTGGGAGCATCCCATCCAGCCCTGCCCGTGCACATCCCTGCCTGCCGCCCCACTCCCGTGCCCCCAGACCTCCCTGCCACAAGCCTCCAGTCCATTGCCCCAGTGACACCCGTGCCCCCCCAGCCCCCCCAGCACGCAGATCCGGCACCCAAGGGCATCAATCTGCAGGGCCAGGGGTGTCCCACCCTCCTGCCCGCATCCCACGGGATGCTGGATGGGGTGGCTGTGGCTGCTGCACATGGGGAAACCGGGAGGACCCAGGGGCGGGGTGGGGGGGGAAACTGAGGCCCGTGGCTTCCCCCGGCAAGCCGTGGGGCTGGGTGGGTGAAGGCGGGGGGCCAGGAGGGGTGCTGGCACCGGGGCTGTGACCACGGGGCAGGGCTGCAGGCGGGAGGAAGGGGCTGGTGGGCGCATGCGTGTCCTCGGGGGAGACAAGAGCCGTGTTGGGTCCCCCCATGGGCAGCCCGGGCTCTCCTTCCCCGCTAGAGGCTCAGGTCCACCACCACGTGCCGGTAGACCAGCGTGTTGGCCTTGAAGCTGGGAGCCAGGAGGAGCTGCACGTCGGCAGCCGGCACATAGCGGAAAGCCCGCGGCGCCTGCACCGACAGCTCCTGAAACTTGACGAATTTCTGCTTCTCCTCTTCCCACAGGTAGACGTGGGTGAAGGAGAAGTCACTGCCCAGGGCCAGGTACTGCCGTTGCCCCACCGAGAAGGGCTGCATCACCATGGAGCCGCGGGACGGCAGCGTCTGGAGCTCGATGAAGCGCTGCCCTTCCCATCGCACCACCTTGGAGTCACCGATGTAGCGGCTGAGGCAGAGGAACTGGTCCCGCTTCACCTTGAAGTGCTTCACCATCTGCACGTCCAGCATCTCCCCGACCTCCCCCTGGGGGGTGAATTGCTTCTGCCCCCGGTTCCACTGGTAGATGACGGGGGCTTGGGAGCTGCTGGAGATGATCAGCCGGGGTTTGCCGTCGTTCTCCACGTATTCCACGTCGGTGTCGCGGTGCCAGGCGTGGAGGGCTTGGTGGGAGTAGAAGCCGTTCTGGTTGAGGCGGTAGAGGCTGGTGGAACCCGCTTTGGAGCTGTCGGCGATGACAAAGTACCAGTCGCCTTCGATCTGGAAGGCTTCGATGTCGTTGGGCTTGCGGGTCTTCTGGCTGTCGATGTCCTGGATCTTGATGAACTTGTCCACGGCGGTGTCCCAGCGGTAGATGTAGGAGCCGCCGAAGAGCTGGGCCACCACCACGTACAGCTGGTCCTGCGCCACGATGGGCTTGCAGTGCACCGCCGAGTGAGCTGCCGGGCAGGATCGCGTCACGCCGGGGCCGTGCCCTCCCCGAAACACCCAAAAATGGGGGTCCCAACCCAGACCCTGCCCCCGGCTGCCTTACCGGGGATGCGGTCGAAGTCACGCAGCTTGCGCTCCACATAGTCCCACTTGAGGATGGCACAGCTGCTGGCACCGGGCTGCGCCAGGGCCACGTACAGGTCGCTGGCATAGGTGAAGGGCTCGGCCGACACCGACTGGAAAGGCAGGACCTGGTGGACCACGAAGTCTGGGGGGAGAGGCGGCGGTGAGGGTCCGGCCACCTCGGAGTGGGGGTGACGGGTGGCCGCGGTCCCTCACCCGTGGTGATGCACTGGAAGTCACCCAGCGCCAGGTCCCGGATCCGCTGGCCCTCGAACTGCCCGGGGCTGCTGCAGAAGACGGCGGGGACCGTGGTATTGGTGCTCTCCAGCCACTCCACCAACCACTTGATCTTGCAGTCGCAGACCAGCGTGTTGCCCCGCAGGTCCCTGCCGAGGATGGCACCGAGTCACCCACCGGCACCGAGCACCCTGCCCGAGCCCCGAGCACCGGGATGTCACCCTGTCCCCGGTGTCCCCACCGCCACGGCAGCCTTACAGGTCGCTCAGGATGTCCAGCGGCTTGAAGAGCCCCCGGGGCAGCGTCTGCAGGTTGTTGTTGGCCAAGGACCTGGTGGGAGCGGGGGAAAGTGGAGGTGACACAGGCCACCGTCAAGGGACAAGAGCCATCCCCCGTGCCATAATGTGGGGACCCCCCGGTACTCACAGGTGGGTCAGGGACTTGAGCCCGCGGAAAGTGGCCTTCGAGAGTGCCTGGATGTCGTTGTTCTCGATGAACCTGGGGTGGGAGGAGATGGTGGCACGGCCGCCCCAAGGGGCCCGATCCCCTGCAGGTGCCCCCGCCCTCCCCGTGCTGTCCCCGTGTCCCCATCCCCGTCCCACGCACAGGTACTGGAGGTGGGAGAGGCCGGCAAAGGCGTTGTCCCCAATCAGCGTGAACTTGTTGGAGTTGAGCAGGCTGCAAAGAGAGGGGGGGGGATGCACCATCAGCACTAGGATGGGGGCAGGATGAGGGGAGGGGGGGGGACACCGGGATGCGCGGCATGGGGCCCAGGGAGACCTACAGGAACTGCAGCGAGGGGATGTGGGCGAAAGCTGCCTCTCGGATCTCCGTGAAGGCTGCGTTCACCATCGTCCTGCCGGCGAGACGAAGCTTCAGGGCTACGTGGTAGAGGGGAGGGCAGCGGGGGGTGGGGGGTCCGCCACCCCCCTGCCCCTCGGCACAATCCCCACTGTCACCCGGTGGGTGCCAGTGCAGCCCCCTACAGCCCCCGGGGAGGTGCCGGGCCGGGGGGGAGCAGCCCCAGGAGAAATCCAGCCCTTCCCGGGGGGACACAGAGGGGACAAGGCAGGTATGTGGGGCTGGCACCACCCCACACATGCTTATGGACACACACGCATGCGCACACGTGTGTATCCACCACGCACATGCTTGCACGCCTGTACAAGGCTGCGGCGTCCCGCTGCGTCCCCACCACCGTGCCCCGGGACCCGTCAGCCGTGTCCCCTTGGGGCTCTGGTCCCCAAGGTCATGGCAGACGGGCAGCGCGGCAGGGATGGGCTGCAGCCCTGCTCCATCCAGCGCTGAGGGATTCCTGCCTGTGCAAGGGGACCTGCCACCACCGCAGGACAGGGGGACCAGTCCCAGGGGATGTCCCCAGCCCCCTCCTTCCCCCAAGAGACCCCACCACCACCACTACGCTTTTCCCCCACCGTGCAACACAAAGAAAGGGGCTGTCCCTGCCTCCCCAGGGCAGCCAGCAGCCCCTGCCAGCCCTGCAACCTCGGGGACATGAACTGCTCCCTGTCCCCATCCCCATCCCTGTCCCTGTCCCCGTCCCTGTCCCCATCCCCATCCCGCTGCCTGGCTACTCACAGCGAGATGACCTCCGGGGGCAGATTCCTGGGCACGGCCTTGGAGTCCACGCAGAAAGCTGTGTCCCGGGTGCAGGAGCAGCTCGGGGGGCAAGGGGGTGGCCGGGGGGGCCGCCGACCCCCCGCTGGCAGCCAGAGCCAGGCCAAGGCGAGGAAGAGGAGAAGAGCGGAGAGTTGGCCCCTTGGCATCCTCCTCCCGCGCCGCAGCTCCATCATGCCCTGGCCTAGCCCTGTTTTTTTCCACGGAGCTGGTCCCTCTCCTCCTGTTGTGCCGGGGAGCGGCAGCCAAGCCTTTTCCTCTTCTCCTTCCCGGGAGATTTCAGTGCGGAGGGGAAGCGACGGCGGCGGCGGAGGCTGCCGGCATGCGACCCGCTGCTCTGCAGCGCACCATGCTCCTGTGCTGCGGGAAGGAGGGAGGGAGGGAGGGATGCGGCTGAGTGACAGCCCGAGCATCCCTCTGGACGCGTGTCCTCAGCAGCGCGCGGGCGTGCGAACACGGGGGTGCACGCTGCCGAGGAGGTTGGGGGGGGGGGGGGGGGAGTGGGGGATAGCCCCTGGGAGCTGGGTGCTCTCGGGGTGCACCGGGATGGGGCACAGGGGTGATGCCACCGCGGTTCTCCCCACCCCGTATCCTCGCCCGTGCTGCAGTGCTGGCCATGCCAGCCCCGAGCGCTGCCAGGTGGCAGGAGGCACCGGCCGCCCGTCCGTCCCGTCCCGTCCCGTCCCAGGCACCGCGTTCCCGGCCAACAATGAGCCCATCCAGCTCCTTCCCCACGCTGGGGGGGTGCTGCAGCTGCCTGTGCAGTGGGCTGCAGGGAGGGACCAGGGGTGCAGCCCCCCCCGGGGATGGGTGCTGGGTCCTCGGCCAGAGCGTGGGGCTGGGTGCGGAGGGCGGAACACGCTCGACCTGCCCTCTGTTTGCCTTGACCCCCCCCAGCGCTGCCAGCCAAATGCCGGGAAAGGGCCCTCAGAGGCTTCATGCCCCCCCCCACCCCCTCCCCGTAAACAGAGCACAAGTGGCACCTTGGCAGCCGGGGTGGCCCCAGCCACCTCCCAACAACCCCCCCCCCCCCGCGAGGTCCCTATAAATCCCCCCGGCTCCGGTTGGCGAAGGAATCAGAGCCAGGCAGCGAGGGAGGACAAGATGGACGGCAGCTCCAAAGAAGCGCTGATGGAGGAGGCACCTCCGGTAAGGAGCACCCACCACCCATCCCGCGGGAGCTGGCGTGGGGCTGAGCACCGTCTGCCTTCCCCGGCCCCACGCTGGCGGCTCAGCCGGGTGCCCCCCTCTGTCCCCAGAGGTACACGGCCTCCCCCCGCCTGCCCTGCATCCCCCACCAGCTCAAGTGCCTCCTGGTCGTGGTGGTGGTGGTGGTCGTCCTCGTGGTGGTCATCGTCGCCTTCCTCCTCCTGGGGCTGCACATGACCGAGACGCACGCCGAAACGGTGAGGCAGCACCGGGGGGGCAGCCACGGTGCCACCGACTCCGGTGACTGGTTTGGGAATGTCACCAGCTTTGCAGGGATGGGGTTTAGACCCTGCAAAGCTCCCTGACACCCCCCCTACCACCACCACCTCTGCCCGGCAGGTCTTGCGAATGACCATCCACGGTCTGGATGGCGAAGGGACCCCCCAGCACCTCTCCATGACCAAGAAGGAGAGGACGGGGACGTTCGCCGTGCGGGATGGGCTCAACGCCACCGCCGTGGTGGTGTACGACTACAGCAAGGTGCGCGGGCAGGCATCCATCCCCCCCGGGGAGGGGGGCACGGTGGGGCAGGTTGGTGGCAATGGGGGACGGGGCTGAGCTGACCCGGGGTCTGTCTGCAAACAGCTGCTGGTCGGCTACAGGTCCTGGCGGCACCGTGCCTGCTACATCACCCGTGTGGACAAGGACAACATGCCGGGGCTGGACGCCGTCACCGAGACCTTCCAGCATCGGCAGGTGAGCGATGGCCGCCACGGGGGTGTCTGCCCAGCCTGACCCACCGTGTCCTGGGCAGGCGGGGGGGGGCAAGCGCGGGGTTGCTGGGCTTGTGGCAAGCATCCGCTGGAGGGGAGGCTACCGGTAGCCAAGGATGGCAGCCCCCCCCTCTATTCTCTCTCCTGCAGGCTGAGATGAAGGGGGCTGGGGACAAAGCCGTGCCCTTGGCCGACCGGTCCATCCTGGGCACCACCGTGAACATCCTCTGCAGCACCGTCCCCGTGTACTGGGCGTAGGGCTGGCGGGGGGGGACAGGAGAGCGAGATGGGGGTGTCGCCGTCCCCACGCTCCCCGCCTTGCCTTCCAGGCGGGATGCCCGGGCATCCCTCCTCCTCCACGGCTCCATCCCGCGGGGCGGCTCCATCCACAGCCGCTGGGCACCGCGGCTTTCCCACCTCACTCGCAATAAAAAAGTGGGATTTGCTTTGGGATTCACGCTTCTGTCTGCGAAGTAAAGCCCTGTGCTCCTGCTTCCGAGTGCTGCTCTCCTCCTTCCCCCCCCCGACCCCACCCCGCAAATGGCCCTTCCCGGGGAGACGGTGGCACGATGTCCCTGGGATGTCCCCCCGTGGGGTCCGGCATGGGTACCCGCATCCCTCCGGTCGGCGGGCTCAGGACAAGGACCAGTCAAGGACCTTGCCTTGGGGCAAGGACCAGCTCGGGGCAAGGAGCACCCACTTCCCGGGGCAGCAGAGCATCCCCCCAACACTGCACGCCATGCTGTGGGGCTGCACGGCCATTGTCACCCCCTGCGCCCCCCCCTTCCCCCCCCCAGTTTGCACGGAGGGAGGACGAGATGGCAGGGGCAGCCTCTGGGCGCAGGCAGCGCACCCACCACAAACTTTTCTCTGGAATACCAGGGATTTTTCCACCCTCCAGGAAAATCCCCCGTCCCCTCCTTGCGCAGACGGGGACAGAGGGACTGTGTGCCACATCCCCGCTGAGCGCCAAGCCCTGGGCATCCACGGACACCACCATCCGCTTGCTCCCGGCTCCCCTCCGCCCCCCCTGATCCCCCCGGATTCCCTGGCAGCTCCAGCTCCTCTGCTCCAAAGCAGCCGGGAGCATCCTCGGGGGGGGAACCTCCAAGGGCTGCACCCCAGAATGGGGCTGGGAGGGACAAAAGAGACCCCGGGGGGACCCGAGACGCCCCCCCCCCCCTCCCCCCCTCAGGGTGCTAACTCAGGCTTGTCCCTGTGGCCACCAACACGGGCAGCGAGGAGGGTCTCAGCCCCTTGGGGGGGGGTGGGGGGTGGTGACACTTTGCCTGGAACAGGAGGGAAACCCCACATTGCCACCTGTGGACACGGGGGCAGCAGCTTTGCTCCCCAAAATGCCCTGCCCCCCCCATTACCCCCATCGGGTGCGGGCAGCCGAGGGAGGTGACAAGGGCTGCCCCCACTCGAGGGTCTCCCGTTGCCCCTGGAGACCCTGGGGCAGGAGGCAGCGTGCGGCAGGGGGTGCTCACCCTCCCCCCCCCCCCCCACCCACCCAGCTGCAAACATCTGGGTTGCCGGGGGCGGGGGGGGGTGGGGTGAGGAGGGGGCCCAGGGGTGGCCGGAGAGGTCCCAGCCCGAGCCCGGCTGAAGGAGAAGCTCTTGCCCAGGCAAGACACGCACAGCGGTGTCACCCTATTGAGAGATATTCGCTCTGCAGCTTAAATAATGAAGTTTTAATTCGAATAAATAACTTAGGGTCATAACAGGGGGTGATTTATGCTGTTTGCCTAGCTCCGCTTAGCGCGAGTAGCTAGGTTAGTGAAGCCTTCGGGCCACAATAGTTAGTTTTCTTCCTAATTTTCCTAGCACTGTGTGTAGCATTTTAGTAGAAGAAAAACGTTGACAGCACGCTGCGTGTTTTGGTAGCGTTTTTCCCCGAAGCCTGGGGCTTTTTGGTTCCCCGCGGTTGTGCCGGCGAGCGGAGCGCGGGTGTCCGAGGAGGGTAAAGCAGGTGATAAGGAGGTGATTGATAACCGTCAGCAGAGCCGGCAAATCGATAAAGAGAAGAGCGGTCAATGGCCTGCCTGGGCACAGAAAAAGAATCCCAGAAGGTCTAAGAAGACCCCGGCCCGAAAATCATCGTTGAACTAAAAGGCGCGTGAACAGTGCGTTAGGGCAGGTGTAGCGATGGCAAAGGTCTATAATCGCCGAAGAATTTCTTTGTTTGGGGTCTCTCCCTTTTTCGGAGGCATCCAGGGCCGACCCTGCTGCCGCCGTACCATATGATTAAATTACTTATTTTTATAAAATCCGATGCCTGAGACTTTGCTGCGGGAAACCTGGGGTCGAGCCTGAAGGAGGAGGGAACGCGCCCGCCATAAGCCTGTGTGTGTGTGTGTGTGAGCAGTGGGAAGGGGCACCCATCGGCTTACGGGGGTCTCCCGCTGCGGGGGGACCCTGATCCTGGCAGTGACAGGCACGGGTGGTGGGTGTGTGGCTCCTGGGATGGGGTGGGAATGCTGGGATGGGGTGGCAGCAGCTTCTCCTTCTCTCCAGCTGGCACCAAAAGCCCCAGCACCGGCAACACGAGCCCCCACGGTGCCCGAGCATCCTCAGGACCGCGGTTGTGATCTGGGGACTTGTCCCCACCCCGTGGTGACCCCGCTGCCACCCCAGCCTTGCGCTCTGTGGGAAAGCTTTGATGTCCCCATCGCGCTTTGCCCACTTCGAGCAGCTCCAGGTGCCCGAGCTGGCAAAAGGACGCGGTCCCGGAGCCAGGTCTCGCCTTGGCCGCGGCCATGGCCGGATGCTCCACCCTGGAGAGCCGCTCTAACCCGCGCTGGAGGGTTTGCTTTGGCCCCGACACCTCGCTCCGAGGCAGCAGAGAGGTCCCCGTGCTTGGGGACAAGTGCCCTCGGAGCCTCTTGACCAGCAGGTTCCCAGGGGAATCCAGCCCTGGAGAAGGCGGTCGGCAAACACACGTGAAGTGGATCGAACGCCGGAGCCCGAGTGCACCCCAGGACCTCGAGTCCCCTCACAGGGGCCGCCCCATTCCCCACCCCAGCACTCCCAGTATAAAGCTGGGGCAGCCCAGGCTGGGAGGAGGAGGAGGAGGAAGAAGGGGAGGAGGCAGCCATGGAGACCAGCACGAAGGAGGTGGTGGTGGTTGAAGAGCCTCTGGTGAGTCCCTGCGACCCACAGCGGGCTGGCACGCTCACACCAGGGGTGTCCCTGTGCCCAGCAGAGATGCTCAGCACAGGGCTTTTATCCCAGTTTATCCCAGTGAGGCACGGAGGAGCAAGATCCCATGGGATGCTGCATCTCTGGAGCTCGGGGGTGGCAGGATGGGGGGCTGCTCCCTGGGACAAACCCATCCCCAGCCCACCATCTCCCACCTCCTTCCCTCTCATCCCAGTTCTCCGCTTTTCCCGCGCCCGCAGGACCCGGAGAAATGCTGTGGCTCCGGCTGCTGCCCCCAGGGATGCTGCAAACCGGGCTGCTGCTGCTGGCCCTGCGCCGCCTGCTGCGCCAAATGCGCCCAGTGCTGCTGCCTGCCCCGCTGCTGCAAATGCCCCAGCTGCCCCAGTTGCCCTGGTTGCCCCAGTTGTTGCGGTTGCATCGAGCGGGCCCTCTGCTTCGTGCCTCGCCTCCTCTGCTACCTGCCCCGCAAGCTCCTCAGCTGCCACCACCTCAAGTGCCTCCTCATCGCGGTGGTGGTGGTGGTCCTGCTGGTGGTCATCATCGCCGGCGCCCTGCTGATGTGGCTGCGGGCGGACCAGCGGCACGCTGACGCCGTAAGTAGGGACCCCCCCCCACCCGCCCCCACGGCCACCCCCGGGGGAAGGGGCTGTGGCAGGCGGTGAGCTCTCCCCTCTCCGTGTCCCCCCCCCCGCCCCAGGTCCTGCGGATGGGGCTGCAGAGAGGACTGGCCTGGGAAGAGGACGTGGCCACTTTCTACCTGCATGGTGGGGATGGAAACCCGGCCACCGTCGTCTACGATTACAAGAACGTAAGCGGGGAGCCCTGTGCGACCGGAGAGGGGGGGGACGGGGAAGGGGCGATGGGGTGGGGGCGAGCTGATGCGGGTCTGCCTGCAAACAGCTGCTGGTGAGCTACAGATCCCAACTCCGCCGTGCCTGCTACGTCACCCGCGTGGACAAGGACAACATCCCAGGGCTGGATACTGTCGCCAAGACCTTCCAGCGCCGCCAGGTGAGTGCTGGCCACCCTGCTCGCCACCAACTGGGGCGGGATGGGGTCTGGGGGGGCACGGTGCCTCGCGTGACCCCCCCCCGATGAAGAATTGGGGCACAGCACTTCCTCGTTTCTCCTTCTCGCCCCTCGCCAGGCTGAGAAGAAGCTCGCCATGCCCTTGTCTGATCGCTCCCTGCTGGGCACCACGGCGAGCATCCTCTGCAGCATCGTCCCCGTCTACTGGGCTTAGCCTCGCCGGGTGAGTGACCAGGATCCCGCTGTCCCCAGGGGTGGGCAGGGGGGGCTGGCAGGGAGGGCTGGGGCCCCCCACCCACCCACCCACCCAGGGGACCCCCACCCACCCAGCAGCACCCTCACGGTGCCGGCTTTGCCTTGCAGCATCCCCGACGGACACGGCGCTGCCGCAGCCCCTTCATCCCTCGGGGAGCATCACTGACACCTCCACGGCCCCCCCCCCCCCTCCGCCACGAGTAGCCCTCCCCTCACCCCGATTAGTAGCCCTCCCCTCACCCCGATTTCGGGAGGTGCCAGGGCCCACATGATGCCGTGGGGCTGAGCAGGGGGTTGCGGGGTCGGGGGGTGGCGTTGGAGGGGTACGGGGCAGGGGTGGGGGGGATCTGCTTTGCCGTGCAGCGTCGCATCCCGGCTGCAACCGCGGCGCTGGGGGGGGGCTGGGGGCGGTGGGTGGGTGTCTGCTTGGGCGAGCGCCACGCCACGCCGGGGAGGGGGGGACAGCTGGTTTGTCACTTAAGTCTTCTCAGCTTTGCCAAACCCAAGTGCAAAAATGAGCTTAAAAAAAAAAAAAAAAAAAAAAAAAAAAAAAAAAAAAACCAAAAAAAAAAACCAAAAAAACCCCTCCTGACATTTAAAGAAACGAAATTCTCCGTTCCAGTTCTTCGCTTGCCCGGCTGCCGGCAGCTCCCGGCTTCCTTTGCCTTAAAAAAAAAAAAAATAATGCGTTTTTAGGGGCTCTGAGGGGTGTTTAGGTGAATTTCTGCTGCAGCTGCAGCCTGGGGGGGTCACGGGAGGCACCCCCCGAGCATCGCTCAGCACCGGGGCACCGCACCGACCCGAGCTGCCCCCTCGTCCTGCCAGCCCTGCCAGAGCCAAGGCTGTCCTGAAAAACGTGTCTGTCCCCTCCTGCACTGCGGAACGGAATAAAGGATCAGGGGAAGAGTCAGGTCTCAGAGCTATTCCTGGCGACAGCCCATGTCGAAGGCGGCCACAGCCACCGGCTGCTGCCTGAGGACCGGGATTATTAGGACTGGGATGCTGGGATTATTAGGATCGGGTGTTATTAGGACCAGGATGCTGGTGTTGTTGGGATCAGGCACTATTAGGACTGGTATTATTGGTATCAGGTGTTATTAGGACTGGGATGCTGGGATTATTAGGATTGGGCGTTATTAGGACCAGGATGCTGGTGTTATTGGGATCAGGCATTATTAGGATTGGGCACTATTAGGACCAGGATGCTGGTGTTACTGGGATCAGGTGTTATTAGGACCAGGATGCTGGTGTTATTGGGATCAGGCATTATTAGGATTGGGCACTATTAGGACCAGGATGCTGGTGTTACTGGGATCAGGCATTATTAGGATTGGGCACTATTAGGACCAGGATGCTGGTGTTACTGGGATCGGGTGTTATTAGGACCAGGATGCTGGTGTTATTGGGATCAGGCATTATTAGGATTGGGCACTAATAGGACGGGGGTGATGGTGTTATTGGGATCAGGCATTATTAGGACTGGGATGCTGGTGTTACTGGGATCAGGCATTATTAGGATTGGGCACTATTAGGACCAGGATGCTGGTGTTACTGGGATCGGATGTTATTAGGACCAGGATGCTGGTGTTATTGGGATCAGGCATTATTAGGATTGGGCACTATTAGGACCAGGATGCTGGTGTTACTGGGATCGGGTGTTATTAGGACTGGGATACTGGCATTATTAGGAATGGGTGCTATTAGAACTGGGATGCTGCTGTTATAGGGATTGAGCATTATTAGGACCAGGATGCTGGTGTTACTGGGATTGGGTGTTATTAGGACCAGGATGCTGGTGTTATTGGGATCAGGCATTATTAGGATTGGGCATTATTAGGACCAGGATGCTGGTGTTACTGGGATCAGGTGTTATTAGGACCAGGATGCTGGTGTTACTGGGATCAGGCATTATTAGGATTGGGCACTATTAGGACCAGGATGCTGGTGTTACTGGGATCGGGTGTTATTAGGACCAGGATGCTGGTGTTATTGGGATCAGGCATTATTAGGATCAGGATGCTGGTGTTATTGGGATCAGGCATTATTAGGATTGGGCACTATTAGGACCGGGATGATGGTGTTATTGGGATCAGGCGCTATTAGGACCGGGATGCTGGCCCTGGGCCGAGCATCTAGGGCATATGGGAGGGAACACGGAGCAGCGCAGCCACAACCCACCCGGGATCAGACCCCACCAGCAGCGCGGCTGCCTCCCACCAGTGCCGTGGCCATCCCAGGGTGGGGGGCCACAAGTCCCCTGCCCGCCACCCCAGCGCCTGGATCCAGCCCCCGCTCCCTGCTCCTGGCAGCCGGGGAAGCCGGTCCCCGCCGGGAGAGCGCAGCTGCAGCTGGCTGGGATACGGGGCATCCATCCAGGGCCTCCTGCGGCTCCGGAGCACCCACTTCCCAAACTCTCACCCTTTCCCTAGCCCAGCCGGAGCACGAAAAACCTGATGTGGTTTTTATTTGAAAGGCTCCCCGGACCAGCCAGCCAGCCCTGGGTACCAGCATCCTCCCGGAGCAGCGGGTGGCAGGGCGGTGGGGGGGGTGGGGGGAGGTGTGTGCTGAGTTTTGCAAGGGCTCAGCGCCCCCGCCGCCGGCTCAGCCTCCCCACCCCGTGACGGAGCAGCTGAAGATGAGCTGTCAGGAACTTGGCAGGACCCCCACGTCCTTGTGCAATCCTTCCAAGTGTCCTCGTTTCTCCAGCCTGCGCAGGCGAGGTTTGCAGAGGGCCAGCGCTGCGCCCCCGGGGGCTGCATCCCAGGGGACCGGGGGCATCCTGCACCCCCATGGCGGGGGTGTGTGTGTGTGTCAGCCCCCAGGGGGCTGCAAGGAGGGTGGCGTGGCACGGCTGGAGCGCATTCCATGGTTGTACGCCGGGAAATGCACCCCATGACCCAGCTGGTGCATGAGCTGCCTTACTGCCAGCTTTCTGCTCACATCCCCCCCCCCAAAAAAAATGATGCTCCTCATCGTGTTGCTCTGCCCACGCCGGAATTGTCAGGACCTGCCCAGGATGGTCACAGCATCTTGTCCCCAAAAGGGTTCACCACCAGGCACGGTCCTGGCCTCTACCAATCCTTACCTGGGGACCCCCATCTCCTCCCCACCCCGGGGGGCCACGCTTGGGGCTTCTCCTCCCAGGTGGCCCCTGGAAGAGCAGAGAGGGGGCTCAGCGAGCCCCCCCAGCACCCCGGGGAGTCTCAGGGCTGCGAGCCTGTACTCACCACCTCTCCATGAGGGTCTGGGGGCCCCTTGTCGTCCCCCCCCCCGGGCACCCCAGGAGCCTTTCTGCCCCTGGGTGAAGGCAGGAGGAAGGGATTTAACAATGGGGTGGGGGCGAAGGAGGTGATGCTCAGCCGTGCAGCTCCACACCTCCCTCCCCCGGGACCCCTTCTCTCCGGGGTGGCCGGGGGTCCCCACTTTGCCCTGGGGAGGAGAGAGGAGGCTGTGCCCATGCCCGTGTCCGGTCCTGCTCGGATGGCTGTGCTGGGATGGAGGGATGGTTGCACCATGGTGCAATGCCCCCCATCCACGCCGTGGTGGCCAGCTTCTCCAGGAGGTCCCTGCAGGGAGGTGGCATGGACTGGTGCCAGGGTGGAATAGCCAGGTTCCGGCTTTGCCCCATTTCCCTGGCCATCCCATGGTGACCATCTCCCATTCCCCTCCCGGATCCCGCTCTTCCCTGCCCATCCTGGAGGTCTCCCTGCCGCTGCCAGCTCTCCCTGGCCTTGACCACCATGGGTGCCCACAGGAGCCATGGGATAAGCCAGGAGGCAGGGACGTACCTGCTCCCTGGGGTGACCCACGAAGCCCTGCAAAGAGCCAGAGGAGGGCAGCCGGGGGGTGGTGGACACCCACATTGCAGGGACGGAGCCACATTGGGCTACGACAGCCCCTCACCTTCGGTCCACACTGCCCCGCCCGGGCATCCCTGCATCCCTCAGCTGCCATGGAGACCCCGTGGTCCCTGCACCCTCCGCGCTTGGGAGGTGACAGGGGGACATCAGAGGCAACGCGGTGACGGGGGTCCCCTCGCCCCCAGGGCCACCCATGGGTGTCCCACAACCAACTCACGCCGTGTCTGTGCTTGCCCTTGTGCCCCTTGTTGCCTGTCACCCCCGAGGACAGAGACCCTGGGAGCGGCAGCCGTGACCCCCCCCGGCCCAATGACGGACCCCGGGCTGGGAGCCAGCGCGGCTGGGCTCCCTTCCCAGCCGGGAGAGGAAGGACTTGAGCGGAGCCGAGCTCTCAGGGCTCCTCCTGGCCCTGGGAAAGGGATCCGGGGCTGTGCGTGCAGCACGGGGGTGCAATTCCCCTGGGGGGGGAGCATGGTGAGACCCCCACAGCCCTGCCCATCGCTCCCGGTGAGGCCAGGCATGGCTGGAGCCCCCCTCCACCCCACTCCTCACCCCGTGGTGTTATCGGGTGGCTGGATGATGACGCAGGGAAGACGAAGGAGGCGGCGACATGGGCTTGGCTGCGAGGTGGCGGGGGAAAGCTGGCAGAGGCTCTGGGGGCCACCCGGCACGGTGTGACACCCCACAGCACCCCGTCGTCCCCTCCAGAGCGGGCTGACCCGCTGGTGACGGTGGCGGTGAACGCCACGGCGCTGGGGGACCTGCAGGAGTTGGGGGGATGGCTGGGGAGCGGGGGGCAGCAGGAGCTGGTGAGGACGGGCCACGGACGGGTGGGTGACGGGGTCCCTGTGGGCTCTGAGCGGGGGTGTCACCCCCTCCCACAGCTGCCAGATGTGTCCCTGCAACCTGCCTGGGGCTGCAAAGTCCAAGAGGTCCCGATGGTCCTTTGCTGTCCCCTCTCCAGCAGTTCCCTGTCCTTCTGGAACCGAGGAGCCCAGAACTGGACCCAGTGCTCCAGCTGCGGCCTCCCCAGGGCAGAGCAGAGGGGGAGGATGAACCTCCCTCCACCTGCTGGCCACGCTCTTCTTGATGCCCCCCAGGATGCAGACAGGGAGCAATGGACCACAGACGGGGGCCAGTAGCCCAGCCTGCATGTCCTGCCACACCGGGTGACCTGCCTGCTCTGCCGACACACGGGACACGACCCATCCCATGGGCTGGCCATGGGGAGAAGGCGACCGGAGCCAAACCTTTGGGAATTAGCAAATTGAGGGACCAAAGACTGCGGTCGGAGCTGAACCTGCAGCATCGCCACAACCCCAGGGTGACTGGGGACATCCCTTACCTCCGGTGCGGGGGTTCCGCAGTGTGGGGCTGGGGCAGTGCCGGACGGTGCAGCTGAGTGTGGGATGCCGGAGTTGGCCGCCTGCATGGGAGGATGACCACCTCCTCCTCCTCCTCCTCCTCCAGCAAGGCTTGGGAGGATGTGGGGTGCAGGATGTGGGGTGCAGGATGTGGGGTGCAGGATATGGGGTGCATTCGGGGGCTTTATGTATTGCAGGGCTTGAGAAAACCTCGTATGTCTGATGCATCAGGGGGAGCTGCTTTTTGTGGCCACGGAAGAGTCTCCCAGGCTCCGTGGGGCTGGACCAGCCGTGGGGCACGGGCCATGGCACCCCACGGCCGCCACCGCCGTGCCAAGGAGCTCCCAGAGCAGGAGACCATCGCTGGTGGCGGGTGACGGCGGTGCTTGGAAAACCACGTCCGCAAGGGAGCCGGGTCCCAGCGTGGGAACGCCAGGCTGGTGGGAAGAGAGGGGGGGGGTGGGGAGGGGTGGGGGGGGAACCCTCCACCGAGAGCCCCGCGCCGTGAGAAAGGGGCGATATCAGGGTGGAAACCAGCGGCCAGACCCTGACATAATGGATTTACATCATCCGGGGACTCAGCCCTCAAACATCCTTCCCAGCAGAGGGATGGAAACGGAAAGTATTTCCAAAGCCAGGCTCGTTTTTTACGGAGGGTGGGAAAGGAGGGGGGGGGAATCTGTTTGTTTTCTCAGGAGACCGAGCGAGAGGTTGGAGATGAATTGGGGCAGTTGGTTGGTCCCCGCACTCCCATTCCCGGGGCTGGGGATGGCGTCGGGGACGGCGAGCGAGACCAGTTTGCGGGAGTTTATTTACTGGCGTGGAAAAAAGGGGAAAGGGGGGGGGAGGGGAAGGGAAAAAAGGGAAAAACCCACCGGCTGTAGGTTTTGCAACAGCCGGGCTAAGGAGGAAAACACATCCCGAGGTGATCCGCTCTTTTGGGGGAGGAAAATAACAGCCCCCAGATAAGGCGCGAAGGAGGTTTCCCCACCATCGGCGGCGCCTGGTGGGAACGAGCCAGGCCGGGAACGCGGGAGGTCCCTGAAAAGCAAAAGGGGAAAAAGGGCTTTGGAAAAAGGATGGGGGGGTCAGTGGGCAGGGGAGGGAGCGGGGCCCGGATGCCTGTGTGCATCCAGCGTGTCCCCGAGGCAAGTAATTGTGTGCAGGAGCACAGAACGCTTCAAAAAAAAAAAAAACAAAAAAACAAAAAAACAAAAAAACAAAAAAAAACCAAAAAAAACAAAAACAAAAAAAACCCCCAACATTAACGCAAGTTATAAGAGTATCGTTAAGACGATCGGGCTGTGTTTGTGCGGCAGCGGCAAGAGCGGGGTACGCTGCTCGGTATGACGGGATGGAGAGGCCCCCCCCTCAGCCCCCCCCCCCCAGCACTTCCCAGGCTGAGGCTGGGATGTCCCGGAGGGACACGGGACATGTATGGGGATGGGCAAGGGGACAAGGCAAAACGCCCCCCTCCCCGGACGGGCAAAGCAAGGCTGAACTGGGAGGGATGTGTGGCGAGCGGGCGGCTGGACCCCGCTTCCCTCCCCAGGGTGGGGGCACCCGCACCCTGACTTGGGGGAGACGCAGCCACCCCAACCCCCTGTACCCCCCCCCCCCCAGGGTGGGAGGTGGCGGAGGGCAGGGAGCGAGGTGACGTCCCTCGGAGCGCCGCGGGGACGTCCTGCCCTGTCCCCATCACCACCCGCCTCGTTGGGTGGCCAGGGTGCCCCGGGCATGGCCCGCTGCGGAGTTTGGTGGCCCCTGGCCAGTGACGAGCTCTGCTGAAGTGGCAGAGCTTTGACGGCAGGTGTCACTCACAGACCTCGGCGCACACGCGTGAACACACACACGCGTGAACACACACACGCGTGAACACACACACGCGTGAACACACACACAGGCGGCCCAGCCAGGGCTGACGGCTGCCCTGCTCTCTGGGCACCCCCCTGACCACCCTGCGGTGGCTCCCCCCGCTCCAGGGGTGCTCGCCCACCCTCCCTGGGGTGCTAGCCCAACTCCTGGGCTGCTTGCCCACCCGCTCCAGGGTGCCCAGCTCCTGGCAGGCCCGTGATCCGGGCGGGATGGGTGCCTCCGGGTGCAGGGCTGCCTTTGGGGTCGGGGAGGGATGGCAGAGGGAGCCCCGGCCCCACGCTCCCACAGCATCCCGGGGTGGGAGTGGGGGTCCTGGCTGCACCCCCCCAGCAAGAGGCAGGGTCTCACGGGGGGGGTTTGCAGGGTGCTGGCAGCTTCCCAACGCCTGCCGCGGGGCCTAGAGCCCACGGATGTTTGGGAAGGGTGGGTGGGCTGGGGGTGCTGCCTCCTCTTCCTCCTCCTCCTCCTCCGGCAGGATGGAGGATGGGGGGTGCAGGGTATGGGGTGCAGGGTACGGGGTGCAGGACCGGGGGTGCGGGACTGAGGGTCCAGCACCAGGAGATACGGGGTGCAGGGATGGGGAACGCGGGGAATGCAGGAGCGGGGCTGGGGAATGCAGGATGGGGATGTGGGGTGCAGGACCAGGACATGGGGGTGTAAGGGGGGGTGTAGGACTGGGGGATGTGGATGGGGGGTTCAGGATGGGGATCTGGGGTGTAGGACATGGGGATGGGGGGGGTGTAGGACTGGGGGATGCGGATGGGGGGTGCGGGATGGGGATGTGGGGTGTAGGATGGGGGTTATGAGGTGCAGGAACAGAGGTTGTGGGGTGCAGAACTGGGGGACAAGGTGCTCGGGGGGGTGCAGGACCGGGGTTGGGAATATGGGACAGGACTCGGGGGGCAGGATCGATACAGGGGATACAGGATGGGACCCGGGGAGGGGTAGGATTGGTACTGGGGGATACGGGACAGGACCTGGGGGGTCAGGATCGGGACTGGGGGATATGGGACGGGACGGGGGGGGCAGGATCTGTGCTTGGGAATATGGAATGGGACCGTGAGTGGCAGGATCGGTGCTGGGGGATACTGGACGAGACTGGGGGAGCAGCATTGGTACCGGGGGATATGGGACGGGACTGGAGGGGGGGGCAGGATCGGGACCGGGGGATATGGGACGAGATCGGGGGGGTCAGGATCTGTGCTTGGGAATATGGGGTGGGACCGGGGCGAGGGGGGCAGGATCTGTGCTTGGGGATACGGACGGGACCGTGGAGGGGTAGGATCGATACCGGGGGATACCGGATGGGACCAGGGCGGGGGGGCAGGATCTGTACCGGCGGACACGGGACGGGACCGGGAGGTGCGGGACAGGACAAGGGGGAGCACGACCGGGACCAGGGGGTGTAGAACGGGGTCCGGAGGCTGGGGGGGGGGTGGCAGGAGCGGGGGCTGCTGTCCGGGACCCCGGCAGCGGCGCGGCTCCCCCCCGCCTTCGCCGCTGGCCCCGCTCCCAGCCCTGCGCCCGGGGCTGCAGGGGCCGAGCTCCGCGCTTGAACCCGCCCCCGCCAGATCTCATTTCCCTAAAAAAAAAAAAAAAAAAAGAAAAAGAAAAAAAAAAAAAGAGCGAGAGAAAAAAAAAAAGAGAGAGAGAGAAAGAGGAGGGGAAAGGAAAAAAAAAAAAAAAGAAAAGCGAAGAAGGGAAGGAAAGAGGGGAAGGGGGGGGGGGAAATAATAAATAAATTTAAAAAAAAAAGCCGCCCGCCTCTCACACACGCACACCCCCCCTCACCCCCCCCCCCCTGCCCGCGGAGCCATGGCCGGGCTGCGGACCTGCGGGCTGCTCCTCTGCCTGCTCCTGGCCCGGGCCATGCACTTCCCCGACTACTCCTACGTGCTGGAGGAGGAGGAGGAGGAGGAAGACGCGGAGCCCCTGGACTACAAGGACCCCTGCAAAGCCGGTAGGAGCTGGGGGGGGGAGGATGCGCCCCGGGGGGCGGCCGGGCAGACAAAGGGGAGAGCTTGGAGGGGGGGGTGAGTGTGTGTAAAGTGAGTGTAAGTGTCTCCTTTGCACGGGGAAACTTGGCTCCCCCCTCCCGGGGGGCTCCCCGCTGCCGGGGGCGGGGGGGGGGGGGGTTTGGGGGGGGGGGGGGGGCAGTGGCCGGGGAGCATCTGGTTGTACTTAGGGTGGGAGCGGCGTGGGGGGGGGGCTGGCCAAGCGCCCCACTTTCTCTCCCCAGCCTTGGCCGCACCGGCAGCTGTCAAAGGCGGAGGGCAGCCCCCCCCCCCCCCGGCATCCCACAGCCCCCCCACATCCCACCCCACGTTCCGTGCCCCTTGGTTTTCTCCTGCGCCCCCCCGCCTCCCCCCCCCCCCAAACCGCAGCCACAGAAAGCTCATTCCCCCGACACCCGCCGGGCTGCAGCGTCCCGGGACGCCGGGCCAGGCTCAGCCCGGGATGGGGGGTGGCGGGGGGGGGGGGAAGGTGTTTGTTTGCCCCCCGGCTGGGGTCCCTTTCTGCTGGATCAGGGGCTTGCTGAGCCGTTCTTCGCATTTTGGAAGGGCTGGGAGCAAGCTGGGCGCCGGTGGCGGGGGGGGACACAATCCCTGTCTCCCGGAGCGAGATAAAGGCAGACGGAAGGATTTTGGTTGGGGGGGGGGGGGGGGGGGAAACTGAGGCACGGGAGGGACACCCATGGCTGAGCGCGGAGGGGAGGGCTGGGGTCCGGCTGGAGGATCACGTTTCGCTTTAATGGCATTGTCTGCGCTGGAAGGCGTCTGTTGATAGAACTTTGTCTACATGAGGGCTTTTTTTCTGGCCAAAAAAAATCCTTCCCTTCCTGCCCTCCCGGCCTGAAACAGCAAGGCTTGCAAAACTGTCCGGGCAGAGCCGCCTGGAGCCTCCGCTCCGCTCCCGCTTCATCCAGCCCCCGGGACAGACGGGGGCTTCACCCCCTGACGAGCCCCACTCATTAGGGAATGGCTTTGCCAGCCGCCCAGAGCCCCCCCCACCTCACCCCGCTCCCGCACACCCCGAGACACCCATCGCCTCCCTGGGCGCCGGCTGTTCCCCCCCCGCCGCCATTCCCCGCCTGCCTTTACGAGATCCTTATGTGACTAATTTAATTACGGCAGCTCTTCCCCAGGGGCCCGGGGGTTGGGGGGGGGGGATCAGGCCCTGCCACGCACCGCACAAGCCGGGGATTTACCCCCCCACCCGGGTTGGGCTCCGTGGATCCGGGATGGTGAGATCCATCAGCAGGGGCTGCTCGGTGGCTGGACCCCCCTCCCTCCCCCCTCCCAGCATCCCCCTGACCCACTGCAGGGTCAGGTTTTTGGTTTTGGGGGTGGCAAAGTCCCCCGGAAACAGCTGAGTTGCCGAGGCCTCGCCGCCACCGCGGCTCCCGGGCAAGCGCCGGGCGAGGAATTTGGGTTCCTCAGCACAACTCATGCCAGAGGTATCCTGAGGCCGCCTGCCAGGGCGAGGATGGGTGCCGGTGGCTTGCCACCCTTTTGCGTGACGATGCCACCCTTCTGCAGCAGTGCCAGCGGGTCACCCCCTGCTGCGGCCGGGGAAGAGCCGCCCGTGCCGCCGCGTCTCTTCCAAGGATGCCAAAACGGGACCGCTGGGAGATCCGGCCCTTGGACCAGTCCCCGGGCAGGCAGGGAGGGAGGAATTAGCCGTGGCCCCGCTTTCCCTTTGCCCGGCCAGCAGGATATCCAGGTCTCGGTGCCCAGCATTGAGGAGGGCAGACGTCGGGTCGGATCCCGGTGGCGTCTGTGGCCGGGAAAAGCAGCCGGCATCGTTCCCACCGCCGCCGGCATCGCTCCCACCACCCCGGGGAAGCAGCTCGGCCAGGGCTCGCTGTGTTTGCAGAGCCCTCGCGAGCTCTAACCAAACGTGTCCCCAGCCCGAGGGTTTGCTTTTGGCTCATCCTGGGGCCGGGGGGGGGGGGGTGTCACTGAGCAATTTGGCTATGGAAGGTGGGACCCCGTGGGTGCCCCCAGCACCCAGGGAGGGACGCAGCCCATCTCACTCCCTGCCTGTGGCTCCGTCGTGACCACGTTTGGGGGTGCCTGGCTAAACCGGGGGACTGGCATGCTTGTGCCACCCACTGTCACCCTGCTCTCGGGAAGGGGGACGTGGGGGTGCGCAACCCTGCGGGGCTCCCACACACCCCCCACCCCCCCCCCCCCGGGGTGGGTGCTCGGGGACGAATCTGCTCCCCCATGCTCTCCGTGGGGGGCGGGCTCAGCATCTCCTGCCCGCGGGGTGACAGCGGAGCTGTGGGCAGGGGTGGCACGGGTGCATGGATGGGGCTGGGGGGGGTCTGAGCCCCCCCTTCCCCCGGGTATACGAGCTTCCCAGCTGTGCCTGGAGCGCTCTGGCTCCGGCTGCCTGGGTTTCACCTAGATTACACTTTCCAGGCGTAGCCAGCGGAGGCTACTGGTTGCAGTCACACTTGTCAAGCTGCCCAAAAATATTTTCCAGCCGTTATATGTCACTTATTCATGCAGGGTAAAAATCCACCCGCCGAGCCGGGGCCGGCGGGAGGCCTGCAGTTCGGGGCTCGGGGACGGCACAGAGCCCTTGGAAAAAAATCTCCGGCCCATCCCGGGATCTGCTTTATCTTTGTGTAATCACCCGTTCGGCGCGGCGGCGTGCTTCGGCGGGGGCCGGGGGTGCGATGGCGAGGCCGAGGGGGGCTCGCTTGCCCACCCGCCCGCCCGCCGTCGCTTCCCGGCTCCTGGGAAACCCTCCGGCTGCTGATTCACGCCAGCGGGTCGCGGCGAGGGGGGAGACGGCGTTTCCTGAGGCTTTTATCCGCCGTCGTGCCCTGGGCTGGGAAACACATGGGATGGAGCGGCCTCTGGGAGCCACGGCTGGACCCCGGGAGAACAAAGCAGCTGGGAGGGATATGGGAAAAGGAGGGAGGATGGCTGACGGGTGGTTTTCCCTGGATTTTCCATGTTGGCTGTGCCGCAGGGGGTGTTTTCTGGGGGAGAATGTGCCCTCCCGGTTGCCCGGAGGTTTGCTGGAGGTCTCCGGCATCGTGGCAGGGAGAGAAAACGGCATCCCGCTGAGCTGCGGAGAGCGGGCATCCCGCTTCTAACCTCCCCAAGGGCTGCAGGAGGGCTGTGGGTCACCGCTGTCCCGTCCACCCGGGGCCGGGGGGGCTTTGCGTGGCAAACCCTGCTCCATAGATGTGTAAAAGGCAAGGAGAAAATCCCCCCCCACCCCCTTCTCTGGAGCTGCAGGGGGGTTCAAGCAGCCCGGCCGGGGAGCCGCAAGCAAACTTGGGAAGGAGTTAATCGGTGCCGGAGGAGGGCTGGTGGGGAGAGGATTGAGCAATAAAAGCAGGAGATGGGGGGGCTGGGGGTGATATATTTGCAGCCAGAGCCCTGGGGCAGACGCGCAGAGGTCTGGGAGCCCTTGGGAGCCGGTGCCCCTTGGCAGAGCCGGTGCTGAGTGACAAGGACAGGGACGGGGACAGGGACAGTGCCGAGCCGGGGTTATCCCCACGTGTGCTGAGCTGGGTGTTGGGGTGTATTCCCATCCCCGATGGGCTCCGGTCACCAATGGGCTCCGGTCCCCGCTGCCGCTGGGCTCCCTTCCTCGCAGGGGAATGCAACAACACACACACCCCCACCCCCACGGCCCCCAGGTCCCCTTGGCAAAGCGGTTTGCAAATATTTTCCTTTCCAGCAGCTCTCCCTTTCACAAGTGATCGATGCCGCTGGCCCCGGGCTGTGTTTTCCTCGGCGACCTGGCTTTGCAGGGAGAGCCTGTTCCCTGCACGCGACCCCTCAACGCTTCCCCCCTTCTCCTTCCCGAGGTGGGGGGCTCTGCCATCCCTTAGGCATGGCATCCTCCGCGCCGAGCCCCAGAGGAGGCTTTTTCCTCTGCTTGCTGTCAGGGAAGAGGAGCAGAAGGAAAATCCTTCCTCTGGAGTGATCACTCCATCCCTCCTGCTCCCGTTCTGCCCCCGGATGTTCGTTAGCTGGGAGCCGTTAGCTGCCGCGGGCCGTGTTTATTAGAGGCCGGGCTCCAGGGTGCTTATTTCACGCTTACGCTGCAGCATCGCCCGGCACGGAGCGGGCAAAGGGCTGGAAGTCCCCACCCTGATGCGCCGGTGGGGAGGGGAATTTTCCATGGATGCCCAGGAGACGCCTCCGGGCGGGATGCGCCTTGGACCGCGTAGGGATGCACAGGGGAGACGGGATGGGAATTGGGGAGAGGGATCATCCCTCCACCTCGGACACCCTATTTTAGCGTTTCTGCTTTCTGGGTGCTACTTTCTGCCTGCACCCCGGGGAGAGGAGGGCAGGGCTGCCGGCAGGAGGGTGCCCGGTGCTGGTTCAGCCCCAGCTCTCGCAAAGGCACCAAGCGGGGACAAGGATGCTCCGGCGAGGAAAGAGCAGGCGGGGGGTCCTGGCTGCCTGCGGGGACAGTGACCGGCAGCAGAGCGGCTGCGTGCCAGGACTGGCTCTTCGGGGGGTTCCCCTTCGGTGCTGACCTGCTCCGTCCCCCCCCGTGCCTCAGTTTCCCCACCGGTTGAGGAGGGGCTGTGCTCTGGCCTGGCTCCCAGCCTGGCCGCCGAGGCTGAATTCCTGCTTTGTGCCTGCTGCGCTCGTCGGAAGGTGCTCTGGGAAAGCAAATATTCCTCGCCCCGGCGTTTACAGGCTGGCTGCTCCCTCTCTCCCTCCGGCTGCCGGCCAGGGGCACCGGGAGAGGGGCTGCGCCGCTGCTGGGGGACAGGAGAAGGCTTTACTTGCCTCCACTTCACGCCTCCATCCTGTTCCCATTGTCCCTGGGGTCTCTGTGGGGCCACCGGCTGCAGGGACACCTCGGTGGGGGGCTGCTCCCCCCAACCCCGTTGGCCCCATGGATGCTCCGCATCCCTCCGCCTTTGCGCCTGCGCCTCCATCCCTGGTCCCTACAGTCAGGGCAGACCCCCGAGGATGGGGGGGACCCCCCCAGCCCCGGCCAAGGGGGGTGCCCGCTCCTCTGGCCACGGCCCCGGCATGTTTGGCCGCCAGCGGAGCTCGCTGCGGGGTGCAGCTGGGCTGGCGTGCGGGGGCGAGGGGCGGCGCGAGGAGCATTCCTCACATATTTAACGGCTCTGCCGAGCCAGTGGGACGCTGCTCCGGTGACTCTGCGGCTTTTATGACCCGGCCGCTCGGCCGAGGCCGGGATACACCTCTTAAACCGCTCTCTTCCATCCCGCCCCGGCCATGCCTCCGTCCCTGGCCGGGGCAGAGCGGCTCATTCCTTGCATCCTCGCACGCTCCCAGTCCTCCTCTCTGCTCCCTGCCTCGCACCGGGAGCGATGCTCATGGCTCGGCATCGCACGAGGACTCGTGACGGCTGGGTCGGAGCTGCTAAACCGACAAGGGAAGGCTGGGCAGGGGATGCTGCCCGTCTTGCCGGAGCCGCAGGAGCCCATCCTGCCCAGTACCACTTCAAGGGCCGGTGGGATCCACACAGGGAGAAGGGTCCTTCCCACCTGGCGCCACGCACAGGGTCTCGTTTGCCCCAGACTGACCTGGAATATGATCCCGTCCTGTTTATCTGCCGCCTTCCCCTGCCAAGGCTTCCCCGCCGCTCTGTTTGCTTTTGCCGGCTCACCAGAACATCGCGTTCGCGCCCCGGCCTCTTCCCGCGGGTTATTTTTCTTTTTTTTTTTTCTTGTTTTTTTTACTGCGACATGGTTCCCAACCTTGGTGGAGACCTGAGGTCAGGCTCATCCCAAAATCCCGGCGAGGTCAGGCCCACGGGTACCCATCTCCGCTCCTTGCCTCGCCCACGGGGATAAAGGATGCTGAGCAACTCCTGCATCCCTGTGGTGCCATGGCAAAGGGGACCGAGGGACCCTGCAGGGACGGCCACCGAGCCGAGGAGATGCCTGTAGCATGGGGATGGGGTGCTGCAGGGGTTGGCCGGGGTGCGAGTGAAAAAAACCTTGTTTGTCTAAAGCTTCAGCCCCGGGGGTTACGTCACCGTTCCCAGAACCCGAAAGAACACACATAGCACAAAAAGTCAAACAACAGCGGAGGGCTGAGTTATCTCCTGGCTTCGGGGTGAGGAAGAGCTTGGTGGGAGCCTCGCCGGCAGGTCCCGAAACAGCTGGTTGTTTTCAAGGTGACGGGAGGGATGTGCGTGGACGGAGCCTGGATGCTCCCCCAGCTCCCCGGCTCCCGTCCCTCTTCCTCTCTGGCCGATGGGGACGAGGATGGAGCCATCGTGTCCCTGTGACTGGTGCCTGCCCTTGAAGCTGGTGCCCTGTTGTCACCCCATCCTCCCTGCTGGCATCGTGTCTGCCATGCTGGCACTGCATCCTCCCCCTTGGCACCGCGTCCTCCTCGATGGCACCGCGTCCTCCTTAATGGTACCGCATCCTCCCCACTGGCACCGCATCCTTCCCGATGGCACCGCGTCCTCCTTAATGGTACTGCATCCTCTCCGTTGGCACCACATCCTCCCTTCCCTACTGGTACCGCATCCTTCCCGATGGCACCGCATCCTCCCTAATGGTACCGCATCCTCCATACTTCTCCTGCATCCTCCCCAATGGCACTGCGTCTTCCCCCCGGCACTGCATCCTCCCTTCCCTACTGGCACCGCATCCTTCCCTACTGGCACCGCATCCTTCCCGATGGTACCGCATCCTCCCTAATGGTACCGCATCCTCCCTACTTTTCCCGCATCCTCCCCGCTGGCACCGCATCCTCCCTTCCCTACTGGCACCGCATCCTCCCCAGTGGCACCGAACCTCCCCCCTGGCACCGCATCCTCCCCACTGTCCCCGCATCCTCCCCCCTGGCACTCCATCCTCCCCATTGTCACCAAATCCTCTCCCCTGGCACCACATCCTCCTCGATGGCACCACATCCTCCCTTCCCCGCTGGCACCGCATCCTCCCCGCTGGCACCGCATCCTCCCCGCTGGCACGGCATCCTCCCCAGTGGCACCGAACCTCCCCCCCGGCACCGCATTCTCCCCAGTGGCACCGAACCTCCCCCGGCACCGCATCCTCCCCAGTGGCACCGAACCCCCCCCCTGGCACTGCATCCTGGCCGCTGTCACCGCATCCTCCCCGATGGCACCGCGTCCTCCCTATGGTCACTGCATCCTGCCCCCTGGCACCGCATCCTCCCCGTTGTCACCACTGCGGCTTGGACCTTGCCCCCGTTGACTCCGCGGCCAGCACTGGGGTGAGCGGAGGGCAGCATTGGTGGCGGTGGGCTGGGACATCTCCTGCCCCCACCCCGGCACGGCACCTTCGCGCCCTGAGCTTGCAGGGGGTCCCCTTCGCTTACAGGGGTCCCCCCACCACCACCTTGGAGGGAGGATGCTCGCTTGGCGAGCTGCTGTGGCACAAACCGGGAAGGGACAAGTGGCAGCAGCGTGGCAGCGTGTCCGACGAAGCCCCTCAGGGAGGTTAAGAGTGTCTGGGGGGGGGGGTTGGTGAGCAAAGACCCCCCCAAACCACCCTATTTGTCGCCGGGGCCAGGGTGTGCGGGGAGCGAGTGGGAGGAGGACGCAACCAGAGCCCGGACCAACGTGGAAGTTTCTCAGTCCAACGCTTTGGGCTTGTCCCCAGCGTGTCCTTACAGGGATGGCTGCCGGGACATCCCCCTTACTGCCACCCCATGTCCCCCACCTCCCTTCGGGGAGCCGCTTTCCCCCAAAAACCTGGTTTTTTTTTGGCGGGGGGGGTGTGGAGAGGAGCTGGGAAAAGCAGCCCCGTGCTCGCCTGCCCGGCTCTCTCACGTATCCCAAATCCCTCACATATGGTTTCTATATCACTTGGCTCCGGTGGCGCTTGCCGGGCTGTAAGCGAGCTTAACTTTCCCTTGTCTTTCCATGCAGCTCTTGGCACGGGATGCTCGTCCTTCTCCCCGGCCCTGCGTCCTCCCCCGCGCTGCCCGTTCGGACACGTCTCTCCGGGTGGGGGGGGAACGCGGGGGGACCGGGGACGGCTCCTGCCTCTTCTCTACCCTCAAATTGCAGCCTGGCGGTGCCAGCAGCGGGTCGGTGCCAGGGGAGGTGCCGGCCCCGGCTTGTTTGCTCTTCCCTTGGCTTTGCCGCAGGTTTGCTCTCCACCCTGGGGCTTCCCACCAGCCCCACAGTGCTGGGGACAGACCCAAAACGTGGCTCTTTTGCCCCAAAATGCTCCACGCCACGGTTTGGGGCTCGGTGCCATGCGAAGGCATGAGGTGCGGTGGAGCTGGGCTCATCCTCTCGCCTCCGCGCCGCTTGTTTTGGACGTGTCAGGGTTCTCCTCATCGTCCCGCCTTGCTTTGGTAATTAGTGGCTCTTTTGGGATCCACTTGCTAATTGCTTGGAGCACGGACTTGGCACTGCTCCCCATCAGCCCCTGAGCTGGTCCAGCCCCCCCCTACCCCCTGCACCCCACCGCTGCCCTTCCCCTACCCTTTGGAAGGGCAGGGGGTGCCCGGGACCACCTGTTTTGTCCCCAAAACCCTGGTGTGAAACCCAGCTCCACCCTGCGCTGGCCGCATCCGGAGCCTCCGGTGCCGGCGCTGGCGTGGCGGCGCGGCGTTGACCTCAGCCAGCCCTGGGCGCTGGGGATGCGGCGTTTCCGCAAAAAGCCGGGTCCCTGGGGGCTCGGCGCCGGCCAAGTGCCGAAGCCGGGAGCCGTATCCCACAGCATCGCCTCAACGGCGAGCGGGAGAGCAGGGCAGGAGGAGGAGGAGGAGGAAGGGCTGTGCAGGGTTATATGCTCCGGCCCCGCGATGCTGAAGCATCTCTGCACCCCCTCAGCCCGGCGGGAGCCGTGGCAGAGTGATGCTGGGGGGGAGGGGGGGGGGGGCTTACGGCCCCGGCAGACGGACGGACAGACGGACACCCCTTGGCCGGCTCCGTTCCTGCGGGCGCTGGGCGCAGCAGGAGCTTCCCGGGCCATATGGCTTCGCTTGGCGGTGGCAGATGACTCGGAGGTCATCGGAGCATCCCGGGGCTGTCGGAGCTCGCAGCGGGGCTTGGCGGGGGGCAGGAATGGGTTCCCTTTGCCCAGCCTTGGGTTTTTGCAAAGCGAAAAGAAAGGAGTTTTTGCAACGCAAATAATAAGAGAAACCCTTAAAAAAAAGCGATGGACCGGGCTTTATGCGAACCAGATGTCAGCGCCGGGGCTGGTTCCAGCTGCCGGGAGAGCTGACACGGCGGCGGGCTGGGGAGCGGGGGGGAGCCCGGCTGGCCCCCCAGTTGAAGGAAAGAGGGAGAAGGAGGAGGAGGAGGAGGAGGAAGGGCTTGCCTTCCTCTTCAGGGGCTTGCCAGGTGCGGAGGGGCTGGCTGGGGGGAGACCAGCCCCCGTGGGGTTTGGCGCCCCCCAGTATAGGCATGGGGGGCTCACACATCATCCGCACCCCCCCACCCCACCCCACCCCAGCTGCCTTCCTGGGAGACATCGCCCTGGACGAGGAGGACCTGCAGCTCTTCCAGGTGGAGCGGGTGGTGGACCTGGCGCGCCGCACTGTCACACGCCTGCCCACCAACTCCTCAGGTACCCCTGCCGTCCCCCACCCTCCCGGCCACCTCCGTCCCCGGGGGGGGGCTCCCCATACTGACCCACCCCCTCCCTAACCTTCCCCGCAGGCAGCAACGCCACCAAGGCCAGCCCGCGGCCGGGCCACCAACTGCACAACCGCGGCCGGCAGCGGGCACGGAGCCGCCGTGCCGCCACGTCCCGGCCGGAGAGAGTGTGGCCGGACGGGGTCATCCCTTACGTGATCAGCGGCAACTTCAGCGGTGAGTGCAGGCGAGCTGGTGTCGGGGGGGGAAACCACTCCATCCTCAGCGTGCCTCAGTTTCCCCATGCCGGGCTGACGGCCCCCGCCGCCCCCCCTCCCGCAGGCAGCCAGCGAGCCATCTTCCGGCAGGCGATGCGGCACTGGGAGAAGCACACCTGTGTCACCTTCCTGGAGCGCAACGACGAGGACAGCTACATCGTCTTCACCTACCGCCCATGCGGGTAGGTCATGAGGGGGGGTCCCGAGCACGTACCGGGACCACTCTGCCCCTTGGCTCTTGCATTGCGAAGAGGGAGCGCGGCAGCTGGTGGGAACGCTCGTTAGGATGCTCGGATGACGTGCCTTGGCACCGAAATGCCCACGTCAGCATGTGCGTGGGGCTAACGGACTGCCCCAGACCCTCTGGGTTTTATGGAGGGCTGGGGAGCCAAGGGGACACGTCCCTGCAGGTGGCTGGCTCGCAGGAGGTCTCGTAGCCACCAAACTGCGGCGCTGGCCGCGGCGGGCCGGGGGCTGAGATCGGTGGCACGGCACCAGCCCGGGCTTGCAGCGGGGCTGATGCCAAAGGAAACAGGGGTTTGGAAGAGCTCGACATCTTCACGCGTCGGGGCATGGCCCCAGCCAAGCAGACGGTGGTTCGGAGGAGGCTTTCCCCTGGAATGGGATGTGCGCGGTGGCGGGGGGTGCCGGTCCATGCCCCCGCAACGGTGCGAGCCCCGAGCGCGGGGCTGGAGGCAGGGCTGGACCAGCCGAGCTGCCGGCCGCGGGCGAGCATCCATCCAGGGTGCAGGGTGGGCACCCATGGGAGCAGCGCCGTGGGATGCCGGGGCTTCCTGCAGCCGTACTGTGCCATGCCATGCCGTGCCATACCAGGCAGCCCAGGGGCAGGAGCCGAGCGCTCCCGGTTTTCAGGCAGAGCTGAGGTTGGAAGCGGGGCTCGAGCTCCCCGCGGGAAGCTCCCAGCCGGCTGCGGGGATGCTTCCCAGACGCTCCGTGCTGAGCAGCGCTGGTGCCGCCAGCCTGACTCATGGCTTTACCCAGGGATGCCCACACTGCAGGGGCATCCCTGTCCCCGGAGGGCCGGGGCTCAGCCGGTGCCACCCACCTCCCCCCCCACCCCCCCTCCAGGTGCTGCTCCTACGTGGGCCGCCGAGGAGGGGGACCCCAGGCCATCTCCATCGGCAAAAACTGCGACAAATTCGGCATCGTGGTGCACGAGCTGGGCCACGTCATCGGGTTTTGGCATGAGCACACGCGCCCCGACCGGGATGACCACGTCTCCATCATCCGGGAGAACATCCAACCAGGTAGGGACCAACCCTCCTTCCTCTTCCTCCTCTTCCTCCCTGCCGTGGGGGGGCTGCCGAAGCCGGGTTCCCCCCCTCCCCGGCCCCCCGATGGCATCCCCGTCCCGCCTGCCTCCGCAGGGCAGGAGTACAACTTCTTGAAGATGGAGCCGGAGGAGGTGGAGTCGCTGGGCGAGACCTACGATTTCGACAGCATCATGCACTATGCCAGGAACACCTTCTCCAGGTACGCATCCCGGCGGGGGGGGGGGGGCTTGTCCGCGCATCCCCGTCCTCCCCGCAGCGCTGGGGACGGTGGCACGGTGTCCCCAGCCCCGGAGAACAGTGGCACGGTGTCTGCAGTCCCAGAGGACGGCGGGACATTAGCAGCACGGGGTTAATGAACTTGGTGCCCAACCAGCTCCAATGGAGCCATGCCGCAGCACGCCGGGGCAGGATGAAGCCCCACAGCATATCCCTGGCCGGGGCAGGGACGGTGTTGTCCCCGCGGTCACCTCTGTCGGGGCCACGTCCCCGCTGACTCACCGTCCCGCAGGCTTTAATTAGCCAGGCTGTTTTTAGCATCCTTCCTCCGGCAGCGGGGAGCTTTTCCAGCCGCTGCTCAGCCTCTCCCTCCTCTCGCCCCAGGGGCATCTTCCTCGACACCATCCTGCCCAAGTACGATGTGAACGGGGTCCGGCCCGCCATCGGCCAGCGGACGCGGCTGAGCAAAGGGGACATCGCCCAGGCCCGCAAGCTCTACCGCTGCCCGGGTGAGTGCCACCGGGATGGCTCCGCCAGGCCCCAGGACGGGGTGGCATGTCACTGCCGGGGGGGGCTGGAGCGGCCGCTGGGCTGATCAGGGGCCGTATATGCCGGGGAGTGGCTCTGCTGTCACCCCAAGACGTGACAAAGGAAGCATCACCCTGTCTGGGAAGCACCCACCCATTTTTCTAATGGAAAAATGCTTTTTGGGGTCCTCCTCGCCACCAGACTCCCTGCAAGGAGAAGGCAAGTTGCCTTTCTCCATCCATGGTGCTTTTCGGGGCGGGGGGGGGGGTTGTGAGCGGAAGCTAAATGCAAGACCTTGGTGATCCACGGGGCTCTGCCTGCAAGAGCAAGGGCATCCTCAGTTGCCCTCTCCTCCCACTCCTCCGAGAAAAGGGCATCCTCCAAGAGCAGAGCATCGCATCCTCTGAGAGCATCCTCCAAGAGCAATGTCCAAGAGCATGCCCCAAGAGCACAGCACCCTCTGAGAGCATCCTCCAGGAGCAGAGCATCGCCCAAGAGCAGAGCACCCTCCGAGAGCACCCTCCGAGAGCACCCTCCGAGAGCACCCTCCGAGAGCAGAGCATCCTCCGAGAGCATCCTCCGAGAGCACCCTCCGAGAGCAGAGCACCCTCCGAGAGCATCCTCCGAGAGCACCCTCCAAGAGCATCCTCCGAGAGCAGAGCACCCTCTGAGAGCATCCCCCAAGAACAGAGCATCCCTGAGAGCATCCTCTGACAGCAGAGCACCCTCCGAGAGCATCCCGCAAGAACAGAGCACCCTCTGAGAGCATCCCCCAAGACCAGAGCATCCTCCAAGAGCACAGCACCTTCCGAGAGCATCCTCCAAGAGCATCGTCCAAGAGCATCCTCCAAGAGCACACAGCACCCTCCAAGAGCATCCTCCAAGAGCAGAGCATCCTCCAAGAGCATCCTCCAAGAGCACAGCACCTTCCGAGAGCATCCTCCAAGAGCATCCTTCAAGAGCACACAGCACTCTCCAAGAGCATCCTCCAAGAGCAGAGCATCCTCCGAGAGCAAAGCATCCTCCTCCGAGACCATCCTCCAAGAGCATCCTCCGACCCACCCCAGCAGCGAGAGGGTTTTGGATGAGGCCGGGCGTTACGGAGGGCTCTTTCCGGCGGGATGGGACGACGCGGTCCCCACCGCAAGACCAGGGTCCTCGGCACGACCATCATGGCCAGGGATGCTCGCCACGACCGTCGCGCGTGTTGTCACCTCGAGCGTGGCCCACCAGCAGTGGCATTGCTCCGGGCAGTGGGGAGATTGGCACGAGTCGTGTCGTGTCCCCCCCCGGCCCCCCGGCTGCAGGCGCGTGCTTCGGGGCTGTGCTGGCAACATCTGCAAGGAGTTTGGCTCCCGCTTAATTCCAGCGACTAATTAGCAGCCTGGAAAAGGGACGTCTTTGTGAGGGGCCCCGGCAGCCGGCCGTGCCGTGGCCGGGGGCTGTGAGCAGGAAAAGTGATTAATGTGGAGGGCCGGGGCGGGGGGGGAAGAGAAAAAAAAAAAAAGCCTGGATTTCCCTTCCCTTTGTTTCCACTGTGAAGCAAGGAGGGGAAAAAAGGCAGCGAGCCCAGGTTTCAAAGCCGCTATTTTTTAACGTTTCACCTTTCATCTGGCGGTCTGTCCGTGTCCCCCCGCCGGCCCCTGCCCCGTGAGCGGGGAGGTGGGGGGGGGCGGCCGCCTTGGCCCCGCCGCAGCCGGAGCGAAGCGCCGCGTGCCGCGTCCTCGGCATCATGTGGCTTCCAGATGGCAACGTTGGGCCGGGTCCAGCCGTGGCCGCGTAAACCTGTCCCGGAGCCCGGGTGGCAAGCTGGGCCCCCATGGCGTGGCAGGGCATGGTTGGGGGGGGGGGAGCGAGCCCCACGGGACGGCTCCTGGCCATGGGGTTTGGTGGCCGGGAGGGGGGCACGGTGCTCGCGAGGGGGTGGTGGGAGCATGGCCAGCCGCTCCAGGCTTTTTGGTGATGGATTTGGTTTGGTTTTGTTTTGTTTTGTTTTTTTTTGTCCTCGGAGCTGGGAATTTGGGTGGGAAAAGGGTGGAGGGAAGGTGGGGGCATCGACTCGTCTGCCCATCCCAGTGCTGGAGGGGTTCCTGGGGGTCTGACCCCCGGCTTTTTCGTAGAATCATAGAATGGTTCGGGTTGGAAGGGACCTTGAAGATCATCTTGTTCCACCCCCCTGCCCTGGGCAGGGACACCTCCCACCAGCCCAGGTTGCTCCAAGCCCCGTCCAACCTGGCCTTGAACCCCTCCAGGGATGGGGCTTCCACCACCTCTCTGGGCAACCTCTTCCAGTGTCTCACCACCCTCGTGGTGAAGAACTTCTTCCGAACGTCCAGCCTGACCCATGTCTAGTTTTAATCCATTCCCTCTAGTCCTACCATTACCCGACAGCCTAAAAAGTCCCTCCCCAGCTTTCTTGTGGGCCCCCTTCAGATACTGGTAGGTCACTATAAGGTCTCCTCGGAGCCTTCTCTTCTCCAGACTGAACAACCCCAGCTCTCTCAGCCTGTCCTCACAGGAGAGGTGCTCCAGCCCTCGGATCATCCTCGTGGCCCTTCTCTGGACGCGTTCCAGCACGTCCGTATCTCTCATGTAGTAGGGGCTCCAGAACTGGACGCAAACACTTTCAGGTTCATCAGATGGTCACGAACCTGATCTTCACTTACGATGGGCAGTTCTTTCCAACCCCTGCCATTATCTTCTGTGACTCCGGGAGGGTGGCTGGAGCCCTTGCCAGTGCAGACTGAGGAAAAGAAGTCGTTGAGGACCTCGGCCTTCTCCATATCACTTGTCACCAGCTCTCCCGTTTCCTTTCTGAGGGGGCCCACACCTTCCCTAGTCATCTTCTTACCATTAATGCGCCTGTAGAAATTTTTGCTGTTTCCCTTGATCTCCTTGGCTAGATTTAATTCTAACTGAGCTTTAGCTTTTCTCACCAGGTCTCTTGCTGCCCGGACAGCTTCCTTATATGCCCCCCATTCCAGCTGTCCTTTCTTCCACTCCTCATAGAGTTTCTTTTTGTGTGACAGTGTGTCCAGGAGCTCCTTGTTCATCCAGGCAGGTCTCCTAGCGTCCTTTCCTGCCTTCCTCTTTGTCGGTATACTTTGCTCCTGGACATGGAGAAGGTGATCCTTGAATACTGACCGGCTGTCCTGGGCCCCCCCTTGCCTCTAGAGCTTTGTCCCGCGGCACTTTGGCCAGCAGATCCCTGAAGCGATCAAAGTCTGAGTCCCTAAAATCCAGGGTCGTAAGCTTGGAATACATTTCTCCCCTTTCGCAGCCTGTGGGGAGACGCTCCAGGACAGCCAGGGCAACTTCTCCTCCCCTGAGTTCCCCAACGGATACTCTGCCCACATGCACTGCGTCTGGAGGATCTCCGTCACCCCCGGAGAGAAGGTACCAGCCGCCAGCGCGGCCCCCAAAGCACCCCACCTCCTCCCAGCCCTCCTCTCCCTCCTTGCCCCATCTCCTCCCAATTTTTTTGTTTGGGGGGGGGGTGTGTCCCTAACCCCAGAATCCCCCCGCCAAGTGCCTCACTGGGGTTCGGGATGCTGCCGGGCATCACCACGGAGCGGGTCCGGGTACCACCTGGACCAGCCAGAACAGAGAATAGACCCCGTGGGGCAGCGGGAGGGGGTGGGGGGGGTGGGGGAGGGCTCACCCCATGCTTTTTTTTCCCTTCCAACCTTAGATCATCCTGAATTTCACCACCCTGGACCTCTACCGAAGCCGGCTGTGCTGGTACGACTACGTGGAGGTGAGAGACGGGTTCTGGAGAAAGGCCACGCTGCGAGGTAACCAAACCGGGCGCTGCCCGCCCCTCACCTCCTGCCCCCCCAAAAACGGGGATGCTCCGGCTGCCGGCGGCGGGGCTCCCCTCTGCCTGTATCCCCCATCTACCAAAGCCCTTTTGCCCCGGGGCGGGGGTGGCCCCAGAGGGGTTATTGCGGTGATCGGGGGCTCCCAGTTTGCTGGCCCACACCAGTGAAACCAGTCGGGTTAACCCGCCAGCACATCCCTCCCTGGGGAGATGCCGGTATCTCCGTCCCGTCCCTGCAAACTGGATGTTCCCCATGTCCCAGTTAACCCAGTTTCTGCGAAACAGCTGGAAAAGCCGGAGGGGAGCGGGGGGAGAAGCAGCGTTTTTCCTTTAGGATGCTGGCGGGGGGGGGGGGAATGGGAGGTGGTGGGGAGGAAGAGGAGGGTGGCCGGCCGGCGGCAGCCCAGCACGCCTTCATCCCCAGGCAGGTTCTGCGGGAACAAGCTGCCCGAGCCCATCGTCTCCACCGACAGCCGCCTCTGGGTCGAGTTTCGGAGCAGCAGCAACTGGGTGGGCAAAGGCTTCTTCGCCGTCTACGAAGGTAGGGGTGGGGGGGGGGGCGGGAGGGGGCACGGAGCCGGCGGCGAGGCCGTGGAGGGGGGGGGGGGGCTCAGGTGGCTTCTCCTCCCTTCCAGCCATCTGCGGGGGGGACGTGAAGAAGGACAATGGGCACATCCAGTCCCCCAATTACCCCGATGACTACCGGCCCAGCAAAGTGTGCGTCTGGAAAATCACCGTCTCCGAGGGCTTCCACGTGGGCTTGACCTTCCAGTCCTTCGAGGTGGGCGAGCGTCCCCCGGGCTGTGCCGGTCGTCCGTCCCCGTGTCCCGTCCCGCCCCCCGTCCCCCCCCCCCGCCCCTCTCTGGAGGGGCCGGGAAGGGGAAATCTCCCCAGCAGCGTCTCCCCAACGCGCTGCACCCCACGGGACGGCCCTGGTACCCGCATCCCCCCCTGCGCCACCTCCGTGCCTCAGTTTCCCCACGCAGCACACCAACTCCCTTGGCGGGTGGGCACGTGGATTTGGGAGCGCGGGTGCAAAAAAAAAAAAGGGGCAGGGAGGGTTTGGGGACGCTGGGGACAGGGTGGCATCCCTCCCTAGCTAACATTCACCCCCACCACCACCACCGCACCCCCCCGCTAGATCGAGCGGCACGATAGCTGTGCCTACGACTACCTGGAGATCCGGGATGGCGACAGCGAGTTGAGCAGCCTCATCGGGCGCTACTGCGGCTACGACAAGCCGGACGACATCAAGAGCACCTCCAACAAGCTCTGGATGAAATTCGTCTCCGACGGCTCCATCAACAAGGCGGGCTTCGCCGTCAACTTCTTCAAAGGTAGGAGAAGCGCCAGGGAAAAGCTGGGGGCGGGGAGGGGGGGGGACACTGTGAGGGGGGTTGGCAGCCCCTGCCTGCCCACTCAGCGCCCCCCCCCCCGCCCCCCTGCCCAGAGGTGGACGAGTGCTCTCGTCCCAACAACGGGGGCTGCGAGCAGCGCTGCGTCAACACCCTGGGAAGCTACAAATGCGCCTGCGACCCCGGCTACGAGCTGGCCTCCGATAAACGCCGCTGCGAGGGTGAGCGACACACACCCCCCCTCCCCGCCTTCCACCCCAACGATGCCATCCCCCCCCCTCCCCGAGCAGCATCCCCGGTCCCTGGGGACCCCCCACCCTCCCGGGGACGTGACGGGCGCTGGGTGCCTCCCGCCCTGCAGCCGCCTGCGGAGGGTTCCTCACCAAGCTCAACGGCTCCATCACCAGCCCCGGGTGGCCCAAGGAGTACCCCCCCAACAAGAACTGCATCTGGCAGCTGGTGGCCCCCACCCAGTACCGCATCTCCCTGCAGTTCGATTTCTTCGAGACGGAGGGCAACGACGTGAGTCGGCCGGGGAGGAGCAGCCCCTCGCTGTCCTCCGGGTGCCGTCCCCCCTCCGCCGATGCCGCTGGTGGCTTGCAGGGTGGCACAGCCCTGCCACCACCCCTGTGTAATGTGGTTTTTCCCCCCCCACCCACCCACCCACCCACCCAGGTCTGCAAATACGACTTCGTGGAGGTGCGCAGCGGGCTGACCCCCGACTCCAAGCTGCACGGCAAGTTCTGCGGGGCCGAGAAGCCGGACGTCATCACCTCCCAGTACAACAACATGCGGATCGAGTTCAAGTCCGACAACACCGTCTCCAAAAAGGGCTTCAAAGCCCGTTTCTTCTCAGGTAGAGCCGCCCGGCCCAGCCGGCACGGGCATCCCTCGCCCTCCCTCGCCGAACCCACCCCCCCCCTCCCCCCCAAACCGCCGCTGATGCCCTGCCTTGCCCGTGCCAGGGGTGCAGCCCCCGGTGCCAGCCCGCTGGCAGGGTCATCCCCGCCCCGCGGGGTCTGAATCCTCCGGCAGCGCGTTTTGCTGCTTCCCGAGGCTTTTCCCCTCTTCTGGGGGGGGGGGGGGGGGGGGGCAAACGGGTCCCACTTCAGACGCTGGGGTGCTCCCAGGTGGTCCCCAAATGACCGGGGGGTGCTGCATCCTCAGGGGCTGGGGGGAATGCGCTGGGGATAGGGATGTGCTCGGCGCTGGGGGGGCCAGCGCTGGTCAGGGGGGGAGCAGCTCTGTGCCCCCCCCAGCCCCACCGTGGGCCGGGCACTGCACCCCTCGCTCTGCTGCCGCCTCCTGCGCTGCTGCATCCCGCTACGCTGCACGGCCACGGGCTCCCTCCGCTTCCCGACGGATGCCGAGGGGTGGGGGGGGGGGGAGTGCAGGGGTGGGAATATCAGCATCCAGCCACCACCATGGCTTAGGTCTCCGGAGTGGTCCCTCCTCCCCCCCGCCCCCCCAAAAAAAACCATTACCTGCTTATCCCTGTCTGTTCTGTGGTCCTCTCTCCTCTCCTGGGCCATGGTGTCACCTTCGGAATGGGGTTTGGGGTGGGAAGAGGGGTAAGGATGGGGACACGGAGCGAAACGCATCACCGAGCATCACCTGGGGACAGTCCCCGGGCTGGGGGCTGCCGTGGGACCCTCGTGCAAGAGAGGGTCCCCCTTGGCATGGCGGGGTGCCCTGGACATCAGCCCGGCCGCGAGCCACCCGCAGCAGCTCCTGGACCGGACCACCGACGCCTTACACCTCCCGCTGCTTTTTTGGCCCTGTGGAGGCCGTTTTTGAGGGGCAAAGGCGGCCCCGGCCGTCCCCAGGAGCCCTCGGGGCTCCCCGAGGCAGTTGGCTGGAGCGACAGAGACCCGTGCGGGGCCGGGGGGGGGTGCAGGGGGAGGGGGGGGGGGGGGGCGGGGGGGGGTGGTGGAGTATCTTTGCTTTATTTTTTTTAATTAAAACCAAGGCAAGTAAGGTTGCCCAGCCGTCGGGAGCTGGAGCAAAGCCAGACCTCAGGGAAGCCCAGCGGCCGAGCGGCAGCGGGACCGCGGGGCAAGCGGGTGAGTCTTCCCTCCTTCCTCTCCCCTTTGCCTTCCTCCTCCTCCCACCAGCATGTGCGGTGGTCCCCGTTGGGGGGAGGGGGGCTGCATCCCCCATCCCCCCCCCCCCCCCCTCCATCCCGGACCACCAAACCCTCTCCCCACTCAGGTCTCGGGCTTTCCCTGCGGCAGGACCACGCTGGAGGACTCGGCCACACCGGGGGCCCTCCTCTGGTGTGTCGTCCCCCCCCCCCTCCCCGTCCCACCCCGGGTCGCTCCCGGCCAGAACTGGGCAAAGCATCTCCCGGGCGGCTCCTTTTTAGCCGCGGAGGGTCTCTGCCAGCCGCCGAGCCCTGTTTCTTGGGGTGATGGGCAGCCTGCCCCCCCCCCCCCCCCCCGCCCCGGGTGCTCGTTTTCCCTTGGCGAAGATGTGGCCCCATCCTCTTCTTCTTCCTCCTCCTCCTCCTCTCCTCCTTCTCCTCCTGGCGGGCCGGGGCGACGGGATGCGTTCTCCCGGGAATCCGCCACGGTGTCGGCACTCAGGTACGTGCGTGTGTCATTCCTGCCCACCCCCACCCCCCCCCCGGCTCTCTGCCGAGCCCCGGTGCACGGTGGGGTGGGGGGCGATCCGTAGCGGGGTGATAGGCACAGGCTGTGGGGGGGGGGGCTGCGGGGGCGGTGCCATGCCCGGAGCCATGGGATGCACGCCGGGATAACGGTGAGCGCACGGCGATGCCCGGGTGGCGGCGAGCGAGCTGGTTAGAATAAAAAAAAAAAAGATTGCTCTAAAGACACCCACCTGGTTGGGCTTCTGTCCTCTGCCAACTTTCTCCGCTCTTCTCTCCCCCCCCCCAGGCTCCCTCCGTCCCGCCGGGGGGGCGATGCCATTCATGCTCCCCCCGGTGTTGGAGCTGCTCTGAGCCTTCCCGGCCCATCCGAAGCCCCTTCCCATTCCCAAATGAGCTTTTCTGCCTCGCTTCCTCTCCCAGACCTAGGAGATGGCAGGTTTTAGGGGCTTGGGGCTGCCCCGGGGGTCTGGGGCGGGGGGGCTGGCTGGGGCAGGACCCCCCCCCTTCGCTGCTGCTGCCGGCTCCAGGAGGGATGCTCTTCTCCTGCATCCCTGTGAGCTCGCAGACGGATGCTCAGGTGGCTGGTACCCGCTTGCTGCTGGCTTCCCCCCGCCGCTGCCCACCCCTCAAACTGTCGCCCTGTGGCGGGGGGGGGAGCAAGGAGGGAGCATCCCACCCCAACCCCAAAGCGGGGGCTTTTTTTGGGGGGGGGGGGTGGAGCTCGGCGAGCTGTGGGACGCCAGCAATAGGGACCTCAGGCAGGCAGTGGGAGGTAAGTATGGCCAGCCCGGACCCCTCCGCTGCCTCCCCCAGCCCGGAGACCCCCCCAGGAACCCCCCCAACACCCATCCTCATCCTCCCAGAGCCATGCCACCTCCTTCTCCTCCTCTTCCTCGCCGCATAAGGGGCTCCCGGCGGGGGTGGGGGGGGGTCCCTGCCATTGCCTGCTTCCCCGGCTGCCGCTCTGCATGCCCCACCGCTGCCCCCCCCCGCCTCGCCGCCCCCCGCTTTCCCCCCATCGCTCCCCTCCCCCCCCCCCCTTTTTTTTTTCTCCCTCTTCTCTCCGCAGAGAAGAAGCAGCAGCTCCAGCCCCCGAAATCTCGCCCGCCCGGCCTGAAGTTTCGCCTGCAGAAGAGGCCGCGGGGCCCTTCCTGAGCCGACGCCGTCCTCTCCATCTTTCTCAGGAACGCCGCGGCCCCGGGAGCCGTGCGGGAGCACGCCGGGGCCCAGCCGAGCCCAGCCGAGCCCTGCCGCCAGCCCCGGCAGCCTTTTGCTTGACAGAACTGGTTGTTGGCCTTGTTTTTAATTTTTTTTACAATTTTTCAGGGGGTTTTAAGCACCCTCCCTGCCCCGTCCCCTTTTGTTTTTGTCATTGCCCAGCTGACCTCGGTGTGGGTTTTTTTTTTTTTGTTTTTTTTTTTTGTTTGTTTGTTTGTTCCCCCTCCCCCCCGCCCTCCCATTCCCGTCCCCCCTTTCCTTTTTCCCCGATTTTTACCGTGTCTGTGACATTTCCCTATGGATGAGTAAAGAGGGACTCCCGCGTCCTGGTCTTTTCTTGCGCATCTTTGGTTGTCACTTGTGTGTTTTTCTGCCTTCCCCGTCCGTTCCCTAAGCAGGTAATGGTTGTGGCCCCTGGGTGAAGCCCAGGGAGAGGAGGACCCATCCCGGGCACCCATGGAGGGGGGGGCTGCCCCCGCTGGGGGGGCGGGGGGATGCTCTCGGCAAGGAGATACGCTTCGCTGCTGGCCGCAGGCGCTTGCTTGGCTGGTGGCTGCGGTGTGGGGCTGGGGACCGTCAGGCTGTGCCGGGATGCCGGGATGATATCCCAGCCGGCTCAGCCACGGTCCCTCTGCTCTCTCTCTCTCTCTCTCTCTTTTTCTTTCTTTCTTTTTTTTCTCTCTCTCTCTCTCGGCAGACAAGGACGAGTGCTCCAAGAACAACGGGGGCTGCCAGCACGAGTGCCTCAACTCCTTCGGCAGCTACGAGTGCCAGTGCCGCAGCGGCTTCGTGCTGCACGACAACAAGCACGACTGCAAGGAAGGTGGGTTCTGGTGCCCCAGAACCCCCCACCCCTCCCACCACCCCCAAATCTCTGGAATGACACCCCACCCCCCCCCCAACCCTTGCACTACCATTGTCCCCGCAGCCGGCTGCGACCATAAGGTGACATCCATCTCGGGGACCATCACCAGCCCCAACTGGCCCGATAGATACCCCAGCAAGAAGGAGTGCACTTGGGCCATCACCACCACGCCGGGGCACCGCGTCAAGCTGGTAGGGACTGGAAGGAGAGGCGGAGGGGGACACACACACACCGGAGGGGGTGGGCAGTACCAGGGGGGTCCCCTCACAGAATCCCAGACTGGCCGGGGTGGGAAGGGCCCTCTGGAGATCACCTCGTCCAGCCCCCGGCCAGAGCAGGGTCACCCAGAGCAGGGGGCACAGGAACGCCTCCAGGCGGGGTTGGGATGTCTCCAGAGACGGAGACTCCCCCACCTCTCTGGGCAGCCTGTGCCAGGGCTCTGCCACCCTCACAGCAAAGAAGTTCCTCCTCGCGTTGAGATGGAACTTCCCATGGTCAAGTTTGTGCCCGTTGCCCCTTGTCCTGTCCCTGGGCACCACTGAGAAGAGCCTGGCCCCGTCCTCCTGACACCCCCCTTGAAGTATTTATCAGCGTTGATAAGGTCCCCCCTCAGCCGTCTTTTTTCCAGCCTGAAGAGCCCCAAATCCCTCAGCCTTTGTCCATCAGAGAGATGTTCCAGTCCCCTCAGCATCTTGGTGGCCCTTTGCTGTCCCCTCTCCAGCAGTTCCCTGTCCTTCTGGAACCGGGGAGCCCCGAACTGGCCCCAGTGCTCCAGCTGCGGCCTCCCCAGGGCAGAGCAGAGGGGGAGGATGAACCTCCCTCCACCTGCTGGCCACGCTCTTCTTAATGCCCCCCAGGATGCCATTGGCCTTCTTGGCCACCAGGGCCCATGGCTGGCTCATGGTCACCCTGTTGTCCACCAGGACTCCCCGATCTCTTTCCACAGAGCTGCTCTCCAGCAGGTCACCCCCAACCCGTCCTGGTGCGGGGGGTTATTCCTCCCCAGGGGCAGCACCCTACACTTGCCCTTATTGAATTCCATAGGGTTACTCTCCACCCAGCTCTCCAGCCTGCCCAGGTCTCTCCGGATGGCGGCACAGCCTTCTGGGGTGTCAGCCATCCCCCACAGCTTTGTGTCACCTCTAAACCTGCCAAGGAGACCCTCTGTCCCCTCATCCAGGTCATTGATGAATAGATTGAAGAGGACTGGACCCAGTACTGACCCCTGGGGAACACCACTCGTCACTGACCTCCAACTAGACTCTGTGCCCCTAATCACCGCCCTCTGAGCTCTGTCTCTCATTGGGCTGAGCTTGGATGTCCTCACCTCCGCAGACCTTCTTGGAGCTGGATGTGGAGGCGCAGCAGGAATGTGGCTACGACCACCTGGAGATCTACGACGGCAAAGACGCCAAAGCCCCGACCCTGGGTCGCTTCTGCGGGGCCAAAGAGCCTGAGCCCCTCCTCTCCTCCGGCAACAAGATGTTCCTCAAGTTCGTCTCGGATAACTCCGTCCAGAAGAAGGGCTTCGAGGCCACCCACACCACAGGTACCGCCACCGTGGGGCTGGGGAAACCCGGTTATGGGGCGGGGGGGAGACCCTCCTAACCCCACACATCCCGCCGTCGGCGTCTCCCGCAGTGTGCGGGGGCCAGGTCCGCGCCGAGGTGAAGACCAAGGACTTGTATTCGCACGCGCAATTCGGGGACAACAACTACCCGGGGGGGTCGGACTGCGAGTGGGTGATCATGGCCGAGGAGGGCTACGGCGTGGAGCTCATCTTCCAGACCTTCGAGATCGAGGAGGAAGCCGACTGTGGCTACGACTACATGGAGCTCTTCGACGGCTACGACGGGACGGCCCCGCGCCTCGGCCGCTTCTGCGGCTCCGGGGTGAGCTGGGGATGGGGGGGGAGCAGTGGGGTAGGGTGTTTTTTTTGGGGGGGGGGTGGAGATGCAAGGGTGCATGGGTGATGGGTGAAGCCGGCGCAGAGCAATCCCTCGGCGGGGGGTGGGGGGGGATTTGGGGTTGTACATGGGGTCGCAATGATTTTGCGCCCTCCCCATGGCAAATCCACACCCCCCCACCTTCAATCTTTGTGAATCCCGGGGGTGCCCGTGGTGGTCCTCAGCACCCCCCTCCCTCGCCCCGGCAGCCCCCGGAGGAGGTCTACTCGGCCGGAGATTCGGTGATGATCCGCTTCCACTCGGATGACACCATCAACAAGAAGGGTTTCCACCTTCGCTACACCAGCACCAAGTTCCAGGACACCCTGCACACGAAGAAATGAGGGGCCGGGGGTCCCGGCCCCCCTCCCTTGCAGGCAGGGAAAGAGGAGGAGGAGGAGGAGGAGGGGCAGGGAGGAAGGAAGGGGGGAGCGCTGCCCCGCACAGACTGCACGGAGGAGCACACAGCCAACCTCAGCACTCAGACACGCTCGCACGGGGGGGGCCCTGGGGCTCGGGCACCCACAGGCACAAGGGCAGAAGGAGGGAGGACTTGGGGAGGGGGGGGGGAATCCCCTCTGCCGGGGTCCCCTCCGCCGGTGGCTGCCCCCTCCCCTCGCTGCTGGGGGGACCCAACGGGACCTGCTCCCCGGCGGCAGCTCTCTGAATGTACAAACCAGTAACCGGGAAGAGCCCAACACACGGAAGGTGCTGTCTCTCTCTTGTACCCATGAAATAAATACCCTTGTACTTGGAGGGGGGGGGAGCGGCCCCAGGCTCTTTGCTTCCACCCCAGTATCCCCAGAGGTAAACAGCATCCAAAACTGAGACTGGACTGGAGGGGGGGGAGAGCTAATTGCAACCTGATGAGGGAGCGGCCGGACCGTCTCCCAGGGGCTGGAGGGTCTCTCGGGTGCTGGGTGCTGGGCTCCATCGCTGCAGGGAGCCATCTGTCCTGTCCCCCCCCCTTCCCGGGACTCCTGCTTTTGGGCAGCTCTGCAGGTAGGTGCTCACCCCACACCTTTCCTTCCCCACCCCCATATCTCAGCCCAGCGAGCGTCCCAGCCGAGCCGGAGTCACCCCACAGCAAGTCACCCGTCCCCACAGCAAGTCACCCGTCCCCACAGCAAGTCACCCATCCCCACAGCAAGTCACGAGCCCCATAGCAAGTTGCCCATCCCCATAGCAAGTCACCGTCCCCGTAGCAAGTTGCCCATGCCCATAGCAAGTCACCCATCCCCACAGCAAGTCACGAGCCCCATAGCAAGTCGCCCATCCCCATAGCAAGTCGCCCATCCCCATAGCAAGTCACCGTCCCCGTAGCAAGTTGCACATGCCCATAGCAAGTCACCCATCCCCACAGCAAGTCACGAGCCCCATAGCAAGTTGCCTACACCCATAGCAAGGAGCCTGTCCCCATGGCAAGTCGCCCATGCCCATAGCAAGTCACTGTCCCGATAGCAAGTTGCCCATGCCCATAGTAAGTTGCCCATCCCCATAGCAAGTCACCATCCCCATAGCAAGTCACTGTCCCCATAGCAAGTTGCCCATGCCCATAGCAAGTCGCCGTCCCCGGCGTGGGGCGGTTGGGGTGCCACGTGCCGCAGCCACCGCGTGCTGCAGCCACCGCCTGCTCCAGCCGCGTCCCTACACCGCGCCGCCCGCCCGCGCCCGCCGCGAGCAGATGGCTGGTGGGCTGCGGCACGGGCCCCCGCGCCCGCCTCGCGCTCCCTCGTGCAGCTTTGTGTGTCCCCTCCTTCCTCCCCGTGTCCCCTGATGGGGCGACGGGGATGCTCCGCACCCTGTTTGCGGCGGGAGGCTGGGGCCAGGCAGCAGTGGTGGCGTGGAAATGCAGGGAGTGCCCCGGAGTGGGCTGCGCCCGGACGCGACGGTGATGGGCACCAGGGTTTGTCACCCAGGAGGGTTTGCAGCCACAGTGATGGGTGAGGAGGTGCCAAACCCAAACTTCGGTGGCTGTCCCAGGGCTGGTGAGGGGAACAGGGTACCCATGGCTGTGCCCTCGCTGCCGCAGCATCCCTCCATGTCACCCTGTTCCCCCCCAAAGCCCTGTCCCCCCCCCCCCCCCCCAAGCTGGACCAGGATCTGGGGCGACTTCTCAGGGTCCTGGCGGGGGACAGGGGTGAGTGACACAGCCCGTGGCAACCGCAGAGGGTTTGATACACCGCCAGCACAGCACAGGGATGCTTGGGGACCTGTTTGCAGCGGGATGCCGGGGACAAGCAGCAGTGGCGGCGTGGAAAGCACTGCCTGGGCAGGGAATGCCCTGGAGTTGGCTGTGCCCAAACGGGACGGTGATGGGCACCAGGGCTCGTCACCTAGGAGGGTTTGCAGCCGCGGTGATGGGTGAGGAGGTGCCAAACCCAAACTTTGGTGGCTGTCCCAGGGCTGGTGAGGGGACCAGGGCACCAGTGGCTGCCGCAGCATCCCTCTGTGCCACCCGCAAAGCCCTGTCCCCCCCTCCCTGAGCCAGACAGGGGTCTGGAGCCGCTTCTGGGGGTCCTGGCGGGGGACAGAGGCGAGTGACACGGCCGGTGGCGACCGCACAGAGTTTATTGATACACCGCCAGCACAGCACAGGGATGCTCGGGGACGGGGTGTGGGGGGGGGTTGTTCTCTTCTACCGTTACAGCGTGCATCGCATACACAGAGACGGGGAGCGGGCAGCCCGGGGTGGGGGGGGGCCAGCACGCAAGCGCCATGCTGCCGACGGCTCATGCGGGGGGCAGCGGAAGGGGGGACACGGGGCTGGGGAGGGGAGGGGGCGCTCAGCTCCAGTCTCCCCCCACCCCGGCTCTTCCAGCTGCCTCCTGGGCCGGGGGTTCGGGTGGCACACGGCGATGGCTAGAGCAGAGAGCGAACACAGCACGGGGCTGGAGGGGGGGGGACACCGCCAGCATCCCCCCCCTGCACACACACCACTGCGGACACTGCAGCCCCAAAGCGGCACCGGCGGGAGATTGAGGGGGGGGTGTCCCTGCCTGAGCACCCCTCCATCCCTGGGAGCAGTTCAAAACCGGGGGGGTGCTTCCAGCCCCTCCGCCGAACCCCCTGGGAGGGCCGGGGATGGCGAGGGGAGGGGGGCCAGCCGTGGTGTAGGGGAGTGGGGGGGGGGGGATGCAGGGGCTGGCGGAGGGGCAGGGGGTCCCGCGGCGGCGGCAGAGCGTGGGGCTCACCCCGGCGAGGATGATGCTGGTCGGCCAGTCCAGGAGATGAAGGCTCCCTCCTTGGGGGGCGCAGGGCGGCGCGGGCTCTGCCTCCGCGCTGGGTGAGGGTCCCGCCGGCTCCTTCCCCCGGTGGGCAGGGACACGGGCAACGCCGCTGTTTCCCCCGGCCGGATCCCCCGCACCCATCCGCGTCCTCCACCCGGCAACGTCCATGGGTGAAACCCCCCCCCGGCCGCTTCCCGTCCCCCTCCCCGGCCCTGCCAGGCCCCCCAGCCTTAACGCCCCACGCTGATGTTGCATGTCTTGCAGCTGGGGTCCTTTTTGGCGTTGGCGGTGGAGAGGCTCATCAGCTGGTGCCCGCTGATCTCCCCCAGCACGCCCAGGCTGAGGTCCACCGGCTCGGTGTATATGACCTCCAGGATGCTGTCCTGGGCATGGCGGTACACCAGCTCGCCCTCCTCCACGCAGCACGTCAGGAACTTGTTGGAGGAAATGTCCAGCTGGGGTAGACGCTCCCGGCAGAAGACATCCCCCGAGGAACCCTTGGGTGCCAGGACCAGGACCACGTAGTGGTAGGCGGTGTACATGCAGTAGAAGTCCGCGAAGTAGAGGTTGGTGTTGGGGTTGAAGAGACGCTGAGCCGGGATCTGGAAGCGGTACCGGCCGTAGGGGGAGTCCTGGGGGGGCTGCCCGGTGTTGAACTCGGTGTTGCAGCTGAAGAAGATGCCGTGCAGCATGCCGCTGGTGGGCGAGCCGTGGCTGCCGCTGTTGTCCTTCAGCGAGGGCTTCATCACGTTCCCGCAGTGCATCCTGCGAGGAGGAGGAGGAGGAGGAGGAAGAGGAGGAGGAGGGACACGGACACACACACAGGGAGGGTCAGGGGACGCGGCCCCCGGTGAGGGCCGGGTGTCCCTGGGGCTGGGGGGGCAGCGGGGCTGGGGGGTACCTGACATGCTGGAAATACTCCTTGTGCTGGTTACGGTAGAAGACAGAGAAGCGCAGCATGCGGCCGGCAATCAGCTCGGCTTTCTCCTGCAGCTGGGCCAGGTGCTCCTTGGCGTAATCTGGGGACGGGGAGGGGGGACATCAGGGTGTCTCCATCCCCCCCCACCACCACCCACCCCCGGGCAGCCCATCCCTGCCCGCATCTCGCGCTCCCCACACCTCCTGCCTCCCACTCATCAGCTGCCGCTCCAACCCGCCCGGCTTGTGCAAGCTCCCGGCATCGCCCCCGTCCTCCCGGTTGTCCCGGGTCCCGGCAGCGCCCGGCTCGGCCGCCCCCACCCACAGCTCACCCCCGGTACAAAACTCCACCGTCTCGCTCCAGCCGGACACCAGGTACTCGCCGTCGCTCTGCTTCACCGCCGTCTGCACCGCCACGCTGTACTCGGTGCGGGGGCTCAGGAACCAGTGGCCCCGCACCGTCATGGGCAGCGGCACTGCTTTGGCCACCAGCTTGGTGGGGACATCCTGCGCCGAGGGGTGAGGGTCAGGCAGGGTGGCATCATCCCCCAACCTCCCCGCACCCTCCTCCAGCATCCCTGCCCGATGCCGGGGGGGATGATGCCGGGGGGATGCTGCCGGGTACCACAAGCTGCAAAATATCCTCACCGGTGCCTTTGCCGGGGTTTGCCCGGTGCTGAGACACCCCCAAAGCGGCGTGGTGCTGCCCCCCCCTCCACTCCAGCCCCCATAGATCTCCCTTCTCCCCACCTTCCCGCACCTCCTGGCAAAGCCACAGCTGGGACAGGGGATGAGGGGTCCCCCCCCAAGGGGGGTCTTGGGGACCCCCTGCTCCCGGCGGCATCTCGCGGTGTCAATAGGCCACCGAGCAGCACCGCAGTGCAGAGCCGTTTCTGTGGCAACGGCGGATGCTGAAGTCGGGAGACACAGGGGAGAAAAAAATATCCCCCCCCCCCCCCCACCTCCCGCTACCACCCCCCTTATTACTGGGGAGGAGAAAAAAAAAAAAAAAAAATAATGTTAAACATTAAATAGCATCACCCTGGCAACCGCGCTGCTAAAAACGTCCTGAATTAGTGACTCGCATCCAAGGGGAGGGGGAGCGGGAGCGGTTTGCGGCTCTGCTCCCCCCACGGGGGTGCGGGGGGGGTCGGTCACACCCCCGTCCCCATCCCGGTCCCCTCCGCCTGCTGTGTCCCATGGGTGATTTGTCCCCAGATCAGTGCGGGATTGGGCTCTAAAGATGTTTTTCCCGGTAAAACCCGCTCTCCTCTCCCCGGGAAGGGGGGGGTCCCGCTTCTCCCCCCCGCATCCCCCCCGCCCCGGGCTCACCCGATGCTTGAACTTGTTGGAGTTCTTGTTCTCCTTCTTGTTGAGGTCGATGAAGTAGTGGGTGACCCTCTCCAGGTCCCCCTTCTCCATGGCCCAGGAGATGCGGAAGGAGTCGCAGGTGATGTTGTTGATCTCGATGTTTTTGGGGGTGGAAAGCAGCTCCATGGCCGGAGGGGCTGCGCTCCTGCGGGCAGAGGAGCAGGATAAGGGTGGGGGGGACACTGAGGGATGGCAAGGCGGGGGGGGGGGGGGGGGTTACCCCCGCTGCCCACGGTGGCAGCTGCTGGGGGTAGGGGGGGGCGGCCGCCCGCGCCGGTGTGGCCCCCCGCGGCGGAGCAGATGGCAGCGGGGTGGAAAAGCGGCCAGCAGCCAGGAATAGGCAACGCAGGCAGGAGCAGGCAGTGGGAAGCCGGGAACAAGCCCGTTCAGGGGGGAAAAGCGGCTGCGCAGGACTGGGGGGGGGGGGGGAGCCCCAGCCGCTCCCCCGGGATGCCGCGGGGCCCCGGCTCGTCGCCAGTGGGTGTTTCGGGGTTTGCTCAACACCGGGTGGGGAAAGAAAAACAAGGGGAGCGGAGGGAGTGCTGGGAGAGGGGAGGGTTGGACGAAGGCACTGGAAAAGCTGGATCCGCCTTTGCCCTGGCCCGCGGCCGCCCCGTGCCTCAGTTTCCCCATGGCTGCGCTCGCCCCCCTGCACCCTGGGGAAGCAGCTCGGCTGGGCAGGTGCATGGGGGGCTTCGCACCCCGGGGTGGGCACAGCGATGCTGTCGGTGGCACGGCGGCACAGCAGCCAGGGGATGCACTGGGGGGGCTGTCGGGGGGGGGGGGGGGGACGGGGACCCCAAGGCTTGTGTAAGCCCTGCAAGGAGAAGCAATGCCATGGTGGGCACCCACCTGAGCCGCGGCACCGTGGGGCCACCAACACACTCGCTGCAACCCACGTGCGCCCACGGCGGCTGGCACACGCGTGCCCTCGGCCACCCACACCCCAGCTCCTCTGTGATCCGCCCCCCCCCCCCCCCCCCCGCAACCGCTGCACAGCATCGCAACTGCCACCACCACAAACACCGCCTGGCACATCCACCCCACGCATGGGCACACTCCCACGGCCACCCACGGCCACCCACGGCCACACGTGTGTGTCCCCCGCTGTGTGCGCAGAGCCATGGCACACGCCGGCATCCCGCGGCAGGGTGCCCGCTTGCCCCCGCAGCCCTGCGGCGAGCCACACTGCGCACCCCCAGCCTCCCCCAGTACCCGGACACCCCACCCCCCCCCCACCCCCAGCCGGGTGTCACCCATGTGGGGTGTCACTTGGACACCCCACCACCACCATCGGGCATGGCAGAAGGTCACCGCTTTGGGGACAGCCCCGTGCCCGGTGGAGGCGTTGGGTGGGGGGGGCTCTCCTGTACTAGGAGCTTCGTAGCCACATCGTGATGCTCCGTGTCACCGCGTCCCCCATGTCCCCATGCACCCCGTGTCCCCCATGTTCCCCCCCCCCTACCCCATGTCCCCCAAACAACCCCCGATGCCAGCAGGAGGTTGCCAATGTCACCATGGCGGTGAGGCCCTTACCTGGCCGTGCCGGGGGGGGGCTGCTGGGCTGCGGTGGGATGGAGGTGGGGTGACAGGGCAAGGTAGCCCCAGTGGGGCCGAGGCGAGCGGGAAGGGCAAAGGATGCCGGTGACAACACGGTACCCAGCGATGCCGCGCTGCTGCTTGCGGCTGCTGCGACTGGGATCCTCCCAGCCAGCTCGGAAATAGCAAAAAAAAAAAAACAAAAAAAAACCCAACCAAAAAAACCACCACCCTCCAGAGGAGGGAGAGAAGAGAAAAAAAAAAAAAAAGAAGGAAAAATAGATACCGAGCAGCTTGGGAAGGGGTGGGAATAAAAAAAAAAAATAAACCAACCCTTCTTCTTCTTTTGCCCAATGAGGTGGAGGGTTGTGGCCGGCGTCAGGGGATGGAGGCAGCGAGAGGAGTGGGGGGCTGTGGGTGGGTGGTGGGCAGCTTCTGCCTGAACCCCCCCAAAAATGGGATGCAGTGATTGCAGGGGGATGCTGGTACCCACCAGGGATGCTGGTACCCACCTGGGATGCTGGTACCCACCTGGGATGCTGGTACCCAGCTGTGCCCCCCGGTGGGAAATGTGGGTGCAAAGCCAAAAAAAAAAAAAGGGGGGAGGGATTGATGCTTTGCTGCTGGTGGTGTGGGGGACCCCCCCCCATGTGCGGGTTTTGGGGAGGGGGGACACCCCAAAAAAAGCTCATTTTCCCCTCTCTGAGCGCCCACCCGCATGGGGCTGGAGATTGGTTGGGACCTCCTCCCCGGCTGCAGGAGGTGCTGGAGGGGTGGTTTCAGCCCAAGATGAAGGGGGGGTTCAAATGAAGGGGTGAGTGACCCCCACCTCCTCTCCTCCCCGCTGTCCCCCTCTTCACCGCACCGTGCCCGGTCCGGAGAGCCGGGCACTGCCCGTCACAAAGATGGCGCCGCCACCTTCCGCATGGCCGGGCAGTGCCAAGCACAAAGATGGCGGCCCATTGGCGGCCCCCGCGCGCCCCTAACAAAGATGGCGGCAGCGGCGTCTCTCCGGGAAGGGCCCGTCGCACAGCACGCATGCGCAGTGGGGCGGCGAGCCGGTGGTTGCTCGGGCAGGGTAAGGGGCAGTGTGGCGTGGGGTGAGCGGCTCTGGGGGGGTTTATGGGGGGGTTGAGCGACCTGGGGTGGGGAGCGAGTGGGTCCGTGGGGGTGCATTGCGGGGGGAGCAGGCTGGGGAAGGGAATGATTGCGTCCGGGGGGGGGTGTATGGGGGGGCTGAGCCCCCTGGGAAGGGGGGCGAGAGTGGGTCGGAGCGGGGGGGCAGCACCCTGGGGAGTGGGGTGCGAGTGGGTCTGGGGGGTGCACTGGGGGGGAGAACACCCTGGGGAAGGGGGCGAGTGGGTCCGGAGGTGGGGAACACCCTGGGGAGGGGGTGCCGGTGGGTCCAGAGGGGTGTATGGTGGGTCTGAGCCCCCTGGGGTGGGGGGCGAATGGGTCCGGGGGGGTGCGTGCTGGGGAAACACCCTGGGGAGGGGGGTGCGAGAGGGTCTGGGGGGTGTACTGGGGGGGGGTCACGCTGGGAAAGGGAATTATTGGGTCCGGGAGGGTGTATGGGGGGACTGAGCCCCCTGGGAAGGGGGGCGAGAGTGGGTCGGGGCGGGGGGGCAGCACCCTGGGGAGTGGGGTGCGAGTGGGTCTGGGGGGTGCATTGGCTGCTGGGGGCGGGGGAGCACGCTGGGGAAGGAGGTGAGCGGGTCCGGGGGTGTATGGGGGGGCTGAGCCCCCTGGGAAGTGGGGCGAGTGGGTCCGGGGGGGGTGAGCACCCTGAGAAGGGGATGCGAGTGGGTCCGGAGGGGGGGAACCCCTAGGGAGAGCGTGCCCGTGGGTCCGGGGGGGGTGTATGGCGGGGCTGAGCCCTCTGGGGTGGGGAGTGAGTGGGTCCGGGGGGGTGCATGGGGAGGAGACACTCTGGGGAGTGGGGTGCGGGTGGATCCGGAGGGGGGGAACACCCCAGAGAGGGGGTGCCGATGGGTTTGGGGGGGGTATGGGGGGCTGAGCCCCATGGAAAGGGGTGTGGAGGGGTCTGGGGGGGAGCACCCTGGGAAAGGGGGGGGTTCGAGTGAGTGTGGGGGGGTGAAGTGGGGGGGAGCACCTTGGGGAGGGGGAACGAGTGGGTCTGGAGAGGGGGAGCACCCTGGGGAGGGGGTGCCAGTGGGTCCGGAGGGGTGTATGGGGGGGCTGAGCCCCCTGGAAAAGGGTGCAAGTGGGTCTGGGGGTGTAAGCCCCCTTGGGAGAGGGTGCAAGTGGTTCGGGGGAGTGTGGGGGTGGGGGTGCATTGGGGGGGTGGAGCACTCTGGGGAGGGGGAATGAGTATGTCCGGGGGGGGGGGGGGTGTGACCACCATGGCGGGGGGGGGAGCACCCTTGGGGGGAGTATATATGAGTGGGTGCTATTTGGGCATGAGGGGGGGGCTGACCCCCCTGTGCTGGGTGCCCCTGACCATCTGTGTCGTCCCCCCCTCCAGGGCCAGGCAGAGGATGGCGGAGGGGGGCTCGGGTGACACCGGCTCCCCCAGCAGCCTGCGGCCGGGGCTTCCCGGGGCACGGGGGGTGCTCGGGAGGCGCCCGGCTGCCCCCCCCCTCACCCCCGGCCGCCTGCCCTCCATCCGCTCCAGGGACCTCACCCTGGGAGGTGTGAAGAAGGTGAGTACCCCTTTTTGGGGAGTCCCCAAAACCACCCCTTTTGGGGTGACCCTGCCTCCTGCCCCACTGTTGGGGTGTGGGGGCAAGGAGGGACCCCCGGGGGGGTCAGGATGCTCTGGGGGGAGCGGGACATGGCAGATCCCCATCTGCCTGCTCCAGCCCCCCTCACCCCACCCTGGGAGGCATGAAGAAGGTGAGTACCCCTTTTTGGGGAGTCCCCAAAACCACCCCTTTCGGGGTGACCCTGCCTCCTGCCCCACTCTTGGGGTGTGGGTGCGAGAAGGGACCCCCAGAGCAGCAGCCCAGGGGGGTTCTGGGTGCTCTGGTATGGGGGGGGCCACCTCCTCCAGCCCCCCTCACCTCACCCTGTGAGGGCTGAAGAAGGTGAGTACCCCATGAGGGGGTGTCCCCAAAACCACCCCTTTCGGGGTGACCCTGCCTCCTGCCCCACTCTTGGGGTGTGGGTGTGAGAAAGGACCCCCAGAGCAGCAGCCCGGGGGGGTTCTGGGTGCTCTGGTATGGGGGGAGCCGTCTCCTCCAGCCCCCCTCACCCTGGAAGGCGTGAAGAAGGTGAATACCTCATAAGGGGGGGTCCCCAAAACCACCCCTTTCGGGGTGACCCTGCCTCCTGCCCCACTCTTGGGATGTGGGTGCGAGGAGGGACCCCCAGAGCAGCGGCCCGGGGGGTTCTGGGTGCTTTGGTAGGGGGGGAGCCGTCTCCTCCAGCCCCCCTCACCCTGGAAGGCGTGAAGAAGGCGAGTACCTCATGAGGGGGGGTCCCCAAAACCACCCCTTTCGGGGTGACCCTGCCTCCTGCCCCACTCTTGGGATGTGGGTGTGAGGAGGGACCCCCGGGGGGGGCTTGGGGTGCTGTGGGGGGGGGGAGCGGGACGTGGCCGCATCCCCATCCCCCTCCTCCAGCCCCACGGCCAGTTTGGTTTCTGTTGCTTATCTGGGCTCGTGCAGCGACTTGTCCCTCTGCTCTCGTTTGCAGAAAACCTTCACCCCCAACATAATTAGCAGGAAGATCAAGGAAGAGTAAGTGGCCTCGTCAGCGTTTCCGCGGGGCGCGGGGGCGGTTTCGCCGGCGGGTACCCAAGGCGGCAGGGTCTCGGTGGGCAAAACGGCCCCCCAGGAGGGCAACCCGGTGGCAGGGGGGATAGGGTGACAGGCCACCTCCCCGCTCCCCAGGCCCAGAGAGGACGTCACTGTCAAGAAGGAGAAGAAAGAACGGGAGAGGGACCGGCAACGCGATGGGCACGGCCGGGGCCGGGGCCGGCCCGAGGTTATCCAGTCCCACTCCATCTTCGAGCAGGGTCCTGCTGAAATGATGAAGAAGAAAGGTAAGGGGAGCTCCCCCCCCCAGCCCTGACCCCCGCTGCCATTCCCGGGGAGGGGGGATTTCGGGGTGTCCCACCCGGCTCAGGGCTCACCCCCGGGGCTGCTCCCCGCTCCCCAGCAGGCTCCTGGGACAAGACGGTGGACATGTCGGACTTCGGCCCTTCCCACATCATCAACATCAAGAAGGAGAAGAGGGAGACGGACGAGGAGACGAAGCAGATCCTGCGGATGCTGCAGAAGGACGATGTGAGTGGGGCCGGGATGGGTGGCTTCGGTGTCGCGGGGGCTCTGTTCAGTGTCCCTTCTCCCGTCCTCGTAGTTCCTGGATGACCCGGGGCTGAAGAATGACATCCGTAACAAGCCGGTGCAGCTGCCGCTGGCCCACTCGGGCTGGCTCTTCAAGGAGGAGGCAACGGAGCAGGAGGACGCCCAGCCCTGGCTGCCCAGCCCCAAGGAGGACAAGATGGAGCTGGACCCACCAGTGAAAGGTGCTTTTAGGGGGGGGGGAAGAAACCCAGTGGGTGTGGGGGGGCTGCCCCCTTCTGATGCCCCCCCACCACCTCTCCATGCCCCCCCCGCCCCCTCTGATGCCCCCCCGCCCCCTCTCCATGCCCCCCCGCCTCTTCTGATGCCCCCCCATGCCCCCCCGCCCCCTCTCCATGCCCCCCCGCCCCTTCTGATGCCCCCCCGCCCCCTCTCCATGCCCCCCTGCCCCTTCTGATGCCCCCCTGCCCCCTCTCCATGCCCTCCCACCCTATCTGATGCCCCCCGCCCCCTCTCCGTGTCCCCCTGCCCCCTCTCCATGTCTCCCCGCCCCCTCTGATGCCCCCCCTCTCCATGCCCCCCCTGCCCCTTCTTCATGCCCCCCCGCCCCCTCTCCGTGCCCCCCCGCCCCCTCTCCGTGCCCCCCCGCCCCCTCTCCATGCCCACCCACCCTGTCTGATGTCCCCCCGCTCCCTCTCCATGCCCCCCCGCCCCCTCTCCATGCCCACCCCCCCTGTCTGATGCCCCCCCCCACCTCTCCGTGCCCCCCCCCCCCCCCCTCTGATGCCCACCCACCACCTCTCTGTGTCCACCTGCCCCCTCTCGCCCCCGGTGCCAGTGAAAGAAGAGCTGTGCGATGAGGACCCCCCCCCAAAACTGCTGCAAAGCAAAGGACCCCCGCCGGGTTTCCCCCGGGACGTGTCGGTGGCCGAGCTGCTGCAGCGGCTGAGCCTGTCGGGCGAGGAGGAGCTGCTCTTCCTCCAGCTGCCCGACACCCTGCCCGGCCAGCCCCCCACCCACGACGCCAAACCCATCAAGACGGAGCTGCAAAACGAGGAAGGGCAGGTGGTGGTGGTGAAGCAGGAGAAGAGCCAGGTAAGGGCTCGACGGAGGGGGCGGTGGGGGGGGGGGGGACGACGACAGGGGACAGGGTGGTGATTTGTGTGTCGTCGTCCCCCCCCCCATCTCCATCCCGCGGTGGCAGGAGGCGAGGCAGGCGGAGAATACCTGCACCCTGGCCGACCTCCCCGAGGGGCAGGTGGGGAAACTGCTCATCCGAAAGTCGGGAAAAGTGCAGCTGGTGCTGGGCAAGGTGACCCTGGACGTGACCATGGGGACCCCCTGCTCCTTCTTACAGGTACAGGGTCTGGGGAGGGGGGTCTGGGGACCTGGTTTGAGGGGCTGCGCCCCACCATAGCCCCTTGGGGTTGGGGGGGGGTCCCTGGGGCCATCAGGGAGGAGCAGGGTCGTGGCACCCCGCAGCATCCCGGTGGCTGCTCTTGTCCCCGGGGTGTGGGTAACAGTGGGGGGCACATCTCCTCCCAGCTTAGCACCACCCCCCCCACCCCCGCAGCTCCCACAGTGTGCAGGGACCTCAAGCCCTTCTCCCAACCACAATTAAAGCGTTTCCCGCGGGATTGGGCTGCTTACGGGCGTTTCTCCCCTCTGGAACAGGAGCTGGTGTCCGTCGGCATCGGGGACAACCGCACGGGGGAGATGATCGTCCTGGGCCACGTGAAGCACAAGCTCGTGTGTTCCCCGGACTTTGAGGCTCTGCTGGAGCACCGGCACCGGTAGCCCCGGGGGAGCCGGCGGCAGGCTGGGGGGGGGCTCAGCCCCATGCCCGCAGCCCATGGGGACGGTCCCCGTGCAGCTCGGGGACCCTGCAGTGCCCTCCGCCCCGCCAGCCTGGGGACACGGAGAGGTGTCTTCTGTAGGTGTGGGTGCAGGGATGGCTCCTCCCTCCTTCCCGGCCCTGCAGTGGGGCAGCACTGGGGCTGGGGGCTCCGGCTTTGACCCCCAGACCCACTGCACGCCCCCACCCCACCCCATGCCAAACAGGCAGGGGCTGTGTCTGCCTACATCTCATGGATTTCTGGATGCGTGGGACCCTGGTGTCCGTCCCCTCCCCTGGCTCTCCAGCAGCCGAGCACGGGCTGGCGAGAGCGGGACACGCGCCTGCGGGGAAAAATGTGGAATAAAAAACTCTTTTTTTTTTTTTTTTTTTTTTTTCTCCCTGGCGCGAGGCTGCTCCGTCTCTTCCCGTCTCCTCCGCGGTGCCCTTGGCAGCCGTCCCCCCTGTGCCACCAGCCCCACTGCTTGCCACCAGCCTGTTGGGCCCCGTCCCCGGCGTGACACGGCCACTTACTCGCCCTCCCCTCCCTTGGGAGAGCTGGGGGGGGGACGACACACAGCCTCTCTGGCCACCCCCAGGGCTGAGCCCCCCAGTGCCCGAGCATCTCCCTGCTCCACGCCAAGGAAGCAGCATGGAGGTGGCAGGGTGTGAGGGACACAACCCCCCCACCGCCTCCAGGGACCAGTGTTGGCCCTGGGCACCGCTGCAGCACCGGAGGGGGCCAGTGCGTGGCCACCAGCACATCCCCGTGGTGGGGGCAGGAGGCTGCGTGTCTTGAGGAGGGGGGGAGGATGGCATCACCCAAGGGTCTGCCATCATGGAACCAAATCCTCCCAGGAGAGAGGGTGGGAAAGCACCAATTGCCTGTGTGGAGCAGGGCGGGGGCTGCACTTGCCCCTTGGCTTTTGCCCCCCCTGCCTCATCCCATCTTACCCGCCCTATCCCATCTTACACCTCCTTACCCCCAATCTTACCCCCCCCGCCCCATCAAATCTTACCCTATCCCATCTTACTTTTACCCCCCCATCCCATTCTACCCCCCCACCCTATCCCATCTTACCCACCCCATCCAATCCCTCCCCCATCCCATCTCACCCCTGTCCTACCCCATCCCATCTTACCCCCATCCCATCTTACCCCCATCCCATCCTAGGCCTCCCTATCGTCTATCTTGCTGCCCTGCCCCATCAAATCTTACCCCACTCTTCCATTTTACCCCCCCATCTTACCCCCCATCCCATCTTATCCTTGTCCTACCCCATCCTATCTTACCCTGTTCCACCTTACGCCACCCTACCCTTTGTCTTACCCCCCCCATTTTAACCCCCCCACTCTATCCCATCTTATGTCCCCCTCCTATCTTACTCCCATCCCCCCTTACACCTCCCTACCTTCTCTCTTACCCCCCCCACCCTATCCCATTTTACCCCCCATCTCATCTTATCCCTGTCCTACCCCATCCTACTTTACTCCCATCCCATTTTATGCCTCCCTAACTTCTATTTTACCCCCCCACCCCATCAAACCCCCCTACTCTATCCCATCTTACCCCCCATTCCATCTTATCCTTGTCCTACCCCATCCTATCTTACCCCCATCCCATCTTACACCTCCCTACCCTCTATCTTACCCCCCCACCCCATGAAATCTTACTCCCATCCCATTTTACCCCCCTACTCTATCCCATCTTACCCCTCATCCCGTCATATCCCTGTCCTATCCCATCCTATCTTACCCCCATCCCGTCTTATGCCTCCCTACCCCCTATCTTACCCCCCCCCACCCCATGAAATCTTACCCCCGCCCCATTTCACCCCGTCCTGCCCCATCCCATTTTACCCCCCCCCCATCCCATCTCAGGCCCCCGCCCCAGCTCCTGCCTGGGCCACGCCCCCTTCCTGCCTGGGCCACGCCCCCTCGACGGTCGCTGTCCGCAGTGCTGAACCCCACCCTCCCGCGCGGGAATTGGGCCCCTCCGCGCGGGGCGTGGCCATCGAGATGCCCAATAAGAGGGCGCGGCGGCGGGGGTGGGCGGGGCCGCGCTTGCGCAGTGCCCCGGCGGCGTGCTCGGCCTTGTGAGCCGTCGCCTCGACGGGGCGGTTATGGAGCCCCTCCGGCCCTTCCGCCTCCCCAGGCCCGGCCCCGGCCCCGCTCACCCGGGCAGGCTGCGGGGGCTCCCGGGACAAGCCCAGCGCCTGCCCCGGCCCGGCCCTCCCGAGCCCCGGCCCGCTGTGGCGCCTCTCTCCGCCCTGCTGTGTAGCCTAGGCCTGGGTGAGCAGCCCTGCCCCTCGCTGGAGGCCGGGGACTGGACCCTCGGTAGGTGGTTGTGCCCGGGATGGGGGGGGCGGGCAGCGAGGCCCGGCCTGGCCCCCCACCACCCACAGTGCCCTCTCCTTCCCGCAGGCCGCGGCACCATGGTGGAGGCTCTGGCGCAGCCGAGCCCAGAGGAGGAGGAGGAGGAGGAGGGGGCGGTGGCAGCACTCCCCCCACGCGGGCGGTGAGTCCCCCCCTGTCTGTCCCCCTCCCACCTTGGCCTCGAGTGCTTCTGATAGTTTAATGGCTGACTCGGGTGGTGGCGGGCTGGGGGACGCTCTGTAAGTGACACCGTTGTTGTGACTGAGCCACCTGTGCCGCCTCCTGTTACAAAATTCGGTGTTTTGAGCATCTCTGGGCAGGGAGCACCCACTGTGTGTGGGGCACAAGCAGGGGGACCTGGCTGCTGGAGGGAGGGGGATTGCTGAGGGGTGCACCAGAGGGTGGTGGGCATGGCCATCACGGGGGCTTTGCAGCCAGGATACCACCAGCGTGTCCCCAGCGTGCTGGGACTCACCTCTGCCTGCTGTGGGGACGCAGCATCCTGTGGCGAGGCAGAGGGGATGTGCTGCCCACCCCCCTCGGGAGACACGCCGCCGCGCCATCCCGTGGGAAGCCCTGCATTATCGCTGCGCCCACCCTGCACCTGCCGGGACCCCGGCCCTCCCTGCCGCCCGCGCCTCCTCCAGGGAGCCCCCCGGCTGCCAGCAGACCGTAAGTGAAGCGTCAGTGAGCCCCGGCCCCACATTTTGGGGTCCCAGCTCTCCACACTGCCTCTGCTCCCTCTCTCCTAGGGCACCGGGGGTGAAGACGGTGGCCAAGGGAACTGCCTTAGCCTTGGGGCTGAACTTGGTTAAAATCCACTGCCAGAACGAAGCCGTCTACCAGTACCATGTCACCTTCAGGTATCGGCGTGGGCACAGGGGGTCGGGCCTCCCCCGCAGCCCCTCGAAGGGTGGGTGCCCCTTGGCAGAGCCCTCCCTGTCTCTCTATCCCTCCATCCCTCCCAGTAGCCGCTAGATGGAGCGGCCGGCGCGGCCACGGGGCTGCGGACAGAGCTGCTGTGGGGAAGCAAAGCAAATGAGCTCCGGTTTTTCCCCCTCGTGGAGTTTTTGGGGTCCTGAGTGGGGTCTCGCCAGGGGGCAGAGGGGGGTTAAAGGACCGAGGACTTGCCAGCAGCAGCAGGTGGTGTGTCCCCGTCTCCTGCAGCCCCGAGGTGGAGTGCAGGAGCGCCCGCTTTGCCATGCTGAAGCAGCACCGGGCAGTGACGGGGGACGTGACCGCCTTCGATGGCACCATCCTCTACCTGCCCATCATGCTCCCCCAGGTAAGGGGCGATGCGATCTGCACCGGGGTGAGGTTGTTCTGGCTGATTTGGGGGCACAGGGATGCCCCCCCCCCGGCTCTCCAGCCCATGTGCTGGGTAGGAGAGCATCCCCCCTGCCCTGGCTAATGTGCCGTCTCGCCCTGCAGGCCGTCAGTCTGAAGGCTCAGCGGAGGAGCGACGGGGAGGAGATCACCATCACCATCCAGATAACCAAAGTCCTCGAGCCCAGCTCGGATCTCTGCGTCCCCTTTTACAACGTGGTTTTCCGGAGGTGAGGGACAGTGGAGACCCTCCCTGAACTCCCGGGAAACAACCCTCCTTCCTCCAAGCCTGCGCCCATCCTTGCTTTTATTTGCCTTCCCTAGGGTGATGAGAATCTTAGATATGAATCTGGTTGGGAGAAATTTCTTTGAACCTGCCCAGGCCACCGTAATACAGCATTACAGGTGGGTGCTGGACGTGGTTTTCTCCTGCCACTCGCTTGGGTGCGAGACAGGGATGTCCCTGTTGCCCCGGCAAGAGTGCAAGGCTGGAAATTCGGAAGTCTTTGCCAGGTCAGCTCTCTTGGCCGGCTCTGGTTAACCTGACCTCAGAAGCGCCTGTTTTCTGCAGTGCAATTCAGGGGTTATTAGCTGAAAGCTGGCAGCCAGCTGGGAAATAAATCCTCTGCGTTTTGAGCGCTCCTTGGCGAGCGGGATGGCTGCCCGGTCCCTCTGGCAGCGCCGTGCAGGCGGCTCCGGTTTTAACCCAGGCGCCGTTGGGCATCTTTTCTCCTCGTCGCAGGCTGCAGATTTGGCCAGGATACTCCGTCAGCATCCGGAAGAAGGATGGCGGCCTCTTCCTCTTGGTCGACCCCATCCACAAAGTCATCCGCAGCGATTCTGTCCTGAATTGCATGTAAGAGAGGGTGGGGGGAAAGAAACAGAGGAGCCCCACGGAGTTTTGAGGATGAGGGTGGTTTTCTAGCAGCTGTGTCCAGGGCTGTCTCTCAGTGAGGGCAGTGCTGGCTACAGTCACCGGGCTCATGGCCACTGGTGCTGTTTGGCAAAAGGTGTTTGATTTTTGGGGTAGCGTGGGCAGGGAGCGTCACCCTGAGCCTCTCCTCCTCCCTCTCTCCCTGCCGCAGGCATGCCATCTACAAGCAAAGCCTCAGCAGCTTCCAGGACGAGTGCACCAAGCAGCTGGTGGGCAACGTGGTCATCACCCGCTACAACAACCGCACCTACCGCATCGACGACATCGACTGGAACAAGACCCCGAGGGACAGTTTCACCCTGGTTAGCGGCGAGGAGATCACCTTCGTGGACTACTACAGGTAGTAGTGGTCCGTGGAGCATCCTTTGGGATGAGCATCTGTGGGGAAAGGCTTGATGCCCGGCTCAGACCCAGGGTGGGCTCTCACCCAGGGAATGTCTCACCTGACGCCATCTCCCTGCTCTTTGTCCAGCAAAACCTACGGCATCACCATCAGGGAGCTGGACCAGCCGCTGCTCATCCACAGGCCCAGGGAAAAACAGACGCCAGAGGGGAAGGTGAGCCGGTCACAGAGAGCTGGGGAGGGGAAATTGAGACCCACGGTCTCTTCTCGCCTCCTCCAGCCCCTGTCCTGCCCCTCGGCTGGGAGGGCAGGGGCTTGCAGCCCCCTCAAGGGGCTGACGGTGCCTGTCCCCCTCCCTGTAGCGTCGTCTGGACATGGTACTGCTCGTGCCGGAGCTCACCTTCATGACCGGGATCCCTGACACAAAGAAGGACAGCCGAATGCTGAAGGTCAGAGCGTGTCTGCGTCTGGTGGTCCCCGCTCCCCTGAGCCGACGCTTGCCCAGTTTGGAGAGCTGAGCCCCGGCCAGGCGCTGCTTGGGGGAGGGGGGGGGCTCAGAGCCCCCCCATCACACCCGGGGGATTCCCCAACCCCTCTCATCCCGTGCCCGCCCGCCGCAGGACGTGATGCGGGAGATGCTGCAGAGCCCCAGGCAGCACTACGTGCGGCTCACCAGCCTCCTGCGCAGGATCAAGGACAGCCCGGAGGCCTCGGGGGAGCTGATGCGCTGGGGGCTCACCCTGGACCCAGACATCCACAGGGTAAGGGGCTGCGGTGGGGGGTCCCCCCGGGAATGCAGGCGATGGCTGCACCATGGCAGCACCGGAGCTACCGTGGGTTTCTGCTCCTTTCAGACCCAGGGCCGAATCCTGCCCACGGAGAGGATCAACCTGCGGCACAGCTCCTTCCTGCCCGCCGAGGACCTGAGCTGGAACAAGGAGGTCACGCGAGAAGCTTCCATCTCGGCGGTGAGCCCGCGGCTCGGAACCTCGCAACAACATCCCCTTGTTTGAAAACTGGGATGGGTTTTCTTAGTGCTGGCATCCCGTCTGCCCCACTCCCGCCTGAGCTTGTTCGAGCTAAAACCCTTCCCTTATTTATGTTGGCTTTGTGCTTCAGCCTGGTTTTCCTAAGGAGGTTAGAGGTACGTGGCTGCGGCGTCTACTTTCCCACCTCCTCCTGGAGTGGCTGAAGGCTTCCAGACTGCAGCAATCGGATGTTGTGTGCCCCTTTAGGTTCCTCCTGGGCTCTTTTCCCCTCTCCCAAATTTCCCGCTGTGCTGCAGGGCTGGGAGCTGTGCGTTTTGGCAGCCGTGGCCCCGAGGCAAGGGCTGTCCTGGCCTCCCTATACTAGATCGCCATGAATTACTGGCTGCTGGTCTACCCGAAGCGCCTGCAGGACCTGGCGAAGGATCTGGTGGCTGCCATGGAGAGCGTCTGCGGCCCCATCGGCATGCACGTCAGCCGGCCTGCCTTGGTGGAGCTGAAGGATGACCGCATCGAGACCTACGCCAAGACCATCCGAAGCGTTTTGGGCAGCGAGGTGAGGAGGGGGGAGCTGGGAGGGGGGGATATAGCACGGGTTAGGACAGGCTGTGCCACCGCTGGGTCTCCTCGGGTGCTCCTGCATCTGATGCTCCTGCCTCACCCTCCCCGCAAGGACAAGGTGCAGCTTCTCCTGTGCATCATCTCCAGCAGCCGGGAGGACTTGTACGGGGCCATCAAGAAGCTGTGCTGCGTGCAGTCCCCGGTGCCCTCCCAGGTAGGTAAGGGACTCGGGAAAACGGGACCACCGGCACGCTGTGGGCATTTCCAGCCTTGGTTTTCCCTGGTTTTTCCCCCCCCCAACCCCCGGCAGGTCATCAACGCGCAAACCCTCATGGGCCAGGCGGGCAAGATGAGGAACGTGGTCCAGAAAGTCCTGCTGCAGATGAACTGCAAGCTGGGCGGCGAGCTCTGGGGGGTGGACATCCCCCTGGTAAGGCGGGCGAGACACGGGCGCCCTGAGTTTGCAAGCCCCGGGGGCTGGGCTGGGCTGGGGGGCGGGGGGGGCGCGTAGAGGGTCAATTGGTGCGGTCACGGGCTTCCCTGTGGGGATGCAGATGAACCGTCTGCGGAATTGGGGTTGGCGTCTCCATTTTGTGCGTATGATGTCCCTCGCAGCCGGAGGGATTCCGGCAGGGCAACCCGGAGCTGTCTGACTTATCCCTAACTCCCACCTGCCTTTTTACCTCCCCCCCCCCGCCCCGCCAAGAAACAGCTGATGGTCATCGGCATGGATGTCTACCACGGCCACAGCAAAGGGATGCGCTCCGTCATCGGCTTCGTGGCCAGCATGAATCAGTACGTGGTACCCCACGGGCCAGGGGGGAAGCGGTTTTCCTTCTTTCCTTCTGTTCTCCCATGGGGGTGCGGGGGGGTCCCACACCAGCATCGCCGCTGCCTCCCCTTTGCCGGGAAAAGGGCGAAGCCGGTGTGTTTATGTTGGATGCGGTGGTGGCCTTCAGCATGCCCTCGGTGCCGGGAAAGGTGCCGCGAGCACCCAGCCCAGGGTGGGTTTTGCTTGTGCAGCCTCTGGGTGGACTTTGGCTGGAGAAGGGGGTGCCTGACGCTCGTCCCCTCCTGTCCCCAGCGTCCTCACCAAGTGGTACTCCAGGGTGGTCTTCCAGATGCCCCACCAGGAGATCGCCGACAGCCTGCGGCTCTGCCTGGCCGATGCCCTCCAGCATTTCCACGAGGTGAGGCCAAAATGGGGAGAAAAAAAGAAAAAAAAGCCCTCCCACGGTTTAACGTCGCCTCAAAACAAGGGGAAAAAACCACCCCAAACCTCTCGGCCGGAGCGCGTGGGGGAGAGCAAACATCCTCGGCGGCCTTTGGACTGGATGCGACGCCCCGGGGAACCTCACCCTTATCTGGGGAACGTGCGAACGTGCCTGGAGGATTAGTTTGCACTGGGGGAAGCGCCACGTTACGCCTCCGCTCCTGTCGGCGTGGAACGGCTGAGCCCTGTCCTTTCGCCGCACGTCCCCAGCGTGAGAAAAGCAGCGTGCGGTGGGGCAGGGGCCTGCAGCTCTCGGGATTTTCCCATCACCTCGGCGGATGCTGTAAAAAAAAAAAAAACAAAAAAAACAAAAAAAAAAAACCAAAAAACAAAACAAAAGAAAAAAAGCCACCCCTGAAAAGGGGAAGTTTGGTGGTCCCGTGGGCAGGATTAGTGCAAAACGCTGCTTCTCTCCGCCCTGTCGGCCCTTCCGAAACCCGCTTTAAAACGCGTTTGTCGGTCCTGAGCGTAATTAGGGGATTTTCTGCAAAGCTGGAGGGTGATGGGTTGAATTCCCGGGCTGTGAAACTGTTGAATTATCCACCCTGGACACCCCGTGGGTGACTAGCGCCCAGCTTCTTGCCGGGGTGGGCATCTCCCCCTTGCCAGCCAGTCCTATGCATGGTGGCGGGAGGGAAAAAAAACCAGTGAATTCTTCCAATTTCCGCTTGCCCAGATGAACCACTGCTTGCCCAAGAAGATTGTGGTGTACCGGGACGGCGTGTCCGACAGCCAGCTCGACACCGTGCTCAAGTACGAGATCCCCCAGATGCAGAAGTGCTTCGACACCTTCGAGAACTACCAGCCCAGCATGGTGGTCGTGGTGGTGCAGAAGCAAATCAGCACCAATTTCTACGCCCTGAGGACAGAGCAATTCACCTCCCCTCCTCCGGGAACGGTCATCGACCACACCATCACCAGTTCGGACTGGTGAGTGGCAGCGCCGGCTGCTTGCGGGAGAGCTGCGTGGGGTGGAAAAAAACCAAACCCTTGTGCATTAAAAAAAAAAAACCAAAAAAAACCCCCAAAAACCCCCAAATAAACTGGTGCGCCACAAAATTTTGCCCTTCCCTCCCTCCCAGGCAGGATTTCTTTTTGTTGGCCCATTGCTCCCGCCAAGGCTGCAGCATCCCCACGCGCTACGTCTGTGTGCTGAACACGGCCAACCTCAGCTACGAGCACCTGCAGAGGTAAGGGCTGGCTTTTTGCGGTCCCCTGCAGCGTGGGGACCCACGTCTGACCCCCCCCCGCCCCCAAAATCTGGTTTTATATCACTTAAAGAGTCCCCCCGGAGCTGGCGGGGAGGGCAGCAGGGACTGGGCTGAGTCTGCTTTTGGTACTGGGTTAGCTGGGAGGGCTCGGTAGCGGACGAGGGGGAGGATGGCATCTGTCTCGCCTCCTCTCTGGGCCAGAACTAATTGCAAAGGTGATAAAGGAGAATCTGTGTCACACGGTGGTGGCCTTGAAGGAGAGCTGCGGTGGGTTCAAACGCGGCTCAAACAGTCCTTGGGTAATTAATGCAATCAGCCGCTATCAGTGCCCGGGCAGAACCTGACCTTTAATTCCTGCCATCGGGAAGAAAAACACCCCTGTGAGCAGATAGAGCCGTAACAGCTCCCCGCTCCCGGAGCCAGCGCTGCCGCAGGGAGCAGGATCCCATCCCCAAACCTCGATGCCACAAGCTGGGGAGCACTCACCCCCCTCTCGCTGTCCCCAGGTTGACTTTCAAGCTCTGTCACCTCTACTGGAACTGGCCGGGCACCGTCCGGGTCCCTGCGCCTTGCAAATACGCGCACAAGCTGGCCTTCCTCTCGGGACAGATCCTGCACCACGAGCCCAGCACCCAGCTCTGCGACAAGCTCTTCTTCCTATAACCCAGGGGGGGGTGGGGTGGGTAAAAAAAGCTCATTTTGGGGGTTCAGCTCCCCCAGCCGCTGCCGTTAAAGTCTCCTGCGCGAGGGACTTTCTTCCCTTAAGTAAGCGTTGGTTTTGTATTTATTTATTTTTTTTTTTAATTTATTTGAATTCTGGTTTCTTGGGTTCGTTTTTATTGGTTTTAAAAAGGATGCTCGGAAGGGCTCCGGTGTGGCAACAGGGTTCCGGAGCGATGAACTCCGGGGATTTATCTCCATGGGAATGAACCCGCGGCAAAACCTCGTTGCTGCGGGGCCGCCAGCCTCTGCCCACTGGTTTCCAGTCCTCCCAGTAAAGGGGTTTGAGTAAATGAGCCCCGAAGGTGATGCTGCTCCCGCAGCGGAGGCTGCAGCTCATCCCTGCCCATCCCCCCGCCCCAGGGGAGTTTTGGATGCAAAACTCAATGATTTTTGGGATTTTTTTCCCCCCTCCCTCCCCCCCCAGTCTCTCGCATTGCCATCCAGGCAATTTAGAGTTTTCCTTTGTTTTTCCGAGCTCCTGTTTAACAAACCCAGCTCCGCTTTGCCTGGTTGTCACGTCCTTAAAAAGTCACTGGTTTTCCGAGGAGAGACCTTTATTATTTTTAATTTTTTATTATTCTGTGGGGATAGTAGGAGAGCAGGTCCCTATCCCAAGGGAAAAGCCTGTGTTTGAGTTCTCAGCTCTTTCAGGTGTTTCTTTGTTGGGCTCAAGAGATGTTGGAGACCTTTGTGTTTAAAATTGTCAGGGGGCTGCAAGAGCATCCCCAAAATCACCTGGATTTCGCCTGGTGCCTCCCACCCCCACCCTTGTGCTAATACCAGCAGGGATGGGGGTACAGTGGGAGCCTCCTCCCAGCCTCTCCCTTCCCTTTTAGTGCAAAAAAAGTTGAAAATATTTAATAATTTTTTTTCCCCCCTGTAACTAGTTTTCAATTAACTTCAATAAAAGTGTTGCTGGCAGCTGCTCGTCTCGCTGCGGGGTGGGCGAAGGGGCTGGGTGCTCTTTCCCCGGGGGGGAGAGGGGACGGGGAGGGGGACACAGAAGTGACACGAGGCTGTCACTGGAGCCCGTCACCGTGTCCCCTGCACCCCGGGTTAATCATTCACCCTCGCCACTCACCGATAGCAGCTTTTATCCCCTTTTATTTGCCGGCCCCAGCGGACTTTGGCAGCCTTCGCCCAGCCTGGGGGGATGCTTTGATGCGGCGTGAAGCTTGGCCCCGAGTGGCTGGAGGGGGTCTTGGGGATGTGATGGGGGGCTCAACCCCCCCCGGGAGCCCTTCCAGTCCCTTCCAGGGGGGTCCCTGGAGTACCATGTCCCCTCAAGAGGGGGTCTGTTTGGTTCTCTGTCCCCTTGGGAGGGGTCTGAGGGGTGCCCTGTACCCCCGAGGGGTGCTTGGGGGGGTCTAAGGGGTGCCCTGTGCCCCCCAAGGGGTGCTTGGGGGGGATCTGAGGGGTGCCCTGTGCCCCCCAAGGGGTGCTTGGGGGGGGTCTAAGGGGTGCCCTGTGCCCCCCCAAGGGGTGTTTGGGGGGGATCTGAGGGGTGCCCTGTGCCCCCAAGGGTGCCTGGGGGGGGTGTGTGTCTATGCAGTGCTATATACCCCCAAGAGGGAGGGAAGGGGATCTATGGGGTGCCCCATACCCCCAAAGAGTGCTTGGGGGGGGTCTGAGGGGTGCTCCATAACCCCAAGGGTGGCTGGGGGGGGTCAGTGCCGTGCCATATACCCCCAAGAAGAAGGCAGGGGGGTCTATGGGGTGCCCCATATCCCCTGGGGTCTGAGGGGGGGTCTGAGGGGTGCCCCATGCCCCCGAGGGGTGTTTGGGGGGGTCTGGGGGGTGCCCTGCGTCCCCAAGGGTGCCTGCATTGGGGGGGCTGCGTGGGGTCTGTTCAGTGGCATATACCCGGGGGATGGTGGCTCTGTGGGGTGCTCTGTCCCCCCGGGAGGGGTCCGTGGGGTCCCCGGTACCCCCAAGTGGTGTTTGAGGGGGTCCATGGGGTGCTCAGTGCCCGCAGGGGGGTGCCGTGCCGTCCGCCCCCGAGGGGTGTCCAGGGTGCCGCCGGGAGGGGTCCCTGGGGTGCCCGGTGCCCCCGAGGGGCGTTTGGGGGGATCGTTGGGGCGCCACGTGCCCACCATGGGTGTTTGCGGGGGTCCGCGGGGTGCCCGGTGCCCCCCAGCGGTGTTTGGGGGGGGGGGGTCCGTGGGGTGCTTGGTGCCCGTAGGAGTGTTTGGGGGGGGTCCGTGGGATGCTCGGTGCCCGCAGGGGCGTCTGTGCCGTGCTCTCCACCCCCAAGGGGTGTGCGGGGTGCCCCCGGGAGGGGTCCGTGGGGTGCCCGGTGCACCCCAGGGGTATTTGGGGGGGGTCCGCGGGGCGCCCTGTGCCCACCATGGGTGTTTGGGGGGGTCTGCTGCGTGCCCGGTGCACCCCAGGGATATTTGGGGGGGGTCCACGGGGTGCCCAGCGCCCGCTGCCCCCCCGGCCGGTGCCCACCGCTGCGCAGCGGTGGGCGGGGCGGGGCCGGGGGGGCGGGACCAGGGGTGATGTCGGCCAATGGGAGCGCTCCCCATGCCGCCGGCCGAGCCTGCGCCCTGCGGGACCGGGAGCGGGAGGCGGCGGCGGCGGCGGCAGCAGCGGGAGGTAGGGTCGGGATGGGATGGAAAGGAAAGGGATGGGGTTAATGGAATGGAATGGGATGGGATGGGGAGGGATGGGGTGGGATGGGGAGCGGGCAGGAACCGGCTGCGGGGCTGGGGCACAGCGGGGAGGGCGGCGGGGGGACCGGGCTAGGGCGGGCCCCGAGCCCCGGGATGGGGATGGGGATGGGGATGGGGATGGGGATGGGGACGGGGACGGGGACGGGGACGGGGATGGGGATGAGGATGCGGGGAAGGATGCAGGGATCGACCGTGGGGTCTGCGACCCATCACAGGGCCTTGGGGGCAGCTATGGGGCTCTCTTTGGGGCTGCCCGTGGGGCCTGGGGACAGGTGAGGGTGCAGGCAGTGGTGGGCTGGGGCAGAGGACCCGTCTGTGGGGCAGAGAACCCGACTGTGGGTCGGAGGACCCCGTCTGTGGGGCAGAGGACCCGTCTGTGGGGCAGAGGACCCTGGCTACAGGGCAGAAGACCCCATCTATGGGGCGGAGGACCCATCTCTGGGGTCTGGGACCCATCTATGGGGTCTGGCACCGCTGGTGCAAGCTCTGGGTCCGGGCCGGGGCTGGGGCAGGGGGTGAAGGGTCCAGGGTGTGAGATGGGGGCTGGCGTGGGGATGGGGCAGGGACCGGGGGTGGCAGCAGGGCAGGACTGGGGGGGCCCATGTGGGGTGGGAGAGCCAGGGGGGCACCTGGGCAGATGGTTTTCTGCCTGCCTGCCCACACCAGGGCCTGCGGGAAGGGATGTGGAGGAAATTAGGGGCCAAGGAGGCAGTTTAGGGGGCGAAGGGGGACGGGCTGCCATCCCTCTGGGACGCGGACGTGCCCCAGGGCATGGAAACCCTCCCTGCCCGCAGGCACCTCCTGCCTTCGCCGTTGGACACGTGGAGCGGCTTTTGCTCCGGAAGGAGGTGGGGATCAGTGGGTAGGAGGCTGGGGTGCAGAGCTGGAGGGGGGGGGTTGGGGGGTCCCTGCTGCCCCTCTCCAGGGGGCATCGCTCCTGGGCACATCCAGTGGGATGTCCCCTCCCCGTGGCGGAGGTTTGTTCCCTCTGCCCCGTCCCAGCGCGTCAGTGAATGATAAAATAGGTCAGGCGGTGGGACGTGCGCAGCACCGCGGCTCCGCGGGCCACCCCAGCGGGTCCCGTGGCCAGCGAGAGGACGCCCTTGAAGGTAGGGGGCTTTGGGGGGGGGGTTCCCGCTCAGCCGGCGGTGGAGAGATGGCAGCAGGGGTTTGTGTCCCCGGGGTATTTGCTGCAGCTTCCCCTTTCCCTCTGGGATGGGGGGGTTTGGATGTGTTTGGCACCCTCCTGCCTTGCCCAGGGCTCCCCGATACATTTGGGGGGGTCCATGAGCTCCGGGCTTGTCCTCTTTGAGCCCTTTTCTTCCCGAGAGGCGGCTTTTCCACCTCAGTTCTGCCTTAAAACAGCAATTCAAAGCGTGCAATTCAAGCCCCTGCCCGGCTCTGCCTGCAAACCGCTTCCTGCCTTTTGTTTGGCAGCTGGGGAAAAGTTGAGGTCCGGTTTTCCACCCTGGCTGCACCCAGCTCAACCCGGTTTTGGGGAGAAACCCTGGGGGAAAGGGTTATTTCGGCACTGGAGAGGGGCTGCGTGCCTTGGCACGGGATAATCGGTGTGCTCCAGGCGGGATGGCCGCCAGCGGGGCGAGGGATGTGGGGAGCACTCGGCCGGAATGGAGAGGGGAAAAGGCAGATAACATCCCCGTCCCGGGATGTGGCACTGCCTTTGCCACCGTGGGCTGTGTGCCAGCCCCTGTGTACCTTGTGGGAGTCACCGGCCACCCAGATGTCCCACGTGTCCACCTGGGCTAGTTGCTGCTCCTATGGCAGAGGGGAACCCCTCTGGAAGGGTGGATTTGGGTAGGGGAGAGGCGGAGGAAGGTGCCCAGCTTTCGCTGGGGGCTGCTGAAGAGGCAGAAGTGCCTCGGGTAACCCCCCCTGGAGCAGGGGGAGCACCTCGCTCCCCCTTTTTGGGAGGAGAGGGGTTAAGCCAAAGCATCCCAGCTAAGCCCTGGCAGGAGGAGGCTAAAACCTCCAAGGCCTGCGCTCTCCCGGAGAACAAAGCTCACAAAGTGGTGGTAAGCTTGTAAAACCTGCGGGAATGTCGGCGCCTTCGGAGGGGGAATGGGGGTCCTGGAGGGGGAACGGGGGTCCTGCCGGGCTTGGCCTTGCCGCCCCAGGCAGCACCATGCCTGGCAAACCCGGCTCAAGGTTATTTTCAGAACAATTGGTTGGCCAGGCTTCAAAAATGTCTTGGGCTTGTTTTTTTGGAGGAGCCCGAAATCTGGAAGCCGTCAGCACGGGACGAGCGTGGCAGGGTGCCGGGGCGGCAGGTCCTGTGCCAGGGCTGGATGGGGCCCCGGCCATAACGGTGGAGGAACCCATCCCCGGGGCTGCAAACCGGGAAGGGGAAACCACAAGGCAACGTGTCCCCGAGCCCCCGGGCTGGGAAGGGGACGGCTGCTGGGCGCACGGAGGAGGCGGATAGTGAATTATTTTCTGTTTGCCCTTGTGAATCCCAAATTTGCCATCCACCTTTTGGTGAAGCTTTTCCAGGAAGGCAGCCCGGGCCCCACTCCAGCCTCTTGGGTGCAGCCCAAGGTGGACGTGCGGGTCGTGCTTGGCCTCCCACCCTTGCTCTGAACCCCTTCTTTTGCACCCAAACACATGCTGGCGGGCAAACCCCGGCTCCCCCCACTCTCTGCCACCCCACTTTTATCGATTCCAGCTCATATGAAAGGAGCGGAAAGGGCAAGGATTGATTCTAGGCAAATACTATAAAGGCATCTGCAGTTGCGGCTGTTATTGTTATTGCCGTAGTTAAAATATAACCTAATGAAAATGCCACCTCTGGCCCCTGGGCTCCCGTGTTCTCCGAATGCTGGCGTGGGTGGGCAGAGGTCCCCGAGGGGTGGGTGTCCTAGCCTCAGTGGCACACGGGTGACCTGATGTGGCATTAGTGTGGCCGGGGGCCAGTGTGTGGCTTCCTTACCCTGCGGAGGGCCAAATCCGGTGGCTGGCCTTGGGATTAACTGCACTGGGGTTTTCTGGCTGTGCCGCTGGCAGAGGTGCAGGATCCCCATCGCAGCCCCTGCCTGTTTTCTGACCGGTGGCCGCTCTTCCCCAGGGATCCTGAGGTGCTGCGGAGCTGGAGAGCCCCCGGGAGCCGTGTCCCGGCAGCCCCCCACCTCTCGGCACACGGCTTTGGTGAGTGGGGTGCTGGGGGTTTGGCTCAGGGTGGAGGAGAAGCAGCCGGTCTTGTTACTGCTTGTTGAAAAGATGTCGAATTCCCCCTCTTTGGGATCTGGGTGCTCTCAGCACTGCACAAAGCTGTGTCCCCCCCAGCCTGCGGCTCCCTGGGGAAGAAATCTGCCATCTCCTGATGGAGCTGTGGGGTGGAAGAGCGGTGGTCGCAGCTGCTGAGGATGCTAAAGCTGATGGCAGCACCTGGCTTCTCTTCCAGCATCCCCAAGACACCATGATCCCCAGCGCAGGCCCCTGGGGCTGCTGCCTGCTCCTGCTGCTCTGCCTTCTCCCCTGCCCGCGGGTCTGGGCAGGCAGGGATGCCACGGCACCGGGGCTCTCCGCAGCCTCCTTCCTGCAGGATCTCCTTCAGCGGTACGGAGAGAGTGAAACCCTCAGCCTGAAGCAGCTCAAGGCCCTGCTGAACCGCCTGGACGTGGGAGTGGGACACGCCAACGTCTCCCAGGGGCCGCAGCAGCGGGTGAACCTCTCCCGGGTAAGGCAGGGGCTCTGCAGACCCCCAAAATCCTCTTTGCAGAGCTGCAGGGGGTCTCAAGGCACGTGTCTCTCTCTTCCCTTCCCCAGTGCTTCAGCTCCGTCGAGCTTTTTGCCATCCACAACCTGAGCGAGGGCTCTGCTGTGGGGCACAGCGAGTTCAAGGAGTTTTGCCCCACCATCCTGCAGCAGCTGGAGTCCGGGGCGTGCGCCTCCGAGAACCTGGAAAACGAGGAAAATGAGCAGACGGAGGAGAGCAGACCCAGTTCGGCTGAAGGTAAGTGGGGAACCAGGGGGCATGAGCGCTGTCTGGCCCTGGGCACGGAGCTCAGGGACCTGAGACACCCCAGGACCTGCAGAACAGCCGCAGAGAGGAGCGAAGGCAGTTTGCCTACAGCAGCCGGGATTCCTGATGGGTTTTTCTCTGTGTGGTTTGTGCCATGGGCTCGCAGCATGGTTTTTGCCCCCGATCACACATGCCGCAGGTTGGAGCTGTGCCTGCCCGGCTCTCCGGGGTAGCTGGATGATGGGGACCTTGCTGTGAGTCCCTGTGGGTGGGAGGGGGTGGCCCCACTGGCCTCCAGCCACCAGCGGATGCTAAATAAAATTCCAGACGTCCAGGTCCTGACAATGCCCAAGGTCTTGGATCGGCTGCCCTGAGCGCAGCACTGGCTTTTCCCACGCCACAAGGCTGGGGTTGGCTTGGGAAAACCTCTTCCAAGTAACCCAGTGGCTTCGTTTCCACCTGCCCTGCAACAAAAATGATGGTTTGTGTCGCAGTTGAAGCGTCCAGAGCAAAGGGAGAGACACTCTGGCACAGCGGGGGCGTAGACCCGGAGCCAGCCTTTTCCGCCTGCCCGGATCTGGGGTCTCGGGGTCCTCCCCGTCTCCCCACACCGAGAGCCTCGGTAATGTCTGGCCCTCGTTTCTTCTCGTTCCGCAGTGTGGGGCTTTGGTTTTCTCAGTGTGTCAATGATTAACGCGGCCTCCCTGCTCGGAGTCTTCATCGTACCGTGTACCGAGAAAGCCTTTTTCAGCCGGGTCCTCACGTTTTTCATCGCGCTCTCCATCGGCACGCTGCTCTCTAACGCGCTCTTCCAGCTCATCCCAGAGGTGCGGTAGAAAGTCCCTGCCTCTCTCCCGTCTCCGAGGGCAGCTCTCCGAGCGCCCTCTCTGCCTCCAACCCTGCCGAATTGAACCAATCCCTCCATCACCCGAGGCTGAGGGCTTGTCTCAGGGGCTGCGCAGGGCTTTTCTCATCCCTCCGAGCACCAGGAAACCCTCTGGAGCCTGCAGGCAGCGCGGGGAGGCTGTGCCCTCCAGCCCTGCCAGTCCTTGCAAGGCTGCTGGCCAGGTCTGAGGTCCGGGAAGGTGCTGGGAGAAGCCGTTTGCTCCTGCTCCATGGGCTGTGTCTGCTTCGCAAGGGGGTTTCTCCCTCGGAGGGATGTGCTCAGCCTTAATTTGGGCAGAGCTGCTTCACTCTGATGCCACTGAGATGTGTCAGCGCTCGTGGCGTGAGCCGCACAGAAAGACCTGCGAGGCAGAGAAAATATCAGTGTAAAAGCACAGAAAACAGCCCAGAGAAGCACCAGCTTTCTCCCCAGTCACCCGGCTCTTACAAATGTTTTAATTGCCTTTTCCCCACCCCACCCCGCTCTGATTTACAAGACCAATGTTCCCACAAGGATTTGTCCTTACGTGAGGTTTCCTGGTGCTCTGATGGACCCGACAGATACATCGCAAATTAATTGTGTTGTAATTGCACAGTTCCGGAGTTGAATGCGTACAGCCACGCGCTCTCGGATTGGACACCTTCGAAACACGCGTGCTTCACAGAGCCCTTCCCCATCTCCTGGGGAGGAGACGAGCTGGATCCGAGCTCCTGCACATCCAGCCTTAAAACTGCATTTAAGGTGCAGCCTTCTCTCTTTGCTGCCGCTGGGTTTTGCCCCCTGGCGTTGCCTGTTCCGCTCTTGGGCAGCGAATGCCTCATCCCTGTTGGCCGTGGGATGTTTGTTTCAAGGCTTCTTTTCAACTCCAGAACTGTGATTTTTTTATTTGCCAAACATAAAAACCAAGCGCCTCTATTTCCTGATCTGCCAGGAACCGAAATGCCTTACGTACGCTCCACCCTCGCCGTCAGTCGGAGCATCCCAGTGTGGCTTGCGGGGACCAGCTGCATCTCTCCGGGCTGTGGGGCGAGGATGGAGCGTACGAGATGGTCGGGGGGACCTCGGCGCTCTGTGGCACTGGAAGGGCTGCCCGATGTCCTGCGGGGGCTCGGGGAGCGGAGACGGGGTGCTGGCTCCAAAACAGCCTGGCCGCCAAAACTCAGCTCCATCTAAAAAGAGAGAAAAGAGAGCTAAAAGAGAGCTGCTTGCTCCAAAGGAGGGCTCCTCTCCTGGTCGTTTGGAGCAAGCTCCATGGTGGGATGTCCCTCCAACCCTTCCCAAATTGCTGTTCCCAGAGCCACTCAGCACCAGGTTCGCCCCTCTTGAACCAATGCCAGATGAACAAACAATCACTAATGAATGTCCTCTTCTCTCTCCCCCCCCTCTCTCTCCCTCCCTCCTCTCTCTTTCCTTTCGGTGTGGATTCCTTCCCCTCCCTCCCCTTCCCCACGTTGATCTCCTTTCCCTCCGACAACCTCCCCCTCGTCCCATTCCCCCCACCCCGGGGTGGGTTTTGGCATGCACGCCGCAGTCTGGGGTTACGGTTTCCTCTGCGTCACCGTCATCTCCCTCTGCTCGCTGGTGGGAGCCAGCGTGGTGCCCTTCATGAAGAAGACCTTTTACAAGCGGCTGCTCCTCTACTTCATAGCTCTGGCGATTGGAACTCTCTACTCCAACGCCCTCTTCCAGCTCATTCCCGAGGTAGGGTGAGGACCGTTGGGTCTGTCCTTTTCTCTCTCTCGGGGGCTGTTTCTCTCTCTCTGGGCACTCGCTGGCTGGAGAAGGGGAAGGCGGCGTCGGAGGGGAGCCGAGAGCGAGGTATGGAGGCTGGAAGCCCTCAGGACTGTGGCCGGAGCTGGCGTTTCACCCCTCTTTGGAAGCGAATCGCTCCAGGGAGACCTCTGCTCTGCTTCATGCAGAGAAATGCTATTTTATTGCCCTTTCTAGCCCTGCTGGCATGTCGCTTTTCTGCCAAGAGAGGCTTTCTAAGCCTGCTTTTAGCATTCCTGCCCCAGTGCGGGGTGGTGGATCCAATGCATTGGGGCACAGCCAGCTCGGCTGGGGGAGAAAAGGAAATTAAAGGTGCACAAAGGCATTTTCTGAGCCTGCCCCCAAAGCAGCCGCTGCTTAGAGAGAGGTCAAAAAGCGGCAGCGTTGCCCCAGAGGTGCCAGGGCAAAGGCAGACAAAGGACGCTGCTGGAGTCTGTCCCTCAGTCTTGTCACTTGTCCCCTTTTGCCTGCAGGCATTTGGATTCAACCCTCAAGAAGATTATTACGTTTCCAAATCTGCTGTGGTGTTTGGGGGCTTCTACCTCTTCTTCTTCACGGAGAAGGTCTTGAAGATGCTCCTGAAGCAGAAGGACCAGGTGAGGCTGAGCAGGGGCTGCTCGGGTGGCAAACGGCAGAAAAGGCCGGGGTGAATTCACCCGTGAACGTCCCCTGTCCCGCAGCATCACCACGGGCACAGCCACTATGGCCCTGAGGCTCTGCCGTCCAAGAAGGACCAGGAGGACGGCGTCACCGAGAAGCTGCAGAACGGGGACCTGGACCACATGATCCCGCACATAAGCAGCGAGCTGGAGTGCAAGACCCCCTCCGGGGATGAGAAAGTTGTGGTGGGCTCCCTCTCTGTCCAGGTTAGTGCTTCTTCCCGCTGGGTTGTGGCTGGGCGCGTGGAAAAAAATAGTCTGTTAATGGAAAAAGAGCAGTTCTGAAGCCCATTGCATCTCCCTGAAAATCCTCCATGGGTGGTGGAAAGCAAATGGCTTGGGTCAAGCCTTGCGTGGGTTTAATGCAAGGAGTGGGTTCTCCTGGGCGGTGGAGGGAGCGGTGACCCCCCCAGACCATCTGGGTGCTGAGCCCCCGCCATCGGGATGCCATTGCAGGACCTGCAGGCTTCCCAGAGCGCGTGTTACTGGCTGAAGGAGGTGCGGTACTCCGACATCGGCACGCTGGCGTGGATGATCACCCTCAGCGACGGCCTCCACAACTTCATCGACGGGTTGGCCATCGGGGCCTCCTTCACCGTCTCTGTCTTCCAAGGGATCAGCACCTCCGTGGCCATCCTCTGCGAGGAGTTCCCACATGAGCTGGGTACGTGAATTCTTGGAAAAAGATACTGTGAGAGCTCTGGGATCTGCCTCTCTTTAAGGCTAAACCTGCCACTTCCCTGATCCTACCCGTTATTTCTCGAGAGAAATCCAAATGTGGGGTGGAATAAACAGAGTAATGATGGAGGGGGGAAGGCGAGGCTGTAAACTACACTGAGTAATCGCCGCTCTAAAAATAACAAGGTAATATGATGTCTGAGATTTAAATTTAGACGGAGACATCTGAAGAAAAAAAAAACAAACCCAACACCTCCTTGGTTTGGGAGGGGGAAGGCGGGCAGCGGTTTGGGTTTGAATGTCCGAATTTATGCGCAGGCAGGGCCAGGAGCTGGTGGGGAGGCAGCTGGTGTGGCCAATGCTCGGCGCCAGCGGCTACGGGGAGCCCATGCTTGACCTTGCGCAAAAGCAAGCGATGAATATGAATATCTAAGTGCTGCCCCGATGCTGCTGCTCGGTGACAGCCTCCTCCGTCCTCATCCTCCCCATCCTCTCGCACAGGGGACTTTGTCATCCTGCTGAACGCCGGCATGACCATCCGCCAAGCGCTCTTCTTCAACTTCATCTCCGCCTGCTGCTGCTACGTGGGCTTGGCCTTCGGGATTGTGGCCGGTAGCCACTTCTCCGCCAACTGGATCTTCGCTCTGGCTGGAGGGATGTTTCTGTACATCGCGCTGGCTGACATGGTAAATTCTGAGCCCGGCAGAGGGGTGTTGCCGGGTGCATGGTTGGGACCTCACCAGGGTTTTTTGCCTGGCTGGAGGAAGAGCCTGGAGGCAAGGCAGGCATGGAGAGCACAGGGGGATGTTTGCTCTGTCCCCCTGCCCCACGCAGACGCTGTCTGTAGTGGCCAGAGTTCATCTCCGCTTTGCTTTGCCTGGTCTGGTGACACGGTGACCCGGCTGAGAGCCCTGGCATGGGTGGCGAATACTTGCCAGGGTGGTGGCACGGGGTGGGAAGCAGCGTGCAGGGCTGGGAAGGACGGAGCGGCTCCTCTCACTGAGCCATGCCATCGCCCTCTCTCTTCCCTCACAGTTCCCTGAAATGAATGAGGTCAGCCGGGAGGACGAGCAGAACGGCAGCGCGCTGATCACCTTCGCCATCCAGAACGCGGGGCTGCTGACGGGGTTCACCATCATGGTGCTGCTCACCATGTACTCTGGCCAGATCCAGATAGGGTAGGACCAGCCCAACTCGCAGTCCTGATCATTTTTCCAGGGTGGTTTTTTTTTTGGGGGGGGGAAGGTGTATTTTTTTTTTTTTTCTTTCCTTTTCCTGCTGCAAGCATATTATGGTACCTGTGCGGGCACTGACTTCACACTACAGAAGAAGAGGCATTGCTTTTAAAGCTATTCCACAGACTTCATTTTATTTTGGTTTAAGGCTGAGGGGAGCTTCATCCCCTTTGCTGTAGGACCGAACTGACCAGAGGATCTCTTCCCAGTGTCATATCCCTTCTCTCCTCATGTCTCCTGGGGAAGGATGGAGTTGGGAGCCAGGAGCTCCTCTAGCCCGTTGTTGCTCCCCTCCTTGTGCTCGGAGCGGTGCGATGGGACGCGACGCTCTCCTGACCCCTTTGCGGGGGTTGCGTGATGGGGACAGACTGGGACAGACCCTTCTCGGAGAGTTACCCAGCAGCCAGTCCTTGGAGCTGTGCTGCTCTCCAAGCACAGAGGGCTGCCAAGGAAGAGGAGGCTTGAGGAGCACAGCTCATGATTTGAGCATCATCCTCGCTGTCTTCAGAAGCACGTCTCTGCAGCCACGACTGGTTTTTGCTCCCTTTCTGCCTTGGCAGCCCAGACGATGCCCTGGGAAGAGCAGGGCGAAGAGAGTTGTGGTTGTGGGTTTTCTTGGTTTTGTTTTTTTTTTTTTTTTTTTTTTTTTAAAAAAGCACATTCTGGGCATCAGCGCTCAGAGCAGAGGACACCAAACTGCACCTTGTGCGGGTCGGACTGACACATGGGCTGCATGGGGATGCCCTTACCTCCTGTAGGTTCCTGCTGCTTTATGGGGGGGGGGCAGGGGGGAACCCTTTTCCTTCCATGAGGGCAGCCGTGCGGCAATGCTGGTGAGAAGGGCACAAGGGCAGAGCCGGGACGGCGAGCCTCTGCCCAGCCACGGGCTCCCCAGCCCGGGGGTCGGTCCTTACACTGTTATCAAGCTCACGCCGACACCTGGGGACAGACACCGGTTTTAAAACACTGATGCTGCTGAGTTGCTGAGGTTCAGGGTGGGGTGGGGGGGTGGGGGGGGCTGGTTTTTTTAAAAAAGAAAAATAGACTGTGAACCTCTTTAGGTTGTGCGTTCCCAGCCTTAGGGAGTAGCCAGAGGAAGGGTGTGACAGGCACTTCACAGCTCTGCTTTTGGGCTGGCTTTCCCCAGATTCACTAGGTGAATTGACTTATTATCATATTGATAATGTTGCCCACCCCACCCGTGTCGCTTGAGGTCCCCCTGTGCCCCCTTCTCCCCCCCCCAACCAAAAACCTTATCCCACGCCCGCTAGCGGTGAGGTTGTGGCCACGCTGATAAGCGGAGCTGGTTTAGGAGGCTGACCCTCGTGGGTATGGCACTGGATGGGGATGAAGGAGTGGTGCTTTGAGAAGTGCTTTGGTGGACGTGCTGGGGGATGGCTTGTCACTGAGCGTCTTCCTTCGCCTGTGCAGGTGGCCGTGGGTGCGTGTGATGGGGTGACGGCCATCCTGCTGCCTTGCCTTGCTTCTGCTCGGCACTGGGGAGCTGAGGCTCCCCACACCTTCCTTTCCACGCCTGTTGGAAAGCAAAGTGGAGGGTGCGCCAAGTTGTCTTCCTGCCCATCCAAGAGAAGGGACCTCAGCCCTTGGCAGAGCCGTTGGCAGGCTCCGCACCGTCCCTGGTCGTGCCCTGGTTTGATCGCTGGCTGCCCGCACCTCACTGTAGTTCCTCATTTGCCTTAGTTAGGTACCAGCTGGATGACATTCCTCTTAGGCTCCTAACAGTTGTCCCTGAGTCTGTGGGTCTCTGCCTGTTGAGATGTGGCACAGCTGGTATCCCTGTGGATTGACATCTCCGCTCATGGTGGCTTTGGCTAGGCCAGGCATTGACTTTGTCCTCTTGACACCCAGGAGGCCGTTGGCTTTGTCCTGCACCCAGAAGGTTAAAATATCAGCGTGTTGAGGAGCAGGGAGCCTTTTTGGGAGCACCCTTCAACCCAGAGGTACCACTTGGTCCCTGGGCCAATGGCTGCCGATGGTGATGCCTTTGAGGAGAGACGGGCCCTGCTTTATCCCATACAGTGTCTCTTGTTTGTGTGGATGGTCATTGTAAGTCACTCTTCCCTCTGTGGCTGGTCCGTGGGACGTAGCCGCCTCCAAGCAGCGTGCTCTGTCCTGGCTCGGGCACCTCTGCAGCACCTCGTGGTGGTTACCCGTGCTTGGGGTTGCTGCTGTTTTTCGGTAGTCGGGAGGAAAACGGTATTGGAAACTCCCTTTCCCCGCTCGAGAGAGCTGCAGCCCCATCTGACCGATTTGATGTGGAAAAACTTGAGTCGTTCGAATTGGCATATGTGCCCCTCTTTTCCCTTTCTCAAGGAAGTATTTGGAAAACACCGTATCGCTGGCGCCTTTCCATGGGGCAGAGGGCAGCCACGGCACTGCCAGGGCTGAGTCGTGGCTGGCAGGAGCCGTTCAGCCATGCACAGATGGAAAAGCCCTTGCGTTGGAGGCGAAGCGGGGGGGAAAATCTTGTTGTCCGTCCCTTGGGGACAGCGAGGCGCTTGCAGACTGTGCCTGGGAGGTCCCCAAGGGCTGGAAAGGTGGCAAGGATTGAGGCTTGGCTTCCTCGGAGCCGGTCCGGGCCCCTTGGCACATGGTGGGGATCCTGAGTCCATTGTCTTCTCGTTTCGAGTTTAACGCTGTTTCTTGCCGACTGAGTCAATGCTGAGAAATCTGCAAATCAGAGATTTGGGGCAAAACCCCTCAGAGAAATAAGGCTCCTCGCAGAGAGGGACCTTCCCTCCCCTCCGCCGAAGGACCGGTGGGGGAGAGCTCCTGTCCCTGGCTCGGGCTGGTACCCGCCGTCGGGGAAGGGATGGGGCAGGCGGGAGGATGAGGAGGGGAAACGGCCCAAATCGAGTTTGGTTTTGGATTTTTTTTCATCCATGTTTCCCTTCCCGTGTCCGGTTCGCAGCTCAAGTTCCATCTCAGTATTTCAATAACTCAGGTGTTGTAAGAGATACGCGTCGAAACAAAGAACATAACTTATGTCACGTGAATTGTAAAGTTATTTGTAAAATTCCATAAATAAAATATATTCTGTAATGACGGAGCGTTGCAAGTGTGCTCTAGCGGCAGAAACCTTCCCCTGGCCGGAGCTGGCTGGGGCGGGATGGGGTGGGAGCTCCACTGGTTGAGGATTTTTCCAAGGGGAAGGGTTTGAGCCAGGCTGGAAGGGCTGGGTGATGCAATCCCGCTTTTCCAGCCCCAATTTCCAGGGCTGTGCAGTGCAGTGCGGCCAACGGAAGATGGCACTGACATCCCCCCCCCCCTCCCTCCAAGCCGGCCCGCGTGGCACGGTGCTCCAGGAATTGCCTTTAGGCTCGAAAAGCCCTTTTTAATTTCATTTTTTTTATTATTTTCTTTATTTATTTATTTGTTAAATTTATTTCCAAGCATTGAGGTTTGGCTGGAGGGAAGATGAGGTTTCGGAGCCGGTCTGCAGGGTGTTATATTCCTCTCCAGCTCGCACGAGGGAGCCTGACTGGGAGCAGCGTTATTTGTGTCCTTGCTTCTCCACCCTGCATTAGGGGAAGGAAAGAGAGAAGAAAAAAAAAAAAAAAAAAAAGCAGCATACTTTGCTTTTCTACTTCACTTTTTTTTGCCTTTTTATATACCATTACCCTCAAGCTGCCAGCTCTGAGGGGCAAGCGCAATTTTTAGAAACCCTCCTTGCAGCTAAAGAAAACAGATCTTGAAATTCTGTGGTGGTTTTTAAAAATAAATGCTATTCTAAGGAAGAAAGGTCACAGCGTGCATCTGGCTTGCTCTCTCTCCTCCTCAGTGCTTCCAGAGGGGCTGTCAGGCAGCAGCGCTCCTGGCCTATGCCTCAAGGCTTCAGGCAGGCTATTTTTTGCTGCAAACTCCCCAAGTTTTGATGAACGACTGCGACCTCGGTTACCCACCTCAGCACACAAATTAAACCCAGCAAGCCGCACTGGTTGGGCTCCCCCTCAGACAAACTCGAGCCCTTCTTGCTGTTTGCAGTGGGGGTGTTAATGCTCCTCTCTGCCTCCCCATATGCCGCAAGCTGCATGAACGCTGCCTGATTTCCCAATCTGTGCTGCCACAAAGGGTGGCGTGGAGCTTTATTTTTACCTACTACCCCTTCCCCCCTCCTCTCCTGGCCCTGAGCGGAGGCCAGGGCAGAAAGGTGGGAAGGGGCGTCGCGGCCCCTCTCCTCACAGGCCTCCCGCCATCTTACCGCCCCCCCTTCCCCGTCGCCTAGCAACACTCCCTTCCCCTCCAAGATGGCGGCAGGAAGGGGCTGAGGACCCCCCCATGTGACGCGGGGCGCATGCGCGGAGGGGCGGGGCGGGCGCGCAGCGGCGCCTGCGCAGTGAAGGAAAGGGGGGGGGCTGAGGGAGGAGGGCGGTGTGGCGGCGGCAGCGGCGGCAGCCGTGGGGGGGGAAACGGGGAGCCGATCGCTACCGGGGCGACCAGTGGGTCCCCAGCACCGCCGCCGGGAGCACCCCGCGGCCCCCTCCTTTTGAGGAGGGGGGGGTGGTTGGCGGCGGTGGGGGGGGGGAGAAGGCCGGGAGAGGCCCCCGCCGGCACCGCCAACCACCATGTCCGGGCGCGGCCACAACAAGCTGCCGACCACCGAGCGCATCGTCAAGGGTGAGGGGCCGGGGGCGGTGAGGGCGCCCCCTGCCTGCCCGGGGGGCGCGCAGGGGCGGGGGGGGCACCCCTGGGGTGGGGGGGGAAATTGCTGAGGTGGGGGGGGATCCCTTGGGTTTGGGGGGGGGGGGGGGGCTGGTTGGCGGGGGGGGCATCCCTGTGCTGGTGGAGCCCTTGGCGGGGGGGAACGAGCGTTGGGGGGGGCATCCCCAGGCTGGGGGAGCCCTGGGGAGGGGGGGACCGTTAGGGAGGTCGGTTTGGGGAGGCATCCCCGAGCTGGGGGAGCTCTGGGTGGGGTGGGGGGGGCGACCGTTGGGGGGGGGTATCCCCGAGCTGGGAGAACCCTGGGGAGGGGGACCGTTGAAGGGGGGGGGCTGGTTTTGAGGGGGGCATCCCCGAGCTGGGAGACCCCTGGATGGGGGCGGACCGTTAGGGAGGTCGGTTTGGGGGGCCTATTGCTGAGTTGGGGGAGCTCCGGGGGGGGTGATGGATCCTTGGGGGGGGCATCCCCGAGCTCGGGGAGCCCTCGAGGGGTGGGGGACCGTTGGAGGGGGGGGGGGGCTGGTTTTGGGGGGGGCACCCCTGAGCTGGGGGAGCCCTTGGGGAGGGGGGGGGGGGGGGGGGATGCCTGGAGCGACCGGGGGGGCTGTTCTGGTGCGGTACCCCTCCTAAGGGAGAGCCCTGGGGGGGGAACAGGCTGGGGGGAGCAGCACTTGTCTGGCAGCAGCCTCTGCAGAGGAGCCGGGGGGGGGCAGCTTTGGTCTTAGGGGGGGCCATCTCTGCTCTAAGGGGAGCCTGAGAGCCTGGAGGGGGGGACCTGCTCTGGAGGGGTTCATTTTTTGCCGGGGGTGGGAGGGGAACCCCTGGTCTAAAAGGATGAGCAGTGGTGCCCCCCCCCCCCCCCCGCCTTTTTCTGGTGCAGGTGCTCACCCTGGTGCAATACAAGGATGGGGATGATGGGCTCGGGGTGCCCCATGGGGATGTGGATATATGGCAAGGGGGGAGCAGCATCCGTGCTTTGCTGGGGGGGGATTCCCATCCTGGGGAGAGCCCAGTGCCCGGAGGAGGAGGAGGGCAGGATGCCAGCCCAGGCGGGCATCGTGCTCCTTCACACCCACGAGGTTCCCCCCACCCCGAGACCCTGCTTTGGGTGGTAAGGGGGGGAACCCTGTCCTTCCTTTTGCATCTCCCCCAGAGGATTTGGGGGGGGTGAGAGCCCTTCCAGCACCTCCTGCCTCCCCCAAAGCCCTGTTGGCTCTTTGGATGCCCCCGGGCGGGTGCCAGCTGGCCCCCTCTCCAGCACCCATTATAGCAGGCACTATTTTTGAACGAGCAGAAGACACCGAAGCGGTTAATGAGGAAAGAAATGCGTTAGCGGAGAAACTCCGGGATTAGGGGGAGGCTGGGATGCTGTGCATTTCGCTGCCCTAATTGATCCGGTGCCATTCCCATCCCCGTGCACTGGGGAGCATCCCCTGCGCGCCTTCGCTCGCTTAAACTTGTGCTCAGCACCCACCGCTGTAGCCGAGGGGCACCCAGTTGTCCGAGTTATACAACTCCCCCGCCTGGTATTAAACCTCCTCGCCCAGCCGGCTTGCATCGGTGCCGGCAGTCGAGCCGGGCGATAAAAGGAACGTTTTTCCCCGGAATGGCTATAATACATGGCTATGGAGGTGTCCCCACCGGGGGGATGCACACTGCCATCTCTACCTTCTCCTCTGGACGGGTCCAAGTGATTTTTTTTAGCCTGTCATGTGGCTGATCACATGTTTAGATGTTAATAACGGTGGCCTTAAATGAAGGGAAAGTGGACGAGGGTGGCATCCTGGACTTTGAGGCCCCCCCCCCGGCTTGATTAGCTCTGGTTTTTGGTGGGTTGCTTTCAAAGTGTTGCTAGAAATAAAGCTGGATTTGGGGGAGCTGGGGTCTTCCCCGGAGCTGCGCCTGTGGCTGGGTGATTTGTAGGTCTGCGGGCAGCGGTGCGAACCGTAAATCTCCTGCTAAATCCCAGGCAGCTGCCTGTGTTTAGGTTGGCCTTGTTCAGGGAAGGTAATGTCAATGCAGCCATTATGATTCAGCTGAGTCGTCCCTACCGACACGCCGTCCCTGCTGCTCTGCTGCTCTGGCTTCCACAATCCCGGGAAATCCCATCAGCAATCCTGCCGACATTACTGATGCCGCTCGAGGCAGGGGAGGGGGGAATCGACAACCCTGCCGCATCCGCAATGCCCCACTAATTTTGGTAATTAGTCCCTAGCCAGGTGGGGTGGAGGCTTGTGGTGTTGGCTGGAGCCTGCTTGCTCCAAGAGCCGCAGGAATTTGTTGAGGAAAACGTTTGATTTCCCCCCCAGGTACGCTTGGGACGCCGATTCGAGAGCCTGTAGAAATCTAGGGAGGAATAGCTTCTTCCCTGGCTGTGATTATTGTTTAAAGGTGGTGACATTGTTCGTGGTTATTAATAATTTAAACCTGAAGATAAAAGCTAATTTCGCTCAATTGGAAATGCCTACAATTAAGTAGGATGTAGAATTTTAACTATGTTTAACCTATATATTTACATCTCTAGAGCCCTGCAGAAGTGTTAACTATAATTATGTTTAGTCAGGAGAAATACAGTGCTTCCATTTGCCTCTGTTTGGTGCTTAAACTTGTACACGGGTACCTTCAAGTTCATTATTAAAATCTCTAATTCTGGGGTTTGTCAAGAATTGCTTTTTAGTAGCCCCGTTGTAGCAGCAAACTGATAACAGAGATCGTTAATGTTCCAACTCGGTGCTCTCAGGAGAGCTCTTGGGGTGGTTATGCTGGAAATCAGAGTGATTAGCAAGGTCTGGTTATCTACATTAGCCTGAATTTAGGTTTGAATTAACTGATGGATCCAAGCTGTGTGAAATACACGTTTTTCAGGTGTGTGGGTGTCATGCCTTGGGTTGCTGCGGTGCCTCTGAAGCACGTAGGTTGGATGCTGGAGCTCAGGTGTGATGGGTGCCTTTTTTCCGCCCCTCCGTGCCCCGAGAAAACAAATCTGCAGAGCTTTTCGTGGCACAGAAGTGATCCCACTTCATTCCACCTCCAGCGGATCACGCCTGCGAGGTGTGCTGTCCTTGGGGAGGCAGAGCTGCGTGCCGCGAGGATCCTTTCCAAAGGCATGTGAGCACGGCTGAACGGCAGAAGGCAACCCGGTCTTTGCAGTTGCATCCATGAAAAATTATTTAAAAAACACCCCAGAGTACTGGTATTTAGACACCTGGCTGAGCCGGAGCAAATAATTTAGAGTGATTTTTCTAGATGTGTGTGTTAGGGAAGCGTTGCGCCATCACAAAGCTGGTGAAGGAGGAGCAGCGAGGAGCTGGTGCCCTCCTTTTGGCAGCCCTTGTGTGTTTGTCAGTCGTCAGTGACGTCCCTCATCCCCAAACGGTTCAATAGTGTTTTATATTTTATTTGTTTTATGAAGTACTGCTGGGTTTCTGCCTTTCTGTAGATGGGCAGTGGGGTTGATACTGGTGATGGTAAAGCTGGGACCAGTGCTGAGACCGTGTAGCTAAAGGTCTCCTGTAAAAAAAAAAAAAAAAAAAAAAAAAAAAAGTGGATTTTCCAAGTTTGCGCTTTGCTGTTCCTTTCATAAGCACTTGGGCTTTTTTCAGGCACGTATCTAGTTTGTTTTTTCCTGGTTGGAAGATTTAAAGTGTTGGGGGGGGGGAATGTAAGACCCCTGACACGATGCTTTCTTACATATCAGCTGTCTGATTGCTGGCATGAACCTCCCAGGTATGTTGTAGCTCGTCTGTTTAATGCCTAATTAAGGTTTGTGGGAGCGAAGGAGCGGTGGGGCAGCTTCCCCCACCAGTATCTCCCACCACATGTGTGTTGGGCTCGAGTAAAGTCAGGCTGGAGCAGAAAACACCCGACGAGCTGCTCCCCTTCTCTCGGCACGGTGAACGCCTGCCTTCGGAGTGTGGCGGAGATGCTGCTGGAGTCCAGTCCTGCGGGATTTGTTCAGCCAGGCTCACGGTGCCTCCGACAGAAGCCTCTGGGGAGCCAAAAAACCGGTGTCAGATCAATAAATGCCATCTTCAGAAGCTTTGGAGAGCTTCCCCCACGTTGCTGCCAAGTGGAGAGGGTTCAGAGGGTGTGATGCTTCATCTTGCTGCCCGAAGACGCTTTCATTTTATGAAAAATGTGTAGCTTTCTTACCTTGTTTTTAACATAAACCACTACTCCTGAAATGCAGTCGGGTGGTTGAGTGTTGGACTTTCTCTGGTTGCGGTAGGTTGGGAACTGTGCAGAATTTTTTATAACAGATCACATCGATACAAAAGTTGAAGTAGCTTTGTGGTTGCATCTTAAATCTTACATACAAGGGAAATTGTGGTGGTTGAAAAGAAGAAATACGTAGCACCATCACTGCGATCGCTGTTCGTTTCATGTTTGGCTTCTGTAATGCTTTGGTTGGTTTGTCGTGTTGAGTGTTGCCATTTTGTAGCTAATAAGAACATTTCTTCGGGGAAAAAAGAGCTGCGAAAATGGCTAAAAATGGAGATAAAGGCCAAGATGCATGGCCTCGGACCTCGGGCATGCCAGAAGAAAAGTGCAAATACCATCTGAGTCAAGATGCAGTGGTGAGATCCCTAAAAAGCAAGTTGTGTCATAGTACAGCAACTCGTCTGGATGGAGCTCAAGAAGGTCTTGAGTGTAGATAGCCCTTCAAGCATCAACCCTGTAAGATCTCTCCAAATTACTTGGGAATCTGGTCTTTTGGGGGGTCTTTCTTGTGGGAGAGATGCTTCGTTGTTTGTAAATGGGATGTACTAAGGAAAGGGGCAGATTTCTGCCTGCGCTGAGACTGGAGGTCGCAGAATTGGTGCTGATTTTTGCCAGATCATGTGGCACTTCATCCGAAAATGAATCAGAAGTCAAACGCAGCGCTAAGCGCCGCTTCTGCAAATGTTTTAGGGTAATGCAAGCTGTTGGGCTCTAATATGTTTCATGTAACCCTCATCTGCCCCAAAAAAGCCGGCAGTACCCTTTTTTTTTGCCTGTGAAACTTCCCAGAACCAGGTTTCTTTCTAGCCTGTAGCAGAGATGCTCTGCTGCCGTGTGAATTAACAGAAATGCCACCACTGGTGGTGAAAACTGAACCCCGACGCTAGCCTTGGCTACTAAAACCTGTTTAGAAACCTGCGATAAGGCGTCAGGGAAAGCAGATTGGGCTTTCTTTTGATTTATTTCCTCTGAGAACAACACCAGATGCTTCAGATGGGCGCTGGAGGTGGGACGGAGGGAAGGGAAGGCCGTGTCCCTCTGGAGCCCCCCGTGTTTAATAAGATATTTCTACTTCTGGATATCAGCCTGGGAAAGGTTAATCCCATTCTCCCCCCAGTTTAAGGCTCTGCCGGATGCTTGGAGGACCCGTTCTGTAGCAATTGGAACAAATGAGCCCCCATTAGCTCGGTACCGTGCCGAAATTGTACTTTTTTTTTTTTTTTTTTTATTTAATAAAAGAAGCACGGAGTTGAGAGGGATTTGTGGTGGGTTTGGTGCTCGTTGGGGTGCCCGGGCAGGAGAAGGCAGGCTGTTCCTTAGGAAGTAGGGCAGGGTGCTGGCTTAAAATAGCGACGAATGCCGGGCTGCTTGTGATGAAGGGAGCTATTTAGGTAAATCCCGGGGTCTTGGTGGGGGCAGAGCCGCCTGCTAATCTAAAGATACTCCTTGGAGACCTATATTTGCCCGGGATCCTTCCCGCCTTGGCTGGTTTTCCAGGTGTTCCCTGTTGGATCCTTTGCTCTCCTCTGCAGCTTGCCTTGGGATGGTGGGTGTGTTTACTAGACCTACAGCGCGTTAATGTCTTGGATGCTAATGGAATTAGACATCATTAAGCAGCAGGAGCGAGGAAACAGGCTACGTAAAGGCATCAGCATTATCCTATAATGCAAGGCTTGGCTCTGAATGGCTCTTGGAGGCCGGTCTGCCAGGCTTGGGGCGCTGAAGAGGCATATGCCGATGACACTTGAGAGCCGGGTCAAGTGTACTGGGAAAAGCCTTCAGGGCAGGGAGAAGGAGGGATGGGGAGCAGCTCTGCACCCAGAGCATCCCTGATTAGGATGGCATGGACCAGAGGTGAGATGGAGGATGAAAGGTGGATCCTCAAAAGGGGTAGGAAGGTGAAATCTTGGTGCAGCTTTTAAAGGATTTGGCTGGCAGGGAGGAGGAACGTCAGGGCTGCACTCGGACTTCAGACCTCCAGCCTCTGAAGCAAAACCTCGCTGCTGTCTCTCACTGCAGCATCTCCAGCTATGAAGCCTTAATAGGATCTCGCTGCGTTTGCATTAGGAGCAGAGGTGGATGTGAGCGTGTTGAGTAACGCGACCTCCTCCAGCCAGGAGCCTGGCTCTGCTGCCAGAGAGGGCATGTGGGGTTTAGCTCTCCAGAAGCCTACATCAATCTCCTGCCTTCTGAGTGCTTCCCCCCTTTAGCGAATACCTTTGCAATGGTGGTGGCTATGAGATGGGATTTAAAGCGCTTTCCTTGCTCCGAGCTGGATCTGGTGAGAGTGTGCAAGGATCTACTGCATGCAGCTCTGGGGTCCCCAACAGCAGAAGGACACGGAGCTGTTGGAGCGGGGCCGGAGGAGGCCCCGGAGATGCTGGGAGGGCTGGAGCCCCTCTGCTGTGGGGACAGGCTGAGAGAGCTGGGGGGGTTCAGCCTGGAGAAGAGAAGGCTCCGGGGAGACCTTCCAGCCCCTGCCAGGCCCTAAAGGGGCTCCAGGAAAGCTGGGCAGGGACTCTGGAGCAGGGAGGGGAGCCATGGGACGAGGGGGAAGGGTTTTACACTGCAAGAGGGGAGATTGAGATGAGATGTGGGGAAGAAATTGTTGGCTGTGAGGGGGGTGAGCCCCTGGCCCAGGTTGCCCCGAGAAGCTGTGGCTGCCCCATCCCTGGAGGGGTTCAAGGCCAGGTTGGACGGGGCTTGGAGCAACCTGGGCTGGTGGGAGGTGTCCCTGCCCAGGGCAGGGGGTGGCACTGGATGGCCTTTAAGGTCCCTTCCAACCCAAACTGTTCTGTGATCTCTCCTGTGTAAGACAAGTGCTTCAGGGTGAATGTCAGGAAAACGGAGAAGTGGTGCCAACAGTGATCCTAGTAAGAGTCCTCAGTTCTGTAGCCTGCCCTGGAAAAGGTTCCTGTTTATCAGTTGCTGAGATCTAGCGAATGTAGTAAAACGGCTTCTCAAACAGCAGCAAGAATATTATCCCAAAAGTGATTTTTCAGATACGTATCACAAAGGTTTCCTGGAGGAAGACCCCAGACAGAAGTGCAGAGGGCTGGTTTTGCTGGTTCAGCGTTAACTGGGGGCTCCTGTCATCGAGCTCCGTCCCTGGCACATGAAGGTCTGTGAAGCTGCTCTGAAAGCATTGCTAGAAATTACTTAGCCTGTTTTTTGGGCTACTTTTTTGGTTTGCAAGAAAGCTGCTCTGGCTGCTCCGCAGTGTGACCGCTGGGAAGATTTTAATTAGTTTGCAGCTCCCTTCAGACCGTCTGCACCTCTGTGGGGTTATGAGGTGATACGTGGGTATAAATGTCAAAGACTGGAGTAAGCGCATTGCAAGAAATGGTTTAACCGGCGCTATTTTTGATCCTGTGCGAAGGCAGCGCAGGTTGAAGCATTAAGGCGTGAGATGGGAAGAGAAACCGAGACCCCTATCGTGTGTGAATTGGTCTTTTTTTTTGTTGTTTTTTTTTTTTGTTTGTTTGTTTTTTTTCTGCAGTGGTGATTGAAAGCGCTCAAATTCTCATTTATCGATGATGTGACCGCCTTTTGCTGGATGGGGTAAAACAGGCTGGGCTCTGCCTGCTTCCACCGGCTCCAGCCCCAGCATTTCGGGGTGTTACTTCGTTCAGGTTACCCATGTGGAGCAGCCGATTCCTTCCTCCAACCTTGTCCCCAGCGAGATCTTGCGAGTACGCAATGTGCAAAACCGTGGCTGCTTTAAAAGTAGCTTTAAAACTGGAGCCAGCACCCCCGTCCCCTGCCGCTGGTGGGGTCAGATTTACATTCCCCAGCAGGTGGAGGATTTGCCTTTGACACAAAGACCCCGCTGTTCTTGTATTAATGATCTATATTAGTGGACGCGCTGGCAGCTTGCTAACCTTGTGAAACAGGTGGTGAATTTCCCTGCCTGCTGACATCTAGGAATCCCTTCCCGTCTCCTTTGGGGAGCTGACTTTTTTTTTTTTAAAGTAGCTGCAGCTGTTTTTGCTCTAGACCTCGGCCTTTTTCTTTCCCTTTTTTTCTTTTTCGCTCAAGCTTAACAGGGACCCCCCTCCAGTCGGCCGAGAGACCGTCCCACCGATGGACCTGTTGAAAGGCGCCAGGTTTGCCGTGTATCATATAATACGTATATTTTTAACTGCTGGAAAACCTCTAGAGCTTGAGGGTCTCAAAAGGGATTTTTTTCCAGGCTGGTATTGAGGGCTTATGTGCTCTCCTTGACGGTTGCCGGTGAGTTGGCACTTGGTGATGTAAGGAGCCCGTGTCCCTGGCAGAGGACTTGGCTCTGAACAGATTGTCTCAATGACAATCCCAGGTAAATCCGCATCAGTGCCCGTCATTAAGAGAGGGACCTACGCATGGCAACGCGGGCACTGGAAACTTGACGGACCTTGCAGGCAAGTATGATCTTAACGCCTGCCTTGCTCCCAAGGAGGCTGAAAAAATTTCATGCCCACCGAGGGAGTTTTTGAGCCAGTCTCTGAGCCACAGAGCACTTTGGCAAGAGCAGGGCTGGCACTGCAGCACGGATTTGGGTCGTGGCCGAGGTTCGGCTTCATTTTCGGTGCAGGAACGCCGGCACAAAGAGCTGATTGCCGTGGGGAAAGCTTTGCGGACGGCTCCCCTGGCTGAAAGCTGGGTGGCTGATGTGCGGTGACAGTCTTAAGTCGCCTCTGTTCTAATTAAATACTCCCGGTTTTAATCTCACCTGGCTCCTGGAGGAGCGCAGAGAGGGAGCAGAGTGCCAGCTCCACCTCGTGGGTCGGTAGCCCGGTGAGGGGCCACCGGAGCTGGCTCAGGGCTTGCCAGCCATGGCAACTTTGGCACATAGCTCTGTCAGTGAACCCTCCTTGAGTAGCCATGGTTTACTTTGGCAAAGGCACCTCTTTTTTTTTTTCCTCTAGGCTGATAACACTATGTACTGTCCGCGTTAGATGTTTTGCCAGCAGAAGAACAATTTAACAATAATTACCTCCTATCCTGATTAAAGATTTTAGGAGTCCGTGAGCACAGTTCGGGTAGCTATAAGGTTTTAGAGGCTGTACAGCTTCCGAAATGCTCAGATGGACTTTAATTTAGGTAGCTCTTATGATTTATTTTTTTTTTTAGCCTCTTGGCATCGCGCTTTGTATTTCTGCGGGTCCGTGGGAGCTTCAAGCGTGGCCCGGGTTATGCTCTTCTGGCACACGCTGTGTTTGTATTTGCGTTTTGATGCACGGGACTGGCGCTCGCTTTTTTTGGAATTAAATGCACCTGGCTTCTGGCTAGGCTGTGTGTGCCAGATTCTAGTAACTGAGAGTCACCATGGCCTCAAAATTTGGGTGTTACTCCTCGAGTGACTGAAAGGTAGGTGATAAGGTAAAGGCAGATTTGCTGATGGGAACGGTTCTGTTGATTAGTCTTTCTCAGTTTCGCTTGGCTCTGGTATCACAATGACTGTATCTCTCCCCCTTCGAAGAAATCATTTGGCTTCATAGAATTTGACATGCAATACAGATATTTGTAGGGTTATTGGGAGGAGGTATTCCGCTTGCCCTACAAAAAGGAATCTGGCTCGAGGTTAGGAGCAGAGCCAGCTCTCTGGACCAGTTGCGCACTGGGAGGACTGGCTTGAGCTCCAGCAGCACAAGTTTCGGATAAAACCGAGGCGTTGTGAACTGCATTTAGTGCTCCGCTATATTTGACAGAGCTGCCATTCAGTAGGAATTTGCACTTGCAAAATGGATGAGAAAGATACCTAAAGATACTCCCTGTTAATGGGGATGGGGCATGTGATGGGTTGGGTTGATGCTCAAGGCTGTGTATGGGGCTGTGTCCTCCTGCAGCTCTTCCAGGGGCAAGAAACGAGCTTTTTTGCTCTGTTTCATGAGAGCTCGGAGCCTCTGAAACCCAGGGTCCATTATTCATAGGGAAAAAGAAAATTGCTACCCACGGAAGAGTAGAAAGAACATGCAAACGTTTGGAGGAGAGCAGAAATGGCAATAGTAATCGTGTCTGGCCCTTGCATTTCTGCAAGGAAGGTGTTTGCTCCGCTTGCTGACTCTTTCTGAGATATTAATGTTATTTATATTAGCATGATCCATCAGCAAGGGGAGAATTTACTTATTTTCTCAGGTGGTAGGAGGCTGGAGGAACAATATATTTGCTCCACTTTGTGATCACTGTGTTTCTACATAGCTTCTGTAGCTGGAGAGAGCAGCAGTTCTCTGACACAGCAGGGTCAGGGCGCCTGTGCCAGCTCTGCTCCAGCCTGAAAAATGACATTATTTGTCAGGGCTTGGTCCAGGCTTTGAAAAATTTGGTATCAAAAATACATCTGGTTTTGCAGACTCGCACGTAAACTTGCCCTGAGGCACCCCAGGGGAGAGAAAACTTCATGCAAACCGGCGCAGGGATTCTTAAAGCAAAGGCATCTCGGCATTTGATGACCAGAATTTTGTATCGATCGTAATTTCAAAAAAAAAAAAAAAAAATTATTCCGTGGAAATTTAGGTAATTGCTAATAAGTATTAGGACTTAACAGCTTAGGACTTAACAGCAAGTTTGAATTTGACTGTATGTAGCTGCTGAGGTTTGACCCATCCTTGCTTTTGATCTGGACCCCCCGATTGGGAAGCGCTGAAGCAGGTTGGCTGGAGCGTTGCTGTAGGTAACGACGGCATCCGTCACTCGCCTTGGAGGGTTTGTTCCTGTTAGTGACTGCGAAAGCTCCGCACGAGCCCGAAACTTCGGCTTTCTGCAAGCACAAAATGGCATTGCTGTTGCCTTTTAGTTGCTGAAATCCTCCGGGTTATTACCTCTCAGCTGGCTCCGTTTGAGCCCTGGACTCAGCTTTGAATAGCCGAATGTAGGTTAGGTGTGAATGGGAATAGCAATGTGATAAAAATAACATTAGACTATTTGGAAATTGGGGGGAGGGGGGGCGGAACCCAATCCTGACCTGTTTGCTCATGCTATGCACGGCTCGACGCAGCAGGCAGCTTTCTCTTTGCCTTTCAAAAGGGGTATGGATGGCTCCCATGCAGATTTTTGGCTGTGGACGGTTCTACCTTCAGCTTCCTCAGTGGCCAGACCTCCCTGGTGGCAGACGGACGGATCTGGCTGTCATCTCCAACCGTCCCACCTGGGGCTGAACCACAGTCACGTAATTCGGATGCCTTCCAGCACAGGTTGGAAGTAGTTAGTACCTTACCTCATGTGTCTGAGCATAAGAAAAGACAGCTTTTACTTGTGCTTAGTTTTCTCTGAGCCATACTGGCTGCTTCAGAATGCCCAAAATGTACTTTTTTTTTTTTTTCTCCCCAAAGTGCATCTGTAACCATCTGTTCAACTCTCTAGCTGTAACATCATTTATTTGATGAGGAGCAAGGAGGGAAGGGGGCTATTGCATTCAGTGCCCTTCAGATTTCCTCCCAGATGGGTGTCCGGAGCTACAGAGAAATCTCTCTCAAGTTTATCATCAGGCGTGTTTAGTCCTGGATGATTTTTGGACTCGAAGCCCCACGTGCCCCAGGGTGAGAGGACACCTCCTTTTCGTTAGAAACCCAACCATTTGGGGAATAAACCAAGTTTTACCGTAGCTACCACATCAATCATATAGCCCTTGCTCCTTTTTCAGTAATGAAGCTGGCTTGCTGCTCTGTGCAGTCACCCGAGGGACTCTCAAAATATATAAACAATAATTTGAGGATCACTTTGTTTGCTCTTCCATGGTACTGGCTCCTGCTGGAGGTGTGGATGGGTCAGCCCTGCTCTGTCTGCTGCCACCGCCTCCAGTCCTGCGAGGAGAGGACCTTTGCTTCGTTTCTGCTGCCTTTTTTTTTGTGAAGATACACGATATATTATGCGATCCGACCCAATCTGTGCTGTGAGAGCCATGATGAAGCTGAAGTATGGATATAGAAATACAGCACAGGCTTTTTTTCCCCGGAGGAATATGGTCTTTTTGCACTGAGGGGCAGATGCATGGTCTGTGACACTTTCGTTTTGGAGAGCTGGTGGTAAAGAAGCAGCTTTTTATCAAAATCTCCCATCCTTAATTATCCGTATCCTCTTGGAGGGCTGCGAATACCCGCTTGCTCCTGGACTGGCAAATAAAATCTGCATTAATTTTCTAATAAAGAGTCTTGCACCGTAGTCTAACAAAGATACTGCGGTCCTCTTGCTTTTACAGGATTCCCTCAAGCATGGGCGACCTTTTAATCCATTTTACACCTCAAAATTTTGCTTGCATTTGTGTCCTTCTGTCTGTGGTTTGGCGTGCGGCGTAGGTCCTGCTGGCAGAGTGGGAATTGTAGGAATTGTCAATCTACGGAGCGTGTTTTGATGCCCGTGCGAAATTAGAAGTCCCAGACCTAAAGATTTAATTATTTAAACTATAACCGTGTGCAAGGTGTGGTTTTGTATACAAAGGGAAGATGGCAGGAAGATCCCAGCACTTGCTCACAATGTTGGGGATGTTTTATCCATCATTTTCATTAATTATTGTCTGTGGGCAGTGCACGGAAGGAGCTGGCTCTGAGGATGAGCGTAGCACGTTGCATCTTTGTGCTCTTAGGCCATCTGTGACTAGCCACGGCAGGTTTTTTTTTTTGTGAGATAAGGACTTATTTCCCCATTTTGCAGATAAGAGCAGGAAGCGGACGAGACTCTCCCACCTTTCTCAGTACCCTGAGGGTGCAAGATTTCAGGTCAGCTTTTGCCAGCGCTGTCTGTGCATCCCAGATCCCTTCCTCACCCTCCTGCCCTGCTGCTTCCTCTGACAGAAGTAAGCATTAATACGGATACAACTCATTTTATTTTTTTTTTTTTAAATAAAGTGGATGTTTGTGCATCGGATAACCCCTTGTGCCAAGTTGACTAAAGCCCTTACACAAGTTATGCTGGCTAACAGGATTACTTGCTTTGACAACACTAATTACTTAAATACTCGTCCTCATCCCCTACTGTATGGGGGAGACGGGCATCGCTGGGTTTGGGGCTCCGGTGTGTGTCTCTCTGGTGCGTGAGGATCTCTTTATCCTGCTCCCACGAAGCTTTCGAAGTTCTCGATGGCTCTGGGTGCACCACAACACCAGTCTCTGCTCCAAAATTGAGAAATCTTTTTTGGGGTGGGTTAGCAGGAAGCACGAAGAATAGAAAAGTGGCGATGTGGGGTAATCCCTTGCCTAGCGTGAGGTCTCTCTGCGTGTCTGCATCCCCAGGATGGTGCTGGTCCCTTGGGCATCTCTGGAGCAGGTTTTTTTTTCCTCCCCGTGCTCCATGCTGGCTGCAGCTTGGCTGGCAGACAGGCACGGCAGAGGAGAAGCCGGTTACTTATCATGCCCAAGCTCCTTGTGGGAGTGGAGCTGTGCAAAGCCAGTGAGGGAACGTACATAAAAGTTCTTGGCTGCTCGCATCGGCGTAGCCTCATATTTTATCTTGCATAACTCGCCTCGCTAGGGCTACCAAGAAAAGGCAAAGCAGACCATGCCAGGAGCTTTTCGTGGATCTCTTCTGAGCTCTGTGATGGGCACTACCGCTCTTGTGGTCGTATGCCATCTCTGTTAAGCTCTCTGTCCCGACTTCTGTGGGGTTTTCACTTTGGTAGGGTGGCTCCGGAGTTGGTGGCTGTGTTTGAAAGCCTGGGACGATGGGGAAGGAGCAGCTGAACGGTTCCTACTTTTCTGTTCTCTTCCTTACACATCATTTGACCTTCGAGCTCTCTCTCACTTCCCTTGGAGTCAGATGGCGGATGCTAGGACAACTGCCCGGTTTGTAGAAGTACTTAAAAATCATTTTCCAAGTTACTTCATGGCAGGGAGTCCCAAAGCCTCCGGTGCCCCTCGGTCCTCGTCCCGTGCCCGTGTTTCCACCTGGCTCCTCTTGGCCTCCCTTGTTCCAACTGAACCTATTTGTGTCAGACCCGCTTCCTTCTGATGGACAAATGCTGCCGTCCTTGCACAGATCCAGGAAAATATATGAAATTCTGCAAAATGTCAAGTTTTTCATCAGTAACCAGTTTAAAAAAAAAAAAAAAAGGGTCACTTTTGTTTCTCTTTTGGCTGTACAGATGAGCAATATCTACGGTTAAAAAAAACCCTGTTGTCCAGCCTGTGTTGGCATAAGCAGGGGTCTTCCTTAAAGCTCTTTAATTGGCGGCTGCATGGGGAAAGCGCTGCGTGTGCCCTGGACCGTTGAAGGCATGTGGGGCACTTAGCACGTCCCCAGCAGAGCCAAACTTCCAAAGCCACCGATGAAAGAGGGCCACCTTATCGCGGGCACCGGCTCCCCTTTCATTATAGCCCGCCCTTGTTCTCCTCTGTCCTACATTTCGCGTTATTTGAAAATTGATGTTGGGCTGCAAAGAATCTCTTGTGCTGCCTCTCCGCTTTTCCTCTCGGCCCCCTGGGTTTCCTAGCTAAAGAGCTGCTCTATTTGCATTTAAAAGAGATGGCTTGCATTCCTCTTAGTCGTTTTATTATTTGACCTCCGCTATTTTCGCCTGTTAAATCCAACATAGTTTGGCATATGGGCTGTCTTTGCTGGGTGGTGGGTAAGGACATCAGCTTCGTTTGCACATCAGATATTTTTCTTCTCTAGCTGGATTACAGTGAAGTGCAAATCTGTCTTTCACCACATGACACGATGGCATCAGAAGCGGGAGATGTGGAAGCGATGGTACATTATCTAGTGAGTGGGTTTCCTTACACACGGCGTGTGTTGGAGGTACCGCTTACTCAGAAGCAGGCTGGCACCGGTATCATTAAAACGGCTGCAAAAGGCCCGTTTTCCTTCACAGAATCACACAGAATCACAGGGGTGGGAAGGGACCTCGGAGGTCACCTCGTCCAGCCCCCGGCCAGAGCAGGGTCACCCAGAGCAGGGGGCACAGGAACGCGTCCAGGCGGGGTTGGGATGTCTCCAGAGACGGAGCCTCCCCCACCTCTCTGGGCAGCCTGTGCCAGATTTTGGGGTCAGCTGGGGGATGCTCAGCAGGGATCAGACGGTCTGTCCGTCTGCCCGAGGTCTTACGGACAGTGGTGCCTCCAAGACCTTTCCACGGAATGGTCAGGGTTGGAAGGGACCTCTGGAGATCATCTCATCCAACCTCCCTGCCAAAGGAGGTTGGACAGGAATGTGTCCAGGTGGGTTTGGAATATCTCCAGAGAAGCAGACTCCACAATAGGGAGACTCTCAAAGTAAAGAAATTTTTCCTCATGTTGAGATGGAATTTCCCGTGTTCCAGTTTGTGCCCATCACCCCTTGTCCTGTCGCCGGCCACCGCTGAGAAGAGTCTGGCCCCATCCTCTTGCCTTTAGCTATTGCTGAGCATTGATGAGATCCCCTCTCAGCCTGCTCCTGTCCAGGCAGAACAGCCCAGGGCTCTCAGCCTTTCCCCAGCAGAGAGATGTTCCAGTCCCCTCAGCATCTTGGTGGCCCTTTGCTGTCCCCTCTCCAGCAGTTCCCCATCCTTCTGGAACCGGGGAGCCCCGAACTGGACCCAGTGCTCCAGCTGCGGCCTCCCCAGGGCAGAGCAGAGGGGGAGGATGAACCTCTCTCCACCTGCTGGCCACTCTCTTCTGAATGCCCTCCAGGAGACCACTGGCCTTCTTGGCCATCAGGGCCCATTGCTGGCTCTTGGTTCTGGGGAGTTGTGCCCTGTCCCCAGGGCCGGGAGGGTTCCCGCACCAGGGGAAGAGGCTTTTCTTGGGTCTCTGTGTGCCACCAGAGCCTGCAGCACCCCAGGAGCATCCCAAAGGAAAACCCACCCCAGCATCCCCTCGCCCATCCTGCGGGATCGCTCCCTCCGCAGGGCTTGGCTGGGATCGCTTCAGTCCTGCTCTGAGCGGGGGGGTGTTGAAAGGGCTGAACCCAGAGGGTTGAGGAGATGCTGGTTCTTCGAGATGTTTAGAGGAGGAAACGGAGTCCAGCACCTCAGATGATCTCTGCGATAAGATGCAAATTGCTCTGTGGCGCACAGGAGCCGCCGGCAGCTGGGTCCCACATTTGGGGCTGTTTGACAGGATTTTACTTCTCGTTTTTTTCTTACCCAAACATCCAGGCCTCCTTCCTGGAATTTATTTTAAACCAAGACACTATATAGCCTTTAAATATTATGCAGGCGTCCTGCGTTCTCCTTCTTTTTTAAATTAGCCAGGCCTGGGAGAAGGTAGATGAGGAAGTCAGATGGTTCTCACTTGTAACTATTATTTTTGCTTCATGTGCTTCCTTTCTGCTAGAGGTCACCTTCTCACAAATAATACCATTGCCTAACATGAAAATAATAATAATGGCTTTTAATGGGGTGGCTTCCTACCCAGGTTTAAAACCTGGGGAATGTGTTGCAAGTAGATGAGGCTTTAACTTGCCTTAAATGCTGGATTCCACCAGGATTTGCCAATTACTGAGCTTGGGGTTAAGCTTTTTGAAGCGTCCCGTACTGGGAGGTGCGAGGCTGTTGCCTGGGGAAGGCACCTTCTGCTTTGCGGGTTTGTGCGGTTTCTTGATAAGCGAGAACTTGACATATAGTGGTCCTCCTACCTTAATTGCCAGTTCCTGGGAACCGCTGTGGGGTTTTTTTTTTCCTGCTTTTGCTGATATTTGCCTGCAGTCCTGTTTTAGTGCAACACGACGATGACAACTCCCCCCACCGAATTAGGAGATGGCTTCGGTGCCCGCGTTTTCTGCGGCTGCATATGGCATTTTTTTGTCTGCATACGGTGATTTTTTAAACATGCTGAGGGGTGTATTCGGTTGCTCTGGCAGCGTAGCTTTTCTTCTTTCAGTATTTGAGAGCATAATTTCAGTGAAAGTACGTTTGGGAGTGTATGCTCGTCTCAAGGCTTGGAATGAAACCCTCCCGCTGAAAAGACTGTAATTCTTTTTTTTTTTTTTTTTTTTTTCTTCCCCCTCCCAGAAAAAGAGACATGTTGCTAACTTCTTCACTTCCATTTCCAGCTGTCCCGTTTCCTCCCACGCAGCGGCTCACTCTGAAGGAGGTGTTTGAGGATGGGAAGCCGAGGCTTGACGTCTTGAAGAGCCACTTGGTGAAGGAAGGGCGCCTGGAAGAGGATGCGGCGCTGAAGATCATCAACGATGGGGCCGCCATCCTTCGGCACGAGAAGACAATGATTGAAGTGGAAGCTCCCATCACAGGTCAGAGAGCTTTTTGCGGCTGGAGTCCTAAATCAGGGCCACCTAGGAAACGCGAGCTGCTCGGAGAACCAGCCTTTCTGCTGTCTTCCTTCCATAGAATCACAGAATGGTTCAGGTTGGAAGGGATCTTAAAGATCATGTAGTTCCAACCCCCCCACCCTGGGCAGGGACACCTCCTACTAGACCAGGCTGCTCAAAGCCTCATCCAGCCTGGCCTTGAATCCATCCGCAAAGGTTTTTTTTCATTTTAATTGCCTGAACTCTCAGCAGAGAGGATTTTGCTGGTGTAGGTTGAGTACATCTTTGCGGAAGCTGGATGTAAAGCAGGGGTGGCCGGGATCAGAGCGCAGCCATGCTATGCTCCTTGTTGCTGTCGTGACCTTTCTTTTCTTAGCATGTAATTCTGTCCCTCTTTTGTGCTGTTCTTCCTCCCCTAGTGTGCGGTGACATTCACGGGCAGTTTTTTGACCTGATGAAGTTGTTTGAAGTTGGAGGATCACCCAATAACACCCGCTACCTCTTCCTGGGAGACTACGTGGACAGAGGCTACTTCAGTATAGAGGTGATGAATAAAGTTGAGCCTGGGGGTGCTAGTACTAAACGAACCAGAAGTATTGAACTAAACTAGCAGATACAGACCTCTCATGCTGGATTTTATGTTCTAGTCTAGTTTTGCGTGCAAGGAGGGACACTTAGGGAACTTACGGTATGATTTTTGGCAGAGATGTCATCATTTTGAATCGGATCCTCACCCAGCGACAGTCAAACAGCAGCCGTGGGGTTAATGACTAAACTCTAGCTTCTGAACTCGAGTTTTAATATCACTTGTAGCTGTCACTCAGGGGAACAAGAGGGAGAGTTGATTGTATGTTGCAGGCAACAGGATCCTACCAGGCAGTGGGAAGCAAATGTTTAAAAACTTGCAGGATTCAGCTTTGCAGGGGAAAAAAAAAAAAAGTGCTACGCTCCTGAGTCACTGCTTCCCCACCGTCCCCCTGAAAGCATCAACCTCGCAAAGCCGGAGACGGGGTCAGGAGAAAGGAGCAATAAATCATCTGCGCTGTTGTACGTCTCGCTGTGACCCAGGGGCTTGGTGCAGAGGCATTTCATTGTGTATCTAACCACGCTGCGCCCGGGTGACAATCTGCCTTGTCACAATAACGCTGTCACCTTACAGACATCGGCCAAATGTCTGGCGGCGTGTTAGGATTCTGCGTCTCTGTGGGATGCTACCGACCGAGTATTGGGGTAACGCTGTGAGTTGTCGGTCTTAGAGGACAAATCATCGATGGGTCCTCGTGGTCGCTGCTGGCTCACCTGGGAGCCTCAGAGCAGGCAGGATGGGAGAGCTAGTGAATGTCACAAATCCCACGGGATTGCAGCCTTATGGTGTTGCAGAGGCAGAACTGGGTGGAAAAGGAGAGCTTATTCCAGTTGGAAGCAACGTAATGGGGGCATTTGGGGAAACGGGAGTATGAAAGGTGGCAAAACTGGCCTGGAATAACAGAGTAAGCCGTTTTTTCTTCAAAGAGGGAAGGTACAGGAATAGCAGAGCTGTTGGGTCTGCAGAGGAACTTTTCTCAGTTAAATTTTGGGGAGGAACTCTCACGGATAGCGATGAAGACAGTTAATGCGAGCTCTTCTTTGAAGGGTTCTGCGGAGGATTTAGGAGGGTACCGCCAACAGCTTGTGCTTTAGCGGCGGTCTGGATTGCTTCCAGCCTGGCGCTTCGTGTGTTCCAAAACGCTGTCGGTGAGCCAAGGTGTGACGAGGAGCACTTTCCGGGGCAGCGGGGACGGATGCTGGAAAGGTGGGGTTGTGGCTGTTGGGATTTCTGCAGGAGGAGCCCCATAACCCCTGGGGAGGAAGGGGAGGGACAGGCATCTTGCCACTTGTTTAAATGGCTTGGCTTGCGCCAAGCTGGGTTTGCAGTTTAAGTCTATTTACCTGGAAAAGAGATTATATTATAGCACGGGAACTCTTTCTGAGATAAGACATAGGGGTTTTGTTTGTATTAACCAAGAAACCTTCAAACGAGAGTTGTCGTACCCTGTTGTCTATGCACAAGTTTTACAGATCCTGGGTGATGAAGTGCTTCTCCCACTCTTTGCTCCTACCCTGCGGTTGATCTGGGATCTGACATGGGGATTTTCCTCCCAGATCCGCAGAACTGAGTGCCGGTGTTGGGGATAGCTGCCGTCGTCTCTCCATGCTGTGACAGTATGGAAGGATTCCAGGGGGATGGGTGATGAGTCCGCCTTGGAGAACAGAGGTGGTGGGATTTTTTTTTTTTTTTTGAGGAAGAAGGTCTGAAAATTAGAGGTAAACCCATCAGGTCCCTGTTGTGGCTTTCCCCTTCGACGCTGTGCAGGGCAGCCTGGTGTCTTCAGGCTTGAAAGCCTTGGGGCAGTCGGTCTTCGTAAGGTCTGAGCACAGATTTCTTATTTCATGCTGCTTTTGACCTTCCTCCTTCCCCTTTCCCCCCCACATCTGCAGAGGGAAAGCCACCGCGCGGAGCGTTACCCCACGGAGCCAGCATTGATCTTTCACGAATCAGGGTGGGCTTTGATTAGTACATGCGGGGGCTGATCCAAATGTCACTGATAAAGCGGCGTCGAGAAGGCTTGATTCCCTTATTCCTATTGATGTGTGCCTCTTCTTCCCACCTACTGCAACGCGCAGCCGCTGTGTTTCAAGAGATTCCCACCTGGGTGTGCAGAAACTGGTTTCTATAGTGAAACCGCAGGAGATTTGCAGCTGGCGTGAGAATTGCTACAAACAAAGGGTTAAACAGTGCCGAAAGGGTGTCTTTGCATTATATTTTTTGTTTAAAGACTTCTACAACATGCAAAGCTGGAGTCTGAAGTGCAGAGATCGCTGATCTGTGAGCGTTTTGGCTTTGGAGTTTTGATTGTTTTCTCCCAAAGGCTCTAGGTGATGGAAAAGGCATCCCAGTTTCCCTGCGCTGTCACCGCTGGGAAGATGGGAGAGCACCAGCATCATCAGCCTTTCATGAGTCACCGCACAAACTTGTGCATCCATGGCCTGGGTGAGGAATATTAGCGAGTGCCTGCCCAGAGCAGCTGATAATCATGACCTTTTAACTGAATGAAACAGGCGGTAATTGTATAATTGCATCCTGATGCAGGCAATCAGGAAACAAGACGCAAAAATGGGGGCCAAGGAGGTGTTAAGGCAAACCGTGTTCCTTCTTAGCAGCCCAAATAACCCTTGCAAGCTTTCCCCATCACTGCGAGTGTTTGGTTGTCAAGGTAAAAGGAGCGGTTTGTGGCTCAGACAAAAAAAAAAAAAAAAAAAAAAAAAAAATCCTTTAAAACCCCTGAAAGGCTCTGTTCATCAGCTCAGCTGGATCTCTTCAACAAATTATTTCTGGGTCTCTGGCTTAGGGAAATTCTCGTTTAAAAACGTTCATTCTCAGGAAGTATAATGAGGCTATGAAGCGTGGTTTGGTTGGGTTGTGTTTTGGGGTTTTTTTTAGAGTTGTGGGGGGAGAAGGGAGGGAAGCAGCCGTGTGAAAGCTGCGATGGCTGATGTCTGGTGGAAGAGGACTTGCTTTCAGTCCGTGCCACAAAACCCACTGCGATGGTGAGACTAACTGGCCAGGGACTCGGATATTATAGCGAAGGGGCTGAGGAGCGGCGCAGAAATGGGGCTGACCACCTCCGTTTGGAGCCGCTGATGGGACATCATCCTGGTGGAGGGTTCTCTCACCAGTCTGCAAGTGGGAAAGATGCTCCCTTCAAAGTGCTTTAAGCTTTTAGGTACATCTCGTAGCCCTTACACAAGGACCGTCCTGGTCCCTGAAGATCTGACCATCCTGCCAGAATACAATAAATAGAATTGTTTTATTAAATTATAAAGTGAAACCATTATTATAACCAAAAATAGAATTTATGGAAAGAGTAGATTTACCAGTAAAGATGGCATGATAATGGCATACACCTTTGCCAGACTAATTTTTCAAATCTGATCACAATAGGGTGCATGATCGTTGTCTAATTATGGAATTGTACGTATGCTGATCTTGCCAGGATTGAATGCACTGTTTTAATCCAAAATAATATTAAAGAGATCCGGTCAGTGATGCAAGGCGTGAGCAAAGGTAGATTTGAGGGCTGAATGCGGGATGCTGGACTTTTGCCTTGCTGTTTCTTCTGCGCCTGCTCCGGGAAGAACTGTCAGGCTGGATGTTTATAATTTTCTCATAAATGCTGGATTTTTTAAATGGTAGGAGAGATTACGGTGCGGGTTGTTGCGGGCAGGTTTGGCAGCAGCCCCTTTTGTGTTTGCTTTGGGTTACAGGTAGCAACTCCTGAGCTGCGGAGCGAAAGGGGCGGATCACATGGGGACATAAGCATGAATGCTTGGCTCTGGGCTTCAAACCGATAGGCAGAATAGGGAGAAAAGCAGATTATTTAAGCCTAGTACGCCTTAATTGTCTTGAGTTGCTACTAGGCTATTGTAAATGGGTGGTAAACAATTCCTGGGCACAGCACCTTGAAAATCTGGAAAAAGGATCTCTACAATGAGGCATGTGAGTAGAGAAACCTCCTTCCAGAGCTGACGAGGGCTGTTGAATGTCCTTTTCCCATCCTTACCCCAACGGTACCCGCTGTCGAATGTCCTTTTCCCATCCTTACCCCAGCGGTACCCGCTGTCAAATGTCCTTTTCTCATCCTTACCCCAGCAGTACCTGCTGTTGAATGTCCTTTTCTCATCCTTACCCCAGCAGTACCAGCTGTTGAATGTCCTTTTCTCATCCTTACCCCAGCGGTACCCGCTGTCGAATGTCCTTTTCTCATCCTTACCCCAGCAGTACCAGCTGTTGAATGTCCTTTTCTCATCCTTACCCCAGCAGTACCTGCTGTCGAATGTCCTTTTCTCATCCTTACCCCAGCGGTACCCGCTGTCGAATGTCCTTTTCTCATCCTTACCCCAGCGGTACCTGCTGTCGAATGTCCTTTTCTCATCCTTACCCCAGCGGTACCCGCTGTCGAATGTCCTTTTCTCATCCTTACCCCAGCGGTACCCGCTGTCGAATGTCCTTTTCTCATCCTTACCCCAGTGGTACCCGCCAGCCCCCACGTCCTTGTGAAATAGCTGCAAACCCCGGGGAACATCAGCGGTACTGGGAATTTGTGCTCTCAACGGCTGCAGTTCACTTGCTACGTGTCCAGGAAGAATTGTGGTGCTGAGTGACACCATTCGCTTCCATTTCCCTTTAAAACACTTCAAATGTACTTTTAAATCTCTCTTCTGCAAGTTGCCGACCTTCTATACATCCCAAATCCTCCCTTTTTTGATGGTGTCTCTCTACTTTCTTGCTTTGCTTTGCACCAGTGCCACCAGTGCCGGTTGCTTTCTCCAGTCCTTAGCGCATCATTTAGTTCATTTATAGTGACTTTCACTTTTCAGTTCTCACGCTAGCCCAGAAGAGCGACATTTGGGTTGCAAATGCAGGATGTTAAAGCTTTAAATCACAGAATAATTATAAATCATGGAATCATAGAATCTTCATGGTTGGAAAGGACCTTTGAGATCCAAATGGTTTTGGTAGGAACGTTCCTCCCTTTAACAGATGTAATAAAACATTATTTTTGCTAGCCTTAACCACAGCTTAAATTACCTGTTTCTGTTCAATTTTAAAATTCAGAATTTGCTATCCAGGTTTGTTTTCTGTGGGGTTGGATCCTGAGTTAGACACAGGCGGGTGCTTTACAGCTCCTTGGGGTTTTAGGGATCCCTGCATGTGGCTGGGATGACTAACGTAGAGCTCCCCTTGCAGATTCAGCGCTTAAATACCATTATATCTAAGGTGTCTGTACTGGAAACTAGCTTGAAACTGGTTTATTTTGGTCCTGGAAGTTGTCTCCCTGCCCCAGCAGTTGGTTCCCGGAGATCTGTGCACCAGATCAACAATGTTTTTAAGTGTCAAAACTGTTGACAGACTTCACGGTTCACGTTCTCAAAAGCGTGTGCCGTTTCTGTAGCATGGCAGCCTAAAGGGTAAGCTCTTATTAGAGACTTTAATCCAGATTTTCAAGCTTGCCTGTCATTACGGGTTGTCCTTCCAGCTCTCAAAATCAACCAGGGAAATGTGATAACATTTCCCTGCGTTAGATACCAACTGATTTAGCCGCCAGCTCGACGACGTATAGCACGGAAGGCTAAGAGCGTCATTCCAGCTCTTCCCTTCTTCACGTAGCCTCTTTGGAAAGCCACTGTGAAATATTTCCTGGTAAAAAAAAAAAAATGGTTGTTTCAGTTGAACTTTGGTCCACGCTTCATCAAAGACGATCATTTTAGAGGTGTCGCTGCTCGGAGAGGGGATGTGGAAAGCCCTCTTCAAAGCCAGAAGGCTTTACTAAGCGTGGTTTTTGGCTAAGCTTTTCCTGTTTTGAACTTGAACTTCACATGACTGTCGCGTAAGCAGAAAAACGGAGGCGGGGGGGAAAGTCAGTGGGGAAGATCAAGCTTAATTTTCTCTTGATATTTCATGCAGTTGATTAAAAGGCTCTCAAGATGGCTGGCCGTTGTGCTTGCTGCTCTCGGGTTTCGATTGCAGCGGGACATCTGGAAGGCGCATCTCGCCGCGCAGCTGGTTTTGCTTTGCTGCTCTGAAAATGGGTCCTTTTTCGCTTTGGTTTTCTGCTGGAAGGAAAAGCTGCCCCCACCCAGCCCGGAGCCGGTTTCAGTTGAATGCGATCTCATTTGTCACTTCTCCAACTCAGGCCTAATATAGAGAAACGCTCGATGTGGCTTTCCCCCCACTGGTGAAGTTGGCCAAGATAAGATCTACTGCCGATTATGGAGCTGGGTTTCTATCAGGGTTCCACTTTGAATTCAGCGTGTTGGGTGTCTTCCCAGAAACACTTAGTGAAGTCTACGGGATGATTAGTGCCCTATAAAAGGTTTTTATTACATGCCATCTCCTCCTTCCCTTTCTTGCAGTGCGTGCTGTATTTATGGAGTTTAAAGATAAATCATCCCAAAACGTTGTTCCTCCTTCGAGGGAACCACGAGTGCAGGCACCTCACAGAATACTTCACCTTTAAGCAGGAATGTAAGTATCAGCAGTGTAAGGATTTAAATATATTAATGTGTTGTGACCAGGTGTGGGGTTTCATTTTTCTGCCTGCCGTAAGCACTATCGATTCGCTCTGGAGCTGTAAAAACCTGGCGTGTTTTTTGTGTTTTTTTTTTTTTTTTTTTCCTGCGCGCATAGTTCTTCTGTTTCAGCTCCTGCTAAAATAAAAACACCAAAACCAAATAGATAAGTCCTGTAAATTCCTGAGCGCGTGTCGATGTGGCCTTCTGGTTAGGAAGAATGAGTATGGATGGAAGAAATGCGAATACAGCTTCCCTGTCTTGCTGATGAGCCAGTCGCAGGCACCCCCCTCCCCAGCCTTGACTTTCAGGCCCAGCAACATATAATTTACTGCCAAATGACTTTCAACTCCAGATTGTGCAGCTGGGATCGGTGATTACAATTGGAAGCAAATAAAGGATTTGTTCCTCAGTGTTTGCGCTAGGGAGAATCATTACCTTTAAGATGGTTTTAGTTGAGTTAAAGATAGTTTTGTGCGGCGTTTGACATATTTTTAAACCCACGATGATGAAAGGTCGGGGAATGACCCCTCTCCCCCGAGGATGACAGTCATTCCTCCGAGCAATAAAAAAGAATATACGCCAGCAACACGCAGTGCTCGGTTAGGGAATATTATAGGGAATATGTTGCTCAAGGACCCGACCTCAAGAAATCATTGTGGACAAGGCACGAGTCCAATCTTTGGACTGGATGCTGCTGGACAGGGTAAGGCTGATAGGTGCCAAGATAATGACATCTGTTTGCTCCGAAATGAGTTGGAAAACACCAGCCAGCTCCCTGCTGGGTACCCTACGCATCAGATGGTGGTAGATGAGCTCCTGTTGAGCTGGGCTCAATTTGAATCAGAGAGGCAGAGGTGATGGGGTTGGGTTTTTTTCCCCTTTGGAAAACAGAAGATACTGCCTTTCCACTTCTACATCATAGCGTGCAGCTGGAAAAAAACTGTTAGTAACTCTAAAATAAAGCTGGAGGAAAGGTAAACTTTCTATTTATGCACTTTTTTGCTATAGACAGAACTGTGTTTTCTAGCAGGAGCAGCAATTTCTGGAGGATCTGGCTCTGTTACCGTGCTGCTGCCCCACGAAGGGGCTGCAGATGCGAGAAGACAGGCGCTTGACGTGCTGTGATCTCTGGGAAGCAATGAGAGATATTTCTGAACGTACTTGGCTTGCTGGAAAAGCTGAGCTGCTTTCGGCAAGGCCGCGGCATCTCTGTTTAATGTATTGAAACATCCCCTTCACCTCTGTTAAGATGAGGCATCCAGCGGAGATTGTGATCACTTGGGAGCCCTCAAAGATCCTGCGTGAAAATTCATTTAACTGCAGGCGGCTTGGGCAAATTCTGACTCAAAGCGCTCCTGTCCAGCCCAAAATTCCTATCTTAAATGATTGTGGAATAGTGCTGTGCCAAATTAACCAGCTGCTGCGTTTCCCAGCGTATAATCTGCCTGGCAGCTGAGGCTGGTAAGGTGCAGTATAATATAAGTGTGTATAAATATATATATAGATCTATAAAAAAGTGAGCTGGTAAGGTGTAGGGAAATGATGGGACATTGGTATCCCAAGTTTTCTATTCCATGGCGAGCTCCTCGCTTCTTTTCTGTGTTCATCTTAGTGCAGGTGTTCTAGAAAATAGCTTGAAGGGAGATGAATATTCTTGACCGTGCCCAGATCACTGTGAAGCCTTTTTATCTTCGTGTCCAACAGGCATTTTCGACGTCAGCGTTTGCACTAATACACGGGTGCAAAGTGCAACTTGGTGGCCGTAGACACAGAGTTTCCGTATCACCTTAGGAGTTTGATTCCTTCAGCCTATTTATTAGCACTTTGGCTGATTAGAGCTTTGCTTAATGCTTCTTATATCACGTAGGTTTGGATGCGTGAATGACTCCCCCTTTAAAAAAAAAAAAAAAGAAAAGATTAAAAAAACCCCACTCTGCTTTCAGACCGAGCAGTCTTTGTTGTGTAAATGAGTGAATTAATTCAATTCTTCCTTCTTTTCCTCCCCCTGCCCCCCATTTTTTCCAGGTCGAATCAAGTATTCGGAGCGAGTGTATGATGCGTGTATGGATACCTTTGACTGTCTTCCTCTTGCTGCCCTCTTAAACCAGCAGTTTCTGTGTGTTCACGGAGGACTGTCCCCAGAAATCACGTGTCTAGATGACATTAGGAAAGTAAGTAGTCTCCGCCGTCCTTTCACATAGCTTACAATTAATAGTGCGGTTAATGGCCAGCTTGATTCCTGCATGGAATTGCAACTTGAGGCTCCTGGGCTTTGCGTGTCCCCACCGTGGACCTCCTCGTCCTCATTTGGTGTGTGTTTTTCAGTTAGACAGGTTTAAGGAGCCTCCAGCTTTTGGTCCAATGTGTGACCTGCTCTGGTCCGATCCGTCGGAGGATTACGGCAATGAGAAAACGCTGGAGCATTTCGCCCACAACACTGTTCGAGGCTGCTCCTATTTCTACAGGTAGGCGGGGTTTTAGGGGGCTCTGATGGACCAGAGCTTTTTGTCTCCCCTTACACTGAGGTATTTGGGGAGATAAATTGCTATTCAGATCACTCCGGGGGACTTTACAGCGCACCTGGCTCTGAAATAGTCTTCGGTTGGCTCTAACGCACAAAAATCTTGTTTGTTTTTATCTCTCCTGTAATATTGAGCTCTCTTTGGATATGTTGCTCTATGAAATTGTGGTATCGGACAGCAGAGATGCCTCTTTTAGCTGGCAGAGTGCCTTTTGAACGGTTTTCAGGCATTGGACGGTACCAGGAGCTCTAGGAAATAATCTTTTCCTGTCTAAAAGAGAAGCATTTGTGCTGACAGACCACTTGTAGCCCAGCTGATAGGGAGGATTTGGCACCAGGGCTCTGTTTAACAGAATGCTTTGCAATTAATTTTTGAATGATGTAATACATACTGGCCTTGTTTGGGGATGCTGGACACAAACCGAATGGATGCTGCAAGCGGCTGGTTCCTGAAACCAAGACCGTGGGTGCTCTCCCTTCTCCTGTGCTCCGTGCTAACGAATACTTGCTTTTTCTTTTCCAGTTATCCTGCAGTTTGTGAATTTTTGCAGAACAATAGTTTGTTATCTGTAATCCGAGCTCATGAAGCCCAGGACGCTGGGTAAGTGCTGGAGCCCGGTAGCCGAGTGGGCTCCGTCCTGTGTTCATGCTATCCTTAGCCAGCCCGGGGTGTTTTTAACACTTGACCTGTTTTTCAGGTACCGAATGTACAGGAAGAGCCAGACAACAGGCTTTCCATCGTTAATCACAATCTTCTCTGCACCAAATTACCTAGATGTCTATAACAACAAGGGTAAGGCTGCCAAGGCCAGGGCTCTGCCGCTCTTTGGACGTCAGTACTGTCCTCATGTGCTTAGGAAATCCCTCTCCACCTTCCCTCTCCATCCACCCTCTCCTCTAGTTGCATTCTTATGCCTGAAATGAAAAAAAAAAAAAGAGCTTTATGCGTTAAACTAACGGCAGCTGGGGAGCTGGAAGTGGCTGGGTTCTCTGACCCGAAGACTTAATGTGTTACTGTGGCAATTAGCTGTCAAGTTACGAAGCCTAGAATAATGCTTTCGTTTCCAGCCACATGACATTTGATGGATGCTGCCATAAAAGAGAAGCTGCTGGTATAGGCAAGCTTTTAACTTCCCTGTGCCTCTAAAACCGTACGAGTGTGATGGGGAACTTTCCTTGGGTTTTTTACCCCTCACTTTAGATCTTGGCCCTATGTTCGTCGCTTCTGATTTGCATGAATTATAACGGCTTTGTTAAGTTGACCTGCACTATTTTGGTGACCTTTAGTGAAACAACCTAATGGGCAAACCGAAAAATATTACTTAAGCCTTCTCGTTTTGGAGAGCTGGTAGTTTGATTCTGCGTGAGCACAACCTCTCATTGATGAGGAAGTTTAATTAGCGCGGGTAGAACTCCCAGGAGCTGACAGTGCCTACGGACCTGTGTTCTCTTCCCTTTTCTCTTCCAGCTGCTGTACTGAAATACGAAAACAATGTCATGAACATCAGGCAGTTCAACTGTTCCCCTCATCCCTACTGGCTTCCAAACTTCATGGACGTCTTCACATGGTCCTTGCCTTTTGTAGGGGAAAAGGGTAAGAGAGATTTGGATTTCTGTTACGAGTTGATCGTAGTACTGTAGAACCTGTCCCACGGGCTATTAAATATGTTGGGAGAGTGTTGTAACTCCTTAATATCAGACAGCACCAGAAAGCAGTTCAGGTTCAAGGAGATCTGCATATTACTGGGTAAAGTTCTTGTGAAAATAATTGTTGATATCTGTTTTAGAAAGCTTTTACCAATACAACGATCCTTTCTCGCTATTTCTGCGTTGCTGGCAGAGCTGATCTCGGGTGGCGTAGCCCCACCTCGGAATTTGGAGACGTTTCTCTCGCTCTGGCTTTGCAACAAGAGAAATTAAAATCTCCCGTTGGCTTGTGGCCCACCGAAAAGGAAGCACTCACTGCAATTTGAAGGCTTATTTCATTCTGAAGGAGGCGAGGCAGCTTAAAATATGACCAAGACTTTGCCTCAAATTCTCAGCGAAAGGGTTTTTACATCTTTAAATTCCACCCCAGTGTTGTACGTTTGGAGTATGACTTCAAGGTCTGAAGTGCCGAAGGGTGGGGGGTTTTTTTTGACTTTGAGGAACCAAAGGTTGAATTTCCCTTCCCCTCCCGCCCCGAGATTTGACATTTTTGGAGGCAGGTGGCCTGTTGTGCGGGTTGGGGTGGGGAGGTGGGACCTTCAGCGAGCCCAGGCTCTTCTGCCTGAATGTTGGCACCTCCTTCCCCACGTCTGGTTCATCTGTGATGTGCTTGGACTGCATCCACCTCCCTGGCAGAAGGTGTAAAGCATGTCGTCTGCTCCGGGTACTGCTGCGAGGTACCAGCAGCACGCGGCTAAAAGCGTCTTTGGGTTTCTACTTCCAGAGTATAAATGACCTTGAAATAGTTGGCTTGTCCAACTCGTCCTTCAAATACCTCTTGTCTGCCAAGCGTGCGCACCAGGTCTCTCTAATCTTCCTGTCTGTGCTTCTTACAGTCACAGAAATGCTCGTTAACATCCTCAACATATGCTCCGATGATGAGTTGATTTCAGATGGTGATGAGACATTGGAAGGTAAAAAAAATGCTCTTATGACCGAGCTGGTAACAGTGTGGGGGTGAAGGTGGGGAAAAGGTGTATGATGCTAGCTCAAGAGCGATCAGCGCTTGATTTATAGCTGGATGCCCAGCCAGGGTCTCTGGTTCCTTTTTGGCCAACCCTTGTGCAGTTCTGGGTAGGAAACGTTGGTTTTTTTTTTTCCTTTGCTATTCAGTCACAGAGAAATTAAATTACATTCACTGCGACAGACGCTTCTTGCCAGCTACTCTGGAGAATGGTTTCCTGCTCCTTATACAGAGACTGCTTCCTGAGTGGTTATTTTTTTTCCCCCAATTCCAAATTTTCTACACCAAAATATCTCCCCGATCTTCTCATCTGTTGCAGTGAACTCCTCTGTAAAGCGGCTTCTTGTGTCACACACACACACACCCACCCCCCCCCAAAAAAAAAGTGGAATGGGGTTTTTGGCCCTGGTTTTTAAACTATGCATGAAAGGGACAAAACAGATGCTGAGCTGATCTGCAGTTTTTATATCGGGGGGGATCGCTTGCGAGCGAGGTGGTGACCGAGAGGAAGATGTGGGGCTGTGAGCATGCGCAGGGGAGCCCGGGGAGCTGCCTGCACCCCTCCGTGTAGGGCGGAGGACGGTCAGAGAAGCAGAACACCCTTGTGGTACAACAAGGTGCTGCTGCTTCGGTCCAAGGTTGAGACTTTAACCCGCTTCTCCCATTGCATTTCGTTTTTGGTTTTGGTTTTGGTTTTTTTTTTCTTTCTCCCTCCCATGAAAATTAAATTTGTTTCTTCTATCTCTGTCTTCATCTACTTGTTTCTTGGTGTCTCCTCTCCCTGAAGATCACTACATTTCAAGCTATCAGAAAGGTACCCAGCTAGAATTTGCTACAAGCTTAATTTTCACTGCCTGTGCCACCAGATTCCTTGGAGTGGATTTGAATAGCTGACTAGTCGGGCAGACTCTTCATCCCCTTTCAGTTTTAACATAAGCGCCGTGTGTTTTTTAACCCTTCTGCGTTCCTCCAGGAACTTGAGAAACGGGGTCACGTTTCTATCTGACTTCTGAATGCAGCCACTTAGTGCATGGCTGAGCCATGGGTGCATGTTAGACCTCCGGTTTGGCTTGTACTGTCCTAATGTGTACTTGGGCCATGTGAGGAATCTCAGCTGAGAGGAGATGTATTTGTTACCTCTTTTACTCGGATTTTTTGTTTCGTTTTCAGCTACCCTCCATGCTTTTCTCTCCCGTTGGGTCTGTATTAGCGGAAGGGGAGTTTCACATATCTCACTTTGTGTTTGCGTGGGGGTCGAAGCAGAGTTGCAAGGCTCCGGCCAGCCCTTCACTGTGCGCGTTGGATGCCAAAGCTGATGCTTGCGTGACACTCCTCCCCGCAGCGAGCACAGCCCGGTGTTCTGCAGTGTTCATCAGCAGTCAGATTCGTCAGTGTTCTGCCTTGCAAAACTGTGTCTACATGGCTGAGTCATTTGTGTTACATCCTGTGTAGTGTGATCAAGCCTGGTGAGCTTCGAACAAGACCTACCTGATTCCGTTTTCCTTTGGTGATTTCTACTCTCTTTAGACCTTTTTAAGTCCGTGTGTCATCTCGTTGGTGTTGCCCTTCTCACTGCCATCCTCTCAGCACTGTTCTCTCGAGAGTGTAGCTGTGAATCTGTAAACCATGATTTCTTTTCCTGGAGTCAGGCAGGTGCTTCATATTGACGTTATCTCCGCCTGGAAAGCCTTAAACATGCTGGTGTTTTGTTTTTTCTCTCCCTAAGGTGGGACAACAGTCCGTAAAGAGATCATCAGGAATAAGATTAGAGCCATTGGGAAGATGGCACGTGTTTTCTCAGTTCTTCGGTAAGGAAACGGCTTGGGATTTGGGCTCTGAGTTTCATTTGGGGTCTGGGTGACGGCAGTGATGTTGGTCAGAGTGGGCCAGGCAGGCAGAGTCCTGCTGGGGAACAATCTTAAGAGGCTCTGGCTTCAGAGCGGATGGCAAAGGCGCAAGGTGGTGGTTTCTATGTGTCTGGCCATCTGACTTCCTCAGAAACCTCTCTCTCAAGCACCAGCACCTGTGCCAGCAGAAGTACTGCTCATTAGGTATATTTAGCATGTTCAGGATGGATTCGCCGTGCCGTAGCTCTGATGCGTCGTGGCTGAGTAAGCAGAGGTGCCGTATTTACGAGGCAGGTTGTGCTCGGTGCCCGGCAGATCAGCCTGCAGTCAGCACAGGGCAGATCCCACTTTTCACGCTGCTCGCCACTAACAGTCTTGCGTGGACGTGGGTCGGGGCAATCCCAAGCACAAATCCAGGGTGGGCGGAGAATGGCTGGAGAGCAGCCCCGAGGAGAAGGACTTGGGGGTGTTGGTAGGTGAGAAGCTCAACACGAGCCATCAACATGCGCTGGCAGCCCAGAAACCCCCCGCACCCCGGGCTGCATCCCCAGCAGCGTGGGCAGCAGAGCGAGGGGGGGATTCTGCCCCTCTGCTCCGCTCTGGGAGATCCCCCTGCAGCGCTGCCTCCAGCGCTGGGGACATCAGGAGGACACGGAGCTGTCGGAGCGGGGCCGGAGGAGGCCCCGGAGATGCTGGGAGGGCTGGAGCCCCTCTGCTGTGGGGACAGGCTGAGAGAGCTGGGGGGGTTCAGCCTGGAGAAGAGAAGGCTCCGGGGAGACCTTCCAGACCCTGCCAGGCCCTAAAGGGGCTCCAGGAAAGCTGGGGGGGGACTCTGGAGCAGGGAGGGGAGCCATGGGACGAGGGGGAAGGGTTTTACACTGCAAGAGGGGAGATTGAGATGAGATGTGGGGAAGAAATTGTTTGCTGTGAGGGGGGTGAGCCCCTGGCCCAGGTTGCCCCGAGAAGCTGTGGCTGCCCCATCCCTGGAGGGGTTCAAGGCCAGGTTGGACGGGGCTTGGAGCAACCTGGGCTGGTGGGAGGTGTCCCTGCCCAGGGCAGGGGGTGGCACTGGGTGATCTTCAAGTGCCTCCCAACTCTGACCATTCTATGGTTTCATGACGTAGCTGAGCGTTGCATTCATCTCTCGCTAACTGCTTGCGTTGCCTCTTATTTGCAGAGAGGAGAGCGAGAGCGTGCTGACTCTCAAAGGCCTGACTCCCACAGGTACACTGCCCCTGGGAGTGCTCTCAGGGGGGAGGCAGACCCTACAGACCGGTGAGTATGAACCCTCCTCCCCCCTGCAACACTGCACCCCCTCTGCACTTCTATACCTGGCCCTCGGCTCCCCCTTGAACTGTTCGATCGGTTCCCATAGGCATATTTCAGGGTGCCAGGGGATGTGAGAGATGGTTCGGGCCCACGGGGAGGAAAGATTCAGAAATAGGAAAAAGCAGAAATGTAGGTGGGGATGTGGAGAGCCTTCCAAGATGTCCCCGCATACCCTGGAGGAGGGGAATGCGAGGAAAAAAAAAAAAAAAAAAAGACAACAAACAGCACCCTGCCTAAAGCATGTGTGTTGCTTTATTGTGTGTTTCTGCAACAGTTTTTATCATTTATTTCCCTTCTAACGCTGCATGATGAGCATCCTCTGCTTCACCTCTCCACTGCTGTTGTGTGATAGCGTATATATGAATGGAACAGTAAACATGCCTGCTTGTTTGTTCTCCGTCAAACGAAACCCCTCCGATTTCGCCCCTCTGAAATTGCCAATCCCAGAGGAAGCTTAGATTTAGTTGAAGGAAGGAGAATTCTTCCAGGCCTGTATGTTTCATATTAAGACTTTCTCTCGGCCCCCTGGTTTTGATCTGGTTTTGGAGGTTTCTTTTCTGTTGCTAGCTGGCAAATAACTTTGCTCCCTCCCTCGGAGGCCGACTGCTCCATCTTGATGTGCCAAGAGCAGGACTGAGCTCGCGATCTGCACGCTTTAAACTCGCAGGGCAGGGAGATTGGCCGATGGTCAGGCAATGAGTTATCACAGTAACATGTGTCCCCAGAGGGAATCCTGTAATCTAGTGTTTTAATCCTTTCCTGCCGCCAGCCTTTGAATGCTGGCATCTCACCAGCCTGCTTTTCCCCTTCCTATCAGCGCTGGGTAATTTCCTGCAGGCCCAGAAAAGGGCTTGTTCTGGGATTGCCTTGCCTTGATTAAATAGTTCACGAGTGAGAAACGTGTAAATATTGCTTGCCCGCTCCTGGGAGTGGAGAGGATGCGGTATCGCTCCCAAACTCATAGATTTCTCTGCCCACAGAGGAGTAGGAATTTTTTTTTCTTTTGCTTTTTTTATAACAGCCATAATGGTTTCTGTCGCCCCAGTTCTGCTGCAGGCATGGGAACAGAGCCTGAGTGGGAAGGCGGTGGTTACAGCTCGGCTCCAGCACCCAGCTCTCGCTGTGCCGCAGCTTTGCCCCTATAACAGGGAGCGGATCATGCTGTAAAACCCCCCCTGTGCCTTCCCCTGTTGCAGGGGGAACATCCAAGGGGCTGCCAGGCAGCCCCCCCGGTAAGGATGCTGACATTTCTGCATCCCCCTGAGACAGGACAAACAAGCTGGACCTTTGCTGCTGCCTTACCCGACCCTGCCTGCTGCTCCCGTGGCTGCAGGCTTCCCACCCCTCGCTGCTCCCGGCACCCCCCCCGTGCTCCTCCCAGGCATCACCCTGCTTTTCCTGCCCTTCGCCCACTCCTTTTCCCCCTGGTCCTGCCTCCTTCTCTCCCCTCTTTCCCATTTTCCCACCTCCCCTTGCACCGCGCCGTCTGCTCGCAGCAGCCTCCTGCCTGACACTCCTCCTTCAGCTGTGCTCGAGTGGGGAGAGGAGGCGGCTGCCCCCCCTTTTTGGGGTGCCTCTGCACCCCGAAAGAGGAGAAACGGGGCTGTAGGTAGCGGTGGGGGGGCCCCTTCCCTCCCTCCAACCTTTCGCAGCGCGGCTTAGCAAAATGAGCTGAGTAAAATCATTGAACCTGGAGGAAAGATGTCGAGCCACACTCTATTCTTCCTCCGTGGCCTCTCAAGGAGCACGTGGCCTTCGCATTGTGTCCAAAGCAGCTAAAAAAAAAGTGGCGTTTTGAGGCTAAAAGTGGGGATTCTGCTTAAGGGAAGGGCCTCCTCCCAGATGTTGAGGCAGGGACTACCAAAACTTGGACAGCCGCTGCAGCAGATTGAGGACGGGGGACGTTGCTCGGCTTTATGGTGCCTTGTTGCTTGGTAACGCTTTTAGGAGGTGGAGCTGAAGCCAAACTGGATTTGAAGCATCAGCCTATATATTTTTTTTTTTTTTTTAATTTTTTTTTTTTGGTATAATTCAAGGCATCGGGAGCGGAGCAGCCTGGGATCTGCTGCTGCCTGCCCTCCCCCGGAGAACAAACCGCCCCTCGCTTTCCCCCGCTGTTCCAAAAAGTCATCGCGTCCCTGGGGGGTCACTTTCCTTACGTGGGGCTCTGGTGGTTGGGGCTTTCCTCGGGCGTGAATTCCACATTATTTACCTTCTGAAGGTGGCCGGGATGCCCTAGAGCCACCAAACTGGGAACTTGGCGGGGGGGGGGGGGGGGGCTGTAAACGCAGGTGGGGACCCACAGCTTTGTCCAAGACGATCTCTGTCCTTGCTGTGGGACGCCCGCGTGTCCCAGCCCTCTGGTGCATGAGCAGAAAGCCCTCTCTCTGCTTTTCTCTCTCTATCCATCGGATTTATCTCTGTGACAAGTCCGGCGAAGGTGAGGAAAGGAGACTCCCCCGCGTGGGTGCTCCCCAGGCTCTAAACCCGAGGGAGTCCCCTTTCAACCTTCCTCTCAAGCTCCTGTCGCCTCTTTTCCTTCCCCCCCTCCCCGACCCTTTCTTGCCAATTGGTTTTGATTTACGGTCGTCTCCACCGGGGCTGGGAGGCTGTGGGCTCTGCGTTCGCAGCGATGATGTTAGATCACTCACTGTCACTCTGTTTTTGTTTTGTTTTTTTTTTTTGTTTTGTTTTGTTTTTTTTTCTGTCTTCATTTTTGCATGCCACTGTTCTTCTGTATTGCAGCCACAGTAGAAGCGGTAGAGGCACGGGAAGGTATGGCTAGAATCCGGCGAGAGACTCAAAATCATCTCTGTGTGTGCGTGCGCTAATTTTAAAGAGCTTTATCAGCCTTCTGGAAGCTTTTTACTCTTGCATCACCAGAAGTGGGGGAGGACGGGCCCCTGCTGGGAAGCAAAAAAAAAAATACACAGTGGGTTGGTTCAAGTCTATTTTAGCCTTAACGAGGCTATTTCTTAATGCCATAACTTTGTTCCTGGTCTCCAGAGCGGTTTTGTGCTCTGGTGTCTCAAGACCTTTGTGTTGGGGTCCTGCAGTCTGATCTCGGATGCCTTGGGGCTGAGTTCATCATCCCCTGGGGAACTGGATGCTCTTGGTCAAAATCATGTAGGAAATAGCGGATCGCGCCTCTCTGATACCGTCCTCGCCTTCCCCGCAGGTGGGCCAAGGTGGGAGAAGCCGTTTTCTCCCTGCAGCTGGTACAGAAACGACAGATTTCACGAGGTTTTTGTGGGGAGGTTTTCTCCTCGATGGCTCCATTCGACTACCGATGCATGGGGCCGCACATCCGCGCAGAGAGCTTGTTGATTAGCGAGGGAAGCTCGTTTGTAAACCAGCCAAGTCCTCGTAAAAAGATTTGGCACAAAAGCCCTTTTTCTTAAATTATCTGTAATACAAAGAAGTTGAGCATTCGGTCCGTATCGTCACCGCGAGGGTGATGTCCTCAGCCTGGTGGTGACGAAACCGAGAGACGCCTGCCCTTGGGGGGGGTGTCGTCGCTCCCGAGACTTGCCCGTGTTCTCTCCTGGTCATGCAAGAAGTGTTTGTGACCCAAGGACTAGCCGTTTTCCCTCTCCTGGTGTCGCAGTGTGTGGTTTGTGTTGGAGTTAAAAGCCTTGTGGTGGTGTCTTTGTGTTGTTTCGGTTTTGCTTTTTTTATTTTATTTTTATTAAAAAAAAAAAAAAAAAAAAAGTATGGTGTTTTTCAGCTTTGAAAGTTCCCTGAGATTTCACTGTTTGGGGACATCGAGCACTTGTCTGGTCTTCAAGTTCCTTTATTAAACTGTTATTAAAAGACAAACCATTACAGAGCAGAGCAAATCGCTGCTCTGGATCCTGGACTTCGCTGCCGTGACCTGGCGCAGCTCAATTTCCCAACTCGTGGTACCCACATGCGCTGACGATACCAAAAAAGAAAAAAAAAATCACCTCCAGACCCATCTCCCGGTTCTGGTAGCCAGACACGTGCTTTCTGTTGCCCTCCCTCTGTCCTGTAGTGTCTGGCGTGTGCTAAAGGGCTCCTGTCGGGCGATCCGCGGCTCGGACTGATTCTCTTTTTTTCTCGGCCCTTCTCTCTGCAGCCATTCGTGGATTTTCACCGCAGCACAAGATCCGCAGCTTCGAAGAAGCCCGCGGGCTGGATCGCATTAACGAACGCATGCCGCCACGCAAGGATTCAATGCACTCAGACGGGCCGGTAAATTTGGTAACCTCAACAAACTCTGCGGACAAGAACGGCACGGGGAAGAAAGCCCAGTAACGGTCCCAGCGCCCAATCTGCACCACTAAAGGATCCAAAACTTAATGAATTTTATTTATTTATTATATTGGGGTGGGGTGGGGGCGAGGGGAGAAACCAACTTCACCTGGAGGCACGTTCATAATCCAGTTTGCATCCATTCTGTAAGAAAGGTGACCATTTTGTAATTTTTTTTTTTATTTATGTTCAATATATAAAAAGTCCATCTTTTTTTTCTTTTTTTCTTTTTTTTTTTTTTTTTTAAAATTTAGAAGCCAATCTGACTGCTAGTGCGTATATGAAGTGTTGTGCTGTACAGCTGACCTCTCCTCCACGAGAGGCGAACCTCCGCGGGGGGGGCGGGGATTAAAAGAAACGAAACCAGTCCCAGGCAACTTGGGTCGTTGACTTTGGTGCAATTCGGAGTTAACCTGTGCTTTCACAAGCAGGTCCTTTGCTTGGAAAAAAAAAAAAAAAAAAAAAAAAATAGGGTTGGTTTGGGTTTTTGTTTGGTGTTTTTTGTTTGTTTGTTTGTTTGGTTTTTTTTTCTTTTTCACAACTCTCTCCTTCCCAGAGTTTGCTGTTGTTTCCTTCAACCTCTTGCCCACCTGCGTTCTGCTGCTTTTTTGCAACCGGTTCTCTGGAAGGCGTGTTGCAACGGGCTGGGATCCGTCCCTCTTTCCAAGGTGACATCCAAATATTCGGGATTAGCTCCGAGGGCCTCTGGTGGGTTATACCGATCACAGCACCTTTTCCTTCCGTAAATTCAGTTTTATCCCAGTGGAGCCCCAAGGGAAAAAGTAACTTCGTGATAAAAAGGGGGAAGGCGGATGGGAGAAGCGCTGCCTCTTGTTGCAGCTCTTCCTGAAGCTTCGGCCAGGGGTTTTTCATCCTGGTTTCTATGATCCGGGGCCGCCCGGGCAGCAGAAAAATCCCTCTGGGAATCCCTCTGATCCAGAGCAGAGGAATTCTCTCCGGTCTCTAGCCATTGGCAGCTCCTTGGGAAATCTGCACTGAATTGGAAAGGAAAAAGGGGGTGATTTGTATAACCTGGGGACAGAAGGACCCCTGTGCTACCACCCTGGCATCCCGCAGAGCCCGCGGCACGCTGCCCTGCGCTCGCGTCAGCCCTTGCTGGTCGGGACGCGAGCGGTGGCTGGACGTGGTGGTGTCCCCTGGGCCACCATCGCCTCCCACTCACCCAGCGTCCCTCTTTGGGGGGGGGTCTTCCACCTCCTGGGGCTTACCCCAATGCTGGCGACCTTGCTAGCTGGCGGCTAGTCCTCCCGACTCCGAAGGAGCCATGGGCACATCAGCCTTTCCCAGCAGTTGGAGGAGGGGTTTGCCGGCTCGTGATAAAGATTTGGGGAAGGACGGATGGCGGTGCTGCTGGTTTCCGTAGAGATGTGGCTTGGTGGCTTTGCTAAAAAGCCCCCCGGGTTGGGAAGCGTGTCCCCTCCCTCGGCTGCGGGGCAGGGAGGGTGGTTTTACGGCAGGTAGAAGAACCGAGTGGATCTGGGCAGAAATTTTGGCAGGGTGTTTGTGGAGCGCTGGAGAGGGAAGGGGGAGCTCCTGGTGAGCAGGAGGGTTTCCAGAGGGTCGCGGTGGTGAAGGTTTTGGAGCTCGGATCTGTTTTAAGCGGTCTTTCCCTTAAACTCTGACCTGAAGCGAGTGTTGAAAAAGGGTTTTGCGAGATTTCTCGTTTGGTCGCTTCCCTTCCCCGCGTGTCGCTTGAGCCGCGTCCTCCCCTGCCTGCCGTTGCCCGGAGTCAAAGCAGCAGCTTTCGGAAGCACATTCCTTGCCAGCTTTCGCTTCTTTTTTTCCAGCCGAACTCTCTGTTGGGCTTTCTCCAAGCAGGGGCAGCAGGTGAGCGGGTTTAGCCTCTAATAAGGGATATTTGCCAACCCCTTCTCTGGATCTTGCTGTCTTCCCTTTGTGCTCCGGCCTGGAGCTGCCATTCCAGCGACAGAGGAAAACAGCAACTTTGCGGGAAGCTTTCAAAATTGTCATATAATCATACGTCACTTAATTTCATGCCAGCTATTTAGCAAACCGTATCTGGGAGCAGACCGCTGGGTTTTCACAGGAGACTTTTTGAGTCGCATGCCTCCACTTTTTTTTTTTCTTTATTTCCCCCCCCCCCCTTTTTTTTTACACGCCCACTGCTTTGCAAAAAAAAAAAAAAAAAAAAAAGTGCGAGATGTTTTGAGCGAGCTTCTCTTAACCCCATACGAGGCGTGGGGGCCAATCGCCTTTGTCTGTGAGTATTTTCTTCTTGTTTGGTTGGTTGGTTGGTTTTTGGGGTTTTTTTTTTTGTTTTTTTTGTTTTTTTTTTTTAAACGGCATCCTTTCTTGAAATAACAGTGAGCCGATGTGTGGTATCTTCCTCTGAGAGCGCAAAACCGTGCAAAGGTGCTGCCCGTGCATGTTTGGGGCATGTTGTTCTGACCCAGGCTGGGATCTCACCCAAGCAGCAGTTTTTATTCAGGGAGCTTTGGGAACGGGTGCCGGGGGTGGGGGGGGGTGGGGGGGTGTGTGGGATGCTCGTACCCCGAGCCTGGCACCCCCCTGTGCGTCGGGGTTTCAGCAGGGACCGTCCCTTTGCGGAGGGGGATTTGCTTTGCTCATGGTTTGTGTGTCCGTTCCCCCCCCCTCAAACCTTCTTCTCCTGCTCTGGCATCGCCAGCCCCCCCCCCCCTCCAAAACCCCATTTGGCTTCGTGGTTTGCTGCCCTGGCAAAGCAGGGGTGGGGGGGTGGTGGGCTGATGGCGTTGCGAGGTGCTGGGACCCCCCCCATCCCTGGAGCTGGGACCCCCAGTCCTGGAACTGGGTGTTGCTGGAAGCATCCCTGCGGCTGGTGGGGCCGCAGTTTCGCAGCATCCCGGCCCGGGGGGGGGGGGGGGGGGGGGGGCTGGCGCCTGTCAGGGAAGGTGGTCGATGGCTGGATGTTGGTGTGTGTCCCCCCCCCTCGAGCCCTGCCCGGGAGCCGTAGGGCAGCACGTATGGATGCCATACTGCATCCGATGCCATGTTGCATCCGTTGCTGTAGCAACGCCGGTGCTGGTTCCCCCCCCCCCCTCCTTTCCCTTGATAAGGACGGGGTGAGGAGCAGCGATGGGGCGCGTGGGTGCTAATTAACCCCCTCGACTGATGAACGCTCGGCTGCGTAACCCGCTCTGCGCTGGCACCCCCGTCCCTGGGGAAGGCAGAGCATTTTCCCCAGCGCTGAGCCGGGCGACCCCATCCCCTCTTCCCCAGCTTTTTGGGGAGGAAGATGATGAAGACCTCGGAGCAGAGGCCGGCGAGGTCCCCGGCAGAGCGCCCTGCCCCGATCCCCACCGCGGCAAAACCAAAAAAATTCCCAGAAATAGGTAAATTTTTCCCCTCTTTCCCCCCCCTCCTCCTCTAATCCCTGCAAAGCCAGCGCCTCGGAGCTAGGCACGTCTCCGGCCCCCTCATCTCAGAGCTCCCGTCCCTTTCCCTCCCCGGTTGCCCACCCGGACTTTGGCAACCAAAACTCCGGGAATAGAAGCCAAAGGAGCACGATCGGCCCCGGGGAAAGCCCAGCCGCCTCCTCCGCAGCCTGGGTTTATTTTTTTGCATGTTATAGCAAGGTGCATGTAACAAGGAGGGGAGTCAGCAATGGGGGTCGGGTGGTGGGTTGAGTTCAAGCTTTTTGGGTTGTTGTTTTTGGGGTTTTTTGTTGTTTTGGGTTTTTTTTTGTTTTTTTGGTTTTTTTGGTTTTTTTTTAAATTTTATTTTCTTTGGGGTTTTTTTGGAGTTTGGGAGAACCTCTTTGCTGGCCATGCCAGCCCCGGGAGCCTCTCGCGGTTGCCCGGGCACGGATGCCACCGGGCTTGGTGCGGTGACAGGGGCACGTAGAGGCCGAGTGGCCTCTGCCAGGGAGGACCTGAACCCCCACGGGACGCGTGCTGGGTGCAGTGATGGTGAATTTTAGGGTTCTCGATGCTGAAGGATCATACGCCCGTTGCCTGGAGACTGCCTCCTTTTATTGTTATTTTTTTTTTTCTTTATTTTTTTTTTTAGTTCTGTTTAAAGGAGAAAAAAAAAATGGTGAAAATGTTATTTATTGGCAGAAATTATTTAATATAATTTCTTTTTTTTTTTTTTTTTGGTGAACAAGGAATGAATTTGTTAGAACTGTCTTAATGTAAATCGGAAAGTCATCTTTAAGGAGAAAAAAAAAAAAAAACGGAAAAAAAAAAAAAAGTTAAAAATTGACGCAGTCGCTCGGCTCCGCTGTGGTTTCTTTTGGGGCGTGAAGGGAAAGGACCCCCCTCGGATGCTCCCTGGCTTTCGGGAAGGACGGATGAAAGGGCTTTTTTTAGGGGCAGCGCCCGGATGGCGTCTCCCAACCTCCCCGGCACGTCGGCACTTGCGGAGCCGCTCCCGGGTGCTTTTGTTGGAGAACTCTCCGCTCCTTCTCCTCTCACCTTTCCATCCTCCCGGCTGGGTAAATACCCCTCCTCCCGCCGCCTCCCTGCTGCCGGCAGCAAGAGGAGGGTATTTATTTACCCATTCATTTTTGCCCCCCTACCTTCCTTCCTCGCCCCTCTCCCCCTGGGCTATCGTGGGCTCGTGGGGCTTTGGTGGTGGCCAGGCTCCATCCTGCTCTGCTAGCCACCTGGTTGCCCCCAGGGAAACCCGGGCAGAGCAGGAGGTGGCTCCTGCAGCGCTCCCTGGCTCTGGCATCGCCTGGAGCAGGGGTGACCCGGCTACCAGCTGTGGCCGCCACATCTGGCTTCTCCCTTGCCTTCTCGTGCCAGCATCTCGCCGTCGAGTTCAGCTCGCCACGTGCAATCCCTTTGCCGGCTCCGGCTCCCCTTGGCCGCCCTGTGACAGCCGTGTCCCCAACTGACGGAAGCGACCAGGGTGCGACCGGGGAAGGGATGCTCCGGCTTTCCCACCCTTTTCCTGGGTGTTTCCACCGAACGGCGGGGACCCACCGGCACCCCACATCGCTGCCCGTCCCTGGGGCTCCCCGACCCTCTCTGCGGGCACGGGGCCGTGCCAGGGCTCCGGCGTCTGCCCACGACAGCCCTGAGGGTGACAGCATCGTCCCACCAGGCCCCGCGTTCCTGGCTGGCATCGCCGCGCTGAGCAAACAGGAAACACTCGCCCTTTGTTAATCCCGTCCCGAGCTGCGCGTTAAATATTTATCTGCGAGCGGAGGCTGGTGCTGGGAGGCCCGGCCGGCCCTCGGGAGGCTGCTAGCCATCGGCACGGTGCATGGGGCCACAGAGGTGAGTCTGGTCCCTGCCGGGGGGAGCTGACCCCCCCCTGGGGTGGGCAGCAGCGGCGTGGGGTGGCCGGGACCCCGCTGCCCACGGGAGGGCATTGCCATGGGGAGCTGTGACCTCCAGAGATGTCACTCGGAAGGCTGGAGGGGACTGTTGCCCCCCTGGCTGGCAGGGATGGGGTATGCCCCCCCCCTCACAGGGTTTAACCCCTTCCCTGGTGTCCCCAGCCCCGCTGTCCCCTCTGCCCTTGTGTCCCCGAGTTTCCCCGGCTCCTGTCCCCAACCTGCTTCCTCCCTGCGGTGTCCCCGGTTTGCACGGGAGGAGCCGCCCCGTCCCGGCGGCTGTTGGGACGGGAGCCGTGTCCTCCAGGGCTGTGACAACAGGGAGCACACCCGCTCCCGTCCCCTTTGTCCCCTGGGTGCAGCATCGTGACGATGATGGTGCCGTCGACCTCCTCGTCTCCATCAACCCCATTGTCCCCATCGACAGGGGTGGCTCGGTGGGGACCGAGGGGTGGGTGGCGGGTGGTGGTTGGCAGCAAAGCCACCGTCCTCCCGTGGGGACGGAGCTCACGCGGGAGCGCGTGGGACAGAGGAAGGGCTGGGGCTGCCTCGTTTCGGGGCTGTCAGCAGTTTTGGGGGAACAACGAGCAGGAAGGGACCCGGAGCGGAGGCCGGCACCCGGAGCGCTGCCGGAGGGGATGAGGTGGGTTAACAGGGCACCTGCAGGGAGGGGTTAAATGGGGGTCCCTAACGCCCAGACGCCTGGGGGACACAGGGGACGGAGTGTCACCCGTGGGAAAGCAGGTGGCAAAAGGGATGGGGGCTTTGCTTGCTTTGCTTTCACTATGTCCCCCCCCTACTCCAGGGCTCGGGGGGCTATGGGAGCGTGGAGCCCTGCTCCCTGTTTTCATCTTCTCCCAAAAAAATGCCCCCTCCAAGCTCCCATCTCCGTGCCGGCGGGGGGCCGGCGAGGCCGGGCTTGGCCCCGTTTCGTAAGCGGGGGGCCGGGAAGGCGCGCGCGGGGCGTGGGATGAGTTCAGCCTCTTGGCTCCTCTCCCTGGATCCCGGCCCTGGAAATGTCACTGGAAACTCTGAATGGGCCGGCCCCGCTCCAGAGCGGGGAGCGCTGCGGGGTGGGGGGGGGGACATAAGCGCACCCCAGGGGGGCAGGTGGGTCCCCGCCGCCGGGGAGGACGGTGCCTGCTGACCCCCCCCACCCCTGCACCCCGGGGGATGCTGTCGGGGGGGTTTTGGCCACCGGCCGCCCAGGACGCGTTGAGGCCCCCGCTCGCCTTCTCCCGGCAAAGTTTGCGCCGGGCATTTTTCTTTCCCGCTGCTCCCGGCTCCATCCCGCTCCTCGCAGGGGCTCCCCGAGCCCCCGGCCACCCCCCGGGGCCAGTGCTGGGCCCCCGGCCGGCATCGCCCAGGAGGTAAGAGCTGGCTCGGGGTCGGGGGGGTGGCGGCCGGCGAGGAGGGGGTGACCCACGGGGATCTGCCCCCCAGGGCCAGGCTTTGGGGGACAATCCGCGGGAGCGGGATTGGGCCTATTCCCACGGTGGCATGGCACCGTGCTGGGGATGGGGTGGCGGTGGGCAGGGGTGCCCTGGGGGGGGCTGAGCCGTGGGGGGGGGGGGAGTCTGCACCCCACTTTCTGTGCCCCGGGGCGAGTCGTTCCCGAGGCCTCAGTTTCCCCACGGCACTAATAACCATTAATTACAGCCTTGCGGGCTGCAGAGCCACTGGCGGGGGTGGGAGGGAGAAGCTGGGGGGGGTCCCCAGGGCACACAGGGCACCGTGCTGGGCTAGCAGCCCCCCGGCACCCCCCCAGCTGCCCTCTTTGAGGAGGGGTCTGCGTCGTGCTGGCATCCCCCATGGCATCTGCCATTGGGATGGGGATGGAGATACCGGGGGACCAGCAAGGACACGGGTGTCCCCCGAAAGTTCCCTGGGCTGCCTTCCCCCCCACAACCCCCCACCCCAGAGCCATCCATCCCGCGCCGACGCAGCCCCCCGTCTCCCTGCCGTGGTGTTGGGAGCCGTTACGGGGGTCCCGTGTCCCCCCCAAGTTGCCCCCTGCCCCGTGCCATGGCTCCGGGGTGAGTCATGGCGGGGTGGTGCCGCGTTCCCGATGCCTCTCCTCTCCCTCCTCTCCCTCCTCTCCCTCTCCCTTCCCTGTTTGCGCTGCAGGGCGGGGAAATAACTTCTGCCTCTCGTCTTCCTGGGCCCTGGCAGCTCTCCCGGCGCTGGCACTGCCCCACGCCGCCACCGCCGCCATGTGCCCGGGCACCGGCTGCATCCCGCCATGCCGTGCCGGGATGCCGGAATGATGGGCAGGCGGCTCGGCCATCACTCTGTCCCGCTCCGGAGTGTTTTCTTCCCCAAAATCCCAGGGGGTGATGGATCCCGCTCTGGAGTGTTTTCTCCTCCAAAACTCCCAGGGGATGATGGATCCCGCTCTGGAGTGTTTTCTCCCCCAAAATCCCAGGGGGTGACAGATCCTGCTCTGGAGTGTTTTCTCCCCAAAAAATTTCAGGGGGTGATGGATCCCACTCCAGAGTGTTTTCTCCCCAGAAAATCCCAGGGGGTGATGGATCCCGCTCTGGGGCGTTTTCTACCCCAAAATCCCCGGGGAGGGGGGGGAGTGATGGATCCCACTCTGGAGTGTTTTCTCCCCCAAAATTCCAGGGGGTGACAGATCCTGCTCCAGAGTGTCTTCTCCCCCAAAAATTCCAGGGAGTGATGGATCCCACTCCAGGGTGTTTTCTCCCCCAAAATCCCAGGGGATGGTGGATCCGTCTATGCAGGGAAGGGGGGCGGGGTGGTCCGAGAATGCACGGAGGAGTCGTTCCAGGGCTGTTTCTGGCCAGGAAAAGCCGCTTCCCCCCGCACTGAGCTGGGGAGGGTGCTACGGTGGTTGTCACCCTGCCACGGTGTGACTGTGAATGACCCTGGAGGTGGGGACGGGGATGGGACAGGGATAGGATGGGATGGGGCTCCCCCGGAGCCCCCCAACCCTCTGGCAAAGCCTGGTGAGACAAAGCCACCGGAGGGGAGCACCCAGGAGATGGAGAGGAGGGAAGGGGACCCGCCGTGAGCGCAGCCGCTTTCCCCCTCAGGGCACGGGCAGCCCCGGGGCACCGTCCCGGCCCCCCCCGACCATGGCGGGCCGGCTCCTGCCCCCCGACGCCGGCCAGGCCCTGGGCATGGAGGACATCCCCCAATTCCACCCACCGCTGTGGGTGCCCCTGCAGCACACGGCGAGGCGGGTGAGTGTGGCCGGGGGCTGCTGCATGCCCGGGAAGAGGTCGGGGGGGGGGGGTTTGGGGGAGCCATTCCACCTCCATGCCTTTGCCACCCCCCCACGCCAGCCCCCTCCTTGTGCCACAGGTGCCCGTCATCCGCCACCGCGGCTCCAACACGCTGAATTTTGACTTCCACGACCCGCAGAGCCCTGGAGCGGCCGAGCGCGGGCGGGCAGCCCCCAGGAGCTCAGGTACCCGCCCCGAGCATCCCTGGGGGGGGGGGGCATCCCCGGGGGGGGGGGGCATCCCCGCGGGCTCCCCCCGAGCGATGCTGGGCAGAGGGCAAAGGCTCACCGTCATCCTCCTCGTCCCCAGTGAACGCGTGGTACCAGACGTGGCCGGCCAAGGAGGCGAAGGCACCCAGCACCCCGGCACCCGCCGGCCCCATGCTGGGTCCCGGGACCACCCCCGCGGGTCCCCGGCCACCGGGCTGGTCGGCCACCTGGACCAAGGACAGCAAGCGGCGGGAGAGGCGCTGGGTGAAGTACGACGGCATCGGGCCGGTGGACGAGACGGGGATGCCCATCGCCTCCCGCTCGGTGAGTCGGGGGGCACGGGGCTGGGGTTTCCCCCCCACACCACCGCCATCACCATCACCATCATCACCATCATCACCCCCCTCATGGCCCCGCCGTGTCCCTGCAGAGCGTTGACCGGCCCCGTGACTGGTACCGCAGCATGTTCCGGCAGATCCACCGCAAGCTGCCGGGTGAGTCCCGGTGCCGTGGCACGGCATGGCACAGGGTGGCACCGGCACCCGCTCACCTCCTCCTCCGTCCCCGCAGAGCCGGACTGGGACGCCCATCGCCCATCCACAGGCCCCTCGCCCACCACGGTGCCTCCGTCCCCCCCAGAGCCGCAGAGGAAAGGGCTGGCACCGGCTGTGCCCCCCAGTTTGCCCAACGGGCTGGACTGGTGAGTGTGGCAGTGGGGGGTGGCCCCGTCCCCGTGGGGTACCCGCGGAGCTGGGGGGCTGCTGGGGCTGAGCTCCTCCCGGCTCCCCACAGGTCCAGCTGGGGCGACGCCGGGGCCACCGCGGAGCCCGGCAGCATTTTTGACTATGAACCAGGGAAATCCTCGGTGCTGGAGCAGCCGCGGCAGGTAGGCACCCTCCCGGCACCCGCGCAGCCCTGGCACGGAGGGGTGCTGGGGGGCGCACACCTAAACTGTCCCCTTGCCCTTTTCCAGTCCCTGGCAGCAGTGCCGCCAGCGCGGGCTCAGCCCATCGAGGTAAGCTGCCGATGGGGGGGCCGGGGGTGGCAGCGGGGGTCCTGGTGCCCCTGCCGCTGGGATGAAGGGCGATGGCGATGCCAGCATCACCTGCCGCATCCTCGTCCTGCCCGTGTAGGTGCTGCTGGAGCAGGAGCTGGAGCAGCTCAGCGAGGAGCTGGATAAGGACATGAGGGCCATGGAGACGCGCCAGTACCCCTGCCAGGTACCCGCACCCTGCCCGGGACCCCATACCCTGCCCGGGACCCCCGCACCCTGCCTGGGACCCCCGCACCCTGCCAGAGACTCCGCACCCTGCCCGGGACCCACACTCTGGCAGGGACCCCGGTACCCTGCCAGGTACCTGCACCCTCCCTGGGACCCCCACACTGTGCCAGGGACCCGCACCCTGCCAGGTACCCACACCCTGCCCAGGACCCCCGCACCCTGCCCAGGACCCCGCACCCTGCCAGAGACCCCACACCTTGCCAGGGACCCCCGCACCCTACCCAGGACCAGCACCCTGCCCGCCTCTGCCAGCCTCAGGAGGGGGGTGTCTCCTGCCGCCCCATGTCCCTCCCTGGGCTGGGTGGCACTGAAGGGACATACGGGGCTGATGGCGTGTGCACCCAGCTGTGCAAGGCTTGAATGTGAGCGTGGCAGGATGCGTGCACAGCTGGATGCGGGCGGGGTTGGGCGCGCACACATCTGGATGGGTGCACAGCTGGGTGCAGGCAGGGTTGGCACATGCAGAGCTGGATGGGTGCACAGCTGGATGCAGGCAGGGTTGGGCACACACATCTGGGTGCGTGCACAGCCGGATGCGGGCAGGGTTGGGCGCACACACATCTGGATGGGTGCACAGCTGGGTGCAGGCAGGGTTGGGCACACACACATCTGGATGCATGCACACCTGGCTGCGTCACAGCTGGATGCAGTCGGGGTTGGGTGGTTGGGTACATACACATCTGGATGCGTGCACAGCTGGATGCAGGCAGGGCTGGGCACACGTGCAGCTGGGTGCGTGCACACCTGGGTGCAGGCAGGGTTGGGCACCCACACATCTGGATGCGTGCACAGCTGGATGCAGGCAGGGTTGGGCACACTTGTGGCTGGGTACATGCACATCTGGGTGCTGGCAAGGTTGGTATGCACACACCTGGATGCGTGCACAGCTGGGTGCTGGTAGGGTTGGGCACACACACATCTGGATGCATGCACACCTGGCTGCGTCACAGCTGGATGCAGTCGGGGTTGGGTGGTTGGGTACATACACATCTGGATGCGTGCACAGCTGGATGCAGGCAGGGCTGGGCACACGTGCAGCTGGGTGCGTGCACACCTGGGTGCAGGCAGGGTTGGGCACCCACACATCTGGATGCGTGCACAGCTGGATGCAGGCAGGGTTGGGCACACTTGTGGCCGGGTACATGCACATCTGGGTGCTGGCAAGGTTGGTATGCACACACCTGGATGCGTGCACAGCTGGGTGCTGGTAGGGTTGGGCACACACACATCTGGATGCATGCACACCTGGGTGCGTCACAGCTGGATGCAGTCGGGGTTGGGTGGTTGGGTACATACACATCTGGATGCGTGCACAGCTGGATGCAGGCAGGGCTGGGCACACTTGGGGCTGGGTACGTGCACATCTGGGTGCTGGCAAGGTTGGTATGCACACACCTGGATGCGTGCACAGCTGGATGTTGGGTAGAGTTGGGCACACACACATCTGGATACGTGCGCAGCTGGGTGCAGGTAGGGATGGGCGCATGCACAGCTGGATGCCGGCAGGGTTGGCACACGTGTGGCTGGATCCGTGCACAGCTGGGTGCAGCCAGAGTTGGGCACACGCACAGCTGGGTGCAGGCAGGGTTGGGCACGTGCACAGCTGGATGCGTGCACATCTGGGTATGTGCACATCTGGGCGCAGGCAGGGTTGCGTACACACACAGCTGGGTGCAGGCAGGGTTGGGCACGTGCACAGCTGGATGCGTGCACATCTGGGTATGTGCACAGCTGGATGCGGGCAGGGTTGGGCACACGCACAGCTGGATGCGGGCAGGGTTGGGCACACACATGGCTGGAATGCGCGCGCATCTGGAGGCACCGGAGGCACGCATAGCCAGCCGGTGGCACGTGGCCATGGCCGTGGCGTGGCCGTGACCATGACCGTGACCGTGGCCATGGCCGTGGGACGCTAGGACCCTGTCTCGCCGCGCCGTCCGGCCGTCCGGCGGTTATTGGCTCGGTGCTGGACTCTCTGGCTTCCCGCGGAGGAGACTCAGCCTCTCGGATGATTAATTTTTCTCTCCCACCCCCTTCCCCGTTCCTCTCCGGCAGAACTCGGCGGCTGCTCCCACCTCTCCTTCCCCTGCTCCGGCCTCCCCGGCGGCTGGGTGAGTAAAACCCCTTCCTCCCCGCACCCCGAACCCCCCAAATCCCACTTTTCTCCATCCCCCTTCGTGGTGGAGGACCCCCCCTCTCCCCCCAACGCCACGGGAGGGATCGTTCCTCCAGCGTCCCGGCTCTGGCAGTGGGGTGGAGATCCCCGTGGACCCCCGTGGAGCCCCCCCCATGGCATTTTCTCCACCACACCCCGCCATGGGTGGGGGACCCGGCGCCGGGATGGCTGCCCAGTGGGTGGGACGGGGACAAACCGGGGGCTGACCCTTTCCCCCACGTCCAGCCCCGTGCGGGGACACCGTGTCCCGGATCCGGGACACGGCGTCCCCGCACGGGGCTGGACGTGGGGGCAAGGGTCAACTCCCCGTTCCCATCACGTCCCTGCTGTCACTCACACGGGGAGGGGACACCCGTACCGCTGGGTGCACCCCAGGGTGGCGTGGGCACCCCAAAAGCATCCCCCTACCCTTTGCCCTGCCCCGGCGGCGGGAGAAAAATAAACAAACAAGTGCTCGACTTTTTGTAGGACCTACCCTAACACCCCCCCCACCCCCCCTGCCAGGGGTGCGCGTGGGGCCTGGACCCCCTTTTTCTGGGCTGGGGGTGGGGGGGTGAATAGGGGCTCTTTAAGCACCCCCGGGAGTGGGTTATCCATTAGCCAGGCGGCCCTTCCTGGCTCTCGCCTTCTCCCTGCTTCCTGCTCCGCGGCGGCAGGGACGTGCCGTTGGCACCGCCGGCAAACTTTGGACTCGTCCCGCCTGGCTGCCACCGCGACGGGACCCCAGGGGGGGACTTTGCAGCCGGGGGACCCCGAGATGCCAGTCCCAGGGGATCTGGGGTCCTGGGGCCTCTGTGGATGGGGGACCCTGACGTCCCAGTCCCAGGGGACCCGGGGGGCTGGGAGCTCTGCAAATGGGGGACCCCAGTGTCCCAGTCCTACGAGACCTGGTGTCCTGGGGGCTCTGCAGCCGGGGGACCCCAACATCCTAGTCCCAGGGGATCTGGGGTCCTGGGGGCTCTGTGGCCAGGGGATCCCAGTGTCCCAGTCCCGGGGGACCCAGGGTCCTGGGCTGGTCTGCAGACAGGGGACCCCCCCATCCTGGTCCCAGGGGATTTGGGGTCCTGGGGGCTCTGCGGCCAGAGGGCCCTGGCGTCCCGGTCCCAGGCGACAAGGGGTCCTGGAGGGTGGTCTGTAACCAGGGGACCCCAACATCCTGGTCCCAGGGACTGGGGGTCCTGGGGGCTCTGTGGATGGGGGACCTCAACATCCTAGTTCCAGGGGATCTGGGGTCCTGGGAGCTCTGTGGCAAGGGGATCCCAGTGTCCCAGTCCCAGGGGACCTAGGGTCCTGGGGGCTCTGCAGCCGGGGACCCTGGCATCCCAGTCCTGGGGGACCAGGGGTCCTGGGGGCTCTGCAGCCGGGGGAGCCCAGTGTCGTGGTCCCAGGGGACGCAGGATCCTGGGGGCTCTGCGGATGGGGGACCCCAGCATCCTTGTTCCAGGGGGCCTGGGGTCCTGGGGGGTCTGCAGCCAGGGGAACCCCCATCCTGGTCCCAGGGGATCTGGGGTCCTGGGGGCTCTGCGGCCAGGGGGCCCTGGCATCCCGTTCACAGGCAACCAGAGATCCTGGGGGGGTCTGTAACCAGGGGACCCCAACATCCCGATCCCAGGGGACCAGGGGTCCTGGGGGCTCTGCAGCCAGGGGATCCCAGTGTCCTGGTCCCAGGAGACTGGAGATCCTGAGGGCTCTGCAGCTGGGGGACCCCCCATCCTAGTCCCAGGGGACCTGGGGCCCAGGGGACTCTGTGGACGGGGGATCCTGGCGTCCCAGTCCCAGGGGACCTGCGGTCCTGGGGGCTCTGTGGCCAAGGGATCCCAGTGTCCCAGTCCCGGGGGACCCAGGGTCCTGGGGGGTCTGCAGCCAGGGGACCCCCCCATCCTGGTCCCAGAGGACCCAGGGTCCTGGGGGCTCTGTGGATGGGGGACCCCCCATCCTGGTCCCGGGAAACCGGGGGTCCTGAGGGCTCTGCAGCCAGGGGACCCCAGTGTCCTTGTCCCATGGAAGGGACCCAGGGTCCTAGGGACTCTGCAGCCGGGAGACCCTGGGGTCCCAGTCCCAAGGGACATGGGGTCCTGGTCACGGGGAGGGCAGGGGGGCTCTGCAGTGGGGCTGGATGTGGGGCTCAGCCCTGCCCTGAGCCGCTGTCACCCCCCAGGAGCCCCCTGTCACCCCGCCGGCTGCGGAGCGCCCCCCACACCCACCGTCTGCCTGCCAGCCCCAGCATGGAGCGGGGTGGCCTGGGGCTGGCCAGCGAGCGGAGCCGTGCAGCCCCCGGCAGAGGTGAGTCCCCCACCCTGAGCCGTGCCGTGGGGCACCCCCATACACCCCAGCCCCACCGCCCGGTGACACACACCCCCCCCCCTCCGGCTCTTTGCAGACACCCTCAGGCCAGGGACCCTCCCCAGCCTGTCGGACATGGGGGACCCCGCGGAGGTCGTCAGGAGGGAGGAGAAGAAGGTGAGGCCGGGACGGTCCCATCCCATACGGGACCGGGGATGGCAGGGATGGAGGGTGTCCCCCCCCCAATAACCACTGCTCTCCCTCCCCAGATGAAAGCCGCTCGCCTCAAGTTTGATTTCCAAGCCGAGTCACCCAAGTAAGTGACAGCGCTGCTGGGGGTCCCCGCTGTGCCCCTGGGTGGCGGTCCCCTGGGTGGCGATGGGGACCGGAGGAGCCCCGGGATGTGGGGTGGCCGTGGCGGCCGGGCTGGGGAGGGGTGGGTGTCCCCCAGGGTGGGGTGTCCTGAGGGGTGTCCCTGAGCGCTGCCGCCCGCAGGGAGCTGACGCTGCAGAAGGGGGACATCGTCTACATCCACAAGGAGGTGGACAGGAACTGGCTGGAGGGCGAGCACCATGGCCGCGTGGGCATCTTCCCCTCCAACTACGTGGAGGTGAGCCCGGGGGGATGGAGGAGGGGGCGACCGGGTTTGGAGACACCCCCCTCCCGGTGCTGACTGTCACCCATGTCACCCCACCCCCAGATCCTGCCCCCCACGGAGGTGCCCAAGCCCATCAAGGCGCCCACCATCCAGGTGCTGGAGTACGGCGAGGCCCTGGGGCTCTACAACTTCCGAGGGGAGCTGCCCGTCGAGCTCTCCTTCCGCAAGGTACCACTGTGCCATGCCGTGTCTTGCCGTGCTGTGCCGTGCCATGGCATACCATGCCATGTCATACCATGCCGTGCTGTGCCATGCCATGCCTTGCCATGCTGTGCTATGCCATGTCATGTCACACCATACCATACCATGCCATGGCATACCATGCCGTGCTGTGCCATATCATGTCGTGCCATGCCATGCCATGCCATATCATGCTGTGCTGTGCCATGCCATACCTTGCCATGCCATACAATGCCATGCTGTGCCGTTCCATGCCATGCAACGCTGTGCCATGTCGTGCTATGCCATGCCATGCCATACCATGCCATGCCATGCCATACCATGCTATGTCATGCCATGATGTACCTTGCCATGATGTGCCGTGCCATGCCATGCTGTGCAATGCTGTGCCATGCCATGCCATGTTATGCTATGCCATGTCATGGCTATGCCATGCCATACCGTGCCATGTCATGCTATGACATACCTTGGCATGACATACGGTGCCGTGCCATGCCATGCTATACTGTGCCATGCCATACCATGCCATGCCATGCCATGCTATACCTTGCTATGATGTGCCATGCCATGCCGTGCCATGCTATGCCGTGCTGTACCATGTCATGCTATGCCATGCCATGCCATACTGTGGCATAACGTGCCATGCCATGCTATGACGTACCATGCTGTGCTGTGCCATACCGTGCCGTGCCATGCCATGACATATCTTGCCATGATATACCATACCGTGCCGTGCCATACTGTGCTTTGCAATGCCGTGCCGTGCCGTGCCATGCTGTGCTATGCCATGCCATGCAATGCCATGCCGTGCCACGCCATGCTGTGCAATGCTGTGCTGTGCCGTGCAATGCCATGCCATGCAGTGCCATGCCATGCCATGCTGTGCCACACCATGCTGTGCAATGCCATGCCATGCCATGCTGTGCCATGCAATGCCATGCCGTGCCGTGCCGTGCCATGCTAACCCCTCCTCTCGTCCCCTCCGCAGGGCGAGCGGGTCTGCCTGGTGCGGCGGGTGGATGAGAACTGGTACGAGGGGCGCATCTCCGGCACCAGCCGTCAGGGCATCTTCCCCGCCACCTACGTGCAGGTGCTGAAGGAGCCACGGGTGAAAGCCACCGCCGAGGACTTCCCACCCTCGCCCGCCCCCACCAGCCCCCGGCCCCCCACCGGCTCCCCGGCCCCGCAGCGCTCGCCCGCTCCCCGCGGCCCCCCGCTTTCCACCAGCTCCCCCCGGCCGGCGGAGCGGGGTCCCGGCGAGGCCGGTGGGTGCCCGTCCTCACCCTGCCACCTTGGCTTCGCCTTCCCCCCCTCCCCAAAACTGCCCCGTGCCAGCGCCCCGAGCCCCTCGCTGGCCCCCGCCGGCCCCCCGCACCCCGCGGCCGCCCATCCCCAGGAGCCCTGGCGTCCAACATGGCCCCCCGAGCAGGTAAGAGACCCCCTTGGCATCCCCCAGCCCCACTGAGGATGTGGGGCTGCCCCATAACGCTGTTCCCATCCTCTCCCCACTGCAGCGCGCAGCCCCAGGGGCACCCACCGGCACTCGCCCCGAGCCCGCCCCATCCTACAATGGCTCCGAAATCCGGTGGACCCCGTAAGTAGGGCCGGGAGTGACACGGTGACATGGTGACACGGTGTCATCACGGAGGGGACAGGGTGGCGGGCACTGGCCACGCTGTGTCTCGGCAGGTACCGGGCGTTATACCAGTATCGGCCCCAAAACGCTGACGAGCTGGAGCTGCTGGAGGGGGACCGGGTGGACGTCATGCAGCAGTGCGACGACGGCTGGTTCGTGGGTGCGTGGCCATGGGGGTGGGGACGGGGGCAGCCAGGATGTCACCGCAGCCCCTCACTCCCCCTCTTTGCCTTTCCCCCCCCCCCAACCCCAGGTGTCTCCAGGAGGACGCAGAAATTCGGCACTTTCCCCGGCAATTACGTGGCGCCGGTGTGACCCACGGCGTGAAGAGGAACCTGGCGGGCGCTGTGGGGCTGGGGGGCCCCAATGTCCCGCCTCGGCCACCCTGCGTCCCTGCTGTGTCCCCTCCGTGTCCCGCCACGGGGACGAAGTGCCTCCAGCTCCCTCCCGCCCCTATGGGGCTGCCTCTAACAGGGATCAATCCCCCCAGCCCAGTGCCTTAATCTGACCCCTCGTCGCTGCCCGGTGCCTTATCGCCCACCATCCCGGTGGCCGTACCCCCCCCTCCCTCTCCGGCCAGTGCCGGGGGGGGCCTGGCCGGTGACGGCTGTGACCCGAGATGCCAGTGCGGGGCCGTGCCACGCGCTTCTCGTCCGTCATTAAAGCTCAGCTCAGCCCAAACCTGGTGGTGCCGGGATGGGAGGGGGCCAGCGGGATGATGCTCATGGGCAGATGTGGGGCAGGGGCCCGCGGGACACTGCGTGGGGCCGTGGAGGGGGGGGGGGGACTGCAGTGGTCCCCGTGTAGGGGTGACACTGTGGGGCTGCAGCGCTGTGCAGGGGTTTACGGCCCTGCGTGGGGCTGCAGCGGGGCGTGGGGGGGCTGCCAGGGGACGCGTGGGGCAGCGAGGGGGCATGTGGGGCTGATATGGGGCCTTGTGGGGCTGCAGTGGTGCTTGTGGGGCTGCAGGGGAGCATGTGGGGCTGCAACGGTGCTTGTGAGGTTGCAGTGGTGCATGGGGGGCTGCAACGGCGCCCATGGGGGGCTGCAATGGTGCATGTGGGGCTGCAATGGGGTTTGCAGGGTTGCAGCGGTGCATGTGGGGCTGCAGCGGTGCTCGTGGGGTTGCAGCGGTGCATGTGAGGGTGCAAGGGGGCATATGGGGCTGCAGCGGCGCAGGGGGGGCTGCAAGGGGATGCGTGGGGCAGCGAGGGAACACGTGGGGCTGCAATGGTGCCCATGAGGGGTTGCGAAAGTGCATGTGGGGCTGCAATGGTGCCCATGGGGGGCTGCAATGGTGCGTGTGGGGCTGCAACGGTGCCCGCGGTGGGCTGCAGCGGTTCACGTGGGGCTGCAGCGGTGCCCATGAGGGGTTGCGATGGTGCATGTGGGGCTGCAGGGGAGCATGTGGGGCTGCAACGGTGCCCATGTGGGTTGCAGCGGTGCCCATGAGGGGTTGCAATGGTGCATGTGGGGCTGCAGGGGAGCATGTGGGGCTGCAACGGTGCCCATGGTGGGCTGCAGCGGTGCATGTGGGGCTGCAGCAGTATCCATGAGGGGTTGCGATGGTGCATGTGGGGCTGCAGTGGTGCTTGTGGGGTTGCGATGGTGCATGTGGGGCTGCAGCGGTGCCCATGAGGGGTTGCGATGGTGCATGTGGGGCTGCAGTGGTGCTTGTGGGGTTGCAATGGTGCTTGTGGGGCTGCAGTGGTGCTTGTGGGGTTGCGGTGGTGCATGTGAGGGTGCAAGGGGGCATGTGGGCCTGCAGCGGTGCATGCAGGGCTACGACGGCGCATGGGGCTGATGCTGCGGGGGGGGTGCGATGGTGCACGGGACGGCGACACTCTGTGGGGCGGCGACACCCCGAGGGGCAGCGATGCTTCGTGGGTCCCCCCTCCCCAGCCCAGGGGCCACCTCCCACGGCATCTCCCGGCCCCTGTGCCCGCCCCCCAGCTCGCCACAGCGGGCCGGGGGATGCCGTTGCCCCTCGCCGTGCGCCCCGTCGGGGCGGCCGTGCCCGCAGACGGCGCTACCGAGCCGCCGCCCTGCCCGGCCCGGCCCCGTTGGGCTCCGCCGGCCCCTTCCGAGGGGGCGGTGCTGCCGCCGGGGCCGCGCTCGCCTCCGCCGCCCCACGGGGGCCGCCCGGCTCGGCCGCCCGCCGGTGAGTGAGCCCGGGGGGCTGCGGGGGCGGTGGGGCAGGGAGAGGTGGTGGTGGCGGTGGTGGCGGGGAAGGGGACACGCGACACGGGGGTCGCTCAGCCCGGGATGCTGCAGGTTGTCGGGGGGTGCCCGTCCCTTGGGGATGCAGCTCTGGGGGGTCCCGGGGTGCTGCTCCCCCGGGCAGGGGTTGGGGGGGGGGGGGTGGGGGGTGCGGGCAGCTTGTCCCGCAGGTGTGTCCCCATGTCCCCTGTGCCTCCTGGCGTCGCCTGTCACCCGCCCCGCGGGGGGGGGGCCAGGCGGTACCGCCAGCCGCCGCCGCCACAAAAGCATCGCTGTGCGGCGGGTGCGGAGCCGGGACCGAGCGGGGCACGGAGGTGGGGTGCAGGGGACGGAGGGGGGTGCAGGGGACGGGGAAGGGGTGCAGGGGACAGAGGTGGGGTGCAGGGGACAGATAAGGGGTGCACGGGGTGGGGAAGGGGTGCAGGGGACGGAGGGGGGGTGCAGGGGACAGATAAGGGGTGCACGGGGTGGGGAAGGGGGGCAGGGGACAGAGGTGGGGTGCAGGGGACAGAGGTGGGGGGCAGGGGACAGATAAGGGGTGCACGGGGTGGGGAAGGGGTGCAGGGGACAGAGGTGGGGGGCAGGGGACTGAGGAAGGGTGCAAGGCGCCGGGACCGAGTGGAGGGTACGGGGACCGTACAGGGGACAGAGGAGGTGTGCCGGGGACAAAGGTGGCATGCGGGGGACAGAGAAGGGGTTCAAGGGACTGAGGAAGGGTGCAGGGGCTGGAGGAGGGGTGCAGGGGACAAAGGTGGGGTGCGGCAGACAGAGAAGGGGTGCAGGGGACAGGGAGGAGGGGTGCAGAGGATGGAGGAGGGGTGCCGGGGACAGAGGAGGATTGTAGGGGACAGTGGTGGGGTGCAGGGGACAGAGAAAGGGGTGCAAGGGACAGAGAAGGGGGTTCAGGAGACAGAGGAGGGGTGCAGGGGACAGAGAAGGGGTTCAGGGGACAAAGGAGGGGTGCAGGGGACAATGGTGGGGTGCAGGGGACAGTGGAGGGTCCAGGAGGACAGAGGAGGGGTGCAGGGAACAGGGGGACAGGAGGTGGGGTGCAGCAGACAGAGAAGGGGTGCAGGGGACAGAGAAGGGGTGCAAGAGACAGTGGTGTGGTACAGGGGGACAGATGAGAGGTGCAGGGGATGGAGAAGGGTTCAGGGGACAGAGGAGGGTGCAGGGGACAGTGGTGGGGTGCAGGGACAGAGGAGGGTGCAAGGGAGAGAGGAAGGGTGCAGGACTTTTGGGGGCCCAGGGGTCGTGCCCAGCCGGGTGTCGGGGTCCCTGGGGCGTCACCTCGCTGCCCAGGGATGCTGGGCCGGGCATGGGGAGGGGGTTTGGGGTTTCCTCCCGGAGCGGCGAAGCCCAGCCCAGGAAATTCTTCCGGGCAGCCTCTCAAGCCCCTCTTTGTGCGCTTGGGATTTTTAAAATGCCTTCCCCGGTGGTTGCGGATGGGGTGCCCGGGTCCCGCGGCCACCCCAGGGCTGTGCCAGCGGGGTGGGACAGGACGGGACGGGGATGGTGGGGGACAACTGGGAAGGGAGCAGGGATGACAATTAGGGGAGGGGGCTGCCCGTCCCCATCAAAGTCAGTGGTTATTGCACTCGCTGGGGGGGCCGTGGGGACCCTTGTGCCACCCCAGGGACCCTCAGCATCCTTTCGCTGGGTGCCATGGGGACCCTTGTGCAACCCCAGGGACCCTCAGCATCCTTTCCCTGGGGTGCTGTGGGGACCCCACGCCACCCTGGGGACACTCAGCATCCTTTCTCTGGGGTGCCATGGGGACCCTTGTGCCACCCTGGGGACCCTCAGCATCCTTTTGCCGTGGGGTGAAGGACTTGGGGAGGGGGGGATGCTCACAGCCCTGCTGCGTGTGGGGACCCCGATGAGCAGCAGGGTCCCCCCCTCGCCGGCCGCTGGCTGCCCTCGCAGCCGCATCCTCCCCTCCAAACCCCGCTGGCTTGGCTCTGCCGTGCGTGGCCACCAGCCACCGGACTCGCTGCCAAGGCGACACCCATTTCCTCACCTGGCACAAGGCCGTGGGGATGGGGGGGGGGTGACCTCGCCTGCCCCGTCCCACCGTCCCCACAGCTGGCAGTGCCCGGGACCCCCTCGTCCCCAGGGAGGGGCTCGGCAGGGGAGGAAGCCACCAGCTTTGGGGGGACCGGGGAGGCAAGAGGAAGCGGCGGCGGTGGCGGCTGGCACCCTGTGATGGCGTGGGGCTGTGGGTCCCCTCCCCGGAAGGAAGGCGCTGCTGGTCTCCATCGTGCTGGGGACCCTTTGGGGTGCAGCGGGGACGGGGGGGGGAGCCCCGTGGCGGGTGGCGGAGGGGGGAGAGGGCTCTCCTCTGCCTCATCCCCTCGGCACCCCGAGGTCTCCTGACACCGTGGCTCCCTGCCCGCCCAGAGCCACCCGCTGCCATGCCGGTGACAGTGACCTTGGCCGGCCCGGCCCCTTGGGGCTTCCGCATCACCGGGGGAAGGGATTTTGGGAAACCCATCACCGTGTCCAAGGTAGGAGCTCCCCCCATGTGCCCCTTGGCCCCGGGGAGGGCTGCCAGGGCGTCGGGGCGGGGAGCGGATCCTGTTTACCGTCCTTGAGGGATCCTGCTCCGTGGGAATGGCCCCACGGCGGGCGACGGCGGCGCGGGGGCTCGTGACACCCCCGGGCTGGGCAGGGCTGCGATGACTTTCCGGCTCTTGTTGCCGTGGGCTTGGTGTCCCCCCCACCCTCGCCAGTGGCCACTGGCACTGGTTTGGCAGCTCCCGGCGGGTGGGAGCATCCCAGCAGGGTGGGATTTGGGGAGCGGCACCCAGCCGTGTGCCGGCACCTCGTGGGCAGCGACGCAGGAGGGATGCGTGTGGGGATGCTGCGGTTACATCCGCGTCCCGCCGGCACACGTGGGGCCGAGGGATGGTTGATGTGGGGGCTCAGCACCTGCGAGATAACATCGGGGCTTGTCCCCCTTGTCCCCTTTTCTCCCTGGAGGTGACGGAGCGCGGGAAGGCGGCTGCCGGCGACCTCCGGCCGGGGGACATCATCGTCGCCATCAATGGGGAGAGCGCGGCCGAGATGCTCAACGTGGAGGCGCAGAATAAGATCAAGCAGAGCCCCGGGGAGCTCCGGCTGGAGGTGGAGAGGTGGGGGCTGTGACGGGCTCGGAGTGGGGGACACGTGGCAGCCCGGACTCCTGTGTCCCCAGCCCCATGGAAGCAGAGGTCCCCGCGTGGGCTGGGGTCCCCAACCGCGTCTGCGGGGGGTTGTTTTTTCCCCTCCGGCGACTCTCGGGGATGCGCCATCCCCGCGGGAGCCTGTCCCGGCTCTGTAATTAAAAGAGGCAGGCGGTAACGAAGCCAAGCAGCCCTGGCAGCCGTTACCTGGCCAACTGGTCCCAGTTGGGGGCCTGGGGCTGCTCCCCTGGTTGGGGGGTGGGGGGCCGCAGGGGAACGGCCGCGCCATGCCACAGGGGCTGCGTGCTCCTGGGGCGGATGGAGGACCCCCCCCCCCCCCAAACACTCTCCCTCGGTCCCCAGGTCCCCGGTGTCACCTCCCAGCCACGCCAACGGGGACACCTCACCGGAGAGGCTGGCCACGCGCTTCCAGGTGAGCCCCCGGCAGCCCCCCCCTCCCACCCCGGACCCCCCAGCCGGGGCTCATTCCAGCTGATTCCATCTCCATCCCCTCCCCAGGACACGCTGCGGAGGCAGGAGGAGAACTGGGGGGGCCCAAGACCCTTCTACCCCAGCCCGGCGTCCCGCAGCCCCCTGCCCGGCAGCAGCAGGTAAGGCTGGACCCGGCCGTGTGTGGGGCTGGGGGGGGGTGGGCAGGGGTCCGGGCAGGGCCGGGGACTCTCCTGATGGCTCCGTCCTCTCCCCACAGCTCACAGCCCCTGGAAGAGGATTTCACCCATCCCAGCCTCCACCAGGTGAGTGGGGAGCTGAGGGGGGCTGAGCGGGGCCAGGCGGGGGGGGGCATCCGTGCACCCTCAGCCCCACACCATCACCCTTTGCAGCCCCACACCTTTACCCTTTGAACCCCCAAACCATCACCCTTTGCAGCCCCACACCTTTACCCTTTGCACCCCAAAACTTCACCCTTTGCAACCCCAGACATCACCCTTTCCTGCCCCATAGCATCGCCCTTCACAGCCCCATAGCATTGCCCTTCGCAGCCCCATACCTTTATCCTTTCCAGCCCCAAATCATCGCCCTTTACAGCCCCATAGCATCGCCCTTCACAGCCCCATACCTTTATCCTTTCCAGCCCCATAGCATCGCCCTTTGCAGCCCCACACCATCACCCTTTGCAGCCCCATAGCATCACCCTTTGCAGCCCCACACCTTTACCCTTTGCAACCCCAGACATCGCCCTTTGCAGCCCCACACCTTTACCCATTGCAGCCCCATAGCCTCACCCTTTGCACCCCCAAACCATCACCCTTTGCAGCCCCACACCTTTACCCTTTGAACCCCCAAACCATCACCCTTTGCAACCCCAGACATCGCCCTTTGCAGCCCCACACCATCACCCTTTGCAGCCCCACACTATCACCCTTTCCAGCCCCATAGCATCGCCCTTCACAGCCCCATACCTTTATCCTTTCCAACCCCAAATCATCGCCCTTTCCAGCCCCAAACCATCACCCTTTGCAGCCCCACACCTTTACCCTTTACAGCCCCAAACCATCACCCTTTGCAGCCCCACACCTTTACCCTTTACAGCCCCAAACCATCACCCTTTGCAGCCCCACACCTTTACCCTTTACAGCCCCAAACCATCACCCTTTGCAACCCCAGACATCGCCCTTTACAGCCCCAAACCACCACCTTTTGCCACCCCAAACCATCCCCTCTTCCAGCCCAGCACCATCCCCCTTTGCAGCCCCATCGCCACCTTATCGCCCAGCCCCGCTCTGCCTCGGGGACCGCGTCAGCCGTGCCACCGGTGCCACCGGCCACCTCCCCGCCGCGCTGGCAGCCCCCCCGGGGCCCGGCGGGCACCGTCACACCTGCCCGGGGATGTTTTCCTTGCTCCTACCCGGCACCTTTTGGCAACGGCGCCAGCCCGGGGAGCCCAAACCAGTTTGGGGAGGCCCGTCCCTGCTCCCGCAAGCCCGGGGGACTGGGGCGTTGGCAGGGCAGGGACCCACAGCCTGGCGCAGCCCCGGCGGCGGTGGGATGCCCGGGGAGCAGGGCCGGGATGCTCGGAAGGGCCGGGATGCCGCCCAGACCGGTCCCGGGATGCCCGCGGCCGCCCCATCCCTCCCCGCCGTGGTTTTTGGGCGGCTGCTGAGCCCCGCGGGGCAGCTGCTGGCTCCGGGGTTGGCGTCTCCCTCTTCTCCTCCCTCCCCGCTTGCTTTTTTCCCTTGTTTTTCAAGCCCAAATCGGGAAGCGCGGTGGCCCCGAACGCCGCCCTTCCCAGCTGCCTTTGGCCGCGGCCCCGGCCGCCCCTTGGCTCCTCCGGCCGCTCGCTCCCTCCTTCCTCCCCCAGCTCCTTGTTTGCTTTGGTGCCGGCCCCGGAGGGTCCCTCCCTGCCCCGGAGACCCCCATCTGTGGGGCTGGGGCTGCACGGGATGCGTTGCCCCGAAACCCCCCCCCCCCCCCCTCTTTACCCAAAGGGGCGGCGAGGGGAAGGGCTGTCCTCGGACCCCGGTTTTTGTGGCATCCCAGGGCGGGTTGGCGCTGGTTGGGGACACGTCTCCGCCACCAGTGTCTCATTTTAGCGTGTCCTTTGCCTGTTTGTGACCCCCGCAGAGCCCTGGTGGCTGCCCCTCTCCCTCTCCGCCGGGGTCCGGGAAGGGGTTCCTTGTCCCTCGTCCCTCATCCCTTGTCCCCAAGCTCCTGCCGGGGTTTCCATCTGCGTGGCGGCCGCTGCTGGGAACATCGGCTTCCACTTAGCCGGGGTTTCGCCTTTTCCTGCCTCGCCGGGGCCGCTAAGCAGGAGCAGATGCCGGGGAAGGGGACGGATGAAGGCATGGGGAGCAGTGGGGGTGCCGGCCCTGCTTCTCCCCCCCCTCCCTGGAATCCCGCTGGCCCTGGGAGGTGAGGAGAAGTAGCCATGGAGCATCCCCACATCCCTCCCGGGGAGCATCCATCCCTCCGGGGACCCCACTTGGAAAAAGCCCCCAGGCCAGGTCCGGGTGTCCCTCCCCCCAAAAGGAAGGAGATGGGGGGGTTGCTCTGCCTGGGGAGATACCACCCTCGCCCCTGGGGCTGGGGACGTGCCGGGGGGGGGGCCGCTGCAGCGCCCCGCACCCCCCCAGAGCCCCCAGCCCCTCATTTCCCCCCACCAGGAGCGAGGAAGCCTGAGCCACCAGAGCAGCCCCTCGGGGGCCATCCTGCCTTCACCCCCCCGCCCCCCCTCGCCGGGGCTGGGGACCCCCCCAGAGCCCTGGGAGACGCTCAGAGAGCGACGCCGCTCCTCCTCGCCCTCTCCCAGCCCCTGCAACAGGTACGGAGCGGGCTGGGGGGGGCCGCGCTGGGGGAAGGGGGGGGGAACGTGGATGTGGGGAAGCCCCCAGCCCCATGCGCCCCTCCCGGCGTGGCAGCTCCGCACCCAAGGGTGCACGTCGGGTGCTGGAACCCATGCGAAGAGTTAAGGCAGGAGACGTGGGAGGGCCGGGCAGGCTGGGGCAGCTCCCCGGGGTGGAGGGAGCAGGCGGTGGGGTGCAGCCTGGCAGACCCAGGCCTCCGGGTGCTGGGACCCCCCCCCCCCCCCCCAAAAAAAAAAAACCCACCCCACTCTTTCTCCATTTTTCACACACACACTCGCACTTTGGGGTGCAGCCTGGGCTCGGAGCCGGCCATGCGGCGCTTGGAAGAGGATTCGGAGGTCTACAAGATGCTGCAGGAGAAGCGGGAGCTGCGGGCGGCCCCCCGGCAATCCAGCACCTTCCGCCTGCTGCAGGAGGCTCTGGAGGACGAGGGTGGAGGTGAAGTGGCGGGGGGGCGGGTTATGGAGGGGGGTCCGGACAGGGCGGGTGGCAGGATTCTGATGGCCTGGTCTCCCCACAGCTGGCCCCACGGCCCCTTTCCCCAGCCGGCTCTCGCCCAGCGCCCGCAAGCCCGTGGCCGGCGTCCAGAAGCTGCACGTCTGCGAGAAATGCGGCAGCACCATCGCGTGAGTGGGGCTGGGGGCCACGGGGGAGAGGTCCTGGGGCAGGATCTGTCCCTGCCATTGCCCGAGTGGGGCTGCGGGGGGGGATGTTCCTGGGCAGGATCTGTCCCTGCCATCGCATGAATGGGGCTGGGGGCCACGGGGGTGTCCTTGGGCAGGATCTGTCCCTGCCATCGCATGAGTTGGGGGTCCCTGGGCAGAATCTGTCCCTGCCATCGCATGAGCTGGGGGTCCCTGGGCAGGATCTGTCCCTGCCATCGCATGAATGGGGCTGGGGGCCACAGGGAAGTCCCTGGGCAGGATCTGTCCCTGCCATCGCGTGAGTGGGGCTTTGGGGGGGGGGAGGGGGTCCCTGGACAGGATCTGTCCCTGCCATTGCGTGAGTTGGGGGGGTCCCTGGGCAGGATCTGTCCCTGCCATCACATGAGTGGGGCTGGGGGCAATGGGGGGGTCCCTGTGCAGGATCTGTCCCTGCCATTGCATGAGTGGGGCTGGGGGCCACGGGGGTGTCCCTGGGCAGGATCTGTCCCTGCCATCGTATGAGTGGGGCTGGTGGCAATGGGGGGGGAGGTCCCTGGGCAGGATCTGTCCCTGCCATCATATGAGTGGGGCTGGGGGCAATGGGGGGGGGGGTGTCCCTGGGCAGGATCTGTCCCTGCCATCGCATGAGTTGGGGGTCCCTGGGCAGGATCTGTCCCTGCCATTGTGTGAGTGGGGCTGGGGGGATGTCCCTGTGCAGGATCTGTCCCTGCCATTGCGTGAGTGGGGCTGGGGGCCACGGGGGGGGTCCCTGGGCAGGATCCGTCCCTGCCATCACTCCCAGCAGGGCCAAAATGGGGCTGATCCTTTGGGGGGCGGGGTGGAGGGATGATGACTTGGGGACCCCCGCTGATGCCCCATCCCCGTCCCCCCCCCTCCCAGGACGCAGGCGGTGAGGATCCAGGAGGGCCGATACCGGCACCCGTCCTGCTACGCCTGCGCCGACTGCGGCCTCAACCTGAAGATGCGGGGTCACTTCTGGGCGGGCGACGAGCTCTACTGCGAGAAGCACGCCCGCCTGCGCTACCAGGGGGGGCCGGGGGGGGCCAACCCCCCCACTGTTTCCCCCCACTCCTGAGCCCCAAGCACCGGCACGGTGCGATGGGGAGCTTGCCGCCTGCTTCCCCCCCACACCCCCAGTGTCCCAGGGAGCAGCGCGCACCCCGTTGTCCGTCCCCCCTCCCAGGACGCCCCACTGCTTTGGTGGGGTCGGGGTCTGCGGTGGCGGGGGGGGGTGTTGAGGCATCACCGGGTTGTGGATGGCTGGGGTGGATGGCGGGGTAGTGGTGGGGGGGGGATGCGCTGCTGCTGCCCGCCTTTGCCCTTGCTGTTGGGAGCGTGTGTGATGAGCTGGGTTGGTTCTCAGCCCGGGCTGCAGCTGCTGCACGCACCCGGTGACACAGCAGGGACATGATGGTGGGACACACACACACACACACAGGACACAGCTTGAGCACTTAGGTACCAGAGAGGGGAGGCTGGCACCGCTTTGTACACAGACTGCAAAGGGCTTCTCCGAGATATTAAACCAGATCTCTATATAAATATAATATATATTTGCTCCACTCCCGTGTCTGGTCTGTGCTGAACAGGGGGGGGGGGGGGGGGGGTGCAGGCAGCCTGCGCCCTCCCAGGGCTGGGGGAAGGGGGGCTTCCCCCCCACCCCAGGATGCAGGCAGGGACCCCAGACCCATCCTGCCTGCACCCGGGGTGAGGTGGGGGTGTCCAGGGCTTGGCCCAGGCTCCATGGCACGGTGGCAGGGCTCGGTGCCCTCCGCTCCCGGGAAGGTGAGGGCTCCCCGCGGGGGCCGGAGTGTCCCCCCTCCCTGCTCCGGGTGTCCCCGGGAGGTGTCAGGGGTTTATTGCGGGGCTGGTGGCCGGGGCCTTTGTCCCCGGGGAGGCCCAGGTAGGCTCTTATCGCTGCTCTCCACCCTGCGTGCCTGCACGCACGGAGATGGGTTTCCCTCTTATCTGCGCTTCCCTGTTATCAGCAGCGCCTCACCCAGCCGGGGGGGGACAACCAGCCCCCTCCCATGTCCCCCAAGCAGCGGGGACACCAGCAGCCCCCCTCCAATCCGGGGACAAACCGGCCCCTTCCTTTGTCCCCAGGCAGTGGGGACACCAGCAGCCCCCCTCCAGTCTGGGGACAATCAGCTCCCCTCCCCTCCAGTGTGGGGGACAACCAGCCCCTTCCCGTGTCCCCTGGACAGTGGGGACACCAGCAGCCCCCCTCCAATCTGGGGACAAACCAGCCCCTTCCTTTGTCCCCAAGCAGTGGGGACAGCCAGCAGCCCCCTCCCCTCCAGTGTGGGGGACAACCAGCCCCTTCCCGTGTCCCCTGGACAGTGGGGACACCAGCAGCCCCCCTCCAATCTGGGGACAAACCAGCCCCTTCCTTTGTCCCCAAGCAGCGGGGACAGCCAGCAGCCCCCTCCCCTCCAGTGTGGGGACAACCAGCCCCTTCCCCTGTCCCCCAGGCAGCGGGGACACCAGCAGCCCCCCTCCCCTTGCTGCCAGCCCTCGTCAGGGTGATTCCTCTGTGCCCCCCCCTCCAGTCTATGCTTCGGGTGCACTGTAGCCCCCCCCCCCCAATCGTGCGCCCCTGGGCTCGGCTGAGCTCCCATCACCGAATTCCCGCAGCCCCCCCCCCCCCCGGAGGGATCAGCCCCGGACCCTTTGCGGGTCTCACCAGCCGGGGGGGGGGGTGTCCCTGCCGGGTCCCATGCAGGCGTGGGGGGGGGGGGCGGGCAGGCTCAGCCCCACGCCTGCACCCCTCAATGCTAATAGGGCTTTAATTAAGCATCCCCAGGGAGGGGGGCATGGAGGGGGTCCTGCCCTCGCCACCGGCGTGTGCTCGGGGAAAAGAGGAATAAACGCTTCTGCCTCGGGGGGGCCTGGAAGACGTGAACAACCCCCCCCCACGCCCTTAGTAGCACAACCCGGGGCTGGGGCTGGGGGCAAAGGTGCTGCCCGGGCGGGGGGCGGCTCCCCCCGGCCCCTCCCCGCCCCACAGCTCTGCCCCATAAAGCTGCGGAGGAGCCGCGGGCCGCCCCCTAGGGCCGCCCCCTCCGCCCTCCCCGCTCCTCCCGCTGCGTCCTGCCCGGTGTCCCCCCCCCCCGGTCCCGGACCCCCCCCCTGCCCGGGGATGCTGCGCCGCCGCGGAGCCTTCAGCCTGGAGCCCCGCCGCGGTGAGTCGGGGACCCCCGGGGCTATGGGGGACCCCCGCGCAGCTGGGCGGGGGGCTCTGGGCTGGACGTTGGGGTGGTCCCCAACGGGGAGGGGACCTGGGGGTCCCTGGTGCCCCCCAGTTAGTGCTGTTTGTGCTAAGGGGGGGGTCTCTGGGCGTCCCTGGACCCCTAGTTCATGCTGGAGGGGATGCTCCCTGGTTTGAGGTGTCTGTGCTGGAGGGGGGCCCTGGGGGTCCCTGGCACCCCCCCAGTTAGTGCTGTTTGTGCTGGAGGGGGGACCTGGGGGTCCCTGGAACCCCCCCGGTTAGTGTTGGCTGTTGGAGGGGGGCCCTAGGGGACCCTGGCATCGCTCCAGTTAGTGCTGTCTGTGCTGGAGGGGTCCCTGGCACCCCCCAGTTAGTGCTGTTCATGCTGGAGGGGGGCCCTGGGGGTCCCTGGAACCCCCCCAGTTAGTGCTGTTCATGCTGGAAGGGGTCCTGGGGGTCTTTGACACCCCCCAGTTAGTGCTGTTCATGCTGGAGGGGGTCCTGGGGGTCTTTGACACCCCCCAGTTAGTGCTGTTCATGCTGGAGGGAGGACCTGGGTGTGCCTGGTGCCCCCTAGTTAGTGCTGTTCGTGTTCGAGGGGGGACCTGATGGTCCCTGGCACCCCCCCATTTGTGGTATCCCTGCTGAAGTGGGTCTCTGGGGGTCCCTGGACCCCTAGCTTGTGCCCCCCCCCCCCCCACTGGGAGGGGCCCAGGGCGCCATCTGTGTTGTGAATTCAAACCAGGTTTTGCCTCTCAGTGCTTGGGCTGATGGGCCTGTGCCTGCACCGGGGTCCGGCCTGCTGGGTCCCCGTGGAACAGGGGGTCCCAGAACCCCCCAGCCCACCTCTATGTACCCCCCCCCCCAACTCAGCCTGTGCTGGGAACCCTCCAGCAGCAAAGCCTGGGAACTACTGAGGGGGTCTGAGCTGGAGCTGCAGATGCAGGGGGACCCCCCAGCACGGCGACGGTGGGAGGTTTGAGCTCTCCCAGTGATGGGGAACCCCCCTGTGCCCCCCACTCTGCTGACCTTCCAAGCCCATAGCGGTGGGACAAGCCGTGGCCGGGAGGAAAGCGGCCCCCCCCGGCACATGGGTCTGTCCGGCACAGCCCCGGCAGCCGGTGGAAATTCGGTGTGTGGGAGCGTGGCTGCCGGCTGTGCCGGGGCGTGGGGGCCCCCCCACGGCATTGCTGGCATTCATGCAGCCGGCTGAACGGCCGGATTGTCCCCTGGCCGCTCGTGACATCCCGGTACCGGCTCCCGTGCCGTGGTGGGCACCAGCCTGGCCAGCCCATGAGGGATGCAGGATGTGCGGTGAGTGGCTCCGGTCTCGGCCAAAGCGGGGTGGCTGGAATCTGGGACCGCCGGGGAATTCGGTCTAAGCTGGAGCCCTGAGCGGCGTTTCCCAAAAAAGCAGTGGGATTCATCCGGCACCCTGCAGCTTCCCGGTGCCCAAATAACCCTCTCGCCTTCCCGGTTTTGGGGTGGGAAGGGAGCCCTTAACCACCGGCCCAGCCAGTAGCGCCGATCCCGAATCCTGAAAGGAAACCAGTTGGGAACCAGTCCTGTAATGAGGTGCCTCTGGATGCAGGGCCCGTCGCCGGCTGGGGGTGGCTATAAAAGGGAGCGCCGGGACGCGCGCCCGGCAGTCGGCTCCGGCTCTCAGCGATGTGGGGGGGCTCCCGCGCCATCTGGAAGAGGAGGTTCAGCTGCTGTGAGTGCGCGGGGGGGGGGGGCCAAGCACTCGGGGTGGGGGGTGGGCGGCTCTGCACCCCGATTTGAGAGTCGGGAGGGTGCCAAGCGTCGCTCCCCACCTCCCCAAGCCCTCTGCCGCGGTGTGACCGGGAAGGGAGGTGGGTGCCCAGGACCCCCACCACCACCGCGCTGGCGGTCCCACCCCGAGCTGCAGGGTGGTGGCATCCCGGCCGGCGGTGTCCCCCACGCTGCGGGGACCAGCACGAGGAGCCGGTGGTCCTTGGAAACCCCATCCTGCAGCGGGGGAAGCATGGACCCCGCAGCCGGGCTGTGTCCTGCGGAGTTGGGGTGCAGGGTGATGGTGCCGGCCAGGTCTGGGGGAGGATGGTGGGTGCTGCCCAGGCAGCTCAGCAGCGTGAGGGGGGAGGATGGGGCTTGGGGGGGGGGGGGCATGTTTCTGGGGAGCAGCGACAAGACACTGCCATCGTACGAGCATCCCCGACACAGGGGACATCCCCTCCGGAGAGGGGTCCCCAGGTTGGGGGCGGGAGAGGACTGTAACTCAGCATGGCAGCAGGGAGAGTGGCCTTGGGAGCCGCTGTGGGGCAGCTTGGGGGGTTGGGGGGGTCACGCCTGGGCGTGCCTCCCCCTGGGGACCCCCCCATCCAATGCCACCCTCGCCCCGCAGATGGTCCCTGGGAGACGGCGGAGAGCTGCGTGGTGCGCACCTCCGCCAGCGTCTACCGCCGGCTGCAGGAGAGCCCCCGGCAGCCCCCGGGGGGGATGAGCGCCTGGGGACCCCCTCCACCACCACCCCTCTCCCCACGCAGCCCCCCGGTGAGCGGGCGGCTCCTCAAGTCGGAGTCGGAGGATTCCGGGGTGGAAATGGCCAGCAACGAGCACTCCCCTTCCACCCCACTGGGCTCCGAGAGCAGCTTCTCCCTCGACGGCATCCCACCGGAGAAGAAACCCCCCGGAGAGGAACCGGGTACCCCCAGGCTCCCCCGCAGCCGCTCGGCCAGCAAGAAGCTGGCGCAGGCAGCGCAGCGGAGCAGGAGGCAGCGGGGGGGGGGCCGGGACGCTGCCTGCGACAGCTGGGCCACCGCAGCGCCAGCACGGCCGAGCTGCGGGCGCCGCCAGCGAGGGACCCCCGGGAACCCGAGGAACCCGGCGCTGAGGACCCCGAGGGAGCGGTGGGTGCCGGAGGAAGAGGGGGCTGCAAACTCCAGGGGGGTGTTGGCCACCAGATCTTGACACAAACACACTCCCCCCCCCCCCCCTCCTCAACTTGCCCGCAGGCTGTGGCGGAGGCGATGGTGCCAGGGCAGGGGTTGCGGTACCTGGAGCACGTCTGCCAGATGCTGGAGCGCCTGGCCCGGCTGCAGCAGGACAACCGGCTCCTCCGGCAGCAGGCGGCCGATGCCCGGCGCACCCGCCCTGAAGCCGCGGTGAGGGCCGGGAGGACGTTGGGGTGCAGGGATTTTGGGGGAGGGTGGGTGTTGGGGGTGGGTGTTTCCCAGCTCACACCCTGCCCCTCCGCACCCACAGCCCACCCAGGAGCCCCCGGCCCTGTGGAGGGGGGAGCGATTCCGGCCGCGCTCCTGCTCGGACAGCCAGGCACCAGGTGAGCAGGGTGGGATACAGGGATTGGGGGGGGGGGCTGTGCGCAGCGTGACACCCCCCCCTAATATCAGCTTTGTGGCCCCCCCCCCCTCCTTTTCCCCACGCAGCCCTTGACCCCGGGCCGTGCCGGAGGACGTGGGGGTACTCAGCCAGCTCCCCCAGCCTGCTGGACCCCTCCGAAAACAGGGTCAGCGCCCCGACGCCGGACAAGGTATGGAACGGGGCGGGGGTGGTGGGGACATGCGGGGGGGGGGGGGCTGTCCCGCAGGTGTCCCCCCCCCCCAGGCTCTCTGACGGTCACCTCTCGCTCCCCCCAGCAGGACGGGCGCTCGCACTGGGGCCGGGTGAAGGTGCTGCTCACCCGCCTGACCCGCCGCTCGCTGCGGGGGGGACGCTGCAGGTAGGGCCGAGGTGGGGGGGTCCCGCCCCCCCCCCCGTCGCCCCCGCACGGAGGAGCTGCGCCGCACCTATTGCGTCACACCCCACCGGATGACGTCACGCCCACCCGGGGCCGGTCCCCGGCCCGGCGCTTCCCCCCCCCCCCCCCCCCGTCTCCCCTTTTCCCTCCCACCCCCCCACAATAAAGCCTTTTCACTGCCAAAAAGGCGTCTCTTTGCGAGGTGATGTGCTTGTGGCGCCGTGACGTCACTCTCCACCCCGTCGTGACGTCACGGGGCGGCGTCACTTCCGACGGTTTCCCCACCCCTTTTTGTCCGCCCCCCCCGGCCCCGCTCCCACCGCCCAGTTCAAGCGGCTGCCGACCCCCCTCCATCCCCCGGATCCCCCCCCCCGCAAGTCAGCTCCGGGGGGGTCCTGCTGTCTCCGGGGCGGGGGGGGGGTAAAGCTTGTTTCCCCCCCGTCCCGAACCCCCCGCTGAGCCGCAGGTGGGTGGGGAGGGGGCGCCGGGGGGGTCCCCGCTTGGGGAGGGGATGCTGCCAGTGGCATCGCGGGTGGGGGAGAGGGTGGTCTTCCTCGGGGTGGGGGGGGTCGCCAGCCTGCAGGAGCGTTGGGGGCGGTGGATGAGGAGGTTTTCTTCCAGCTCAGGTGAGGGGGGGGAACCGAGCTGGGGGCGGGGGGGGGATGCTCCGCTGCGGTGTTTTGGTGCTGATGGAGCCCTTCACCGTGCCGTCGGGGCTGCGTGGGGCAGGGCCGGGTACCGCCGGTGGGGAAGATGCCGGGGAGAGCTGCCTGCAGCCCCGTTGACTCTCTCCAACCAGGTACCCCCGTTACCCCCTCCGTCCCCCCCCCCCCTCCCTCTTCCCTGGCGAATTTCCTACCCTGACTTGGTTTTTTTCCTTCCCAGCAGCTCGTCCCCGAGCCGCCCCCCCCCCGGCACCGCTCCCGCCCGTCCCATCCCTGGGGAGCAGCAGAGCTGCCCGGCTCCAGCATCCTGCATCCCGCCGCTCCTTCCCTGGAAAGGTGAGTGCTTGTCCTTGAGGCGGGGGCCGGATCCGGGCAGCGAGGGGTTGGGGGCCGGGGGTGGGGGGGGGGGGGCGGTGTCTCTGGCAGCGACCCTGCGGAAGGCTGGATGAGAGCGGGATGACGGGATGCTGTGGGTGTTGAGGGTTTTCTGGAGCAGGCTCACTCCTGGGTGATGCCACGGGGGGTCTTACGATCCTTGGTGTCCCCCCCCCTTCCCAGCAGTGAACCTCTTCCCATCGCCCCCATCCCGTGCCGGAGCCACCTGGGGAGAATCCTGGGGTGAGGATCGAAGGGCAGGAGCGGCTCGGGCAGACGGCAACGACGGGGATGTGCGTCCCTGCTGTGGGGTGGGCACCGGGGCAGCCTCCTCCCCTGTTGCCCTGCACCGCTCTAAACCCTCACCTGGGCTTTTTGGAGCTCTAAACCCTCACCTGGGCTTTTTGGAGCTCTAAACCCTCGCCTGGGCCAGAAATTAAGACATGGGACCCTTCCCTGCTGGGTGCTCTGGCCACGTAGGGATTTTTTGGGGGGGGGATATTTGTGGTCAGAGAGGATCTCTCTGGTTTTTATAAGTCTTGTGGCACCAGCTGTGTGCTCCCACACCGCGTGCGTGGAGAAGGCTTTCGGGTGAGCCCGAATGCCCTCAGCGTGGTTCTCTGCCTCCAGCTCCTTCTGCGACGCCGGGGAGATGCTACAGCAGCACCTGGCTGCCCTGTGGCTTCTACCACCTCCGCCTGGGCACCCTCCCCATCGCTGGTGGTACCCCAGCTGCATCCTGGTGACCCCGAGGAGGAGGATGCTGGAGCCGCTCCGGATGATGCCCATGCTGCTTCCAGGGCCAAGGTGAGGAGGAGGGAGGTCTGCTCGTGGCGCAGGGGCCGGTGGCTCTATCACCCAGGAGATGGCCCTGGTGGCCCTGGATCACCTGGAAAGACGGGAAGGCTCCCGAGCACCCAACAAAGCAAATTGGGGTGTGGACCCAGGCGTGCGCTGGACTTGGCAATCCTGGCAAGGGTTGGATCACCCGGTTTTGGGTGATACCACCCTTAGGTTTGGTGGTACGCTGTCACCTGGTTGCGGGATGGCATCTGCAAAACCTGCCCGTGTCCCCTGGGGGGGGTCTTCTCCCCAAGTGGGAGGGGGGCTTTGGGGAGGAAGGGGGACAGTCGGGATGCTGCCGTGCGACCGGGCTCACCGCCTGCCTCCGCCTAGTCCCTGCCGGGGAGGAAAGAGGGCGAAGCTGTGCTGGGCGGCGGGGAACGGCCCCCATCACGGGATGGCCCCATCCTGACGCTGACCCCCCCTGCTCCTGGTGTGCAGGGCACGGGCTGGGCTGGACCTGAGGGGCTGCACGGGGTGGTGAGTGCCACCAGCTCGGGCATCTTTGAGCATCGTCATCCCTTCCCTCTGCTTGTCGGAGGTCTGCGTGCCGACGGGCTTCACCCTGTAGCGCTTCAGGAGCCGAGGCCGAGAGCACGCCGCATCGGAGAGTTAATTTTCCCTTTCTGCGAGCTCTCCCCTATTAATGTTTAGGATCTTGTGGGCGGGAGGACAAACTGGTAGTTATCCGCTTTTCCTATAGGAGACGGAGTCCTCCCCGGTGCCGGGAGCACGGCGTGCATCCCCGCCGGTGTGCGGACCCGGCCCTGGCAAAGGGTTGCTCCTTTGGGAGCAGGTTTCCGGATGGGAGCAGAGATTTTCACCGCCGGGAACACAAGTTTCCATGGGTGAAATCCCCCCCTGGAGTGCAGGGACGGCAGGAGGAGCTGAGGGCAGAGAGCTGGAGCTGGGCTCGGCTGAGCCGCTCCGGGGATGCAGGACGGGAGGATGCGCGGGATGGAGGAGGGGCGGGATGCTGGGGATGAGGTGACAGGGGAGGGCTGGCAGCCCCACAGGGGGGTGACGCAGCCACGCAGGCGAAGCCACAAGGGAAGCAAGGCGGATGGAGGAGAGCCCAGGCGGGGTTTAATCCAGCGGTGGGGAGTGTGGCACCTCCAGGCCATCCAAGAGGCAGCTGCCCCCCACCCTCCAGGGCACTGCAGACCCCCACTGCGGGGCTGTCACGGCCCTTTGCCCGCTCGGGAGATGTCACAGGCTCTGCCAGGGCTCAGGTCCACACATGTCACCCGTGGAAGAGCGTGGCCCTTGCTGGGGTGCACAGGCTCGGCTCCTTGCATGACAGTTTTTTATATATATATCTATATATATATATATATCTAATCCCTGGTCCAGGTAACCATGGCAACTGCCTTTTCTTTTCCTGAAACCCGGCCCAGCACATGATGCGGTTGGGAAGGAAGAGCCGAGGGGAGATGAAGTTCTCCGTGCCGGGTGCTGGGGGAGGAGGTTTGGCTGGGTCCCAGCTGTAGGGGGCCCGGGTGAGGGCTGGGCAGGGGATGCTCTGGGGCTGGGGCCTCGCTGGGGACCGTCACCAGCCTTTCCGTGCCCTGTCAGGGCTCTGGTCCCATCCCCGTCGGCAGCTTCCCTGCCGGCAGCGGGAAGGTTTTATGGGGGTCCCGCTCCCTGCTTTCTGCTGGACTTCCCGGGGCACCCCTGACTGCCGTTCCCCACCGTGCCGCAGGGTCCGGTTTGCCGAATTCGGGTACCGGCGGGAGGTGGTGGTGGTGGTTTTCCTCCCTTTCCTCCTTCTCCTGGAGGAGTGGGAAGCCTTGTGCCAGCCCAAGGTGGAGAAGGACCTTCGTTGCCTCCATCGTGGAGGAGAAGCCGGCGATGGTGAGGCTTTGCTGTGATGCCACATGTTCCAAAAGGCGGTTTCATTTCTGCGGGTGCTTGGACAGGGCTGTGTTTTGGAGAAGGCGAGGTCCCGCTCTGGGTGACACCTCCCAGCACCTTCTCTTCCCGCTCCCACCTAAACAGGGCAGTTTTTAGCAGGAGATGGAGACCCCCCGGGCAGCAAGCGGCACCACCGAGCTACTGCTGGAGCCCAGGACACCGGGGGCAAGGCTGCCTGCTCCATCATCCCCCTCTTCACCCTGCTGGAGGCGGTGGGAGAAGCTCTCCTCCCAGGTAGGCTCACCACAGCATGGGCAGGCAGGTCCCCTGCATCCCTCTCCCTCCCCGAAATGGCCGAGGTGGTGGCTGAGCTCTTCCAAGAGACGCTGCAGCGGGATTTTGGCCTTGCCGGAGAAGGAAGAGCCACCGGAGCCCAGGAACCTGGAGCCAAGGGCTCTTTGGTAGGCGCAGGGATGACGGGGGTGTGGTGGAGCCCCCTGTGCTGCTGGAGATCGTGTGGTGGGTGACGAGTCGTTCTTCTTCCAGGAAACCTCAGGTCTCCCACGGTGTCACGGTGCCCAACCTGGGGAAAGCAGAGCAGCCGACTCCACCTGGAGAGTGAAATCCACCCGCTGGAGGTCAGGCTGGGTAAGCCGGGGTGAGATGTGGTGGGACGGGGAGGGGTCTCCTCTTTGTGAGCTGCCGGTCACCCCCTCTCTTCACAGAATCGCCGGGGTGGGAAGGGCCCTCTGGAGATCACCTCGTCCAGCCCCCGGCCAGAGCAGGGTCACCCAGAGCAGGGGGCACAGGAACGCGTCCAGGCGGGGTTGGGATGTCTCCAGAGACGGAGACTCCCCCACCTCTCTGGGCAGCCTGTGCCAGGGCTCTGCCACCCTCACAGCAAAGAAGTTCCTCCTCGCGTTGAGATGGAACTTCCCATGGTCGAGTTTGTGCCCGTTGCCCCTTGTCCTGTCCCTGGGCACCACTGAGAAGAGCCTGGCCCCGTCCTCCTGACACCCCCCTTGAAGTATTTATCAGCGTTGATAAGATCCACCCCCCCTGTGGAATAATTACTAAAATGACCAAAAATACAGCCCTGCTCGCACGTTAAGGAAAGGTGTGAAATCACAAAGTTTCCAGGGTAGAACACAGCCGCAGCTGGGATGCGAAGCATCCACTACACCTGCGGTTCCCTGTACGATATCGCTGGCAGAGCAACGCGGGGGGCGGAGCGGAGCGGAATGGAGAGCCGGCGGTCGCTCCCTGGGATAATCCAGCAGATACGGGAACGGGATGGCCCCATGGAACCGATAAGCTGCGCGCTTACTACCCTGAGCCAACGGTCTGTCGGGTTTTGACGAAATGCTGTCCTTTGTGCGAACTTCGCTCCTCCTAATGTCGTTACAGCACCAAAACGCACCTCCGTCCCGAAGGCTGCCCCCCTCCACGGTGCCGCCGCTCCTCCTGGAGCCTGCGCCCTGAAGTTTTCGTAAACTCGACCCTTCAAACGTGAGGCGAGAGGATTTTACACCGCTCGTGATACAGGTATTTGCGACTAGAGTCGCTCCAACTCCACCTTGAAGGTAAAAAATAGTACAAAAATAGCCCAGGAAAGGGGGGATATGAGGGAAGACACCACCGTGAACACGTCGAGGAGGACTCCATCGCTGGCTGCCTTTGACTCCCGGGACCAGGCGACGGGCTGAGCCTTAGGGACGCCTTTGGGTAAGACTTCGACTATACCGAGCGCTTCCTCGGGAAACTTCGAAATCTCTCTAGAGGGTCTTTTTCCTGTATTTATAGCCAGGCTGTATTGCTTATAACATCGTCGTGCGCTTTGTGTCATTAACAACGCTTTTATTTGCACGTGCTTTGCACACAGCGTATTTAATAATCACCGTAAGAACCCATAAGAACCTATCTATCGGTTGCTTAAATAAACCGCGCTGTTGAAGTAGCTGCTCGTTTGGGTTCCTCGTTGACCGCGACCAAAGACTCGAGAGCGGCCGTGCTGGTTCGCGAGCACGACTGGACTGAAGGCGCCGTCCACCGTTAGCGTGTCCAAATCGTAATAGTTTAATACATATCAAACGTTGACTGGCCTGATTGATAGTGGCGAATTGGGCATCACTCAGAAGTTAAACCCAGCCGCACCTAGCCTCCCACCTGGGTGAGGAGTGTTAGAACGCAAGGGGGTTTATCTTCTGCCAAAACCGTTTTGCCCCTTAACGCAACACCCCCCCCCCCCCCCCCCAGCCGTCTTTTTTTTCCAGACCGAAAAACCCCAAATCCCTCAGCCTTTGTCCATCAGAGAGATGTTCCAGTCCCCTCAGCATCTCGGGTGGCCCTTTGCTGTCCCCTCTCCAGCAGTTCCCTGTTCTTCTGGAACGGGGGAAGCCCAGCACTGGACGCTGTGATTGATTCTGTGATTGATTCTGTGATTGATTTTGGGCACGGCAAGCTTAACAAAGTTGGCTTTTGGTAGGGCTGGCGCTGCTGCGGGCAGGCGGGTGTTAGTAAGTATCTCCTAACGCCATGAAGTGCTTTTCCTGGGTAAAATGAGGAGGTGAATGGGGTCAGACACAGTTGTGAGCTGGTTTCCATTAGTTTTTTTGCCGCTGACGGTGTTTGCAGCGTCTCTTAATGGCCAGAGTTTCTTGGGGGGGAACTTGTTGTGGCCAGAGCCGCTGTGGTTTCTAGCGGCAAATCCTTGCTGGGAAGCACGGTCCGGCGCGGGGAGCGTGGAGATGGGAGCTGGGGTCACCCCAGGAGGTGGTTGTGGGCACCAGCGTCGTGCCTTGTCTCTGAGCAGATGGCTGGGTGTTTAGGTGTGTTCCTACGTGACGTTCGGAGAGGGAAGGGACAGCCCAATGCCACGAAAACCTGAAAAGCGACTGGGAGCCCTTCGGAGAAAGCCGCTCTCCTTGATGGTTGTGGTTTGGAGCTGTGGTTTAGTGCTTTTGTTCCTCTCAGCTTTAGTTTTGGCCTAGAAAAGGGCTACAAACCCCTTCTGTTTCCCCGTGTTGCTCCCGTAGATGCCCACGCGTGCCCCCCCCGGGGCTGGGGGGGGGGGTTATTTCGGTGCGAGGGGTGAGGAGGTGCCGGATTCGGCTCCCGGGTGTCGCCGTACGGCGGCGCTGAGAGCAGAGGGGGCGGTTTCGGGAGCGGATTAAAGCAGTGCTGCGTTTCCCGGCCCTGGGAGCGAGGTGCCCGAGGCAGCGGCGTCTCATCTCGTCCATCGAGCTGATGGACAGGGTCACGTTTGATGTCCCGCTGCCTTTCGGGGCTCGGTTGAACACAGGCAGCTGTGGCTTGCGCTGCTGGGGGAACTGGTGCAGGTAGAATGGGGAGTACTGGACCGCAGCTGGCCGCAGCGGCGATTCCTGTCGAGCTGCGAACTCATCGGCACACACCAAGAGCGTACCGGGGTCCGGTAGAGAGAAGCCTGCTGGTTTAGGGATCTGGCTCTTCACAGAATCCCAGAATCCCAGACTGGCTGGGGTGGGAAGGGACCTCTAGAGGTCACCTCGTCCAGCCCCCGGCCAGAGCAGGGGCACCCAGAGCAGGGGGCACAGGAACGCCTCCAGGCGGGGTTGGGATGTCTCCAGAGACGGAGACTCCCCCACCTCTCTGGGCAGCCTGTGCCAGGGCTCTGCCACCCTCACAGCAAAGAAGTTCCTCCTCGCGTTGAGATGGAACTTCCCATGGTCAAGTTTGTGCCCGTTGCCCCTTGTCCTGTCCCTGGGCACCACTGAGAAGAGCCTGGCCCCGTCCTCCTGACACCCCCCTTGAAGTATTTATCAGCGTTGATAAGGTCCCCCCCTCAGTCGTCTTTTTTCCAGCCTGAAGAGCCCCAAATCCCTCAGCCTTTCTCCATCAGAGAGATGTTCCAGTCCCCTCAGCATCTTGGTGGCCCTTTGCTGTCCCCTCTCCAGCAGTTCCCTGTCCTTCTGGAACCAGGGAGCCTAGAACTCACTAGAACTCACTGGAATTCACTAGAATTCTAAGGCATCCAGGCTCGTCGGGCTAGGAAAGGCTTAATTAAAGTGGCTGGGTTGGATTCCGAAGACGCAGGTTATTATCCTGTGGGTCTGAGCAGAAAGTGAAAGGCTTTAACTCTTGTTTAAGGCTTGAAGGCCTTGGGTTTGGGTTATCCCTACGTGCGTAGATGGTGGGGGGGGGTGTGTCAGGATTATGGGGGAGAGGGGTAACAGGGAGGCTGTTGTTATTCCTGAGTTATTTCTCCTGCCCCTCTGGCTTGGTGCTTCCCTTGGGTGTGGATTCTGATTCTGATTTTGATTTTAATTTTGATTTTGATTTTTTTTCCCTGCCCTTTCTCTCTTGCAGGCTGTAACCAGCTGCTGGACGAGGCGCAGGTGACCCTCTCCTTCCAGGACTGGCCGGCGTCACCCAACGCATCCATCAAACCACACGTGGCCAGTTTGAAGGTAAGGCTGGGGGGAGCCTCTGTGCACCGCTTCCCCCCCCCCCCCGCTTCCGTGCACCATCATCTCAGTCGTTAAGCTCTTGGCAGCATTAAATAACTCTTAGCAGGGAGGGAAGTGTTTTTACCCAGTTTGGAGCAAATATTTTGCCCCGGGGAAGCTCCTCGCCGCTGGGATTTATTTCTGGACTCGGTGCTCAGCAGCAGCCGGGCGCATCCCAGGGAAGGGAGGAATTCCCCAAGAGGTGGCTGATGCTTGAATTCAATCTCAGTGGGGGGAAGGCAGGTGAACCGCCCGACTCCGAAGTGCTGGGGGTGTGGGGGGGGCACTTTGCGGGCTGTGGGGAGCGCTCTGCCCTCCTCCCCGTCCCCCTGCCGGCCCCGGGCGATGGCTGGTGGCCGTGATACCCGTCACCTGCCCCACTCCGCTCCTGAGCCGGCAGCGGGGCACGGCTCTGGCCCGGCCTCCAGCCAAGAGGTGGCAGCTTGTGTTAGGTCTGTAAAAAATACAAAAATCCTTACTGGAGATGGACTTAGTATGTCTCTGGGCTGCTGCTCCCCTGAAGAGAAGGACCCAAAACAGGGCCAGAAGGGAAGCAGCTCTCTGCAAGCAACTTTTAAGAGCGCTGCAAGTTTGTCACCTAAGACAGAGAGAGAGACCCATCCCGCTGTCCCCTATCCACCCTGCGCGGCGTTCCATGCGGGGAGCAGGCAAGCACACGGCCAGCAGTGTCGGCTACGAGCTGCACTCCCCTGGGCTCAGTTCGTGGTTGGAGTCAACAATCTTCAGCATCTTTTCCAACCTAAATGATTCCATGGCTCTTCAAGACCATGCTATTGCCACCACGCAGCAGCAGCAATGAGTGACCATAAGTCTGAAGGGGTGCAGCCCCCCCCACACCCCCTGCTGCAGTCACAGAGTGGCCGGGGTGGGAAGGGCCCTCTGGAGATCACCTCGTCCAGCCCCTGGCCAGAGCAGGGTCACCCAGAGCAGGGGGCACAGGAACGCGTCCAGGCGGGGTTGGGATGTCTCCAGAGACGGAGACTCCCCCACCTCTCTGGGCAGCCTGTGCCAGGGCTCTGCCACCCTCACAGCAAAGAAGTTCCTCCTCGCGTTGAGATGGAACTTCCCATGGTCGAGTTTGTGCCCGTTGCCCCTTGTCCTGTCCCTGGGCACCACTGAGAAGAGCCTGGCCCCGTCCTCCTGACACCCCCCTTGAAGTATTTATCAGCGTTGATAAGATCCCCCCTCAGTCGTCTTTTTTCCAGACGGAAGAGCCCCAAATCCCTCAGCCTTTGTCCATCAGAGAGATGTTCCAGTCCCCTCAGCATCTTGGTGGCCCTTTGCTGTCCCCTCTCCAGCAGTTCCCTGTCCTTCTGGAACCGGGGAGCCCCGAACTGGACCGTCCCCAGGGTGAGACAGGGATGTACTGGAACACGTCCAGTTCAGGGCTGCAGAGGCACTGGAGGGACTGGGGGGGAGCAGAGAGCCAGGGCTGCCCTTGCTTAGGAAGGCGATGGAGCGGCTCAAGTTTTAAGAGAGCCCTGAGGCTGGAGGCCCAAGTCCCTGCCCCTCGCAAGGGGGGGCTGCTCTCTCTGGGGGCAGGGAGCCATGGCAGCAGGGCCACAAGCCAGGACCAGAGGCACCAGACTCTGAAGTCAAGAAAATATTTTACTGTCAAGGTGATAAAATGTGCTCCCGCTGGAGGCTGGAGCGGCAGAGACACTCGCAACTTAAGCGGGGACAGGGGTGGGCTTGAGCAACACCACCCCAACCCCCCCCCCCCATTACCCCACCTCTCCCTCACCCCATGTCTTCTCCTTCCTGCCCCCCCCCCCAGGAAGCCGGAGCCGCTGGTGTTCCACATCCCTCAGGCTTTCTTCCAGGGGCTGCAGCGGCGGATCTCCAGCAGGAACGCAAAGAAGAAGAGGCTGCCGAACGTGAGACACATCCCCCCCCCGCGCACGCCAGAGACCCCTTCGCCCCTAGGTTGAGGAGGAAAATCCCCGCAGCACCCAGAAAAAGCTCCCTCCCGCTGCTTTCCAGCGGCTTTTCCCCTCGCTGCAGCCCCGAGGAAAACAGCGCAGCTGCAGGAGCGAGCCCCAAAGGTAAGTGGGATGCAGTAAGTGGGTAAGTGGGATGCGGTAAGTGGGTAAGGGGGATGCACAGCCCCCCCCCCACCCCCAGCCCACGCCTGACTCCAGGCATCCCCTCTCAGCACTTGGCAGAGCACAAACCCAGCGCCCGCCGGCTTAAAGCTGAAAGACTTTATTCCTTGTGTCCCCCCTTCCCCACCCCCAGCTCCGATGGAAACACTTCCCCCAAGGGGAAAGCCGCAGCCCCCCCCCGCCATGGGGGTGAGTGGTCCTCACTGCTTTACCTTCTCTCTCCTACCCTGGGATGTAAATCCAGACTTACCCCCCCCCTCCTTCGGGGCTCTCGGCACAGTTAAATCCATCCTGTCCATGCTGCGGGAGCACAAGTTGCCATCTCCCCAGCAGCGAGGCCTGGGGACCCCCAGCACCAGCCCCCCCCGTGCCCCCACGCCCCCCCAGCTGAGCAGCAGCACAAGCCCGAGCGGCTCTCCCCAGCCCAGCACCAGTTCAGATTCAATTTATTTGCCGTTAATCCAACCCCGAGTGCTGGGGAGAAGCAGACAACCAAGGATAAAGCCAAAAATACTCAGGAGTTGCCCCCCCCATCCCCGGGCCCATAGCCACACAGTGGAGTAAGAGCTGAGGCCACCACAGAGAAAATGGGAGAAGAAAAGGAAGGAAAATGCACAGAGTGACCATTTCCCCCCACCCTCGCTGCCCTTTTCCCCCCCTGCAGCTTTTCTCCACAAGGACGCCCTCCCCCTGGGCACCTTCTCCAAGGGCACGTTGGCACATCACCACCGTCAAGCAGGTAAGCTGAGAGGGGGGAAGGCAGCCCCCCAGCCCCCCCGCTGCCCCCTAACCCCCCCCCCTCACCTGCCTGCCCCCCCACTCACCCTCAGCTGCTGCTGGAGATCACCTGGGGACGACTCCTACGAGCTCTTCAGGTGCCCCGAGGTGGAGAGCATCATGGAGACCTACAGCCACCTGGAGAAGCTCAAAACCTTCCTCAAAGTGGGTAAAATGTAGGGGGGGAAAGCTGGGACCCCCCCCCCCACCTCACCCCAGCCAGGGCCTCCAGGGACCAGGAGACCCCCCCCCCCAGCAGCCTCCTCCCCCGAGTATGGGAGCAGCAGCCCAGAGCGAGACCCCTGGGGGAAGTGCAGACCATGGGGGGTGTCCCAGGACCCTCCCCCAGGAATTCTTCTAAGTGCTGCATTCTTCCTCCCTGCCTGGGATGGGGAAGGGAGGGGCACAGCAAGAAGGCCCCCCCCCCAAAAAAAAAAAACACACCCCAGGCCCATGGGACTGTGCTAAGAGTGTCCCCACTCCCCCCCTTCCTCCTACCCACACCCAGGGGCCTCACTTATAAGGGGTTCCCCCCTCACACCCCCACCCAGGGGGAGCCCCGAAGCCTAAAGGGGCCTCCCCCCTCACACCCCCACCCAGGGGGGGGCCCCGAAGCCTAAAGGGGCCTCCCCCCTCACACCCCCACCCAGGGGAGGGTCCCTCCCAGGGGGTCCCTCCCACCCCGGGGGTGGGTCCTTCCCACCCCCGCCCAGGGGCCACCCCCCCACACACAGCCACAGCTCGATGCAGGTGCCCACCCTCCCACCCAAAAAAAAAATCTCAAACACTTGAGATAGCTTTTCCCAGACTCTGCAGCCCCCTCCCTCACAAACCAGAGCCAAAAATCCAGTAGCCCCCCTACAAAGAAAAAACACTCACCCCACCAGGGGCCTCCTCCTCTAGGCAGGCACCTGAAAGGCAAACACCCAGGGGGACAAGGGGGAACCCCCCCACCTCAGTGACCCAGAACCACCCACAAACAAAAAAAAAAAAAAACCCCAAACACTCACCCCACCAGGAGCCCCCAGCTGCTGCTCCAGGCACCTGAAAGGCAAACACCCAGGGGGACAAGGGGGAACCCCTCCACCACAGCACCCAGAACCACCCCCAAACACTCACCCCACCAATAGCCACCTGAAAGGCAGACAGCCCCCCATCAAACACCCAGGGGGAACCCCCCACAAACAAAAAAAAACCCCAAACACTCACCCCACCAGGAGCCCCCAGCTGCTGCTCCAGGCACCTGAAAGGCAAACACCCAGGGGGACAAGGGGGAACCCCTCCACCACAGCACCCAGAACCACCCCCAAACACTCACCCCACCAATAGCCACCTGAAAGGCAGACAGCCCCCCATCAAACACCCAGGGGGAACCCCCCACAAACAAAAAAAAACCCCAAACACTCACCCCACCAGGAGCCCCCAGCTGCTGCTCCAGGCACCTGAAAGGCAAACACCAAGGGGGAACCCCTCCACCACAGCACCCAGAACCACCCCCAAACACTCACCCCACCTGAAAGGCAGACAGCCCCCCATCAAACACCCAGGGGGAACCCCCCTACCACCCACCCCCTCAGTGACCCAAACACTCACCCCAGCTGCTGCTCCTCCAGGCACCTGAAAGGCAAACAACACTTAGACAGAACACAAGACCCACGGCCAGGGGGAAAACACAGCCCCACACTTGGGAGGGCAACACCAACACCCCCAGCCTTACACTAAGACAAACAGTCAAACCCCACCACAGGCAGGGAAGGGTGAGGACTGCCCAGGGGGGCAGCCCTCCCACCCACAAAACTCCTCCGACTTCCTCCTTGCCATGCAAAAGGCCCTTCCTGGCATGAAAGAATCCAGGGGGGGGCTACAAAACATACAGACCTTGAAACACCCCCCCCAGAGCTGGCTGGAAAGGCAAGAGGGGCCCCGCCATCCCCTAAAAACCCCACTTTCCCCAAGCACACCTCACTGCAACGTAACGTACCCAGGCAATAATTAATCCCCTGTGTGCCCCCACCACCACAGGCAACACCTCCCCGACACAGGAGCCCCCCCTTCATCGCCAAGCGCATCCCCAACACCCCACACCAGAAAACTGCACATCACATTCCCATACAGCCACCACCAAACCCCCCCCAAGCTCAAGCTCACCCCACCAGCCACCTTCTCCTGACCCCCCCCAACTGTCAGGGGGGGCAGGACTGCACCCCACACACCTGCAAGGACAATGGTGCGCCGCCGCTGCTGCTGCTGCTGCTCCCGCACAAACACCTGGAAAATAAAAAAAAAATCCCCCCCCCCCTCACTGGGTGCCTGGAGCCTCTCTGCAGCCAGTGCTGGGGGGGACATCCCAGGGTAGGGGGGGCTCACACCAAGGGCAGCCCCCACCAGGCAGCACAGCCCTGGGTTCAAAGGGGGGCTTCACCCAGCCAAGGTTGGGGGCGGGGGGGACCCAGGGTACAGCACCCAGCCCCCCCCCAGAGAGGGGAAAGGCCACCCCCCCACCCCAAAAGGGGCTCTGGGGGGGCCCCCCAACCCACCTCTCTCCGCACTCCAGGGCTCAGCTCCATCCCGGCGGCTGCTCCAGGGCCTGGAGGGGGAAGAGAAACATGAGAGAACATACCCCCCCCCCAGCACCCCCCCAGGAAGGGCAGAGCCCCCTCCCCAGCGCAGCCCGGGGGGGGCCAGCCATACCTCACCCCTCATCTCACTCTGCTCCATCACTGCATCCCCCCGACGCCAACCTTCCAGCCTGGAATAAAGACAGAGCACTGGGGGGGAGCACCCAGGACCCCCCCGCAACCCCAGGACAAAGCCAAAACACACACCCACCCACCCCCCTCCAAGGACAGCACTGGGGGGGGCCCAATTCAGACACATACACACCCCCCCCAGCCATTCCTTACCCTGTGCGGCTCCCTCCTGCCCCTGGCGCTGGCAGGGGGGGGCCGCTCCCGGGACCTGCAGAGAGAAACCCCAGGACAGACACACACACACACCCCCCCCCAGCGTGGGGGGCACCCAGGGACCCCACCCAGGGGGGGAAAAAAATCACCCCAAGGGCAGCGCCTGATCGAAGGGGGGCTGGGGGGGGGGGGGGCCGGCCCCATCCCGGGGCTCCCGGTTGGCACCAGCAGCGGGTGGGGGGGCTCCACTTGCTCCCAGTAGGCACCAGCAAGCTCCCAGGAGCTCACAATGGGCAATAGCTAGACACCCCCCTCCCCCCCCGTTGCTCCCAGTAGGCACCACCGTGCTCCCAGTCGGCACCAGCAAGCTCCCTGTTGCTCCCAACGGGCAACAGCTAGCCCCCCCATCGCTCCCACTAGGCGCCCAGTCCCTCCCAGGAGGCGGTGGCAAGCTCCCAACAGAGCCCCCCATTGCTCCCAGCAGGCAGCAGCAAGCTCCCAGTCGACACCAGCGAGCCCCCAGGAGGCTCCTAGAACGCAACGGTTAGCCCCCCCCTATTCCTCCCAGTAAGCACCCAGTGGCTCCCAGTCGACTCAGCAGGCAGCAGTTAGCCCCGACGTTGCTCCCAGTAGGCACCCAGCCGCTCCCACGAGCCAACGGCAAGCTCCCAGTCAACACCGGCAAGCTCCCAGTAGCTCCTAGCAGCCCCCCAGTAGCTCCCAGCAGGCAGCGGCTAGCCCCCTACTGCTCCCAGTAGGCAGCAGCAACCTCCTAGTTACTCCCAGTCGACACCAGCAAGCCCCCAGTAGCTCCTAGCAGGCAACAGTTAGCACCCCATTGCTCCCAGTAAGCACCCAGTAGCTCCTAGCACACAACGGTTAACACCCCATTGCTCCCAGTAAGCACCCAGTGAGCCCCCAGCAGGCAGCAGTGAGCCTCCCCCCGTCGCTCCCAGTAGACACCCAGAAGCTCCCAGTAAGCAGCAACAAGCTCCCAGTAGACCTCCAGTAGCCCCCAGCAGCCTCCCAGTAAGCCGCAGCTCAACCCCAACCACCACCCGAGACCTCCCAGCAGCCCCCAGTGGCTCCCAGCAGCCCCCCCGGGGGTTTAAGAGGCCGCTGGGGGGGAGCCGTGCCCCGGCCCGCGATGGGGCACAGCTGTGCCCGGGGGGGGGTCCCGCCCCCCCCCAGCTGGGGAGCGTTGGGTCCCGATTGGGCCGGCCCCGCCCCCGGGGGGGGGGTGGTGTCACACCTTGTGTCCCCCCCGGCACCTTCTGGGGGGGTGTCACTCTTTATCCCCCCCAGCCCCGCTCCCCGGCACCCTCCGGGGGGGGTGCCAACCTTTGTGTGTCCCCCCGGCACCCTCTGGGGGGGTCATTCCTTGTGTCCCCCGCAACCTGGCACCCTCTAGGGGGGGGGTGTCACTCCTTGTCGTCGCCCCCGGCACCCTCCGGGGGGGGTCACTCCTTGTGTTTCCCCCCCCCGGCATCCTCCGGGGGGTGTCACCATTTGTTCCCCTCCGGTATCCTCAGGGGGGGGTCACTCCTTGTCGTCGTCCCCGGCATCCTCCGGGGGATGTTACCCTTTGTCGTCCCCCCCCGGCACCCTCGGGGGGGGGGGGGGTGGTGATGTCACTCTTTGTCGTCCCCCCCGGTCCCTCTCCCCAGCACCCTCCGGGGGGGAAGTGACAGCCTTTGTGTCCCCCCGGCCCCGCGGAGGGGCCGTTGCCAGCCCGGGTCGGGGGGGGGGGGGGGGGGGCGGCAGGAACGAGGACCCCCGAACTCCCGGGGGCTGGGGGAGCCCGGAGCGGGAGCGGCGCCGGGCAGGGAGGGGTGCGGTAGCCCCGGGGGGAGGTGAATTTGGGGGGGGGGGGGGGGGGGGGGGGGCGACCTCCAGCACAGCCCGTGTGTGCCCCCGTGTCCCCCACCAAGAAGAGCGTGGCCAGCAGGTGGAGGGAGGTTCATCCTCCCCCTCTGCTCTGCCCTGGGGAGGCCGCAGCTGGAGCACTGGGGCCAGTTCGGGGCTCCCCGGTTCCAGAAGGACAGGGAACTGCTGGAGAGGGGACAGCAAAGGGCCACCAAGGTGCTGAGGGGACTGGAACATCTCTCTGATGGACAAAGGCTGAGGGATTTGGGGCTCTTCAGGCTGGAAAAAAGGCGACTGAGGGGGGATCTTATCAACGCTGATAAAGACTTCAAGGGGGGTGTCAGGAGGACGGGGCCAGGCTCTTCTCAGTGGTGCCCAGGGACAGGACAAGGGGTAACGGGCACAAACTCGACCATGGGAAGTTCCATCTCAAGGCGAGGAGGAACTTCTTTGCTGTGAGGGTGGCAGAGCCCTGGCACAGGCTGCCCAGAGAGGTGGGGGAGTCTCCGTCTCTGGAGACATCCCAACCCCGCCTGGACGCGTTCCTGTGCCCCCTGCTCTGGGTGACCCTGCTCTGGCCGGGGGCTGGACGAGGTGATCTCCAGAGGGCCCTTCCCACCCCGGCCAGTCTGGGATTCTGTGTTCTTAATGCTCCCCAGGAGACCACTGGCCTTCTTGGCCACCAGGTCCCATTGGTGGCTTCGCAGAAGCCGTGCCCTTTCCGTGTCCCTTCAGGGGCTGCTAAACCCCATTTTTCTCTTTCCCACCCCCTCCAGCCCCCTCATATCCCTCTTAAGATCACCCCTCCCAACCAGCAGTGTTCTGGCCATGCCAGCCCCGCGGGGGGGTGGGGTGTGGGGTGTGGGGGGGTGTCCCCTCCTTGGTGTCCCCCCCCCTCCGGAACGGCAGTGCTGGCAGGCGGCGGCAGAGGGCGGCAGCAGCCCGGCCCTGGCACCGCGCTCCCGCACACAGACCCCGCGCTGCCAAAAACTTTATTGGAGAAGAGCAACGGAGCCCCCCTGTCCCCCCCGCCCAGGGACCGAAGGAGGGGGGGGGGCTACGATCCACTCCCCCCCCCCCCAAGTTTTCCCCGGGTTTGCTCCCGGTTGGGTTGCATTTCCCTTTGGCATCCCCCCACCTTCCGCTCTGGGCTCCCCCGTAGCCCTCGCTGGGCACCCAAGCACCCATTGCTGGGCAGATGTGCACCCCCCCGGCCCGATATGCACCCCCCCCCAGTCCGATATGCACCCCCCCCCCAGTCCGATATGCACCCTCCCAGCTATGGGGCAGAGGCACTTTGCACCCTTCCTGCTTAAAACGGGGCGGATTGAGAGTGCAGCATCCCTCGATGCTCCGTGCGGGATGTACCCCCCCGCTCCCGATGCCCCAAAAAACGGGATTGGAATGATTTACCCTCCCCCGGGGCGGGGGGTGGGGGGGGGGGGGCGGATATTGGGCTCCTAAGGCACAAAATGAACAGTCCAGCAGCAGCCGGAGTGATTCAGTCCTCCTGCCAGAAAGGCAAGGAGCCTGGGCCCAATCCGGACCTGGCTGTGGGGCGGTGAGCCCCGCTGTGCCCCCCCCAGGCAATACCGTGTCCTGGCAGGATGGCAAAGCCATGGGGGCAAAGGGAGCAGCCAGCGGCTAAAGCGGCTCCCGAGTCCATCCCTGGGAGGGAGGAGGTGGGGAGCAGCCTGGCTGCGGGAGCCGGGGGGGCAGGGAGGGGGGGATCCCCAGCCCCTTCCCCATCACCGACCCCCCCCCCCCCCCCGCCTCCCCCGGCGGCGCTCAGTCGTCGGCCACGATGGACAAAGCCCGCAGCTCGCTCAGCTTGGCATCGTTCTCCCGCTCCCGCTGCTCGTCGCTCAAGCCGGGCCGGTCGATCTGCGCCGTCAGGTCCCCAAAAATCTTGTGCATCTCCATGTAGTAGACAACCTGGCGGGTTGGGGGGGGGGGGAGGAAAGAAAGATGGGGGCGACTGGAGCTGGGGGGTGGTCTCCTTCCCCACCAAGAGGTGCGGCGTTGCCCGAGCCAGCCCCTCGCCTTAGCATTTCTGTTTCTAAAATAGCTTCCTCCCATGTGTTAATGCCACCCCCTGAGATTATTACAACTCAACACATTTTAATAACGCGCTGCCCTTCTCTGCTCGCTTCCCATCTGGGGAGCTGCACGCACGGGGGGCCGCCGCCGGCACCCAGCACCGCCGCGCAGCCGCGGGCCCCGTGCCACAGCCCGGTGTCCCTTGCCCGTCCCCGTCCCCCCCAGTGTCACCGACACCGGGACAAACCTACCCGGTGCCACCAGGCACCGCAACAAGTCTCAGCTCTCCGGGCAGGGGCACGGCGAGGGTGGCGAGCAGCAACGCCTGGCAGCGCCACGAAGCAAGGGGGAGGGGGTGTTTTAATAACGTGCTAATTAGCACCGCCAATTAACTCCTGCAGCGAGCGGCGGCGCTTGCCAGAGTGGGAGCCAGTGGGTCAAGCGCAGGCAGATGGCACCGGGCTCGCCGAAGGAGAGCCGAGGTGGCCAGCGGGCACTAGCAGCGAAGGAGAGCCCCCGGCGCTGCGGGGAGGGTGGCAGGGTCAGGACCCCCCCCCCCCCCCCCCGTCCCACATTTCGGAGGGCTGCGGTGCCCTGCGGGAGGAGGGCGATAGGGATGCCATGCCCTGGGCGTTCCCCCCAGCTTGGAGGGGGAAGCGTTGCTGGACGGTGCCGGCGTTGCCCCCATTTCGCAGAGGGGCACAGGCGAGGCTGGGGGGGCCCCGGCATCTCCAGCAGCGCCGGTGCGGAGACACGCACAGTCTCCATGGAGACCGGCTCCCCTAATCTTGCTCAAAAATGATGCTTATTTTGGGCAGGGCCAAGGGGAGATGCTGGGGACCCGGGTGCCAGCTGCCTCCGCTCCCCCCCCCCCCCCCCTCCTCCCCCCCTGGGTACCGGGGTGCAGCGGGGGCTGCTCCGGGGCTGGGGCTCCCCACGCAGCGGGCGCTGGGTGATTCAGCATCAATGCTCATTTACACAGTGACTAACGAACCCCGCTCGGTGGCGGCGGCAGGGCCGAGCGGGCTGGCATGGGGGGCATGAACACCCCCCCCCCAAACCCCCCCCCAACCACCCCATTGAAGCCCCCTCCACCAAAGCACGGCCCCACAACCAGCTCACCCCACTCCTCCCCGCTGGCTGCTGCCCCAGTCCCACGCCAGCAAGAGATGCTGCCCTGAGCTGAGACTGCCTAAAAGACCCCCCCGCCGCCATAATCTCTGGGTAATTACGGTCCCCGGATGCCAAACCGGGCACCGGAGCTCCGGAGCTGCCCCCCCCCCCCCATGTCCCTTGTCCCCATCCCGCCATCGGATGGGTTCGGTTCTTTGCCACGTGGCCAAGTGGCACTGCCAATTCTGTCACAGAAAAGGCACCGGCACGTTGAAACCAGTCTCCCTGGGATGGCAGGGCAGCCGTGGGAGCTGCTGCCCCCCCCCCCACCCCCCAGGATTGCCCCCCCCCGTGCCCCAGGCATGCCAGCATCCACGGCAGCATCTCCGCCGTATTGACCGGGCAAAGCAGAGCAAGTATTTCGGTCGCTGCCCCCCCCCAGCTTCCACCGCCCACGAGCCGCAGCCATGGAGCCCTTCCCGCAGGAGACGCCGGGGCTCAGAGGGTCTCCTTGGGGATGCTCTTCTCCCCCAGTAGGACCCAGTGCCTAACCAGTAGGCAGTCAGCTGGGGCGCCAGCACAAGCACCGCCACCGCAATCTCCTGTGCTTTATCAACGAGATCCCAAGGGCATTGGGCCCCCAGGGCTTTTCTCCCATTGAAATATGGGTGAAAACCATCACCGCCGTCTACGGGGGGGGTGGGATGCACCCCAGAACGATGGGCACTGACAGCCCCAGCAGTGGGGGGGGGGACGGGACGGACCCCCCCTTGCCTGCAGCTCAGTACTTTTCCGGCTATGGATACCATATGCTCCATCCCCCATCCCATCAAATCCCATCCCCAACTCGCCTTTGAGACCGAGCCAAGGGCCCCGTGTCCACCTGTCTTGAACTAATTCTGTTTCGGGACACCGTGTTCTCCCGATTTTCTATAGATCGCGTTTACAATGCCACAGCCGGGCGGCAGCAGGTTGTGTTTATGTCAGCCCTACACAAAACAAGAGTCACTGCCAGGGCTGGACGGCAGCAGCTCGCCCCACGGACGGCCCTGCCTCGCAAACCCCGTTTTGTTTCCCACCCCCCCATTTCCTTAAAAACCAGAGGAGTATCGCGTTTTCTAGCTGGAAAAAATAAAGCGCAAAGAGGGAAGGAAGCGTTCACGCGCTCGCAGCAGCGACGGAGCTCCAAATCTCCCCCTTTCATCTTCATGTGGCCACTTCAAAGTCCCCAGCCAGGGAAATATTTGCCTCTCTTGGCTTGGCCCAAGGCACGTGGGTGGACAGAAGTATTTGGTGTTGAATGTTATAGCCCCTGCGAGCCCGAGGCATGTCACGCCGTCAGGAGACACCCGGCAGCGGGGCCGGCGGCCAAGCCGTGCCATGGGAACCCAGCCGCCCGGCCAGAAGGTCTTGGAGGGTCTCGTTGGGTCAAAGCCATAAAAGCTGCTGCTCCGGAGCTGGTTTGAAGCGGGATCCTTCCCTTTGCCATGCCGCGGCTTCTTCCCAGCGAGGCAGCCGCTGGCCGGTGCCACTTGTCACACGCTTGTCTCACTTCAACCCCTTCTGTTTTCTCCAGGGCCAAAAAAAAAAAAAAAAAAAAGGGAAAAACTACACGGTTTTGCACCCAGGGCCGCCTTCGAATGATGGGTTTGACCCAGGGACAAGTCACAGCCCCCGGCACGGTGCCACCCAAGGGCAGAGCTGATCCCAGCATCCCAGTCCCCATCCGTCCCTTTCCTCGAGGGATGCGCGCTCCGGCCCCGTTGGCCAACCCATGGCTCCTCCAGGTACCCACAGAAGAGGCTGAAAATCAAAATTCCACTAATGCGGAACCCCCCGAGACTCTAAATAAGCTCAACGAGGCACGGAGGGAAGAGAGAACCCGGGAAGCAGAGGTGGGATGAATGGGGCTGGCACAGCCCGTCCCCCATTCCTGTGCTTCCCATCGTCTGCTCACCACCGGGATGTTGGGATGGGGATGGGGATGGTGCCGGCATCGCTCCCCCTGCCCCAGTCCCTGCAGGTGAGCAGCCACGGCGGTGAATCAGGACTCCCAGGTGCTATTCCGGGCTCGCCACTGACTCATTAAGTTACCTTGGGCAAGTCGCTTCCCTTTTTCATTTCAGCCACCTGCGCCGGGGGAAACGCCGCGCAGCCACCGGGCAAGAGCTCCTGAACGACGCTGTGGGGGACGACGGGACACCCCGAGCCCAGCCCGGGCACAAACGAGCCATTCCTTAGGGGAACGCCGAGCCGGTGCGTCCCTCCTCGGCGGTGGAAGGATGCAGCCAGCCCTGGGGAAGAGGGATGCAGCTCCCATCTAGGTCGGCGGGGAGGGCGGGATGCGACACGCTTTAGCATCCATCTGGGACCAGCTCTCCTCTAGCCTACGGGAGATGTATCAGCTTTGTTACGCTGCCGCCTCTCGGGTATTAAATAACAAGGTTTGGGCCGCCTTTCCGAACAAAAATCCCCACCTGAAGAGAGGCACGGCAGCCGGCCAAGAAGCAAAATCGAGGATTCCCTAAGGAAGAAGAAGAGTATGAATGGAGAACATTCCCCATTCTCCCAAGGAAGAAGAGGGTGTGAATGGAGAACATTCCCCATTCTCCCAAGGAAGAAGAGGGTAAGAATGGAGAACATTCCCCATTCTCCCAAGGACGAGGAGGGTAAGAATGGAGAACATTCCCCATTCTCCCAAGGAAGAAGAGGGTAAGAATGGAGAACTGGAGAACATTCCCCATTCTCCCAAGGAAGAAGAGGGTATGAATGGAGAACATTCCCTGTTCTCCCAAGGAAGAAGAGGATAAGAATGGAGAACATTCCCCATTCTCCCAAGGAAGAAGAGGGTAAGAATGGAGAACTGGAGAACATTCCCCATTCTCCCAAGGAAGAAGAGGATAAGAATGGAGAACATTCCCCAATCTCCCAAGGAAGAAGAGGGTATGAATGGAGAACTGGAGAACATTCCCCATTCTCCCAAGGAAGAAGAGGGTAAGAATGGCAAATAGCCCCGGCAACCAGCACCCTGCTGCTCCGTGCTCGCATCTCCCACGCACCCAGCTCTTTATAGAATGGTCCAGGTTGGAAGAGACCTTTAAGATCATCACGTCCAACCATCAACCCAACACTGCCCAAGCCACCACTGACCCATGTCCCTCAGCACCACATCTGCCTGGCTTTGAAATCCTACCAGGTATGGCAATTCCATCATTTCCCTGGGCAGCCTGTTCCGATGTTTGACGACCCTTTTGGTGCAGACATTTTTCCTGATATCCATCCTAAACCTCCCCTGGCGCAACTTCAGGCCGTTTCCTCTGGTCCTATCGCCTCTAATTCGAAGAGCAACAGAGAAGAGACATGGAGAAGAGACATCGCTCCCCCCCGGCGCTCCTCCCGACGAGCCACGGCAGGAGCCAGCTGGCAGCCGGGAGCCAGCAGGAGCCAAGGGAGGGACATGGTGGCCAAGGACAGAGGGGCAAAGCCGCTCTCTAAGGAAACCGCCAGCCAGGACAGGTGGCATTTGGCTTTCAAGGTCTCGGCCAAACGACCCACCCACAGCCAGCGGCGGGAGAGGGTTTGCAAAGTTTGGGGGGGGGGGGGGGGGGGTGGGGGGGGGAAAGGGAGGGCAGCGCGATTTTTGCAGCGGCTCCAGGGAGTCTGGTTGGGATGGGGCTGGAAGAGGGAGCCCCCCGCGCGCCCCCGATTGCTAAGGGAACAGCGAGAACAGCATCCCCAGCACCCACCCAGCCGGCGGCAGGGTGCATCGGCACCATCTGGTAGGTGAATCAGCCTGCAGACAACTTGCTGGCAGCTCTGCGGAGAGCCTTTTTTTCCACCCCCCCCCCCCCCCCCCCCCACCACCACCACCCCCACCAAGTCGGAGGTGAGATGAAAAATGCGCTCTCTGCACCACCTTGCAGCCACCCCGCCGCACCTGGGCGGCTCCAGCATCTTCCCTTCCCAAAAAAAAAACCAAACCCCACCAAACAAAACCCCAAAACGTAAGGAAAAATAACGCCCACGGTGGGGTTTCGCCCACCTCCTGGCGCTGGACCACCCCGGGATGCAGGGCACGACGATGGCAGAAGTTCAAAGGTAGACGAGATGCCCACAATTTGCCTCTCCAGCCTCAAGGAAAGGGCGAGAGGAGGAGGAAGACGGGAGGAGGAACGGCAGCGGGGCACAGAAGGAAGCCGGCGGCTGGCAATTCCAGCGGGCTGTGGTTTATTTGGGCCACCCCCTTCCTGCAGATCCTTGGTGTGGGGCTCCCACGGCAGCCTCCTCGCTCGCTGCTCCGGTTACCGAGAGCCAGAAACGAGCCTTAAGAGGAGCCCTGAGCGTCTCAGCATCTCGACCAAGATCCAACCCTGAGCTCAGGACGGAAAACGCCAAAGAGACGACGCACCCAGGTGAATAAAGCCACCAAATGCCACCGGTAAATGCATAACCAGCGCTTGAGCTGCGTCACGCGGGCCATCTCGGGGGACAGGATGTCACACGCACACCAGGAGTGTCCCTGATACGAGGCAAATCCATATAAACTGGTGAAAACCCACTCCAGGCTGTCCTTCCTACTCAACCACCAGCGCCGCATCACCGCAGGTACCAGCAGATGCCAACCTGCCCTTCTGCCAGGACAAGGTCCAACCATCACCTTCCCAGTGTCCCACCGCCCGCCCCACCACTGCTCCCCGTGCCCTCTCACCGCTCGGTAATTAAATCGCTGGAATTAACGACATTTGGGCAGAGGACGGCTGCGCGTTACCTGTGTGTAACACTCGAGCTCGAGAAGGTGCTTGGCTCCAAGAGGAATTCACCCCCCGGTAGGACCCTGGATGCTCTGCAGGGAGGATGCCCACCAAAGGGACACCTGGTAGACAGGGGACAGCATCTCACCTGCGCCCGGACCAGCGACTCAAAGCTGGGTTTGAAGTAATCGATGCGGCTGCTGTAAAACTTGGGCATTTCCTCCAGGAGCTGCTTGTTTTTGGCTTCAAAGTCCTCCTTCACCGGCCTCAGCTCTTCACGGGCCTGGGAAAGGAGAGGGAATGGGGGGGTCAGACAACTGGGAAAATGCCCTTCCCTTGGGCAGACCTGCATAGAGACCACCCCAGGCCAGCAGACTGCTCTGCTTTGACCCGAGGACAACTAGTGACCAGCCAACGGAGCCTGGTGGGACCAAATGACCAGCTAATGGAACCTGGTGAGACCTACAGGACCCTGGTGAGACCTACCAGACCATCCAATGGAGCCTGGTGGGACTCAAGTGACCAGCTAATGGAACCTGGTGGGACCCATGCGACCATCCAATGGAGCCTGGTGGGACCTATCTGACCATCCAATGACCATCCAATGGAGCTTGGTGGGACCCAAGTGACCGGCTAATGGAGCCTGGTGGGACCTATACGACCACCCAACGACCATCCAATGGAGCTTGGTGGGACCCAAATGACCAGGTAATGGAACCTGGTGGGACCCATGCGACCATCCAGTGGAGCCTGGTGGGACCCAAGTGACCATCTAACGGAGCCTGGTGGGAACCAAGTGACCAGCTAACGGAGCTTGGTGGGACCCAAGTGACCAACTAGCGGAGCCTGGTGGGACCCAAGCTCTGACCCTGGGCCATGGGGAAAGCCATGGGACACCTAGAGAGGCTGCTGCGGAGATCACGAGCCAGCTGGTCTTCTCTCCCTCAGGAGAACAGGGACAAAAAACCATCCCCAAAGCTCAGCCAGGCTGGAGAACATCCCCATCCACACCCGTGTCCCCTCGCCCTGCGATTCCCAAGAGCATCGCTGGAGGATCCTGCCCCCACCGTCATTTTTGCCCATGACCTTCAGCTCAGCGCGTCCAACTGGCTTCTTTAAACAGAAGCGTGGGGAGAAAGGGAAATGTCTCTGAGATGGTGTGGAAAAGGGCAGGAGGGGGTGGGCTGTGAAATATTAGACGGGTTCAAGTCTGCCACTTAATCCTGGTGCCATTCCGACGGGAGGGGGGGAGAAAACCAGCCAGCCCAGCCCAGCCCAGCCGTGGCGCCGGACCCGCTCTCCGGGACAAGGCGCCGGAGGGATGGGATGAACAAAACCTGAAATAATATCAGGCTTAAGCAGATTTGAGAGGAAAACGAGCAAATTCGTCGTCTGCCACGGGGCCCGGGGTGGAGTTCAGGTGGGGGCCCCAAAAAGCAGAAGACTTTGAGGAAAAAAAAGCTCTGAAAGGCAAGACGCAAATTTGCCGCTCAATAAAAATACCCGGATGAGATTAGGCTGTTTCCCATCAAATCTGTGGATCTCTCTGATGCCTTAGAGGATTCTTTAAGGCTCCTGCGGGCGTTTATTTTGCGGGGGGAGAATTAGATCACACAGAAGTTCATTAAGGGGAAAAAAAAATAAATATTAAATAACTAAAACCCGCTTAATCACCAGGACAAAAGCATTCCCATTTTTCCAGCCCCAGCTTTAGTCACCGAGGCGAAGCGAAATAAGCTGCTTACTATTAAACCGGGGGTTTCTTTTGTTAAGGCTGATAGGGCTATTCTTTAACACAAAACTTCATTTTTGTGGGCAAAGCCATCAGAAAATACACGTTCTTTGACGCCGAGAAAGTCAACTGCTCCTTCGGGGATCAAGCAGCGTTCTGCAGGAGCGACAGATTTGAGGAGAAACGCTGGTGTAGGTTTAATTAAAAAAATAAATAAATAATTTAAAAAAAATCATAATTTTGCTAAAATTTGGGAGGGAGAAAAGAATCTGGCGAAGCTTCCTGTTAACCAATTACTGCAATTTTCCAAGACGAATTCTGGCAACAGGTGGCAAACAGAAAGCCTCGAATCGCTCTGATCTTCCTCTTTTCCCACCCAAGACGCGGAGGTCGGCGGGGGGGGGGGGGGGGGATGAAACCCAGCACCCCCCAGCTCCCGCGGCTTTTATCCCATTATATTTCGGAAAACTGGCTTTTTTTTTTTCCCCTTCGCTTAAGCGCCCGAATTCGCATTCCCGTCACCGAGCGCCCTGCGCGGCGCTTTTACATCCTTCCCAAATGTCTTATTTCACAGAGGGGCTCGGCATGGATGTGAAATCCTAGGAGGGGGGGGGAAAAGCTCTTCCCGAGTTTTCCCGCTGGCTCTGTTTGGGTTTTTGGGTGCGGGAGCATCTGGGTACCTGGTGTAACTTGGCGAGGACGGGGCCGGTCCTCTCCTTCTCCTCGTATTTCTCCACCTTGGACTGCAGGCGCTTGTAGTCCTGCAGCGTCTGCTCCCGTCTCTTCACTGCCATGTTCAAGCTGGGAAAAACGCTGCTAAACCTGGGGAAAGGACGAAAAGGGAATTTTATTTTATTTTATTTTATTTTATTTTATTTTATTTTATTTTATTTTTTGGGGGTGGGGTGGGACGCAGCATCCGAGACAATCTCCCAGCCAAAAGCGCCCCAAATAATTCCGGATGGGCAGCAAAAACACTCAGGGGTTTAAGCCAAGCTTGTTCCGAACACCGAAGCTTTCACCGCCACCTTCCAGGAGACTGGAAGAAAATACGAAGTGATATATATATATATAAAGCTTTTTTTTTTTTTTCCAAAGCCTCGCCAGGGTGCGGGGTTTGAGGGGGGAACTGGAAGCACGTGCTTGGGTTGTTTTCTATTTTCTTTTTTTTTTTCTTTTTTTTTTTTTTTTTTGGTGGATTCCTGTGTCCAAGGGCGTGTTTTGAAATAATAATAATAAAAAAAAAAAACAACAAAACTCAGCCAATTTTGCAAAGCCTGGCAAAAGTACTCCGAAGGTCCCAACCTGCTGCTGAGTTCTCCTGCCAGCCCTTCTGCTTTTACCATTAGTTCTTTATTTTTAACAGTTTCTCCATCCCCCCCCCCCCCACCCCCACCTCCGCCTCCCCGGGCTCTTCCAGCTGCTGTATTCCAGAACATGGAGAGCTGGGACATGGAGCTGGGACGGGGGGACGGAAACTGCCGCAGAAAACAAAGCCGTTAACTCCACAAAGCAAACCAAAAAGGAAAAAAATAAACACTTCCCCCCCCCACCCCCCCATATAGAATTAGCTAATGCGGTTAATTCCCCCACCAGTGCGTTCGGAAAAGGAAAGGAGTCGGGAGAGGAGGTGAATCAAAAGCCCGGGGTGGGAAGAAATATGAAGTGCAAAAATCAATATTAATTGCAGCAACCTGTGCTTTTTTTGGGGGGGGGGGGGGAGGGTGATTTTTTGGGGCTTGCAAACCCCAGAGCTTGCCCGGCTCCGAATCCCAGACCGAAGGATTAACAGCGGCCAACAATTAGGCAGGTTTACGGGAAGATTCGTCCGATGAAAACGTGTTACAAATGGAGGAAACGGGAACATCCGACGGCGGAGACGAGAGGGGATTATTTTTGAAGGCGACAGGAGAAGGGAAAGCCAGAAACCGGCTCGTCTCCCAAATTTCAGTAAATCAAATTATAGCGGTGGGGACCGCGCCGGTGCCGGGCTCTGGGTTACAGTACTTCTGGATATATTAATTTAATCTCCACAAATTATAGGGTTATTTTGGGGGGGGGGGCGGGGGGGGCAAGGCCGGGAACCGGTCGTGAAAAATGTGTATAAAGCAGCTTTGGTGATGATTTTCACCAAGCAAAAACCGCTTTCTCATCTCTTTAAATTGAAAAAAAAAAAAAAACCAACCCCAAAAAACCCAAAAAAAAACAAACAAAAAAAACCCCAAACCCAAAAAAACCCAAACCAAAAAAAAACCCAACAAAGAGCTAATAATCCATCTATAATCTAGGCTGGGGAAATTAGGAAAAAGAAAAACATTAGGAAATGTCAGGAAAAAGAAAGCATCAGGAGAAAGAAAAACACAAATCTGACTCGACGACTGATTCGCTTCAGGCGCAATCGGCCGCGGGGTTAAGACGGAGGCATCCGGGTACCAAGAAAACCA